>JAPDVR010000016.1:35817810-37126144 GCA_026230005.1 Gila orcuttii
ATATCAAAATAAGTGTCCATAATGGTGACACAGACCTCATTCTCATAGGGTCAATCCTCAGCATTTCCTTGTCTTTCTTCCAGTACAGCTGAGGGGTTGGAGACGCAGTCACCTTACACTCGAACCTGATGCCGTCTCCCTCCAGAGCTCGAGAGTTCCTCATCTTCAGCACAAATGTGGGAGGACACAACTGTTCGTGAGCTGAGGAGATAGTCAACAGGTACATGTATTACCACAATCATCGCGTCATATAATGTCTGTGGAATGGTGGTCACAAATGTATTGTGTTGCATGTAATTATGTTGTATTAGGTAAGAGAGTGGTTATTGTTTAATATTCAGGGTAGTTACCAATGCACAAATGCAGTGGGAAAACAAATCATGATCAAAATGATCAAACATTCCATCATCTGATAAAATGACTGGGAACTGTTTGCCTTGCAAAAGTATTTTTTCCCTTTGATTTTTCCACATTTTTCTTCATTTTGGAACCTGATTCTATAATGCTTTAATGTATTTTGTTTTTCTTTTCGTTTTTTACATCAAACTACACTCTATATAGTGCAGCAGATTAATTGCATATTTCAAGAGAATCTTTCAAATTGGTATAGAAGCATGACATTTGACACAGATACTCTCTAAGGGTCACTTTTTGGAAAAAAGGTGTTGGCCACCAAAAAATTCAACATGGCTTAAATCAACATGGCATTTCTCTTGAATCCTTACATCAATTTTTGGAAACAGTGGCAATGCACATAGGAAAGGATGGCAGCCATCTTCAAAAATGTTTTCCTTCCTGAATTTTTACTGGCCACTTCCTTTTTCTAACAGTGGCCCTTCCTCTATGTGGAATGCACCTTGCCGTGGTGGAGAGGCTTGTGTACTCCAATGAACCTGAGTGCTATGCCGGCTGGGAATTTATATCCCTGGCAAGTTTAACTAAGCCGGACAGGTCAAAGGAGAGGAGGCAGACAAAGCAGACATTATGACTATTTGACAGAAATGGTGGCCATGAAAATGGTCGCCATCCTGAATTTTTGAGTGGCACATACCTTTTTCCAAAAGAGTGTTCCTTGAAGAGTATTTCTGCCTAATTTTATGTTTGCATCACCATTTGAACAATTGAAATAATTAATATTCGACAGGAACGATGGCCATCTTTAAAAATGGCAGCCATCTTGAATTTTTGAGGGACAAGCATCTTTTTCCATTAACATGTCCTTTAGAGAGCATTTGTATCAAATTTTCTGCTTGGATTACTGTTTGAATAATTGATTTAATAAGCATTGAAAAGCAATGGCGGCCATCTTAAAAAATGGCCGCAATATTGAATCTTTGAGTGGCCAACGCCTTTTTCCAAAATAGTGGCCCTTAGAGAGTATCTGTGCCAAATTTCATGCTTTTATACCAAAGTAAACGATTTTTTTGCTAATCTGCTGCACTAATATCCATTAATGACAAAGCAAAAATCTGATTTGTGATAACATTGCAAATTTTGTAAAAAAGAAAATAATTATATTGCATATTCAAACTGTTTTCTGTGGCACTTGAAACTTAACAACATGATTGGACATGATTTGGAAAGGCAGTGTTTGCTTTTTAATGAATCTATGAAGTATGCATATTTATGTGAAAAAAATAAAGCATTTTAGCATAAGGTTGCAACATGACAATGTGAAACAGTGAAAGGATATGAACACTTTCACAAGGTACTTTATTAAAAAATAAAAAAACACTGAAATTACAACACAAGCACACTATTAGAGAAGATATAACTTTACTCTTAATGTTATACAGGTAAGAAAAGGCTGCTCACCGATCACATCCAAGTGCACGGAGAAGTGGCTCTCTCCAGCACGGTTCTTTGCTACACATTCATATACACCAGCATGGTGAATGGTCACTATCTCAATAATGAAGGAGTGGACACTTTTCTCACACACCAGCATCTTATGGTAATCATCAGGTCGGATGGGTTTCCCATCCAGATACCAAGAAATATCTGGGGTTGGCAAACCAACAACCTGCAGGAAAAAAGAAGGAAAAGCTAAATGTTGGTGTACAAATGCTGCGTTCACACCATGTTGTAATGACCGTAGTCTCGAGATGACAATACGTAACGTTCTTGTCGTACGTAGCCGTTCATGGTGCAAGTAGGAGATCTCAGAAAATTCCCTTCTTACAAGCTGTAATTATAATCTCTATGAGGACGTGAACGCTTTTTTACAAGCTGAAATCACACGAAAATGATGTTAGATTTATTTTACAATTGTAGTTCTGTTAAAAATGTTCATAAACTCTAGACTCCACCTATCTTTGCATCTATCTTTGTTGCCATCAAAACTTTTCTAAAGACAGTCGGTTCCTCCTAAGAGATACAGTCATATAATTAATTCAATCATTCATTTATCTTTCATATATTTTTTCTCAGCACTCTCCATCATGTTTTCACACAAAACCTACGCTGTGTGAAACTTGCTAACTTTGCTTAATGCTGAATGGTACTTACAGCGAGTTTTTCAAATCAAATACGGTTTTAATGATAATTAAAATATGAAACCGAAATACTAACCGTCGGGAATTTTTATCATGGTTTATCGTCAAACCGGTAACTGTTTCATCCCTACCTTAAAATCAATCCTGCAGAATCGTCCCTCTTCAACAGTAAGATCTTGTGGCACTTGTATAAAACGAGGAGCAAAACACTTCTCTTGGGTGGTCTCTGTACTGTCCCCTCCAGAACGATTTCTTCTGGACCTGCACAAAAAAATGTGGGAACTTAGGGAACCCCTAAAGGGACATATTTCCCTTCTCCATATTTTGTTGATCCTGGAAAAACATTCCTGTCCCAAAATTTAGTCCTTACCCTATCCCTACCCCTAAACTAACCCTACCCATAACTTTTCCCTAAAATCAGAGGGAAATGATAGGTGAATAACAGTGATGTTGAAGCACCTTACCCTGGGTCTAAGCCTAAACTTGACACAAACTGTAAACTTGTCCCTCAAATCTGATTGGTTGATCTGAAAGTTGTTCCAGGATCAACAAAGATGTTGATCCAGGAACATGTGGTACTTGGTGAAATCACGTTCACCCTGCAGAGACCGCGTTTTTTTACAGTGTGTTCAGGGGACAGGCAGCTAGCGGATAGTGAGGAGATGTTTGCTGTATGTGACAAAAAATGTTTTGGCCTAAAATATGCGTGACATCATTTAGAGCACCTTTAAGGACACAAAAGTGGATACAGAAAATAAGACTCGAAGCATCAGCTGGAACGAATGGGTACATTGTGGGATCCTGACACTCAGTATGCACTTAAAATACACTACGTGCGCAATAAACATTTTGTCACTGGTAAGCCAAATATTCAAAAGTCAGTTCTATATATTATATTTCTGTAAGCTAAGCTATCCTCTCGCCGATTACGTTCCCCTCCAGGGGGCGTAAGTTAGTTCTCAGAGTAATATGACACCTTGCGCTCTGTTTCAATTGCCTGTATCCACTTTTGTCAGAAAGTCAGAAATGACAAGGAGGCAACTTCATGCAATACAAAGTCAATGGAGACTGTTGGATTGCCCAATCCCCCATATATATATAAAAAGACATTAACACATTGCAAAGTTAAGTTTATCTGGAAAAACAACAGTAGCACAGTAACACAGTCTGGGCATTAGACGATCACCTACAAGAATTACCAATGTGTGTGTCTCGGCTTGTGCCAGAAAAGTAATTCAGGTTACTCTTTGATCATTTTGATGGTCCCCTTAAGACATTCTGCTGACTATAAGTAATGTTGCTCCTACATGTAAACTAACTCTCATAAGAGTATTAGTCGACTGTTAAATTGGGGTTAGTAAAATAAGTTGACATTATGTACTTGCAAAGTTACTTGTAGTCAGCAGAATGTCTGTTGGGGAGCATGAAAATAAATTGATAGCATATATTAAGCAGACCGTCTACTAATAATTTAGTGAGAGTTAGTTGACTTATAGGTACTTCTAGTCAACAGAATTTCTAAAGCGAACCATCAAGTGTTACTGTCATTCAATATTTATTGCATTCACAAACGTCAGCCAGTATTCATTCAGGTGTCAGAACTGTTAGGTGTACATGCACTCATGAACTTCAGATACAAACTCCAAACTGATACTCCTAATGCAAAATTACATTTACCATATTCCTCCAGGGTGGTGATCTTCTGGAGACCCTGGCTGTTAGAATAGTGCATATAATAAAATATTTTGAATAACATTAAACATAAGATAGATAGACAAACTAAGCGAATTGAGGCCTTATAGTGTATGCACACATGTGGCATTATAATAATAGCATCATGATAAACAGGATAGCTGAAGAGAACATGGATTGTACACATGCTATTTTAGGCCCACGGAGAGGCTGTTATCTATTTGCTCTGGCTTAGAAAATTCCTGTTTTAGACAACTAGAGTGATGGTAACAAATGGGAACAAAGTATGAAAGTATAGCTGCATAAACTGCCACTCTTGAGTACCAGGTGTTTTAGCTTTGCTTGTGGCATTATTTAAGTATACTGTAATATTAATCATGTGACATGGATTCTATATAAGACACTCTAGCTTGTTCACATGCACAGATCATGAGCACTGAGGGTATAAAGCCCTTGTCACTGCATAGCATTTCGTCTTTTGAAGGCACATGTTACAGTGTTGTTTTGATTGATCTTTAAGTCTTTACAGAGTCTTTGAGTCCTAGAATATTACGTTGATTATTGAGTTTGGACTTAATTCCATTTATGAATGTAATAAACTTTGCAAATGGTTCCAAAAACTGTTTACGACACTGACTCGTTACCGTGCACATCCATCCACTCTCAGTCAAATGATTATGAAAGCAACGCAAATTATTGAACATTAAAAATTAAATATACCCAGGCCTTTATATTTTATACTTTGCCTTAATCCTGCCCATTTTAATCAGGTGATTGATCTGTTTTCCTGCTCTCCTTTCAATGAGGAAGCCAAAGTAGAGGTCAATCGGCCATCACGAGAGAGGTTAAGTCACTAAGGGAATGACTATGTTTACATGTGCACAAATAATGCAATTATTCTCAATAATCAGAGTAAGGACTTAATAGCAGTAAAATGTTTACATGACAGAGCAAACCTCTTCACTCCCGTATACATGCAATTTTCATTATTCTGATTATGCTAAGAATTGGAAGTAAGTAAGTAAGTAAGTAAAGTTTATTTATAAAGCGCTTTTCACAGATAAAATCACAAAGTGCTGTACAAAAGGATAATTAAAACAAACAATATAAAATGTATGTACATATGTAAAATTAAAGTGACACTAGTGAAAAACCCATCAACCAAAAGCCTCCCTAAATAAACGTTTTCACAGCCTTTTTAAAAGAGACAACAGTGTCTGCCAGACGTATGGACAGGGGTAGTGCGTTCCACAGTTTGGGAGCAACAGACTGAAATGACATGTCCCCTCGGGTCTTAAAACGAGTCCTAGGGACTGTAAACAAGTTCTGGCCAGAGGACCGTAGAGTGCGGTCAGAGGAATACGGCTTCAAAAGGTCCAGGATGTAATATGGGGCCTGACCATTTAAGGCTCTGAAAGTCAGCACTAAAATCTTAAAATCAATCCTGAATTTTACAGGGAGCCAATGGAGATCTAATAAGACTGGTGTGATATGAGACCTTCGAGGGGCACCTGTTAAAAGTCTAGCAGCAGAATTTTGAACAATTTGCAATTTGTTCAAAGCAGACTTATTCATATAGATAAAAACAGAATTGCAGTAGTCAAGTCTTGTGGATATGAAAGCATGAATTATCATTTCCAGATCCTTCTTTGACAACATTTTGCGAATTTTAGAGATGTTCCTAAGATAATAAAAGCAATTTCGGACGAGCTGTTTAGAGTGTGTCTCCAAAGACATGGCCTGGTCAAACACAACCCCCAGGTTTCTGAGGCTGGATTTGACAGAGAGGCCCAGATAACCAAGGTGCTGTTTGATCAGCGGGATCTTATGGTCTGGGGCAAAAATCAGCGTTTCAGTGTCGTTTTCAGTCTTCTTGGAAGGTCCTTCAGGGTGTCGTGGAGGGGTGAGGTGTCCAAGTCGCAACATCTAGCTACTTGTGTGCCTCAGGGCTCAGTGCTTGGACCACTTCTCTTCATCTACATGTCATCACTAGGATCCGTCATTCGCTGTCAAATATGGCCGCCATCGCATCATCCAGGTGATGCTGTACATTGGTGGTGGTTGAGGAGATTACCCCCTTCTATGTAAAGCACATTGAGTGCTGAGAAAAGCGCTACATAAATCGAATGAATTATTATTATTATTATTATTGTTCAGAAACATGGATTTTCCTATCAACTGCTATGCTGTTGACACACAACTCTACTTCTCATGCCAACCAGAGGATCCAACGGTAGCTGCTCGCATCTCAGCCTGCCTGTCAGAAATTTCTTGCTGTATGAAGGACCACCACTTTCAACTAAACCTTGCGAAGACAGAGCTACTTCTGGTCTCAGCCAACCCAACACTTCATCACAACTTCTCCATTCAGCTAGGTTTATCAACCATAACTCCATACAGGACAGCCAGGAACCTTGGAGTTGTGATTGATGATCAGTTAAGCTTCACAGACCACATTGCAAGAACTGCCCGGTCCTTCCGTTTTGCCTTTAGGAACAACATTAGGAAGGTCAGGCCCTTCCTATCGGAGCTTGCTTCACAACTCCTTGTCCAAGCGCTTGCTCTATCCAGACTGGACTATTATAATGCTCTCTTGCCAGGTCTTTCAGCATGCAAGAGTGGTCTTTAATGAGCCGAAGAGAGCGCACATCACACCTCTCCTTACAAAACTGCACTGGTTGCCAGTTGCCGCTCGCATCAAATTCAAGGCACTGATGTTTGCATACAGAACAACCACTGGCTCTGCACCCCTATATCTAAACTCATAACTGCAAGTGAACGGTGCCTTGTGATGTCATCCCAAAGAGGCACAAAATCACTTTCACTGAACTTTACCCAGACTTTTCCAAGCTGGTGGAATGACCTGCCTAACTCAACCCGGGCTGCCATTTTCAAGCTGCCATTATCAAGTTGACATTTTCATCAACACCTGTCTGATAAATCCCAACATTTAATAATCAATATATATATATTTTTTTAAACTCACTACATGTACTGTGCTAGACTAACTGGGACTAGTCACTGTACTTGTATATTGTTGCCCTATTGTTGGTTTGATTGTTTTTATTGCTCGCTTTGGATAAAAGCGTCTGCTAAATGATTAAATGTAAGTGTGGTTATTTTTTACTGCCATTATTTGCATACCCCACAGCACCAATGATGCATACTGTAGGCATTTTACTGGCCAATGTTTTAATTTACTTTCATCAAATGCAAAACACTTTTCCATGGACGTTTTGGATATTATTTGGAGCTGTGATGAACATAGCAATGCCCCTGTAACTGGGGTTGTCTACGCTGCCATTGCGTTTTTTGCACCATCTCTGGATGAAGATAAGGAGCAGGGGCGGCGCATTGATTTGTTCAGCGATTCAGAGGAGAGGGACCACTTTAGAATAAAGTCAAAGAATTCACTCATAAAGATGTGTGAACAACACATGGCATTTGTGTGCGTCTGAGCACGTGCGCACCTTGGTCAAAGTGGTAATAATGCAATTAATTAAAATCGGCGTATGCCACTTAGTTTACTGCGATTATGTTTACTAGGATTATGAGCTTAATCATAGTAGTTGGATTGGTGTATTGTGTTTACATGAGGTAAAGTTACATTATGATACATTTACATTATGAGTGTACAATTGAAATTTATTTGGCAATTACATTAAACATCCAATAACTGGAAACGACAATACCTCTGCAGGCTGTGAACTGAAGGAGTTTTCAAGATCAAATACTGAGGCAGCACTATCTGCACCCAACAATCTTCTAGCCATCCGTTCCTCATAAGACATCTTCTGCTGTGGGGACAAAAATGCACTTATTCTTAGATTTTCAGTGCAGCACTTTTTTTTTACCAATAGACAGATCAGAAACTCAGGAAATTCTTTAGATACCTGACTGTTCCTTTGTTGAGGAGCTTTGTTTCGTAGCTTCTTTTCAAGGTCTTGGATGAGAGCATCTTTTGAGCCCTGAATGTCTTCATCTGTGGCACGAGACGCTGGTCGGGAAACAGTCTTCTTCAAGATCGGCTTTGGCAAGCTAGGAAAAAACAACACGTGGGAAATTTGCATTGCTTAAAGTTTGCACTTTTAAAGCTCTGAGATTTTAGTTATATTTCCTATTTTAAAGTATCAACTTTATCAAAATTTCACAGATGTTTCTCTTAAAGCCCTTTAAATAAAATAAAAACTAATTTTGACAGAGAGCTACAAATATTATGTGGATGACACCACTGAAAATATGGTCTTGGAAGTTCTGGATGAGAATTGTTTGAATTTTGATAACATATCTTGGCATATCTAATATCGTTTTGAAATATAGTGCAGATCCTCAATACAATCCAAATTTCAGAGAATTCGGTGGTAGCACACTTACGTGTTGGGTGTGTAGGTAATCTGAGACACAGGTGGGGGCTGTTGAGGTGGAGCAGGTGTTTTCAGGGAATCTGGAGATATCCGAGGCTGGACAGTTGAAGGAGCAGGATTCAGTGACGGACTTAGAGGAGACAGAGGTTGTTCTTGGGCCTTTGGCGATGGGCTGTGTGATCTAGGGGAGCGCCTGGGAGAGGGCGATTGAGGTATGGAAATGCATTTAGCCTGAGAGCTCGGCAGTGAAGGCAGGACAGATGATAGGAAAGCTGCTGGCGACAAATTCTCACTGTTTGGAGCAGCCCGTGCTTTAGGAATCAAAGTCATGCTGGAGCACATTGATGTGCGAGTGGCTGCAGGCTGAGTCGGGCTCACCGACGGCGCAGCGGTTGAAACTGGGCAGCTGAGATTGTTCGGCTTGTTGATCTCATTGTTGGGTGTGTGATAACTGGGCATGGACTGAATGAAATGACGAGGGCGCTCATAATTAAAGGCGCTGGGGGGGTAAAGTGATGGCGAGAAGGTGGGCAGGTCAGTCACATTCATGGCACTGGCTCTGGGTTCCACTGGTTTACTCAGCTTGCTGGTGGAAAGGAATGGATGTGGAACACTGTTTTTAACCCCCGTCGGTGGAGGATCAAGTTTGATCATTGAGGAGAGCTGTGTAGCTTCAGTCACCTGACTGGCAGAACTTTGTTTGCCTTCTGTGTCTGCAGGAGACTCAACCTTTTTGATGCCTGACTCCAGCACCCTGTTTGGAATGAAAAATTTGGCTTGGGTTACTCAGGTTAAAAAAAATGGACATAAACATACTGATGATTTGCAGGCACGTGACCTAATTCAAACAAAAGTGACATGAGCGACAGAGACCATGGTATAGCAAAGTTTAGTATAGTTTAACTTTATGTAAATGAATGGTGTTGCCATGTGGTGATATTCACATATATGAAATTATTACTGAATTAATGTTTCCATGGATTCAAAAGGGACAATTCTTGTTTTTTTTTTGTTTTTTTTTGGGACATGTATTTGTTATAATTATTATATTATCTGTGCATATCATGATTTATTTTTAAATGTTTTATTAATTTTAATTTTTTTTATTTTTGTAAATTATGTGCACTCATAATCTTTAATCAGAAAAGACTGGATGACCTGTCACTCATATGTGATCGACCAATAGCAAACCACAACCATCCAATCAATTCACCATGGACAAAATCAAGCCCCGCCCTACATTTGTTCTTGTTCCAGCCATTTCACACGAATATACTTCACAATAGGGAAAAAAAGACTATTGCAACTTCCATTTAATGCTGACTTTAACATAAAGTACAAATAAAAATAAATATAATTTACATTATACAATCCTTTTTACCCTTGAATGAACATGACAGTGGTTCATAACATTGTATACTGCTGGTGCTGGTGTGTCCCTGTCAGGAAGCCATGTGGCTAAAAAAAGTGTTACGAGGCAGCGACTGACAGACGTGGCAGGTGCAGTTCATTTACAGCTACACTGGCACTAAGTTACCCTGTTTGGAGGTCATTGTGAATAAGGGTCTAAGTGCACTAAATGACATTTACTTCTCAGTAACAGTTCAATCATTTAGAACAATGTATAAATGTTAGATGGTGAAATCACTGCTTAATTTAAAAGCAGGTTTATATTGATATTCATATTATTTTATTTCCAAGGAAGGTTTAAATATATAATAATAATCAAGAAAAATATTTCTTAAATAAAACAGACATTGTAACGTTAACAGCTGTGCCATTCTAATCAGCAATGAACGTGTTTCATTATGGTTACTGTCCATAATGTTAGTACATTCCAAAATGAATTACATAATCAGCATAGCAACTTGAATGTGACTATAAATTTGAGAATGTCTTAGTATCAGGCATGTCCCTTTTGCTTTATTGACAGCAGCACTCAAGCTGACATGAACCAATCCTGATGATCATGTTATCCAGCATGATTTGAGAATATTCAAAATATTAAAATTGAAACAGTTAAAATTGAAAATATTTGAGCGCAGAAGTTTTGAGTCAGTCTCAGAAATTTACTTGTTTATTAGTGAAGAAAGAAGTGCAGAAATCTTAATAGAATCTAAAATGTTTCTTTGCTGTACAAATCAAACATTTTTATTTTGCTATTTTAATAATTTGCATGTTTACATAAAAAAAATTAGCCTTGAACATAATGACAAAAAACTTTCTTTATCGCAACACCAGAAGCAAATGCTTAACATAATATATTAAATACTTTCTAAACTAACAGTGCATCCAATATGACACAAACACACAGCAATGAGTTAAAGGTCAAAAAGCTTCAGCGATGAAGTCATCATATTGTATGACCAACAGGGGTCAAACTTACAGTTTATAAAGCAAAGAAGACGTTTTATTTTATGTACTGAAAAAGGAAGGCAAAATAAGTACTGGTTATGCATAAAAAAATGATTAGATTGAAATTTTGGATAAATAAAGTTGTTAAAACAGATATATAGATTTTCTAGTCATTCTGACTGCAAGAAAGTGTAAAAGAATATAATTCTGATTAGCAATATTGTGCTTACCTGCTCTTTGAAATGATTTTGCTAGCCAGTAAAGTTGGTTTTGAAAGGTGTAGTGCGATTCTTTGGCATCTGTTCACTCAATGAGATACTGGTGGGCTGTTTATCTATAGAAAACTATGTGAGCAGCAGACATACGCCCCCTACATTCCTGAGCAACCACCCATTTAACACACGGAAAATACACACTGTAGACATAGAATACTGAGTAAATCTGCTCACTTGATTTATTCTTGTTGTGAAGTGTTAGGGTTAGCTGCAGTAATCGAGGATTCAACTGACTTTTACTGAACACCAATAAAAACCAAGAACTACACACTATAAAATAACACTAGACTAGAAGGAACTAAGGAAATATCAGGGCTTAAATACACAAGGAGGCTAATCAACAGCAAAACATAATCAGTAACCATCGAAACAAACAAGTATCGTTTCACAGGGAAACAGGAACACAACCAAAACAAAACACAAAGAAACGTCTCGGTTACGTATGGTAACCCTCGTTCCCTGAGGAGGGAACGGAGACGTCTCGTCGGAGGAGTTTCCAACGAATTGGGATTACGCTAGGGAGACCAATCGACTTGAATCGAGTGAACTAAAACGAGCCAATAAACATTGGCATGCAAGATTTGCATTCCGCGACCCGCCTACCAGTGCTGGTAAAAAGGCGGAATCAAGCGCATACACAAACGTTTTTCGCTGAGGAGCCGAACGGTGTCCAGTCCTCCGCGAAGGTACAGCAAGCATGGAGACGGGATGAGACGTCTCGTCGGAGGAGTAACAAACAAAGAGCTGATCTGAGGTCCTGAAGCTTTGCGTTCTGTCCACATAAACCCGCAAAGAGCGGACGGGACAGAGAAAAGCTAGGGCTGGGTCTGCCTCCTCCAGGGGCAGCGCTTGCAGGTTCACTACCTGGTCCACAAACGGAGTGGTAGGAACCTTGGGCACATATCCGAGCCGGGGTCTCAGAATAACGTGAGAAAGGCCCGGACCGAACTCTAGGCACGATTCGTTGACCGAAAAAGCCTGCAGATCCCCTACCCTCTTAAAAGAAGCCAAAGCCAACAGGAGAGCTGTCTTCATAGACAGGATATTTAACTCCACCGCAGGTAAGGGTTCAAAAGGGGGACTCTGGAGCGCTCTGAGCACCAGAGATAAGTCCCAAGAGGGTACGGGGTGCAAATTACGAGGAGGATTTAGCCTCCTGGCACCCTTAAGGAATCTGATGACCAGGTCGTGCTTCCCCAATGACTTACCTTCTACTGCATCGTGATGAGCGGCTATTGCGGCAACATACACTTTGAGGGTGGAGGGAGACAGCCTTCGCTCCAACCCATCTTGCAGGAAGGAAAGCACGACTCTGACCGGGCAAGTTCAGGGGTTTTCCCTGCGGGAAGAACACCAATCGACGAACCGGTTCCACTTCAACGCATAGAGGCGCCTCGTAGAGGGGGCTCTAGCGGAAGTGATGGTGTCTACCACAGCCTGTGGTAGGCCACCTAGAACCTTCGCGTCCCATCCAGGGACCAGACATGGAGTCTCCAGAGGTCTAGACGCGGGTGCCACAGGGTGCCCCGTCTCTGGGAAAGGAGGTCCTTCCTCAGAGGAATCGGCCATGGAGGGGCTGTCGCGAGGAGCACGAGTTCCGCGAACCAAGTCCGGTTGGGCCAATACGGCACAACGAGCAGGACCTGCTCCTCGTCCTCCCTGACCTTGCACAAAGTCTGTGCAAGAAGGCTCACTGGGGTAAACGCATATTTGCGAAGGCCCTGGGGCCAGCTGTGCGCCAGCGCATCTGTGCCGAGAGATCCTTCGGTCAGAGAATAAAACCACTGGCAATGGGTCGTGTCCGGAGAGGCAAACAGATCTATCTGAGCGGCTCCGAAGATTCCCCAAATCAGCTGGACTACCTGGGGATGGAGTCGCCATTCTCCCGGAAGAGGCGGCTGCCGTGAGAGCTCGTCGGCCGCACGGTTGAGCACACCAGGGATGTGAATGGCCCGAAGCGACCTCAGATGCTTCTGACTCCATAGGAGGAGATGGCGGGCGAGTCGCGACATACGACGGGAGCGCAGACCACCTTGATGTTTGATGTACGCAACGGTCGCAGTGCTGTCCGTAAGGACCAGTACGTGCCTGTGCAGAAGCAGCCCCTTGAAGCGGCACAGAGCTAAGCGTACTGCTTGCAACTCTAGCCACAGACCTGAAACTGCATGCCCGTTGTACGTGGCCCCCCATCCGTTGGCAGAGGCATCTGTGAAAACCACAGCATGCCTGGACACCTGGACTAAGGGTACTCCGGCCCGTAGAAACGCAGGGTCCGACCAGGGACTGAAGGTTTGGCGACAGTGCGGGGTAATGTTGACCCGGAACGTGCCGCTCTGCCACGCCCATCTCGGGACTTGATCGTGAAGCCAGCGCTGAAGCGGTCTCATATGAAGCAAGCCGAGCGGTGTTACTGCGGCTGCCATATGCCCCAGGAGCTTCTGAAACTGTTTCAGAGGAACCGCTGACCTGCCTTGAAAGGACTTGAGGCAGCTGAGCACTGACTGGACGCGCTCCTCTGTGAGGCGCGCAGTCTGACCGACCGAGTCCAACTCCATACCGAGATAAGAGATCTTCTGCTGGGGCAGAGTTTGCTCTTGTCCCAGTTGACCTGAAGACCCAAACGGCTGAGGTGTCGGAGCACCATGTCCCTGTGTTCGCACAACAGATCTCGCGAGTGAGCTATTATGAGCCAATCGTCGAGATAGTTGAGAATGCGAACGCCATGTTCTCTCATGGGAACAATGGCCGCCTCCACGACTTTCGTGAAGACACGGGGCGACAGGGCCAGGCCGAAGGGTAGGACTTTGTACTGAAATGCTCGACCCTCGAACGCAAACCGAAGGAAAGGTCTGTGTCGAGGAAGAATCGAGACATGAAAGTACGCGTCCTTCAGGTTGATCGCTGCAAACCAATCCCGGGGACGGATGCATTCGAAGATGCGCTTCTGCGTGAGCATTTTGAATGGGAGCTTGTGCAGGGCCCGATTTAAAACTCGCAGGTCCAGGATCGGTCGTAACCCACCGCCTTTCTTGGGTACAATGAAGTAGGGGCTGTAGAACCCAGACCTCATCTCGGCTGGAGGGACAGGCTCGATCGCGTCCTTCGCCAGCAGGAGTTCGATCTCTTTCCTCAAGACAGGGGCATCGACGCTCCGCACCCGAGTGAAGCGGATACCCCTGTACTTGGGAGGCCGACGAGCAAACTGAATTGCATAGCCGAGCCGGATGGTACGGATGAGCCAGCGGGACGGCCTCGGAAGCGCTAACCAGGCTTCGAGAGACCGTACCAACGAGCCCACCCGGACCACCGGCGCACCCGCGGAGGGGCAGCGAAGTGGAAGGCAGGGACCGGACTCCGGAGGCATTACTGCGGCCGAGAGAGAGGTCTGGGTGAGCGGGGCAACACCTACCTGCTTCCACCGAGGGGCAGACGGCAGGGAAGGCCCGAAGGCGTTCGACTGCTGGCTGTCCCGAGGCGAAGGAAGGAGGGAAAACGAGGAGCGAGGCCTGGGAGCGTCGGGTCCAGGTTTCTGCGCCTCCTTGCCCATTGTAGAAAATTCACTTTTCTACAATGGAAGAGAGTGAAGTTGCGTCGTGCATCTTTTTTTACAGTCTATGGTTTGGATTGGGGCTGGCATTGACCTCATCCATGAGGCAGATGGTGAATGGAGAGACATTTTGGCACAGCACCCACTCTTAGGACAGACACGTCCAGGGTGTCGCATGCCAGATCTAAAACTGACTTTTAATGAACACCAGGTAAAACCAAGCACTACATGCTATAACATAAAGTTAACACTAGGAAAGTAACTAAGGAAAAGTCAGGGCTTAGATACACAAGGAGACTAATCAACAGAACTAGAGACATGTGCTTAACATAATCAGTAACCATGGAAACAAACAAGGATTGAGAACACAGGTGAACAGAACAGAACCAAACCAAACCAAAACACAAAGAAACCAACATACTCGTGACATGAAGACTGCTGTCTAGCTAGTGCCTCCACTCTTTGATGGTAGCCTCATAGCCAACTGTTAATGTCCCACATTATAGTTTTGATAAGTGAAATATGGGAATAGAGGGCAATAGATACAGTATATTCCTGCTTGCAACTTGAAGCCTTTGACTTTCAATACAAACAGAACAGAGAAATCTTAACAGAGAAACCATCTATTATCATAGCATGTTTTATATTCACCTTTTTCCTAACAGCCTACTCCATTTTAGATTATGGGAGGCACTTCTAGTTTGGGAAAGTTCTACTCAAAAAGACTGAAGCAAATTATTTCAAAGGTTGAGCTACAAATAATCTTTATCGGTCAGTTTGACTGAATGAGCTGTACAATTTCCTTATTGTTCTATTATCATTTTTACATTTTCTTGTTAATGTTCGATGGTTGAAGGCTGAGTAGAATAATGTCATCTCATTGTACCCAGTTTTTGATAATGCTAATTATTGCGTTCATAGAATGAACCTTTCTCTGATTGTTTACAGTTTAACGGAAGTTGCATAATTTGTGAAAAGCATCATGGAGCGTAGGAAAAAAGATGGATAACTCAAACAAATGAGTTAGTGACATTACAACTCCAGGTGAACAAATTTAACATATTTGTATCTCCTGCTACAATTTTTTCTATAATTTAACTTGACTTTTGAACTTTTGACTTGAAATTTCTGAACTTTTGTCTATATTTCTGATCTCTAACAATGTTGAGGAACTTGTTCCAACTATCTCTAATTATATTTAGGTATCCTTACCATTAGAAAGTTTGTAAACTTGAAAGTTTGTAAAGTTTGATATAGTCTATATTGCGTTTAACTTGGATGGTTTTATGTTCTCTGTAGCCACCAACTGATCCAAAATAAATGTCAAGAAACAGTTTGTAATATAAACGTATCCTATTTATTAAATAAAAAAATAAAAAAATCACTGTCAGGACAGATCATAAAACAAAATGCTAGCAAGAACTATTTTATATTTAAAAATCTGTTTGTGAAAAGTCACTGAGGGACTGATTTGAAAAGTTAGTAATAAAATGAACAAAAAAGGTCTATTATTTTGCATTTACACTTTAAGACTCGTTCTGAAGTCTAAACAAAAACTTTGCTGTTTTGAGCAGTGTTGAGCGGATTCTGACTAACTTAAGCACATCTGATTGGCCATTGTGATCATGCGCTCCACAGATATGTATGTGATTGGCTATAAAGCTCAACGCTGCAAAAATATGTTGTAAATAGAAACCTTCACAGAGCGCTTACACAAACACTCACAGAAGCATTTCAAGCAGCCGGCTATCAGGGGTACTGGTTGGTTGTCAGGCTTCTGGTGTGTTCTAGTCACACTACACACAAGGAAGTGCTGATACAAAGTCTTTAATCAAACGCAGGCGATAACAGGAGAATCAAAATGCATGAACACACTCTAGTACATAAAGACAATAGCAGACAAAGAACTGACTTAAAAACCCACATGTAGCTTGGAATGCAGAAATGCACATGAAGAGATCCAAAAATATGCACACCATTCGATAAATGTTAATCTCATCGCATTGCAAATCTCATTTATTTGTGAAATCAAAATTAACTTTCTTGTTTTTAATCTATAGCTTTATAGTTAACAAACCCTTGTGGGATCAATTCTTTATTAGATTATATAAAATAAAATTAACAAATTAAAGCATATAAACTGAGCTCATTTAAATGTCTCAGTGTCAGGGTTATGTTTGGTTTCTTGGTTCTTTCTTTCCAGTGTCTTTGTTCCTTGTGCTTCTTTTCAGGTTGAACTTAGGGACTGTTTACACAACACCGTTTTCAAGTAAAAACTGAAACATTTTATGCGTTTTGCCCATTAATTTACATTGCCTCTCCTATTGAGCTCATTTGTTGGCTACTGTAATCATTAAAGTATTCCAACAGCGACTGATTTGGCTCAGATCATTCTCCTTATGAAATAATGAAACTATCATTAACACTGCAGTTATTTGTCCTTCACTAGAATGCAATTAAAACCCATTTGTTTTGTTTCTGCCCTCTGCACAGGATTTATCATTTCTTTTCTTTTTTGCAACAACAGAAGTGTGCGACCGGGCACACAAGCAGCTTAGATGAGAAAATCTTGAACAGTGTCTGCAAGGCTTTTTCTTCTGGACTTCTTGGCTTTCTGAACTCCCTGTCTGACAGCAAATGACCCTAACCCTAACCAAGCCAAGAAGTAATCTGCACTTTCCCACTTTTTTATTTTTACAATGTCTTTGTAGCATTACTGTACTTTCCAAATGTGATTTTAAATCTGATCTTTGGTTGACCTTTGCATCCTAAAATTCTAGCAATGCCTCAGATGCTGTAAAATATCCTACCGTGCTGCAGGGGGGGCAGTCTCTTCCTCAGAACTGTCAGGCCATTCTGGAGGAGGAATTAGTGTTTCTTGAAGTAACAAGGGATGCTCATCTTGCTCTAGTCCAGCTGAGCTTATAGAGGAAGGCTCATCCTCATCTCCCTCTAGGTCTTGAAAGAACACAATTATATTATTAAAGTATTAGTTCACTTCAAAATGAAAATTATGTCGTCATTTACTCAAGTTGTTCCAAACCTGTATGAGTTTCTTTCTTCTGCTGAACACAAAGGAGGATATTTTGAAGAATGTGGGTAACCAGACAGTTGATGGGCTCCATTGACTTCCATAGTATTTGTTTCCCTACAATGGAAGTCAATGGGGTCCATCAACTGTCTGGTTACTGACATTCTACAAAAATATCATCCTTTGTGTTCAGCAGAAGAAAGAAACTCATGCAGGTTTGGATCAAATTGAGGGCGAGTAAATTATGAAAAGTGAACTATTCCTTTAAACATTGATTGTAGTATGTTTCTCCACTTGTCGTTTTAGATAAATAGATCAATTATATACATACGGATCAGTAAAATAGATCAATAGTAGGCCCAAATGGAATCTGCTGCCTTGTTTTTCTGCAGAATTCCATGGAATGGATTTAAACTTGGTACAATGTATTAAACAGTGTGGAGAGGAATGTAGAATTGAAAGAATAACAGGTGTTCTAGTTATGCGTACTCTTTCTGAGGCTCAGATTGTGTGGGACCATCGAGATACATGGGCTTTTGTGTTTGTTTTGTGTACAGGAGTCATCATCATGTTGTGTCAAGAAAATGAAGCTGTGTGTTTTATTTTTGTGTTTTTCCATTTATGTGTTATAATGTACTTCTGTAAAATAATAATATAATTATATATACATCATACATTCATTTAGATTTATTTGTAAGCATGCATTGAATCAAACAATCGAGTTACCTGTATATATTTCAAGCATGGCACTACATGTTGCTGTTCCAAACTGATTCGATGCTGTGCATTTAAATATTCCAGAATCTTCTGGATAAGCCTCTGTGATCACTAGGGTGCACAATTCCTCTGCAATAAAACAAACATATTCGTCAGGCTTTTAACTCTTGTTTGTTTATCTCTCAAAAGACGAATAAGTCCATCCCTTTATGCACCATCCATTTGAGAGACATGTCTACTCACCAGGAACAGAAGCCGAACTTGCCTCTGACAAAGACAAAAATAAAGTAAGAAACAGTTTTAGTTTATTGACATGTATGGAAGGTGATATATACCAATTATTATCTTTAAAGCAATAGTTCAAATGAAATTTCTTGAAAAATTAAACCTATAGTATATGCTGGTATTTTCCATCCTTTGTATTCAGGTTAAGTGCACTGATACCAAAACATTTTTTAAGAATATTTTTGAATAGTGAATGCAAAAAAAAACCCTCAAATTTTGGTCTTCACACAAAAGCTACGGTAGCTTTGAATATAGTACACAAGTCATATGGGCTACTTTTATGGTGCATTTTTTTTCTTTTCTTTTTAGAGCTTCCCAGACATGGTCACTATGATTTGTTTTTGTATGAAAAGAGCTGTGTAAAGATTACTTTCATTGACCGCATTTTTATTTTGGGGTAAGCTATTCCTTTAAACAACAGAGAACATGTTAAATAACGCTACATCTTCCACTCACTCTTTCTAAGAATACGAAAGTCTGCCGAATCAAGGATTTGCTCATTCTCTCTGAACCAGGAGATCTGCAGTGGAGGAGTCCCTCTGATCCGGCACTCCAGGACCACCAGCTGCCCCTTCACAGTGCTCACGTCATG
Organism: Gila orcuttii; assembly: GCA_026230005.1. NCBI lineage: Eukaryota > Metazoa > Chordata > Actinopteri > Cypriniformes > Leuciscidae > Gila > Gila orcuttii. The sequence continues at coordinate 35,837,164 of JAPDVR010000016.1, forward strand.
GAGACGCTGTCAGGACACAACCACATCCGAGATCAGCGTCAAATCACAACCTGATACTGATCCAGTCACCTTCAGCTTTATGTTATTGTTTATTACCTTGACATATGTTGGAGAAACTCCAGCACTTCCTGAACCATGATTTGTGTTCTGAACCTGAACCATAACAAAAGCACAGATCAACAATCTGTTTAGGCTAGAAGTACGGTTATTTATATTATATATATATATATATAATATATATATATATATATACATACTGAATATATAGGCTTTGACGACTAATATGGCCCACAACTCACTGCTTTGGTCGAATAAAAATGGTGGATTCATGTGAGAGTTCTTTATCACTTTTTTAAAAACGTACACTTCTATGTTTAATGCTTGAATGTGGAAACTGATAAGAAAAAAAAAAACTATTGTACTTTGTACATGTTGTACGGCCAGGCAAAGATCCTGAGGATTTGAGAGCAGGGGTGCAAAACTTAGTTTAGTTTTCTAACCTGCTCCAACACACATACCTGAGGTTTCAAATAAGCCTAAAGGACTTGATTAGCGGTGTAAAGCGGTGTTGGCCTTAGTGCACAGCATTAGCAAGCAAGCAATTCATTTATAAATCACAAAGCATTGCACAAAGCATAAAGAACAAAGCAACCCTGAGGAGGACACTCTTAAATACCTGCATCACACATTTAAAGACAACAATAAAAACATTTTGGTAAAGAAAGAGAAGATTAAAGAAAGCTCATAATTTTCAGATTAGATTAGTCAACCCTAAAATGGCAGATTGGTTAAAGTCAACCGTCTACTGTCCTTAATACCCTACAATGGCAGAGGCTTCACTTCATTCAAGTTCCTTCAACAACTCTGATTACCTATCATACCTATCAACTCTGAAACCAGAAATCATTTGATCTATATATTTATGCTCTTACCATTTGAGGACTGATGCAGAGAGGCTGTACTAAAGTGGAGTGTCTCTGCTGAAGCACTGTTGAGGAAGATGATGATGAAGAGGAGGAGGATGTTTCACGGGAACATGATGATATAGTTAGGGACATAGTTGATGTTTTTTTCGGAACCCTGAAAGAGTTAGAAAATAGCATCGTAAAGTTTATGACAAAACAAATATGACATAATTCATTTAAAATTCACATATAACCATTAAAGCTTTAAGATGGAGAAATCTACAGAACTAATTGTTGAAGTCCCCCAAGTCAATCATTTTATCCCTTAAAACTCATTGCTGATCACCAAAATTACATATTTAAACGTTTTTTCCTGTGACAAAAATGTCTTCATTCCTTAAAATAGCTTGAATGTAACTCTACACCCTTGCCTCATTCAGTATAGGTGGTTTTATTAATATGCTAATTAGCCCCGCCTCCACGGGCACCTTAATATCAATTTGACGTCAAAAGTTAGTCAAGACTTGATCAAGATACTGCATTTCATTTTAAGGTCAGTTTGAAAGGCAATGTCTTCCAGTGGTAATTTGGTGAAAACAGAAAGTTAATACCCACACCGAAATTGGTTTATGTATATGCAGGTCAATATGTTTGACATTCAGTTTACATCAAATCAATGTCATGGATTGGTTTTGACGTCAATTTGATTTGCATATTTGACCTGTTTTTTGACGTTGATTTTGACATCAATTTGATGTCTTTTCAACATCAATTGCCCGCTCACGCCAGCTCACAGATTCACTCTGCCAACATACTGAGGTATACACTGCACGTCTTACATTTAGCGGTAATTAATATGATTAGCCTTTTGCTTGACTATGTTATCAAACTGCTAATAGTGTGTTGCTATTGTTACATGAACCATGTTCCCGTTCACCATCTCAGAGTCAGACCGCTGCCTCAGTATCGTTAGAAACGCTTTAAACAACACAGGACAGCATGTAGTTGATCATAACATCGTAATATACATCATACATCCGCTATATTGCTAAATGTACCTGATTGTTCATATCAACAGAAAAGAATACCGGGATAACCTGACTTCTCTCGAGACTCCCCTGCTTCAGAACAGTCATAGTTAATGATACGCTAAAGCCCGCCGGCACACTGATCTGATTGGTTACAAGGTAGTTTGTGATGTCAGAAACACCAGCGATTTCAAACCGCGTTTTTGAGACTGTCTTTTGATCACTGCAGTTTTAAGGAGAAAATACTGACTTATGAATATGACTTATGAATTTGCACATGGATTGTCTTAAAGCATATTAAAAACACATCATAGACATATAAACAACATTAAAAACTTGATTTTTTAATCAAATTTATAATAAATGATATTGCATTGTGAGGAACTGCGTATTTATGCGTCATTCCATAGCCTACATGTGTACAGTTACAGAAGTTTACAGAAGTCTATTACTGAAACTGTGCTGGTCACTTTTTTTCTCAAAACAATAAAAATAAACACCATAAAAGTATATGAAAGTGGAATCACACAACTTGTGCACTATACGGTTACACTTTCCATCTTTCCACTTTCCATTTAATGCGTCCCTGTTACAGTGTAATTATACATTGAAGTAGCCTACTGATTAATATGAATTAACTACATGTACTTATTATAGGTTTATAAGATTAGGGTTTGATTTAGGGTTAGCGGCATTATTTACAGGTATCAGTTTAGTAAATACATGTAAACATGTAACAAGGAAACATTAAAATAAAATGTTACCAGTATTTTTTAAGTCTTTACAGTTGCTAAATGCAAAGGACACAGTGAACTACTTCTGACGCTATGAAACCTTGAATACCTGTTCATTTTAACTGCATGAAAAAGGTAACCTTACAGTTTTCATTTTTATTCTTATTTTATAGTCCACAGAAGAATGCAAGCCTGACAGGTTTCAAATGTGAGTAAATATAGACAAAGTTGACATTTTTAGAGCATTTTTTTAATCTGTCTGTCTCTTACTGTGCCATGTTTCCAGTATCTCCAGCGTGTGTTGATGAGCCCAGTAGGAGACACTTGAAAATTCAAGAAAAGAAAAATACTGAATTAGGCAGGGCATGAGGAAGAGTTTGTCTTAATGCTCAATTACAATTTGCAGTAGTGGTGGAATTTCTAATATGTTCTTGAGAAAGACTCACATGTCACCTTTAACACACATCCAATACACAAAAACCTGTGGCATAAAGTAGACCCTAAACAACAATACCAAGAAGGGTCATCCTGTAGTGTAGTGTAAAGTTGCAAATGAGCACGACTAAAAAAAAAAAAAAAAATTTCAAATAAAAAAACCTTTGTTTGAGAAAAATCTTTCTCTCTTTTCTGCACTCTCAATGTCTTCTGCTTTAAGTATGCATGAGCAAGTTTGGTAAACTGATAGATCGTTGACTTTATCCATTGCAATGCTCTGAGCCTAACCCATTTACTGTCATTTCACTGGTACTCAATAGAGTGAAGCAACGAAACCTGAGCAGCTCCTGGGCTAATTTTGTTGTGCCTTCTGTGTGTTGCATTTAGAAACACATGGTGTAGGATAAATCTTTCACCCTGGTTTAGCTTTGAAAGTGCCATCTCACTCAAAGAAAAAATGCTTGTTGGTCTAAGTTAATAAAATTATGACACACATTTTAACACAGTTGAATAGATTGATTTGAACTTAAACTAGGGTAGTTGTACTGATGTGTAAAATTAATCTTAATTCAATGAGATCACACCAATTTCATTTGACCTTTTCTGTGAGCGTTATGGCTTATTGAGTACAGCATCTTTGTATTGTATATATCCTATCGCCCTTCTATCCATAACCCTCTTTAAGATCACAAAACTCTGGGCTTCTGGTAGTACCTATGATATATAAGTCCGCTAAAGGAGGGACAGCGTTTTCGCATTTGGCTCCTAAACTCTGGAATAGCCTTCCTGATAATGTTCGAGGCTCAGACTCATCTTAAATTTAGATTAAAGATGCATCTCTTTAGCCAATCATTCACATAATGCATCTCATAACCTTGTACTCTGTTTATATCAAATCAAAAGCACATGATCTTAGCTTGAAATGTTATGAACAGCAGCTACTCTAATTTCTTTCCATTTGCTTTTCGGTTTTATCTCGGGATGCCCTTTCTGAGGTAACTAGAGAGTGTCAGATCCAGTTTTTGATCTAGCCTCTTACAAAGACTTTAGATGCCCAACACCTGTGAAGAGACGACTCCAACTCCTGAATCAACAGACACCAATGAAAACTTTCCTATATTGTGAGCATTAGGTTCACAACTTAATACATGATGTTAACTAACTGTGTGATTTGTATATGAACATTTCTGAAATACATTAGTCACCTCTGATAACAGATCACCAATTGTAATGTGGACTCATGCATTTTTTAGATGTCAAACATAACTGAACATTAAAATTAACAGGTCTTTCCCTTCACTCAAAACACATTAGCACTTACTTTTAAAATGTACACTCCTTATCCAGCCCTATGCAAAGCATACTGGGAACTAGAAATCCACTGCTCAGTTTGAGTCAATGCAATAAAAATGATTCATGCAGTCTCAAAACAAATGGATTAAGTTAACTTAACATTTGACAAATTTAGTTTTATTTGGCATAATAAAATTGAGTGCAAATGACAATTAAGTAAAAATGTAAAAATTTGTGTTGCTTTAGCTCATTTTAGTTAAGTAAGCTGAGCAAACAGCTAACAATTTTTTGGAGTGAAGAGGATTTTTTAAATAAATAATCAGAAAAATTCATACTCTGTGTCAGTTTCAAGGGATACTGATAAGAATTATCTTGTAATAATTATCATTATTTTTTTTCTATAAATTACCTTGTGAATATGGTTTTTATAGTGCCTTCATTCAAAAGTGAGGTACACCTTAAAAAATAAAGGTTCAATTTACAATAAAAAAGGATTTACAGTCTGGAGCGGGGATTCCCTAAGGAAATAAATTCAATGGAAATTCCATAAATAACTTTTTAGAGAAAGAACTAGTTATTTTGAATATCGGACTGGTGCCTTAAATCACACAAACCTAAAATGAAACATCAAGAACTCCAAAGAACCAAATAGAAACTCCAGATCCCATACAGAATGTCAATTGAAGTAGCATGATGGGATAACAATTTAAAAATTGTTTTTTGTTGATCAAAAATATGTAGCCCTACATCAAAGATTGTATTCTGATACACTTTGTCTGCTTACTACTTTAACCAACTGGATTATTGTTTTGCAAATATTTCTAAACAAAATAATCTGGATAACCTTTTGAATAGTGGAATGGAGTTTAAGCACCTACAGATGTTTCAGTATCAGCAATGAAGCCAGATATAGTTTTTGCACAACCATGTAATGTCTGTCTGTCAAACATGAGCAAATCCTCTTGGAGCAAATCAACATATATGTCTAATTACACAAACATCCATTCTGTCAAAGCAACTAATTAGCCACTTCTCATGCTAAGAAAAACTATTTCTTTGCACGTGTCCCACCAGTGTACCTACTTCACAACCTGGAGCCTTAACAGTGTATCCTGTTAGCGTGGGCTAAATTCCAGTGGGCTGACAAAACCAAGGCTAAAGGATGTTAAAAGACAAAAACCCACCTTGTTGCCCTCTTACCCTCTCAAAGAGAGTGCACAGCAAATCTTTCTTGCCCCCCTCTTTGACAGGATGTCTTCTACCCGGTAAAAGAAATGGAGACAGGCACTAGACTGAGCTATTGGTAAAGAGATTCACTAGCTTGACTGCAGGTTGTCTGGGTAGGTATAAGGTGCAGCGTAAAGTGAGGAAGTGCGTTCAAACCTCATCTCACGTTACAGTCTGTCCATCTGACACAGCTGACTCCACAGTAAACGGGTGAACCAAACACTTCGGTGTTAAATATAAACCACACTGATGTACTCGGCCTCAGGGATAGAAATAACATATGCAAGAATCTCTTGTCCAGCCCACTTCTAGAGGGATTGTAAGGTTGATTACTTACCACTATAACCAATCATGAAAGAAAAATATGATATGATAATCAGAACCATCAAGCCCCAGTATGATCCTCTTTTTAGCATTTAACGGGAATTACTTTTGTGTATTCAAACTGTCCATACACCTGTACATCAGTTCACTAATTTTTCATTGTGCACAACCTTAGAACTTCACAAGTTTTTATTCTTTTATATTGTATTTATATGTTCCTCTTATAATCCTACTGTTAAACCTGCACTGGGCTCATTTCACTCTTTGCCCACTCTCCATGAACTGCAGATCATACACACCTGTTTCTCATCACTTGCTAATCAAGTACTGCACATATACTCACCACAAACTCTCTCTCTAAAGACTAACTTCTCCCTGGCACTCACTTCTGCAAACACTCAGATCTTCGTCAATCTCCCTTGTGGTTATACTCTCCGTCTGCTTCATTCCTCCTGGATCCATCTTAATCAACAGATCCACTGTTGGATGGACCTCTGATCAGGTTAAGCTCAAAAACTGTTCCCACTACTGTCAATAAAGATCCTGCCGCTGGGTTCAACCTCTTCCTTTGTGTGTTTACTCCTGTACAGAAGACAAAACAACTCCAGAGGTCTGGAGAAGAACTATGTGGAGGAGCTCTGTAAACTGCGCTCTTACAGTGAGAGAGGTTCAAAGACGGACGTTGTCATGGTATTACGACCAAAGATAGCCTGTGATAATTTTCTGACATTGTAAGAAATTTAGCATGATCATCTCACAGTGTGTTTGCTGCTACGACCTACGTATTCTGACTTGCCAATACAAATGCAACGTGAAATGGCGTATTGATCAACACGTAATGGCGCTAAGACTTAAAACTTACCACAAGCTCATTTGCAACCATAACCGTATCCATATTCTCCTGTTTCACTTTCTCCTCTTTTTTTCAACACACATAAAAACCACAATTGCCGAAGTGTGATATATCTTGCTCTACTTGTTTACCACTAGCACATGCTGATGAAGTTTTATTCTTTATACTATCTTGCGTCGTAGCCTATGATACAATAGGTGTCATCATCGTAGAGTCTACATGTTGTACCCAAGTTTATTAGATCCATGTAATCAACATACAGTGGGATTTCAGTCAGGACCACTTTTGAGAATAATACAATTTCTTGATAATTCTTGGATTTGGCGAAAGGCTTAGGCTACAAGGGGCTCAGCTGCCATACTAGACCGTTTGAGATACATTTTTGAGGCATAAATCCCCCTACACAATAACATAGTTCAAAGTCAATGAGTCAGGATTAACCCCTTAAAATCAACAGCGTACCTCAAGAGGGTAGGGAACGCGGTTCCCTGAGCTAGTCATCAGAGTCTTATCATGCATGAATATAAACTATAGAAGCAAGACTGTACTTAAATAAGTAGGTTAACTCTGAAATGTATTATCAATCCCCCCAAAAAACTGAGTAAGTGGTACATTAGGATGGATTAGCGAGTTCTGTTCATAACAGAGGTTGAGTCTATAGAGTGTGGTAGCTCATGGTTTTCTGGGCTTGCAATATGTCATTAGTTCATGGGCAAATGTAGCATTGGAAAGCAGATGTCCATTGTCCCATTCTTTTGAGCATAGGAAAAGGGATGGTAGAAGATGCTGTTGTGGCTGCTCCGATGCAGAAGGAGTGCGCTGTGTAGAGGTTAGCTAGACCACAATATTGGGAAAGGAGATGTAGGTGATGTGTGCATCTTGTCATGATGTCTTGTCAACAGTGGCTTGTTGGAATGTGAATGAGTGCGGTAGTTCAGGTGCTGGACCATAGAGAGGGGACAAGAGAGGGGACACAATTCAGAATTAGAAGGAGATATGGTTACAAACACACCTTTCTTTTCTTTATCGGATTTAGAGTGTTTAAGATGAATTTCAAAATAGTTCGATTTCAGTGACAGATCAGCTAGTGAAAGGTCTTGGAAAGGCTTACAATTTTTTAGAACATGCAGTACATTTCCCACATCTCAGAAAACCATAAAAAGCTGAAATAAATACTGCTTCCAGGAGTGTGTTTGTGTATGGGTCAAAGAAACCTGTGCGCAGCTGTGAAACCATGAGATGGACTACTATAGGGAGTGTGAAAGGTAAAAATGTATCATTAATTGCTGGATTTTCCTTTTTAAGGCTGTTCAGGAGGAGGCTGATGGAGGGATCTTTGAGAAGGCTTTGCCCCTCTGGAACCAAGCGTCTTAGATGGAATTGAATTCCTTATACTAGTGCTTTAATGGATAAAGGCTGCAATTTTTTTAGACTCAAAACAATGGACGATTAAGGCACATACTGTAGGGATTTGAACTAGAATAGTAGAAACTGCATGTGCAATACAGAATGAAGAATAGTAAGACCAGGCAAAAATCATAGGTTTTAATGTATATTTTCCAGTCCTTATCTCATGAATTGATTAGCTGAGGAGATCAGGTGCTCTAGAGAGTAATTTAGTCGAGAACAGTTAGTCTGAAGGGAGGGCAGCAGAGGCTTGTTGGGGAAGCACCTGTGCATAACCATCTGAATTCCTGAAAATTTGATCTGGATAATGAGTCAGCAATTTTATTGTCTAACCCTGGTAGGTGCACTGCTCGCATAGTGAAATTACCCAGTAACTACCCAGACTAGATAAGATGTCTAATGAGTTTATTATTGAAAGGAACAGAAGAGTGTCTTTTATTAATAATGTTAAAAAATAGCTTTGTTATCACAGAACACTACGATTTGCTTTCTGTACCAGTTTTCCCCAAATAATTGTTGCGACTACTATTAGATTATAATTCTAGTAGTGCAGTGCATTGGAGGTTAGATGGCAACTTTATAATTTTTATTGGCCAGGAATCAGCAAACCACTGGTCCTAAAAAATGTCTCCAACCCACCTATAGAAGGGGTCACATAGATGAAAAATTGTAGGTCAGGGTAAGTTTCATAATGATCATGTTAGAAAAAAGAAATGCCGTTCCAAGACTTGCAAAGTTTAAAGCAAAATGCTACATCTGGCCTGCAGCCTTCATCTAAATATAATGAAGATTACTGACTGGTTTTGAAAAGTCTAGATATAAATGAGCGACCCTGTGGAATAATCCTCATAGCAAAATTAAGGTGCCCTAAAGAGAGCAGCTCTCCTTTGGTGCCTGACGCATCGGTTATATCAGCTTTACTTAACTAAGGATCTCTGCCAGCAGTTTTAATTAATTTAATGGCCTGGTCGATAGTAGCTTAATAAAGAGAAAAGGGCTCAGATGGAATCAAGCTATTGATACTTTTATCTCCATGAATAGAATGGGGGGGAAGAAAGATCGATTATTAACCGCTTTTTACCAGAGTAGTTACTCGTCGCTATGCCAATGGAGTTACTGCGAAAAACGTTAAAAGGAGGTTCAGAAAAGGGGCCGATCATGTAACCTTTATCTACTTCCTTCACTGGTAAACTACAATATTGGGCTCTTTGATAGCAGATGGGAGATTATTGAATGTATATGAGAAGGCAGGAAGAGACACTAAACCAGCAAAAAAGCCCTTCCGCAAACTGATTAACAGATAGCTCACAAAACAATGGTTTGGATACATTTTTTTTTAAAGCTTTCTTGAGTTTACTTGTGTTGATTGAAGAAGATGGCAACAGCCTTTATTGTAGAAACAACTGTTTCTTTGAGGGCACACAATCTTTGGGTGGCTGTTGCCACAATAGCTGCAAACATGAATAAATTTGCAGTTAGAGCAATTACAAACGTTTTTTTATTATAGCAAAAACATAGGGGTGTAAAAACTGCCGGTTTCACCACCTGAGAGCTTTTGCTAACATCTGGCTTGGAAGTAGAGCCAGCTAAGATAGATACTTTAGGATACAAGTGAGATGTGTGAGAAAATGAACTATAGCGAACATGAAAGGTTTTGGTGATCAGTGAAGTGTCTGCTGATCAAAGCTAAATCGACAACTGACCAGTCCAGTCTCTGGTTGAAATGCTGAATATACATGGCAGCTTTGGCAGAGAAAGACTTGTTATATTCGTAAAACAGCATGATGTCTATGCGACAGACTGAAGAGCATATGTTTGAATAGACTTAAATATTGTAGTTGATTAGAGTAGGTGGATTAACTGATCATCTGAGCGTCAGCTGATGTTGTTTACCGAACAGCGCACTGCCTGAACTATTCCACTAATTCCATTCGATCACTCAAGCTCTATTTGTAATGATCTTACAGGATTGCTGAAATTGCACAGTCTTTTGCAGGAATGGACAATAAAACTCAGACAAAGGGACAGAGGAAAGAGGGACAGGGCAAAGATTGCCCCAGACCGGGACTCTGGAAGTCCATTAAGGGAAGGCAACAAGAGCTTTGGTGGAGAATGGGGAGAAGCCAGAGGAATCAAAAACCGGGCCGGAGCTGGGGAGCAGATGACCCAGGCTTAGCCAGAGGATTTGAAGACCAGAGCGGAGACAGTGGAACTGGAGTACAGGGCAGAGCTAGTGGAAGAGGTGACCCCAGAAAGATGAGGTTCTCAAGGTGAACACATATCTTGACGCTAGGAGTCAAACAACTAAAAATCAAGTCAGGAATCTCTGTGTGATTCTGGAGTCAGACCTCAGTTTTAGTAGTCATCATGTCAAAGCAATAACTAAATCTGCATACTATCATCTGAAAAATATTGCAAGAATTAGATGCTTTGTTTCCAGTCAAGACTTAGAGAAACTTGTGCATGCTTTCATCACCAGCAGGGTGGATTATTGTAATGGACTCTTCACTGGCTTTCCCAAAAAGTCAATAAGGCAGTTGCAGCTCATACAGGACCCACCCTGCTGCTAGGATTCTGAGCAGAACCAGAAAACATGAACATATCACACCAGTCCTCAGGTCTTTACACTGGCTCCCAGTTACATTTAGGATTGATTTTAAAGTATTATTACTGGTATATAAATCACTCATTGGCCTAGGACCTCAATACATTGTATGCCTCAAATGTAGCTGATTGACTTAGGGTGAACTTTTGTACTTGCTGTTTAGATGAGGGCAAAAGTCTGTAAGTTTCCGATAGATAGACCATGCCCAGGGGCGTCATGCAAGCCAAAATTCTGGGGGGGCACAATCTGAGACGTTGCAATTGTTTTCTGACGGGTGATATGGATCATGTTAGGAGGGGTCAGGGGGTTTCTCCCCCTGAAAATTTTTAAATTCTGGCTGCTAAACATACCATTTCAATGCAGTTTGGGAGGGACAGAAATACCTTAACGGAGCTAGCAGCAACCCTCCTCTATCTGAGGACTAAGTTAAAGTATCTATTTTCTAAGTTTATGTAAAAGACAGGTTGATGAAAGAACTGTAAGCTCAAATTCAAAAGCTTTTGAAGTCTACTTCATTAAAGCATGTTTACACACACACTTACTGTACACTTAGGCCTACTACACATGATTTTAAAAACAGTAGGCTACCATTGCAGTTTTTATGTTATGATTTTTAATTGGTATGTGACCTAAGAACGATCTTACATTAAAGGTACATAAAGGTGCTGAGGTCTGACTTTGTGGTGCCCTGAAATTAAGTTATTTTAATATTAATATGTGATGAAGGACTTTGAAAGAAGTTTGACAGATTTCAGTGCTGAATAAGGTTAACAATACCCTGTTTATTTGAAAATGGTTAATATTTGACAGAAATGTAAAAAAGTAATCAAATCAAATGTAATATGTAACATTACTTTAGTAAAATCATTGAAATACTGTAGTTACACTGCTCATTATTATATTTTAAATAAGGAACTTGTAAAGAGTAATTTATGAGCTATGAATCAATTTATCAGATAACGTTACTATGTCTTATTGGCTTTGTATGGCAGGCAGTAACGTTAGCCAACTAGTTTACGGTTAGACTAGGCTAGCTATCGATAACGTTACACTGACACAACTTAAGTTAATGCTCTGAATTCGCAGCTAATATCAAATCCATAACTTTTTGATCAAGTTAAAATTTCCAGGTCAACCACAAATAATCCCGCTACCTTTTAATATCATCCGATAACTAATTCAATGCCGATTTGTTGCTTTTCCCACTTACCACTTCAAGACCATTTGTAAAACATTGCCAGCTCAACGTGCGAGACGAGTCAGTTGCTTGAACATACACAGCAGAGCGCTACGCGCATAGCGTCTAGATTTGATATACACAGACACCATATTAGGAAAAAGGGGCGGGCTGATGCTGACCGATTTATTACACATCCAGAAGAATTTGAGTCGTTATAGGGTCTGGTAATTATATGGAGCATAATAGGAATAAAAAATTAACAGGGAGGAAAATCTGAGGGGGCACATGCCCCCTCACTTTGAATGGGCATGACGCCACTGACCATGCCTGATGAAGGTCGTGAGACCAAAACGTTGCTAATAAAATTTTGATACTCATTTGCAAGTATTGATAGTGTGCGGGAGTTTCTTGTTTTTTTAGATTTTTGACCTACCCAATTGGTCTTTTTTCCCACGCACCTATCACCTACAGGTGTGTGATGGTGATTGCCAATCGATAGACAGACCACAAATGCTCTAATGTCTCAGAATAAAGTGGTAATTTAATGTTATCTTAGCTAAACATCTTGCAGTGTACGGGCTAACACATCAGAATGTGAAAACATGAAAACTAGATATGTTTGTGTCTTGTGTGTCTGCTTCGATACAATACACTATGAAAAGAGGAATAGCAAGCACAGTCGGGCCGATTCCGGCTGAAATGCGTCACTGTTGGCTCACTGTCGACATCAGTAAACAGATAATGGTTCGGATCTGTGCCGACTGTGCATTACACATCTGGCTGACTGACGTTTTTTTGTATGGGCCAGTATCAGCTGAAAAAAGTTGTACTCGTGCTGGCTGATAGATTACTTTTTCTGTATGGGCCAGTATCGACTGAAATCCAGTACTCCCGCTGGCTGACAGACTACTTTATTACAAATAAAATGTATAATTATAATTAGCCTACAGCATCAGCTCATTTCCAAACAGCCGAATTGTATAGCCTAATGCATTTCTTACCCAGAACACAGATCCTTGAACATAATGATTACATAAATAAATAAATGGGCTATATACATGCATACATTAATTAACTAAAAAAGTACAATCCTTAAACTGAGAGGCACATTTATGCGGTTGTCCGACATAACACAGTATGTGTTTTGCTAGTGGAACTGACGCAGCCAAGCTGTAATGCAGTTTGCATAATAATAAAATATTATGCGGCAGACGGACACTATACGTACAGTACATGGCCCGATTCTGCTGAGCGACTATTGTCCCACTTGCTGTGGAACGGCCACTGTACGACTGTCATCATCAATTTGAATCCTGCAACGCGCGAAACTTGCTCACTTGGACATCATCACAGGTAAGTGGAACATTGATTGAATTTGAAGATGTTAAACTTGCACAATCAAAAAGTTTGGAAAGGTTATTTTTTTTGCTATCTAGTTAAAAGCTTGAATTCTCCAGTAAGTTACTCACTGTAAGCACATTTTAATGGTGATAAGCCAAAACAAGCTAGTCGAGATGCAGGAACAGTTAGCAATTATTTGACGTTAAAACAAACAATTCAGCAAGGAAGACACTGCTTAGCAAGTATTTTGCAAGTATTATCCACCCAAGTCTGTCGCGATAGTTAAATAACCATTTGATCGCGATTATTTGATTATTTCACTCGTTTAGGCCTAAGTAAGGCTTAGGGGGAGTCCCAAAAAAGGAACATTCTAAAACGCTTAACGTGAAAAGGCTTAACGTGGCTTACTGTACTAAGACAGTGATATTAAAAGACCAAACTCAGTAAACATCATATTAATAAGCTATACTATGAACAAAAAAATTAGATGAGCCCAGAATATGAACGCAACGCGTTTAATTACACGTTAAGCATTTTCCTCCCATAGAAAACCGTTATTAGAAAAGGCTTAACGTGGCTCACTGTACTAAGACAGTGATATTAAAAGACCAAACTCAGTAAACATCTTATTAATAAACCATACTATGTGCAAAAAATCAGATGAGCCCAGAATATGACTACGTTATAACGTATAAGCTACGTTAAGCCTTTTTTACGTCAAGCATTTTAGAATGTAAAAAAGGGGGGACAAGCACCTTTTTCTCATTTATCTGTTTGCCTAGGTTGGAGAAAGAAAACTGTTTCCCTTGGTTGGAGAAAGAAAAACTCAGGTAAAAACATGAATAGACGCAGTTTTAGAAAACGAGCAGTGAAACGTGTGAGTTCTATGCTTGATTCGTTTCAAGATGAGTTACAGGACTGTGGAGCTGCAGAGAGCGCCACAGTGAATATCTGTAATTCAGTTGAATACCAAGATCAGGGTGATCAGGGAGAAATTTCTGACATTGAAGATGATTCTCAGAGTGATGATGACATAAAAAATGTCAGTATATCGCTAACTGAGTCTTTGTGTGACTGGGCAGTTAATTTCAGGTTATCTTTAGGTGCTTTGACTGCACTTCTGGCCATCTTGAGCGTTCATCATCCTTTTCTACCAAAGGATGCTAGGACTCTTCTCAATATCACTACTTTGTACAGCATCCAAACTGTTGCTGGTGGTACTTACCACTACTTTGGCATTTTAAAAGCTTTTTCAAAAAACATGGAATGGATCTGGTTTCACATTCCAAGCAGACATGAATTCAAATTGCAGCTGCATGTAGATGGTTTGCCTTTGTTTAAGAGTTCTTCGGTTCAGTTCTGGCCAATTCTTAGCTTGCTACAGGGTGTTGTGAAGAAGCCAGTTATCATTGTCTATTTTGTGGTACATCGAAGCCAAGTTGTCTGGTTGAGTATTTAAAAGATCTTGTCAGTGAGTTACAAGTGCTAAGCAAATGATTCCTTATAAAGGGGAAACAGTGCTTCTTGAAGGTCACCTTGGTCATCTGCGATGCTCCAGCAAGAGCTTTCACCAATGGAACAAAACTTCACAATGGTTACTCAGGTTGTGACAAGTGTGTCCAAACAGGCATTTATCTTAAACATAGGATGACATTTCCAGAAGTCAACAGCCCACTCCGAACTGATCATGTCACAAAGTCCCAATTAATTGATGTAGGTATAGGCATGGTGTCATGCTTTCCTCATGATTACATGCATCTTGTATGTCTTGGAGTGGTACGCCGACTGTTGCATTTGTGGATTGCATCTCGGCCCTTACTCTGCCGCTTGTCTTCTCATCAGATGAACCTTATCTCTAGTGAACTTGTAGG
This sequence comes from Gila orcuttii, assembly GCA_026230005.1. Taxonomy (NCBI): domain Eukaryota; kingdom Metazoa; phylum Chordata; class Actinopteri; order Cypriniformes; family Leuciscidae; genus Gila; species Gila orcuttii. The sequence continues at coordinate 35,852,367 of JAPDVR010000016.1, forward strand.
CCTAAAACGTTTCATTCCCGTGTATTTTGCTCGTAAACCCAGAGGGCTTTCAGAAAGACTCAGGTGGAAAGCCACAAAGTTGCGACAGTTCTTGTTGTACACAGAGCCAGTGGTTCTCCAAAATGTGTTGTTGACTTCAGTCTACAACAACTTCATGTTGTTATCTGTTGCCATTTTCATCCTTGCAAGTCCTTCATTGTCTGCAGATCTTCAAGTCTTTGCACACACATTTGCTTGTGTCCCTTGTGACACATTTTGGTGAATTGTGGTCCAGAATTTGTTACTTACAATGTTCATGGGCTTACCCATCTTTCTGGGGATGTTCGAATACACGGGAATCTGGACCTAATATCTGGATTTCCATTTGAGGATTATTTAGGTAAGTTGAAAAAGATGATAAGAACCCCGCACCATCCACTGCTCCAGGTTATTTGGCGAATCTCTGAAATGGATCCTTTTACAAAAATGATGAATCGTCACATGGAAAGAGAAAGTTACAAAAGGAGCATAACCGTGGCCCAGTTCCATCCTCCGTGATGGGTATACCCATACTTCAATTCCATGAGCTTGTCATAGGTGGTACCAAAATTAATGTATCAAGCGAGGGAGACAGATGTGTAAAGATTGGTGGCTCCATTGCTTAGATTGACAATGTCCTTCAGTCTCAGGGTAAGATATATAATGTCTTCAGGGAATATGAATTAATGGAACCGTTTTTTGAGTATCCTCTGAATTCTTGTGAGCCGGGTATCTACCTGGTTGGCAAAATCTCATCAAGCCTGAAAATCATTCAGTTGTTTGATCATGTTGAGAAATATGTGAGGTTACCAAAACAAGATAAATTTGTTGCAGTGCCACTACTTCACTTGTGTCAATGATTTAATTTAGCACTTTTTTCTTGGTCAGCTTTGAAGTGAAAGGAGAAACTGAATAAAGCTGCTGGTTCCAGTGTTCCTGTCATCATAATTATTATTATATTCAGTTTTTTTTTTATCAGTTTCCTTTGTTCTCAGGCCCTGTTTACACGAGAACGTGTCACCGGTGCAGGCCGGGGCGGACTCGTATGACCAACCGCCCCTGACTCCAGACACCACCGCAAGGAGCCGACACCACAGGTACGCAACGGAATGGACCAGACAGAGGCAAAGGTACTTTTCAAGGAATAACAATCTTTATTAAGCACTGTATTTATGGAAGTAAAGAAAAGGATGTTAACGGTCGCTGGGCCTTCTCCCCGGAACAGCTGGGCAGATCAAGGGCTCCTTCCCCGAGATGTTACACACTCCACGGCCCCGACGGTAGAGAGACAGGTAAGCACTCTTCTTCCAGCAATAGCTGCACACCTCGGGGCTCGGAAGGTAAGTAACCAGGTAAGCACTCCTTTTCCAGCGATAGCTGCACACTTCGGGGCTCAGAAGGTAAGTAACCAGGTAAGGATTCTTCACAATACAAAGTATTTTCGTCAGTGCACAGTAATGAGACAGTGATTTAAAAGCTTCTTTCACCAGCGATGCTGCATACTTCCAGACTCGGACAGTAAGTGGAACAGGTAAGGATTCTTCACAGTACAAAGTACCTTTGTCCGTTTTTTTTCCCGGTATTTCCGGTTTGAGCGAACGCTGGCGTGTTTGACTGCCGCTGCTCTCCGGTTTTATTATTTTATTGTTTTATTTTAAAAACATTTATCTTAATTTTGAGGATATTTTATGCCCTTTGATCGAGGAGATCTCACCTGATTATTGTTGGGTATTCCTTCATCACTTGCTATGGTTGAATGAGTCGGATTGCGCGGATCTAATTGAGACTCGCCTTGGTGAACTTGAACGTGTTATATCATCTGCATACTGGTGTGCTGGAGTATGACTGTTTGTTATTTAAAGTTTTTAGATCCTGGTGTGGATAATTCTCCAAATATGGTGCTTAAATACTCTTCGGTGGATTTACAGAGACTAAATTCGTCATGCCGTCTCTCCGGTGGAATTTACAACCGCTGCGCCGTTTTGGGAATTACACGCCGCCACAGATACATCCATCGTGGATCTCGCAGTGACTCCCTTGTGAGGACTTCGACCGTGTCTCAGGATAATTATCCCATTCCGGTCATCTGGTCGCCACATCGCCGCTCTTCCATCAGATCAAATGGTAAGAGTCGGAGTGTCAATCTTGGAAACATTAGTTTGCTCAAACACGCACCTCTCAGCTCTTGGCAATCTGATTGCCCTGCTACTGTAAAGATGGCCTTAGTGAATGCCAGGTCAACATCGAACAAATCTTTTATTTTAAATGACTTGTTTACATCTCATTTCTTAGACTTTTTATTTGTGACCGAGACCTGGTTAAAACAGGGTGACTTGATGCCTCTTGCCGAGATTGCTCCTCCTGACTGTGCTTTTTTCAGTTCTCCACGGGCCTCTGGACATGGTGGTGGAGTTGCAACAATTTTTAAAAACTCTTTTAAATGCACGTCTGTGCCTACGGACACCTTTTCCAGTTTTGAACTCCAGTTATTGAAGGTTGATTTAAATGGTCCTATGCTATGTGCTCTGATTTATAGACCCCCTAAATGCAATAAGGATTTTATTCAACAATTTTCAGATTTTCTCTCTGATCTGGTGACTCGAGCTGATAGACTATTGATTCTTGGGGATTTTAACATTCATCCCTGCTGCCCTTCTAAACCGTTGGTCAAATAATTTGTAACTATTCTAGAGTCTTTGAACTTCGTACAATCTGTATGTGGTCCAACTCACAATTTGGGTCACACACTAGATTTGGTACTGTCTCGTGGTTTTTTTATTTCAAATCTGGAGGTTATTGATGCATGTGTGTCTGACCATTTTCCCATTTTGTTTGAATCGGAGTGCTTTCTCCCGTCTTCTAGTTGCCCTCAGCCCTCATGTCTCTCTCGAGCTATTCATTCAAACACTGCAAATTTGTTTTCTGAACATTTTTCTTCACATTTTAATATTCTGAATGAAACAGATACTGAATGCTTGACTGAGATATTTTATAAAGCATCCTCTTTATCTATGCACGCTGTTGCTCCGCTTAAGTGTAAAAAGATGAAGGTTGCTGGTCAGCCGTGGTTAAATGATGTCACCCGCGCTTTCAGACAAGAGTGTCGAAAAGCGGAGCGAAAGTGGAAAAAAGATAGGCTACAGGTTTCTTTTGACATTTTAAAATCAAGTCTGTTCAACTATCAAACAGCAGTAAAGGCGGCAAAATCGAATTTCTTTTCTCAAATAATTTCTGATAACGCAAAGCGACCAAAAGTCCTGTTTGATACGATTGACTCCATTCTAAACCCGACTACGAATATTTTATCTGAGGCCTCTTTTGAGCTTTGTGAAGATTTTTTAAAACATTTCACTCAAAAAATGTATGATATTAGAAGCTCCATTGTTCCCTCTGAACCATGTCATTTACAACTGCCCTGTCCTATGAGTTGCCTGTCAAACTTTAAACCTGTCTCTCCAACTCAGCTAGCTGATATAATCTCTACTATGAAGTGTTCTGGTTCTAAATTAGATATAATCCCGGCTCGTCTTTTTAAGGATGTTTTTTCTACCATTAGTGATATGGTAACTGCTATCATAAACAGCTCTTTAGCCAACGGTGTCGTTCCAGCTAGTTTTAAACATGCAATTGTGTTGAAAATATGTTGAAAAAAACTCAACTTGATCCAGAAATGTGCAGTAATTATCGACCAATCTCTAAACTGCCTTTTATCTCTAAGCTTTTAGAGAAAGTCGTTTTTTCACAGCTCCAGTTTTATTTGAATTCTTTTAATATTTTGGACATGTTCCAATCTGGCTTTAGGTCATTACATAGCACTGAGTCAGCTTTGTTGAGGGTAACGAATGATATCTTGCTTGCTTTAGATTCAGGCTCTTGTGTTGTGCTGGTTTTGTTAGACCTGAGCGCTGCATTTGATACCATCGACCACAACATTCTTCTTGAACGGCTAGAATATATGGTGGGTGTCAAGGGCACTGTATTACAATGGTTTGCTTCCTACATCGAAAAGAGGACTTTTTCTGTAAATATAGGAAATTGTTCCTCGTCATCTGCGCCTGTTTTATTTGGTGTGCCCCAGGGATCTATTTTGGGACCTTTATTGTTTTCTCTTTATATGCTCCCCTTGGCTCTCATTTTTCAGAAGTATAACATTTCATATCACTGCTATGCAGATGATTCTCAGCTTTACCTTCCAGTAAGGCTTGACAACACTGCTTCATTTGATGTGTTATTGGAATGTGTAGTTGATATTAAGAGGTGGATGACAAATAATTTTCTGCAGTTAAATGAGGATAAAACAGAGGTTTTAATTCTGGGCTGTCCGGCAGATTCCACTCCTGCTCTGAAAGCCCAGTTAGGTCCTCTTTCAACAAAAGTATGCAAACAAATAAAAAACCTCGGAGTGATCTTTGACTCTTCACTATTTTTCGACAAACAAATTAGTGCTGTTATTAGAGGAAGCTTTTTCCATTTAAGATCACTTGCAAAGTTGAAGAATGTTCTTTCAAGCAAAGATTTAGAAGTTGCAATTCATGCATTTGTAACATCACGATTAGACTATTGCAACTCTCTTTATTGTGGTCTTCCTCAATCTACATTATCGCGACTACAAATTGTTCAAAATGCGGCTGCACGACTTTTGACTGGGCCTAAAAAGAGGGATCATATTTCTCCTGTTTTGGCTTCCCTTCACTGGCTTCCCATTAAGTTTAGAGTTGATTTTAAGATCCTTATGTTTGTATATAAGGCGTTGTCTGGCTGTGCACCAAGGTACATTTGTGATCTTATTGTGCCATACTGTCCTGTTAGGGCACTTAGATCTTCAAATCACTTGCTTTTAAATGTGTCACGATGTCGCTACAAATTAAAAGGTGATCGGGCTTTTTCTGTCGCTGGGCCTAAGCTTTGGAATGCTCTTCCTTATCATGTGAGGTCTGCTCCTTCATTGGATATTTTTAAATCTACTCTGAAAACACATTTTTATTCTTTAGCTTTTGGAAACTTGTAATTGTTTTTATAGCGTAGTTCTTCTATGCACTATGTACAGCACTTTGGATCAATTTGTATTGTGTTAAATGTGCTTTATAAATAAAGGTTGTTGTTGTTGTTGTTGTTCGTCGGTTCACAGTAGTGAGACAGTGGTTTAAAAGCTTACTTCACCATCAATGCTGCATACTTCCAGACTCAGACAGTAAATAGAACGAGTAAGGATTCTTCACAGTACAAAGTACTCTCTTCGGTTCACAGTAGTGAGACAGTGGTTTAAAAGCTTACTTCACCAGTGATGCTGCACACTTCCAGACTCAGACAGTAAGGAGAACAGGTAAGGATCTTCACAGTACAAAGTACTTTCTTCGGTTCACGATAGTGAGACAGTGGTTTAAAAGCTTACTTCATCGGTGATGCTGCATACTTCCAGACTCAAACAGTAAGGAGAACAGGTAAGGATCTTCACAATACAAAGTATTTTCTTCGGTTCACAATAGTGAGACAGTGGTTTAAAAGCTTACTTCATCGGTGATGCTGCATACTTCCAGACTCAGACAGTAAGGAGAACAGGTAAGGATCTTCACAATACAAAGTATTTTCTTCGGTTCACGATAGTGAGACAGTGGTTTAAAAGCTTACTTCATCGGTGATGCTGCATACTTCCAGACTCAGACAGTAAGGAGAACAGGTAAGGATCTTCACAATACAAAGTATTTTCTTCGGTTCACGATAGTGAGGCAGTGGTTTAAAAGCTTACTTCATCGGTGATGCTGCATACTTCCAGACTCAGACAGTAAGGAGAACAGGTAAGGATCTTCACAATACAAAGTATTTTCTTCGGTTCACGATAGTGAGACAGTGGTTAAAAAGCTTACTTCACCAGCGATTCTGCATACTTCCAGACTCAGACAGTAAGGAGAACAGGTAAGGATCTTCACAATACAAAGTATTTTCTTCGGTTCACGATAGGGAGACAGTGGTTTAAAAGCTTACTTCACCAGCGATGCTGCATACTTCCAAACTCAGACAGTGAGGAGAACAGGTAAGGATCTTCACAGTACAGACTGCTTTTCAGCTCAGCTGTATCACTCTAGGCTTCTGATGGAGAACAGATATAGTAACAACTTTCCACAAACGTGTACGCATGGGTTGGGGCCACTTCTCAGCAAAAGCACACCACACTAGTGTTCACTTCAATTCCACAGCCATAAATCAATGTGTATCCATAAAGCAAAAGCACTGCAATTCACTCACACGGTAGGGCTGTTCAGAGTTCGGACAGGGACGGAGCAAGTTTCGATGAAGCACCCGTATTGGTCCTGATTTTCCCTCGGGTCGTACCGAGTAAACTGGGGCCTCTGGCCCTTGTCGTCGCTCTACCACATACGGGATCGACTCCCAACGATCGCTGAGCTTCCCCTTCCCTGGACGCCGGTTGTCTCTCACCAGCACTCGCTCTCCGGGTAGCAAAGGGGCCTGACGGGCAGTCCTGTCGTATAGTCGCTTGTTTTTAGCTGCTGCTGTGCTCAGGTGCTCTGAGACGCGTCGATACGCATCCAGGAGTTGGCCGTGATGCCGGTTTACCCAGTCGGTGGTACTGTACTCCCTCTCTCCAGTCTTGGTTCCTAAGAGCAGATCTACTGGTAAGCGTAGGTGGCGCCCAAACATAAGGTAAGATGGAGCATACCCGGTCACACTGTGCACACTATTGTTGTAGGCCTGCAACAGCGAGGGAAGGCTCCCGGCCCACTGGCCCTGTTGCTCGCTCTCCAAGGTCCCTAACAGCCCCAACAGGGTCTGGTTAAACCTTTCACACCCTCCGTTGCCCTGAGGGTGGTACGATGTTGTATGGGTTTTACGACACCCGTAGAGGTGACTCAGCTCTTGGATAACTCGAGATTCGAAATTTGCACCCTGGTCCGAGTGTAAGGTCTCTGGGCAGCCGAAGGGTTGTATCACGGCCTTCCAAAGGGCACTAGCGGTGGTAGCTGCCGTCTGGTCTAAAGTGGGGACGGCCCAGGCATACTTGGTAAAGAGGTCCGTCATCACTAAGATATTTTGGAATCTGTCCATTGGTCGACCTAGAGTCAAAAAGTCAATGCCCACGATGTGTAAGGGCGCCTTAGGCCGCAGGGGGACCAGTGGGGCTCAAACCTCCTTCCTCCGCTTGAACAACTTACACCGTGGGCAAGCCTGAACGAACTCCTCTACACTCTTTTCCATTCCGAACCAATGGAAATGTCTCCTCAATAATGACAGCATCCTCTCTTGGCCCTGATGGCCAGCATGACTGTGGTATACTGTCAACAGTTCCGCAACCTGAACCTCCGGTACCACCACCTGATATACGGTCTCTTGAGTCCTGGGGGCTTGTACCGCCCGGCAGATTACCCCTTCTCTCAATTGCAGCCTCTTCCACTGCTTTAGGAGTCGTTGTACTCCCACTGCCTGAGCTCGCCTTTCCTCGGCCCTCGGCAGGCGTCCCCGTCGGAGATAAGACTCAACTTGACCTAGGTCTGTATCCTCTTGTTGCAGCCTACTCCATCGTTCGGGGTCCCACCCCCAACTAGATGGAACATCCCTCAGGGTCCCGGGAGCCTCTACTGATGCCACCAGCAACCCATCTTCCAAACCAGAGCTACGGGGAGGCAGTTGATCGTCCCTCGGGATGGCTGGAAGTCTGGACAAGGCGTCGGCGTTTACGTGTTCCCTACCAGGTCGGTATTTGAGCTGGTAGTCGTAATTGGCTAGTTGTGCCACCCAACGTTGTTCTACCGCTCCCAATTTAGCAGTCTGCAAATGTACCAAGGGATTATTGTCCGTGATCACAGTTATCTTGGCTCCCCAAAAATAATCCTTGAACTTTTCCGCCATGGCCCACTTCATCGCTAGGAGTTCTATCTTAAAGGAACTATAATTTGCTGCATTCCGCTCTGCGGGGTGTAAGCTTCGACTTGCGTATGCAATCACCCTCTCTACTCTTTGTTGTTCTTGGGCCAACACGGCTCCCAAGCCTGCGTTGCTGGCATCCGTGTACAAAAGGAACGGCTGGGTGAAGTCTGCGTAGGCTAAGATGGGAGCCCTCAACAGCTCCTGTTTGAGGTTCTGGAAAGCAGTCTCGCAGGCCGAGTCCCAATGTATTGATGGAGATTTCCTTCCCTGGGCATGCCCAGTGCCCGCGAGGAGTTGATTAAGGGGTTTAGCGAGTCCTGAGAATCCCTTGATAAATCGTCGATAGTACCCGACGAAACCCAGAAACGACCGCACCTGTCTCACGGTCCGGGGCGGTTCCCATCCTTGTACCGCTGCCACTTTCTCCGGATCGGGGGAAATGCCGGCAGCGCCAACCCGATGTCCCAGGAACTGCACTTCTTTCCGCAGCAACTGGCATTTTCCCAGCCTGAGCTTCAGCCCATACGTTTCCATAGCCCGGAATACTCCCTCCAGATGCTGCAGATGGGCGTGAAAGTTGGGAGAAAAGACAATTACATCATCCAGGTAAACTAATGTTGAATCGACCAGTTGTCCCCCTAAACAGCGTTGCATCAAGCGTTGGAAGGTTGCTGGGGCGTTGCACAACCCGAATGGTATACGGTCCCATTCAAATAGCCCAAACGGGGTGGTGAAAGCAGTCTTCTCTCTGTCCCGGTCATCCACTTGTAACTGCCAGTACCCACTCGCCAGGTCCAAGTTTGAGTACCATGCTGCCTGGGTAAGGCTAGTAAGCGAGTCCTCAATCCGCGGCAACGGGAATGCATCTTTCTTCGTGACGCAGTTCAGCTTGCGATAGTCGACACAGAATCTCCAAGCTCCTGTCTTCTTCCGGACCAGGACAATTGGTGCTGCCCACGGACTACTACTCTCTCGGACTACTCCTCCTTCCAGCATTCCTTTCAGTAGGGTACGGACTTCGGCATAGAGAGTGGGTGGTATCGGATGGTACCGCTCTCGACTGGGGGTCGCCTCACCAGTGGGGATTTGATGTTTTACTACCCCGGTGCAACCATAGTCTTCCTCGTGGACTGAAAAGACATGTTGCCATTTCTTCAAAAGCTCCTGGAGCTGCAATGCTTGTTCCTCTTCCAGATCCTCACCCTTCAGAGACTCCTTCATCAAATGGGTCGGCATTTCTCCTCTCACCGGGCCCGTTACGGCCTCAACCGGCCGAACCGCAACTTCCACCACCTTGGAGCTCACCTGTTTAAAGCAGACATCTTGATGTTCGTGTATCTGAGCAGGCTGTACTGAAGATACTCGGACTAGGCGTTGATGTTGATGGAGGAGCACTGGATAGGGGTGGGCATTTCGCACCTTGACGGAGACTCGCCCTCGGCGCATAATTGCTAGTCCATGAGCCACTTCGATGGGCTGACAGTCTTCGTAGGGGTTCCACTAACACGCAGGTCCCTGCCTCACGGGGCCCTACAGGCACTCGGACCCAAAGAACGGCCTCGCTCTGAGCTGGAATGGATAGAGCGTACCGACAAGTGACTCGCCCGATGTCTTCCCTCTCTCCCAACCGGCTGGCGGTACACACTCTTCGGCAATCGGCTAGAATTCGGTCCCAATTCTGTCTCGCTGGTGACAGGGGCATCTGAGCTGGCCGACTCTGAAATAGTTCCTCCCAGCAATCCAGTATAACATTCATCCATCAACATTCAAACGCTCGCGGGTGAAAACGTAAAAATATTTTATCAGATGTGCCTTTCGTTTACACGGCGACGGCGTTTTTGGGGCTTAAAAATGCAAAAAAAAGTGACGACGCGTTCCCATCTAAAGGGTAAAAACGCAAATCTGCTCTCGACGCATATGCGTTTACGTTACAGGCATGCGCCAGTACAGGAAAATAACAACCAACATGTCGGATTATTTCCATACGTCGGACCTTCAAGTTGCCCTAGCAGCTCTGATTAATGTACAAGAGTCTTTTCAGCAGTTGTACAAAATATTCTCAGATAGTATTACTGATCAGAGAAGGCGCATTAATTACCTCCATCAAATTGTTGATGCACCAATTCGTCAGAGGCAAACCAGATGGCTTTGGACGAGACCTGGGAGAACCAGTAAATGGTGGGACAACTTTGTGGAAGGAGTAGTTGATGACTATGCATGGCGTGAAAATTTCTGTATGTCCAAAGATTGTCTTGTCGCCTTAAGTGAAGAACTTCGTCCTTACATCGAGGGTGAAATAACGAACATGAGAGCACCTGTTGGAGTCTTCAAAAAGGTAGCTTGCATGTTGTATTATTTAAGCGACGAGGGACGGCTAAGAATAACCGCGAACTGTGTCAGTCATCATCAGACAAACATGCAAAGCCATAACTGTCCACCTCGGTCCGAAATATATACAGTTGGCATTTTCTGTGCCCGAGGCAGAGGAGCTCGTTTCCGGATTTCTGCAGGATCATGGAATGCCACAATGTTTGGGAGTGGTAGACGGGACTCACATTGAAATAAAACAGCCGTCCGTCAACGCCATGGACTACATAAACAGGAAGGGCAAGTTTTCCCTGAATGTCCAAGCTGTGTGCGACCACAAATACAGGTAGGCCTAATCAAGGTGTTCAAGCACTCTTGTGCTATTTCTATGTCCCATGTATGTTTCACTGTATTGTCATTGTATACAATTGTAAAGCACTTAGAATTAAAAGATGCTATTTGCTTGCCTTACAGATTCATGGATGTGGTCATAAAATGGCCTGGAAGTGTCCACGATGCGCGTGTCTTCACCAATTCTAAAGTTAACTCCTACTTCAAGACTGGGAAGATACCTTCACTCGAAAGGCAGATAGTGGATGGAGAAGCCCATACCTATCTTTCTCTTGGGGGACCCTGCCTACCCCTTCTCCCTTACCTTATGAAAGAGTACTCAAATGGAGGCTCTACCCCATCAGAACAGTACTTTGGACTTTGTTTGTGTCTTATCACCCGTATGGTGATCGAATGTGCATTTGGTCGGCTAAAGACCAGGTTTGCAGCCTTGAGGCAGCCCATGGACATACATCTCCTTGACCTGCCAAGTGTTATTTACGCTTGCTTTGTCCTCCACAACTACTGTGAGGCCTGTAATGACACTGTGGATCACCATGTTGAGCAGGAAGCCATAGAGCGTGACAGGGATCTGCAGCCTCCCACCCAGACCAACAGCTATCTGACCGACTGTAATGAGGGAAGTGGAAAGAGAGTGAGGAGATCCCTTACCAAATACCTTAATATTTAATGGCCTATGGACAATACAGATCACTATACCTATTGTGTATTCACATACAGCCAGCATTGCTAAAATGACTTTTTGATTAAACTAACAAGCCACCTTGACTGGGACCGGTGGGATGATCGAACATTGTTTTCAACATGTAAAATTGACATTTTAATGCTAGGTTTCACTTATTCTGCCATTTTAGTGTACACATAACCACTGGCTAAGTTACATTATTTGTAAAATTATTAGCCTGAGTCTTGCAAAGTAATACATTTTTGCCAGACAGCTATGAAGAGGGCAGGAGGAAGGCCAAAGAGGCAGAGACCTGGTCAGATCTCCAGTCAGAGGCAGAAGTGTCTGGGCAAAGACTACCAAGGTGTAAAATGTATGGATATTTTTTCAGCACATTACTATTCCTTGATGCTTTCATGTTGTATTTTAAGCAATATTTATCATGAAACATTTTAGAATTTGTTAATATTGTTGATTTCATTTTGATCAATTTTGTTTATTATTAAAATAACAAGAGTGTCCGTATTAGTCCACCTGGAGGTCAGTAGCAGTGCTTGTTAGACTCTGAGGATGAGTCTGCCCCACCACCCAAACAAATTGTGCCATCTGCCCCCACTATAAACTTCCCTCCAGTGACCACAAACACCAGTTTCCCCTCTGTTCCCACCACCACCACTTTACCTGTATCACCAGCACCACATGGCACATTCACTGATATGATACAAAAACTGGCAGCCGATGGACAATATGCCATGTGAGTTTTCTTTTGCTTTCCTATTTGCTTTCTTTGTAGGTATTAATTTTGTTGAATATTTTATCCTCAAATCAAGTTTTCTTTTGTAGCACTGCCAGGTTATCAGACATTTCGAGCTGCAAACATGTTATAAACCGAAACTCTGGCCTGTAAATCATTTGCACTCTTGAACAAGACCCCAAGATACTTGAACTCCTCCACTTGAGGCAGGAACTCTCCACCAACCTGAACTGGGCAAGCCACCCTTTTTAGACTGAGAACCATGGCCTCTGATTTGAAGGTGCTGATTCTAATCCCGGCCACTTCACACTCGACTGCAAACCGTTCCAGTGCATGTTGAAGGTCCTGGTCTGGAAACGGCCACCTTACCGTGGTGGAGGGGTTTGAGTACCTGAATGATCCTAGGAGCTATGTTGTCTGAGGCTATTATGCCCCTGGTAGGGTCTCCCAAGGCAAACAGGTCCTAGGCGACAGGTCAGACTAAGAGCGGTTCAAAAACCCTTATGATGAATAAAATAATGAGGACCATAATGTCGCCCGGCATGGCGCAGTCGGGGCCCCACCCTGGAGCCAGGCCCAGGGTTGGGGCTCATATGCGAGCGCCTGGTGGCCGGGCCTCTCCCCGTGGGCTCCGGACGGGCTCAGCACAAAGGAGCGATGTGGGGCCACCTTCCCGTGGGCTCACCACCTGCAGGAGGGACCGTAAGGGGCCGGTGCAAAGTGGATCGGGCGGCAGTCGAAGGCGGGGGCCTCGACAACCCGATCCCTGGACACGGAAATTAGCTCCAGGAACGTGGAACGTCACCGCACTGGCGGGGAAGGAGCCTGAAATTGTGCGTGAGGTTGAGAGATACTGACTAGAGATAGTCGGGATCACTTCCATGCACACCTTGGGCTCTGGAACTACACTCATTGAGAGAGGATGGACTCTTTACCACTCTGGAGTTGCCTACGGTTAGAGGCGGCGGGCTGGTGTGGGTCTGCTTATAGCCCCCCAGCTCAGCCGCCATGTGTTGGAGTTCCCCCCAGTGAATGAGAGGGTCGTTTCCCTGCTCCTCCGGGTCGGGGATAGGTCTCTCACTGTCGTGTGCGCCTACGGGCCGAACGGCAGTGCAGAGTACCCAGCCCTCTTGGCATCTCTGGGAGGGGTACTGGAAAGTGCTCCAACTGGGGACTCCGTAGTTCTACTGGGAGACTTCAACGCCCACGTGGGCAGTGATAGTGACACCTGGAGGGGCGTGATTGGGAGGAACGGCCCCCCTGATCTGAACCCGAGCAGTTGTCTGTTATTGGACTTCTGTGCTAGTTACAGCTTGTCCATAACGAACACCATGTTCAAGCATTAGGGTCTCCATCAGTGCATGTGGCACCAGGACACCCTAGGCCGGAGGTCTTTGGACTTTGTGGTCGTTTCATCTGACCTTCGGCCGTATGTCTTGGACACCCGGGTGCGGAGAGGGGCAGAGCTGTCAACTGATCACCACCTGGTGGTGACTTGGATCTGATGGCGGGGAAGGAAGCTGGACAGACTCGGCAGACCCAAACATACTGTGAGGGTCTGTTGGGAACGTTTGGCCGAGTCCCCTTTCAGAGAGATCTTCAACTCCCACCTCTGGCGGAGCTTCAACCAGATCCCGAGGGAGTCTGGAGATATTGAGTCCGAGTGGACCATGTTCTCCACCTCCATTGTCGATTCGGCCACTCGGAGCTGTGGTCGTAAGGTCTCCGGTGCCTGTCGAGGCGGCAATCCCCGAACCCGGTGGTGGACACCGGAAGTAAGGGATGCCGTAAAGCTGAAGAAGGAGTCCTATCGGGCCTGGCTGGCTTGTGGGACTCCTGAGGCAGCTGATGGGTACCGGCGGGCTAAGCCGACTGTAGCCCGGGTGGTTGTGGAGGCAAAAAATCGGGCTTGGGAGGAGTTCTGTGAGCTCATGGAGAAGGACTACTGGCTGGCCTCGAAGAGATTCTGGCAAACCGTTCGGCGCCTCAGGAGGGGGGAGCAGTGCCCTACCAACACTGTTTACAGTGGAGATGGGCAGCTGTTGACCTCAACTCGGAATATCATCGGACGGTGGAAGCAATACTTCAAGGATCTCCTCAATCCCACCGACACGTCTTCCATTGAGGAAGCAGAGGCTGAGGGCTCGGAGCTGGACTCGTCCATCACCCAAGCTGAAGTCACCGAGGTAGTCAAGAAACTCCTCGGTGGCAAGGCACCGGGGGTGGATGAGATCCGCCCTGAGTACCTCAAGTCTCTGTATGTTGTGGTGCTTTCTTGGCTGACACGCCTCTGCAGTATCGCGTGGCGGTCGGGGACAGTACCTTTGGCCTGGCAGACCGGGGTGGTGGTCCCTCTTTTTAAGAAGGGGGATCGGAGGGTGTGTTCCAACTACAGGGGGATCACACTTCTCAGCCTCCCCGGGAAAGTCTATGCCAGGGTACTGGAGAGGAGAATACGGCCGATAGTAGAACCTCGGATTCAGGAGCAACAGTGCGGTTTTCGTTCCGGTCGTGGAACACTGGACCAGCTCTATACCCTCTTCAGGGTGCTGGAGGTTTCATGGGAGTTTGCCCAACCAATCCACATGTGCTTTGTGAGTATGGGGTCTGGGGCCCTTTGCTAAGGGCTGTCCGGTCCCTGTACGACCGGAGCAGGAGCTTGGTTCGCATTGCTGGCAGTAAGTCAGATTTGTTTCCGGTGCATGTTGGACTCCAGCATGGGCTGCTCTTTGTCGCCGGTTCTGTTCTTAACTTTTATACTTTTACAGAATTTCTAGGTGCAGCCAGGGGCCAGAGGGTATCAGGTTTGGGGACAGCACGATTTCGTCTCTGCTCTTTGCGGATGATATTGTCGTGCTGGCCCCATCAGACCAGGACCTTCAGCATGCACTGGAACGGGTTGCAGTCGCGTGTGAAGCGGCCGGGATGAGAATCAGCACCTCCAAATCCGAGGCCATGGTTCTCATTCGGAAAAGGGTGGCTTTCCCAGTTCAGATTAATAGTAATCAGAATGAAAAAAAGCATTGCTTAAAAATAAACTAATGCAGCAATGAGGGTGGTTGGCTGTGGAGGAGCCAGAGGGATCAGAGGTAATAGCTGAGATTGTCTCTTGTCTGACTGTTGTATCGGTGCTGCTGATGTATGTAACAGCTGAAAAAATAATGACTGATGAATAACAATGAATCAACTAACAAACAAATAATACTGAAGCACATAAAGGTTACATGTAAATATATTTAAAAGCACAATATACGAAACAATGGCCACTGTGCCTTACCAAGCCTTACACATAAAAATTCCTGAGTCAGTGGGGCGCTGACAAATCCACTGCTTGGGCACCAAATAATTCTGACAAAATTAAACAGCCAGTTCCAGTACTTCATGCTTGGACCCCATTACGTTAAATAGCTTGATAAATGCAAATGAGTTATTTCAATAAAAATAATAAATATTATCTAGCCTAAATGGATATGTAGAGTAAAGCTGCTCATTCTCTTGCCGTTTACTATCACTGTGCAGGAACTATTTTTCTGGAGGAAGGATGGACTTCAAAAAAGTAACATATTAATGCACACATGTTCAGCTTCTAAATTTGTATTGAGTGTTAACTGTTTTATAAAAGCAATAAGTAACTTGAGGCGTGCTGTATTATGATTACAGTCACGGCTGAAGGGCGTTGTTTGGCACGATACGAAGCAGAGTGCCTGCTTGAACCCTTCAGCCATGACTGCATTCACAAAACAGCACACCCTCTCGTACCGTATTGCTTACATGAAACATTATTTAAAGGTAAAGTATGTAGTTTCTGCAACACTAGTGGAACCTACGCACCTAGTGGAATTGCAAACACCCCTTTCACAGGTTGCACCTCCCCCAACTCAATCATCACAATCACAGCTCTTATGGGTGCTTGCGAATTCATGTCACGACAGGTAAATATAGGCTACTACTTTAAATAAAAGGTTCAACTTATTTACTTTTAGCTGTGTTGCTATGTATCACGAGTAAGCAGTGAGTGTGTTTCTTACAATAAACCCATCCACCCTAACGTGTCAGCAGGGCCGTTTGAAGGAATTTGGGGGAATTTTGAAGCAAAATGGACATGGAGGCCCCCCCCAACCCCACACCCGACCCATGGGATTGAGGCCTCATTGATGAACTTCACTTCAACAAAATGGGGAATACAGAGCTGTGAACATTTAAAAGATGCTGGAGCCACTTGTAAAAGTGAGTAAAAGGGTCTCTGATAAATTTTTTCATATTGCTTTGAAGCCAGTAATGCCATTACTCATTATTTACTCAATGAGTAAGGACTTTAATATCATCGTAAAACAGTATGCTTTGTTTTTTTTATGTTGAACATAAATAATGGATGTTATTTAATGATACTACAGATTGAACTTCGTATACTGACTTTAATGAAAACAACTGTTTTGCAGGTGCCATGTTTGCTGTGATGCATTTACATGGCTTTGACCAGCGGATGTCGCTCCCTTCTGCTCCACTGTTTTGCGCATGCGCAGAAGTGTGAGAAAATAAGTCATTATTACGAGAAAGTTTCTCATTATTATGAGATGTTAAGTCATTATTATGAGAAAGTTTCTCATTATTACAAGATACTTTCTCATTATTATGAGATGTTAAGTCATAATTACGAGAAAGTTTCTCATTATTACGAGATGTTAAGTCATAATTACTAGAAAGTTTCTCATTATTATGAGAAACGTTTTCAATGTAATGAGATCAGTCATAATTATGAGAAAGTTTCTCATTATTATGACTTAGATCATCTTTTTTTTTTTTACTCTATGGCGGAAACGGGCTTCCATACCATTCAACAAATTGCACATCAGTTTCTTTGAATAGTAGTACAGAGATCATACAAACAGTAGCAGTATTATTGTATTATGTCTTTTGTAATGTGTATATTTAGTATTTTATATAAAAGCTCTATGTTAAACAAAACTCAGCAATTCTTGGATAATAAATTGCATTTACAAAGAGGTTTTGACCTTTTAAAAATTAGATTTGTGCATTCTGTGGTCTATAAGAGTGCAAGAGTTTATGTGTAAAACCACTCTTTCAGCAGATGTGAAACAGAATCTATTATAAATGATTTATCAGTGCACATCGTTGTTATTTTTGATTTTATGTGCCCTCAAAATATTCTCTGGTAATGTTTACTGGCGTGAGGGCGGGACAACCTGTCACTCATAAGATCGACCAATAGCAAACCAGAACCATACAATCAATTCCCATTTGATAAAATTAAGTCCTGCCCCATATTTTTTCTTGTTTGAGAAGCCGTTTCACTCAGATATGTCACAATAGGGAAGAAAAGACTACTTTCGTCTTTTGCCGACTTTAACAATTATGTCAAACCATTCATCTTTTAAAGCCCCCGTCAATATTTTTTACTTCACAGAAATTGTGAGACGAGTTGTGGTGAGGATTATGGTGAAGGCCAAGATTGAAGTCAATGTCAATGACCCACATATCAAGAAGGATCTTTTGGACATGGTGAGGTTCATGTGCTTAATAAGTGTGATGTGTAGCTTGAGTGTTTTCTTACTAAGATTTCACCGAATTTCACAGATAAGGAACATAGTACAAATTACAGTGTGAACTGGAGAACACAGCCTGATGAGCAGGTATTTCACAAACAGAAAACAGCTACAGGTTTGTAAACTGAATGGTGTTGTACTACTTATATTTATGTAATATTATAATTTGATATTTTAATTATAAACCTGTTATATTCACAGGTCCTTTTTGAATGACAGAAAAGCAAGAAAACACAGACTCTAACCCTAATAAACCTCTATTGCTTCACTGTCTTCATTCTTAGAAAATTATCTTACAGAATTTAAATATTTTAGGAGGTTATGCTGCCTGTTTTAAACTATATTGCATCAGAAATAAAATAAACATGTGAACTTGTAAAGAAAATCAAAGTTTTACAGTACATTTTTATTTTCCTTTCACCTCCAACCAATGACAATGGCCTTCAAAATGATGACAAACCTTCACTGACTTTGACCTGCTGAAACCTAAACAATGATGTTCTTTATTTTATCCTTTATTTTATGAAACCCTTTTCAGTATACAAACACTTCTAAAATGTCTTCTTCATCTTGTTGATTCTGCAAGAAATGCTGTTCTCTTGAAATGCATGAAAGGCCATTTCTTATGTGTCTCCTGTGGAAATAACAGATACAAAAACCTGTAAATTTGAATAAAAATTCTATATTCAAGTTACATATTTAAAATGAGCCCATTCATAAGGAGTTTACAAACCTGTCAGGGATCAAATCATTTCTGTTACTGAAACACTTGCCCATTCGACTGAGTTCTCCACTTGACAGAGAAATTTCCATTCTTTTGGACCTCTTTTTTAATCTGTGCAATTCAGATGAACGAGACCACAGACTCTCAATGGCGACAATAGAA
This sequence comes from Gila orcuttii, assembly GCA_026230005.1. Classification (NCBI taxonomy): domain Eukaryota; kingdom Metazoa; phylum Chordata; class Actinopteri; order Cypriniformes; family Leuciscidae; genus Gila; species Gila orcuttii. Next base: position 35,870,792 of record JAPDVR010000016.1, read on the forward strand.
AAGTGAAAAAAAGGTAATTGAATTAGGAAAATTCCTTACTTTTTCCAGTAGTTTTGTCATGTGTGAAGGCTCGTTGAGATTAACAGAGTTAGCGTTCACCTTAATCCTGAGCACATTTCTAATCTCTGTAAAGGAGATAGCAAATCTTAATATGGTAATATGATATATGCTCATTCCCCAAGATAACTGAACCATACATTTCTTTTAAGAATTTGGTTTTAAATTTGTTCATGTTATTACAGTTGTTGTTGTTGTATTTTTTGCATGATGTCGTATGGTTTAAGTTAATAATTTTATGTTTAATATAGAAATACATTTTCTTGGTTAATATTTGCAAATGCAGAGAACAGATTCTGGTTTGGTCATGGACCCACCTCTGCAGATGATTCCTGCATCATATGCATGAATGCATTGATGGTTTCCCCACCCACCAAATTGGCAGTTCCTGAGGTTTGACTCGTCTCCTCTGCATCTGAGGGAATCCATCCATATCGGCCCCGTGCCGGTCCCAAAATGGGCATTTGTCAAGGGCTCTGCGTTTCCACCACAGCCCAGCTCTCTACATAGTACTAAACCATCTGCGATATCCCAGCTGTTGTGGCACACTGTTCCCCACCGGCCATCATGAAACACCTGCACTGTGCCCTGACAGGGGTTGTTCGTATTCACCAACTTCACCTCTAGAAAGAAGTCAGAAGAGTTCCTGATCTGTCTCTATGTTTACATTAATAATAGCGGTGTAAAAATACATGATATGTCCATCTGACCATGATAATTCAATGCATTTGGGTAACATTTTATTTCACATAGTTACTATAGTAATTAATATAAATTGTGCAAAATTACATGCAACAAACCCTAAACCACACCCTAATCTTAACCCTAACCCTGAAGTAATGACTTTGTCATCCTATCTTGAAATCAAGTTATGTCATCCTAAAACAATATGCTGTAAGTACATATAGTTAAGTATTATTGCTCAGTACTTAAATATATAATTACACTGTAACATAGACACCTTAAAATAAGTGTAACCAGTATTTGTAACATAATTTAATACAGTATTTTCGGTAATACTTTATTTTGATGGCCCCCTTTTACTCATTTTGTTGACTATAAGTAACCTTGCATTTCACCAAGATCCAGTTGCAATTGTGATGTTCAAACAGTTGACGAACACAGTAAATAGACCCCTAATTAAAGTAATAAAGTAGTGATAAGTCTTTTCATAGACTGTGATGATGCATTTCCAGTTATTATCATTGTAAAAAAAAAAAATACATGTACATTTATAACACTAAACTTTGCGTTTAATTGCCTTAGCATTCAATAATAGAAAACTAGTTAATGCTGCTGTGTGAGTGTTTTTAATACAACGGTTAAGGGAGTTACGGCAAATTTGACAGTTTTTGTTCACCACTATTGAAGTTAATCCAACTATGATGACTTCAGCTTCTGAGAACCTCGGAAATGCGAAAAGGGCCCATACATGGGTATATATTTTAGAAACATATACATGTATAAAAAATTAAATTAAATAAAAAGTAAGAAAATGCAGTTAGAAAGTTCTTAGACATCTAGTTTACCTCGGCAGATGACACCTGCATCATTTGCGTGCACACAGTTGTGTACTCCCCATCCCCGTGATGGACAGTTCTTCACTGAGGCCTCAGTGCCTGCACAATTTACGTCATCCATCCATATTCGTCCTATACCAGCTCTGAAATAACCATCTGTCTTTACCTCTACCGGACTTCCACAGCCCAGCTCTCTACAGACAACTTTAGCGTCAGTCATATCCCAACTGTCTCCACAAACAGTTCCCCACTGATTGTATAAAAGAACCTCCACCCTTCCAGAACAACTGCTGCCCCCATTTACCAATCTCACATCTGAGAGACAGAGTAAGTACATATCTCAGACAACATACATATAACAATAACTGTATACATATTATCTTTTATACATTTCAAGTCAGAGCTGGTTGCCAAAACACATTTTCCATATTTGCTTTAATTGTTAAAATTGGTTAAAAAATATACACAATCATGAAATAGACTGTTGACTGTGTATATTTTTTTTTTACCAATTTTGCATTGTAATGTTAGTTTACCATTGTGAACAGCTTTTGTGGGACAAAAGGTCAACAAGTATTAAATTAACTATTTTTTCCTGGATAAAGGACCCTTTTCACAGACTGTGATGATGTGTTTACAGGGTTATCAACACTGTATATATAGCAAGTTTTTTTTATATTTTCTTTTTTCAAATAATGTACCTTTATAACCGTTTTACTAACTTGGCATTAAATACCAGTAAAATGGTTTCGGCAACATTTCTCTTTTCTGACCAACATAATACATTTTATCCTCTTTTAGAAAGTCAGAGAAAAGCTATTGTGAATTATTTGCTATTATGGCAAATGGGAATGCAAAAAATATATTTGTTGTAATTTCTGTTCACCAATATAGAATTTTACCCAACTATGACGACTTCTGCTTCTGAGAACCACAGAAATGTGAAAAGGGTCCGTAGCGGTGGAAGTGTCCATAAGCTTTTAAAGGCTAAAGTTTTGAGTCTATTTAGAAACTGACTGTCAGAATCAAACCCACACTGAGAGGGAAAAGAGTAACAACTAGCCCTGAAATGTGCAATTTTTGACATGGTCCTATTCTTTTCTTGCAATACTAAATAAAGTATAAATAAGCTAATTTGTTCAATTTAAGCCTCTTCTTGTTTGAATTTACCTCTGCAGGCGACTCCTGCGTCCTGAGAATGTCTACAGAGGCTGTTTACAGAGCCAGAGTATTTGCACTCCTTCAGTGAGGACTCACTCCCGGTACACAGTAAATTATCCATCAATATGTTACCTGAACCGATCCAGGAATAAGCTCCAGTGTATGTCTGTATAAGAGGACCACAGCCAAGCTCTCGACACAGCACAAGACCATCCAGTAGATCCCAATTGTTGTGACAAACTGTGCCCCAATCTCCACTATAATGAACCTGTACTGTGCCAGAACATATGTGTGGGCCGTTTACCAGTTTGACATCTGAAAGGAGAATAATTCAAATGAATTCACGTTGCATTTGACATGCAATCTTGACGTAATCATTGTAGTTCCCAGAGTTTGTCATTCACACTTACCTCTGCAGACAACTCCTGCATCATTGTTGTGTGTAAACGATGTATTCTTGTTTATCCCTGGAATACATCTTTTCAGAGAGGGTTCAGTCCCAGCACAATTGGTATTATACATCCATATACTACCTGAACCCTTCTTAAAAAAAGATCCACCTGTGACACTCAGCGCACTCCCACAAGCGACCTGTTTGCAGGTCACATCTCCACCCAACAGATTCCAGCCGTCATCACTAACCGTTCCCCACCCATAACCATCATAGAGGACCTCCACTCTCCCGGAGCAAGAGTTTTCTCCATCTATGAGCCTAACCTCTAAAGAAGAGAAAGGAGGACATTTGTTTAAAAAATGCACCACCAGCAGTAGCTATGTTTACATGTACTCAAATAATCTGTTAGAAATTAGATTGAAAAGCCTTCATGCAAACACTTAATTTGATCCAAATGAGCTTGATCAGAATGATATTTCGATTGGGGTGGTGTAGACCTGAAATAATTCGATCAGTAGGAAATAACTTAGCATGTAAACGCTTGAATATAATTCAGATATATCAGATTAAAAAATACCTTAAAGGGGTCATATAATGGTACATGCACTTTTATTCAAGTTGATTGTACTGAAATGTGTGTTGGCAGTGCCTGTACACAACCATCATATAATGATAAAAATCCATCCAGTGTTTTTGTTTTAATCTCCTTATATGTTTTCCCCTGCCTCAAATTGAGCCGTTCGATCTTGTGACGTCACTAGATCAGACGCCCCTCCCACGATTGATAATTGACAGCAGCGTTTCAACACAGACCCGCCCTGAGCGAGCTGTCATCGTAGTCCGCCATTGTTGATACACTGGAGCAGAATGGCGTCTTAGCTATTGTGGTGTTCTATTCTTGTGTATAAGTTTTTCAACATCTGTCAACGAACTAACCTATACATCAGTAAACACATAGCGTCTGTATCTCACTACTCTACCCTGCCAGTACATACAAAAATAGATCAAAGTGACATTACGTTAACCAACCATTCAGAAACGTCCTGTTCGAGCCTTAATTGTCGAACTTCTTCCGTCATCTCGTTCCGGGTCCGACTCCGGTTCAAATTGATACGGTTGCACAGATGTGTCCTCAGATACTCCCGCTGCCATTCTTGTTGTAAAATATACCCTCAACTGTTGTCAAGGCAACACTCCACGTGCAGTTGTGTCAAAACCATAGTCAAAACGCCCCACAGAACAGAGGGGCGGAGTGAGCAAAGCTCATTATCATTTAAAGGCATATGCACTGAAATGGTGTGCTGAAAACAGAGCTGTTTTTGACCAGGTAAACTTAGTGTTTTCTTACAATACTAATGAGAATTTTTAATAAGTTAAAGTTTTAATTTAAACCCTAAGGATTCATATTAATTTGTACAAAAATGGCATTATATGACCCCTTTAAGCACATGTTTACCAGATTCTTTTTATGAGATCATTGCTTACGAATGTCCAATTGTTCATTTATGTGCTTCGAACTGCTCAGTGGAGACTATATATATATATATATATATATATATATATATATATATATATATATATATATATATATATATATAAAAACTTCTGATATATTTGTCAGAATTTGTCAGCTAACCCTAACCTATACCTAAAGAAGTCAATGCAAAAAATTTTAAAAGTATTTAAAGTTTGTTATGGTAGGGACATCCACTTTAAATTTTCCCTACGGTTCATGAGTTCACACTTAGACCATGAACCCACTCACCCCATCCCAGGTTGGGATAGAAATAGTTAGAAGTGAGGAGATGGGGTGGTGGAGGAATGCTGGGAAACTGTCATGGAACAAGAGGTATGCTCTTATCTCCTTAGTTGAGTAACTGAATGTTTTCCTCCTGTGTTAATTAGGTTAATTATATAAATGTGCTCCTCCCGAACTTTGATAATAAAACCATTATTTGCGTGAACAGGACATTTCGAGACTCACACTTGTAAGTAAACGCGTTTGTCAATCCCAAAAACGGACAAGTGTGAACGTAGCCTTGGATTGACAAAAATTAGTGCATGTAATCATAAAGTGTATTTTTTTACTTTAATTTCAGATTCAAGAGGGCGTACTTACCTGAACAGGTGACTCCAGCATCATCCGCATGTGTACAGTTGCTCGCTCCCCAACCGCTAAACACACAATCTTTCAGTGATGTCTCTCGGCCGGTGCAGTTGACGCCATCCATCCATACTTTACCCGATCCCTGTTTGAAATAAGCATTGTAGTTTAAAGCCACTGGATTTCCACAACCCAGTTCTGTGCACGCCACCAATGCATCCATGAGATCCCAGTTGGTGTCACAGACCGTTCCCCACTCTCTGTTATGGAAAATCTCCACTCTCCCTGAACACATGCCACTGCCTTGTTGAAGCCTTATGATGGCTGTGGAAGTGAAAATGAAATGTTATGAAAGTTCTTTCACTCTTAAAAATAAAGGTTCTTTGTTGGCATTGATGATTCCATGACCTTTAACATCCATGGAACCTTCCCATTGCACCAAATGTTCTTTAATCTTTAATAGTGAAAAAAGGTTCTTTGAATTATTAAAATATTCTTCACATGAAAGGTTCTTTAGGGAACCCAAAATGATTCTCCTCGAAATATTCTCTCGAAATCTCCCTTTTGGAACCTTTATTTTTAGGAGTGTTGGAATGATATGATGTTTTATTAACAAAGTTCGGGAGGAGCACTTTCAGAAAATTAAACCTAATTAAACACACGTGGAGCACACTCAGACAATCAAACCTAATTGGACACGGGTGGAGCACACTCTGCTAATCAACTCAATCAACAGTCAAGAGGTGTATATATACAGCAAACTTACCTCCGTTCGTTGACAGTTTAACAGCATCCCTCCACCACCTCATCTCCTCACTTCTAGTCCTAAATACACTTACAACGGGGGGAGTACTCTGGGTTCTGGCAAAAATTCAGAGTTTGGAGCCCTCCCCCTGGACAGCATGCCAAATACGCATAATCTTTACTCTGTTAATTGATGTAAGTGTGATCTCGTGAAATATGATTTAGACAATAACGTGAATGGGTCATCAACTTTAAATTTTCCCTACGGTTCATGAGTTCACACTTACACCCAGAACCCAGAGTACTCACCCCATCCCAGGTTGGGATAGAAATAGTTAGAAGTGAGGAGATGGGGTGGTGGAGGAATGCTGGGAAACTGTCATGGAACAAGAGGTATGCTCTTATCTCCTTAGTTGATTAACTGAATGTTTTCCTCCTGTGTTAATTAGGTTAATTATATAAATGTGCTCCTACCGAACTTTGATAATAAAACCATTATTTGCGTGAACAGGACATTTCGAGACTCACACTTGTAAGTAAACGCGTTTGTCAATCCCAAAAACGGACAAGTGTGAACGTAGCCTTGGATTGACAAAAATTAGTGCATGTAATCATAAAGTGTATTTTTTTACTTTAATTTCAGATTCAAGAGGGCGTACTTACCTGAACAGGTGACTCCAGCATCATCCGCATGTGTACAGTTGCTCGCTCCCCAACCGCTAAACACACAATCTTTCAGTGATGTCTCTCGGCCGGTGCAGTTGACGCCATCCATCCATACTTTACCCGATCCCTGTTTGAAATAAGCATTGTAGTTTAAAGCCACTGGATTTCCACAACCCAGTTCTGTGCACGCCACCAATGCATCCATGAGATCCCAGTTGGTGTCACAGACCGTTCCCCACTCTCTGTTATGGAAAATCTCCACTCTCCCTGAACACATGCCAATGCCTTGTTGAAGCCTTATGATGGCTGTGGAAGTGAAAATGAAATGTTATGAAAGCTCTTTCACTCTTAAAAATAAAGGTTCTTTGTTGGCATTGATGATTCCATGATCTTTAACATCCATGGAACCTTCCCATTGCACCAAATGTTCTTTAATAGTGAAAAAAAGGTTCTTTGAATTATTAAAATATTCTTCACATGAAAGGTTCTTTACACTCTAAAAAATGCTTGGTTGTTTCAACCCAACTTGGGGTCAAATATGGACAAACCCAGCCGTTGGGTAATATTTTTACATTACATTTTTAACCCAAAGTTTGGGTTTGTCCATATTTGACCCAAAGTTGGGTTAAAACAACCCAGCATTTTCTCCTCGAAATATTCTCTCGAAATCTCCCTTTTGGAACCTTTATTTTTAGGAATTGCACACTTTACATGCACCGAGCACCGAGTTCTTTGGGAAAATATTTAGGAAAATATTGCTATTGGGAAAATATTTCTATTGGGAAAATATTGTTTTAGGAAAATATTCTTCACATGAAAGGTTCTTTAGGGAACCCAAAATGATTCTCCTCGAAATATTCTCTTGAAATCTCCCTTTTGGATCCTTTATTTTTAGGAATTGCACACTTTACATGCACCGAGCACCAATCTCTTTGGGAAAATATTTAGGAAAATATTGCTATTGGGAAAATATTGCTTTAGGAAAATATTCTTCACATGAAAGGTTCTTTAGGGAACCCAAAATGATTCTCCTCGAAATATTAATCTCCCTTTTGGAACCTTTATTTTTAGGAGTGTTGGAATGATATATGATTTAGACAATAACGTGAATGTAACCTACAGTCACAGACAACTCCAGCGTCTTTCGTGTGGTCACACGCGTCGGTGTGGTTATCCCAATCGCAGTCGAGCACCGAGCTCTCATTCCCAAAACAGTTCATGTCATCTGTCAGTAATGGTCCCGAACCCTCTCCAAACAAACTACCAGAGTGCATGGACATGAAAGGACCGCAACCTGCTTCTATGCAGATCATTTGGCCTTCGACTTCATCCAGCCCTTCAACACAAATGGTGCCCCAGTCGTCACTGTAAATCTCAACCCTTCCAGAACAGCGATTCACACCATTCACCAACCTCACCATAGCGTTATTGGTTGTACTGGTTAAACTGGATGTACTGACGGCTGCATTTTCTACATAGGCTGTTTGAAAAATACTAAAAGTTTATGGGAGTCACATACATAATGTGTATTCATTTTTAAATAGAAAGATTTTTGTGCATATATGTGTGTGTCTCACCCAGAAGCAAAATGAAGCTCAGAAAGTAGAGCATAGTGGCTGAAAAGAGACAAAAGTTATTGTACCAATAAGCAGCAGTAACTGAAAACAACTTCAGCAACAGGACCTTGATAATTCAGTACTGCTCTACAAAGAGTAAAAATGTGATTTATCTTCAGCCAAATGCTCAGCAGATTTTTAAATATATTCTGAATATTTGCGCCACACTTGGATTGAATGGAAATGGGATGTTTATGGTAGATAATTTATCTTAAAAAAAAAAAACAAAAAAAAAAAACTAAATATACAAGACAAAAACATTTTTTTCTGACAATAGTTAAATTCTTTTTTTTTTTACAACAACAGTACAGGCCTATATTATGATGTCATATATTTAATATATTTAATTTAATTTAATTATTAAAATATATTTTTAAATGATATTAATGATTCCTCACAATATATGCCCTTTCATGTTAAAAAGAGACCTACAAATCATGAGGTTATTTTTAAATATCATGGTGAAATCAAAGTCATTCAACAACAAGACAGTTCCACAAAACAGAGCTTGATAAAATGATGTTCAAACATTAATGCACAAAAGTCAAGTCAAGTCAAGTCATCCTCATTTATATAGCGCTTTTAACAATGTAGATTGTTTCAAAGCAGCTTTACAGAGATAAACATATAATTTAAGGTAACAGAGATTGGTTTAGTTTTATAGTGGTCACTACAAATAAGATCACTACAAATAAAGAAGAAAATAAGGCGTACAAACCTTTGGATGTCACCTGTCTGGTGCTCAGAGGATGAGTGAACGTCTTTTTATAGAGGTGTAAGAGAGCTTTGTGAACAGAAAGCAGCATGAACCCCATTGAGCCCCTCCTTCACATACTACAGTACAAGAAAATGCTCAAAATATCACGCCACACTGCCAGAAAGGAAGAAATACCTATGTTGCCAGTGGACGACTCTGAGGAAAGCATGTTAATTTAAGTTAACTATGTGAAGGTTCTTTTTTTTTTTTTTTGGTGCAAAAGTGATTTTAATTGTACATATTACAAACTACTCCAACCAATGAATATGTATAAATTCAAGCAATGTCTAATGCAGGGAATTTAAAAAATGCTAAAACGCATTGTTATATATAATTTGGTTCTGATCATTTCTTGTCACCGTCTTATGAGCAGGAAAGCCACATTTGGCAATCAAATCTTGATTTAACTATTCAAATAGGCCAAGAAGTGCAAAGAATAGCTTGCATACTTGCTACTTGGTGTTAAAAGCATATACAAATAAGCATCTTTAAAAAAAAAATGAGCCTGGAAAAATACATGTGAAAGCATTTGCTATATGGGTTTCCAACAGTGACTAAATGAACAAATGTTAAGCCAATGTACGTGTTCCCTTTCAGTCGCTCACGTTCGACGTAACAATGCAAGTCATATGTGTCAATTACAAGGCCCGCGGGCCAAACACGGCCCGCCACGACTTTTAATCAGGGATTTATTACAATTTAAAGGGATAGTTCAACCGAAAAAGGAAAATTCTGTCAGTAATTACTCACCCTCATGTTGTTCAACCCTGTAAGACCTTTGTTCATCTTCAGAACACAAATTAAGATATTTTTTATGAAATCTGAGAGCTGGATCACTCCTCCATAGGCTTCTTCAGGGATTGAAACTTGCCAGCCCCAAAAAAGTTATTAAAGACATCGTTAAAATAGTCCAAGTGACTACAGTGGCTCAATCTTAAGTTTATCAAGCGACGAGAATACTTTTTGTGCGCAAAAAAACTCAAAAATAACGACTTTATTTCAACTATTCATTTCCTTCTCTGTGGGCCTCTAGTCAGTTAACGTAGTGTGATTGCGTAGAGCTATGTCACACGTAGGCTCACTATTGGCCGACGCTGGTAGGGTTGCCACCCGTCCCTTAAAATACGGAATCATCCCGTATTTGTGAAATAAACAGCGCGTCCCTTTTTGAATCAATACGGGATGCGGTTTGTCCCGTATTTCCAAGTTGTCTTAAACGCACAATCCCATGCAAATCATTCCACCCGCATTCTGTGAAGACTCGTCCTATTCTACCCTTCATTGGGTAATACTCGCTGCCATCGTTGGTTTGATTGGTTTGTTTAATACCATCAGGTTCAGAGCCAATCAGAGTCAGAGGAGGGCGGGTCTTTTGGCAGAGAGATACACTGTGACAGTTACAACATTGAGACGCAGGTGGTGCTGTCGCGCTTCACTCAATTCGCTAATTTTATTAGAGAATACTACGGTGGCCCAGTAGTGCACAACACAACGGAATTTAAAAAGCAAACATAAGTTCACAACACAACGAAATTAATCCACAACACAACAGAAATGAGCCACAACACAACGGAAAATGTACAACACAACGGAAATGAGCCACAACACAACAGAAAATGCACAACACAATGGAAAATGTACAACACAACGAAATAAAGCCACAACACAACGGAAATGCTCCCGACCACTAGAGGGCTCTCGGAGCGTGGTAAAGTTAGTTTTCCATGCCACTGTTCTATAGAGCAGCGGTTTTCAATAAGTGAGGCGCGCCTCCCCTGGGGGGCGCCAAAGAGCCACAGGGGAGGCGCGACAGACGAAGAAAAAAATAACTCTGTATGCAGCTCTATTAATATGGCAGGGCTTAAAGTATTCCGGCAACGCATGCGATACATTTTTGTATATGATCACGCTCATGCTTTTAAACCATTCATTCGCGACAAGACAAAAGAGAACGCGCTGTCAGTGAATGTCCTCCTGACCAGTGATGGGAATAACGGCGTTATAAATAACGCCGTTACTAACGGCATTACTTTTTCCAGTAACGAGTAATCTAATTGATTACTCTTCTCATCTTAATAACGCCGTTACCGTTACTGCCAAAAAATGCGGCGCGTTACTATAACTGATGAAGCTGTTTTTTTTTTTCATCAGACCAACTAGATCTCTGAGCGAGAGGCAAATACTTTTTTTACTGTTCTTCCTTGGTTAGTGGGCAGAGCACGAGACAAGCGCAAAAATGCTGACGATTGGCTATAAGGTAGAGTAAAATGTCATTGTAAGCCAATCAGAGGTAGAGTTGGGCGGGTGTTCGAAAGCACGCATAGTAGTGATGGGCATTCGGCTCTTTTGACTCAGCTCACTGAAAAGAGCCGGCTCTTTTGGCTCACAAACGGCTCTTTAAATGACTTTGACTATAATATTTCAATTTTTATTACATAATTATTTAATTTCTATAGGCTAAATTTGTAAAAATAGAGTCGGCTCTTCAGATATGCGAGCCAGCTCCCAACGTTCACCTAAAAGAGCCGGCTCTTAGAGTCGGCTCATTCGCGAATCGCGAACGACCCATCAAAAGCTCATTCGCGAACGACCCATCATCACTAACGGCTAACGCTCATGAATTGCGAACGACCCATCATAACGCATAGTCGGGCAGGACAGGACACACAAGGAACAACACAAGCCAGTCAGTCAACGAGAGACAGGTATGGCGACGAGCTTAACAAGCTTAATTTAATTTTGCCCAGTTGTGGCCTGTTGAGGGGCAATAAATATCAAAATTTCCAAAACATCTATTGTGTTATTTGCATTGATCCACTATATAAACATAATATCTACATACATGGCGTTTGATTGGAGGCTAGTCTCACTTTGTCCCACAGCAACATTTTTTTTTTAGATGCGTGTACAATGTTTCATGTTTCTGTTAATAATGTATTGTATTAAGTGTCCATTTCATTATAATATTCAAATTTATCATAAATAATTGAACATGCACATGTATTTTAAGTTCCGTTAAAGAGGGGTAGAGGTGGGGTCACATTTGAGCATTTAAAATTAAATTTTACTTGAAAGTAACGCAATAGTTACTTTCATAAGTAACTAGTTACTTTTAAAATTTGTAACTGAGTTACTAATTTAGTTACTTTTTGGAAGAAGTAACTAGTAACTGTAACTAATTACTTTTTAAAAGTAACTTGCCCAACACTGCTCCTGACACTCACACACAAGCGCATGACGCACAGAAAGCGCGCCAGTATCGAGTTCTCTTTCGCGACTGAACGAACAATAATCCACACATGTATGCCAAAATGTCCGTTTTGTCGAGTATCCTCACAAAAACAGTCTTAAATGAGTTAAATAAAATCTTAAGTAAAGAGTAGTGAGAGAATGAGATGTGGCAGATCTTAAAGTGACAGCAGCACTCATTCTCTCTGTCAGTAAAGTTAACCAAAGAACAAAGGGAACAGAGAAAATTACTCACTGCTATTGACAAAAGAACGCTTGTAGCTTTAATAAGGATTAATCTATATTTCATTTATAATTTATGCAGTGCGGATTTTTTTATAACCTTACTCAATTTCTGTATATTTAATACCTGTTAGACAGGAAAGGTAAAGGTAAATAAAACAATCCTCACTTAAACTCATAATAAATGTCATAAGTTCACTTAAATTAAAAGTAATTTTTTAAGCCTAATAAATGTTTAAAATTTGGGGGGAAATCATTTTCATGGAGACATCAGCTATATCAATATCAGTTATACTGGCCTTCATTCATGAAAAGATGGCATAAAAAAAAAATCAGACTCAGGACTTAGCTCCTGATATCGGTAAAAGGTGCGTGCGTGTATTAGCTTTAAAATGCATCGTTTTCTTGTCCCAAGTCAACAAAAGTCAGCAATAAGGGAGGAGACAGGACCCATAAAAAAACTTTTGAAATATGAAATATGATCCTGAGTACTTAAAGTTATGTTTCACCTGGTCCGGGTCCGAGGCTGCACCTCTACTGCAGTGTGTGATCTGCAAAGAGGTGCTAGCAAATGATAGCATGAGACCATGCAAACTTCGGCATCACATTGAAACTAAGCACACAAATTTAGTGAACAAGCCAGTTGAGTTTTTTTGAGAGGAAGCGTGATGATTTGCAGTGACAGAAGCATCTTATTGTGTCACGTAGCGAAGGCAGGCAAACCCCATAACATCGGCGAAACATTGCTACTTGTTGCATTACACATGTTAAGCATGTTAAACTTGTGGTTAGACCTACTTGATGTTCAGTGATTTTAAAAGTAGCCTCAATTAGGCCTGCATGAAGTTGGAAATTATTTGCTATTGCAAAGAATAGTTTATGAATGCACTTTTAAAAAAGTTGTGGAAATAAAATATCTTCAAATACAATATTAAAAAATATTTACATTTTATCAGTTTTTATTGAAACTCAGCATTGCCTAGAACACACAAAAGATGGCATTTACTGCAGAGGGATTGTGGGTTATGGCAGGTGGGCGGGATTTTGGGGAAGGGGGGGCTCGGCTGTCCTAACCCACTGTAAGGGGAGGCTCACATTCACCCAAGAAAACCCCTGCTATAGAGTCAGCAGTCTCAATATATCAATACCACGATTAGTTTTAACAGTATGTAACTATTGTATATCGACATAAAATATTCCTTCAAAATCACCTACATGAATTATAGCTTCGTATTTATACTCGAGAATGATTTGACGCGCTACCATAGCGCATGATCCCTAAGGGAACGTCTGGCAAATCCACCAAGTGGTTAAAACGTATAATTTATTACAATATAATTTGATAAATAAAAATAAAAAACATTTGGTGAATTGCAAAATTACAGGAAGGTATTGGCACAATTTCACCTGTAATAAGCCAGTCTGGTCATTAGGACCCTACCACAAGCTTTAGGACATGAAAAAAAAAACCTTTAGGTGAATCACAGTTGGCCTAATGTTTTCATTAAAAAAAATTGTGTACTGTGCTTACAAGGGTGAAATTGAGCTATTGGCACAATTTCACCTGTTGTAAGTCAGTCTGGTTTTTAGGAACTACAACCTTTGAAACATGATAAAAGAAAAAAAAAACTTTTAGAGACATTTCCTGAAAAATAATTGTTTACTGTAAATACATGAAGGGAGGTATTGGAAAAGTCACCTGTAGTAAGTTACTACCAATACAACCAAGCTTTAGATTTTGAACATGTCTGTTTTTTTTATTTTAAAAGTAATTTTATTTAATACAAATTATACGTTTTAACATCTTGGAGGAATTGGCAGACATTCCCTTCAAGCACGTCAAAGCATTCTAGAGTGTGCAGCTATAATACACGTTGGTGATTTTGAATTAATAAATGTCGATATTTGATTAAATGTCAATCAATGATTAGCTACATACTGTTAAAACTATTCATGGTGTTGATATATTTTTTAGACTGCTGACTCTATAGAACAATGGCAAGGAAAACTAACTTTATCGCACTCAGAGAGCCCTCTAGTGGTCGGGAGCATTTTCGTTGTGTTGCAGCTTTATTTCGTTGTGTTGTACATTTTCCGTTGTGTTGTGGCTTATTTCCGCTGTGTTGTGGCTCAATTATGTTGTGTTGTACATTTTCTGTTGTGTTGTGGCTTATTTACGCTGTGTTGTGGCTCATTTCTGTTGTGTTGTACATTTTCCGTTGTGTTGTGGATTCATTTCGTTGTGTTGTGGCTTAATTTCGTTGTGTTGTAAACTTATGTTTGCTTTTTAAATTTCGTTGTGCTGTGAACTACTGGGCCACCGTAGAATACAGCAATAACTAAGGAATAATTGATGACCCCCGCACAGACGCTGTCTGCAGTACCCAAACATAAACAAAACTTTCTTACAGTTGTGGGTCTGGCTTTCTTCTGCCATTATTGCTCCGCTGTCATCTGCTGCAATGGTCTCTTGACTGTGGGGTAAAACGAGTCTGTGGGCCGGTTGGCTCGCTAGCTAATGTTACACACTCAGGCGCTTGTGGAGATTCTCACTTCCGAAAACGTTTGAGCACAGTTTGAGCTGCCAGGCTTCCAGCTGTTCAGAGCGGATCGCATCACGGAGCTACATTAACGAAAGTTGGTGTTCAGATGTAACAACACTGAAGAAGATGTGCTCTCCTAATTTAGAGGCACATTTCATAAACTGTAAACCTTTCTACTCGCCTCTGGAGTTTTCTCCTCTTTCATTCTCGTGAATGTTTACATCCCTCCAGACGCGTGCGTGAGCGCGGCGCTACAACAGCTGGCTGAACAAATAGCTGAAACAGAACAAAGGTATCCTGACTCTCTTTTAATCATTCTTGGGGATTTTAACAAAGCAAATCTTTCCCGTGAACTACCAAAATACAGACAGCACGTTACATGTCCCACCAGAGACAGTAATATACTGGACCACTGTTACACCACAATAAAAAATGCGTATCACTCCATTTCACGAGCAGCTTTGGGGCTCTCTGATCACTGTTTGGTTCATCTCATACCGACCTACAGGCAGAAACTGAAATCAGCTAAACCTGTAATAAGGACTGTAAAAAGATGGACTAATGAAGCAGAGCAGGATCTACAGGCCTGCTTTGATTGCACTGATTGGACTGTTTTTGAAGCTGCTACCAACGATCTGGATGAGCTCTCAGATACTGTAACATCATATATAAGTTTCTGTGAGGATACATGCATTCCTACCAGGACATTCTTATCATTTACTAATGATAAACCATGGTTTACTGGGAAACTCAAACACCTTCGTCATGCCAAAGAGGATGCCTACAGAAGTGGGGATAAAATCTTGTATAACCAGGCAAGAAACAGACTGACAAAGGAGATCAGAGTTGCTAAAAGAAGCTACTCTGAAAAACCAGTTTTCATCCAACGACCCATCTTCAGTCTGGAATGGCCTGAGGAACATCACCAGCTACAAATCACCATCCCCCATCCCCCCGATGGAGGGGGGACAATCAACACCTGGCTGACGATTTAAATTCATTTTATTGCAGGTTTGAAAAGCCCTCATTCACACCACACACCGGCTCTGACCTGCACTTCACACATTCACCATCACCTCCTGCACTTCCATTACTCCCCCCTCCTCCCATCCAACCTGAGCTTAAGGTCTGTGTGGAGGACGTGAGCCGAGTCTTCAAAAAACAGAAGACTAGGAAAGCCTCAGGCCCAGACGGCATCTCATCTGCTTTTTTAAAAGCCTGCGCTGACCAACTGGCCCCGGTCTTCACGCAGATCTTCAATAGATCATTGGAGCAGTGTGAAGTTCCCTGCTGCTTCAAATGCTCCACTATCATTCCTGTCCCCAAAAAACCCGAAATCACTGGACTTAATGACTACAGACCTGTCGCTCTCACGTCCGTGGTCATGAAGTCATTTGAAAGACTGGTGTTGGCCCACTTGAAGGACATCACTGGACCCCTGCTGGATCTCTTTCAGTTTGCTTACAGAGCAAACAGGTCTGTGGATGATACAGTCAACATGGGACTGCATTATATCCTGCAACATCTTGACAGACCTGGGACTTATGCAAGGATCCTCTTTGTGGACTTCAGTTCGGCCTTCAATACCATCATGCCTGATCTTCTCACAGCCAAACTGACCCAGCTCTCCTTACCATCCTCGATCTGTCAGTGGATCACCAGCTTCCTGACGGACCAGCAGCAGCGAGTGAGACTGGGGAAACACACATCCAGGACTCTCACTACCAGCACTGGCACCCCCCAAGGGTGCGTTCTCTCCCCACTGCTCTTCTCCCTGTACACTAATGACTGCACTTCTAAAGACCCCTCTGTCAAGCTCCTGAAATTTGCCGACGACACCACTGTCATCGGTCTCATCCGAAACGGTGACAAATCTGCTTACAGACTGGAGGTTGAACAGCTGGCTGTCTGGTGCAGTTATAACAACCTTGAGCTGAACATGCTCAAAACAGTGGAGATGATTGTGGACTTCAGGAGAAACAGCCCAGCACTCCCCCCACTCACCATCATGAACAGCACTGTGGAAGCAGTGGAGTCATTCAGGTTCCTGGGCACTTCCATCTCTCAGGACCTGAAGTGGGACAATCACATTGACTCCATCGTGAAAAAAGCCCAGCAGAGACTGTACTTCCTTCGCCAGCTGAGGAAGTTCAACTTGCCACAGGAACTGCTGATTCAGTTCTACTCAGCCGTCATTGAGTCTGTCTTATGCGCTTCCATCACTGTCTGGTTTGGTTCAGCTACCAAATCAGACATCAGGAGACTACAACGGACAGTCCGGACTGCGGAGAGGATTACTGGTGCCCCCCTGCCATCCCTCCAGGACCTGTACTCTTCCAGAGTGAGGAAGAGAGCAGGTAAAATCATCACAGACTCCACTCACCCTGGACACCACCTGTTTGAACTGTTACCGTCAAGACGGCGAATCAGATCACTGGCCACAAGAACATCTCGGCACAGGAACAGTTTTTTCCCACAGGCCATTTCCCTTCTGAACAGTTAACATATCTACCAAGGCATATGCCTTAAGTGCAATACTCCCACTGTTTAGTGCAATATCCTACAACTCAGGTGATACTTATATGTAGATTTTTTTATTTATAATATTCAAAACACTGTAAATATGTTCATAGTTCATAATCTGTAAATCTGAAAATGTCTATTCTGACTAAACCCATCTGTGATACTTTTATTCTCATATATTTATATTTTTATTTTTATAATTTGTAGTATTATTTTTCTTGTTGTATTTGTATTTGTATATGTCCACTGGAAGCCTCATTACCAAAACAAATTCCTTGTGTGTGCAAGCACACTTGGCAATAAAGCTCTTTCTGATTCTGATTTTCGATTCGCCATAAATTTTCGTAAAAATGCCAATGTTTGAAATCTACACAGTTGATTTCTCGCATTAAATGTTCTCAGAAGTGAATTTAGTGATGAAATAGCATACGAAATTGTAGAAAAACGACTTACTGACCTGCCTCTCTGCTTCCAGCTCCTTCCTCGAATGCCGAAATGAATCCTGGGATATTTCTTAAAAAAAATAAAAAAAAATTGGTATTTAACAAGACAGCACATAATGATACATTCAATTAAAAATAAGAAATTAAAGACTGTCTCAATTTAAACCCTTCCAGAACCCTCCCACCCACAAAAAAAAAAAAAAAAAATAATTGAAAATAAGTTGATTAGAATAAACATTCCTCTCTCTAGTATTGGTCCTTCCTCTTTCCAGTAGCAGTCAATTATTGTGTAACAGCATTAAGGCTGATTTATACTTCTGCGTCGGACCTACGCCGGAGCCTCTACGCTATAGACTACGCGTTAGTTTTCATTTATACTTCTGCGTCGTTGTCCGCGTTGACGCGGGACAGAGGGAGCATGTGAAACCCGAGGGAGGGGTTCTAGCAGACCAATCACAGTGCTTGCGTCCGCGTAGAATTGACGCGCTGTAACATTTTTGCAGAGGTGCGCTACACACAGCCTACGACGTAGCTACGGCTTGGCTATGGCGTGAGTTCGACGCAGAAGTATAAATTGGGCTTTAGTGTCAGGAGAACAAAGTGAACCTTTTATGTAGTCTAGGACAGGTTCCCAGGTCTTCTGAAAAGTTTTAAGGGATCCTGAAAGCAAAAATCTTAACTTCTCAAGGTTTATTCAGCTAAAAACTTCTTGGATCCACCTATCGTGCGATGGGGGAGTCACATGTTTCCATTTGAGAAGAATGGCTCGTCTAGCTAAAACAGAAGTAAAGGCAATAACCTGGCGAGATGAGAAAGACAAGTAAGGTCTCGAAGAAATGCCAAAAAGAGCAGTCAAGGGGTTGGGGTCCAACTCTATGTTAAGAGCATTATTTAGTGTATCAAAAACATTGGACCGAAAGTCTGTCATCCGAGGACAGCTCCAGAACATATGGAGATGATTAGCAGGAGACTGCTTGCAACGATGACACGCATCACTCAAATCTGGGAAATTTTTTGCCAATCTGGCATTAGTTAGATGAGCTCGGTGGAGCACCTTACATTGGCCATTACAATAGGCCATGTCTGGCACATATGGAAGAGCAATGGACTAATCTTAGAATTTCGTCCCATTGATCATCCGTAATAGAAACACCCAGGTCATTCTCCCACAACTCTCTCAGAGAAACAGTAGGGTCTACATTAAGTAAACTTATTAAGTTGTAAATAACTGAAATGAGATGTTTCTGGCCTGCACCTAAAGTGAGAAAATGATCAAGAGGGCATTCAGGCGGACGGTTGGGAAAGTGGGGAAACAGTGTCTAATCTGGAAGAAACAAAAAAAAATGACTATTGGGCAGATTTTACTTAGCGGACAAAGACGGAAAGGATGCAAACACCCCATCTTCATACAAATCATTCAGCTCGACAAGTCCGTTAACTAAGACAAGACCAGATTCGAAAAGCAGGATCAGAGCAAGATGGGGAGAAAAGATGATTATTTAAGATAGGTGTGTGAATAGAAGTTCTGTGTAAACCAAAATGTTTCCTAAACTGGACCCAAATTTTGATAATGTTAGTGACAATTGGATTAGTTGATATTTTACTAATAGCTAAGGGAAGTTGAAAACAAATAACAGAATACAAAGTGCCTTTCGTTGAGGCAATCTCTGAATGGACCCAAGAGGGGCATTTATCAGTGTGGACAGAAATGTTCCAATAAAGAATCTTATTAATGTTACAAGCCCAGTAATATTGTTGAAAGTTGGGAAGTGCAAGTCCTCCTTTAGACTTGGGGAGCTGAAGAACTGATTTCTTGAGTCGCGCCGGTTTGTGTCCCCAGATAAATGAACGCAAAATACCATCAAATTTTGTAAAAAAAAGACTTATTAATGCAAATTTGTATATGTTGAAAAATATAAAGGAATTTTGGTAAAATAACAATTTTAACTAGATTAATGCGCAATTACACATGCAGAGGGAGCATGTGAAACCCGAGGGAGGGGTTCTAGCAGACCAATCACAGTGCTTGCGTAACATTTTTGGAGAGGTGCGCTACACACAGCCGAAAAGAGAAAATCGAATCTCGAAATCGAATCTTTTCGAATCTACCTCGGGGTCGTGGAGCCGGTCTTTGAGGGTGTTGTCTGTGAAATTACATCAATAGATTAGGATCAAGGATGTCCTTACGAAGTACCCAACACCTCTCTTCTGGTCCGTACTCCTCCCAATCCACTAGATATTCAAGGCGACCACCTCGGCGTCGGGAGTCCAATATCTCCTTGACCGAATAGATGGGGTCAACTTCAATGGGTGGTGGCGAGGGGTTGTCGTCAGAGATCGAATCCGTGGAGGGAACGGGCACAGGTGAGTGGTGTGGTTTTAAGAGAGAAACATGGAATGTGGGGTGTATTCGATACTGGGCAGGGAGTTGGAGCTTGTAGGTGACTGGGTTGATTTGTTCTTGTACTGGTAACGGCCCAATATATCTTTGACTCAGTTTTTTACAGGGTTGACGCAGGCGAATGTCTCGTTTTGAGAGCCATACCAGTTCACCAGGCTGGTAGCTTGGGTTCTGATGTCTGTGGCTATCTAAAAAACCGTCACCTGGCTTGTTGAAGGTGTTGGTGGGCCTGGTTCCAAACCTCTTCACTTTGTTGAAACCACTGATTTACTGCAGGTACTTCTGAATGTTCTCCTGACCATGGAAATAATGGGGGTTGGAAGTCCAGAATGCATTGGAATGGTGTGAGGTTAGTGGACACTTGACGGAGCGAATTTTGGGCATATTCTGCCCAGATCAGATATTTGCTCCATGTGTCTTGGTTGCCGTGGCAGAATGTACGTAAGAAGCGGCTGACATCTTGGATCTTCCGTTCTGTCTGCCCATTTGCCTGTGGGTGGTAACCGGATGTCAGACTCACTGTTACATTCAGGAGTGAGAGGAAAGCTCGCCAGACCCTAGAGATGAACTGTGGTCCTCTATCAGACACAATATCCTCCGGGATCCCAAAGTTTCGGAATACATGTTCGAAGAGTAATTCCGCAGTGTGAAAGGCTGTGGGTAGACCCTTGAGGGGAATCAGTTTGCATGCTTTAGAGAACCTATCGATGGTAACAAGGATACACGCATTTCCTTCAGAGGGTGGTAGATCGGTGACAAAGTCTACTCCGAGGTGGGACCAGGGGCATTGTGGAATGGGCAGTGGTAACAGTTTTCCTGAAGGTAAGTGTCGAGGAACCTTGGTCATGGCGCAGAGTTGACAACCTTGGATAAACTCTGTAACCTCTTGGTGCATACTTGGCCAATAATATTTCTGCTGAATCGATGCGCACGTCTTGGTATTCCCAGGATGACCAGTCCCTACTGAGGAATGAACCGAAGAGATTAGAGCCGTGCGGAAGGCTTCGGGAACATAAGTCTTCCCCGGAGGACATTCATGAGGACTGGGTTGGTGTTGTGATGCTTCCTGGAGTTGTTCATCCAGGTCCCATTGGATGGGATTGACAAATATTTTGGTAGGAAGAATGGTTTCAGGCTTGTCCGTAGTTTCTTCTGGAGAATGGAGACGTGACAAAGCATTTGCTCTAGTGTTCTTCGACCCGGGATGATAGGAGATTGTAAAATGGAAGTGGGTAAAGAAGAGGGCCCATCTGGCCTGACGGGGATTTAGTCTCCTTGCTTCCTTCAGATACTGTAAGTTTTTATGGTCTTTTAACACTATGAACGGATGTCTGGCCCCCTCCAACCAATGTCTCCACTCCTCGAGTGCAAGCTTGACTGCCAAAAGTTCTCGATTCCCAATGTCATAGTTGCTTTCCGCAGAGGACAATTTTTTTGAGAAGAAGGCACAAGGCATGGGTTTGATTGAGGTATCTTGGTGCTGTGAGAGATTGTCTCCGACTCCTGTAGTCGATGCGTCGACTTCTAGAACAAATGCTTTATCAGGGTCTGGATAACAGAGTAATGGGGCAGTTGTTAAGGCTGTCTTCAAGGCTTGGAATGTTTCTTGGGCGTCTGGGTTCCAATTGAGGACCTTAGGCTTTCCTTTCAGGAGGGGGGTCAATGGAGCCGTCATCATACTATACCCATCAATGAATCAATGATAGAAGTTTGCGAAGCCAAGAAATCTTTGTAACTCCTTCACAGATTTTGGAATGGGCCATGTGGTGATTGCAGTGATCTTACTATCATTCATCTCCAACCCTCTCTTGCTCAGGCGATATCCCAAGAAGTCGACAGACTCTTGATGAAACGTGCACTTCTCCGCCTTGAGAAACAACTAGAATTTCCGAAGTCGCTGGAGAACCTGAGAGACGTGGTGTTGATGTTCAGAGGGATACTTGGAGAAGATGAGTATGTCATCAATGTAGACTAGTACGAAGCGATACAAGAAGTCTAGAAGCACCTCATCCATGAAACTCTGGAAAACAGAGGGAGGATTTGCCAGTCCGTAAGGCATTACCAGATACTCGTAGTGCCCTGCTGGTGTTATGAACGCAGTTTTCCACTCATCCCCTTCTCGAATTTGGATCAGGTTATTGGCACTTCTCAAGTCCAGTTTGGTAAACATGGTAGCCTCTCTGAACTGTTCCAGAGCGAAGGGCACAAGCGGGAGTGGATAACTGAACTTGACCGTGATCTTATTGAGGGCTCGGTAATCTATACAGGGTCTCAATCCTCCATCCTTCTTAGGAACAAAAAAGAAACTGGCAGCTGCAGGAGAGGTAGAAGGTCGAATGTATCCCTATTGCAGGGCCTATTGGACATATTTTTGCATGGTCCCTTGCTCTGGAATGGATAAGGAGTATATTCGGCCCTTGGGAATAGATTCGCCTGGCATTAAATCAATGGCGCAGTCCCAGGATCGATGTGGAGGGAGTTTGGTGGCTTCCACAGGGCTAAATACGTCAGCAAAGGAAGAATAACATGGAGGTATGCTTACTGACAGTTTCTCGTTGGGACTTTCGATGGAGGTAGAACTCACGTGGACTGAATTAGATAATTCCTCTATGATTGAAGGCTGATCAGAGAAGCATGAAACGAAGCAATTACTACCCCAACGGATGATTTTGCCCGTTTCCCAGTTGATCTCAGGTTGATGCCGAATCAGCCATGGACGACCCAGGATGATGTCTATTTGACAGTTTTCAAGAATCAACGGATAAAAGCATTCTCGGTGGTCTTTCTCTACACACAATGTAATTGGTTTGATCTGGTAGTTCAAATACCCCCTATTGATGATCTCTCCAGTTACAGCGTGGATGGAGCATGGCTTCGTAGTGTTGATCCTTTCGAGCTTGAGTCTGGAAGATAATTCCCCCGAGATGAAATCTCCTGCAGAGCCAGAATCAATAATGGCAGAGACAGAAACGTTAAAACTGGGAGAAATCAATGTCACAGAGATCGTGAGTGGGGAGGACACGGAGTGGCTGTTAAAAAACGAAATCACCACTAAGCGAGGAGGGCGAGATGGACATAACCGAAGGATATGACCTGGATTCCCACAATATAGACACACCTTGAGTTCGAAGCGACGTTTTCTCTGTGCTTGGGATAATCTGCTAGTATCCACTTGCATTCTTTCAACCCCGTGGGTTGTCTCTTGTTCAGTGAAATTAAGCTGCGGAGTGGAAACCAGGCTCGGAGAGTCATGGTAACAAACTTGGGATCGCTGATTTACCCTTAGGGCCTGTTGCATGAATTTTTCTAATCCCGTGTTGTCATCATAAATGGCCAGTTGCAGACGGAGTTTAGGATTAAGTCCTCTTCGAAATACGGTGAAGAGTGCCCTTTCGTTCCATCCACTAGCTGAAACCAGGGTTCTGAATTTTAATGAATACTCAGATACTGAATCATCACCCTGTCGCAGTTGCAGAAGTTGATCGCTGACGGAAGAATCGCCCACTGGTCGGCCGAACACCTCCTTAAAATGGGTTATAAAATTTTGTAAGGATTTTGTAATTGGAGATTCTTGAAACCAGATAGTTTCTGCCCATCTTAGAGCTGGTCCGGATAATTGTTGAATAATAAAAGATATCTTAGATCTTTCTGCCTGGTATTGGTGTGTTTGTTGCTCCAGATGCAGTGAACATTGAAGCAGAAAACCATTGCAGTCTTCTGCCCTGCCAGAGAAGGGCGCTGGTCTAGAGGCTGGGTTAGCAATGTACGTCAGCGAAGGAGCGGATGATGATGAGCGGAATAGGTACTGAATTAGCGGCTTGCGTCGGTGCAGGAGCGGGAAATGCGGAAGCGCTGGGCTGGGGCGCTGTGTGCAGTGCTGGAGCGGTCTCTGGTTGTGTTTGATCCATGTCGGTAAAGGTCAAGCCTTCTGTCAGGATACACACTTGGAGACCAGGTAAGTGAATGCAAACACAGTGTTTATTTACAAGAGTAACGTGCAAGGAGTGTTTATTGGTGAAAACGTGGCGAAGCAGGTGATGAACACACGGTGCGTGGAGGATGAGCAGGTAAGGATATCCGTGAATCAAAGATTCGCTATATAGTAGACGGAAAGTCTTAAATCCAAGGGTTCTTTCTCCACAGAAGCAGGCGGGTCAGAAAGGAACCGAATCTCCGTGAACCCCCAGACGAAGGGAAAACATCCGTGAGATCCTTCAGCGCATCTGGAAAAGGATTCGACAAAGACACAGGAATTACAATCTTCGGATAAGGATACTTCTTTAGAAAACCTGGAACTGGTTATGAAAACAAGAAGACAGGAAGGTAAGTGGTCTTTCCTATTCGAGGCTTGACGCTGGAGTGCTGTTGTAAGATGGAATTTATAGTGCTGGGTAATGAATGTGCTGATTTGGGACAGGTGTTTGATATCAATACTCGGGTGAGGGTGAACGCTTAGTGGTGGATGGGACCGAGCTTAATTGGTCCCTGACAAGTACCAGTTGAAGACGAGAGGATAAGACTTTAGCTAAAATCTTCAAATCAACATTAAGGAGTGATACTGGTCTATAAATGCCACATGCGGTGGGGTCTTTCTTAAGAAGCAGGGAAATGGAAACCTCACATAAGGTTGGAGGGAGGTGGCCTTCCTTAAAAGAATCATTGTATAGCCTTGCTAAGGTAGGAGTTAGTGAGTAGAGAAAAGATTTGTAAAACTCAGTTGTGAAGCCATCTGGGCCAGGGGACTTTCCAGATTGCATAGATTTAATCACCTCTTGTATCTCCAACTCAGTGATTGGACCACCTAAATTGTTGGCATGGTCTTCATCAATTTTCGGAAAAGTTAGTGAACTGAAAAAATCAAAGCTTACTGAATAATTTGAGGAGCTCTCAGACATATACAATGTAGCATAGTAGTCTAAAAATGTAGAATTAATCCCCTTTTGATCTGATATCAGGTCACCTGTTGTTGATTTGACTTTCGAAATCCACCTAGAGGCACTAGTCGTGCGAGCTTGGTGAGCCAAAAGCTTCCCCGCTTTGTCACCATGTTAAAAAAAACGTTGCCTACATTGTCTAAGGTGCCTTGCTGTTATATTTGTCATTAGAAGATCATATTCTGCATGTAGCTGTACCCGTTCAGAATAAAGGGGAGGGGAGGTGGAGGAGGCATAAAGTGCATCTAACTTGTAAAGATCATCTGCAATAGTAGACAGTCTAGATGTTTCAGTCTTCCTTAAATGCGAAACATAAGAGATTACCTGCCCACAAATAAAAGCCTTGAAAGCTTCCCAAAAAGTGAGACTATTGATATCTGGAGTCTGATTAAGTTCAAAATATAAATTAATCTGAGAAGCAACAAAATCTTTAAATTTATTGTCTGATAATCTGGAAGAGTCAAATCTCCAAGTAGGAGGTGCGAGTCTACCAGGGGAAAAGACGACATCCATGGACACAGGAGCATGATCGGAAATGACTACTGTGTGATATGTACATGTGGTAACAGAGTTTAACAATTTGTTATCCAGGAGAAAGAAATCAGTCCTCGAGAATGTGTGATGAACGTGTGAGAAGTACGAAAAAACTTTATCTTTAGGATGTTTAAGTCTCCAGGGGTCAGAGAGTCCCAACTGAGAGGCATATTCCGATATGAGAGGCATATTACTTTGGCCAACTTGGATAAAACAGATTGCTTAAAAGAAGACCTATCAAGCGAAACATCCTGGACCAGATTGAAATCCCCCCCAATAATTATATGATGATCGTCCACATTTGGAAGGCTTAAAAAAAACTTAACAAAGAATTCGTCATTATCCCAGTTGGGGGCGTAAATTGAAACTAAAACGACTGGCACATTATGAAGCTTACCTGAGACCATCACAAAACGACCATTAGGGTCGGAAATGGTATGGGTCTCTTCAAACATGACCTTTCTGTGTATAATAATAGCAGCCCCACGGGCTCTCTGAGTGAACCTGAAATGATACAATTGACCCATCCAGGCTCTCTTAATATGTTGCAGATCTGCAGTTCACAAGTGCGTTTCCTGCAAAAACATAATATCAGCCTTTAGGTGCTGTAAATGCAATAGAACCTTGCCGGCCACTATTATTCATTCCTTTGACATTCCAAGAGACTAGACACAGTCTATGGCCTGTCATCGTAGCGACACTAGCCATTATATAAAATTAAGATCCTAATAAAATCTTGATAAGGTCCATTCTGAAGGAAATGAGGATAAAGAGAATGCAAAAAGAGAGAGCAATGATAGAAAAAAAAAAAAAAACCCTAATAAAGAACTTGACTGAGCACTCAGGCTCGACATCTTATACACACTCCTATCTCACTAGGTCATTCTCCCCCGCGTTACCAAAAAATTAGAGCCTATACACACCAAGAAACAGAGCAAAACAAGAAGTCAGAAACATGACTTCAACCATACCTTACTGTAACTGTAGAAATAAGCAAGCAAAGGAGAAACAAAGAAAAATGAAAGAGAAAAAAAATAATAATAATAATTATATATATATATATATATATATATATATATATATATATATATATATATATATATATATATATATATATATATATATATATATATATATATATATATATATATATAAGAACCAGACAAATAACCACATGACCTTGTATATGTCCTATTATTACCATGCAAGTGAGCTGCTGGTTTCCTGTCAAAGGTTAAACCAGAATGTTGACTAAGCAAGGCACTTAAGGTGAAATAGTCAAAATGAACAACCTTTCAAAGAGGCATACATTACACACAAAGTAAAGCATTAAGTTCAAAGCTGACATGGCCACTTAGTACTCAACCAGTGGTCTAGTCCAGGTCAGTTACGAAACACAAATTACACAGTAGTACTGTCCTAATGTAAGTCCAATATAGTATTTATATACAGGACATGCAGTAAATGGCCAACTAAAACTGAATAAGTACCAATGCATTAGTTAAAAAAAATAAAAAAAATAAAAAAGGAGAAAGAAAGAAACAGCCAGCAAAACTGCAAATATCTACGTATGAAACAAACATTTAACTTGATATGAGACATGAAATTCAAAGTTATTGTGGCCACATATCCAGTGGCCTAGACCAGATCAAGCACTTGGTCCAACATAATATTAGTAGCCTATAAATGCAGTGAATGGCCCACTTTCATACTAAGTCAGTAAGTCCAAATGTTCTCGTGAAAATTACAAACAAAGCAAACAAGCACAAAAATAAACCATATGAATTTAACATATGTGCACCCATATACATACAAGCCAGAACACAATCTATGCAGCCCATGTGTTTGAAATGTGCAACTGACAGTCAGAGGTTAAAGTGAAAAGGAAAAGGATATATGGGACGAATCGCATCACGAAGGAGAGTCAGCTCGGGCAGAAGCCATGTACTCCTCAACCTCAGTTACCGACGAGAACGACCTCTTACTCCCATCTATGGTCCTGATGGACAGCCTCGCAGGGAAAAGTAGAGTTGGTCTAAGCCCCAGGTTATACAGATCCGTCATCACCTGCCGATATTTAGACCGTTGTGCCATCACTTCGGGCGCATAGTCCTCGTATATAGCAATGGGGTTACCTTGGAACATCAACCTGCCTCTTTTAACTCGAGCTTCGCGAATAATCCGCTCTTTTTGCTGATAGCGGTGAATCCGGATGATGACAGCGCGCGGCTTTTCTCCGGCCGCGGGTTTGTTGACGAGAGCCCTATGGGCCCAATCGATCTCCGGTGGAGAAGGCAAAACATCCTCTCCCATGACGTCAAGCAAGAGCTGAGAAAAGTAGGCAGAAGGACGGGGTCCCTCAATCGATACCGGTAGACCAACTATGCGAATGTTATTACGGCGACTGCGAGATTCAAGATCCGAAACTTTAGCTAGCAGCTTAGCGTTGCTGCCCGACAGTGCGGTACAAGTCACTTCCAGCGCGAGCACGCGTTCATCCAGAGCATTAGCACTGGACTCAAGAGAAGCAATCTTGTAGTAATGGTCAGATACCGCTGATTGAACGCAGTCTATCTTGGCCTTGAGTGAGGATATGGACGACTTAAATTCAGACAAGAGGGCCTGGCGATGTTCATCCAACAGCTTAGCAATCCCCGTCATATTGAGCTCGTCGGAACCGCCGTCAGCGAGGTCCGTTTTGGTTTCTTTTCTGCTTTGCTTGCTCGATTTGGAGGTCATGTTAACGAAGGGGTATAAATTTCATTGAACCGTTTAAAACTGAAATAAACGTATAGGTTGGCTCAAACGAAACAGTAAAAGCGGGAGGAACATGCAAACACGTCTACTCCATCTGCCTTCCGGAACCAGTCGTCTATGCTGGGATATTTCTGCCATCAAGTTCACACAAGTTACCGATGCATCCTCTGTAAAATAGGCCTCAAGAACACTTCCGGGATTTTTAACCGTTCTTGCCAAAATGCAAACTTGTGTATTGGGACAGTACTTGGGCCAACAAAAGATGACGTTTCAGAAAAACACAAGTACAGACAAGAACACAGATTGAGAAAGGCCCAAAGTCCAGTTTGGCGCTGTTTGACAGTGCGCGCGTGCTTCGGGAGTGCGTACGATTTTATTCAAGGTGATTTTATTCACAAAACTCAGCATGGTCCTTACTGAGTTTTGTGAAAAAAATCAGGGGCCGGATAAATATTTAGAGGATTTTTCATTTATTGAAATATAAGTGTATTAGTTGGCTAACTGTATTAAAAAACTCTCAATTCATTAAACTACATTATCATAACAAGGTTTTTTTTTTTTAATTTTGAGTTGTAACACATTTTTACATATTTCACAAATCATATGTCACAGGAGGCCTTTTTATCTTTATCAAAACAAGAAATAAGTTCTCTAACCAGCATAACTACTTTAAAAACAATTTTAATTTCATAAAAACTGTTTGATAAACCAAAATATTCAACAAATGATAGATATAAATACCACAAGGTAGATAGACAACAAATTGTATCTGATATTGTATCATTTGGCTTATTTTGGTAGCTCACTTTGAAAAGACAACTTTAACTTGAAAGGAAATGCCAATTGTCAGTTAAACAAAACAGTGTTTAAAAACAACTAATGGATTTCAGAAAAACTGTTTGATAAAGCAAAACATTCAACAAATGGTAGACAAATATAGATAAATGTATATAGATAACAAATGACATCTAAATTTTTTATTATTTGGCTTATTTTAGTAGCTCTTACTTTCAAAAGACTTGAAGACACATGCAAACCTAAGCAAATTAGGCTCTTCTTTTTTTTAAACTCTTACCAGACACTCTGATTAGTAATGCCTTACACTACTGCGTTACACTACTATACTACTGGGCTGTTGAATGTTTGAATCTGATTGGTTGAACAATGTGTGAATGAAACGCATGGCCAGTTAATTCAAAGGTCCTCACAGCCAAAAACAGCAAAAGAACCAAAACTCACAGCAATACGTGACCAAGTAAATAAATATAGTAAACAATAGGATAAAAAAGACTACTATAAAATTATTTCAATGTTTTTGCCACACAATTACGTTTTATTATGCATAGAGAAGACACGCTCTCTCCCAGCCAAATGCACATACCTTTTTTACAGTCTATGGACACACACTCGCACATACACGTGTTGTCAGCGCTGCTCTGACGATTTTATCAGTAAAATAGTTTAACAACTTAAAAGCTACAAGACATTTATCCTGGAGGAACGGATAATGGACTGTTAGTTTTTTTATTTAAGGGGCTATACCGGAGTTTTGAGATCTATAGTCAAAATAGACTTGACCCTCCCTTTGTCAGCAATACATTTTTCTATGACCCTCCAAAATGATTGTGAAAAAGGCATGACCCTCCCCGATAATTTATTGATTACTTCTGTACTGGTTTGCGCTTGGCAAAGATGTTCAGATATCTATGCCTAGTAGACCTACACCAAATGTTCATTAAAAAGGGTCCTGTACAGGGATATTCAGTGCGACATATATCTACGATGAATAAATGTGAGTTACCACTGTAGCACGCATGCGATACAGACAGTTTTGTAAACTCCATTACTTGTGTTTGTTTTCAGACATGATAACAGTCATTTTATAGTATAGCCTAGGCCTACTTGTGCTTATGCGATATCACGATTTTTGATCGTGGATGATTTAATGTCTCCACGATCAGCTGCAGTTCTGGCGCCTCAAGCTTTATGCCCCATGACGCTTTGCGCGAATTATGGGTGTAACTTCCGTTAAGCTGTAAACAATCTAGGGCTGGGCGGTATATCGAGTTTGTACAATATATCGATATTTTTTTTTCCCCACGATATGGAATGAGGCAATACCGTTTATATCGATACAGTAGTTTGATACAAGCACTGAAAAATAGCGGAGGACGCAGTTTGAGCTGCTGCAGTGAAAGTACATACCCAGCAAGCAATAGCCGCCAGTTAAAAGTCCGGCTATGTTAAAACCCACTTCTAGCCAAAATAATATTGAATCTGGTTACATGTCATTTTTTCCAAAATAAATTGCGAGATGTATGATATTCCATCATTTAAGCAAAGTCAACTGTGATTACAAGGTCATTTCTTTTAAGTGAAGGCTGTGCGTAGCCACTATTTAGCTCGTAGTCAGACCGGCTATTGTAGCCCAAATATAGTCAAAACTGATTAATTGTAGTTTTGTGGCCAGGCAGCGCATGAGATGGTTGATATCCCATCATGTTCGCATTGGTAATAATATATACAAAGTGCAAGGGTTATTTCATTAAATGGTGGAATGTATTGACGATTTAGCTCTGAATTGGACGGGCTATGTGCAGTCTGCTTTTAGCCCACCCGACGAAATCGAGGTAATCAGTGTCTCCGCTCAACGGCTTGGCTATAGCCCTGATTTAGACCAGCGATTAGTATAGCCAAAATAGTCTTACAATTGTTTTTCACACACGCAGCTTCATGTCTGCTGTCACAAATAACATTAAATTCACAATCTACGATATTATTTTACTGTCTTTAATTTTAAATGAAATAAAAATGCAATTACATTTCTCAACCGCTAGATGGCAACAGCCCTACTGAGATATAACTACTGGCACCGCGAGACTTGGTAGTTAGTAGAGATCACTGTTCTCGTGATCACTCCATAAACATTTCCACCATTTTTAAACATTTTAAGATGAGCATTGACAGAGCATTGCATTCACTTACCTGTCGGTCGAAGAGAAGAGGTAAAATAAAGTCCTACTTCTGTGTGGTAAGTATCTGTGTTTCCGTTTTGACGTGCTCATTTTGTAACTAAATTATTTGTTATCATGTGTTGTTGGAATCGTGACATTTTAGCGGGTAACAGTCTAGAGTAAGCCTGTGCATATTAACATGGTACATGCACGTGTATTGTAACCCCATGTGTCCATGTGCAACCTATTATAATGTGTTATGAAAGCCACAAATATATTTTACTCTCTTCTATCATTATGATATGAAAATAAACTTTTTAACTTGGCAAGTTTATTTGTAAAGCACATTTCAACAGCAAGGCAATATAAAAATACAATATAAGAAAACAATTAAACACTTTAAAATAATAATAATTTGTCCAATTAATAAAAGGTAGTAGCAAACAAAACTAAAAGTATTTAAGTATTTTTTTTTAAAGCCTTAACTTAAAAAAAAAAAGTTTTCTTGGAGTTGGTTCCAGATATATGGTGCATACAAACTGAAAACATAGACCAGAGAGCTTATCTCTGTTTTAGGCTGAATAATTGTGATGCACAATATGATATACAGTATATATATATATGTACTAGAAAAAGTACATTAACAACTTAGACAACTTACAAAAAGATCAAAACTTACAAAATGACCAAATAAAATATGGAACGTCAACAAGTAAAGATAATAAAATATTAAGAATGACAAAATAAAAAGTAAAATACAAAACCTTTTTTTTAAACAACGGTTAATTGTTGGCTTTATTTGCAACTATAAATGCTAACTATATTTGCAACAAAAAATATATATATATATATATAAATAATAAAAAAATAATATATATATATATATATATATATATATATATATATTTATTATTATTTTTTTTTTGTTGCAAATATAGTTAAGATTTATATATATATATATATATATATATATAAAAAAATCTTGACTATATTTGCACAAAAAAAACTAAAAAAAAATTATATATATATATATATATATATATATATATATATATATACATACATATACATATATATTTTTATTATATATATATATAAAAATCTTAACTATATTTGCAAAAAAAAAAAAAAAATATATATATATATGTATATATATAAAATTTTAATTTTTTTTTGCAAATATAGTTAAGATTTTTATATATATATAAAAATCTTAACTATATTTGCAAAAAAAAAATGTATATTTATATATATATATATATATATATATATATATATATATATATATATATATATATATATACACACACACACACTCACCTAAAGGATTATTAGGAACACCTGTTCAATTTCTCATTAATGCAATTATCTAATCAACCAATCACATGGCAGTTGCTTCAATGCATTTAGGGATGTGGTCCTGGTCAAGACAATCTCCTGAACTCCAAACTGAATGTCAGAATGGGAAAGAAAGGTGATTTAAGCAATTTTGAGCGTGGCATGGTTGTTGGTGCCAGACGGGCCGGTCTGAGTTTTTCACAATCTGCTCAGTTACTGGGATTTTCACCCACAACCATTTCTAGGGTTTACAAAGCATGATGTGAAAAGGGAGAAACACCCAGTATGTGGCAGTCCTGTGGGCGAAAATGCCTTGTTGATGCTAGAGGTCAGAGGAGAATGGGCCGACTGATTCAAGCTGATAGAAGAGCAACTTTGACTAAAAGAACCACTCGTTACAACCGCGTATGCAACAAAGCATTTGTGAAGCCACAACACGCACAACCTTGAGGCAGATGGGCTACAACAGCAGAAGACCCCACCGGGTACCACTCATCTGCACTACAAATAGGAAAAAGAGGCTACAATTTGCAAGAACTCACCAAAATTGGACAGTTGAAGACTGGAAAAATGTTGCCTGGTCTGATGAGTCTTGATTTCTGTTGAGACATTCAGATGGTAGTGTCAGAATTTGGCGTAAACAGAATGAGAACATGGATCCATCATGCCTTGTTACCACTGTGCAGGCTGGTGGTGATGGTGTAATGGTGTGGGGGATGTTTTCTTGGCACACTTTAGGCCCCTTAGTGCTAATTGGGCATCGTTTAAATGCCAAGGCCTACCTGAGCATTGTTTCTGACCATGTCCATCCCTTTATGGCCACCATGTACCCATCCTCTGATGGCTACTTCCAGCAGGATAATGCACCATGTCACAAAGCTCGAATCATTTCAAATTGGTTTCTTGAACATGACAATGAGTTCAATGTACTAAAATGGCCCCCAATCAACCCAATAGAGCATCTTTGGGATGTGGTTGAAAGGGAGCTTCATGCCCTGGATGTGCATCCCACAAATCTCCATCAACTGCAAGATGCTATCCTATCAATATGAGCCAACATTTCTAAAAAATGCTTTCAGCACCTTGTTGAATCAATGCCACGTAGAATTAAGGCAGTTCTGAAGGCGAAAGGGGGTCAAATACAATATTAGTATGGTGTTCCTAATAATCCTTTAGGTGAGTGTATTTTTCCTTCAGTATTTGCTCAGTTGTACACTTGAATATTTTTTAAGGCAAACCAATGCAAATCTCTGCCTTGATTTAGATTTTTCTTGCAGAGTACATAAAACACTGACAAATGGGAGAAGACACCAGAAGAGAGCTTGTAACAACTGCACTCAAAAACATTAAAATTCAGCTCACAGAGGTTTGCATAAGGGCGTCATAAGTATATTCAAGTAACATCTGCATGATGCTGTCACGACACGCACACAAATGGGTGAGGTCCAAGTGCAGTTTAATGGGTAATCCGTAATCATAAGTCAGCCAGGCAAAGGGTCAAAATCCATATGAACAGAGTCCAAAACCAAGAAACAGACAAGACTAGAACTCCGAGGTGCGAACTGACATTAAACAAGGACTCCACGACAATCACAGAAACAGACAGGGTAGGTCCATGAAGGGGAACAAAAACAAGAGAAGATGGTTTAACAGGTGGTCAGGGCAGAGGAGACAGTTCATCGGGAGACCAGTGCGGAGCAGACAGTGCAGATGGCCAGGGCGAAGCCGGAAGCTTGAGCGGATCAAGCAGGGCAGACCTCAGGAACGGAGCCGGAAGGGCGAGCAGCTCAGGGATGGCCTCCGCGACGACAGCGGTGGACGCCTGCTTCCTGCTCCTCCTTCGTTTCTGACGGCGAGATGGTGGCATCACGCTCTCCGCCTCTGGGAGCGCCGCAGCGAGCCACTCGGGAATGGTCTCCGGAACGACAGCGTGCTGTTCGAGGATGGCCTCCGGATGACAGCGGGCTGCTCGGGAACGGTCTCCAGGACGACAGCAGGCTGTTTGGGAACGGCTTCCGGAACGACAGCGGGCTGCTCGGGGATGGCCTCTGGGTCTCGAGGGGTGGTGGATGTCGGCTTCCTCTTCTTTCTCTTTTTATGGTGGTGAGGTGGTGTTATTGGGCTTACCACCTCTGGGGGTACTACCGTCTCTGGTACGGGCACGGCAGCCATCTTGCCCGGAGAGACGGGCGTAGCTGGTGTTGCCCATTGGCTGCGACGGTATTGATACCTAGTGAAACCCCAAAATCGAGGATTTCAAGGCCTTTCATCTCCCATTGAGGCAAAGGTTCATCAAGGCAGTAATTAAAAAGATCATTGAGTGTAGCATCATTGTAACCCATGCCCGTTGAGAGAGAAAAAAAACATCGGAGACAGACAACCCACCGTCTGGCCCTGCTGAGGTAGGGCCATTAAATTTCGAACTCGTCCCCTTCTCTCCTTCTCAGTGTTACGGTGAAAGAATACAAATCCCCATACTGATTGATCTGTTCATTGTGCTGGAGTCCTTCTGTCACGACACGCACACAAATGGGTGAGATCCAAATGCAGTTTAATGGGTAATCTATAATCATAAGTCAGCCAGGTAAAGGGTCAAAATCCATACGAACACAGTCCAAAAACAAGAAACATACAAGACTAGAACTCCGAGGTGCAAACTGACATTAAAAAAGGACTCCACGACAATGGCTGCGTTCGGAATCGCATACTTCCCTACTATATAGTAGGCGAAAAGAGTAGGCGAGCGAAAAAGTACGTTCGAATCCTCAGTATTCATAAAAGAGTAGGCGAGAATTACCTGGTTGACGTACTAATTATCGCGAGATTTGGACGATAGTGCGTTCGAATATGCCTACTTTCCTACTATATAGTAGGCGAAAACAGTACGTGAGGGAAGCAGTACGTTCGAAACATCAGTATTCCTAAAAGAGTAGGCGAGAAGTTCCCGGATGATCTCCTGCTTTCGCCCAGACATTTGAGTGTTTTCCAGCTTGTACTCATCTATCCCAGGAGGCCACGCGAGAGGATACAATATAAAAAAGAACAAGAAGAAGTAGATATTTCATACTCAAACATGACGGAAAGGGTGGACGAGAGTGTTTTTAAATGTGAGTATTACAAATACAAACCAAATCGCATGTGTTGAACTAACTTTCTGTACAGTAAATTGTTGAACTGTTGAAGGTGCAAAGACGCTATATAATACGGTAAATTTGTGATTTTGCCGTAAATCACATTTTATTGGATAGAGGAGCTCCATAAGGACACATACGTCTTTAAACTGTATATATAACTTTTTCATTCTTGATTTCTCTCTTGCTGCAGATCTTTTGTGGAGGAGCAGAGCCTGCAAGGCAGGGTGACGGCGGCGTTTGTTAAAAAAAAATGGGAAAACCTGAAACAAAAATACAAAGTAAGATGATTTTGTTACTTCTAATACATAAATTAAATGATTAAATATTGTGCTGTTAAAATGACTGCTTTTGTATCATGCTTGTGCATTTTTGCAGGATCTGAAATGTCCGCAGACGGGGGTGAGCACTGAGGATGGAGAGGCCACAGCAGCATCCTGGAAGTGGTACACTGCCATGGATGAGGCAATTGGGGGCAGACCCTCCATCTCTCCTCCTGCCCTCGTTGCCTCATGTGGGCCGGATGCTGCTGTGGTCTCTTCATCCTCAGTGAGGCCAGAGCCAGCAAGAGCCAGGAAAAGGGCTATAGATGTGGAGGAGCTGATCCGGGACATGGAGGAGCGAGAAGAGGAGAGAGAGCGGAAGACAGCTGAGAGGGAGGAGAGGCTGTGGAGAGAAATGGAGGAGAAGGAGGACAGAAGAGAACGGGAGAGACGAGAGAGAGAGGAAAGACAAGAAAGAGAAGTAAGAGAAAGAGAAGAGAGATGGCACCGGGAGGCAGTCGAGAGAGAGGAAAGGAGAGAAAGAGAAACCAACGAAAGGGATGAAAGGTTCCTTTCTGTTCTTCAGATGCTCGCCAAAAAATAAATTATTTGACAAAAAACATCTTCTGATCTTTTGCACATTTGGGTTGATGTGAATTAAATTTGTGAATAAAAATGGGAATCTATATATATATATATATATATATATATATATATATATATATATATATATATATATATATATATATATACACACAGTACTGTGCAACAACTACAAATGGTGGCCTAAGAATTTTGTACAATAATATGTATATAAAACAAACTATTCCTAGGCATTCAAAGTACATTATAGACTTCTAGAAATTTAGTGATACTTTAAGATTGTAATCAAATTCATAAATTAAATATTTATGAAACGTTGATTAATAATTAGTGAATGTATGGTGTAATGTAAGAAGAAAAAACACTTTAAAACACTGGTTTTACTGGAGTGTATTATATGACTTTTAAAGGTTTACAGAGTTCATGCAAGGATCTTAAAGGCAGGTCATGGAGGGTTAAGTTCCAGCACACCTGTCAGTAAATTTCAAGTAGTCAGTTATTAATTGGTTTAAATTGATTCAGGGGTGTATAATTAGGGTTGGAAAAACTCTGCTGGATAATAGCCCTCCATGACCAAAGCTGAACTTGAGACTGTTTACACAAATTACACACAGTAAAATAGTGACTAAAGGGTTACTTAACCCAAGCAAATAAATCATAATAGTAATAATTCAATAGTCATTATTTACTCGCCTTGATGTTGTTTGATCCCTCTGTTTTTTGTTTTCCTGAACACAAAAGGTGATTTTGGTCAGGTTTGTACTGTTTGGTTTAATACAATATTAGTCAATGGACTTTCAGAAGCTTCAAAAGCGTCATTAAATAATGCCATGAAGCTTCTGAAAGTTGGGCTCCATTGACTGATATTGTATGAAACCAGCAGAACAAACTTGACAAAAATTCCCTTTTGTATTTAAACAATAAAAAACATTAAATAAGTAAATAGTAAACCGTAAATAATTGCTGTATTTATATGTTGAGGTGAACTAACCCTTTAACCCACCAAATATAAATTGTAGTAAATTTATGTATGCATTTTGCATTATAGTAATTCTTTGACAAACTAAGCAGCTTTGACTGTTTATGCCCATGACTGGTTCAAAAAATGCTTTACAAATATCAATCACATTTATGCATTTGACATATTTTTTATCAAAAGTGATTAACTCCATTTATTTACAGGGACAATGACCCTGGACAAACCTGGAGTAAAGAGCCTTGCTGATTGACCAGCAACCTTCTTCTAACCAGTTCATTGGTTTATCCCTCTACACTACAAAAGGTTTTAAAGCTCTAACAAATATTTGCATGTAATTGTAAACCTATAAAATGACATTTGTCAAGAAACTGAATGCTGACAACATGAATTTTAAAACATTTTTATCTTTCTTAATGTTTTAAAGGTAGTCATGCTCATGGAGAGCCGGCACAGGGATGTTTGGAGCAGACACCGCAGCAGCCAGATTGTCCCGCACTTGTTCTCCCACTCTTGCTGCAAGGTTGTGGGGATCAGGGGGGCCGTCATCATGGTCTTCCTCATCCTCTGGCTCAACGATGTCCCCATTGGCTAGAGCGAGATTGTGAAGCACAGCGCAGCACGCAACAATCTCAGGCACGAAGGCAGGGCTCACCTCCAAGGCCTTGAAGAAAATGCAGCGCCAGCGTGTCTTCAGCATCCCAAAAGCTCTCTCCACGATGTTGCGGGCACGGGAGTGCTTGCTGTTGAAACGAGCCTGCACAGGGTTCTGTACAGGCTCTCTGTAAGGGGTGATGAGGCAGATGGGTGCACTCAGGCAAGGATAGCCTCCATCCCCGAGGATGCACTTGCCTGCAGGTGGGTAAAGGTTGCCAGCATACACAGGGCTGTTCCTCAGCACCCTGGCATTGTGCACAGACCCAGGATATCCCACAAAGACATCAAGGAATTTCCCCCGGTGATCAGAGATGGCCTGGAGTTGGATGGAGTGAAACAGCTTCCTGTTGAAGTAACAGTGGGAGTTATTTGCTGGAGGTTTGATATGACAGCCGTCTATTGCACCAACTACTCTGCTGAAAGCTGGTGACCCAGACAGCTGTGCAAATCCTGCTCCCACTGCCTCCAGGTCATCTCCGGTCGGAAAGCAGATCACCCTCCTCAAAATTCCCATGATGGCCTTGCTCACTCTGTGCACAATGTCATGCACAGA
Source organism: Gila orcuttii (assembly GCA_026230005.1). Lineage (NCBI taxonomy): Eukaryota > Metazoa > Chordata > Actinopteri > Cypriniformes > Leuciscidae > Gila > Gila orcuttii. The sequence continues at coordinate 35,909,892 of JAPDVR010000016.1, forward strand.
GGTCTTTGGGATATCGAAGGTCTGCGACACCACCCTGTAGGATGCTGCATGGGCCAGCCAGTGCAGGAACACAAGGACCTCAATCTCCTGTTCCCATCCAAGGTCAGATCCAGGTCTGACTGCAGCAATCAGGGACCTGATGGACGGCATAGACAGGCGAAGGTGGGCACGGTGGTCAGCTGCCTCATCAAGATAAAGCCGCAAAATGGGAACAGCTCTATTGAGATGGCAGTATGATGTGGGGTTCACTGCCTGCAATAAATACATCATAGTTTGTTAGAACAAAACAATCAAAAACAATGTTTCATGTGGTATTGACTTGTATATGTATTTATTTATTGTGATGATTTCTTTTATTCATTCACTTATTTTTATTCATGTTTCATATTGTTGTCAGTAAATAAAATATGAATTTCATGAATAAAAATGTATTTACATCATCTGCATTTGTCTAGCGTGTATTCATGCATAGCTATGTCATATGATAATACAAAAGTTAGCTTGTTTTACAAAACTACATAATTAATAATGTATGTATATTATAATAATGTTATATAATTAACTGTTGGTCACAGCATTTGTCATAATTATTGTGCATAAGTGTTGGGATGGGCTAGTAATGAAATTCTTTCTGGGGTAATCTTAATTGTTTAAGTAGTAATACTTGCTTTGTTTGAGAATAAAATCATCAGTCTTCTCCAAAGGCGAGATCGTCTAGCAGCTGCCCGACATCTCCTTTGTGCACACCTTAATCTAACAATTGCAGACATGCCAACCATTTCAAACGCTGAACTAAACCGTTCTAGTAAAGTTGTCGAGTTACTGATGCAATCAGCTGTTAGTGCACCTGTCGCTCATGACTTTTAAATTGTTGCGCAAGTGAAAACGTCATAGGTCACATGTAACGTCAACATGGCGAATGATGTCCGGATCGCATTCATACTTAACGAGATTTGGCCATTAAGTACCTACTCTTTTAGCGCTCGTTAAGTAAGTACTCATTGAAATTAAGTACCTACTCATTGAGTATGCGATTCCGAACGCAGCCTATCACAGAAACAGACAGGGTATAAATAGACAGGTACAAACAATGTGAGTGGGAACAGCTGAGTGCAATGATCAGTAATGAGTTCAGACAAGGGGTTTATGGGAAATGCAGTTTATGATGAGGTGGTGACGGTAAGGGGAAGAGACCTCTAGTGGAAACCCAGGGAACACCAACCAGACACTATGCCAGATGCTAGACACATATAAAAGGGTCATAGTATGAAAATTCCAATAGTTTAATGTACTATGTAAACATTATCTGAATTTGAAAAGGTTACTTAATAACTTTCCACAATGTGTTCAATTTAACTCAAAAAGTGTAAATTTCCAACTTCCTAGAAAGTGGTGTCTCTTTAAATCTGCTTGATGTTTGAGTTATTTGTAATATTTAATAGAAATTTTCAAATGTAATTTTGCTGTTAGACAGGTTTATGACGTCACACAAACAGGCTGGCACCCAGGAAGAGGTGTAGTTTATCATAAACATTCAGATTTAAGTGAATGAAATGCATCAGTGAGTGAAAGTTCCTGCATTACATGATAAGAGAAAGGAGCGTTTTAAATGAGGTAAGCAGAATTCTCTGTTGATATTTGCTCAACTGTGCTACATCTAAACATATGCTATATGCAATTTTGTTTCTTTTTACATCATCTTTCGAGCATCCCATGCATCCCATGAAGATGTCAGGTAGGAAGATCCCATATCCGAACACAGCACGAGGGTCTGTCAAGGCCTAATGAAATAACTGACATGAGAGTTTTCAGAATGGAATATTAGCATATTGCATGCTGCACAGAACACTGAACTACTGCTTATTATAAACAAGTGTTTAAAAGTATTAAAATAGACTAAATACACTTTATAGTTTTTTAAACAGTAGTATGCTACACTGTTGTCAATACTTCATGACCACATGGCCGCACTATAGGGGTATCTCTGCAAATAAATATGGACTTGGAGTATGACCGCAGGTGCTCAGGGTTCATTTGAGAGCCACACTGGTTCCCTCCAGATTTTCCTATTGGGGTTTTATAATGTGGTTTTTCAAATTATGAGTAAAATAATATCTTACAACGTAATCTGCACATACTCACACACCCCAAACATTCTTATCTTGGCTACTTATTTAGAAATTCATGTTTTCCATATGGGTGTGTAATTTACAGTATGTTGTAGAACAAAACGTTCAAGTATCGTCAAGTTATGCTTACCACAATTTTACTCATGAATTGAAAACGAGGGAACCAGCTGTGAATTATTAATTCTTGTGAACTGATTGTCTCTTATTTATGCTTTTTTTTTTTTAAATAGTATATTTATTTGAAAAAAATTATGACATAGATCACAACAATGCACAAAATAATGATACAGTCTGTTTATTTTTTTAATTATAAAGCAGATGGTAATTTACTGTTCACAGAGCTAAGAAATTATTGCTAATAAAAATAATTCTAGACATTTTTGCTTCTGCGTAGGATAATTTATATAATTTGATGTCAGCTCAGTAACAGTCTTTTAACTGTGGTAAAGATGTCTAACTCTGATATATTTTCACATGTGATTGTGAATAAAGTCTCATATGTTCTGGTTTGTCTCTTTTGAGTGACTCTTTAATTAGTAAATCATAATCAGCCCCAAAGCATAAAAAAAAATTGTGTAAGAGGTTTGTGTCACTCTTGTGGAGAATACAGGATCACATCACACAAGAAAGCTCTGTTCCGATAAGCAACTGTATATTAGGGAGATGCAACCTGTCTTTTCAAAGAGAGATCACTCAACCAACTTTAATTATCTTTAGGCTAAGAATATTAATCTCAGAATGTGTTATTTACTTAGACATATTAGAAGATGATGAAATAATTTTACTCTTCATTTATTTTTATTTCGATGTCTGCTGTTAAGTAAGAATATTTTACTTCATCATCTGACTAGATCTTCTCCCTGCATCAGTTTCTAAACACATTATAAATGTCAGAAATGTATTGCTGAAACTCTTTACAAAGACTGTGAACTATGTAGTACTGAATTGTGGAGTTAGACTGTTAAACCGTTTTTAACCATTTTTGTGTTCAGGATTTTTTGGGCGGGCATGAAATTATGGCTCGATGATACACTGGAACCGCTGTGTTCCGCCCCTCCCCTAACACTATAATAACTAGAGCGCATTAGCATCAGTGGTTCGCCTACTCAATTGCGAGTTACTGTCATTACCGTTAGTTACAACAGCCTATGTTTGCTAGCTAGCTATGCCTCCGTCACGTAAGTCTATATTACCTGGTTACGATCATTTACAAAAGTCACATTTATTAATATATCACTTTTTACAATACAGATTGTTTCAAAGCGGCTTTACAGAGGACAAGAATAACAATAACAGGAAAATAATGCAAAAAAGCAGAAGTTTCCAGCAGAAAATAGTGTCACATTCCAGCTTCAGTAAGTTCAGTGAGGTTTCATTTTTGTTTTAAAAAAGTTATTAATTTAGTTCATTTATATATAGGCCCTATAGCCACTCTGGAGTAAACTGTCATCGTCCAGTTCAGTTTTTATATAATAGTGTCAATATGGGCAGATCAATATTACTGTTGAATATTAAATTAAATGTCCATGATCAATAATACGTCAAATCACATAAACAAAAGAATGAAAGGCTTAAACAATACTACTGAATACACACTAAGCATGCTCACACATTTTTTTGTGGATATTTGAAATAAACTATAGGTAACCATGTTTACTGCAAATCTCCTCTGTATAACATTTTTCAGGTTTCACAATAATCGTTGTGGCACAATTGTCAAAACTGAGAGCTCAGTACAAATGAAGTGATAAACTTTGACAAAATGTGATTTTAATTGTGATTTTATATCTAAATATGAATGCAAACGCAAAACTTAAGTAAAAATAACTTTATTAGTAAGTAGAATGACAAAATTACAATTATTGGCTCACTATCATTTTAAAATTGTGTAATCTCCACTAAAGCAATTTTTCCATTGTAAGTCCATTTAAACATGCTTACACACAAAAACATATATTTGGGAAAATATCTTTTAAAGGTCTATATAAGCATTACATATTGCTTTGCAAACTAATTATATAAAACTGTATTACCAGTGAACCATAATTTAGAAAAAAATAAAATAATGAAACAATGCTGGGAAATGATAAAGATTAAATTAAAAGATTTCTTATCCTGCAGGTGTCTTTAGTGGACAACAGTAGCATTAATTAATTAATTTAATAATAATTCATTAATTCTCTGAGCATCAGAAATCCACGAAACCTGACATGTTTTTTCAAAATGGCCTGTTCTCATGTGCACCGTTTTGTGAAGTTTCTACTTTGTCCACAGAATATATAGACATGTTACTCAGATAACTATAAAAATTGTATCTGCTAAACAGTTTATTCTATCAAAATTCTTTTGATAACTTTTTTCCATGAGGATCTCTAGATGATGCATGTCAAGTTTCAACTTTCGAGCAAATCGGACAAACAAGGCAAGGCAAGTTTATTTATATAGCACATTTCATAAACAATGGTAATTCAAAGTGCTTTACATAGAAGAAATTAAAACAATCAAAAGAAATCAGAATAATTAAAACATAAAATAAAATCCAGTACAAACAGTGGGACGAACAGTGGTACAGTGCTCATTCATTAAATGCACAGCTAAACAGAAGTGTTTTGAGTCTGGATTTGAATGTGACTACTGTAAGAGCACATCTGATCTCTTCTGGAAGCTGGTTCCAGCTGCGGCTGGCATAATAGCTAAAAGCAGACTCGCCATGCTTAGAGTGAACCCTTGGTATTTCTAGCTGATGTGATCCTAATGATCTGAGTGATCTTGGGTTTATTTTCAGTGAGCATATCTGCAATGTATTGAGGTCCTAGGCCATTTAGTGATTTATATACCAGTAATAATCCTTTAAAATCAATCCTATATGTAACTGGCATGTTACTCAGATAACATGTTACTATATAGACATGTTACTCAGATAACTATAAAAATTGTTTCTGCTAAACAGTTTATTCGATCAAAATTCTTTTGATAACTTTTTTCCATGAGGATCTCTAGATGATGCATGTCAAGTTTCAACTTACGAGCAAATCGGACAAACAGCATTTAAAAAAGTAGATTTTTCAAATAATTTCAAATATTTAATGAATAATTTGATTGACAGCAGTGGTCAAGGATTTCACCAGGATCAGGATTTGCAGTGGAATAATAATAATAAAATCTCAACAATTACAATAGGCCGGGTTTCAGCATTTCGTGCTAGAACCCCTAAAAATAAAGCGTTTCTGCATCAACAGTCAAATCTTCCCCTAAACAATTGTTTTTAAAAACTGCAGAAGTATATCATACCCTGTTACATCACTTATTAAAGTGCAAGCATAACACACTTACTTTGATAAGTTCATACTTTGACCAAAAACATAATTCCTGTAGCTCAAATCTGAGAGCCAGTGCTAGCGAAAGGTTCAGTTCAAGTCCATGAGAATGCATGGATTGATTAAATGTATACCTTAAAGGCAATGTAATTTACATTGGATATAACCATTTCCCAAATGCAAAAATGTAATAAAACACCTTCAATATCAGCATACTTAGAATTCAGGAAATCAATGTACATAGTAGATCTGATTGGCAAAGTAAGAAGAAAAGGGAGTGAGCATAGATGAAGATCCCTATCCTCAGTTATTACGTTTCCTGTGGCACAAAAAGAAACCATAATCAATATCACAGAAAAATTACACTATTAGATGAAATCCTTGAGCATAATTCTAGCATACATACACCAGGTTATTACTGCTTTAGACGATGTCTTCCTTTAGACAGTTACATAGCTTCCTGTAATAAGAGGGAAGTTGTTATTGTTACCCATGAGAACAATTTGCTTGCAATTCGTGAAATTTGAAGCAAATCTTGATGTTGCAAAAATATAAAAGCTAAGAGAGTGTAGTCTCCAACAGGTTTGTGTGCTGTACATTTTACAATTAACCTTAAATATAATTATCCTGTATAATCAATCAAATTTACATTGTACTTTATGACTCAAAACTCTTCTTTTTTGAGCTTGCCACAAATGGACCACTGCTGTGGTATCGGAATGTAATAAAATGTTCATAATGTAATCAATACAAAAAATATTATATTATTTTATTACATTTTTTCAACATAAAGTAATAGGTTATTGTATACGAAATTTATGACATTGTAAACACTGTAGCAACATGTAATAATGGATAAGTTAGTGTTTATAATAAAAACATTGTCAACATAATTATAACAGGTTATGAGCATAAAACTAAAATTACATTAAAAAGAATGTTGTCTTAATCTAACTAGAGACTATCAGTAAGAAACACCGTTATCTTTGTGTCCCTTTTGAGAAACAATATAAACATGATAAACATATGCCAACTGAAGTGTAGGCTATATGTAAGTTTGTCCAGTCTACTTTATTAGCGGGTTTTTTCCCTTTTCGCTCTCCTTGAGCTGAAATACTTTTGATCTGTCTATTTTCTTGTTTACACACATTGTTTATTGTTTTCAACTAAAGGAAAACCTTAAGATAAGCTTGTTGTGTATATTGCCCAGTCATACGCTTAGAAATGGTGACAAAAACTTTGTGATTCAGAGGCCGTTTACATGACAGCGTTTTCAACTTAAAATGGAAATCTGTTTATGCATTTGCCCATTCATTTACACCACAACAGCATTTTGATGCCCTGGAAATGCAAACTTTTGAAAACGGATTTCAAAGTGCAAGTTTTTGAAAATGATACTGTCATCGTCTCAATGTAAACTACAAAAACGCGAATCTGTGAGAGCGGTGACTGCACTAAACGTTTAGTATATAGGCACAGTTGGTGCGAGTGCTTTGTAAAAGAATATGTATGTGCGCCGGCGCATAGTTTTTCTTTACAAAGTGACATCGCCAACAACTTGCCTGGCATAATACAGTGTTTTAGTCAGTCAGGGACTGTGTGGGTATAACACACGAAGATGAGGAGTATACGGCAATAAATCCACAGAGCGAGAGTAACGTAACACACATCCAAACATCAACGAGACCCGACAACAATGAACAGAAACAAAGGGAACTTAAACACACGTGCAAACAAGAATGATTAGACACACATCTGAACAGAATGACCAAATCAAATCTGCGACCATGACAACAGACAAGGCAGGGAGAAACCGCGCAAAGAAAACAAAGTTTAAACTAATTGAAACTGTGACATTGTCGTTTTGCGGATCCGTGTGAACAGAGATCGTTTTGATTACGTTGTCATCTGTACATAGAAAAAACTTTTCCGTTTTTAGTACACCGTTGTATTGTAAACGTTATCTTAAAAAAGAACGTGTTGCTCGTTAAAACTGCATTTAAATAAACAAATTATAGAATATTCGGTTTTATTTTTATTTTATTTTTTAAGTCTAATGCATTTAATAGTTAAAAACTACCAGTATTACAAAAACTTTTGTAATTACAAATTGTAAAATTACAATGTTTTTGGTGAGTTATTGATGTAATAAATTTCCCACAATTTAAAAATTATTATTAATTTGAGCTCCAGTAACTAAAATTATTACATTACAAAACAAAAATTATTACATTACAAGTATACAAACAATTGTATTACATTAAGAAAGTACTAATACATTATGTGCCATTATTACATGTTTTGTTATTACATGAGTTGCTACACAACACTTAAGGCACATTATTTTAGAAAACATCAACAGCTTTTTCTGCTGTTCCTGGACTGTTAACCGCTTACCTCCATTGAGTACTATTTTTGCATCACCATTGCTGTTTTTTCCTCCTAGGAAAGATATAAACACAGAAAGCTTAATTAAGCTACATATATTCCTAGAGTCGAGGTACACCTACTGACAACAGATATTTGATACATTTTATTTTAGCTACTAAAATGAGTTACAGAAAGTAAACACTGCTTACATTTATATTTTATACTGGGATAACTCTGGGGTGGCAATACTTTTTCTTAGGGTGTCAGTTGTCCACCCCTTGTTACTGATCCTGTTCTTCACGTGTGTCTTGTTTGGTTGCTCGTTTGCTCTGGTATATATTGCCCTGTGTTTCTCTATTTAGTTGTCGGTTATTGTCTTTGTAACCAAAGTTGTGTTTTATGTGTCTCGTGTCTGGACTGTATCGTCTTGATTTATTAAAACTGTTTCTAGAAATTCCTGTTTCAGCTCTCCTTCTACCCCGCCTGAACCGTTACGCAATGTACTTGTTTCACAGTAATATAGTAAATCCATGGTTTGGGAGATGGTTACACTTATCTATCCAATCTCCAATCAAAGCTGCCACACCATCAAATTTAAAGGGTTAGATCACCCCAAAAAAACAATGATCTACCGCGTAAGCTTCCGTGTTTACCAAATGACAGCAATGTGAGCAACATTTTTCCACATCTGTTGTTAAAACCACGTTGGTTGAACAATATGACTGTAGTCAATGGCGTCACCAGGTGGTGTTATAATAACTTCTGCCAATTAATCAGTCTGAGATCGAAAATTGAAATAATGTCAGATTATTGCTGTAAGTACCGCTGTTACTGTTCTCTTTTGTTTGGCTTTATTTACAGATGCTTGATTCAATCGCAGGTTCCCTTTTATGTCAGACTCCAGGGTTCCCTCGAGCACATTTGCACATAAACATAGTTCAAAAGCGGCATTTTCATTATTTTGTTAAAGTGATGTAAACTTAAAGACAATAGAAAGAAATTAATTATATATATATATATATATATATATATATATATATATATGTGTGTGTGAAATGAAAGATTGATAAATTGTACAGCATCTTAGGCTGTGTTTACACTTGGCATTAACATGCGACCTGTATCTGAATGTTGTCCACATACACATTGAAAAGACAAGTGTAAACGTGCTTCTGATGGGATTGTTATCCGATCAGCGTGTTGGATCTCAGTGTAATGTAAAAGCAATCCAGCCACCGTGTCTGCATTCACAGGTGGACGTCACACACGGATCTCTGTTATCCAGATACAGAAGCCACTTGATGTGAACAGGTATAAACGCACCGTGTCCTGATTGGCCTTAGGATATGATGCTTATAACCACAGGTGGAGAGCTATAGTTTCAACCAGACAACTTTGCGATGCTGTTTGCGAATGTTCATTGAAACTATGGTTTTGGGAAAATGTGCAGCCCATCAAAAACATTAGGGAATCCAGCATCCACTAAAGAAACTCTACTGATTAAATTGTTGTATGTGTTAACACCCCATAACAATTATCTAAAGGGAAATACTGATTCACTCCACTTCAGTCCTCTCTGAAGCAGCTTACCTGAGAGAAGATTTTGCTGTGTTGCATTATCATGATTATTACTTGTTTCTCTGCTACCCTGATTTGTGAAAGCTAGAGAGGATTACAAATAAAGATTACAGTAAATACAGTTACAATCTACATGAATTGCAGTCAGAGGCAGAGATTTATTAAAGAAAAGTATTTAAAAAAGTGTGCCCAGAATCTGCATTTATGCTGTAATACTTACCAATTATTTTAGTCTTACAAAGGTAAAAAACGAGCAGTGCAACAAAAGCTAGTGCAACTACAGCTCCAATCGCAATTCCAATAACCAGGAAAGAGCCTTCATTGCAGTCAATGCATTTTCCATCTGCAAAAAAAAAAAAAAAAAAAAAAAATTAATAAATGGACAAAGCTACTGTATGTAAAGCTTAAATATCTACTACATTTAGAAAATTCAATTCCATTGTTAAGCCTTTAATAAAGAGTCATTTTAAGGGGTCATAAAACACTAAACTACATTTTCTGCTATTTTAACAGGTGTTTGAAAATTAGCATCTGTTCATTTTAATTGTAATAGAAAATGGTCTCATTTTTAAGCTGTTCGGCACCATTTGTTACTTTGGGGTTTAAAATCTTCATAATGTCACTATCACAAGTTGTGAGGTTGTGTCACATTATGGTGTACTGATGACTCAATTATTCATGAGACTGTGTGCACTTATCCGATGAGAGACACAATCATGGACCGCAAGTGTTTGTTTTCGCTTTATAAGAGTTTCTGCTTGGCATAATTTCTCTTCCACGGAATCTGAGTCTGACACAAACGAGATCCATCCGTAGTGTAAGTGTAACGCTCAGTAACAACTATAGATGTACCTATAATCTCACAGAGATAATTGCTCACTAAAAAACTTACAGATCATGCTTTCAAGTTGTTTCAAGTTCTTCCACCATTGTTTCCTCAGAGGAAAGACCCCTGCTTTAATGATTAAATACTTTTACTTTACCTACCCCATTTGACAATAATTGGTTCTTTGAGAGTGTTGTGGGACACAAAACAGTCATATTCTGCTTTTTCATCCTCCTTGATGTGCACACTCTTCCTCAACTGAAAGGTTCCATCATTGTTTGGTCTGGTTCCTGTGGATTCAATCTCATCCTCAGGCAGGGATGTGCGATATTTCCTTATGGTCAACATAATATCTTTGGGGTAGAAACCAGTGGCCATACAGGTGAGTTTCAGCTTAGTTTTGTCACTGGTAGACTTTTTCGCAAACACATGAACATCCGGAGGAGCTGTGGACAAAGTTTATCAATCAGTTCTCTCTCTCTGACAGCTGCAGATAATCAACAAACACAAATACTCTACATTTACTCACAGCCATTTCTGATCTCCTCATCTCCATATTCTCTGAATTTGTTGAGCCAGTCCACACACTCTTTCTCCAGGTAGCCCTTGGTGTACTGGTTCAGGATGGGCACATTATCCCATTTCCTCTTGGTTGGAAGAGCTGCATCAACTGGGGCAACCCACTGAGAATCCTCATCATTAAAAGACAGGAAGTTATCGCCATCATAACTGTACTCATCAATGCCTTTGTAAAACTTCACTTCAGTTCTCTCTTTAACAATTTCACACCCATGTCTCCACTGAAGAACATGAACATCTGAAAAGGACAGAAAACAAAATATTTTTCAGATGATAATAACAATATAATATTATAATATTAATTATAATATTATAATATTTTATTGTGCATCTATTATATTATACGTACATGCAGGTTAATATTATATTATACATATATGCAGGTTAATATGTATCAGTATTCCTCACCTGATTCACTGTGATTCATACGGTCCATCAGAATTTTGACATTCACATTAAACCACTGTTCTTTGCTCTTTCTTGACTGGGTGCCTTTTTCCCAGTAATCCTTCTGCATTTTCTCTTTCATCCAGTGCTGTGTGGGAATCTTTGTCTTATTCTTGCTATTGTAATAGTCAATCTGTCTGTCATCTAGAAGACCCATAGCTGTGAAGTCATAGATGCCTGGCAGTCCGACAGGTTTGGACAAGGCTGTGTAAATGTAGTACAGGGAGTGTTTCTCTGCAACAAAAAGGAATAAAATAGGCTGTTCATAAAACAAGTGTAAGTGGTAAAATTGGTTTGTGAAGAGAACAAATCAAATAAGCGGTGGGTTAGGCATACGCAGAACAGTCTCAAAACATTTCAGTTACAGCCAGACTAAATAGTCTCCATCTATTTTTATAAAAAAACAAACCTATTATTAGCTGAGGCCATTTAACGGTTATCAAAATTTGTGCACCCAAAAAACAATTGTTGTGGAAATTTTATATTTTACTTTTTCATTTTCTTAGACATTATGGGGGATTTTCTTTCAATTCAATCATGTGTTTCTCCCCTGATACTTTTGTATTCACGTGACAGGAACAAAGACACACACACACCAAAACATATGGTCAGAAAGAGCCTTTTGATCCTTTTGACATGGATGGGTTGTATTCGAGGAAGACAGGGGGGTCAGAAGGACCACTGTATTATAAAGCCTTTTGACCTCACGGGAGTGAAGACAGTAAAAGCCCAGGAAGGGGGGTTAGGAAGGACCATTGTATTTCCTAAAACCAGCTAGATCTGGTTTTACTAAGTAAGTGGAAAATTACAAAAGAAGGGACTTTGAAGAATAGGGGGTATAAGAAGGCTGTCTGTTTTCTGTGTGATTCAGGTCTGTGTTTCTATTGCGAGGTAGTTGATGAATTAATGTTGTAAAAATATATTGTTCACTCAATGTGTTTATGTTAGATAACGCATTAAGTAATGTTAATGAATGGTATCTTATTGTAGTGTTACCAAACTATACAGGAGATAAAACGTGTTTTATTTGACTTGACTGTACTTTTATTTAATCCAAAACTGCATTTATATTTAATTTTAAAAGGGCTTTTTAAACCTGCTAAGAGTTGTCCAGGCAAGTATAAGCCTAGAACTGCTTTTCTGACTGACTGATATTAATGACATAAATAGGGATTCACCGATACTGATACCAGTACTCTGGTGTCGTTGCGATACTGTGCTCATGATGTACTTGTTAAACTACCCCGATACAACTGCACCCGATACCACTTTAGAGGCCATTCACATATCGCATTTTTTGCGCGTGCAAATTCTTTCCACAAGTGCTTGCTCTCCCGCGGCGTCTGTCGTTGCTATGCAACAAACTTTTATTATGAGCGCGCTTCCCGCGCGCCTACATTTGAAATTACGAATTTGCATGTGAACTGCTCTCATACGCACTACCGGCACATCCGGGAACTTAACTGTCAATTTCGTCCCCGCCCCTTTTTAAGGGAAAACAAACTAGACTTCAATACAAAATAACGGCACAAACCAACATCAGTACACACCCGACAGACGTGAATAACTTAAGAAATCACTAAGATTAAACATGTCAAGTAATTATATGTCCACCCTGCCTGCCATAGAGCGTGAAAGATGCATCAATAAACTTAATTTGGTCAATTTAAAAACATGTTCCTTCATTCTCCCAGTGTCAAATTGTGGGGCTAGCCAGATATATAACCCAGTGGAGTTATATATATTATAAGATATATTATAATGTATATTATAAGACATAATATATATACTTAAAAGATGTTTACTTTAAAAAACAAAGTAAAATCATTCACTGGCTTAGCATGGTTACTCGATGAGGTACGACTACGAGTAAATGTCCGGATAAGACACCTCAGGCCACTGGGTAGGGATGTTTCACCAATTTGACGCTGGGAGAATGAAGGGACATGTTTATAAATTGACCAAATTAACTTTGTTGATGTCTATCTTTCACACTATGGCAGGCAGGGTGGACATATAATTACTTGACCTGTTTAATCTTAGTGATTTCTTAAGTTATTCACGGCTGTCGGCTGTGTACGGACGTTGTTTTGTGACGCTGTTTTGTATTGAAGTCTATGGGAAGTCTTATTATTTTCCCCTAAAAGTGGGCACGAATCTGTTCAGAGTTGAGTTGTGCCGATAGACGATGTTAAGCCAGCATCGCGATCCCCCCCCCCCCCCATGTTTCCATGTTGACGCGTCATGCTTGGCACGTGATTCACCACAGCCAAAATAGCGCTGTATGACAGATGTAACGTTAGCGCTTTTATTTCTCAATATTAACAAACCTGGTTACCATGTCATCGACTGTCTTCTATTCCGATTCTCAAATACGTGTAAGCGAGTTTGTTTTGTCGTTTAAAAAACCTTTATAAATGATTTTGATCTGCAACGTGAGATGGGCACCGTCATGTTTGTTTGGGCCGCAGTTCAGAGATTCATGTCTGTTGGGTTTATTACAGCACGTGAATTCATCAGTTTCCCCCTGAAATACATGGCCGGAGACCTGGGAGAAGAATGGAGTTAACTTTATAGTTAACGTTACTTACACTGTGTGTCTGATATGAATAAAATCCGTCGGCAAATATATTTGAATGGGTTGTTATTGCTGCTTCCATAGACACCATTGTGTATTTTACAAACTATAAATGTATTGTTTTGCTATAAATTATATGTATTTAAATGTCTGAAACCTAAAATAAACATTATGTGGTTGAAAACACTGAATAGTTGTGATATATGACAAGCGCTGAGCGCGTCCGTCTCTGGCTCAGCGCCAGCCATAGAGCGAAAGCACAGTTTGAATCTGGCAGTTCTGTCACGTCACTGTACATTCGCTCGTGGTCAGCTGCTGCAGAGCGTGCCCGAAATCAAAATTGCTGATGAGATGTAGAGGAAAATATCTCCGCGTTGTGCCTACGCACCTTAGCTGTTCTAAATCCACTGTAAAACACGGCTTTGCGGGGCTTATTGCTTAATTGAACAATTAGAATGTTAGCCCCGCCCCTCCTCCCGATATCATCGTCCATCGCGATGTTGCACTGTACACATCGTCTGATGCCAAATTGGTAGACATCGCACAACCCTAGTTCAGAGACATTCTATGACGTTGTGCCGGTTGTGCGTATGGCAACGTGACATTAGCCTAATCCAAAATATTTCCATATGTGGCTCTTCCCTCCTTTCGTGTCAACAAGTGGATTCAGAGCCACCGCATTAGCAGCGCCACAGGTCGCCATGTCTCAGAGTGTTTTTATGAAGAGGACGCAACTGTGCACCTTTCGGACAGAGCATCAAGAACTGGATTAACCCGGTACTCGGTACTTAAGAAAAGCTGGTACCGTAACAGGTTAATTTTTTTAGTACCAACTTGGTACCGAAGTACCGAGTTTTTTGACAACACTACTCCCATTCATTTTGTTGTCACTTTGACAGACTTCATTTGTCTATTATTTATTTTTAAAGAAACATGACAATGTATAAAAGGCTCCATTACTTTGTATCTTACGTTATGGCCCCGTATAAGCCGTTTTTGTAAAAATAGGCTAACGATTGCGTCATAACCACGCGACTATCTGTCGCATTTTAGAGAAATTACCGTATAGACAGGAGGATAAGCTCGCAGGCAATCTTTTACAGTCTATGAGGCAATCGTGGGAACATGGAGAAATAAAGTCAGGGGAGAAGCCCATCGATAAAAAGTCCATAAAAGCAACGGGACAAAATATTTCAACAACGTGTTTGAGGAATTAGGTGATTCAGATTTGTCTTGGCACAGCTACTAGAAGATTTACAACTGTCAGACTGCCGTCACGCTCAGTTTGAGCCTGCGCAGTCGCTCAACCATCAGGAAGAGAGTGCAATAAGTTTTCGGGCTTCAGTTTTCTCCGTTGAAATCAAGGGGGTCGCTGTGTCCATTTCTTTTACTGTCTATGGACAAAACTCGTAGCCTATCCACATTATTCCTACGCCCCATGACGCTTTGCGCGAATTATGGGTGTAACTTCCGTTAAGCTGTAAACAATCAGTGAAAGACTAGGCTAACTCTATGGACACAATAATATCTTTTAAACTGTGTACAATGACATTACATTATTCTACTCACCCTTCAACTGTTGAACATTAAAAGGACATTTAAAAGTGTAAAAGCATCAACAAGATACTTTCAACAGACCATGAATAAACCCCAAAATCGTGAATCTTTCTACAGCAAAATCGGACGGTTGAATATCACTGTGGTAATCTGTATTATGTAACATACATTGCCTTAATATTTTTTTTATTTAGATACTTCAGCATTGCGTGATTTCAAAGTAATTTCAGTCATTTTGACAGATAATACATTGTAGTTACCTGTGAAAACAAACTTGGAAAGAGACGTGAGGATTTGGGGAGGAAAAAAAGAGAGATTCTTCGTGCATTCCAGTGAATTATTAATGGCATATGGTAAATTAACCCGTTGATAACAGAACACAAATGTGCAGTATTGTTGATCTTTTTCATAGTATTACAGCGGAATGCAAAAGAAAAAAAAGAAGATAATCATGGAAAAGAATGAAAAGAATGCAGAGACTGAAAAGAGCTCTTGCCATAGATATTCTTGTTATAACATGCCAAGTTAAAATACCAAGTGTTACCTTATTCTCATGTTATTCTTAAATAAAACATGGGGAAAAAAAACTGATAGCTCGTTGAGTCAAACTGACGGATAAGCTTTATTTGTAGGGCAACATGATTTTAAATTATTAGTTACAGTCTTTTTGTTTGAAAGTTCCCCAAACCGGAAGTGGCACCCATAAATCAAAACGCAGTAAACTCGTCAGGAATAAGGTGGATATATTTACTTATAACTAAAAATACACTTTTAAATTTCATGTACTATATAACATAAATTCGTAATCACATTTCAATTTTGTTGCTGCAAAGCCGTTTTAGACCAGGATGCGTAAAATGTTACTTTCACTTTCTTTCTCGAACAAACGCAGCAGAATGTAATCACTTACCTGTTTGAAGTGAAGGCGAAGTATTACAAAGAAAAAAAACCCAAAGCAAAGCAAAACTCTTTGTCGCGACACCCGTGTCCATGATTAATACGCTTTTGATTAGCCTATCTAATTCCACTGATGTTTACTGGTGTCGGTCTGAACTCAAACCTTCAACGACAGTAACGTTAATCTGGTTGCAGAAAATGGCGGTAGTGATTCTGCGTCATGAAGCTTCGAACCCTTTACTGATCTTTTGTTTCGATTCAGTAGATCGGTGCGTGTATCAAACAGCCCAAACCACGTGATTTGAGTAAAAACAATCCTAACTAGATCTTTAATAGTTTCACTATTTTCAGGTTGATCTGTGTGAATTCCCGTATATCCAGATTGTATTCTGAGGAAAATTTAATTTGAGGCGGCTAATAACGTTATATCGATTTTATGATCAGTAATAACTAGGCCGCTGGCTTGTTGATCGATGTCAAATTTGAGGATAGTAAGCTTATTTTATTTGACAAAACTCGTAACCTATATATTTACTTATATAAGTATAGATACACTTTTAATTTTCATGTAACGTACTATGTAGCATAAATTCGTAATCAAATTCCAATTCGGTCGCAGCAGAGCCGTTTAGACCAGGAAGCGTAAAATGTTATTTTTATTTTCTATCTTCTGTAATCACTTACCCGTTTGAAGTGAAGGCGAAATCCCACAAAGAGAGAGAAGGCAAAGCAGAGCAAAACTCTTTGTCGCGACACCCGTGTCCATGATTAATAACCTTTTGATTAGGTTATCTAATTCCACTGATGTTTACTGGTGTCTGTCTGAACTCAACTTTAAATGAAAGTAATCTGGTTGCAGAAAATGGCGGTAGTGGGCGAGTGATGGGCGATTTCTAAACACTGCGTCATGAAGCTTCGAAACCTTTACGAATCTTTTGTTTCGATTCAGTGGTTCGGAGCGGTATCAAACTGCTATAATCACGTGATTTGAGTAAACGAGGCTTCTATACGTCACAACTGTTTCTAAAAGTTTCGAAATTTCAATGGGTCACCGCCGGAATGCGATAATCTTTTTTTATAATTTAAACATTACAAATCATTAAAGAAATACAGATAAACATGGAAACAAAAAACAAAAAAAGAAGACAAAAAGATACACAGACACAGATAAGTTGCAAGGGTAACAAAAAACAAGAACAACGCAATGCATTTACACCTTAAAGGAATAGTTCACTTAAAGATTAAAATTCTGTCATCATTTGCGCACCCTCAAGTTGTCCCAAACCAATATGAATTTCTGTCTTCTGCTGAACACAAAAGAACATATTTTGAAGAATGTCGGTAACCATACAGTTGATAGGAGGGAAAATACTGGGGTCCATCAACTGTTTATACTGCAATTCTTCAAAATATCTTCTTTTGTGTTCAGAAGAAGAAATAAATTCATACAGGTTTGGAACAACTTGAGGTTGATGACAGTTTTCATTGCTTTGGGATTTACAGAGCTTTCCATATACTTGTCTTGATAATCTTTGAATAAAAAGAGAGGTTAGAGCCAGAAAAGTTCTGTTTATGTATAGCCTACGTGAAATTTAGATAGTATACAGGAAACACAAACTAATTATGTTATCCAAAGAAAACATCTTTAAAACAGAAAGAAACATCAGTTACAAAATAAGCTTGGATAAACATTAATGAATGACTAAAGTTTCTGCCTACATTGCAAAAACAAGTGAATGACATCTTCCTCAGAAGAGTGACAAAAACAGCAATTTACTTCAATGTCTGGCTTATATTTCCTAAGAAAGGGTTTGTTCGGTTAACATTTGTGAATTAATTTAAATGTTATTTCTTTTACTTTACTGGCATGCAGATAGCCGACATATACAAAGACAGCCTATTTTTTTTTTTTAGAGTAAATTATCTATTATTCCAGTGTCAAAAGTTGTGTTTGTATATTAGGGACCATGCCAATAGCATTTGCTTATGAAAATTATAGAAAAGTTTGACAGGGATCTTTGTAACAATAGTTACAATGTAGGAGAAAATTCTAGAATGATCTCTGTAAACACGATCCATTGAACAAGTGTCAGTGGGTTTTACCTGATTTCTGATCAGTTTTATACAGATTAGTGTAATTTAAATGAACAATAGTAGCCTAGTTAATAGTCTATTATTTGCCTGTTAGCTAGCAATCTATGGAACACACAAAACAAGCCCTTAAAATTGATAAAATAACACGTTGCACAGACACTTAATTTTTAAACATTTCATATGACTGTAATTGCATTTTATAGATTTTGTAACTTTTCAGTTGCAGTTCCACTGCTCTTTTTTTTCAGTCTTCTGTCCAAGGTTTCCACCGCGTGTGGCGTTTCGAACGATTCGAAACAGTGAATCATTTTGCGAAGCAGTTGATTCAATTGATTCGAAGCTTTACGTTTCTCTCGTCACTAAATGGCGGATGATTTTTGACCAATA
The DNA here is from genome assembly GCA_026230005.1 of Gila orcuttii. Classification (NCBI taxonomy): domain Eukaryota; kingdom Metazoa; phylum Chordata; class Actinopteri; order Cypriniformes; family Leuciscidae; genus Gila; species Gila orcuttii. Next base: position 35,928,651 of record JAPDVR010000016.1, read on the forward strand.
AGAAAATCTAGAACGATAATTTCACCTGTATCTGGGCAGATGTAGTGAAGCAAGGTTATTATATCAACAACACAATCCTTACAGTTGCACCGCATAGATTTGTTTATTAGCCTATCTTTAAAAATGCAACAATGTGACAGACAAATAACTAAATGTTCAATAAGTAATTACATTTATTAATGTATTGCCAATCGATAGACAGACCACAAATGCTCTAATGTCTCAGAATAAAGTGGTCATTTAATGTTATCTTAGCTAAACATCTAGCAGTGTATGAGCTAACACCTCAGAGTGTAAAAACATGAAAACTAGATATGTTTGTGTCTTGTGTGTCTGCTTCAATGTAATATACTATGGAAAGAGGAATTTAGCTCTGTTCCAATAAGCAACTGTATATTAGGGAGATCAATTTATGTACAGGTCAGTCTATACCTTGGACTCAGACCTTGCTCCTCCTTTTCAAAGAGAGATCACTCAACCAACTGATGTGTGTCTTGTGTTGTGTTTACAATGTTGTTGGCATCTGGTGGTGCTTTTATTTTGTTTTTGTTTTTAGATCCTGCTGCACACTAAATTTCCTTTCTAAGGATAGGCCTAAATAAAGTGAAACTGAACTGAACTCTTTAGGCTAAGAATTATTATATTATAATGTTTTATTTACTTAAAAATATTAGAAGTTATTTTAACTGTACATTTATGTTTCTTAATTAAACTTTTAATCCTGATTATGGATGAATTAATTTAACTCTTCATTTATTATTTGGATGTCTGCTGTTAAGAAAATTTCACCTCATCATCTGACTGGATCTCCTCCCTGCATCAGTTTCTAAACATTATAAATGTTAGACATGTATTGCTGAAAACACTTTACAAAGACTGTGAACTATGTAGTACTGAATTGTGGAGTTAGACTGTTAAACAGTTTTTAACCATTTTTGTTGTTCAGGATTTTTTGGGCGGGCATGAAATTATGGCTCGATGATACACTGGAACCGCTGTGTTCCGCCCCTCCCCTAACACTATAATAACTAGAGCGCATTAGCATCAGTGGTTCGCCTACTCAATTGCGAGTTACTGTCATTACCGTTAGTTACAACAGCCTATGTTTGCTAGCTAGCTATGCCTCCGTCACGTAAGTCTATATTACCTGGTTACGATCATTTGCAAAAGTCAAGTCACATTTATTTATATAGCACTTCTTACAATACAGATTGTTTCAAAGCAGCTTTACAGAGATAACAGGAAAATAATGCAAAAAAGTTTGTTTCAGAAGAAAATAGTGTCACAGTCCAGCTTAAGTAAGTTCAGTGATGTTTCATTTTTGTTTTAAAAAAGTTATTAATTTAGTTCATTTATATATATATATATATATATATATATATATATATATATATATATATATATATATATATATATATATATATATATATATAGCCACTCTGGAGTAAACTGTCATCATCCAGTTCAGTTTTTATATAATAGTGTCAATGCAGGCAGATCAATATTACTGTTGAATATTAAATTAAATGTCCATGATCAAGAATATGCTAAATCACATAAACAAAAGAACGAAAGGCTTAAACAATACTACTGAATACACACTAAGCATGCTCACACTGTCAGAAGTGTTCCGTCACTTCTGTCTATTTCTTGCTTTTGTGACAGAGCCCTTCTTCTTCTTCTTTTTCGTTTTATGGCAGATTGCAGCCATGACTTTTGAAGGTGCATACTGCCACCTACTGTATCGGAGTATGTAGCATGAACTATATTTTTATATAAAAATAAAAATAAACACTAGATCCTCTTATATATTCCTATATTTTTCAGATATTGTATAACTGCATCCTGTGTATCATTTACCCCATCTCCTGTTGTGCCTAATATACCTTCAAGGTTCCACTTCCTTCCTGCCTTACTTATCTTTTGGTTTAGCCTCATCCTCTCATCCCTATATTTCTTACAATGTATTAATACATGTTCTACATCTTCCTTGGATTTACATTCCAAACATTCATCTGTTTGACTTTTGCCCATTAAAAACAAAGTTTTATTTAACCCTGTATGGTCAAATCTCAGCCTGGTTAAAACGCTCCCCTGTCTTCTGTTACTTTTATTCACACCCTGAGCATTAATAGATTTTTGCAAACTGTAATATTTCCTTCCACTTTTATCCATATCCCACCTGTCCTGCCATTTCTTCATTATTTCTTTTTTGATTATCGCCTTAGCTTCTCCTTTTCCAATGGGTATATTTATGACATCGTTCGTCCTGGTTGATTTTTTGGCTATTTTATCTGCTCCCTCATTCCCTTTAATACCTACGTGGGCAGGTACCCAGCAGAATCTCACATCTATCCGTAGTCTCTGTAATCTAAATAAACTTTGTTGAATTTCGAGCATTAAATCTTCTCTATCAGATTTCATGTTTTGAATACTATAAAGGGCTGCTACAGAACCAACACAACATATCACTCTGTCTGGTTTTACTTCCTCAACCCACTGCAGTCCTACAATATATACAAAATATACATTATATACAATATAATACTTATATACTGAAGCCTGATCAGGTAATCTTTTCCCAATACTTACATTCATTGTTGGTATATATATTCCTATTCCTACCTTGTCCTCTTCATCTTTAGATCCGTCTTTATACATATCTAAGTAACTGTAATATTTTCTCCTTATATATTGACTTGCCAGATGTCCTTTCTCACTCTCTTCCCATTCATTTTTTAGTTCCAATATATTTAAGTCTATCTCAGTTTTTGGAAATAACCAAATAGGGATATTACTAATAGGTGTGAGGGATTTAAACCAGATATTACTTAATTTATATTCCTCTGATTTTGTTTTTGTTACCCAGCACATTGCCTTTAAAAGAACTATACTCCCAACATTTCTGAATAATGCTCTTTGCATAATTTTCATATCCTCATCCACATAATCGACTCCAATATATAACAACCCATTCTCACTCCCATGGCGTCAACAACTGAAGCATGGTCAAGCGCCCGAGGCGTCACATAGCAGACGCCGAAGGCGCCCCTTGGCGTCACTCTGTGACGCATTAGGAACTCTGTCTGTCACGTGACGTGCTATAGGCATATATCGGATATATATATACAGGTCCTTCTCAAAAAATTTGCATATTGTGATAAAGTTCATTATTTTCCATAATGTAATGATAAAAATTCAACTTTCATATATTTTAGATTCATTGCACACCAACTGAATTAGCATATCTCTGTAGCCCAGGTCAGGCGCTTCTGCCGCTGTTTCTGGTTCAAAAGTGGCTTGACCTGGGGAATGCGGCACCTGTAGCCCATTTCCTGCACACGCCTGTGCACGGTGGCTCTGGATGTTTCTACTCCAGACTCAGTCCACGGCTTCCGCAGGTCCCCCAAGGTCTGGAATCGGTCCTTCTCCACAATCTTCCTCAGGGTCCGGTCACCTCTTCTCGTTGTGCAGCGTTTTTTTGCCACACTTTTTCCTTCCCACAGACTTCCCACTGAGGTGCCTTGATAAAGCACTCTGGGAACAGCCTATTTGTGCAGAAATTTCTTTCTGTGTCTTACCCTCTTGCTTGAGGGTGTCAATGATGGCCTTCTGGACAGCAGTCAGGTCGGCAGTCTTACCCATGATTGCGGTTTTGAGTAATGAAACAGGCTGGGAGTTTTTAAAAGCCTCAGGAATCTTTTGCAGGTGTTTAGAGTTAATTAGTTGATTCAGATCATTAGGTTAATAGCTCGTTTAGAGACCCTTTTCATGATATGCTAATTTTTTGAGACAGGAATTTTGGGTTTTCATGAGCTGTATGCCAAAATCATCAGTATTAAAACAATAAAAGACCTGAAATATTTCAGTTGGTGTGCAATGAATCTAAAATATATGAAAGTTTAATTTTTATCATTACATTATGGAAAATAATGAACTTTATCACAATATGCTAATTTTTTGAGAAGGACCTGTATATAGGCCTATATATAGGATATATATCATATATTCATATCAGGTTCAAAGTAGTAATTAGTTCCAAAGTGGTATTTGTAGTAGAAGCGCAGTACGCACAACACTTACCATGCTTTACCACAGTATTTGCAGTTTTAATGTGTCATTGTTGTAAATGCACAGTAACCACAACACTTACCATGCTTTTACCACAGTATTGGTAGTTTTATAGTAATATTTGTTGTAAATGCACAGTAACCACAACACTTACCATGCTTTTAATGCCTAATAATTTAAAATCCAAAAATTGTAAGGTAAATCTGTAATTTTTCCTTTAAATAATCCTATATATTATACATAATGATATTTTATTTTCTCTTTTTTCAGCTGAAACGACCAAAAGGGCCTTTCGGACTCAGTCAGCTCATTATTGTTTGAGGAGAAGTAAACGGGAGACGAAAAGCTGCAAAGGCAAATATTCACAGTGGTATGTATGTGTTGGTTTTAACCTGTAATCAAACATTTTATCAATCATTTGTTGTTTCTTAAACCTTTTCTTACAAAACCCATAGCCCAATCAGTACAAACATAGTCTCTAAGCCTTAATAATTCACAAGATTTAGCAAGTTCTCAAATTCATACGATGCTCATACATGTTTGTATACTCGTACATAATCCTGCAGCTTTTACTCCTACTGCTGTCATTGGCTACTGCCTCAATTCCTGTACATATTTATCGCGCTATTTGCAAATCAGTTGCAGATGCCCCACACACTGTCAGAAAGTTTATATTAATTGTATTGTATTATTTAAAATTATTACAAATTGGACCCTGTCTGTTCATGTTCCAATGATACATGATGTCTCTCCACACCTCATGACCTACCTCTGTCTGTTTGCAAGAGTGGAAAAGCTAATCTGACTTGTCACACGACATCAGATACTCGATTATTTTGTCATGATCAGATCAGTTACACCGCTGATAACTGTCCCATTTGCATGTAAATCGTGTTATTTTTGCTTGCTATTAATGACATACTTTTAATCATGCCCACATATCAGTAAACTTATTACATAAATGCATTTAACATTTAATTATCCAACCTCTTTACAGAAAAATATCCCTCAGTTATGGATAAACTCACAACATCATCATCAAGTCCTGTGCTGGGCACATTGGGCAACAAGTGTTTTCCAGCGTATTCGAACTGTGGCCAAGTTCTCCACATCTTTCATGGGACACTGACATTCTTCATGTTTCCGTGAAACATCTGTCTCCATGTCTTCCCTGTCTCCCTGTCCACTTCATTACTGTCTTTGGGTGGTGTTGTTTGGGCATGCGTAGGATGTGTACTTGAGGTCTGCCTAATGCCTTTATCAAACAAGCGTCAGTGCTCATCAGGAGTTTTGGTAAAGGACATATTCATTGACATCCATTAGTTAGTCATGCAGCGACTTCATGGTGCAATAGTCAAATGTATATTTCTGCAAGTGTATATAGCAGGTGTTTGTCCGAACAATTGAAGATAGTGAGAGTGTTCAGGAAAACCTTTTGAAAATAATCAATATTTATGTAATTCTGTTTGGTACTGAAAGAGTATTACAGAAATGACACACTTGACAACTGGACATTATTCTGTGAGTTTGTTACCTTTACATTTAGATGGACTTAATGTCTTGCATTTAGCTTCATTAAACCTTTTATTACAGTGGTTACTATAGTAAATATCCACCATAACTGCATCTATGGTATTATATCACTGCCTGGTTAATGTAAATGTAATAGAGCCCTGCACGGGCCTCAAATCTAGGCCCGAGATGCTCAGGCCCTAGCCCGAACCAAGTCCGACAGCTCATCAAAATGGTCAGCCCGACCCGAGTCCGAGCCCGTTTTCTTTTTTTCATTTTTTTCTCATTACACAGCGACAGCCTGCCCTATTTGCAGCCATTAAAATAGGTCCGTTTTGTTAGTTATGTTTCTTTAGTTATGTTTCTTTAGGTATGTTTAACTTAATAATTTATTTATTAAGTTAATTTAGACAAATGTTTGGAGCATTTTTTTTTAAATGACGACCAAGCAGCTGAGCCGACAGTGAGTAAAACATGTTTGATAAATTTAACCTCTCAAATCAACGCTGATACTTTACTTGGCTACAGTAAAATCCATAAAACACTTAAAGCATATCACACAGACAGTTAGTTTAATAAATGTTTATTTATTAAACCACAGTGAGTAAAACAATTTTTTTTTAAATAGCCTAATACTGAGGCAGGCTCAGGCAAATAAGTCGGGGCCCATCGGGCTCGAGCTGAAATGCAGGGCTTTAAAATGTAATATACCCGTGAATGTATTTTATAGAAGCATTTTCTTGCTGACATTTATAATCATTAACTATTTTAAGTTTCCTTTCATTTAGTTTCATTTAATAAAAGCGAACAATAATCACAAGGATATAAAACTAAAGTTGAGAATGTAAAATGTTGTGCTTAAGTTTCTGCCTATTTGTTCTTTAAAGGGAGGAAGAAACAAATATCAAATATCTAAATATGTTCATTGTGCAAACCTTTATGGCATAAACTGCCTTTATGACAGACTGAAATGTGATATTTTACTGTGAGCACTTTTAAAAAACCTTTATGCCAGCTTTCCATATATGTCTGAAAACTGTGCCCAACATTATTTAGTAAACATAGCATAAGCATTTGACCTGCCGATTTTCTCTTTGATACACTAACCAGACTTTAAGTTACACCCTTTTGAAATGTATATTTGTTTGCTCTTCCAGGGGCCGTTGCTGGGCTGTTGCTGGGCCGTTGCTGGGCTGTTGCTGGGCCGTTGCTGGGCCGTTGCTGGGCTGTTGCTGGGCTGTTTTATCGTGCAAAAATTTATTTCAGTAATTCAACTTAAAAGGTGAAACTAATATATTGTATAGACTAATTACATGTAAAGTGAGATATTTCAAGCCTTTATTTGTTACAATTTGGATGATTATGGCTTACAGCTTATGAAAACCCCAAAATTAGAATATTGTGAAAAGGTTTTCATAGCTGTAAGCCATAATCATCAAAATTATAACAAATAAAGGCTTTAAATATCTCACTTTGCATGTAATGAATGAGTCTATATAATATTTTAGTTTCACCTTTTAAGTTGAATTTTCCGAAATAAATGAACTTTTGCACGATATTCTAATTTTTCGAGTTTCACCTGTAATATAAGCCTTTGCAAGTGATGCTTGATTTCTTTCAAGACAACGTACTCTTCTGTCACTTGTTTCAAGAGCTTTACTTGTCAAAAACCAAGTGATAACCTGTACAATGTAAAATTGTCAACATCAAATGATGTACTAGCCTACATATTACAGCATTGTTTCAATACAAGACATACCAATGGCCACGCGCACCTTTCTGTCTTTGGGCACCGGATGTTCCTTCCTCACCGAAACAAAGGATTCATTCGATTAGCTTGCGTTGATATAAGGACTGGTCTTCCTTCTCTGCTGTAAAACAAAAAAAATCTCTACTTACTCTATGTGCAATTACTATTGTTCTTAAAACATAGAAATGAAGACAGTTATAAATAAGTTATTTTACCATACGATTCAGAGAGAGCATTTGATGAGTAAATACTGATTGAAATATTGTAGAAACTTTACCTGGGAAGGGCTGATCACGGCAAGATTTGCTGCGACTCACTAGTAGATCTTGTTGAGTTTGATGTTGTGATCTTAAAAAAAGGACTAAGTAATCCTGCAAGACAGAAAGGAAGGTAATTTTATTACATTACATGCAAGTAGAAAGTTTATAAATAACAGTAGGATTTATTTCTGTATAGAGTGTTGCATAATTAAATGTTAAATGCATTTATGTAATAAGTTTACTGATATGTGGGCATGATTAAAAGTATGTCATTAATAGCAAGCAAAAATAACACGATTTACATGCAAATGGGACAGTTATCAGCGGTGTAACTGATCTGATCATGACAAAATAATCGAGTATCTGATGTCGTGTGACAAGTCAGATTAGCTTTTCCACTCTTGCAAACAGACAGAGGTAGGTCATGAGGTGTGGAGAGACATCATGTATCATTGGAACATGAACAGACAGGGTCCAATTTGTAATAATTTTAAATAATACAATACAATTAATATAAACTTTCTGACAGTGTGTGGGGCATCCGCAACTGATTTGCAAATAGCGCGATAAATATGTACAGGAATTGAGGCAGTAGCCAATGACAGCAGTAGGAGTAAAAGCTGCAGGATTATGTACGAGTATACAAACATGTATGAGCATCGTATGAATTTGAGAACTTGCTAAATCTTGTGAATTATTAAGACTTAGAGACTATGTTTGTACTGATTGGGCTATGGGTTTTGTAAGAAAAGGTTTAAGAAACAACAAATGATTGATAAAATGTTTGATTACAGGTTAAAACCAACACATACATACCATTGTGAATATTTGCCTTTGCAGCTTTTCGTCTCCCGTTTACTTCTCCTCAAACAATAATGAGCTGACTGAGTCCGAAAGGCCCTTTTGGTCGTTTCAGCTGAAAAAAGAGAAAATAAAATATCATTATGTATAATATAGGACTATTTAAAGGAAAAAATACAGATTTACCTTACAATTTTTGGATTTTAAATTATTAGGCATTAAAAGCATGGTAAGTGTTGTGGTTACTGTGCATTTACAACAAATGACACATTAAAACTGCAAATACTGTGGTAAAAGCATGGTAAGTGTTGTGGTTACTATGCATTTACAACAAATATTAGGCCTACTTTAAAACCAATACTGAGGTAAAAGCATGGTAAGTGTTGTGGTTACTGTGCATTTACAACGATGACACATTAAAACTGCAAATACTGTGGTAAAGCATGGTAAGTGTTGTGGGTACTGCGCTTCTACTACAAATACCACTTTGGAACTAATTACTACTTTGAACCTGATATGAATATGATATATATCCTATACATAGGCCTATACATATCCGATATATGCCTATAGCACGTCACGTGACAGACAGTGTTTAATCACGTTAGTTTAGTAATGTGTTTTGAATTAGAAACCAATGAAACGCAAAGCCTCCGTGGAGATGACATATATAATGCAGTGACTGAACATGAGAGAGCTAATCTGATTAATATCGACAAACAGAAAATACATTATAACAAACATTATTTGGACAGCATATTTACGACTACTTACCAACATCTGGCACACGTGACCTGATGCCAAACATCGCGATTCGGAATGAGACTTCTATTTCCTACTGATAAAATTCGCGTATGTTAGGCCCTGTCCCAAATGGCGCACTTCATGCGGTCTTTCGGTCTCGTGGACTTAAATTGCGCGTGCTCGCCGAGTCTACAAGTCCGTAGGCCGTCTCATTTAGCATTTTAACGCTCTGAAGTGTGCTCAGCAGCGCCCCCTTTGTACCCTTGAAGCGGTCTTCCGTGAAGCCCGCATAGGCCCTGTCCCAAATGGCACACTCCGGACTTGTGGACTTCCTCAGAGTCCACACTTCGGTGACGTCATGTAGTGCAGACCTATAGGGCCCTTAGCGTGAGTCCGCGAGGGCGCATTGAGAGGTATTTTTGGGACAGACTCGATCGTCACGCCGGAAACAGGAAGAAGGTCTCAGCTCAGACGTCGAAGCTGAATATACTTAAAGGTCATCTCATCAGTCCCTTTATTAGAAAAATATCACAAATATCATTAAAAAAAATTACAGTCTTTAGCATCGAGAACAGGATTTATTTTATTTTCCCAAATCTTATGTCCATGTGAACTACACAGCCTGCTTTTACAGTTCTATAATTGTATATGCCACCTGGGCATTAGAATAGATGTCATGGTTATGTAAATGATAAATACAGTTGTACATAATAATACATAATGTTCAATTTTAACACAAAATTAAAATGTAAATGAGTTTAAGAAAAATTTAAAGGTTTCAATATTCATACTACGTTTATATGACTCAGTAAAGCCATGACATTCGGTTCTATTTATGTAATGAATCATAATGCGATCGTATTATTTAACACACTATTATTATGTTTGAGATATCAACCACTGGTCGATAATGTTTGTATAAACTGTAAGTAACAATTGGTAAAATGTACGCCTATATCATAAAGCCATGTTAACAGTCTGTGAGCGAAATCTCCTCCCATCCGTTTTCTGATTGGCATTTCGCAAGGATTCCTGGGTAGTTAAAGTGCGTGGAGCCTGCATCTATGCGGGCTTCGCGGAAGACCGCTTCAAGGGTACAAAGGGGGCGCTGCTGAGCACACTTCAGAGCGTTAAAATGCTAAATGGGACGGCCTACGGACTCGTAGACTCGGCGAGCACGCGCAACTTAAGTTCACGAGACCGAAAGTCCGCATGAAGTGCGCCATTTGGGACAGGGCCATAGATGCAGGCTCCACGCACTTTAACTACCCAGTACCGGTCTAACCACATACCCAGATATTTAAAAGGATCTACTGTTTCCATATTGTGGTTCTGTTTATCTATCCATTTCTTCCTGGTAAATATCATATGACAAGACTTACTTGTAGAAAGCTTAAAGCCCCAACTATACGACCATTGTTCTACCTTTTCTATTGCTTCCTTGATTTTATTTCTCACCCTTATTGGATCTAGTCTTCTTGTCCAAATGGCCCCATCATCAGCATACAGAGCTGACCCAACCCTTCTATCTAGATTCATAAAAATATCATTAATCATTAGCTACATTAAATAAAACTGGACTAATAACACTGCCTTGTGGGATTCCATTAACAATTTCAAATTCTTCAGATACTTTGGATCCCACTTTAACTCTAAATCTTCTTTCTGACAGAAAATCTAAGACCCAGTTATAAAACCTACCTCTAATTCGCATTTTATTCAATTTAATTCAGACCTTCTCTCCACATGGAATCATAAGCTTTTTCAATATCAAAAAACAGAATACTCATTATTTCTTTCATTTTAAATGTTTTCTCTATCTCGTTGCTTACTTTCACAACAGCATCCATTGTGGATCGCCCTTTTCTGAACCCACTTTGATATAGTGCTAATAATCCTCTGTGTTCAAGGGTGTAATTAAGTCTTCGGACTAGTATCTTCTCCATCCACTTGCATAGATGTGATGTTAGGGCGATAGGTCTATAATTACCAACATTATTAGAATCTTTCCCAGGTTTATTAAATGGCAATATTAATGCACTCTTCCAGCTATTGGGCATTTTACCTTCTTCCCATATCTTATTAAATAAGTGCAATATTATCTGTAACACTTTTTCAGGTAGCTTCAGGAACATGGCATAACTCAGTTGATCTTCTCCTGAAGCAGAATTCTTAACACCATTTAATACCATCACTAATTCATTCAAATTCATTTCTGCATCCATAGTACTTTCCTCACTTTCTTTTTTAATATACACATCTCTATTTTCTTTAATAACCATCTCTTTATGTAGTCTATGGATATCTTCTAAATGATCACCACTATGCACACTGGCGAACTTCTTTCCCAACACATTAGCCTTTTCTTTATCTGTTATTGATAATATTCCATCCCCCTCTAATACTGGTATTTTAGCAATACACTTTTTACCCACTCATTTTCTTCAGCATTGACCACACCTCTCCTATTTTAACTTCCCTCCCTATAGTAGAACAATATCTCCTCCATGCATTGTTTACTATTCTTAATTACTCTTCGTGCCTGAGCCCTTTTCCTCTGGTAATTAAATTATCTTGATTCAAGTTATGTCTTAACATTCTCATTGCCCTATTTCATTCTACCCCCCCCCCCCCATTCATTATTAAATGTGTAATTTCAGATGAACATTATTCAACATCTCCCTGCATTGAAATCGACTCTGCTGTAATACAACAAATTTCTTTACATTTTTCCCAATTAGCTTTATCAAACTCCCACTTCGTATGTACGGAGCCTCTAAAGGGACGTGGTGGTGGAAAAAATTTAGGATGGGAGAATTATTATTTTTTTTATCTTTTGCGTTCCCTCGCAAAACTTTTGCGTTCCCTCGAGAAACTTTGCGTTCCCCTGAGAAACTTTGCGTTCCCTCGCAAATATATTTGCGTTCCCTCGCAAAGATATTTGCGTTCCCACGCAAAACTTTTGCGTTCCCTCGAGAAACTTGCGTTCCCTCGCAAAAATATTTGCGTTCCCACGCAAAACTTTTGCGTTCCCTCGCAAAGATATTTGCGTTCCCACGCAAAACTTTTGCGTTCCCTCGCAAAGATATTTCCGTTCCCACGCAAAAGAAAAGCTCGGACAGACACGTTGGCAGTGGTTCAGACAGCTCCGTATGCTCACAATGGAGCGGTTTATAGAGGTTTATTTTGAACTTGGACTCAAATACAAAGATATACAGTCAGTGCTTAGTTTGAGGCACGGTTTTGTCACAAGTGAAAGACACCTGAAAAGGATATTACGCGAAAGAGGATTGTTTCGACGAAAATATTACTCAAGCTTAGCGGACCTTGTTGATTTCATCCGTAATCAACTGCAGTTCTCGGGGCAACTTCATGGGTACCGATGGATGTACGCCAAATGCAGAGAGAAGGGTCTGCGTGTGAGAAAGGAGGATGTGCGCTTGGTGCTGAAGGAACTGGACCCTAGAGGAGTTGCAGTGAGGAGAGCCAGACGTCTCAGGCGGCGCAACTACTTTGCTAAGGGACCTAACTTTATTTGGCATTTGGACTCATACGATAAGTTAAAACCGTATGGCATTTGTATTAATGGTTGCATTGACGGCTTTTCTAGGAAGATTATCTGGCTTAATGCATACACAACTAGCAGCGATCCAAAGCTAATAGGCAGTTTCTATATTGATGCGGTGGAGCGTTTGGGAGGATGCCCAAGAGTTGTTAGGGGGGATCTTGGAACCGAAAATGGTCATGTTAGAGACTTTCAGCGTTTCTTTCACATCACTCACGCTGATGAAACTCTTGACAGCTATTTGGATGGTGCAAGTACTGCCAACCAAAGGATCGAGTACTGGTGGGGGTTTCTGCACAAGGAATGCATGGAATTCTGGATTTCCCTGTTTGCTCATCTCAGAGACAACGGATACTTCAATGGAGAATTCTTGGACAAAAGTTTGCTCCAGTTCTGCTGCATGGGACTCATCCAAGTGAGTGCAATGGAAATTATGTTTTGATGCTTGCTTCTATGTGTGTGTGTGTGTGTGAGAGAGAGAGAGAGAGAGAGAGAGAGCGCAAAATTATGTCATTACTCGCGTCACATTGTTCCAAACAGTAGGTTACACATTAACGCAGTATGACTAAACTTGTTTTTTTGTGGATAATCAGTGCAGAATCCACCATCTTGTTTTCCTTAGATGTCTGGATGTTTGAAACAATGAGACACTGGGTAAATGAAGGCATAATATAGGCCTATATATTTTTAAGTAAATAATTATATTAATTCAAATTTATTTTATCATTATTATTGTAATGTTTTACAGGATGAGCTGGATGACACTGCACAGGTTTGGAATGCACACACCATTAGGCCATCAAAGAACATCAGCAACCCCAGTGGTCGGCCCAGTGTGATGTATGGACTGCCTGAACTCTATCTCACCAGAGACTTCCTCACCTCAGCTGACACTGAAAGTATTAAAATTTGCAAGAATGAGTGTACTTTCCGACGCCCCATACCATGCGATCCAGATGTAAATGAACTGTGCAACATTATCATTGCTGACTCTCATTTGAACCTTCCAAGTGACCCATATCAAGCTGTAAACTTATACATGCATTTAAGAGATGTGATCAGGGCATTACTGTAAAAACTACAAGGTCCTTTTTATCTGAAACAAGTTTATAGTCTGACTTACATTGTATTGTATTGTATTAAGCTTACATTGTAGACAATACTGTCCCCAGGGGCATCCTGAAATGTTGTAGAAAATTTTATAAAGAATTACAATACATGAATTTCATAATACATGAATGTCATAAAAAATGAAACCAACATGTGTAAAATTGTTTGTTTACAAAGTTGTTTATAAATGTACATAAAAGCTATTGGGGAAAGCTTTTTATTTCAGACACATTTGAACCTGTAACACCATGTAATCTTTGTATTTAAACTATGGAATAAACAAAGAATGGAAATGGTATTAGAATGGAAAATATTACAGCCATTTGTTAACATTTCCAGTATATTTTCAATTAAAACATTACACTTACAAATAACAATTTATCAGTATTAATGGCTGCAGTGATGTACTTTCAAAGAAAAACCTGACCACTTGTCTGTGGTTGAATTTTATGTAATTAACAGAAAAAGTTGTTCAGAGTAATTTTTCTGTACTGTACTAATAACAAAAGTGATATTCCATAAGATGAAAAAAAGATCAGCCATCTGTTTTAATTCAGCACTTTGCAGCTGTAGAGTACATTTCTAAAAATTATACTAAAATGTTTTTTTATTTTGTGTAAACAAAACGCATGCAACAACAATAAGACTCTAACAGATAACAATAAAACTATTAACAGCTCTAGTGATGTGCTTTAAATGAGAAAATCTGACCACTTATTGGAAAACTCCAAATTTATTTGAAAAGTAAATTAAATGCTATGAAAATCAAATGTAAAACATATTAATACCATAGGAGCCATTTAAATTAAATGTTATCCAAAGACTGCTGTTGAATGTAGCATGCTGTTCTTTTCCGAATGGAACAAAAAAACAAAAAAAAAATCACATAGATTGTTACCAGCAAGTTTATAATAACTACAGGCTGTCAAGTTCCCAAAAAGAACTTGACTACCATGACTAAAACCTATTCCAGCCTCAAATTTACAGGATGTCCATTTCAAAGTATTCACTGGACAGAATGTTATCAAACTCTGTGCGAAGGTCTGGGTAAGAACTGTAAGTATATGGTAAATCAAGAGTAGCTCCACAAGTATGAGCAACTGGTCTTCTACTGAGGCCAGATTCTGCATTGAAGCTTACCTTGATTTGATCAACACATATGACAGAAGAACCAGAACAGAAGCGTAGAAATTTTTCTGCTTTGCATTGGTCAGCATTTCTGACATAACGTTGCAGATGATTGAATACGATCTGTTCTTTCTGAGAGAGAATTACCTGTGATGTTTGAAGTAGCTGTGCCACTTTTTTGCCAGTGGCCTTCTTTGTGTCATAGAGAGACAGGAGACTTTCCTGGTCTGGTACATTCAGCAGTGCAAATGGCATGGTTTTGAAGAAGCAATCTATCATATATTTGGGCTCTTGAAGAATTGCTTTATGAGCCATTGTTTGTATGGCAACTTTCATGGTGTTTGTGGAGGGATGCAATGAGAGCCCATTCTTGTGAAGAGGTCAAGCAAATCATCTTCATCACATTCCTCCAGTGTGCCTTGACCAGCCTTAGCAAAAGCAGATCGTTCAGTCGAAGAGAGGTAGTTGTGGAAAGATGACATCAGGACATCATCACTGACTGAGTCAATTCCATGCATGCATGCTAAAATGAAAGCACTGGAAAGCCTCACTGGCAGTACACCGAGGTCAAGTAATCCTTTTACCCAAATCCTTCTGTAAAGACTCAGGGGTGGGTCTAATCCGTGGGGGAATTTGCATATCATAATTAATAATTGGTAATTAATAATTATTCATACATGTTTGGATTAGATCAGTCTTACATGTTAATAAATCTCCCGCTAAGGGATGATGTGTCATTTTACCTGCATGCATGCATGTGTATCCCTGCAATTAACCACAAGTTGATTGTAATTAATTACACGGACCACGTCTTACAAAACAGGCAAAATTAATTAGCTCAATTGTCAGAATAATATTTGTGGGGATCCACAATATCATCCTACTTTATAGGATTTCAGGAAACGCAATTCTGTGGCCACAAGAATTGGGTTTCCTGCCCTATAAACACATACTCTTTAAGGTATCTTTAATTTGCAAGCTTGTAGCTATAAGACCTTTGGACACTTAAGGGACCTGAAAGTGAGCAAACACCCAGTACATCAATAAAATGAATATAATGAATTTAATAAGGCAGAACTACTTAAGTATTTACTACGTTACAGGAATACATGTATTTACAAACATTAACAGACAACGACGACAATGCGGGGCGTTTGGACAATGGATACACGTGTGAGAGAGAGAGAGAGGGGGAGAGGGAGTGAGAGAGAGAGAGAGAGCATTGGCAACATTCACCCTGACAGTCACCTGTCTGTAACAACACGAAAACATCATCTTAATGCTTCTTAGAAGAGATATACTTGCACAAGTTTCTGGGTCTCCCTGTGTAGCGGCATTCCTGCACGGCCCTGTCTGGCCGCGTGCGTGAGCGGAGTCCTTTAGGAAGCGTCACGTGGTGCTTCTTGGCGCGCGTGTTGAACGGAGGTTCAAAGTCTTTGGGGTAACATTACCAAAGGAAAATAGTTCGGCTAAGTTCGTTTCACTTCGTGGAAGTGAACAGAGTCGACTACGGAAAACAAAACTTTGACTAACAAAGAAAAGAAATAAAGATCTCTACGGTGAAATCACGCGGAGTTAACGTTACATCTTTGCATGGCCGGTGAAGAAGCGCCCGTGCGTCTCTCGGTCCGGCGCGTCACGTGGTTACGTGCGCGTGTTTCTCCTTCAAAGCGAGCGCGCGCTCGTTTGAAGGTCCCCTGTAGATGGATTTGCTGAAGAGATATGTCATGCGGTGTTCTTTTCACTCGACGATTGGAATTAAACACGGAGACTTATCTAAGACTGAAATACACAAACTAAACTAGAAACAAATAAAAGAAAGGCGAAGAGCTCGCCGGAGGCGAGAGGTTACATTATGAAACGAGGACGAGAGGGGTAAGAGAGGGATAAACTGGTATTCAGTCCTTTTGAAGACCTGACGTTTCCGCCTTCTTTTAGAAGAGGGTCCAATCAGGAGCTGTCCCTTTGGAGGGAATTTTTATGATCCTTTGTGTTATAACCAGGCAATTAAATCTCTAGTTTCATTGGGTGTTTAAGAGAAGAATCTTCACAATTCTTATAATACTAATGTGTCACAAAGTTTAGCAAAATGTAATGTCAATTAACAAATGGGGAATGAAAATTGGAGTTTATCGAGACCAAACTTGCCACAAATGGATTTGGTTAAACATTAGTTGGCAAAGTTTGAAACATTATCCCATTAGAGTTGTCGAGAAACATGGACCAAACCACAAAAAGGCAACTCATGAAATAGGGAACTTAGATACATTGTTCATACAATTCTCAAGTAGATATATAAAAGCATATATATATATATGAATACAGGATTCATTTCTCCTCCTTGGTTAGAATTCAGAGAGAGCCACAGTTCTGTGAACATTCCTTTGGGTCGTAAACGCTGTTATCTAAGAACACCAGTGATATTAGTTTTGGTCTCTTTTCACTCCAAAGATGGAAAACATAGTAAACTATATTTTACTGGATATTACTGTACGTATTCTGATTGATCACACCGAAAGCATTCTGGAGGTGTCCAGAACTATGTGTACAAGTTATGAGAATAGACAGTTATATTTAAAAATGCATAATGAAGGTATTTATAATTCACTTTAAGCTACGATAAAATCATAGTCATTCCAATGTGGCATGGGCAAATGAACACACATAAAAACACATCGAATATATTTGGTTAAATGTCTTTTAAAAAGAGAAGTTTCTTTCTCTTTAGAATCCTTCTTTGGGACATTCCAGTCAGTCATAAAAATGTCTCGTAACTGGACACCACGCTCTGTCCTGAGCAGGCTTCACTTGTGGGGGATGCGTGTGTGGTTGTGAGTGTGTGTGTGTGTGTGTATATGTTAATTTACATCCAGGTTTTTTGGTCTTTAGCAGGATGTATTTAGTTATTCAGATTCACCCTCTTAGCCCAGTCCCTACACTTCCAACTGCCTCCCATTCAGCTTCAGAGAAGTCTGGTCTTAGTCTAGGAACACGTTCATCTTCCCCTTCACACTGTTTAAGGAACTGATCCCAGAATGCAGTGTGAACTTCTCTGGACACTCCAGCATCATCTACAGCATTCTCATTTACAAATTTCATCTTCAGAGTAGATTGAATTATGCTGCTATCCATGAACACAGACAAAAGATCTTCTACAACCTTTACCCTGTGTATTAAAGCATGCACATGATTTGGATTTGCTGAGTTTCCAGATGAAATTGTAGGAGAAAGATGGTTTCTTGAATGTGATGGCAAATCTTCTGGTGCTGAAGGCATTTCGCTACCCATCGAGAAAAAGGTAAAAAATAATTTAGAACTATTATTTGTATTATTAAATTATTATTTATATTATAAAATTTTCAAACAATTATTTCAGTTAATCTGAACAAGATTTTCTTTTGTGTCACTGTAAAGTGAGACATTTATATATATAATTATGACAAATTACAAAGTGATCAACTTTTAAAATATACTCTGTATCAAAATTATAATTACACTTGTTCTCAATCGCTTTGGCACAAAACAGACTTAACATTCTCTAAACTGTAATTTCAATTGTCATAACTGTTTGCTGGACCATCAGAACTCTACAGTATATTGCATGTCTGCAAAATGTTGTTACTTACCCAAAACATTTACAGTTTTTCTCAATCGCTTTGGCTCAATTCTAAAATTAGACTTTTTTCCCCCACTAAACAATAAGTTGGCTTGTTCATCAAAACTTGATGTTTTGCAAGTCACAAGTAAGTCACAAGTAAGTCTCGAGTCTTTGCATTCAAGTCCCAAGTCAAGTCCCGAGTCAAGACAGGCAAGTCCAAGTCAAGTCCCGAGTCAAGACAGGCAAGTCCAAGTCAAGTTGCAAGTCCTCGAGTTTAAGCTTCAAGTCTTAAACAAGTCATTAGTGCTTTTTGCACAAATTAGTGTCTCAGTGTTAATTACTATAGAAAAATTAAATGTATATAATTTATATCAGGAAGGCTTTTAAAATATGTTCATGACTTGTTTAATTTCATATTTATTGCGATAAAATTTTCACTAAGGGCACCCATCTATCTCAGTTCAATTTAGGGATTTTTTTTGCGTGTGACAAAAAAAGGAAAAGGCAGTGAAAAAAAAATATTTTATTGGTAACCCAGTAACAAAGGCAAAATCATTTAATAGAAATAACTGCTACACATTTTGTATGTGTGTGAGAGAGAATGTGGCAATGCAAATTTAAAAATAAAAGTAACTGTTCATTGGGAAAATTAATCGTGATTTGCTACACATTAAGTTTAAAATATTGAGTCCCTGGTTAAATTATTTTGTTAACGCGACAGTAATTGTAGAACATTCCTATTTCCACGGCGACGTATCAAGCGTCACGTGACACTTTTTGGGGCTACGTGCCTGCCGTTTAGCCTACAAAACATAAATCCATCCATTTCTCCCGAAAGACATGAAAGTGAGTGGCTGGTGAACAAGGAGAAGACTTTATAGTTACCTATAGGCTAAAATGTGCGTTTGTTGTGGAAAAAAAAAAACATGTCTCAAAATTATATTTGAAAGGTTTAGTAGCCTATTTATTTCCGCTAACTTAGACATAAGTTTGTTTGCTTTTTCTCAAATTATAAATGATTCGCTTGTACTTGTGTATTTAAATGCCTGAAAAAGAAAAGGAAAAAACATTATTTGGTTGAAAACTGTCTGAACGTGTGATAAATGACAACTGACAAGCGCTGCTGAACGCACTCTATCACGCGCTCTCTGGCTCAGTGCCAAACGTGCGAAAGCAGCGCTAATCGGCGCTGTGATCATGCGTCAATGATACAGTGCTATAGCCTACTACAGTGATTATTACAACTCTGATCTGTGGTTTTAGAAGGTAGGTCAAGTCTTTCCAAGTCAGAGGGCTCAAGTCCGAGTCAAGTCGCGAGTCATTGTTGTCTAAGTCGAGTCGCAAGTCATCTTTGATTACGTCAAGTCGAGTCGCAAGTCATCAAATTTGGGACTCGAGTCCAAGTCAAGTCCAAGTCATGCGACTCGAGTCCACAACCCTGGAATTTAGTTTCAATATTACTTTAGCTCTACGCTTAAACTGACTCCAATTTCAAATGATTATCAAATTTAGATTGTGTTCCTTATTAGAAAATAATCATAAATATGGTTTATGACTTAATTTAGATCTTTGATTATTCTGAGTATCCAATACTTTCAGTTATTAATTCATTATGGACCCAATGCCACATCGAGATCACGTCGGCCTGATCGTGGATCCTACGGACACACACTTGTCAGTTCTCACTTTAGTCAGTGGATGCAGGGTTGGCTAATACCTCTTAAATCGGTTGCCTACTGCTCACTCGTACAAAAAAGTGTAGTTTATTTAGCCATTTCCGTACAACTTGCTAAATCAGTGACAGAAATCAAAAGGTCTTCAGATGACGTGCCTACTGCTCCGTTCATATGCGCCTTTAGTTTGACCTATCCTGACTAAGATTTGTGGTAGCAACACGAGCCTCCTATAATCTAATAAAATAATGACTTAAAAATAATTCAGAATAAATCAAGATGTAACATTTATTTTTCAGGTAAAATTGTTTAGAAGTTGCGAAGAGTTTGACATTTGACATTGAGTTTTATTGAGAATAAACTCATCAGGTTTGATCAACAAGTGCATGTGCATTTAGTTATTATGCAAATTGCTATTATGCAAATTGCAGAAAATAGTACTAACTCTTTTACACACATGCTAAAACACATACAATTCGCTTAAATCAATAAAAAATTAAAATCTGATATGAACATGAAACTAATTGTTTAAAAATCTGAACCTTTTGTTGTGAGGAAAAAAAGTCTCATTTGAGCCAAAGCGATTGAGAAAAACAGTCAAATAACCTTTTGATCATTTATTTTAGTGCAACAGCATGTTAGTATTTCCACCCACAAAAAAGTGCTTTAAGCCAGTTATTTATATATTTTTCTGTAGTGTGTCAGTAGGAAATATCAGTTAACATTTCCAAACATTCCTTTTTACATTAATTGTAATAATCCAGTGAGGTTTTTGTATGGACAAGGAGTCTGACAGCAGCCGGCATGATCTGATCTCAGCATCACCGAGTCAACATGCACTGGCACACTACAGCAAAAGATATAAATAACTGGCTTAAAACCATTGTTTTACTGAAAATACTAACATGCCTAAGATTTTTTCTACAGTACTGTATATAATAAAAGATTTTCATGTACTTTCTGTTAACAACGGGACACTGGAGTTGACAATTGAGTAATGACTTAAGATATATTTCCCTGACACAGTCCAGTCTCCATTCTTCGTAATTGCATAGAATGACAACAGAATTTTCATTTAAAACTGTTCCAGTAAAACATGCCTATATGGTTTGTTCAGTAATACTTTACAATAAGATTCACTAGTTAACATTAGTTAATGTATTTACTATCATGAACTAACAATGAACAATACATTTACAGTATTTATTAATCTTTGCTAATGTTAGTTCATAAAAATACAGCTGTTCATTGTTTGTTCATGTTTTTCACAGTGCATTAACTAATGTTAACAAATACAACCTTTAATTTTAATAATCTATTAGTAAATTTTGAAATTAATATTAACTAAGATTAAATGCTGTAGAATTATTGTTAATTCTTAGTTCATGTTAACTAAGGTAGTTAACTAATGTTAACTAATGAAACTTATTGTAAAGTGTTACCGTTTGTTCTTGTGTATATGATCTATAGAGTCTTTGTATATTATTTGTTCCTTATTGTGTAATATACACACAAAAAATCTAAAGAAACAAAAGTAAAATCTTACAAACATATGCAATTCTGTGTATTTTGAATTGACAGTGCAGGTATATTAGGACTGATTATCTATTATGTAAAGGGCTTCCACATAACATGCAACATGTCGACTCTCTTACCAACAGCACAGGATTACTTGAGAGTGGTGATGCCTCAGTTTCAGCTTCATTCAGCTCTGCATTCTGGAGGATCAACACACATGCAAAACATAAAAGTGAGACACATTGTTACAAAAACATAAAGTGTCACTGTAGATAATGTAACAGTTGCCTAGTGATGAGTGAGAAGCACAAAGCTGGGGACATTGAATGTATTGCGACCTTAAAAGCCCCCTGGATTTATTTTCTATTATAATTAGGATATACATTATAGTTTTAAGGTTATTTTATAACTCCCATTTAATGCTTTTAGTCTGAATATTTCCTTTTTTCACATCTATACTGAGACATTTGGTATATTAGGACCACATTTACCAGTATGATGTTCTCGTTCAGATTCCATGACATCACAATTGCTTGGTCTTCATCTGTTTGTCCAAGTTCATCACCTTCATTCCACTCAACTGTGTCTTCCTTATCATCATCTCCAAGGGTTTGAAATATGTTGTTGTGTAGTGGAGGAATCTGATCGGTCAAGTCAATGAATTCATAGCCTCGTTGTACATCACAGAGCTCATGTGAATGCTGTGGACTCTTAGGTTGCTGCACACTTTGATTCCACAATTCATCAGTCTCCTCGTCACTCGAGGTGCTTGTGAGTCGTTGGATTGTGCATGTTCTTTTGGTAACATTTGGTGATGAAAGGGAGCTGTGTGAAGTGCTGGGTGTCTCTACACCCATGGTCTCTAAAGTCAAACCACTCTGTGGAACATCCTCCATTCCTCTAGTTCTCTGAAGAACATGCAATAACAATAAATGATTAACTCAGCAATTCAGCTAAATTAGTGATATTAACAGCCACTCAGCTAAATTAACCACATTTACAACAATTCTGTCACTGTATTTAAAAATGTGTGATTTTACTAACCTTCCTCTTGGTGTCTCTTTTAGATAAAAGTCCGTCATCCAATAAATGTGTGATTGAATCTTCAGAATCACTGTCACATCCATGCGATAACAGATTTGCAGCAGGTCTCTCAGTATCACTGTCTGATCCAAGTGTTGAGTGTTCATTATATTCCTCTTTTTCTCCATCAGATTCTACGTCTGTGAGACACACCTCCTGTTTAGTGCAAATGTAAAATCTCAACATTTTCAGTTTGGTTTGTTCATACAGATGTCCAACAGTGCTATCCATGGGAATTTGGTTTCTTTTAAAATCACAAACACGAAAAGTGAAGTCTGTTTCTGGACCTTTTGGTGACTGCCCATTTGGGAAAAAAAGGTTCTTTCCCATTTCCATGATTTGTAAAACAGTTGTCTTTTTTTCAACCGTCACATGTCTAGTGCCACCACCATTACCGGTCCTCACTTGCTGGTATCCATTATGGCAGAAGTGAAGCCATCCAATTTCAATTCTTCTGGAGTTTTTTTCTGCAGATACATTTTTGTGTCTTGCCAATAATTTTTTTTCCTTAGGGAAGACACATGCTTTAACATTCAAAGTTTTTGCTGACTTTGATCCCAGTTTCCTTGCTTCAATTTTATTTCTCAAATTCTGTAACAGAGATTCTTTATCCGAACAGGCCGCTGTTTGTTGACAGAAGGAGAGGACAGCCAGTCGGTCACCATATGAATTAATATACTTTGCCATTTGCTCATCAGTCATGACAGAGAGCACAGACTTGTCGATCTGAAAGTGCAGAGAAGATCTAATTTTATTGGTTCTTGAAAAAACATAAATGCACTCAGGAACTCATAATATGTTAACACAGTCTAGATTTATTTATTTATTACAGCAAGTCACTTCTCTTTATCTACATCCCATCCTGGTTCTAAAATGGGGCTCAATATTAACATTCAGGTTATAGTTCATCTAACTAGCTTGTAGCCTACTGGTAATTACAGTTGAGTGAATATGTTGGTACCCACCCCTGCAGACTCTACAACATATTTAGTATTTAAAAAGTAAGAGGGATCACAAAAATTGTATTTAGTACTGCCCTGATAAAGCTATTTTACATGACATATGTTTACATCTATTCCACATACATAATAACAATGCCTAATAATTAATTAATTTGAACAAAATATAAACTGAATTATACCAATGAAAGGGTTCATAAGTTCACATCATCTTGGTTACTTTGATATGTTGCTTGTTGGTGATCAATGACTGTTTGTATGCTCTGTAGTAGTTGTACGTATCACACCCCTACTTGTATCTGTCCACTGGCTACCTAGCTGCTTGCATCAAATTTAAAGCTTTTACATTGACCTTCAGGACTGTCACTAAAAGCACTCTCCTGCCCTCATGAACTCACAAAAAATACAGTCACTGATCATGTAAGTCAGCCATCATAACCAGAGGAATGCACATTTTTTTAACATGCTTATTTGTCTCATTTAAGTTATGGTGGAATAGATGCAAGTATGTTATATAACAGCTTTATCAGGACAGCCCTATAAAAACATTGCAATTGTAATGATCCCTCTTATTTTTGCAGGGGAGTGCAAACAACTGTCCTATATGATACTATTATTACTAGTGAACTTAAGGTAGCCTACTGTACATCAATTTTGATTCAGCAACAAAGGTGAAATAAATTGGTCTGTGGTGATAATCTGACAGCCTCCTGGCTAGCAGTAATAATTCAAACATAGCCTATGTAGGCCTACATGTGGCTTTGGTTTTTAAGGATAATATTAAATGTTTACACTTGTGGGGATACATGTCAACACCTTTGGTTGCCTCATTAAAATAGCTATCATTTAAAAATAAGCTAATAGGCCCATTGACATTCCATGAAACATTACTCACCTTGTCCCTTTTCATGTGGATGATGTCCTCTTCTGGAACATCTCGTGACCTTAGAAACTGCTGAAGATCGTCCTCCATCGCAGACGCAGAGCTATAACAGTTAATTGTTACAGCTTTGTGCTGAGTGTGATCATGGAAGTTTGGCTTATTCTTCTATAAAAGTATAACATCTGTAAAGTGCGTACATCCAGAGCACTCAAGTGATGCTGTGATTCAAGCGCGAACCGCTGCGCAGAAGTCTCTCGCGAGAACACACTCGCGAGAGGGCACGCAAAACTTTTGCGTGGGAACGCAAATATCTTTGCGAGGGAACGCAAATATTTTTGCGAGGGAACGCAAAGTTTCTTGAGGGAACGCAAAAGTTTTGCGAGGGAACGCAAATATATTTGCGAGGGAACGCAAAGTTTCTCGGGGGAACGCAAATATATTTGCGAGGGAACGCAAAGTTTCTCGGGGGAACGCAAATATATTTGCGAGGGAACGCAAAGTTTCTCGGGGGAACGCAGAGTTTCTCGAGGGAACGCAAAAGTTTTGCGAGGGAACGCAAATATATTTGCGAGGGAACGCAAAGTTTCTCGGGGGAACGCAAATATATTTGCGAGGGAACGCAAAGTTTCTCGGGGGAACGCAGAGTTTCTCGAGGGAACGCAAAAGTTTTGCGAGGGAACGCAAAAGATTAAAAAAAAAAAAATTCTCCCATCCTAAATTTTTTCCACCACCACGTCCCTTTAGGGGCTCCGTACGTATGCTTAGGCCTTTCTTGAAGATCTATTTCAACATTTATAGAGCAAAGTATTGGAAAATGATCACTCCCAATAGTTGTACTTTCCTTTACCTTCCATTCACAAGAGTTTGCCAAATTATTAGAAACTAGAGTGAGATCAATACAAGATAATGTGTTTGAACGTATGTCAATTCTTGTGCCATTTCCATTATTTAAACAAACTAGTTGTCTAACATCCATCAATTCTTCCACTGCTTCTCCATTACTATCAGTATGTTCACTTCCCCAAAGACTATTATGTGAATTGAAATCCCCGCACCATATTTCTTTCCCATTTCTCTGTCTCCTTATTATTTCCTCTAAGGTATCTAGACTTAATGATTTACAAGGGTTATATACGTTGATTACTACTAATTGCCCATCTGATTTATAAATTTCAATAATTACACATTCTATTTCTGTTGCAGTTTCTATTCTTCTAAATGGTATCCCTTCCCTTACAAATGTTGCACATCCTCCACCCTGTTTTTCATCTCTATCAAACCTGACAGACTCATAACCAGGTAAAAAGTCAAGGTGAGGCCGTAGCCAAGTTTCTTGAATGCAAATAATATCAGGTTTATCTTCAGACTCTACTACAAACTTTTTAAACTCTTGTCCATTTGCAATTAAACTCCTAGCATTCCATTGCAAAAGGTGGAACACCATTATAAGCTTAAATAACATTCTGAGACCCTCCATCATTGTTACTTAGCATACTATGTATATCTTCAGCTTTTAAATCTCTGATACCTAAAAACTCCTCTGCAGCTTCTACCACTGTCTTGATCCTGTCACTTTTCCTTTCTTGTCGTGTGGCAACATTCACAACTTTACATATAAAAGCTACAAAACTCTTCTTTTCTACCATCAAGGTATTCTCCTCCACTATACACTTATGCCTACATGGTTGCTGTGTGTTTACTGATGTTATGTCTACTGGTCCTGGCTGAATTCTCCTTATGCCTGACCTCTGGGGAAGGCCTACTCCATGCATTGCGCTTTCATTCAGGTTTTCATGACACACTGTTGGTCTATTTTCCTTACTTTCATAAGTGCCCATGCTTTTTAAAGCCTCTGGATATGACACCTTATTCACAACCTTGTACCTCTGTACTTCTTTAGCTTGTTTCTGGACCACGCATCCAGCATATGCCACGCTATGCTCACCTCCACAATTGCAACATTTTAGCTTGGTATCCTTATTACATTTGCCATATTCATGTTCTCCTCCGCATTTCGCACATCTTTGTCTCCATTTACATTGTTGTGCTATATGTCCCATTCTCTGGCACTTAAAGCACCTTAGCAGTTGGGGAATATACTCCCTGACTTTGTAGTTTATCCATGCCATTTGGACTTCACCAGGCAAAGATTTTTCAAAAACAAGCAGTACAGATAGGCTGTCAGATTTAACACCACCTTTATTAGTTTGGAGTCTTTTGACCTCTAGTACTTTCCCACCTCTTATCTCACTCTTCACATCCTCCACGGACATTTCCAGAGAAACATTTGAAATCACTCCTCTTAGCTTTGCTGCCATTCCTGGTACATGCACTTTAATCTTTCCACCACCAAGGTTACTCATTTTCAAAATAATTTCCTGCTGCTTCTTATTTACTGCTGAAATTAGCATTCTTTTGTTATTTAATAATTTAGCATTTTGAATTTTTCCCATATCCTTCTCAATTGCTTTGGTCACCTGAACTGGATGAAAGTGACCTTTATCATTGCTAAGCGTAATAGAGCTTGGCAACGTGACGTCACGCCATAGAGCGCCGCGGTGGCTGATGGGTAGTGCCGTCATATTGTGATGCCATCGCCGTTCCGCTGTTAATCTGGCAGACGCGAATCCGGACCGTTAATATATATAAAGTATACATCGATATTTAGATAAATTTTAAAGTACTGGGAAGAACCTGTTGTGTTGTCGGTTGTAATGTCCGTTCACACGACCGACAAGGTAAGAAATTAGACAACGTATTATCTTTCTTTAGCTTTCCCGCCTAGAGGCAGAATCAAGGAAGCTATGTGTCTGAAGAGACGCCGGCTGTCTTGGATATCAGCCATAAAACGTACAGACATCAAGTTTTCCAGCATCCCAAGATCTTTAAAAGTGTGTTCCAGACACTTTTATTCAGGTGAGTGTCAAAGTATTAGGGACATTTTACCAGCAACGTAGTATTCCACTTCTAAATATCTTGGAGAAAAATAGATCTTATTATTTAATCTGAGCATTGAGTCATATGGAAGACACTTTAAGTATGGGAAACGCATATCGTGTCATCTTAGCATGTTTTATTTCTGAATAAAATACATTTTTAAAAGCGTTTACACCTAAATTGTCAGGCCCTGTCACAGACAAATTTGTATATCTCTGTATTTCTCACAGTGTAATCGGATAGCTGAAAGGTCATGGGAATCTATTCTTTTATCACACAGAGATGTTGCAAGGGACTCGGGCACTGCAGAGGGCTGTACTGTGTCTGTGTACAGTGTGTAATAGTTATTCATCCCTGACAAACCAACAGCCTTGCTATGCTGCAGCAGTGTGTCAAGCAGGGGGGGCCAACTCGTCAAGTTTAGCTAGGGGAATTTTTCTTTCTTTTGCACGGGTCCTTATGCCTGGCACAGTGGAGGGTGAAGTTATGCGCTGGTCAAGCATTTTTTTTTTGCCTAGCAGATGAGGTGTAGTCAATCTTGTATCCCACTTCAGCTGTGATCTTGCTCAAATTGCTGGGCAAAACCCAGTAAGCTGGTAAATCGGTGACAGTTTTTTTCCCACGAATCCGAAAAGTAGCCTCCACTTTAAATAACAGAGCGCCTACGTGGGTACATGTCTCCGCTACTCCTGCCATACATGTGCAGTGTGCACACTCCACCTTTCCACTGCTGCTGACGATCACCCATGGCTTTAAAGGCGGTTCATTCAGTCGCTGAGAGTGCATGACCTTAACAAAGAAAAAGTGAATATTGTAATGTTACTGTATTTTCTACGTAACCCTGCTTGGTTTACTTTTGCAACAATCAGAGGCGCTTGTAGAAGCAGCAACCGCGAGCTCCTTCAAACTTCGCTAACGTTACACTTTGTCTGTTGTTTAAGGCTTTATTCATTTATTTTTATCGTTATACAAGCTTGTGCTGTACAATGAGAAATAAACAACCTTGTTGCCGGTGTCGTAGTCTACAACTATGCTAAAAGAACGAAAGCCGGTAAAGTTACTTTCGTTCGGACAACTGTGTTTTAATCGTTGATTTATTTATTTATATTTAATTATCGCTATACAATCTTGTCTTGTATAATGACAAATAAACAACCTTGTAGGCATAATACCATTGTAACGTTGCCAGTTATAGAAACATGCTAAAAGAAAGAAAGCTGTTAACTTACCTTCGTTCGGACGACAGTGTTTTCACCGTTGACAGGCTTAAAACTCTCCAGGTCATGTACCCAACCGTTGGTAAACTGAACGTGGGCTTCCAGAGACTTATAATTGCGAAATTGCTCAGCGGTATAGGCACTGACACCACAAACAAAATACGTAAATATATCAGGAAATGTGATGGGAGGTAAAGCGTCAGGGTCGCGGATCCACTGATCTTTTGGGACTTCATAAGGATCGACATTTCCAATAAAGATGATTTTTTCAACATAGCGTTTCTTGCTGTCCGGTAGGAGTTTGTCTCTGTACAATCCACCTTGTTTTAAACTATTTTTTAACATACTCAAATAGATAATTCATACAACCAACATGTGTTTCTCTATATATTGTTGCTTGGTTACCGTGGGTTACCGGCTTGTGTGGCCTCACAAAATGGCGGATACTCCCCACAATACATTGCGCAATGACGTCGCGGTGACGTCATTGGCATTCTCTATAATGACTTTCCATTCTTCCTGCTTCTCATCATCAGGCCTACTACTACTCCCACTAGGTTTAGCCTTTATCTTTTTATTAACTTGTCTTGTAGTACTTTCTCCTCCACTACTCGCTTCAGACCAAGATTTTTTCCTTGCCTTTTTAGCTTGGCTGAAATCCATATCTGAAGACAACCCATCATCTTCACCATCTGAACTATAACCCATTGCTACACTCACGATACAGTTCGAATGCAATCTGCCTTCTCTCCGTCCAAACTATTCTCCTTTGATCTTCCGCCAGCAACTCCGTTCCACCCAAGGGGGTAATCCATCAGCCGGAAGCTGCCTCCGGGAGCCGCCATTGTAGCTGGCTATCACCTGCTGTTAGCATCCCATTGACTCCCATTCATTTTGGCGTCACTTTGACAGCGAATAACTTTACATCTGAGGCGTCCAAAGACTTAATTTGTCCTTTATTTATTTCTAAAGAAACACGACAATGTATAAAAGGCTCCATTACTCTGTATCTTACGTTATGGCCCCGTAGAAGCCATTCTTGTAAAAATAGGCTAAAAATTGCGTCATAACCACGCGACTTTATGTCGCACAATAGAGACATTACCGTATAGACAGGAGGAGAAGCTCGCACAGTCTCGCAGGCAGTCTTTTACTGTCTAAAGTCAGCCCATGGCATAGATAGACAGAGTCCATAAAAGTAACGCGACAAAATATTTAAACAACGTTTTTGAGGAATTGGAAATAATTCGATATGTGGCAAGTGAATACATATGAAGTAACATTTATCCACGGACTTTAAATTATTTATCTACTACTACACCTACGGGGGATGGGGAAATTAATTATCAGGAAATTATACAGGCAATGGAAGAAGAAAAAAAACATCTCAATGTCTATCGCGGTTAACGTTGTTCCTTTATTTATTTACAGATCTACGCTTGAAGATGAATGTGATCCCGTTCGGAAGCCGTACAAAATGCCTACATAACGTGAAATAGAGAAAAACGGTTTTGTTCAAGTGTTTGTGACCATGATTTTTTAGCCAAAACTACATGATTTAGCACCTAGCTCACAATTCTTTATATATAGGAATATTATATTGGGCTGTTAAATAAATATGACTCATTTAACTTACATTCGACTTAGATTAGCTGTTTAAGTTAAATTACTAATCTTTACTATCATTAAGTTAGCAATAATTAGCCTTTGCCTATCTCCTTACATATACATATTGGGTATGAATTAATAAGTTCTTGAATATCATTTTACATAACTTATTCATATAAAGCATTAACTTAATATGGCGTACTGACGTTAAATTTTAAATAAATAAATATTAAGCAAAATGACAAAATAATTAATCAGAATACTTACCAAAAGTTGCTGCAGGTCGCGCTTCGCCGTCTCTGTGCACGATTAACATTGGGTGACTGTCTATGGGTGATTCGATTTGTTTTGGCACAGCTAATAGAAGATTTACAACTGTCAGTCAGGTTACTCACGTGACATCTGCGTCATCAAGCTCAGTTTGACCCTGCGCAGAACGCTTGGCTATCAGGAAGTGAGTGCCCATGTTGGGCTTCAACTCTCTCCGTTGAAATCAACGGGGTCGCTGTGTCCATTTCTTTTACGGTCTATGGTTCCACCCTTCCTCGTCCATCTCGTCACGCGCAAACTTCCGGTACCGTGTCAACATCAATCCATCCGCGCTGCCCCTCGTGACAGAGCCCTGACACTCATCTTTTGTCTTGTGCTGTGTTGCACGCAGCTTGTAGGCTTGTTTGAGATGCGCCTTGCCTCGCCTGAAATGTAGTCGAGAGTAGGCGGCTGCAGTGAGAGGAGGAGAGAAAAAAGCGCAGGCAAGCCGGACAGTTCTCGCTTCTCGCAGTGGATCTGACACCTGCGAGATCAATGATGGATATCGCGGGATTCACGCTCGTGCACGTGTTGCTAATAAACTGGATGTAATTTAAGTTCTGTTGCTTTTATATGAAAATAAATATAATGAACAAGACACCCAAAGTAGCTACTTATTATTTAATTCCATTCCAAATAAGTGTTTATCAATAATTTTTTCTTTAATACAGACATAGGCTATGTGTTTTTTAGTTTTTGTTTTTTATAATAAAATGACATTACCCATAGAGATCGCACTGTCCGAGAGTTTGGGAATATTCACACATAACATATACACATAAAACATGATATCCGAGTTTTAAAATCAAACATTTTAAAAGAGAACAATACATCACGGTTGTTTAAACCAATCAACATTAAGCTGTGCCGTCAGCAAGTCGTTTCCCATCATGCTTTTGATCAGCGCAGTCGGTGGAAATGAAACTGCGCGCGACTGCAGAATCCGGCACGTGCGCCTTGCATATGACATCAGAGCAAGGCGGACCGCACTCGGACACATTTCTAACCGGCATGCATTACGCGCTGATTACCGGTGATCGGTTCTGCGCAGATTTTGCTCATCTCAAACAAGCCTTGTGTTTTCATTGGCTGTGTGCTCTCATGTTGTCATGTTTTGTGTGAACACATGGCTTATGAGTGTTCTCATTGGCTGCTCCTTTTGTGTGAGCACATGGCTTGTGATTTGTTTTACTGGCCATGTGCTTGTGTTTTAGTCATGTTTGTTGTGAGCACATGGCTTTTCATGTATTTTTCCTTGTGCCATGTGCTCTCCTGAAAGTGACCTTTATCATTGCTATCATTGGCTGATCGATTGCTGATCCTGATCGATTGCTCCTTTCTGCCTAGCTGCCTGCTGTTTTGTTTGCTTCGAGGCTGTAAGCTCCGTCTAAGCCTCGTATTAGCTTCGTCTTTCTTTCTGTTTTGAACCATCATTTACTACCATTTCTAGTTGTTTATACTACTAAATACAGCTTAGACAACATCTCAGATTGACCCGACATCGCTAGCTTCCGTTATTGTTAGCACAACATGCTAGTAACTCGCTAGCCTGTTAACGCGCCACCCGTGCGCTCAGTTATTTATTTATTTTTCTCTTGCGCGCCCGCGCCTCTGAGTTCATAAAAAGCCCAGGTGAGTAAGAATCAGTCAACAAACACAGTGAGTAATGTCTTGTCCTGTTATTGTCACCTGCACTTCATGTTACATGTTTAGCATAGCCTTCCCCGTCGACAATATAGGGTTTATATGTGATAAATGCAAGGAGACAGTCAGGCTGACTGAGAAGATTTCAGAATTAGAAACACGCATCCTTTATTTATTTACAGATCTACGCTTGAAGATGAATGTGATCCCGTTCGGAAGCCGTACAAAATGCCTACATAACGTGAAATAGAGAAAAACGGTTTTGTTCAAGTGTTTGTGACCATGATTTATTAGCCAAAACTACATGATTTAACACCTAGCTCACAATTCTTTATATATAGGAATATTATATTGGGCTGTTAAATAAATATGACTCATTTAACTTACATTCGACTTAGATTAGCTGTTTAAGTTAAATTACTAATCTTAACTATCATTAAGTTATCTCCTTACATATACATATTGGGTATGAATTAATAAGTTCTTGAATATCATTTTACATAACTTATTCATATAAAGCATTAACTTAATATGGCGTACTGACGTTAAATTTTAAATAAATAAATATTAAGCAAAATGACAAAATAATTAATCAGAATACTTACCAAAAGTTGCTGCAGGTCGCGCTTCGCAAACTTTAATTGAGGATAGTAAGTGTGCTAGAGCTTTAGATACTATTTTGGATGCGCCTAGCATAGTGAACTCTTTACATGATTCGGTTCCGGCTGAATTATTGCCTGTGCAGCAAGGCAAATGGGTGACGGTGAGGGATCGCTCTAGTCGCGGATCAAAAAAACACTCTTCCGTTCCGATTACCATAACAAATCGATTTGCCAGATCAGTGAAACACCCACTGAGAATTCTGTTGATTGTGCCCTGGTAATTCGCTCTGTGCACGAGAAAAATGCTAACTTCCGGCTTGAGGGCGGAAGTTGGGTACTTCGTTTCCGGTTGCCGTCTTGTTTACATCAGTGGACCGGCGTTAAGTTAGTTTAATCGTTCGCAATGGACCTAAAACATAAAAAAAAGCGATTTACTTTTCAAAGGGCAGTCGGCGGGAATAACCACCATTGCTGCGTGCCACTATGTACCGCCGGGGGGAGATTCAACACAACGTTGAGCTTCCATAGTTTCCCAAAGGAACTTAATTTACGCGCCCAGTGGCTTGTTACAATCAGAAGGGAAGGTTTCACCCCCACCACCAACTCCAGAGTGTGCAGTCGGCACTTTGAGCAAGAAGAGTAATATCTTCTTCTGGAAAGCGTTGTCTTCGACCTAAGGCAGTTCCATCCTTGTTCGGTTGGAATAATTACACTAAAAAACCCCAGCGACCCGGAGTTTGGGAGCGCCGCCCTCGAGCAATCCAGGCTTTGGACCGCGCTCCAGAGGATGACTCCACCGTGGACATGGTGACTGAGGTGGATGAAAACACACCTGTCTCTGGTTGTGCTGAGTTGGCTCCGACACCCCTGATGCAAGACCACGATTACACAGGCAGCTCTTTCATCGTGGTCGACCGGATGAAATTTGAGAACATGTCAAGGCAGATCGAGGAGCTCACAAGGCAGCTCGAGTCACATCATTTGGAGAGATTTGGGTTGCAGCAGTTTGCCACATCACCTGATGACTTTCGGCACTATACCAGGTAAGAAATCAGATAATTCACACTATCACATTTGGTGTATTTTCTTTTCTTTGTTCTTTAAATAATACATATTTTATGAATATATACATACATGTCACGGGACAGATCTATCCCTTCCAACAAAGTCAGCCTCATCTCCGCTGACGAGGCAATGAAAAACTTATCAGCAGCCGGTGATGTGATTAGCTTTAAAGTTTCACGATAGCTGTATAATAGTTTGGCTAGTAAGGATTTTTACGGTTCCATAAAATGCGTGTGTGGTGAGTGTCTGATGTGTGTAGATTGTGACTGTGTGTTTCAGTAAAGAAGAATAAAATATAATGAAGGAAATATAATTAACAGATCTAGAGAAAACAACGCTAGATTCCATGTTCACAACTTGAGAATGTTTTGATGTAATCTGAATGCCATCAATAGAAAAACTATATGATATTTGCTGTTTGTATGCAGATTTCCATCATATGAGCATTTCATGGCCTTTTGGAATCTAATCCAAGAGGCAACGAGCAGAATGGTGAGAGTCACCAGTGGTCAGAAGAACCTTTCCACCAGTACATCCACTGAGAGCCCTATGAACAGATCAACAGTAAGTTCTACAATAAACATATACTACCAGCTTGGTCCATGTGAATTACACATTTTGCACTGTTAGCTGTGTTTTGTTTTTTGCTTGCTCTGGCACTCTTGTTGTCTGTGCAAGCGACTAAAGTTTCCAATTTTTAGATTACATACACCCCCACATGCACTGCATATTTTAATCACCTTAGTTTGTGTATTTTATCTTTGTTGTATAGTGTTTCTATCTATTAATAATATGGTAACTATTTTCCCCAGAAATTGCTGCCAATTGACGAGCTCTTCCTCTTCCTTAACTATCTATCAACCGGCTGTACACAAAGGGAACTTGCTCACAAGTTCAACATCCACAGAGCTACAGTGAGTCGAATAGTTGTGACGTGGTCCAACTTTCTATATACTTTACTTGGATCTCTCTCGATATGGATGACAAGCGGATCAGTGAGAGCAAACTGCCCCACAGATTTCCATGGGACTTATGAAAACACCCAGGTCATCCTTGACTGCACAGAAATGAGGTGCCAAACCCCTACCTCCCTTCTGCTCCAAAGTGAGGTATTTTCCACATACAAGTCGCACTGTACATTCAAAGCGCTTATTGGCATGTCCCCCCATGGAGCATTGACATTTGTGTCGGCACTTTTTGAAGGCTCCATCAGTGACAAGGAGATTTTTCGTCACTCCGGCATCACCTCCCTCCTAACACCCGACATGGAAGTTATGGTAGACAAGGGATTTCTGATAGATGAGCTAGTTTCCGGGAAAGTGCATCGCCCAGCTTTTATGTCCAAACAGGATCAAATGTCAGAGGTGGACGTCCTTAAAACCCAGGCCATTGCACGTCTGAGAGTCCACGTCGAGAGGCTCATTAGGAGGGTCAAAGAGAACAAACTTTTTGACACGGTCATCCCTCTCTCCGTTTGTGGGAATATAAACCAACTTTTCACTGTTGCATGTCTCCTCACTAATTATCAGTCCGGACCCCTGGTCAAGAAATGGATGGTCTGATTTTCTGGTGGCCGGATTTCCTAATCCATTCTATAATGAACTTTGACACCACACTCTCCTGGCAAAATAAAGGTCAATAACACATCACAGGATGTTTAACAATACTCATATATTTTTGGAAATGATTTGTTGTTACTCTGCGAATAAAACTGCTTTACTTTTACAGTGTTGTCTACAGCTTTGTTCTGTGTGCTTCCTGTTGACTGTGATAGATTTTTTTTTAGAAGACCCATTTATTTAAACTGGCTTTTTGATTTTTTTTAGCACTTTCATATTTTATCTTAAGGTGTTTTATATTTTAACAATTTAGTTATTATATTGTTTTGACGTGTTTTTTTATCTATATATATATACACATGTGATTCTTGTTCTGTATTATCTGTTTTTGTGGGTTTCACAGTTGTAAAGCACTTTGGTCAACCTGAGCGTTGTTATAAGCTGCTTTATAAATAAATTTTGATTTGATTTGATAGATTTAGTAAAAATGCAAAGACCATTTCTCTGTTCTTCAGAAAGCAAACACACATAATAGATTTCAAGTGAACTGTATTTGACAAACTTCAATTTCATAAATGGTTAACATGAAAGTGTTACAGCTGCTGACTGTAACCATACTCTGAGCTTATGAGGTTTCTCAGCTTTCCTCATGGACCTGAAGCCCTCTGCCCTGACAACCACCTCTCCTGAGCCCTGATCTTTCTCAGACACTGCAGAAAAATAACAATATTAGCAAGTTAGCAATAGAATAACATGCAAGTTAGTTGGTAAGTATAATAATTAGCAACTGTAATAGGAACATATTGTTGTCAAGCTATCTAAAGCTTAGCTATCTAAATACATTTATCTAAAACTATGTTCGTTTGTTCATAGTCAAGTCAATCAACACAGTTTTCACACATATTTGTGTGGAGCCATGCGCTGCTGCATTGTGAAAAGTAAACAATGTTTCACATCTGCTTTTTGTCACCGCACCCAAGCAGTCGCTTTACAGAGTGGAGCGTTGCGTATCCATGACAACTAGACGGAAGTTTTTAGGCTACTAATTATTTATTATTATTATATTATACCCTTTAACCAGGAGAAACCCCTGGGGTTAGAACCTATTTTGCAAGGGAGACCTGTCTAGAAATATGTGTGAAAACAGCCTAACTTGATAACGAACGAACCAACGTCGGATACCTTTACTCCCTGTATGACATGTGTAGGAGTGGTTGTCAACAACATAGCCTCCGAACATCATAAACAAAACAATGGCTAACACAAACTGTTCGGGAAGATGCACTATCTAACGTATGATTTCGACTTTTATAATGTATAGAGAGATAACATAACAGTTACCAGATAGCATAGCTTGAGCACGTAGCATGGATGTTGTTGTGACTTACCTTCAAAATTATGCAAATACTGAGAGATGTAATATTTAAACCCCTTCTCTCTCTTGCTCCGGGGAGCTGGAGAAAAATCACTAACCAGTCGATGAACATCATCGACTGTAATATTCGGCAAATGTCCAAGACATCTGGAGAAATATACATCCTCTACGTCGTCCATCAGGCTACCGGAAACTAGACACCCCCTATCGGTTTCGCAGCCGAAAGTAGCATATGCTAACGTGCACATAGTCTATTGGTGATTCGATCACACGGAACGTGAAAATAGGGACACCAGCCAACATAGTCACATGTTTGCCGGGAGCCAGAGCGCCTGACATCAAAGCAAATTTAAAAGTGCTGGCTAATGTTAATCGTAAATTCTCTAAGATTGTTATTCACGTCGGCACTAATGATGTTCGACTTCGGCACTGTAATTTGCTCTGGCCCCCTTCCTGTTCGAAGGAGTGATGAGATAGTTAGCAGATTGTCATCACTCAATGGCTGGCTGTCTAAGTGGTGTCCGCAAAATAATATAGAATTCATAGACAATTGGAAAAGTTTTTGGGGCAAACCTGACCTGTTGAAAAGAGATGGTATTCATCCCTCCTGGGATGGTGCTGCTCTTCTCTCTAGTAATTTGGCTCATAGTCTTAGAGACAAAACATGACAATCTGGGGCTCAGGTCAGGAAGCAGACAATCTGGCTAAACCGACCGTCTGCTAGCGGCCTCGCGTCACCAAGGTCAGATAAATCCCATCACATAGAGCCTCTTTCACCTAGATATCATCATATAGAGACTGTGTCTGTTCCCCGAATTTGGAAATCCAAAAAACGTCCAAACCGATCTAAGGTTAAAAATGTAATTGATATTCAACAAATAAAAAATGGATATAATACAGGAGCAAACGATAAAGCTTGGGTTGCTGAATATTCGATCCCTTACTTCAAAAGCGCTCATAGTTAATGATATGATTTCAGATTATAACCTAGATGTGCTGTGTATGACAGAAACCTGGATAAAACCAGACGATTACATTACTTTAAATGAGTCCACCCCCCATGATTACTGTTATAAACATGAACCTCGCCTGAAAGGCAAAGGGGGAGGTGTTGCTGTAATTTATAGTAATATTTTCAAAACCACTAAAAAATCTAGTTTTAAATATACTTCTTTTGAAGTGTTGGTGCTTAATGTAAAAATATATAATGTAAACGATAAATCAAGTTTGAGAATTCTGCTGGCAACTGTATACAGGCCACCAGGGCACCATAAAGACTTTATCAAAGAATTTGCTGACTTTCTATCAGAATTAGTATTGACTGCAGATAAAGTCCTAATTGTTGGTGATTTTAATATACATGTAGATAATGGAAAAGATGCAATGGGATTGGCATTTAAAGACATTCTTAACTCTATTGGAGTTAGACAACACGTGTCAGGACCTACTCATTGTCGTAATCATACTCTAGATCTAATATTATCACATGGAATCAATGTTGATGCTGTTGAAATTCTGCAGCAGAGCGACGACATCTCAGATCATTATCTAGTCTCATGTAAATTACATTTAGCCAAGGCTGCAAAGCCAACTCCATGTTACAAGTATGTTAGACCCAAGGCCGTAACCAGGGTTTGAAAATTAGTGAGGTCCGGGGTGTTGTGTAAAGAATTGTGCTATAATGGTTAGGCCATTGGACCCATATTTCCCCATGGACATTAGGCTGCGACCCTTTTAAAAAAAAAAAGGAATTTGACATATATATAATTATGTTTAGGGTAGTCTCTCACTAGGGGGGCCTGGTGGTATGCCCCCGCGTGATTTTTTTTTTGTTGAAAAATAAACCATTAAATGGCACTTTCTGGAGAGTTTTGTGCAAAGAAATATAGAAAAAAAGTAGGTCTAGCAAGTCTTATATTTCTGTAATTCACACAGATCAAACACAAATATGCTGACTGAATAGATTGCTAGTTGAGAAACACTGCTTTAATTAATGTTTTATGATGACTTTGTGAAAGGTTAAAACAGCATGAGCCGTCTTCCTGCTGGCCAGTAAGTTATTTGTCAAATTTCATTCTGTAACAAACAGATCTGTATTATGCTATTGTTTTTGATAGTGTTATACATTTCTTACAGATAATCACGATGATCATTGCGTTTGTCTTACCGAATGTAGTAGCTTTATGCAATTACAGTTGGTCTATAAGCTTCTTTTTTTTTTTTTTTATTAATGCCGACAGTAAAATGTTGCCAGATATTGCTACGAAAAACAAGCAAAACAAAATAATAATAATCCGAAATAAGTTCAAAGCTTGTGTTTTGGAAATAAGATTAATATATCACTAAACCTAACATGCAACTTTCCACTTTAATAACTTCCTAAAGTGTCACATTAAATCAGAAAAACAGGTCCACCAGGAGACTACTGCCACCTTTCCCTTAGGTGGATCTGGCAACACGAAGGCTGCACCCGCGCCCTAATTCACAACGCGCTCTCAAACCCCGTTCACTGCGCTAGCTTCTCGCAGCAACATGAATTGCAAACACTCATATGAGGTTGTTTAAACACGGCTAATTAATCATTCAGAGAGCTTGACATTTTATTTATTTTTTTGTGATTATTTATTTATGTTTTTCAAGGTTGAACGTGGTCCACATGTGCGACCACAGATAACTATGTACAAGACCAGGGTTTGCTTGTAAAAACAATAAAATAAACAATAATAATAAAAAAAATAATAATAATAACAAAAAATATATATATATATAAAAAATAAAAAAAATAATGAAAATGATGTACAATAGGTAAATGAATAAATTAGGGGGTGGATTAACAACACCAGCACAGTCCAGGATTTACACTGCTCCTCCTTAATAACGTTCAGAAACAATCAGTACGAGTGACCTATTGAGTTATTATATGAGATAGCTTTGTAACAAATTCAGTCCAGGCCTTAAGTGTTTTTGGTTTGGCTTTGTTAATTCTCGCTGTAGTTAGTTCTAATAGTGCAATGTATTTAAATTCTATTAACCACAATTTGGCTGCTGGGATTGTAGGCTCATGCCAAATCTTAAAGATTATCTTTTTGGCTGCCGTTAGAGCAGTGTGAAGAATCCTACGCTGGCTGACAGTCAGGTCAATATCTGCATCATCATTCAACAAACAGAGACTGGGGTGCTTAAGGATTACCTTACCACATAGTTCTGTCACTACTTGAAATACCCCGTCCCAAAAGTTACCAATACGTTGGCATTCATAAAACATGTGCATACAAGTACCCACAGTATTTGAATTACAGAGTGAGCAAAAGGGGTTAGGCAAGCGCTTCATTTTGTGCAAGATATTTGGAGTAGCGTAAGCCCTATGAAGCAGTTTATAGTGTATTAACTGATGGGCAAGATTTTTTGACATTGTTGGAATAGTGTCCCATATCCAGTCCCAATTTAGTTTGCAAGGAGCCAATTCCTTTTCCCATATTGTGGTGATTGGAAGCTTCCCACAGCCGTGCTTGAGCAATCTGTTGTAAATGAATGACACTGCTCCTCGTGCCTGTGAAAATGTCACACAGTCCATCAGAGGGTGAGAGTCCAAGTTACAGTTCCACGGTACTCCGTAAGCGCGCATAGCGCTTCTCAACCTTAAATACAAAAAATAGGAATGTCCAGGAAGATTATAACACTCCTTCAGATCTTGAAAGGATCTTAAAGGGTTAGTTCACCCAAAAATGAAAATTATGTCATTAATGACTCACCCTCATGTCGTCCCAAGCCCGTAAGACCTCCGTTCATCTTTGGAACACAGTTTAAGATATTTTAGATTTAGTCCGAGAGCTTTTTGTCCCTCCATTGAAAATGTACGTACGGCACACACTCTTTGTCCAGAATGGAAATAAAGACATCATCAAAGTAGTCCATGTGACATCAGTGGGTTAGTTAGAATGTTTGGAAGCATCGAAAATACATTTTGGTCCAAACATAACAAAAACTACGACTTTATTCAGCATTGTATTGTCTTCCGGTTCTGTTGTTGATCCGCGTTCACGATTCCGCAGTGACCCTGCTGACGTAAGACGATGATGACGTGTTATCTGGTGCGCCCGAGCTTCGTTTACAGTCTCGTGTATTCGGGTTCAAATAAATATGGCTGGGCAAAAAAATGCAAGTCTTCCTCTGTGTCGAAATCCTTAGACATGTTTGCGAAGATTTTTTTGTTTACAGCGCCCGTCTCCCTCAAACTGTAAACGAAGCTCGGGCGCACCAGATAACACGTCATCATCGTCTTACGTCAGCAGGGTCACTGCGGAATCGTGAACGCGGATCAACAACAGAACCGGAAGACAATACAATGCTGAATAAAGTCGTAGTTTTTGTTATGTTTGGACCAAAATGTATTTTCGATGCTTCCAAACATTCTAACTAACCCACTGTCACATGGACTACTTTGATAATGTCTTTATTTCCATTCTGGACAAAGAGTGTGTGCCGTACGTACATTTTCAATGGAGGGACAAAAAGCTCTCGGACTAAATCTAAAATATCTTAAACTGTGTTCCAAAGATGAACGGAGGTCTTACGGGCTTGGGACGACATGAGGGTGAGTCATTAATGACATAATTTTCATTTTTGGGTGAACTAACCCTTTAAGCCCTGATTATTGTATATATCACCAAGAATATGTACACCTTGATCCGACCATGGCTTAAAAGTAAAAGGTCTGTTGTCGGATCGCAAATTATGATTATGCCAGATCGGCGATTCAGATGTGAACTTAGATGAACTTCCCATAAATTTGCACACCTCGTGCCAGATTTTAAGAGAATTGCACACAATTGTATTCCCAGACCTTAGGACATTCTTTGATAAACCTGTGAATAAAATATCCTGGAGCCGATGCGGAAGCACAGCTGATGCTTCCACCTCCCGCCAGGCGATCTGTGAGTCAACCTGTAACCAAATCTTAAGAGAACGCAGCTGACATGCCCAAAAGTACAATTGTAAATTCGGGAGTGACAGGCCTCCTTTGTCAGATCTCCTCTGCAATGTTGAGAGTTTAATTCTTGGTCGTTTCTTATTCCAAATGAATTTTGTAATCAAGGAATCCATTTCTTTAAAAAAGGTTTTACGGGGAGATAAAGGAATCATGGAGAACAGAAATAAAAGTCGGGGGAGGATATTCATTTTAATGATTGCGATTCTGCCTTGCAGTGAGGCTAAAATAATGTCCCATCTCTGTAAATCTTGCCTGATATTAGTAAATAAAGAACTATAATTTTCTTTAGAGATAGTCTGCAGTGATGGAAAGATCAGAATTCCCAGATATTTAAATGTCTTACTAATTGGTATCGAGAAGGACGCTAAGTTTGTTGACGCAGACAAGGGCATTAATACAGATTTTCCCCAATTAATTTTGTAACCACTTATAACGCTGAAATCATTAAATATTTTAAGACACTGAGGTAGAGAAGAGGAGATATTAGACATGTAGAGAAGGATATCATCCGCGAAAAGAGAGATAAAATGCCTGGAGTCGCCAACAGTAATTGGGGAAATAATATGGTCCTGCCGAATTGCCTGCGCTAAAGGCTCTAATGAAATTGCAAATAACAAGGGCGATAAAGGGCAACCCTGTCTAGTGCCTCTATTCAACGAGATTGCATCCGAACAGCACAACCCCGTTGAGACCCGTGCAGAAGAGTTAACATAGAGAGTCTGAATCATATGAATAAAACGAGGGCCAAATCCAAAACGGGTTAAGACAGACCATAAATATGTCCACTCGACCCGGTCAAAGGCTTTCTCAGCGTCTAGCGAGAGGATAGCACGTTGTTCGTTAACCGGGTCGGGTGAGTCAATAATGTTCAAAAGGCGTCGCACGTTATCCGTAGCAAAACGTTCCTTAAGAAATCCTGTCTGGTCGTGGGCGATTAGGAAGCTGGCGACTGTACTCAGACGATGGGCTATAACCTTAGCATATAGTTTGACATCCGTACCGATTAGTGAAATCGGCCTGTAGCTAGAGCAGCATAGGGGTTCTTTCCCTTTTTTCAGCAGCAGAGAAATAAGAGCGGTGTTCTGATCTCTATGGAAACAACCTGTATCAATAGCAAAATTTATGGAGTCAAGGAGGAGTGGTCCAATCAGATCCCATATCGCCAGATACAGCTCCGGGGGTAAACCATCCAGACCAGGGGCCTTACCCTTATTCATAACCTCTAAAGCC
Source organism: Gila orcuttii (assembly GCA_026230005.1). Taxonomy (NCBI): domain Eukaryota; kingdom Metazoa; phylum Chordata; class Actinopteri; order Cypriniformes; family Leuciscidae; genus Gila; species Gila orcuttii. The sequence continues at coordinate 35,971,842 of JAPDVR010000016.1, forward strand.
TCCTTCAATTCTTTTAATTCTATTGGAGAATCAAGAAAAGCACATTGCTGCTCGCTTAATTTAGGTAGATCTAAATTTGACAGGAAATCAACGACAGGTTGTTCATTCACTCCCACCTCCGATCTGTATAGATGCTCATAAAATTCCTTGAATATCCTGATTACCTCACCCGGAGCAGTATGAAGAACATCAGCATTATCCTTAATGGCAGTTATTGAGGCCAGGGCCTCATTGCGTTTCAGCCTTAACGCCATTAGTTTGCCTGGCCGCTCTCCATTAAAATAGTAGTTTTGTTTGGTACGGTGTATCAAAAATTCTACCCTTTTTAGTAAAATCGCCTTGTAGTCAGTTTTTAAATTCCCCAGGATTCTGCTTTTCTTTTCCGTAAAAGTTTTTTTAAGATCCTTCTCTACACATTTAATCTGAGCCTCCAGACGGGTTAATTCTTTTATTCTGGATTTATTTACATAGGAGGCAAAATAAATACAGTTTCCTCTCAAAAAACACTTTTTTGTTTCCCATAAGATTTGTGGATTAATAGATGATCTCGAATTTTCTTTGAGAAACAGAGATAATTTAGAACGTAACTGTTTTACAAAATCTTCATTTTGCAACAGAGTTGTATTCATACGCCACCTTTTGGAGTTTAGAGTAATTATCGGAGGAGATAGATTACAAATCACAGCAGAGTGATCTGAAATCAGTATGGGTAGAATATCAATATGATTTACACCTTGGGTAAGGGATTTAGAAATCAGAATGTAATCTAACCTAGAAAATGATTTGTGGCGTGCTGAATAAAAAGTATAATCTCTACAGTTCTCATTCTTCACTCTCCAGATATCGCATAAGTCGTTATCAACAATGAGATTGTTTAACGACTGCGAAGCCTGATCGCCATGAACAGAGACAAGGGATCTATCGATTAAGGGGTCGCAAACTGCATTAGCATCTATTCCCACGACCAAGTTATAGTCGACAAAATTAAGGAGGAATTTGGTAAGAGATGGAAAAAAATCTACATCATAATTATTATGGGAGTATACTGAGAAGAGGGCCATTTTTAAATTATTCCATGAACCTGACGCATATGTAAACCGCCCGTTTTCATCCCCTCCCGTTTTCTCTATTAGAAACGGGAATTTTCTGTTCTGAAGGATAATAACTCCTCTTGAGGCACTATTATACGATGAGGACGCTATCACTTTAAAATGCCTATTCTGAAAGCGGGTAACATCAGAAGCCTTTAGATGGGATTCTTGTATTAGGGCAATGTCAGCTCGTTTGCGATGCAGATAATCTAGGCATTTGGATCTTTTTATGGGAGAATTTAGACCATTGACATTCCACGATATCACATTAAAGTTACTCATTCTGTCACAACATGATTATACATGAGAAAAAGGTAGCCATGGTAACCGAACGCATCAATAAGAATGCCGCCCCCATGAAACACATAAATAATACAACAAAAACAGCAAACCCTGGTAGTTCTAACCTTATAATGATTAAAGACACTAAAAATTCCAAAAAGCAAAGTACTATCGGCAGCTTGCAGAGAGGAAGAACTCACTCTCTTATCTGCCTGGAAAATAAATTTACTCGAGGCCATGACTCGGACTACGAGTGGCAGCTACAACAGCATCTCTCACCTGAGTGTCCATCACAGTGAAAATTAAACCTATGTCCCAACTCAAAGTACTATAAAACAAAACAAAGAAGGCCGAATTTACTCGTCATCAGGTAACCCTGGTGGTGTAGGACCGGTGGTATCCATTTCCGTAGTAGTGACGCTCAGAGACGAGATGAAACGATCCAGGTCTCCGGGGGTTTTGAAGAACAAATGCTCCTGGCCGTTACGCACTTTGACCGATGCAGGATAAAGCAGGAATGACTCGATGCCTAGTAGTTGGAGGCGTTTTCTCCCTTCGGCCATAGCTTTCCTTTTTTTGGACGTTCCCTGGCTGAAGTCAGGAAAGAACCGTAAATTACCCCCGTCGTAACTCAGAGATGATGCGCTTCTGGCCCCATGCAGGATCGCCTGTCGGTCGTTGTAGCGAAGGAGTTTGAAAATCAAAGTGCGCGCTCTGTTCCTGGAGGAATCGTCGTTCGCGTAGAGGCGGTGCGCCCGCTCAATCTCAATCGTCTTCCCTTGTAGGGATGGAATCCACTTGGGAATATGGGTCTGTAAGAACTGAATTGCGTTCCCTCCTTCAGCTCCTTCCCTCAGGCCCACCAACCTTAGGTTATTTTGTCTAGATTTATCTTCATAAAGAAATAGTTTCTCCTGGAGCTCCTCTAGGCAGGACTTGTTAGCAATCGAGTCCTTTTTAACCTCCCGCACCGTAGCCTGGATGTTGTCACATCTATTGCCGAACGATTTGACATCCCTTTCCAGCGTGTCCAATCATCGATATTTCCTCACGAACAATCGTCGACATGCTTAGCTTTATGGCGCTCAGTTGCTTATCAAGCATTTCGGCAATGGCGTCGTGAAGATGCTCGTCGTCTTTATACTTTTTCTTCGCCGGGGAGTGGATGAAATCTCGTTTAGATGCCATCTAGAGTGCCACTAAAACAAGTAAATTACATAAAATTCGGCCAAAAACTAAGTAGGGATAAATAAATCCGAAAAATAGACAACTGAGGTAGAGCGTCGATATTAAGCAACCATCACCGTCCGCCGCGCATGCGCGTCCTTGACATTTTATTTTTGAATGTAAAAAAAATGACCGAGGTCCGGACCTCGGTGACCTCATAGCTGGCTACGGCCATGGTTAGACCTATCACTTCTGCCACTAAAGATTGCTTTATCAATAATCTTCCTAATCAGTTTCATCATCTCAGCATCCCAGATAGCTTAGAAGAACTTGATATTGCAATAGAAACTATTAACTCTCTCCTTTCCAGCACTTTAGACACAGTTGCTCCGTTGCACTTAAAGAAGATTAAAGAAAATAGTCCAACGCCGTGGTACAACGAGCACACCCGGGCCCTTAAGAGAGCAGCCAGAAAAATGGAGCGCAACTGAAAGAAAACAAAACTAGAGGTATTTCGGATTTCATGGAAGGAGAGCTCGATTGCTTACAGAGAGGCTTTAAAAGCTGCTAGATCTGCTTATTTTTCAAAAAAATAAACATAATCCTAAATAAAACATAAACATAAGAAAATAAGAAAATAAACATAATCCTAGGTATTCATTTGAAAAAGTGGCTACACTAACGAAAAAGAAAGCTTCAAGCCCAGAAGTTTCCAAGAAACACAGCAGTAATGACTTTATGAACTTCTTCACTTATAAGATCGATAATATCAGGGACAAAATTATAACTATGCAACCGTCTACTACAGTATCGCATCAGGGAGTGCATTGTAGTCTCCCTGAGGAAAATTTGATTAATTTGTTGCCATAGGAGAGGAAGAATTTTGCAAATTTATTCATCTAAATCGACAACATGTATGTTAGACCCTATATCGACTAAACTACTGAAAGAGATGCTTCCAGAAGTCATAGATCCTCTTCTTAACATCATTAATTCATCTTTGTCTCTAGGATACGTACCAAAAACCTTTAAGCTGGCTAGGATTAAACCGCTTGTTAAAAAAACGCAACTTCATCCTACAGAATTAGTCAATTACAGGCCGATCTCAAATCTACCTTTTCTGTCAAAGATATTAGAAAAGGCAGTATCCTCACAACTGTGTTCCTTTCTTGAAAGAAATGATATCTGCGAGGATTTCCAGTCAGGATTTAGACCGCACCATAGCACTGAGACAGCTCTCATTAGAGTCACAAATGATTTGCTCTTATCATCCGATCGTGGTTGTATCTCTCTATTAGTGTTACTTGATCTTAGTGCTGCATTTGACACCATTGACCACAACATTCTCTTAAATAGACTAGAAAACTATGTTGGCATTAGTGGAATTGCATTAGCATGGTTTAAATCATATTTATCTGACCGTTATCAGTTTGTAGCAGTAAATGAAGAGATGTCTTATCGATCACAAGTTCAGTATGGCGTACCACAAGGCTCAGTACTAGGACCGCTGCTGTTCACTCTGTACATGCTACCTTTAGGAGATATCATTAGGAAACATGGAATTAGCTTTCACTGTTATGCTGATGATACTCAGCTCTATATTTGTTCCAAACCTAACGAAACTCACCAATTCACAAAATTAACGGAATGCATAGTTGATATAAAAAAATGGATGACTAGTAATTAACCTACTACTAAATTCTGAAAAAACAGAGATTCCTAATTATTGGACAAAAAACTTCCACACGTAATAACCTAGAATACCATCTAACACTTGATGGCTGCTCTGTTAAGTCTTCGTCGTCAGTTAGGAACCTGGGTGTGCTCTTTGATACCAATCTTTCATTTGAAAGTCACGTGTCTAGTGTCTGTAAAACCGCATTTTTCCATCTTAAAAATATATCTAAATTACGTCATATGCTCTCATTGACAAATGCGGAACAACTAGTTCATGCGTTCATGACATCAAGGCTAGATTATTGTAATGCTCTACTGGGTGGTTGCCCTGCACGCTTAATAAACAAACTACAGCTAGTTCAAAACACAGCCGCTAGAGTTCTTACCAGAACCAGGAAGTATGACCATATTAGCCTGGCTCTGTCAACACTGCATTGGCTCCCTATTAAACATCGTATAAATTTTAAAATATTGCTGATTACTTACAAAGCACTAAATGGTTTAGCTCCCCAGTACTTGAGCGAGCTCTTAACGCATTATAGTCCTTCACGTCTATTGCGATCTCAAAGTTCTGGCCAGTTGATAATACCTAGAATTTCAAAATCGACTGCTGGCGGTAGATCCTTTTCCTATTTAGCACCAAAACTTTGGAACAATCTTCCTAACATTGTCCGGGAAGCAGACACAGTCTGTCAGTTCAAAGCTAGACTAAAAACACATCTCTTTGAACTAGCATTCACATAACACTCCATAGACTTTTATAATTCAATATTAGGCTGCTTAGATTAGGTCAGCTGGAACTGGGAACACTTCCCTTAAATCCTGATGTACTCGTTACATCATAAGAAGGATGGCATCTAAGCTAATTTTAGTGTCTTTGTTTATCCCGAGGTTTTCCCGCAGCCTGCCGGATCCAGGCCATTTCCAGATCTGACGAAGGACTTTCGCCTGGACCCGATGACAATGCAGTGCTGAAGTGCCAACTAGCCTCTCCCTATGGAGGATCCCTATACCACTCTACAGATAAAGCGTTGTGGAATTTTTCGGTTCGCGTACCTACCCGAAGTGATAAGATAAAATAAAATTCTGCATCAAAATTTATAGACAAGACAAGTAGTTTGTTTAGGCATGGTTTGTAAGGAATTACAAACCTGCGCACATATATTCAAACGCATATAACTATAGAATCAATTCTTAATGCGCATGTGAACGCCATCAGCGTCTATCACAGGTTCACGTTTAAAGTCTGTTTAGAGAGAACGGTGTCGTCTTAGCGGCCCCTAATTTAATAACAAATTATAATTTAGCCGGAAGTGAATCAATCAAAACTAACTATAGCTGGAAAAAACATTTTTCAAGAACCACTATAAAAGTAAACCAATCTCTGTTACCTTAAATCAGGGGTGTCCAAACTCGGTCCTGGAGGGCCACTGTCCTGCAGAGTTTAGTTCCAACTTGCCTCAACACACCTGCTTGTAAGTTTTTAGCATGCCTAATGACCTTCAAAAGCTAATCAAGACCTTGATTAGCTGTTTCAGGTGTGTTTAATTGGGGTTGGAGCTAAACTCTGCAGGACAGTGGCCCTCCAGGACCGAGTTTGGACAACCCTGCCTTAAATTATATGTTTATCTCTGTAAAGCTGCTTTGAAACAATCTACATCAGGGGTGTCCAAACTCGGTCCTGGAGGGCCACTGTCCTGCAGAGTTTACCTCCAACCCCAATTAAACACACCTGAAACAGCTAATCAAGGTCTTGATTAGCTGTTGAAGGTCATTAGGCATGCTAAAAACTTACAAGCAGCTGTGTTGAAAGTTGTAACTAAACTCTGCAGGACAGTGGCCCTCCAGGACCGAGTTTGGACACCCCTGATCTACATTGTTAAAAGCGCTATGACTTGACTTGACTTGACTCCTGTTGATTGTCTAACCCCTTCCATCTTGTTACCTGATTATTGATTCATTTGTCCCACCTGTCCTCCCTCGTTACCTCCTTTGTTTGTTCTCCCTATTTAATCTCCTTGTGTTTGCAGTCCTGTGCTGTTTTGTTGTCATATGTTGAATGTACCCCTTGTGTCAAGTCAAGTCTTTTGTTTTCCCCTATGGGGTAGTTTTGTTTGTATTTTGTTTTATTTTTATTAATAAATAACCCATCATCTCTGCACCTGAGTTCTCGCTCCTTTCACCACCACCACCCCTGACACATACATTTTGTTGCAGATATAGATATTTGAAATAAACTATAGGTAACCATGTTTACTGCAAATCTCCTCTGTATAACATTTTTCAGGTTTCACAATAATTGTTATGTGGCACAATTGTCAAAACTGAGAGCTCAGTACAAATGAAGTGATAAACTTTGACAAAATGTGATTTTAATTGTTTTAATTGTGATTTTATACCTAAATATGAATGCAAATGCAAAACTTGAGGAAAAACAACTTTATTAGTAAGTAGAATGACAAAATTACAATTATTGGCTCACTATCATTTTAAAATTGTGTAATCTCCACTAAAGCAAAGCAATTTTTTTCCATTTTAAGTCCATTTAAACATGCTTACACACAAAAACAAATATTTGGGAAAATATATTTTAAGTGTCTATTTAAGCATTACACATTTCTTTGCAAACTAATTCAAACTAATTATCATTATCTATTAATCCTTTTTTTCCCTGCAGAAATGCGAGATCCGATCTGTTTGCCAGGGTTCTGCCCTGACAGTCTTGTCTCTGTTCAATGTTTCTTTGTTTATCTTGTGTCTGAGCACATGGCTTTGTCTTTGTCTTTTGCCATTTGCTCCTCTTGTACCGCCTACTTGTTTCCCTTTACCACGCCTCCTTGTTTAGTCCTTGTTTTACTAATTGTGCTCACATGATCCTAATGTACTCTGGTCTCTTTATATTGTGCTCCTTTCCCTCATGTCTCTGCTGGTTCGTTGCATGTGTATGTAGTGAATGTGATTCTTGCTTGTCTACTGATCTCCACTCATTATCTGGTGCTTCTCCATATCCTCGATTCTCCAGTATAGCTGCCCAGTTCTAGTGTTTGGATCATCCTCACTCTTAACCATCCCGATTGTGCCTCGTCTTGTCAATAAAATCCCATCCCATTCTGCATCTGGGTTATCTTTCTCCATAAGACTGCAGTAACACAACCTGACACTGTTATCCAGATACAGAAGCCACTTGATGTGGACAGGTATAAACACACCGTGTCCTGATTGGCTTCAGGACCACGTGATCCCGTGTTAATGCCAAATGTAAACAGTCTTAGGCCCCATTCCCACTACTGTGTTTTAGTTTAGAAACGGAGAATTAAGACGAATACGATCTCCGTCCACACCAGCGTTTTAGCTGCGTATTAGAACTGATATCCGTCCACACCAGCGTTTTAGCTGCGTATTAGAACTGATACCCGTCCACATTAAAACGACTGAAAATGCGGATCACGTCACCATTCACCTACACTGGGCATGCGTGTGCCGGTGTAAACAGGAAACAGATTGACTATTCCTCAGATTTCGCTGAGGTTGATAAGGCCCGATCTGGACATTCGAAAGTTTTCGCACCATTCCACAACTTCATTGATAAAATTATCCCACCATGCGCTAGTTCTTCCCGGCTTAACCCAAAACCGACGCTCCATGTACGGTCGATACCGCCGCTGCACGCGGGAATTGTCACAGATCACTCGAATAATAGCTTGCCTCCCGCGATTATAGGCAGTTATAGCATTGTAAAATGCAGAATTTACTTGCACTACCGTAACTGGTAGTCCAGGCTGTTGTTGTATGTTTTCTTCCGTTGTATGACACCCAATCAGAGAGCCGAGCGTAAGCCTCTGCGTCATCGTTCCTAAAGTCCTGCGTTTTGACCCGTCTACACTAAAACGCCCTCCGGAGATTCAAAACGCGAAACGGGGTTGTCAACGTTTCTAAAATTCTCCGTTTTAGGTCTTCGTTTGAAACTATGGTTTTGGGAAAATGTGCAGCCCATCAAAAACATTAGGGAATCCAGCATCCACTAAAGAAATTCTAGTGATAAAAATTTTTGTATGTGTTAACACCCCATAACAATTATCTAAAGGGAAATACTGATTCACTCCACTTCAGTCCTCTCTGAAGCAGCTTACCTGAGAGAAGATTTTGCTGTGTTGCATTATCATGATTATTACTTGTTTCTCTGCTACCCTGATTTGTGAAAGCTAGAGAGGATTACAAATAAAGATTACAGTAAATACAGTTACAATCTACATGAATTGCAGTCAGAGGCAGAGATTTATTAAAGAAAAGTATTTAAAAAAGTGTGCCCAGAATCTGCATTTATGTTGTAATACTAACCAATTTTAGTCTTACAAAGGTAAAAAACAAGCAGTGCAACAAAAGCTAGTACAACTACAGCTCCAATCGCAATTCCAATAACCAGGAAAGAGCCTCCATTGCAGTCAATGCATTTTCCATCTGCAAAAAAAAAAAAAAAAAAAAAAAAAAAAAAAAATTTTAAAAAATTAAATGGACAAAGCTACTGTATGTAAAGCTTAAATATCTACTACATTTAGAAAATTCAATTCCATTGTTAAGCCTTTAATAAAGAGTCATTTTAAGGGGTCATAAAACACTAAACTACATTTTCTGCTATTTTAACAGGTGTTTGAAAATTAGCATCTGTTCATTTTAATTGTAATAGAAAATGGTCTCATTTTTAAGCTTTTCGGCACCATTTGTTACTTTGGGGTTTAAAATCTTCATAATGTCACTATCACAAGTTGTGAGGTTTTGTCACATTATGGTGTACTGATGACTCAATTATTCATGAGACTGTGTGCACTTATCCGATGAGAGACACAATCATGGACCGCAAGTGTTTGTTTTCGCTTTATAAGAGTTTCTGCTTGGCATAATTTCTCTTCCACAGAATCTGAGTCTGACACAAACGAGATCCATCCGTAGTGTAAGTGTAACGCTCAGTAACAACTATAGATGTACCTATAATCTCACAGAGATAATTGCTCACTAAAAAACTTACAGATCATGCTTTCAAGTTGTTTCAAGTTCTTCCACAATTGTTTCCTCAGAGGAAAGACCCCTGCTTTAATGATTAAATACTTTTACTTTACCTACCCCATTTGACAATAATTGGTTCTTTGAGAGTGTTGTGGGACACAAAACAGTCATATTCTGCTTTTTCATCCTCCTTGATGTGCACACTCTTCCTCAACTGAAAGGTTCCATCATTGTTTGGTCTGGTTCCTGTGGATTCAATCTCATCCTCAGGCAGGGATCTGCGATATTTCCTTATGGTCAACATAATATCTTTGGGGTAGAAACCAGTGGCCATACAGGTGAGTTTCAGCTTAGTTTTGTCACTGGTAGACTTTTTCGCAAACACATGAACATCCGGAGGAGCTGTGGACAAAGTTTATCAATCAGTTCTCTCTCTCTGACAGCTGCAGATAATCAACAAACACAAATACTCTACATTTACTCACAGCCATTTCTGATCTCCTCATCTCCATATTCTCTGAATTTGTTGAGCCAGTCCACACACTCTTTCTCCAGGTAGCCCTTGGTGTACTGGTTCAGGATGGGCACATTATCCCATTTCCTCTTGGTTGGAAGAGCTGCATCAACTGGGGCAACCCACTGAGAATCCTTATCATCAAAAGACAGGAAGTTATCGGCATCATAACTGTACTCATCAATGCCTTTGGAAAACTTCACTTCAGTTCCCTCTTTAACAATTTCACACCCATGTCTCCACTGAAGAACATGAACATCTGAAAAGGACAGAAAACAAAATATTTTTCAGATGATAATAACAATATAATATTAATTATAATATTATGATATTATATTGTGCATATATTATATTATACGTATATCCAGGTTAATATTATATTATACATATATGCAGGTTAATATGTATCAGTATTCCTCACCTGATTCACTGTGATTCATACGGTCCATCAGAATTTTGACATTCACATTAAACCACTGTTCTTTGCTCTTTCTTGACTGGGTGCCTTTTTCCCAGTAATCCTCCTGCGTTTTCTCTTTCATCCAGTGCTGTGTGGGAATCTTTGTCTTATTCTTGCTATTGTAATAGTCAATCTGTCTGTCATCTAGAAGACCCATAGCTGTGAAGTCATAGATGCCTGGCAGTCCGACAGGTTTGGACAAGGCTGTGTAAATGTAGTACAGGGAGTGTTTCTCTGCAACACAAAGGAATAAAATAGGCTGTTCATAAACAAGCGTATGTGGTAAAATTGGTTTGTGAAGAGAACAGATCAAATAAGCGGTGGGTTAGGGATACGCAGAACAGTCTCAAAACATTTCAGTTACAGACAGACTAAATAGACTCCATCTATTGTAATAAAAAGACAAACCTATTATTAGCTGAGGCCATTTAATGTTTATCAAAATTTGTGCACCCAAAAAACAATCCTACCTGGATCTGAAATAGTTTCACTATTTTCATGTTACTCTTTGAGAATTTCAATATATGTCAGCAGCTATACATCACCCTGTAGCCCAAGACTGGTTGCCCACTGAAGCTGAGCAGGGTTAGTACCTGGATGGGAGACGTCCTGAGAAAACCAGGTTGCTGCTGGAAGAGATGTTAGTGAGGCCAGCAGGGGGTGCTCACCCTGTGGTCTGTGTGGCCCCAGTATAGTGACGGGGACACTATACTGTCAAAAAGCACCGTCCTTCGGATGAGACAACGTTAAACCGAGGTCCTGACTCTTTGTGGTCATTAAAAATCCCAGGATGTCCTTCGATAAAGAGTAGGGGTGTAACCCCGGCATCCTGGCCAAATTTGCCCCTTGGCCTCTTTCCATCATGGCCTCCTAATCATCCCCATGCATTCTGTTTGGCTTCATCACTGTCTCCTCTCCACCAGTAAGCTGGTGTGTGGTGGGCGTTCTGGCGCAATATGGCTGCCGTCGCATCATCCAGGTGGATGCTGCACTCTGGTGGTGGTTGAGGAGATTCCCCCTTCTATGTAAAGCGCTTTGAGGTCCCAGAAAAAGCGCTATATAAATGTAACAAATTATTATTATTATTATTATATCCAGATTGTATTCAGTTAAAACATTTATTTGAGGCGGCTAATCCTGGTATATTGATTTTATGATCCGTAATAACTAGGCCGCTGCCATGTTGATCGATGTCAAATTTGATGAAAGTAAGCTTTTTTTATATGACAAAACTTGTAGCCTATGATCCTCATTATTCCTGCGGCCCATGATGCTTTGGGTGAATTATGGGTGTAACTTCCATTAAGCTGTAAACAATCAGTGAAAGACTAGGCTAGCTCTATGGACACAATAATATATAATTTTTAAACTGAGTGTGACATTACATTATTCTACTCACCCTTCAACCATTGAACATTAAAAGCACATTTAAAAGTGTAAAAGCATCAACAAGGTAGTTTCAACAGTCCATGAAAAACCCCAAAAGCAGAAATCTTTCCACAGCAAAATCGAACGGTTAAATATCACTGTGGTAATCATGTATTATGTAACATACGTTGCCTTAATATTTTTTGTGTGATACTATTTCAAAGTGATTTCAGTCATTTTGACAGGTAATAAATTGTATTTACCTGTGAAAACAAACTTGGAAAGAGACGTGAGGATTTGGGGAGAAAAAGAGAGATTCTTTCCTGCATTCCAGTGAATTATTAATGGCATATCGTAAATTAACCCGTTGATAACAGAACACAAATGTGCAGTACTGCCCTACAAAGCAAAAAGGCAGTAACTAAGCAGAGTGCAGAACTGAGAAAAATGACTTTAAAGTTATCCTGTCATCCAGCCTAAGTAGTTGTAGCTAGATTATTGGACATGTCTTGTTACTTTATATTGGCTTATGCTTTGTACATATCAATCCTCATATTTAATTTGATATTTTACCCCTATTTTGCAGTTACTGTATTCTTGCTTTATATTACTTACCAAAAACGTGGCACCATACCAAGGAAAAAGGCAGTAAGTACAGATTCTCCAAAAACTATTTTGCCACAACTTGGGCTCTGGGTGTGTTAGATACACTGTATTTGAAACAATTGGAACTATTTGTTTTCCTGAACATGGATATACCAAATCCAAACTAATTTGACCATTTTAGGTCAATATTTTCCACCCGGAAGCTGTTCTGGTGCTGAAACGGCTGCTTAAGAAAATAATTAAATTAATAATAAAACAGATTTTTTTTTTTAGTGTATAAATAAAAATACCCAAATATAATATTTTTTAGATGCATTGAGAGGCCTGGAATGTAATAATAATAATAAAATAATAATAATGGTATAGAAGTAATGAAAACGCTACATGATGTAATGACTACGAAAGATTGTGGTTTCTGGTTTGACCTTCAGGATTGCAGCTTTTGATGTCCACATATGTGCCTTGTGTGTTTTGCCATTTAATAATTATTCAATCCTATTTTCGGCTCAGATTAATATAATTTCGGACAACAACAGCATATAATACACACTGGATAATTGCATTAAACAACAGTGCTATTTCAGTTTTAAACAGAATGTCGTATTCTGTTCAGGCGCTCCGTGGCCTGCTATGAGGTCCTTCTGATCGCCATGTGGTGTTGGATAATTCTAGAAGAACGTCAGTGAGACTTCATCTCTAGCGTTACCGAAGCACAGGGCCTGAGAGTGACCCGCCAGAGCTCATTTATTTGACATTCAGTGGCTTTGCAAAGACCTGTTTCTCAACGTTCATTTATATTAGCTATTAAGTCCTCAAAGATGTTGTCTGTGGCGAGAACAGCAGCGAGAAACATGTCGTGCTCTCAGAAATCCTCCAGCACTGTGTCTGGTCTCATCAAGAAGGTGAGTTTGTTCTTCACTACTACTGACTGAGTGCCCTTAAAGTGTGCTGTCAGTCAGATTGATTTCTCAGTGGGTATTTGATTCAGTCTCTTTATATCGAGCCGACATGATTTTGATCTGGACTGTAACGTTAGATGAAGTTGATGCAGTGATGTTGGTTTGGTAACAGGATCCATTGACATTGCCTGAAGTGATTAAGCTAGTAATCATGTAACGTTAATTTGTAGCCATACTCATCATATAAAATCTGTTAAAGACACAAAACAGTGGGAAGACAAGCTTTAAACTAATCATTTCCCCCTTGCATTAAGAAAAAACCCAAATATTCATGTGATTTAACCACGTTCCAGCGTTATGTAAGTTAAGTGATTTGTTTTAGAGACATGAGGATTTATTATCCGTCAAGTCATCTAACGTTAGACAGTTAAAAGTGTGTAAACAGCAATGGAGGTCATTCATTTGTTGTCTGTGGAGTTGAGGTAGATTGTGTTTGAATGACCTTCATGAAGTGTCCCTGAAGCATCCCACCTCGGGTTATGACATGAGCTTTCCTTCATCTGGCTGTTTCACTGATAAATCACTTGTTGTTCATTAATAACATGTACTGACTGAGTGTTTGAAGTAATATTGCCATTATGTTAAAGTACTGTAATCCACGTGATTATCTTTGTTTCAACATGACCACATGGTCAGACCTGTCAAATTGAGTAATTCTGTATATGTCTGTCTTTTGGCACTAACTGCACTCTGTACAGCATCTCATGTAGTCATTTCCCTTCTATTTTGTATTATAGTTTTCTAGTGAAACTTCCTTTTTTTGTCTCTTCATTTTGTTAGGCTTGTTGGAATGGACTGACTCAACAAACTCTCCAGACTTCAGCCAGACGTCAGTATGCGTAAGTATCATATTAGCGGTTCTATCATAGACGATGAAGGTCCATGAACGAGTGTCTGAGCTGCCGGGTGGTTTTTCAGTTCGGAGGCGATCCGAGGCGCTGTCATCGGTATTGATCTGGGAACCACAAACTCCTGCGTGGCTGTGATGGAGGGAAAACAAGCAAAGGTAAGCTAAAACTAATGCTCCTGGTTTCACAGACGAGGCTTAGACTAAAATGCATGTTTGAGCTGTTTTAACTGAAAGAATCGTATCTTAAAATATGTCAGTGCCATTGTTTTGTCTCAAGATGCACACCAGTAATGTTTCTTTTTTTTCTAAGGCACTTTTATAAAAGCAACTTAAATGCTCTAAGTGAACTAAGATCTAAATCTGGCTTAATCTAAGCCCTCTTTGTGAAACTGGGCCATGAAGTGTTCATTTAGTTGTAGCACACATAAAAACAATCCAAAACTGCTAAGGAGCTGAGTGCAGGAATAACTTTTGTGACAACATTTTAAATGGTTTTGTCCCAGGACTCAAGAATGGGTGATATACTGCACTGTTATGTACTTGCTTGTCATTGTTTAAAATGCACAAAATATGCACAAAGCTTATAGAATACACTGTCCCAAGAATTTACATTGGGCAAAAATGTATCTTCCTCAATATTTTTGTCCTGTTTTCCAATACAAATATCTTGAAATCTTTGAGATGCAAATTTAAAACAAAGTCTTTATAAATTAAACAAAATAAAGTGAACCTTTAACATAAATATCTGTCAATGAGTTATGAAAACTTCCCTTTGAGTTAAGGTGATTTTTCTGAGCCCTTTGGCAGATATATATTATTATTATTATTAGCATAAACTCGCTTAATTTATCAATTTCACAAAAACAAAACTTCATATTTTATATCATTTTGTATCTCTAGTAAATGCATCTTGATTTAAGAATATTTAGACAATTGCACTGGAAAACCAGACAAAAATCTGAAGAAGAATGAGGAAGATCACTTTTTTGCAGTGTGATCAGAAGTTACAGTAAAAGAGGTTCCCTTCAGTTTATTTATTTGTTTTGTCTTTTTTACTTTGTAATAAAAAGGTCTTAATGTCAGAATGACCAGAAACCATGTTAATTACTATGAAATGCACATTTAAAATGATGTAAAGCCCCTATTGAGAACAAGAACAAATCTGAATGAATCTTCAGTGACTCACCACCACTACTGTCTGCCTGAAATTGACATTGAATCAAAATGCTGTTGAACTAAAACGCATCACCGTAACAGGTCCTGGAGAACGCAGAGGGTGCGAGGACGACCCCGTCAGTGGTGGCCTTCACATCTGATGGAGAGCGGCTCGTGGGAATGCCGGCCAAACGCCAAGCTGTCACCAACCCCAACAACACTCTCTACGCCACTAAACGTCTGATTGGACGGCGCTATGATGACGCTGAAGTCCAGAAAGATTTGTAAGGCATTTCATTTCAAACTTAATGTCCATACAAACACTCACACCAACATGTACTTATACATACATATTTACATGTGTGTTATTATACTAGCAAACTTGTAATTAGGGCTGTCACGATTCCTCAAAGTTTGAGTGCTTGATTTATAAAAAAAAAAAACAATCCTTGATTGCAATTTACCCGTGTCGGTCAATTGCCAATTTCAGAAGTTTTGCACTCCAAGGACGAGAATCCATGAACCGCATTATTGCGCCGTTATCTAACTGCTGCACGATATATTAAAACTGAATGTTAGTCGGCTAGAACAGTGTTTCCCAACCCTGTTCCTGGAGGCACACCAACACTGCACATTTTCCAACTCTTCCTAATTGATCACACCTGAATCAACTCATCAGCTTGTTAGTAGAGACTCCAAGACCAGAAATATATGGGTCAGATAATGGCTAGTTCACACTACAGGATTTTAAGCCCGATTTGCAAGTTAACGAGCTCGCCGACAGGTCGGGCTGTAATCGTGCGCAAATCTGCGGATGATCCGCGCTCGCCAATCTTTAAGTGTGAAATACTAAACGACGCATCAAAAACGCTCGCTGACACATCGCCGACGCGTCACCGACGCCGAACAAATATCTAGCATGCCAAATATCTGGAGCTGTCGGCCGACTCGATAGCGTGTGGTGTCACGTGTCGTGGCGAGCTACAGCTAATGAGAGAGCAAGGCACGGACAATCCCTGCTGCCTGCGTGCGCTTATCCAGCCTTTGACCCATATTCTTTTTTTCTCCTTTTTTTTCCTTGGTTCTGAACAGACCATTGCGCAAACAACTTGCACCGCCAAATTTGTCCCGGTGTCCATTTTCAAATAGACGTAATTAACACCTGTTTCGCGATAGTTCCCATCCACCTCTCGCGTGTGTTTTTGTGACTAAACGTGGTTTGGGGGACCGGAGAGAGTCGTTGAGTGACAGAGTTGTTGTCAGCTCGTGTAGTGTGTAACCCCCTGTTGCAGATCATTCATGTAGTATCGCGTAGTGTGAACAGCACAACGACTTCAAGACTCCAGAGCAAGTCATGTAGTGTGAACAGCACACTGATCTGCCGACGTTTAAAGTTGTGTAGTGTGAACTAGGCATTAGGGAGACATCCAAAATGTGCACTGTTGGTGTGCCTCCAGGAACAGGGTTGGGAAACACTGGGCTAGAAGAGGCTTAGTTGACCAATTTTAGTAGTCGGTTAGTTGCAGAAAAAAAAAAGAAAGCTTGAAATGTCTACTTTTAAACGAACCAATCCAAAGCAAAAAGAAATACTCTCTGCTTATGTACTCTGCTTAAAATACTCTGTCACGTCAGCATCACTGACTCGGAAAACACTAGTTTATCAATAAATAATTAAAATGTCTCCTTGCAATTTTTCTGACTCATTCATAATCATTACTTTTGCCGGTTCTTTGCGGCAAGCTTTGTGTGTGCGCTCGAGTGTGGAATGGGCTATATTACGCCTATATATTTCAAACGCTCATTATGGTTTAGTATTCTCCTCAGTATATATTTAAGTATTTAAATTAATATAAACCTACGATTAGTCGACTAATGGCTTAAATGAACGACGACTAGTCTAAAAATCTTTAGTCGGGGGCAGCCATAATTCACAGTAAATGCTGCTCTGCACAAACTCAGTTTCTGTTTGTTTGGGTTTCCATTAACATGTATTTTGGGAAGGCATAAAGTCTGATGTGCTTTGTGTTTCATAGTGGGGTGTTGCACTGTTATACTATTAATCGTCACAATAATCGGCAGATTACTCGATTACCAAAATATTTTAAATATAATGTACTTGGGATGTAAATTTTCAGGAATATTAATAATCGAGTTTCATTAAATATTAACGATCAATTTATTGATTAATCGTTAACATGAATGATTACATATATTGGCATGAACGGTACCAAAAATATTTGGGAAAGAACAGTGGGGTAGACGTATGTTGCGCCACGTCTCGTTATTTTCTATGCTTCTCGCTCACCATGAGCGGCGTGGTTAACAGACACTGGGCCACACAAACACTGTTCCTCCTCCTGCTAAATCTGCTCATCTGAACACAAGCAGAAATGCTTAAAGACACCGAGAGCGCTGACCTCTGACACTTCACACACACCGCGCTCATTCAAACACACAGAGAAGAGCTTATCAGAAATTACACACCACTGCAAATAAAGATGTCTTGTTCTCATGTTTCATCGTGTACTTTCAAATACAATCATGGTGTTTGTGGTGTTCATAATATTTACTTACAAGGAAATGCCTCCAACACTCATGACGCTGAGACCGCATTTGACCGTTTTCGAGTAAGCCAAGGTTGTGCATTTGTGCAGCAGACATGAAATGCACTCTAGCGTCTTAACCATCTGCTCGCATGATCACTCGACGCATCTGTGCTGAATTAACATCCTTATAATGTAGTTTTTGTTTTTCTTGCAAATAAGTGATAAACTTTGCTGTGATTGACAGGAAAAATGTGCCCTATAAGATCGTGCGTGCCTCTAATGGAGATGCCTGGCTGGAAGCCCACGGCAAACTGTACTCGCCCAGTCAGGCCGGAGCCTTCATCCTCATGAAGATGAAGGAGACTGCAGGTGAGTCCTGCCCGAAGAACGGCAGTTTAAGACCGAAATCATCAAAAGCTCCATCAAACCACTGTTCTTCCTCTTCTTTCTCAGAGAGCTACTTGGGCCATGCGGCGAAGAACGCTGTTATTACAGTACCAGCTTACTTCAACGACTCCCAGAGACAGGTGAACCTGTCAACACACCACCTGCTTTTTACATTCTACTAGATTGAATTAAAGGGATAGTTCACCCAAAAATGAAAATTCTGTCAGTAATTACTCACCCTCATGTTGTTCAACCCCGTCGTTCATCTTCGGAACACGAATTAAGATATTTTTGATGAAATCTGAGAGCTGGATCACTCCTCCATAGGCTTCTAAGGGATTGAATCTTGCCAGCCCCGAAAAGTTTCAAAGACATCGTTAAAATAGTCCAAGTGACTACAGTGGCTCAATCTTAAGTTTATCAAGTGACGAGAATACTTTTTGTGCGCAAAATGAAGACTTTATTTCAACTATTAATTTCCTTGTCTGTGGGCCTCGAGTGAGTTCACTAGTGTAATAGCGTAAGTGCTTCTGTTGTTGTACGTCACACGCATCACACACATGAGCAGCATCTGCCAATAGTGAGCCTACGTGTGACGTACAACACAGAAGTGCTGCGCTATTACACTAGTGAACTCACTCGAGGCCCACAGAGAAGGAAATGAATAGTTGAAATAAAGTCGTTATTTTTGTTTTTTCTTTGCGCACAAAAAGTATTCTCGTCGCTTTAAAGGGATAGTTCACCCAAAAATGGAAATTGTCATCTTTTCTTCACTTTATGTTGTTCCAAACCTGTATGAGTTTCTTTCTTCTGTTGAACACAAAAGAAGATATTCTGAAGAATGTCAGTAACCGAACAGTTGATGGGCCCCATTGATTTCCATTATATATTTTTCTCCATACTGTTGAAGTCAATGGGGCCCATTAACTGTATGATTACTGACGTTCTTCAAAATATCTTCCTTTATGTTTAGCAGAAGAAAGAAACTCTTACAGGTTTGGAACAACTTGAGGGCGAGTAAATGATGACAGAGTTAATGACAGTGCTTTTCACAATACATATTGTTTCAAAGCATTACTGAAAATGCTTGTATCAGTCTTACATTTTAGAGAGCATTCTGTTATCGGCCACTGACGTGAGTGCTCATGTTGTGAACGGCTTTGCTTTATCGGATGCATTACTGTCTGTTAGATCTGGTGTGTTTGTTACAGGCGACCAAGGATGCAGGACAGATTGCAGGTTTGAATGTTCTGCGTGTTATTAATGAGCCGACTGCTGCTGCTTTAGCCTATGGACTGGATAAGACTCAAGACAAAATGTAAGTAACAGATGCTCTTACTACAATATTTAATTTTATCTTTATATACCAACATTGGTAGGGATTATGCCATACCAGTTAATCATGTCCAATACTGATTCCAATACTGATACCAATCCAAAACAAAACTGTGCTTTAATTTTTTAGGTACAGCTGGTCTATTAAACGGTAGCAAGTAAGAAATACAGAAATTGAATCAATTCAGGGCTCGACAATAAGGATGGGCCGGGGACTGTCACTTTCCCGATCGGGCCAGTGCTGTAGGGGTGATATATATGATATCGTAATTGTTGATTTAACAGTCTGACATTATCGAGTATGTCCCTCACTTTACAAAACACACCCATTGAGTGCACGCATACACTACGTGATGTAGTCTAGTAAATTAGACAAGTGAGCGTGCACATTTAGAGCGCACACTTCTACTGCGTGATTTAGTCTATTAAAATGCATTTAGAGTGATCCCAGATTAAAGATAAGTGGCAAAAATGCCACTGTCTTTTTATATGTATATTATTTAATCTAGTTAACCAATATTACACGAAGAGTGTCGTTTTTACTCTAAAAATCAATGTCACATTTGTAATCATGCTGATATTTGATGTACACTTTAATAAACAAGTTAATATTAAGTGACTTACATTTTAGACATCAAATCGCTCTGTTCCGCCAATGAAAATAGTTTCAAACAAAGTCCACAGCAATGTTTTGCATCTCTGAGCAGCACACTAGTCGATCTTTACTGAATGAATCTGCTTTTTGAACGAATCAGCTGAATCAATGATTCAATGACTCCCTCATTAAGACAGTAAAGTGCTTCGTTCCTGAATGAATCGGTTGTTTCTCAATGACTCACTCATTACCTGTGAGTTTAATTTCACATTTTTAAAGTATCTTTTCATTTTTGTTAATTATTTCAAATAACAGTATTTAACGTTTTATATTTTCAACATTTCAAAACATTATTTATGCATCTTTAACTGCTCTTCACTGATTAACTTAAATACATGTTGATCTATAGTTATATATTTATACATTAGATTACAATTTGTGTACCTATCTCCTGTTTAAACCTACACGAAAAACCTGAAAAGCACTGTTTATTTCATTTATATGTTTGTTCTGTTGTATTTATTTGTGCTATTGCTCGTATTTGTTCCTATTATTACTTACTCTTTAAATCTAGTAGCTTTTGGAGTCATAACCTTATTTATTATGGTTACATGTATCAAAAATAACGAAAACAAAACTAGGCTTTTTTTATAGGCCCATTTATTTTTCTTTAACTTAATTAGTTTTTTTGATGTGGGGCCAGTGAAAATTGTGGCAGGGCAAGTCAAAATTTGAACCACTTGCCCAACCGGGCCACTAGAAAAAATCATTAGCGTCGAGCCCTGCAATTGTAAAAAAAAAAGAAAGCACTGTGTAGTCTAAAGCTACTAAAGTTCAGGACTGGTTTGAAAATATACATTTTCACATTTTGAATCTTCACATTTTGATTCTTAAATTTCAAGAATCGATTGTTTAGTCAGTGCTGTTTTCAGTTGATGTGTGAACAGAATGTCATTAAACGTTATTCGTAGCGCACCTAACATCCAATAATTGCAAAATGCTTTGATTTGTTACTTTTGGTATAATAGATGTGAATGAAAATTATGTAAGAAATTATGAAATTAAATACCATTTTGTCACTTTTAAATGTTTGGGAGAGATCAGTTAAAGCGGCACCGATCCTCTTTACTAGAGAGAAACAGGAACTCTAGCGAGGAACATTTTGCACAAAAATATGCACTATATTACATATTCATTAGAACTGACTTGACATGTTCTTCAATATTTAAAGTATATTTGAATAAATCTGTCATGAAAACAAGGTATGACCGCTTCCATAACATTTAATTTTTAACTTTAATATTAGAGATGCTCCGATCAGCATTTTTGGGGCCGATTACCGATCACCAAAATCATGATCTGCCGATTGCCGATCACTGCCGATCACAGAATGGCAGGGGAATGGGAATCTTTTATCTATAATCTAGCAGAGTTTGCACCATTTGTAGAAATGTGTTTATTTAATTGTATTTAGAAAATGAGATGTCTTAAGGCTACTGTAGGCCAGCTTTCCCAAATAAGGCAGAGTAACATTAAATTATTCCAAACAAAGAGGGGTCAGGCAGACCAACACACATCAGATCAGCCTAATGGGAGGGGATCAAGTTACACTTAGGCATATTTGGAAATTGTAGCCTCTTAATACACCCACTACATTTACTAATTGGCAACAAAATGTACAACTTGTTACACCAAAACTGGCTACTGATAAAAGGACAAAACTATGGCAAGTTTTTTTCTGTTATTATTATGAACGTCTGATGTAGTTGAGCAGAATGCTCTTTTATGAAGTTACTTCATTAAAGGACATATTCTTGAGATTATGCCTGAAAAGGTTTTGGATTTTTTATCATATGTTCATTTTAAAATATATATTGTATAAAATGACTTCTTGTTTATATTTGTTTTGTTTTATTGTATTTATATGATATTTGTATTTTTATAATTGAATTTTTGCCATGAAAATAGCTTTGAATGCTGACATGGCATTAAATAAAATAATCTGAATCTGATGTAGTTGAGGAACCAACTACGTCAGAACAAAAAAAATAAAATACCACCACCACTTTTGAAACATTCATTTTATGGAATGTACCAATACAAATAAATAAAAACATCTCCAGTTAACTCAGAGCATTCATTTAGTTCATTTGTTAAATAAGAGGCGATCTAGCGCTGAAATGGTTGTTTTTTTATCAAGTGATCAAAGTGCTCGTTGCCGCAGCGATCAGTGGCGCAGATACCGCGTTCTGTTGTGGCTCGCGCGGTGCACGGTCTTCACTCGGACGCGCGCTTCAATCCGTTGGGAAACTCCCTATTCGTTCCGGTGAAGGAGAACTCATGTTGCCACTGCCAAGCTCCACTCCTCTGTTGTGTGCCCGTGCGCCACGCATGCAGGTGGGAAAAAGTCACGCGAGTAATTTACGTTACGTGATCGGCTTTTTTGATCGGCGCTTTTGGGGTTCGCCGATCAATCTATTTTTATCCAATATCGGCCGATCATGATCGGCGTCCGATCAATCGGAGCATCCCTATTTAACATTATAGTAATGTACCAACTGGGGTTCCATGTAAAGTTTACAGCATTAGTTGTTGTTTTTTTGAGAGAAGTTGACGTACTTTACCTGATATGTTTCTAAATGAATCCGTATGGAATCGATTCACAAGCTTGTAATTAGAAGTCAAATTGTGAATTTTGTGTCAGTGCCCAGTCCAACTAAAGTTATTCAGTCAAGAGCAGAAAAATTGGTGATTTTCTGTCTTTTGTTGTTTGATTTGTCATTATTGCTGCAGACAGCAACAGGATTATTAGTTGCTGTTAGTTAGGTGTATGCATAGGTATGTGTGTGTGCATTTATGCGGATACATATTGTATTCATTTGTTTTATGCATGTTTTTGATAGGGACAAATGTGTGTTCCGTGTGTTTTATTATGTGGTATATAATGTGGTTGGTTGTACAGTGTTGTCTGATGTATATTTTTATGCCAGCGTTAAGATTATTGTCTGTCTGAAGTCAAAGACTGAATGCACGCATCCAATATCTGCAGGCCTGTTACTAATGACTTCATTCAAAAGGAAACTATATCTGTCTTTATTCCAGAATTGCGGTGTATGATCTTGGTGGCGGGACGTTTGATATCTCAGTCTTGGAGATCCAGAAGGGTGTTTTTGAGGTGAAATCCACCAACGGAGACACGTTCCTGGGTGGAGAAGATTTTGATCAGCACCTTCTCAGACATATAGTGAAGGAGTTCAAGAGAGAGGTTTGTATCTGTGTGTTTAAGTAGTGTTGCACCATCCGTATTCATTTTGAAGGGGTCATAAAAACCCTGATTTTCAGCTTCTTTTTTTGCCCATATATTTACAAGTTCGTATGCTATATTAAAATGTACCACACTAAATTTTTCAGACAATTTACATAGTGTAAAATACTAAAATTAAATTAAAAACCATTATGAATACTCCCGTTTTTACTGTCTAAGATCCTTGTGATGTAATGGCAACCAGTAAATCTCAAAAATAAGAGAAATGCATAAACTACAAGTTACTAAACCTGCTCCCTCCAGTGAGAAAGCATCAGTAGATGACGTCTTGGTGTTTTATTGTGATGCAAACCACCAACTATTAAGCAACAGAATGAAGATGCTGTGCAATTACCGGTATAGAAGGTCAAACTGTAAACGCATGTTGTACTCTGTAAATAGAGACATGCATGTTTATATACATGTATTGTATCTCTGTGGATCTAAAAAAAAAACACCGAATCGCATGGGGCTGAATGAGGCGGAGAGAGCACACACGAGCACTCAAACTTTCTCTTATCTCTCCACACTGACTGACTGCTGTAACACATCAAATATAGTCTCATTTGTATTCGTATGCGTTTAATTCAGTTTTACGTTCATTTGCAGTATGCTTGTCCTCTCCATCTCTAACTGTACAGCAAGTCAGAAGAATTACCATACTAACTCTTGAAAACGGACACGTTATTCATATAATTATATATATTTTTTAAAACAAACCATGATGGTTCTCTAATTTAAAGTCTCATATGAAATCACAAATACTGAAAGTTGCCAGTAATTCACATATTATCATATTTCACTCATTAGTGCTATATAGCATGTGTGATTTGATTTGTGCTGCATTTAATTTCCTCCTGTGATCAGTGATTTACAGGAGTGAGGCTGATAAATGCACCCCTAATATTAAGCATTATTATGGAATGTAAAAACTCGAACTATTGTTCTTTTTGAGCAGAACTATTAATAATCAGACTGCAATGCAAAATACATTTTGAAATGCATTTTCCTTTTTAAGCTTGTCTTCGACAAGCAGCAAAACTTGGTCAAATATTTGGTTTAATTTAGACAACCCATTAAAATTCTACTGAAATTTACCTAATTTTGCCAGGTTTGCTATATTGATGACAATTTTGCGGTTTCATTGTTTGATTGGAATTCACACTTTGTGGATATTAATGTTGTCAAGTTCAAGTGTAAACTGCTGTCAGATACAGTTGGTTCGCTTCACATGATGTGATTTAATTATGCGCACTCAATACTCATATTCATATAGTGATTATTAGTGTGATGCAGCCTGTAGTCATAACCGCACTGGCCAGAGGAGAACTGGCCCTCTGACTGGGTCTGGCTTCTGTCGTCTCTGCCTGGCTTAGTTAGGGACACTAAATAGTCAACAATATTATTGACTTGACTGCAATGACATTATTAAACTTAGCTGGATGATGACATCACTGTTTTCTGCAGAGCTGCTTTATAGATCATTTAAACTCCTATCATAATTGATGATTTTTTACAGTTTTTGAACTGAATGAACACATTTCAAGCTGCTTTACTGCAGAATTGTATTCTCTCTGCATCACTAAATCATCATTTTCCTGTTATCACTGTAAAGCTGATTTGAAGCGATCTGTGTTGTAAAAATGGGTCACTGTTTGCATGATTAGTTAAGTACCTAATGAAGGATTTTCAGCATCCAGGTAAAGTGTTGTTGAGAACAGAGCTTGTTAATGTGTGTGTGTGTGTGTGTGTGTGTGGTCTCGTTGCAGTCTGGAGTGGATCTGACGAAAGACAACATGGCTCTGCAGAGGGTGAGAGAGGCTGCGGAGAAAGCCAAGTGTGAACTGTCTTCCTCTCTGCAGGTGAGTGTGTGTGTGTGTGTGTCTGCGGTCATGTGACCAGACAAAGACATGATTAACCCAATGATCATACAGCGATTTATTATTATTCAAATTAAAACCCACAAATAAATTAAAGACATATTTATATTGCCGTAATATAATTGTACTGTAAAATCTAAAATTAAGTGTATAAAATAAGTTTATTTTATAGAACAACAGTTCTAATATTTCCTCTTTTCCTTATTTTTTTTTTTTTTATTACTGAAGCACTTAAATCAAAGTGTTTGTTTGTGTTTTGCATGGTAGTTGAACATGTCTATAAGATTATAGTGAATAGTCTGTATTTTTAGGGAATTGGGAGAAGAGGAACAGCTATTTGTGTTATTTCAGCAAGCTTGCACTGGTAAGTTTAAGTAACTGTATCTTAATGTTTCTGCACACAGACTGACATCAACCTGCCCTACCTGACGATGGACGCCTCTGGGCCGAAACACTTGAACATGAAGCTCACGCGCTCTCAGTTCGAAAGCATCGTGGCAGATCTGATCCGCAGGACGGTGTCTCCCTGCCAGAAGGCCATGCAAGATGCCGAAGTCTCCAAGAGTGACATTGGAGAAGTGCTGCTGGTCGGGGGAATGAGCCGAATGCCAAAGGTCAGAACTGGACCCAGAACTGAACCGCTCTCAAATGAAGCGGCTTCATACAGCTTAAAACGTTGTCAAAATAGTTCCGGTTCACATGGCTGATCGGAAGCGATAAATAATTCTGTATTATACATTTTTAAGGCCAGACAAGTAATTTTGTGAATGTCAATTTGTAAAGGACTACACGCCTCCGCACATATATATTCAAACGCGCATACCTATAGATTAAACGCGTAATACACATGTGCACGCCGTCAGTGTTCTCACAGGTTCATGTTTTTTAAGTTTGCGCAGAGATAACTTGCGCAAAAATTATTATTATTTTTGTAAAAAAAAAAAAATCGAGGCTTGCACCTTGGAACCTATTTCAAGGTTTTGTTCTCAAGCCACCACTGATGATCTTTGCAGTGGAAGTGAATAAATCAAAACTAACTTTAGCTGGACAATAACTTTATTCTAGAGCTGCTGTAAAGCCAAAACAATCTCTGTTACTGTAATTTCCTTTTATCACTGTAAAGCTGCTTTGAAACCATCTATATGGTTAAAAGCGCTATATAAATGAAGGTGACTTGACTTTCCTCTGTTCTCAGGTCCAGCAGACGGTTCAGGATCTGTTTGGTCGGGCTCCCAGTAAGTCCGTGAACCCAGATGAAGCCGTGGCGATCGGCGCTGCCATCCAGGGAGGAGTTCTGGCCGGGGACGTGACGGACGTGCTCTTGTTGGACGTTACTCCTCTGTCTCTCGGGATCGAGACTCTGGGAGGCGTCTTCACCAAACTCATCAACAGAAACACAACCATTCCTACCAAGAAAAGCCAGGTAGGTTCATAAACAGCAGTAGTATTTTGGATTTGAAATTGTGAAGACGTTTGCAGTGCTTGTTCGTTTCATCGATTGGTAACAGATAGGGATTCACCGATCCGATACTCAGCATCGGTATCGGCTCCGATACTGGCATTTTTGCCGGATCGGGTATCGGTCAGACGAGGCCAATCCGATATTGTGCGTATACTATTCTGTGTTATTATTGTTAAGTCCCACAAAAGCACCAAAAACATTATAAAGCACCATAAAGTTTTCGTGCACTATATTACAAGTGTTCTGAGGCCATTATATTATAATGTGAGATAGATAGCGCTTTGAGCCGCACTGTATTGCAGCCTTTCATATAATACAGTGACACAATGAAAGATTATTAATGGCCTATCTATCATATGTTGCAGCCTCATTAAACAGGTGTGCTATACATTTAAAACATGTCTCAATTGTATAGTAGCCTATAGCTATGTATAAAATAATTTATCTTTTTGATTTTTGTTAACTTGTTTTTCATGAATGTATTTTACAATACAAAGAGCAATGTGTAACGTTTTACCAGATTTAGTGTTACACTTATTGTCTCTTATTTGTTTTTTTCACTAGATGTTCAGATTTTATACAATTATTGTGGACTCATGATTTTTCTAGACTAAATTTTACTGCTGAATTATCCACTAATCTAGTTTATAAAAGCATTTTTGTCATAGATTATGATCATATATTTTTTGGATTTGTTTTTCTTTATAATGAAGTTGTCTGTATTAAGTAGATTGTGTTTAACACACAAAAGAGTGATTATCAGTTCAACACACAGAGAGTTATATAAATTCTACTTAATTAAAAAAAAAAATGTGTTGGTATCGGCATCGGTCGATACTCAACATTTTTGGTATCGGATCGATTCTGAAAAAAGTGGTATCGGTGCATCCCTAAACTGAGATCATGTTATGTAGTCGCTGGTGTTTTTTTCTTCCCAGAGCGGCTTTACACATTCTGTTTGTCAGAATCACAAGTACATGCATGTGCTTTACACCTGTGTTTGTGTGTGTAGGGATAAATCACTTGTATAAAATTGAGCAACATAGTGAATATTTTTTTATTATTATTTGCCTGTAACATTTTTGTAATTTTATTTTTTTTCTAAATCTTGTTTCTTGGTCTTGTAACTTGCAAGTATGCATTGTGGGAAGAAGGAATGTTTTCACAGCATGACTTAACTTCAGTATCAAACGTGGCTTTCATTATCATTTTATTGAAACTGTCTCTGTCAATATAAAGGTTCAAAGCTCTGAATTGACAGTATTTCTTTCCATTGCATATTAAAATGAAGGTTTTACACAAAAAAGAAAATTGAAATTACAAACTCATGTCGTTCCAAATTCATAATTTTAATGAAACCTGTGAGATTTCTGTTCCTTCATTGGAAGCCTGTTCCACCAAAACTTTGCTTCAAAATGTTAAATACATCGTAAAAGAAATCCATATGAAAGTTAATTAATTAATTAAATGTAATTAAATTAGTGGTTTAATTAGATTAATTCTGATTTAATTTAGGCTTTTATTCACATAAATACATTGCTCAACTTAAAAAAAACATGGACTAAATCGTCTGATTTATATGGATTTCTTTTACGATCTCCTAATGAACTTTTTGAAGGATCAAAAGTTTTGGTGGAATATACTTTTAATGGAGAGACAAAAATATCGCAGGTTTCATTAAAAATATCTTCATTTGTGTTTCGAAGATGAACAAAAGTTTAATGGTTTTGGAATGGTATTATTGACAGGATTTTCATTTTTGGGTGAAATTTAATAACCTACACTACCGGTCAAAAGTTTGGAAACATTAATGGTTTTAAAAAGTAGTCGCTTATTCTCATCAGGTCTGCATTTATTTGATCAAAAATACAGTAAAAACGGTAATACTGTGAAATATTATTGCAATTTTTAATGAACTGGTTTCTGTTGTAATATATTTTAAAATGTAATTTATTCCTGTGATGAAAGCTGAATCATTACTCCAGTCTTCAGTGTCACATAAACGGTTTCCACAAAAATATGTATAAACTGTTTAATATTATTAATAATAATAGTTTCCTGAGCAGCAATCAGCATATTAGAATGATTTTGAAGGATCACTGAAGACTGGAGTAACGATGCTGAAAATTCAGCTTTCATCACAGGAATAAATTAGTTTAAAAAGTATTAACCTTAATGTTTCCAAACTTTTGACAGGTAGTGTATGTAGGCAAAAAATGCTGTTTATGATCATATTGATATCAATGAGAAAGATTGGTTAAATGTAATGAAAAACCTTTCTATGTGTATATCATTTTTTATTTTTATTTTTTGACTATCGCTTTTTGCATTAAACATTTTCAATGTTTCTTTTGTACATTTTTCGAAGTTGCGTTGGTCAGTAGTGGAAATGATGGTTACTCTGATTTAAATCAGCCATTTCAGGGCCTAAAAGCTTAAAGAAAAAAGATTCGTCATAAATCTCCTATTTATTGCTCAGCCCTATGTAACGTATGAATATGAGCATGGGTTGACGTTGGTGATCTGTCTTCTCTCAGGTGTTCTCTACCGCTGCTGATGGACAGACTCAAGTGGAGATCAAGGTTTGTCAGGGAGAGCGAGAGATGGCCGCAGACAACAAGATTCTGGGACAGTTCACTCTGGTATGTGCTCTGGGGTGAATATTGAGATGCAGATTTACATTTCATATCCATTTACGGCTCAAATGTTGCATTTCTGTGTTCTGAACAGGTCGGCGTCCCTCCTGCTCCTCGTGGCGTCCCGCAGATTGAAGTAACCTTCGATATCGATGCTAACGGGATTGTGCACGTCTCCGCTAAAGACAAGGGCACCGGCCGAGAACAGCAGAGTAAGTCTAGACCAAAATCCGCTTCAAAGGAAACTGTTCTTAATTGTTCAGCAAAATATAATAACTTGCTCCATAACTTTCTTATGGACGCTATTGTTTGATGTTAACCAGTTCTTAAACAGCTGGTATTTACTCATTGTTTACGCCACTGTTGTAGTAATGCGACCAATAGTAATACAGTTAAAGTTAATGTAGTAAAGGTCACAGAAATAACTAAAGCCCCTTTCACACAGAGATTCCGGAAAATACACGGATAAAGTGACCCGGGATTTGACCCGGGTTCGTTTGATTTTGGTTCATTCACACTGCCAGTGATTTTCCGGAATCAGAGAGTGCGTTCACACACAACCCGTAAAAATCCCGTAAATACACGTGACATCGATGTGACATGTAATGTCTCAGGAGCGTCTATAGTTTGCTTATGAGCTGCGATTTCTCTCTCGAGAAACCATGCTTGTGCATTTTTTTTCTCTGATTCGATCATAAACGAGCGCATTACGTACCGTTTCACTAGCCTGCTTTCACTTCACTTCAGCGCCATCATTACGACACGGCATTGATTACGGCTTTTGTTCACACAGCTCGCGTTCTGGGACTGATCCCGGCAATGTTACTAGGTCCCCAACCCGGGATCAATCCCGGGTCGTGTTTGCGTTCACACAGTAGGTGTTCTGGCAATTTCCCGGGATCAATGCGCTGTGTGAAAGGGGCTTAAATAACAAAAATAGTAAATAACAGTGTTTTTGAAACCTATTTTAAATGTATGGAAGTCATTGGCAGTCCACTGCTACTTCACATTCAGATCAACTCTTTTCTAGCATGCAACGTCCACTTTCAATCTAGTCTGCTCCGATTGAATATCCTGTTTAAAGGGATAGTTCACCAAAAATGAAAATTAGCCCATGATTTACTCACCCTGAAGCCATCCTAGGTGTTATCGGAGTTATATTGACGCACAACGCAATGATGAACGCGGTTGCCCAGCCCTGTTTGTTTGAACTGTGAGAGGCGTCAACTGCCGCCATTGTGTTGTCAAGTTCAACTGTTGTGCCCCGTTTACACGAAGGAATGACACAGATATTTCCCTACGGTTTAGCCTCTCATTTACACGAAAATCCCGTTTTTATCACAGAAAACGATTATTTCTAAAAACTCCGGCCAAAGGGAGATTTTGGAAAACTACGTTTGCATGTAAACTAAGAAAAACTGAGTTTTAGGCAGCCGACGTCACAGTATGCGACAGAACTTGCACCTGCGTCAAAAGTGCGATTTCTTTGTTCTTCCTCTGTGGATTTATTGGCGGGTCGCATACCAACTTTTAAGGTGCATACCGCCACCTCCTGTACTGGAGTGACCTCTTTGTTCAAAAGAGAAACAGGAAGTGATTTGTTGCTGTTGTTGCTATTTTCGGGATTCTGATTGGCTAACGTGAGCTTGAGCTTCTCGTTACACTGCCACCTACAGGTTTGGCATGCTCTTAACAGCATATATGCACGGGTTCTTAAACAAACACTTTTCTGAAAACTGACAGGTGTGCACAATGTTATTTTTGAAAACGGAGAGGGTGAAATGTCCGTTTATGAAAGCCATGTGTAAACGCAGCCTAACTCTTTTGGCGTAAATCGATGTGTACGACCGTCTGCCGGAAGCTAGTTATTTTAGTTGATAAAGTTTTAAACATGGATATTTTTCTTACACGAACGCATCGCTTCACTTCAGAAGACCTTTTATTAACCCCCGCAGATGCACTTTAATCATGAATAGATGCGCTTTGATGGACTTCCAAAGTCAAACAGTCATTCACTGCCATTATAAAGCTTGGAAGAGCCAGGGCATTTTTTAATATAACTCAGATTGTATTCAAGAAGAATGTCATATACACCTAGGATGACTTAAGTGAGTAAATGATGGGTTAATTTTCATTTTTGGGTGAACTATCCCTTTAACTTAAATGCATCGCATTACAGAAGTAAAATAGGTTGTGAAAATCATTACATGTAGAATTTGAGTCTTAATGAAAAACATTCATCTTGCTTCTACTTATTTTTTTGCATGCGCTTCATTCAGTTGTCATCCAGTCGTCTGGTGGCCTCAGCAAAGACGACATAGAAAACATGATCAAGAACGCAGAGAAGTACGCAGAGGAGGACAGGAGGCGGAAGGTAGCGTCTGGTTTTCACAGTACATAATCTTTCAGTGTCTTCAAATGCTTCAAAATCACAGTTCGGTTTCAACATTTTTGTCACTATTTGAAACTGTTTTGAACGTGGTCTTATTTGTGGCACCTTAAAAGCTGTTGTAACATCTACGCCTATTGATTTCGATTCAAAGGATCGTGTGGAAGCGGTGAACATGGCCGAGGGTATCGTTCACGACACCGAGGCAAAGATGGAGGAGTTTAAGGATCAGCTGCCAGCCGATGAGGTACGACACTTCTACTGCTACTCTATTAGTGCTGAAACTAGTTTTATTCAGAGGCGTTGTATAAACATTTTGTGATCTGTTTCTGTAGTGTAAAAAACTGAAGGAGGAGATTGTTAAAGTACAAGAGCTTCTGTCACGGAAGGACGCGGAGACGGGAGAGAACATCAAACAAGCAGCCACAAACCTGCAGCAAGCATCACTCAAACTCTTCGAGATGGCATACAAGAAGGTACAGTCCATCATTTTACTTTTGACCTCCTTTTACATTATATTTTCTGATAGCAAACTCCGGAATCATTTAAACTCATTTTGAGTCGCTCATTTTTTGCCTTATGACTTGTTAACCTGACAAGCTTTTGTCAATCAGTGGACTATTTTAAGAGCATTAAGGCCCGTTGAGGATGATTATAACTAATACAATAAAATATAGTTTTAAAAATCCTTCTGAATGTAAAAGAATAGCTGAGTCCACACCATATAACAACTATTACTATAATGATCCAGAGGAACAATATGATTGGAATCACTTTCAGAACAAGTTTTTCCAGCTGATTGACAATGAAAACATTGACTTTGACATTCCGATTCTGCTTATCGATTCTCAATTCCTAATTTCAATTTGAATAAGGTAATCAACAGGCTGAAACACTTTCACAAGACCTAACATTGAGAGCAAATCAGAATCCGTCCTGCTTTGAAGAACTTGAGCATTTAAACCAGCAGAATACAAAACTGCAGCGCACAGTTATTATAAACATAATGATCTTGTGGTTTGGTGTGGACGCTAAATATTACATCTCTAATGGTTCTTTTGTATTAATAAATAAAAATAAAAAAAAGGAACCATACCATTATCTACCCACGGTTCAGCAAGCATTTGCACATCTCAAATCTGACGATGCATCTCTAATATGAGACGGAGTTCCCCTATGTATCTGTCGATGGATACTCTCTGCATGCATTTCATGTGAGTAGCTGTCCAATCAACTGCTAGTATGTACATCTGTGGCTGACATCACAGTTTCTCACGTGTTGGTATCGCAGTTCAAGCTGCTGATTGCATCATACAGATCTCCTGTCTGAGAACATTCTGGCTTAGAATTTGAATTAGAAGTCATGAATATGTGAAGGTGTCCAAGGTATTGCAAAATCCATATCATGGCACAACATAATGCCACCAGTAGGGCTGTCCCGGTGAAGGAATTTCCCTTGCGGTAATTTTGAGTGGCTCAATAGCGCGATATGCGGTATTATCGCCATTTTATTTATTTTGATATATATTTATTTATTTGTTGCTATATAAATAAGTGTCACGATGTGGTCAGCATGCACAAAAACGAGGACATTTTCAGTAACCAATGTAACCGAAACTCAACCGCATCTCTGCGCATTGAAAGGCTGTCACTCAGCGCATCGTTACAGCAACGGACTGTCTTTGAGTGAGTCGTTAAACCGTTCATTTAACGAACACGTTCAAAAACGTTGATTCATTAAATGATAGATGTAATGAAACAAGGTATTATTTATTTTGAGCTTTGAGCTCCACTTTTCAAGGCTCAGCTGACCAGCAATGCGTTGCATGGGTAACGCTGAAGCTGATGCTCACTTAATAAAGACCCTTTTTTTTCGGCTTCCTCCCGCTGTGGATTCTGACCAGCGCTGACGCCTTTCATGGTAAATACCCTTAAACGTTAAAAGGCAAATATTTCGCTTTCCTTGGACACTGCAACCTTTTCATGAATAGATGATTTGACCTCGAGAGACGCAGGTAATCGCACGCGCTCAGTCGATCTCTCATTCGCTGTCTGTTGTGCAAATCCACGCAGCCTCTGTACAGATCACCATGATAAACAGTCTTATCATTATTAACTTATTTAACATTCAATACACATGCATGGATTTCAAAACAAGAAGGGCATAGCCTTATGAAAAAAGAAAACGCGTGAACATCGTGGTTTCTGCGGTTACTTGCACTCCTCTGCGTATGGCCTGTCAGGAGCGCCGTACTACAATATTGCGGCTAAACGGTAGTCAAGTTCATACCGATATAGCGCCCACCTTACTTGCAAACATGCAAAACAATAGTCATTTTATGATTGTTACCATTTATGATTAAACGTCCCCCCACCCCTATGAAGTGTGTAGACAAATAATAGTGATTTAAGCTTGTAGAAACACAGCATGTTGTAAATTTCTCTTAATTTTCCCTGAAGCGTTCCTTTTTTCATCTTGTACACCTGCCTGTGGAGTATTCCCTCATCTCCTGAGTGTGTGTGTGTGTTTGTCAGATGGCGTCGGAGAGAGAAGGCAGCAGCGGCTCGAGCTCAGGAGGAGAGAGCGGAGAGAAGAAGGAGGGCCAGCAGTAAAGCCTGAGCCTGGAGTTCACTGTGGGACTGAATGTTTCTCTGAGCAGCGTACGCAAGATCTTCTCACATATACTGTGTTTTTGACAGTAAACTCTCCAAAACAATACTACCATGTCTCCTCATCCATCTCCCTTAATGTCTAGAAGCTCCGATTCATTTGTGTCTGCCGAAAATAATCTGCATCAATCTTGAAGCAAAATGTGCAATGAAGTTCTTGATTCGCCATGTTGGATTTAAAGGTCAGCCTGATGATAGATACACACGCTCATCATAGACGTGAGCCTTCAGCCATTTAGACATGCATTCCAGCCACTGGGCGCAGTGTTTTGTGTTGTGATGTCTTTAAAGATATATCTTTGTGTTTAGAATAATATTTTTCAAAAACATTGGTGTGTGTTTGGAGATAAAATGAGGCTGAATGTGTGTCTGATCGGCTTTAGGATGTCTATAATCCGCAATGAGTATTTATAAAATCAGGACTTCAAGACATCAATGTTTTATATTTAAACACAAGAATATCTGTTCTGTCCATCAGTTCTGCTTGGATCTGTATATTTCAAGCTTGAGCTGGTTAGTTTGGAGAGTATGAAACTATGAATGATGAAACTCAATAATAGAAAAGCTGGTGTGGAATTGATTGTTCAATCTAATTCAAATTTTTTCCTGTTAAATTAGCTGATCATACCAGCAGATTTATATAGAGCGCACATCTACGACAATATGACTCTGTCCTTCCGTAACGGATGCTGTTCAAGAGGGATTGATGTACAGTTAAGTGCACAGTAAAAGGTAGTGGAGGTGAATTTAATATCGAATCCACCTTTACCCGTGATTTGAGCTGTTTTATTTAAATCAGTGTTATGTGTTGCTGTTATGGACGATTGTGATTTACTTGAGGGAAGACAAGCTCTGAACTGTTAGTCTCATAACAGCACGATGTAACACACAAAAGCCCATCTACTCTGTGCTGTTCTACACATGACTTTCTGGTTCATTAAAGAAGAAGAATCTGTAACCATAGAAACTCTGTACAAAGGCTGATGCCTTTTGAAAATGTTAAATGTTTAAAATTATGATTTAATGGGTTTAAAGAAAGTAATATTCCAATGCAGTCTTTTATAATAAAAATTTGTGTTTGAACTCGTATTTGTGTATTTTTCAGGAAAATTGTGGGCAGTCAATCAACATGAATTTCCCCTTTCAAAGAAGGGTTCCCATGTGTCCTCCTGGAAGAGTTTATCACTCCCTGAAACAACGTTAGGAGCGAGAGTTTAGACACATGAGAGAAGCATTTTGAAAGCTGATGTTGGCCTCTACAGTAGTGAACTTCTGTTATTAACTGTTAGTGTTTGCTGAGAATGTCAACTGGAAACTTGTTCACATTCATTAATTTACTTGCTAACTGGTCGTTTTTGAAGCGGTATAATCCAGCGGTCGACACCGAGACCTACAGCGGTCACACAGCCTGATTTATTTACTAATGGTTGTTGTCAAAAAGTACTTTGGAACCAAGTCGATACTGAAATTTTAAAATGGTTTATTGGTGATTCAATAAAATATATTTAATATTTTATTGAAAATTGACAGTGATCCACAAATATTTAAATGAGGTTCATAAGCTCAGATCAATTAGGCTTCCAATCAGTCAGTTTAAAAAATAAATACAAAACCTGGCCTAATTAAAAGAAAACAACTTTACAAAAGGATTGAATCCAATATTTGGTGATAATATAACATGACGAGAGATTTTTTTTGTAGGTTGGTCATTTTTGACCGGGAACACCACAAGTTTAAGAAGGTGGGGTGGAAAAATCCCCAAAAATGTAAAAAATATATATAATAATTGGTAAGTAGTTATATCCTGTGAGCAAATTCAGAAAGTTTTAGTCAAATGCGATAACGGTAACGAAAATTTTTGGGGAAAAGAAAATCCTCTATGGGTCAAAATGACCAAACCACAACATTAGGGTTCAAATGTTTACTATAATAAACTTGTCACAAATGGCTTTTCCCATCATCCTCCCTGTGTGTGTGTGTGTGTGTGTGTGTGTGTGTGTGTGCGCTCCTCCGGATCTATCCATTGGGTTCCTGCCATATCTGCTGATAAACTTGTCTGTTTGAATTGATTCATTCCTCTACCATCATTGTTTCTCGTGACTTGGCTGAATTTATAATTATTATTAGCATTAATAATTCATTGGCTTTATTTAATATTTTTTTTATTTTTATTTTATTTTATTAAATATTTAAATAGTTCCAATATTTTTTGCTATGGTATTTAAATTTGTTCCAAGAACCACTTGAAACAATATAGAAAATCTGATTTCATAGTTAAGTCATGGATATAAACTGAATGTCTTAAAGCCTTATGGAGAGAGGAACATATTACATATAAAATAACAATATGAACATATTACTTTAGGGTGTGATCATATTACTTTATAATATTATGTATATTTATATTTATTATATGTGATCATATTACTTCAGGGTGTGATCCTTTCTGCCATAGTGAAATTGAAAATGCCCAGGAAAAGTCCTTGAAAAAAAGAGTGGATCCCTGGTTTTGTAATGAGTTTCTTTTCTTTTTTTCTTTGAGTAGTGATGCAGCACACATCAGTAATATATTCATTGGTCAGACCACTTTAAATGTAATTTAAGATTTTATGAAAAGCATGTGTTTTTAGAAATAGGACGATAAATGCATAAGTTTTATTTAAGATGACATTTACGCAAATATTTGAAATGAAATTACACTATAGACTAAAATATACATTATGCGCTTCCCTATTGTTGCATGTTGAGTGTATGGCAAAACACCACCATTAAAATATATTTTAAAATGTAAAAAAAAAAAAAAAAACCTCTGTTAAACTGAACTTCTTTTGTCAGCAAAACTGCTTTGACAGTACTTTGCTTTGAAAGACTGCTTGAAGTACTCCTAAGAATTTAAGTTAATATTTCAATGATTTAACAGCATTTTTGCATGTAATATAATAATTTTTAACTCTAAAAAAAATTAAAGATAAAAAATAATCATTTCATAATAATAAAATTGTATATATAGCATGTATTAATTACTTATGGAACATGCATAAGCATTAAAACTAAATAGACAAAATCTTTATTTACAGTTAAATAAACTGTACATTATTACTTGGCTCTCTTTAGTACTTCAATGTGATTTGTCAATGCCTTTAGCCTGTGATTGTGTGGCATTTTCTTTTTTCTATGAGTGCATATCAAAATATTTAACTGTTTGTATCGCTTTATTTGTCTGTGAAAGATACATAGGTTTTCAACTACTCTCTATTAAAATCTTCTTGAAACTGTTGTGTAAGAAACTTCATGGCAGTAGGTGTATTGTGTGACCAATGATCCATTTTTCCAAGTCATGTGATTGGCTGATCAGTGTTTTAATGTAGCAGCTTGACATCAGCTGTGGCAACTAAATTAAAATCAAAATTCAGACTTATTTTTAAGAATTATAATTCGCTCACATTAATTACTTTATAGATTCTCTGCCGCTCCGATGTGTCAAAACTGAGTAATATGTGCTGATATTTTGAACACTGGAACTCTTTCTTTAGTGATATTTCTTAATTTATATATAATAAATGTAGGCTACTATTATTTAGTCCAAAGGTCTAAAACAGTCCCCCAATTATTGTTTGATCTAAAACTAGTTTCGTGATAAAATGTAAATATTATACAATATTACGAACTTCAAGTTCAACCAAAGCTAGGGTTAGAAAACCCTGAACTGAAGTTCAGCTTTTGTTGTCATTAATTAAAAATACATTCAATGACATTCAAATGCACAAGTGATACATAAATATTATTTTAATGCCAGAGGAAAAAAAGTTTGAAGACTGATTTAAATCCGTAATACTAATATTGACTTACAAATATTTTACCCATTAAACTTCAAGTACACAAATTAAATCTGAGCTACTTTTCATAACAAGGGTTGAAGAGAATTAAATGAGTTCTTTGCTTTTATTTTGACACTGTGTTTTGCTGCAGCTTCCGTAAGATCACAGTGTGCGAGTTCACGCGAACGCGAGTGTGAACGCTAGTCGGACAGGCACGCGAGGATCTCTGAGGCGGTGAGAACTTCTTGAAAGTCATTTAATAAGTTGTATTATCGTGTTAGTGCTTAAATGAAGACTCGTGTTTGTTCTGGTGTTTATTTGCTGTGTAAAACATATATTATGTATGTGAGAAAAATACAGGAAATACTTGTCATTGGGCGCGCGCAGGAACTCCCATGTCAAATCTGATAATGAAGTGACTAAATTGCGTTCATACGCGTCAAAACTGCAACAGTTTATTATTATTATTATTTTCATATTGAAAAGTGCGTTAGGCGCTTGATTGTTTTACATAATTGTCAAAGCGTCATTACACTAACGCACAGCAGTAACGTTACAACTAAAATAATAATACAAAATTAAGTTACCCGTAATAATGATAAGAACAGTTATTACAATGTACAGTAAACTAATCATCATTATAAGTAATGTAGCGGATAGTTGTACTTTATCGTCGTGTGAAGTGTGGATGTGTGTTGAGACAGTCACTGCTAATAGCAGCTAAGCAATGTCACAGATTGTAGAAACTATTTTCAAAATGAATAAATGGTTCACTTTTCTAGCATTAACACATCGTTAACAACATGTGCTGGTGTGTTAGTTAATAAATAACTGAATATGAATATGAGACTTTTAAATTGACTTATTAACTTTTCGATAGCTAAGTTAATCTAACGGTTAGCATTAGCCGCTTCCGCAATAACAGTGTCTGTCAGTTGTAGAGACTGATGCCACTTTACTAACCTAAGAGTTTGAGTCAATTAATAAAGTTTGCAGGTTTCAAGGGGATTTAGTGATCTGGTTTCTGATTCCCGGGCTCTTCCCAAAAAATTGTGAACTTAATCAAATGTGACAGGATTTCTATTGGATTCATAATGTATTGTTTTGATTCAATCAATATGCTTGGGATCAGTTTCAAATTATGATAGCAGTGGAGATCCTGTAAACTGTCTTCAGGATGTTTTGACTGTGATATGAAACACAAGGTCTATTTGATTTTCTCAATATTTATCTCAATTCCTTGATTCCTTTCTATCAATTCTTTATGATAAAGCATGAGTAGGCCTACATGCACAAAAGTTAAAACTGAATTACAGCTCTTAGGAAAAAAAAATCTAATTTTGTTGTTTCCTGGTGATACCACAGTTACTTAGTTTATTCATATTGTAAAATAATAATAATTTAATGTGTTTTTTAATCCTTGTGCTGTACTGAAAATCCATTACCTAATTTGGTGTTCCCGGTCAAAAAAGACAGGCCTTTTAAAAATTGCGTCTTAATCTCTCATTATGCTTTATTACCAAATATTTGATGCATTCTTTTCATCAACTTGTTTTCTTTCAATTAGGACAAGGTTTGTCTTTCTTTTTGGATCTGATGGATAGTTGGCCTTATTGATCTGAGCTCATGCATCTCAGTTTTTGAGTACAAAAAAGTTCTCACAAGCGTATTCACCTAAATGAGCTGAGGTGCATGAGCTCAGATCTGAGGCCTACTGTCAATCAGATCCGAAAATAAATCTTCAAAACCTCTGCTAATTGAAAGAAAACAAGCTGATAAAAAAGGACTGATCCAGTGTTTGGTAATAACAAAGCATTGCGAGATATTCAGAAGAAAGTTTTGTTACTGTCTGAGTCAACATGACTGAAAGACAACATGAGGCCAGCTGCTTAATGTCTTTTTTTTATGATGTTATTGCTGCTACCAAGTTACCAGTCTTATTGAGGGCTCCAAAACATCATTCAATGCAAATTGTGATAATCGTAATTAATTTTCACAGCCCTATTTTCACATTTTGTTTAGTGCAAAACATATCAGGCCTTTTGTTATGCACAACCTGCCTAAAGGGGTCATCAAACAACACCCTTTTTACCTCAAAAACAGCCCTGTTTCGGTGCATGTCTCTTTAAATTATAGTAAGCCACAATATGACATCATATTGCTCAGAAAATCCAAACGGCTTGATTATTGAGAGTTTTAAGGCTTTTTGATTATAAAAAAAAAAGGAGCGAATGGATTTTCTTCATTGCATGGTGGTTGTGTCCACACACTGCAAAGACACATTTATATGCAAACACCACATAAAAGTGAACTCCGCATCCGATGACCCCTCTAAAGCCTCCTCTCGGCTTGCTTGCAGGTGCCGCTGCCCGTGTGGACGCAGAATGCAGACCATTAAGTGTGTTGTGGTGGGAGACGGGGCGGTAGGCAAGACGTGCCTCCTCATTTCTTACACGACAAACGCCTTTCCCGAGGAGTACATCCCCACCGTGTTCGACAACTACAGCGCTCAGATGAGTGTGGACGGGCGTACGGTCAGCCTCAACCTCTGGGACACGGCGGGGCAGGAGGAGTACGACCGCCTGCGCACGCTCTCATACCCGCAAACCAACGTCTTCATCATTTGCTTCTCCATCGGAAGCCCTTCATCGTTCGCCAATGTTCGCCACAAGTGGCACCCGGAGGTGTCTCACCACTGTCCCAGCGTGCCCATCCTTCTGGTGGGCACCAAGAGGGATCTGCGCTCGGATACGGAAACGGTTAAGAAGCTGAAGGAGCAAGGCCTCGCTCCCACCACCAACCAGCAGGGCGGCGCTCTGGCCAAGCAGATCGGGGCCGTGAAGTACATGGAGTGCTCCGCGCTCCTGCAGGAGGGCGTGCGGGAGGTGTTCGTGGAGGCCGTTCGCGCAGTGCTCTACCCCGCCACCAAAAAGAATAGCAAGAGGTGCGTGCTCTTATAGTCGGACATGAACTCATAAACGCGCTGTGATCCTGGTGTTTGTATCCTTCTCTTCTCATCTCGGCCTCTCTTCTAGCTCTTAAAGGACTTCTCTGGCTCACTGATTTTGAATTTGGCTGACATGTTCACTTCACATTCCATGTAAATGCAGTCTGTTGCAGATGCTTGCCTATTGTTCTGATGATTAATAACCGTTTATTGCCGGGTCCACTCAATGAAAGATACATTAGCATGTGTCCGTGAGGAGTGTGTAGAGCAGGATTGTGGCTTTATTACTCTCTTGACCTGCGCTGTCCTGTGCCTTTCGATAAATGTGCAATATGATGAAGACTGAATGAGGCCGACGCATCAGACTTTACGTTTATAGTCCCTTTGCGGGAGGTTTCCCAGCCAAATATTTGATGTGCCTCAGAAATTATTTTTCAAATATTTTTTTATTATTTTTTATTCGTACCTGTTCAGTCATCACAAAAGCAATATTTGGACAGGATGAAAAAAAAGAAGAGAGGATTGTTTGGGGTGCGATGATGATTTTCATGTAGAAAACTGCAGGATATATTTTACTCCAAAATCAAAAGAAAAAATGACTATACTTTCCATAGTGAAATGAAACCTTTTTTTTAGAAGCATTCAGATTTTTATTAGATATCCTGAAGTCCTTTCCTGTAATGCAAGAAGGAAACTCTTCCTGTCCAGACACTTAAACTGATTTTTTAAGATGGTACAACAAATACTGTAATAATGTACATTTCCAGTTATATTTAACAAATGCGAAACTTCTTAGTGGTCCAAAAACTTTTTATGCAAAAGAGAGCCTAATTTCCTATTTTTTTACTTGTGATTTTGGGATTAAATATGACGCTTAATGGTGTTTTTGAGATTAACCCATGATCCTGAGAATTGTGCCTTATGTGCTTCTTTAAGGGCTTCATCCTGCTGCTAAACAAGTATTATATTAGTACTGTTGTCTAGATAGCAGCCCATATTTTCTTCAACAGAGATTGTCAGACAGGTTCCTCTGCATGCCGTACTGTAATTCACGACAAAGCCTTGAGTTCGAGTCAGCCTGATCTGCCACTTGATTCTTAGTTTTCAGCCTGTCTCGCTTTCTGACGCTTCACAGGAGTCGTACTCGTTTGTTTTAGTCAACGCCTCATTCCTCAGACCCAGCGAACGGCTCGCTCTCGCTGCACTGTGTGACAAAAACACTGATTTATCTTACAAGCCCAAAGACTGAGCAGCAGGCATGCGTGATCCGCCGGGTCCACAGTACAAACTAAACAAGCACTCGGAACTGTGTGACACTTATACGTATGATTATAAATGATTCTATCAAAGATGTTTGCGTGGGGTTAGGCATTTTTATTGTTATGATAAGCCAAGGAGTTATTT
The DNA here is from genome assembly GCA_026230005.1 of Gila orcuttii. Classification (NCBI taxonomy): domain Eukaryota; kingdom Metazoa; phylum Chordata; class Actinopteri; order Cypriniformes; family Leuciscidae; genus Gila; species Gila orcuttii. Next base: position 36,014,345 of record JAPDVR010000016.1, read on the forward strand.
TATTTGAGGTTGCATGTTCAGTAAGAGGCCAAATGTTGTCTGTCATGTTACCGAACAACACTGGCCACTGTATTTCAATATCCTCATCTCACATACAGACTGTTTTCAGTGTTATTGCCATAAAAGTGTCTTTGCGTTCATCTCAGCACAGTTCAAATAATGGTAGCAGGCAGTCGGTGAACTGCAGGCGTTATGGAGTTATAATGTGTGTAAGACCTTTTGCATGTGCTGATACGTGACTTGCTTTAATAACTGGAAGCCGTGGTTAAACATTTTGTAAAACTGACATCATTGAATGACCGACTTTGTGGAAACCTGTGACACACTTTAAAAAGTTAGACAGCCAATGTTTTATAACTGATTTTTAAATTGCCTAGCATTTTTTAAATTTTGAACTTTTTGCTTTTTCTTACTTGTCTGCCCAACATGGCCAAAGAGTGCCTTTGCATACAAAGATTTTAAGTGGAATAACTGGACTCGTGTATGTTAACGTTTGAGTCACACCTGACACGATTCTCTCATTAAATCCAGGAGAGCATCTCAACTAATCATTCCTTGTTTTGATTTAAAGTGAGTGTTGCCGATCTCGATGTAAGCATCGCTGTGTTGTTGCCAAGATGAAATGTGTAAGGGAAATGCAAACCTTGCTCTCACTGTAAGGTGTGACTGTGACAGTGGTGAACGGCGAGGGATTCTGACAGTGAACTGGTTTCTGTTTCATCGTTTCAGCACAGCATGCTGTCATAAGCTTCACGCTGCACACTGTCTGTGTCTCTGGTATGTGGTACTACATTTATACACTGGGAACTCAATTTTGTCAAAATTGCCTTTTTGTAACCAAATTAAATTTGTGTAAATGAACTAACCGTGAAATTATTTTAAATTATGCTGAATAAATTTTTACGTACAATTTACTTGCCTTTCTTTGGGATTCATTGATTTGCCTGCTGTGAATCGTGTGCTCAGTATTTTGGGTAATGCAAAGCACACTTGGACACCCTTCCTGAAGCTGAGATCAGGGGTGCATTGCTGCTGACATGATAAAGTGCAGCACATGTTCTTACTTAAATCGGTTTCCGCTGCCGCTGCTGTGCACAAGCCACAACAAAGCGCTGACAGATATCAAGACGTGCTGCAAGCAACACAAATGCACACTTTATTACACAAGAGCATGTGGCAGGCCAGATTCGGTGGCATTGCTTTGTGGTTGCAACCTGAATGCTTCATATAAATTATTACTTTCATGTATGTACTCATACAATGGAATTGCAATATTTTATTAACTCTAATGCAGTTTTTAAATGCTGCACGTTTTATATTTTAACAAGTATTTTAATGGCATGGTTTCCACTAGATGGCACTAAAGCCATTATGCATTTTCAGAATGGAAAATTGGCTCACTAGTGCTGAATATAGTCATCATTTAGACCATTTTCTCTTCAATAAATGAATGAGACCTAAATAAAAATTTAATGCAGATTTAGACTATCGACAAAGCGTCTGTGTTGCTCCCGTTAAAGCACCATTTCTCTGTAATCAAATATTCATTTGATTAAATTGTATTTAAAATTATTTTATCACTATTATATAGTAGGAATAAGAAGTGTTACCTCTCAATATTGTCTAATATTTGTTTTTCTTGATTACACATTAATTTGATATCCTTTTATTTTGTTACGTTGCAAGTTATGTTATTCGTTTTTGTTCTGAAGATGTAAAAGCAAAATTGCAGTAAAAAAATAATTCAAAAAAAGTGTTCATCCTGCCTTAAATTGTTACGTTTAGTCAACTTAAAATGTGAAGTAAGTGACAACTTGAATATTTCAGTTACCCTATCTCAAGGTAAATCTGGGAAAGTTATTCTAACGCAAATATTTTAAGTTGTGAATTGTGATAGCTAATTGCAACAATATATTTTTTTTTTTTTACAGTGTTTACATTTAGAATAGTTGTTTTTCACATTTTAAAAAAGGACTATAGGCCTACCAATTATTCTTTTCCATCTATAGTTATTTAATTGGTTGGGGAATTCTACAGCCCTTCATCAAACACACAGCAGCTTATATTGCTTATAACAAAACACAGATTAACAGGACTGACAACCGTATTCTGCTGCCCTGATAACTGACCCTAGGTGTGTTCCAATTTGTGTGCTTGTGCACTACTATTTTATGCGATTACAGTTTTCACATTAAAATTCCAAAAAGAAAAAGTGCCCTTTGAAATCCCGGATGACGTACTTAATTACTCGAAAAAACAAGTGTGGGATGTTGGACGCTGGGCGTGACCTCAACTGTCACCGCTTTAAGACACACTGGAGGGGCTATCAGACTGCATAGTGTAGAGTATCATTTGGCACACAGCTCTTGTCATGAGCCATTACTGTCCTATCTATAATGTAATTTCCTGTTGTATGATTTTCTCGTCACATGACAAAGCTCTGTGCTAATTAACAATATAGGCATACATATCTATTTGCATATTTTTTATAGAAATAATAATAAAGAATTACCAAAACCTTTTTTATTTTATTGAACCCTTTCTTCACTATGATCATAGAATGCTTATACTACCTTAACTTTCTTTTTTAATTCAAACCCTCAGACGTCTGCTTACCGGCAAACCAAGTGATTCTGAAGATTTATGAATGAACCTTATTTCCAAACTTTGACCCTTTAACATCATTCTTTTAAGGTGAGGTCACATGTACTGTTGCTCTGCGAAATTTAATGGACAAAATCTAGTCATTCCAATAGGAATCAGTTGCCAACGCAGCATGTTGAAATGCATGTCGCTTGAGTCAAGTTAGTCACATGAAGTCACTGCGCAGACCAACAGAAAGATGCCTGGTGTGAATGTGTGAGCTGTGCTTTATACATCACTGCTATTGACAATGGATTTTTTAGCATGCAAAATGACACTTTAATTTCGCTAATGTGACGCACCTTTAAAATAAGTTATGCTAAAATCAGTATGTGATGGTCATTGCAGTGCGTATATGATTGTATGATGATTCTTCTTGAACACATCCACAGCATTTAGCCAGACATCTGTGAAGGCTGGGAATGGTTCCACAAGATTTCACCTCAAAGTTGTTTCCTCATTAATATTTTGCAGTTGTCTGTTGTTTTCACATCGCAGTCCAGACTGAAGTGTTGAGTCTCATCAGTGAATTTGTTTAGCCTGTGATCTAGTTGTGACTCAGACCAGACAGACAGCTGTCCTGAGAAATCTGAGTATCTGAGCAAATCTGAATAAACTGTTTTCTCTTCCTTTCTTTAGCACTGTACACTGCAAGTGTGACACAACAAACAAAAAATTAAAAACAACAACAAACTAGAGCAATTTTTTTTATCAACTAATGTTTAAACTTGAATGTTCCCACTACAGTCTGTCAACAGCAAATTACCGTATACAACATTCCAGTTATAAGTGTAAAATTAAAAGTGAATGTGTTGCCAGTGAAACAGGTATGGAAAGATAACTGTATTATTGTCACATGAAGTTTCTGTTTTGTTTTGTTCTGTTTCAGTTTCGTTTTCACACTGTCTGCATAGTTACCCGTTTCCTGTGCAAACCTGTTAGTCTCTGAGTTCATTATAATTGTGCATTTAAGTTCCTCTTCCCCTTCTGTTCATTGTCTGGTATTGTTGTGTTTTTAATGCTGTGTCGTTTGTGTTTCTTCACTCTTGGATTACCAGAGTCACATTGATTGATAAACAACTTTTCTATTTAAATTACGTCGTCTATATTCTTCATCCTGGGGCAAAACTTAACCAAACACCGGACTACTCAAAGAACAACAAAAAACAAAAAAATCAGAGGAACAACTTTAGGCCTTATAACAAGGAGGACAGCCACTGGAGGATTTTGTGGATGATTTCCTGGAACTGTGCATTCAGGTTTTTTGGGACGAGTGCACTTTAAAGGTGCACGCTTAGAGCAATTTTAATACATTGAGTAAGCACTATGAGTGACTGGTTCTCCACTAGTTGTATACTCGTCCCTGCCTGCCTAAAATCCTCCAGTGGACCTCATGGAGCTGAATCTAGAGCCCAGCCAGTCATCACCCCAATGCACGGGCATTAAAGGTGCTGTATGTGTGTTTTTATCTGTACTAAAGCATAAAAATACCATAATATGTTTGCAGATATTTAGGAAACATACTGAGTTCATATACTAGTTTATCTGAAAAACACTTCTACAGCCAGTTATTTTACTTTGAAATGTGCGTTCCGTGTTGGAATGTCTGTTTTGTTTTGGTCTGTATGATCTCGCACGTTGCCAATGAATTTACCCAAAAGTATTTCTCCACTACAGGTTGCCAGTTGGCGGAAATCACAGAATATTGCAGCCATGGAAGCCAGTGAACAAACTGGGTTAGAGATCACAGATTCTACCCAACCTAAAAAGCCTCCACACCCATCTTAAAATCTCTATGATCGGGAGCATATTAAAACCAGATATCAACTTATCATAGATAAACTCATGAATTTACAGTGTGTAAGTCCTCGCATTCCATTGTCAATTGCGTTCGTTCCTGTTGTGTGTCCTCAATCCGACAACCCACGTGAGCGTTGAGTCTGAGGAGGAGGGGACGGGGGAAACAACGATCTCTGATAATTTGAATTTGGACTGCAGTACCCAATTCAACCGCTAGCTGTCAATCTCACATACTGCACCTTAAAGTCAGAGCCCACCACAGACTGGGAACTCACGCCTGCCGCAATGAACAAGCCAGAGCCTGAGACAAGGACAGAGCCTACCATCGTCCCGAAGCCCGAGCCCCAATGTTAATCTGACCAGGTATGTGAGCCGGCACTACCAGGTATTGCCGTGGGACTTTTGGAGGAATACGAGGGAATGGAGGGAAACCCTGAGCAGAACACACTGTGTTTGTGCTTCTTTACTTTGATTAATAAACAATGTGTTATTTGAATTACGTTGTCTATTTTCTTCATCCTGGGGAAAAGCATAACAATAATAACCTAAACGAATCATATTTAGAATTACACAAAATGTTCAAATGTATACCTGATGTGCTTGTTTGTGTGTGCATCTTCCCCTTTAATATTCTGACTGCACAAGTTCTGATAATTTCCTGTGCTTGCTCCTCCTCTTCCCTTTCTGCATTGTGTCTGTATGGGACAGGTAGGTTTATATTAAGATTATTATTATATCAAGATTAATCTAATTTTAATCCGTGGTGCCATGGCCATTTTGGATCATCAGATCAGTGCTTTGCCGATCGCTATATTTGCGTGATGGCTGGCCTGCTTTGCTGGTCTTTTCTCTCGTTTTCATTGCCATCATCTGTTTCAGCTCCGTGCCCATGCATATGGATGGCGTGTGTATGAGATGAACAGCTAGTGCGTATTTAACGGAGACATCCGTTATGCATCTTAAAGAAATGGTAAAGATTTTCATTGATTTCTTATTTGGCTTTTTCTTCCAGAGTACTTTCGTTCCTCGTTGGTGCATACTATAAACATCTAATTTTTTTAAAACACAAAACTAGTTAGGCTATAACTTAAATAATGGAGGATGCTTTCTAAGTAAATACGCACTATGTATTTTATTTGCACATAAAAACAGAGCAAAACAATTTCATACATTAAAGAATTAAATTGCATTAAACAAAGCAATGTAGTGAATAGCCCATTATATGAATTATGCATCAGGTTGTCACGGTTATGCTCGGTTTAGTTTTATTTTCATGGACTCTTAGTTTGACTTTCTTCAGTTACCTGTTTCCTTTGTTCTTGTTTCCTGCCAGTCATTAGTCCGTCGAGCTGTCGGCTCCACCTTGGGTCCTCCCTCCCTCAGCTTCACAAGATACCATTGTCCTGACAGCTCCACCAGGCTCCCTTGTCCCTCCAACTCCACCTTGGTCAGTCATCACCCTACCTGTGCCATGGACTTACGAGCCATCAGCCATGCGCCAGCAGGCATATCACCCTGTAGCCCAAGACTAGTTGCCCACTGAAGCTAAGCAGGGCTGAGCCTGGTTAGTACCTGGATGGGAGACCTCCTGAGAAAACCAGGTTGCTGCTGGAAGAGGTGTTAGTGAGGCCAGCAGGGGGTGCTCACCCTGTGGTCTATGTGGGTCCTAACGCCCCAGTATAGTGACGGGGACACTATACTGTCAAAGAGCACCATCCTTCGGATGAGACATAAAACTGAGGTCCTGACTCTCTGTGGTCATTAAAAATCCCATGACACTTCTCGTAAAAGAATAGTGGTGTAACCCCGGTGCCATGACCACATTCCACCCATTGGCCCTTGCCAATCATGGCCTCCTAATAATCCCCACCCACTGAATTGGCTCTATCACTCTCTGTCCTCTCCACCTGTAGCTGGTGAGTTGTGAGCGCACTGGCGCCGTTGTACTGTGGCTGCCGTCGCATCATCCAAGTGGATGCTGCACACTGGTGGTGGTTGAGGAGAGATTCCCTGATATGATTGTAAAGTGCTTTGGGTGTACAGTAGTACATATGAAAGCGCTATATAAATGCCTCATTCATTCATTCGTTCATTCATCCGCTGCTATCCATCTATCCACCTCTTCGGCTTCAGTGGGCTCCACCTTCCCTCCGGCTCCGTACTGGTCCTCAGTCACACCGGCTTCACCTCAGTCCTCAGTCACACCGGCTTCACCTCAGTCCTCAGGCACTCAGGCTCCACCTCAGACGCTTGTCACTGCAGCTCCGCCTTGGTCTCCAGAACCATTGGTGTCACTCAGTTCCATCTGCTCACCATCTGCACCCAGAACTCCACTTCCAACGGCTTCATCTTCATCAGTCGTCCCCCAGGTGTTATCAGCCACCATGGCTCCACCATGGCTCCTCCCTCCGATGACTCCACTGTGGGCTATCGTCCTGGCAGTGCTCTGGGTCATCACCTGACTATCTCTGCTCCTGGTTCCTCCCTAGCATCATCGCCACCTTGGTTTGTTCTACCACCATCATCTCTAGTCTCCAGCCCTTCACCAGTCCCTCGTCCACCTCCTGAACCACCTCCTCGTCACTTTACTGTGCAAGTGAGGCGGGTTTGAGTGTCGGGGCTGTAGGCGGAGCGCTGTAGGAGGAGTCGAACAGGGATGTTTTTTTTAATCCTCTCGCTATCTCTCACTGCTACTGATTAATTTGCTAGACCTAATTTGGAAGAATTAGACGCATAATTAAGGTTGAAGCTACCTCCCCTTGTGTACGGGTCCTTTAAGCAGGCAGCTCCCTTATGTTAAGGGATGCACCGAATCCAGAATTCGGATTCGGTCGAATATTGGGCTTTTTGACGGGGTTCGGTTTCTGCCGAACCTTAGAATTAGTTTCCACCGAACCAAACCCTAGGCTTGCACTACGCACAGCGTATCGCTGGTCGACGTCACGCCGTCATTGATTATGGGAAGGTGTTTACGTAGGTGGACCATTCGAATGCAGTAGGCTGTGAGAAAGTGAAAATGGAACTTGCGAGCAGAACAAGTGTTGTTTGGCAGTACTTTCAGTCAAAAGAAGGCGATTCAAATTGAGCTACGTGTTCAATTTGCAATGCCGATTTGTCTTGTGGTGGCAAGGACCCAAAACAATACACAACATCGCCGCTGTTAAAAAATTTGCGTATGAAACATCCGAAAGAATACGAGTTGTGCATGAAAGAATCTACAGACAGCAGCCAAAATGCAGCAACTTCAGGTACGGCAAAGGAAGAACAGTCACAGCTAAAAACTTTTGTTAACCAGACGACCATTACCAGCTTTGCTAGCCCTTCACCAAACAAACAGTGGGCCTCAGATCACCAACGAGCCTAATTTATGGGATTATAAATCTTAAAGGCTAATAGTTTGGATATTGATTGGCTCTTGAGATAGAGTAAACATAGGCCTATTGTAACTGTCAAAATAGTTTTTCCCACTTGTCATCCTGGCATAATGTTTTTTACAGTTAAAATGAAATGAAAAATACACTGCTGTGGACGTTGTTTACTTCATTAATGTGTTTACTGTGTTAATGGACTGATGATGGGAGTAGGATTCGGTTTCGGATTCGGGAGAATCTTAACCAGTGGATTTGGTATTCGGCCGAACCCCAAAAATCTGGATTCGGTGCATCCCTACCTGTGTTCTCTGAGGTTGCAGCTGCCTCTCCCAGAGGATGGGGTTTAAGCAGGCAGCTCCTTTATGAGCCTTTAAATTAGAGCATTTTGCTGAGGCATCCGCTCTCATGAGCTCTACCTAGACAGTGACATCAAGTGTGTCAGCGCTTTGTGGGCCGCTGTGATAAGCTGTCTTTAAGGTTAAGTATGGTTTGGCCTCTCATTCTAGGGAGTTGTTCTGCTGAGACCTCCGCTCACCTGAGCTCCGTTTAGAAAGTAACATCAAGTTTGTCTGCCCTCTGTGAGGCTGCCTTGGTAAACTGTCTTTGAGGTTGAGTATGGTCAGCATCCTCTCACTATAGAGAGTTGTTCTGCTGACGCCTTCGCCCACCTGAGCTCCGTCTAGAAAGTAACATCAAGTTTGTCTGTGCTCTGTGAGGCTGCCTTGGTAAACTGTCTTTGAGGTTGAGTATGGTCAGCATCCTCTCACTATAGAGAGTTGTTCTGCTGAGGCCTTCGCCCACTTGAGCTCTGTCTTGACAGTGACATCAAGTGTACCGGCTCTCTGTGAGCCACTGTGATAGGCTGTATTTAAGGTTAACTGTAGTTTGACCTCCTCTCGCTATAGAGTCGTTCTGCTGATTCCTCCACTCTTCTGAGCTCCATTTAGACAGCGACATCGATCTCCAAGGTAAGGTAAGCTGCCTTCCACTTCTATGTTCCTTTAAGAAACAGGTAGCTCCCCTATAATAACCTAGGGGCAGCCACCTCCTTATAAGGGGCTTTAGTAGGTGGCTCCCTTTTGATATGCTGAAGTTTCAACGTCACAGGTGCCTCCCCTGATTTGAAACCCCCTCAGGATTTTCGGACAGAGCACTACTACCACTGTATCATTAACTTACTCTACTTACACACCTTTACTTATAGTACAGTTAGGCACCCTAGCACCCTTAGCTGTGAGGTAGAAAATTGCAGCCAAAGACACTTTTAGTAACAGGTTTGTGTCTATTACATATCCCCCCTCATTGGAAAGCTTGATATATCCGTAAAAAGGTTTCAAATTTTGTATATAAGAATCAAAAGAGTCAGGGTTATCAAGCAATGAAATGGCATAATTAACTAGGCCTAGTTATAACTTTGGCAGGATCTTTCCATCTAGAAAACAGTTTTGCCATGACTGCATCCTTATCTTTTGATGAGGGCTGAGTACAAAACCAGACAAACACAATGTCATATGCAGGACTATCAGGAGTGGGTGGTCTGAGTAAGACTGTCTCCAGAGGACCTCTCAACTTATGACCCAATACTATTTTGGCAGGTGTGTAGACAGCGCTGGCCTGCCAGGCTGTGTTGATGGCCAACTTTCAAAATTCAGATAACCATTTATCCCCATGACGATGGTTGTTTCCCCACAAATGATCATTGTTTTTAAGGGGGGGGGGGGGGGGTGAAACACTCAGTTTCAGTCAATCTCAGGTTAATCTTGAGTACCTATAGAGTAGTATTGCATCCTTCATATCTCCAAAAAGTCTTTAGTTTAATTATATTTATAAAAGAAAGATAGGCTGTACCGAGTCTTTCCGGAAAAAAACGAGCGGGTGTGGGCGGAGCTAAATAATCACGAGTGCGCGAAGCTTTTGTGTTGAGAGCGTCTGGAAGCTGTGACATCCCAAGACAAACCATGGCTAACAATCAGATTCAGCCAAACATTTTTGATCCCGAATCAGATCCCGTGAGATGGGCAGTGAAATGGGGGAAAAACACAAGGTTTCGAGAGTTTTTTAAAAGTAGAAATTATTTGAACTTGAGCGCAGTTTTTTTAGAACACCATGTCATGTGCGAGTTTTACAACATTTGTGTGTGTTTACTCGTGGTTTATCAGGAGGACATGATTTGGTTTTACAATAAACAAACAGACACATACAGTGGCCAGCTAAACAAATGTATTTAAACACACACACCCACCATACAGCGCATGCTCCATAGATACATTAACTATACGTGATCATGTTGTTTACTTGCTGTGCTTACACGCTGATAGTTAACAACACACAGACATTTGAAGCAGTTTTACTCACCGCCTGCGGTTCCAACGCACGACCGTGAACCTTTATCGTTGGGACTGCTCCATCCTTAAAGCTGCAGTCGGCAAGTCTGGCAGATTGAGTGGACAGGCAAAATTTTGAATGTTTACAACTCTCATGCCCCTCCCCCACTATCAACGAATACCCTCCCACCGAGTTCGTGTTCGTCAGTGCGTGTGCACCAGATTTTCTGTGAACGCGCCCGTCTCATCAGCATCCATCATAAGTCACTAAGCATGCAAACTGACATGATTTTAGGATGATCTAGCTGCTTCAGATGGTAGATTGTTACGAAATGGATTACCCACCAATTAAACGTAAATAAACACCATCGTCTGTCTGAAACGCTATTATTGCTGTATGGTATATGCGGCAGACATGGTCATTGTACATTGTTCTATTGCTTATATAACAGAGCTAGTCAGATAGCACATACAATAACAGTAGCTTTACTACTGTTCTTACTCTCGTAAGAAAGATAGAGTAGCATTGATTCTTCCAAAAAGCCGAACTTTATCCCTTCATCTGGACATGTTTATCCACCTAACGTTACGTTCACACGGATTTCAGTGCAAACAAAGCTAACGAACCTGCCCAACAAGTGCTAACGTTAGCTATCCATACCAACACATTTGGGCAAACATACTTAGATTACTAACATAACACTAAGAAATAAAGTAACTGGTTGATAAAGCAAAATTACCTGTCGAGAAGAAATGTTGCAAGCTCTGCATCCAGCTTGAACCCAATTAAATCACGTAATCTCCACCTTTCAAATGCCGATCCAATGTTGATCCTGGTTTTATTACGGGCATGGTCGCTTTCTTTCTTTACTTCTTTCTTTTCAGCAGGTGTTCTCTTTTCCTGTGTTGTTTTTGACCTCCTATCTTTTGAGGTTAACCGAGGAATTGGAATCTTTTCCGCCATCACTCTTCCTTACTGCGCGAACTTCAGGTGTGTGCATGTGATTGTAACGTGCGCGAGGGGTTGCGTGTGCACGACCTGTGATTGACAGTCAGATCTCACACCCCCCTGCGCTGATTGGACCCGATGATCCGGGAGCGGTGGATTTTTGCAAAACAAATAACACGCTCCAGGTGGAGTTAGAAGCTCGGGTTTTTTTCTAAAACCACTTTATTTATGTTGTTCTGTCGGATTATAGTGTCGATTTCACTGAATATGATCAAAAAAATGTTGCCGACGGCAGCTTAAGCATTAGACGATCTGCAAAAGCCGAGCACAGCGCTTAGATGGGCATACTGCTTTCGCTCTCTCGCTCTAGGCTACAGGTGCGCGCGCGCCCTTCCGGGAGAAGTGCCCTTAGGACCTGTATAAGGAAATTCCGGCGCATCTGACGTCACACACGCCCATACTCGAAAAAAACTTTCCGAAACTTGTGACAAACCGGAAGGAGTATTTGTGGCACAGAAATACTCCATCAAACGTACAACTTAATTTTTTAAACTTTGTCCATGTTTAGCATGGGAATCCAACTCTTTAACAGTGTAAAAAACTCACTATGCATGAAATAGCATTTCACCCTCCCTTTAAAGCCCTGTTGATCCGTTCTGTGGGGTTAGTTTGAGGAAGATATGCAGTAGTTTCACCCACTTCGAGCAGTAGTATAAAAATAAAAGTTGCTCATTGTGTTTAAAGCTTTTGGGTAAAGGGCCCATCAGATCCACACCCAACATGTACCCAGGTTCCATCACTGGTGTTGATTGCAAGTAACCTGACAGCTTTGAAAATGACGATTTGTATTTTTGACTTTTGACAAGTTGTGACTCCTTACAGTACTTTCATAAACCAGACCTTAATTTTGGCCAGTATGCAATTTCCATAAGTTGTAGCAGAGTTTTCAGTCGACCTCGGTGACCATGAGCATTCTTAAGCAACTACTCTCTTAAACAGGTGGGCATGACCAACTTGAGCTTTGGTCCTCTCTGGACCAACAACAGAAAACATTTTCAAGTACATAACTTACCCTGGTGGGATCAAGATTGGTATGTTGAGAAACTTTATTGCATAGTTCTTGTATATCTGGGTCGCTCTTCTGTGCTGTAGCAATGTTGGACCTATCAACTGGTAAGATGACTGGTGACGTGCAGGAGAGTTGGTAGCCTTGACCATGGCTATTATGGAAGACAAAGTAATGTCCAGGCTGCATGATAGGGTGTCTGGCACTTTGTTTCACTGTCCTTTTCTGTACTTGACTCTGAAATCACATGCTTGAAGTCAAATAGTCAATCTTGTTAGACTAGATGATGGTTCTTCTCCATTTGTCTCCTGTGTTAAGACAGCTCCAAGGCCAAATGTCACTTGCATCAATTTATTGAAACCAGAAAGAATTAACACAGGAGCTTTAGTTAAATCATGGTATGATTCTTTCAAAAGCATCCTGACATATTTCAGAGAATTCAATTGGCCAACAGAAGTTATAAATTATGTCTTAGGAATGCTTTCAGGTTCCATCTCAACTTGCCATAAGTTTTACTGAACATAAGAAAACGACTTTAATGTTTCAACGTGTGCACATTTCTTTTTTCATCTACCCACCAGTCTTTTGCAGTGTCCTTCAAGACAGAGGTAAGAGAAGCTAATGTTTCATAATCAGAAAGAGTTCGATTATCTAAATACTTATCACATTGTTCTATAATTGCAACTGGATCAATTCTACTTTTACCGGTGGTTGGGAAGTAATAGCTGTGGTGTCCATTGGTTGGCAGATGACTATGACTTTGAAGTGGCTGTATGGGAGTAGAGGAATAATGGATTTAAATTGATTGTCAAGCTGAATCTCATCTTTTTAAACAATCCACCATTGTCTTAAATTCTTTGATGCAAAGTTCAAGTCTTTGTTGGATCATTTCACACTCTCTTTTAATGTGGTAATTCTGCTTTTCTTCTACTGTCCTACATTCACTCTATTTTAGACAGAGGAAAACTTTCACTCACTTAATGTGTCTCCAGTGTTGCAACTTGTTCTGTTAATTGCCTCACAATTTCTGCAATAGAAGCATTTGGATTGAGCTCAGGTCTTTCTTCACTTTCAGGTGGTGAAAAGGGATCAATATTCTCAGTGCCCTTGGGAAAAAAAATACTATGGAAGTCATTGGGACCCATCAACTGTTTGGTTACCAACATTCTTCAAAATATCTTCTTTTGTGGTCAGCAGAAGAAAGAAATTCATACAGGTTTGGAACAACTTGAGGGTGAAAAAATGATGACAGAATTTTCATTTTTGGGTGAACAATCCCTTTAAGCTCAAGCTCAAGGGCACAAGTAAAACAATATCAAAATGGCTTCTTCGCTGTAACATAAATAAAAGTATTAATTAAACTTCTGTCATAATCTCATGTATGGACATTTGTGATTTGGCAAACTGCTAATAAAATAACTGCTTTTAGGTGGAGTAGCCTTGTTGACAAGCCATAAGGGCAAAACACACAATATATTACCTTCAGTACCTTGTAGATGGAGCTATCACCTCTTACATAGCAGAAACAAAGAGCTGCTGAAAAGTTAGTGTGACTTGCTAAATGTAATGAATAAAGGTTGTTGGCAGTTAAATAGTGGAGTAATTTAAAACTGTAATCGAGTAGACAGTAAAAATTGTTAACATCATTAACATGCAGTAGTATAAATGAACCCAAAATATACTTAAATACGTACATTAACTTAAACACTTAACACTACTGGTGCCGTGCTTCACTCTGAAACAAACAGAGCACCAGACGGTGTACTTTTTTAAATTACAGCCTTTTGCAAATTGATAAGTGCTCTATAGGCCATATCGTGATTTTTAATTTAGCTTGACTGAAATTGCAGAAAAAAAGATATGTTAAGTAAATTCACAGCTCAGTTCAACTAACAGCACTTTGAATTAGTATCTCTTTTGTTTTGTATTTTATTGTTGTTGCAATTTTGAACAATTGTGGTCTTAGCAGATGTGATAGTAACTGCACATCTGATATTATCCAAGTGAGTGTGTTGTAGAGTTCTGTTCACTTACCCTAATGTTTTACTAATGTTATCATCATCTCTTTCAAATCAGGCTTCTCTTTTTTCAGTTGATTGTAAGAAGGATTTGCCTCAATTCTAATTCCCAGTCTCTTCCGTTTTTAATCATGTTATTGCATCATTTAACAATTTATTTAATGAGAAAGGGCAGATAAAAGATGCTTAGCAACATTACAACTGATTCTAGACCACATCTGGAATCTCCAAAACCTCCAGTTCTTTCCTGTGGGATATGTGGTAAAGCTTGTCTGTAAAAGGCACAGTAACCAGAGGGAACAGGGCTCAGTGATGGGTCAGTTAGCCCTTTAAGTTAGCCCAGACTTTGAAGAAATGATGATTTCATGCAGTATGAATGGGTGTTAGCTGGGTGAATGGAAAGTGTTAAATTCATTTGCAAATTCACTGCTCTCTCAGCAAGGAACGTTATAGTGCAATTTAGACTGACTTGTAACTTGCTAGGCCAGCAGTTAGCTTAAATATATTAGACCTCCTGCTAATTTAGTGCACAGAGAGCAGTTGGAGAAGTCAGCTCACATTTCAGTCCACAGTTTAACAGTTCTTCCTCTGCTAAAGCAAGCACACTGTCAGATTTACACTGTACATATGATTTTTTTGTCAATCAGCTGTGTAGACCTGACCACTCTTGATGGAAGAGCTTTTTACAACAAGAGTGCAAACAAGATTGTATGTAACATTATTTGTGGTTTTGTTGAGCAGACTTGTGTTACAATGTTAGGGTACTATGGTGTTGCCTTTGTATTTCTTAACTTTTTCTTTCTGATTTTCTGTTTCTCTTCCATGAGAGTAGTTGACTTGAAAGAAAAACTAGAACTGTTGAAGACATTACATTGCACATCTTGTAACCATGAACATACTTTTGCTGCTTTATAAAGAGTGGTTTGACACATTTTGTAACAGGCCAGCTAATAAGAGCTGTGCAACTGGCCTCTAGAGGCCAATAGCGACTGTCATTCTTGTTAGTATGCACGCCTCCCATGCCGGAAACATTGGTTCGAATCCCGCTCGTGGGCTGTACAAGTAGAACTGGAGGGGTTACATTGTTGCTGTGACTTGGATGGGAGTTTGGTTTAGGGGTGGTGAGTTTAACAGAGGCCAGCTAGTAAAGAGCTGTGCAGGTAAACCTCAAATTTAAATTTACAAACTTTTTACAAAATGAGAGAGGAGAAAAACAAATGGTAATTGTGTCCAGTTTGAACAAAGCTTTGGATACCAATAGAGGGTGTGATTTCATCATGCAAAGTGTCTAAAGACACAAATGAAACAGCAGAGATGATACATTTCTGAGGGTTTTGAATGAGTATGAGATGTTTATGAATTACTGCAAGGGCTCCTGCATATGCTGTGTGTGTCACCTGGTTAACATACTGTGCTGTTGTTGGCCTATGATACTCAAGTCTAGTAGCTGATTTGGTTTTGGAACAAAGGTTAATAAGAATATTGTTAAAGCTTTGAAGTCTAATGCAAACCCTAATGTTGGACTGGTTCAAAGGAATATTGTTGTTAAAATTCATGGGGCTCTTCACTCTTCACTCAACCCCTGTAATCATTATTTTTTTTCAGTTGTAATGTGGGGGTCTACATGGTGTTTTTGCGGTGCATACAGTCAGATGACAAATACAGTCTGTCACAGGCGCTCCACATTACAATCCAGAAGGGGGCGTATACGTCACTGCAACGCTGTTTGCTAACTGCCACAACATGAAAAAGAGCAAAAGAAGAAGAGACTATCAACGCACCAACCCAAAACAAGAGTTCAGATGGGACGCAAGAGCTTGCTTGTAGCCTATACGCTGAGTTGTGATTAATTTTTGTGACGCTCTCCACTAACTTCACGGAAATGTTTTGTTTTTATTGTGAGTGTACATAAATAAAAACCACCCCTTTACAGTTTCGAATAATGTCTTACCCTTATCTGTATGATCATAAATTAAGGAGTATTTTAATTTTTTTCCGCTATTATAATGAGAATAAATCATTTGGCATTGTGCCGTGGAAGTCTCACTACAGTCCAGTGATGAAATAATGCTGTGCTGGAAATGGGATGCCTCAGGTGCCGCTTCACTCGCTGTCTCCTCGTGGAAAGCTGAAGTAGGCAGATGTAAATGGCACTTTCTCGCACATCTTTCCGAATATTGAATATTAAACTAATATTGAACTTTGTGCATCCACCATTGTCACGACATGTTAATGAACTCAAAGAAAATGACATTGTAGGCTACACACAACACATTAATCAAACCAGTAAGTTCGAAAACAGCCGTTACATTTTACTGCGCAGCATTTATCAATCTGGACCAATTTTGGGGGGATGGGGGGTGGATATCATGTGAATGTACCGAACTCGAACAAGCGAGGTATGTACCAAACTGTGACGTCTGTGTAACGTTAAACCCCTTATATATATATATATATATATATATATATATGTCTTTATTACAGTCATGTTGTGGGGTTGGGTTGGGGTGATAATACACTATTGATACATTTGTTATTTTAAACGTATTTCTTTATATTTTTTGTTGAGTTGGTGATACACTCTCTAGCACAGGGGTGCCAATCCTGCTCCTGCCGATCGACTGTCCTGCACAGTTAATCTCCAACCCTAATCAAACACACCTGCCTTTAATATTCAAGTGATCCTGAAGACCTTAATTGGTTGCTTCAGGTCAGTTTGATTAGGGTTGGAGATGAACTGTGCAGGACAGTCAATCGGCAGGAGCAGGATTGGGCACCCCTGCTCTAGCCCATGTTCTCAAGTGTAAAATAAGACATTTAAAAGCAACCACAAAATCTAAAATGCAGAGCATTACAGAGAGACTGTCGCTGGAAGATGCTTGCATGTCTATGGCTGCGTCCAAAATGGCATACTCTTTGAGTAGGTACTTATTTTGAATACGTGACTGTTGAAAAGTGCATTTTATACAGTGTGAATGTGTATATGAATGAAATCCAGACATACAACATCCACCATGTTGTCAGAATCGCAGTCTTAGTTGTAGGTCATCCGGGTACTTTTCGCCTACTGTTTAAGGAATACTATGAATTCATTAAACATGCTACTCTTTTCACATACTGTTATAAACCTACTACATAAGGAAGTAAGCATATTTGTATGCTGCCTTTAGCCCTATTCGCACGGGATTAGTACTATCTGGGGACCTCGTGTGATTTAGAAGTCACCCCCCCCCCCACATCTGAATTTCATGTGGCGCATTCGCACGGGATAACCGAAGCCTGTGATTTTACTCAAATTTACTGACTTATCGCCCGGATATGACGTCAATAGGCTATTGCTTGGAAATGTCTTTTCGTTATAGGTCTAGGTCTAGCTGTATGATATATTATGACATAAACAGAATAAAGTTCCTTACCGCATGCTGCTATACATGTCATCCATCTCCATCTAATCATTCTTTTTGTTTTTGCTCTTCTGATGATTTTCATCTTTCACTTTCTGCAAATTGTGTAGTTGTGTATAGCGATATGACCCAGCAACCAAAATACTATCAAAACACTCCAAACCAGCCTCCATTCTTCACGAAAGATGGATAAAAAGGCGCACATGAAACAAAAACCTTGAAAAAATGATATACGATCCGGCCAATCACAGAGATGCCGAATCGCACGGGACTAATATTATCACAGGACCTCGGTGTTCGGCGAAATATAGTAGGTAATTTGCGGGTGAATTTTTACTTTACATATTACAGACATGGCCGATTCGCATGGGATTAAGATCTCAGACAAACTCTGCAATTATTACAAATGATTAGAGGTCAGCAGGTAATACTTATTCCGTGCGAATAGGGCTTTTGATTGCCTGCCTCCATCATTTGTAAGCCTTTTGTTCTTGTTCTGACTGAGAGCAGCTGTTCTTCATTATGGTGATAAGCACTGCTGTTTTTTTCTTGCCTCAGCTGAGCACAGTGTGGGTCTGGGAGAGAGCAATTAGTTCGCCAGCACAAGCGTACCGTCCCCTGTGTGTGTCGCCAGCTAGGGAGCTGAGTGTGATGAACGCCGCTGAAGACCAGCGCCCAGTGTTCACTCAGAAGGACTGCGGAAAAAGCCTGTTTTCTGAGCACTCGACCTCTTAGTCCAGAACACCGACAGACTATCAGGGGCCTAGAAAGTAATGGGACTTAGTGAGGAAGTTGAGGCTAGGATATGACTGTCCTAAGGTTTATTCAGGTTATTTGCCTTTTCATTAGAATTAGCTCAAGGAAGTCTGGGTGTTATTAACTAGTGGACATTCAACAAATTAGAAAATTAACATGTATACATTTGGGAGATGTGCTTTCCTACCATGTTTATTCAATGCAATTTAGCCACTTGTTAGCAACTATCTTTTTCAAGACAAGTAAAATCTTTAATAAATCACAAAGGGGTTTTACTGTATTTTATGTTGTAGATTAAAACATGAAAATATTTCACAGACCTTATTTCAGGCTTTTAACTAAAACTTCTGTACGATCCTAGCAAGCAATTTTGCGTTTAAAAGACGTCTAATAGCCGTCCAAACACAGCCCTGACGTCTAGGCTAAAACAAGGCAAAATTTGGGCTGTCAGTGAAAATTTAATAGACGTCTAAACCATAACTCAAGAATAGACTATCAATTAGATAACAAAGAAATGAAATGAGTGAAGAAATGAAACCAAACACCTTGTAATCACTGTTTACTTTGCTTACATGATGGAATAGCATATTCATAATAGCAGTTATTTTGGCAAAAAAATGACATGTAACCACATTCAAAGTTATTTTGGCTAGAAGTGGGTTACGCATAGCCGAACTATATCGAGCCTATAGTTAACCTAGACAGTGAAATGACAGCGATTGCTTGCTGGGATTGAACTGGACGTGCTAAAATACAAACTTTTTTTTAAAGGTTTTGGCCTACAAAAATGTCAGCATTTGACGCTCCCCTCAACATAATCACAATTGGTCACTGGTGTAAATGCTGTTTAGAAAGCGGGTAAACCTGTGATTCCCATTGAAACCCCATCGATTCTGACCCCATGCTTTCTGCCTTGTTTCCTCCCAAAGTCCATGTTCCTCCCCTTAATCTTATTAGTGCTATCCTGAAGCCATCACTAAGCTTGTCATCATGTTGAGAGTGCAAATTCCACTCCACTGCTCGATTTAAAACGTAAACGCTAAATGCTCTGGTTCTCTTGCCTGTCTGTGCACTTAAAGGGATACAGTAGTTCACTCAAAAATGAAAATGATGTCATCATTTACTAACTCTCATGCCCCGTGATCCAAACCTGTGTGACTTTCTGTTTGGTTCCCGACAATCTTCAAAATGTCGTCTTTTTGTGTCCTGCAGAAGAAAGAAAATTAAATGAGGGTGAGTAAATTATGAAATATCCCTTTAAGTTTCACTTTAATTCACTCCAACCATTGCACTGAATAATAATCCAAATGGCAAAATAGATTACAGAACCTTCTACAGAGCTTAAAGTTAAATCCTCTATTAAGCCCTTTTTGCACATCATGGTTTTCATATGTTTTTAGGCTAAATGCAGATATTTGCCCACTGCAAATATTCTTTACATTTTTATAAGTATTGTTTACCTCATTCTAACCACACTGGTATATCAGAATCTCTTGCTTGTCTGTCTGTCTGTTTGTTTGTTTGTTTATTGAGGCCAGTGTTCAGTGGAGTAGTGCTGGGGATGGAGAGAGCTTATTATTTTTGTATATGTGACAGATAACTGCTCATGTATTTAATGATTTATGCCATTTTATGAATTCTGACATATCATTCGGTCTTCTACAGTGCTGCTTTACAGCTGATTCTACTTCATTTCATAATTTACAAATGTTGCAGCATCAACACTGTTACTGAACTGAATATGGGTAATTGAGCTGAATAACAAGTTTGCATAATTTATTCTGATATTTTCCTGTTTATTGCTTTGAAACAATCTGTATTAAGCACTATAAAGGTGCCTTGACTTGACTATTATATCCAGATGAGCCCTAGTAAAATCAGATATTTCCATGCTTGGGTCTTTTACCCCATCTAATGTGGTTTTTACTGTGATGTGTGTTCCACAAGAAACAGTTACAAATTGCAATTATACAGATCGGCCCTAGTTTTCCCGAAGGACGTCAGAGAAATTTGTGTTTCGACCATTTTTTATGCCAGTCGGATCCTCCAAGTCTATAATAAAAGGTTTTATAATAAATTAAATATCAATTTCATTAAAAATACACACAACCACATCCACATCACATGTGGACCTTCTATAATGCCTTGCTTTAAAAAACACACATTGACCTCTGTAATGAACACAGATGTTAGTCCCGACCGAATCACAGACATACAGTAGAATGATAAGAATTGTGGTAACACTATTTCGATAATCCACTTTAGACATTCTACTAACTATAAGTAACTTTGCAGCTACATGTCAACTAACTGTCATTGGAGTATTAATAGATTGTCTGCTTAATATCTGCTAACTCTTTATTTTGTTGGTCCCCCAACAGACATTATACAACATATACAGACTATAAGTAACTTAGCAACTACAAGTCAACTTGTTATCCTAACCCGACCCCTAACACCTAACCATAACCTAACAGTCTACTACAGCCTACTAATACTCAAATGACAGTTAGTTGACATGTAGTTGAAAAGTTACTTATAGTTAGTAGAATGTCTAAAGTGACTATCAAAATAAAGTGTAACCAGAATTGTAACTGAATTAAATTAACTGAACTGTAATTGAATTATAATTGCTCACGTGGCTGGGATCATTAATGATAGTTTATTCTAGTTGTGCAGTGTGGGAAATGCGGACCATATCACTGTCTGCATGGCTTGGGTTCGGTGGGAGTAGAGCGTAATGGGATGCTTTTTATAGTGCATGTGTAGTACGACCTCAGCATCTGGGCAGCCATCCCAAACTTCACCAGACACTGACATGATAGAGGCTCTTTTGTGTCTTCTGGACATATTCTTAAATTATGACAGATTTCCTCTCACTTTCCTTTCTTGGCCTTTGCGTGAATATTATGAACAGGCAAAAACTATATAGAATTAGGGAACCATTCTAACCCCCTAATATATTGCGTTCTCTTGCAAAACATCTGTGTTCTCTCGAAAAGCATTGAGAAACTTTGCATTCACTCACAAAAGCACTGACATTTAGTTTTTCCTTCCACCTCCTATTCTTTCCATCACAAAAGTTTTGCGAATAATGTTTCTCTGAGGTATGAAAGCTTGTTTCCACCACAGAATAAAAAATAAAAAAGGTAATTGCAACTTTTTATCTCACAATTCTTACCTTTATCTCAGAATTGCGTGTTATAAAGTCGCAATTGCGAGTTATAAAGTCGGAATTGCGTGATATAAAGTTGGAACTGCGTGATATAAATTCAGAATTGCAAGAAAAAAAAGAGCAATTCTGACTTTATAACACGCAATTGCAACTTCATATCACTAAATTCTGACTATATATCTCGCAATATTTCGCAATTATATTTTTTAATGTTTTATTCTATGGCGGAAACAAGCTTCCATACTGGGGAGACTAATACTTTTGCAAGCGAATGAAAAAAAAAAAAAAGAAATATTTAATGTCATTATTTCTCCCATCTAATTATTTTTACCATCACCATCTCCCTCTAGTCTAGTAGCCGATCTGTAGGTATGGAATGACATGAGGGTGAGAATACGATGACAGAATTTTCACTTTTGTGTGATTACATGATTATTTGATAAGTCGGACCTCCCAAATGTATACAGTTCGGTGTATTAGCAGATGCAGTGGAATTTCATATGATTTAATCAACTGATGTCAATGCATACTAACGTGGTGATGAATTAGATTCATTTCAAGACAGTAACGTTATGATATGTAAATGACAGGATAAGCTGTGTTTGTTTAATTCAGTGTTTTCTTGAAGGATCTCTCTAATTTCCCCTCAGTGGACGAAACCCCGTCGCTCCACGAGAGCTGCTGTCATCAGCCGAGATGACAGTAATTATACAGAAGGCTTTGCTTATGTTCTCTGTCACTAAAATAGATTCTGTAAGTGATCTGCCCACGCAGCCACCAGAATAACACCTGAACAAATGTGTCCACACTGAAAGCGATTAATGCTGAATATACCTGCCTCTGGCAGTGGTTTTAATGTTTTGTAGTGTGCCAGCAGGTTCATTTTGATTTCAGAAATCTTAGCAGATGGAGGTTTTTATGGATATTTAAAGCTCCTCAGGAATAGATTGCTTTGAGAAAGCTGAACACTGATTTACACCCACTGAGGTTATTGAAATGACTTGTTTTTCTTGTGGTGCTACTCGGGTTGAATAGCTCACAGTATTGTGTTTGTAAAGCTAAATGTCTGGCAGCAGTGAGAGGCAGAATTGCTTTGCCTTTTGCATGTCCTGTCTAAAAATCTGCAGCAGCCGAGATCATTCATCAACACAGAGAGGCTGCAGGGTTTTTTTGTGAACACTGTGTTTGACAAGTTTTAACCGAACACTGGGGAATGCATCACCCTTGTATTTCTGCTTTTCCATTAGTACCAGAGCGAATTTGCATTTTCATTCAGCCGTCTGCTGATTTTGTTCAGACCAATTATACACACTAGCAGTCATATGTTTGGAAAAATTATAATTTTTTTATGTTTTTGAAAGAGGTCTCTTATGCAGTAAAACAGTAATATTGTAATACAGTAATATTGTGAAATATCTACACGGTCACACTAGACTTTGAGCATGCGAAAATTTCTTCCGACACTGCAGCGGTTGTAATATGACGTCACACTCTTTTTTTTATAAACAGGAAACATATAACAAATAGCAATACATTCAAAATGTAAAAATATACAATCTTGACTTTACTGCAAAAAATGAAAATCCAGCCAAGAGTTCACACGGTGACGTATCGATCTTCTACTGGTCACACGGCTTAACGTGATGCAAATTCGCAGATCGAAGTTCTCTAAACTTGAACTTTGAAATGTGAAACATTTGCATGCGTATGAAGTCAATGGAAAGAAATGTGTAATGTTACCATCTCTTTAGCTGAACCAAGAAATGATGCAAAATGTCTAAAAAAACTTTGTGGTCATCCAGTTTGAAAGATTGACTACAAACTTAGAGGTTTTTCAGAGTGTCCGTCACTGCGTTCTCTCCATATTTACAATTCTGTGAAGCCTTTAGCCACTGCATACAACACGGGATCCTCACTGGAAACTGAAAGTAACTCACTCCTGCTAAAAGTTTACTCCTTTAATTCTTGCACCCTGGAACAATACAAGTCAACACCATTATGACTAAAAGTTTGCTTAGAAGTATTTCCTGCTAAAGCAAGGCGGTATTTGACTCTGGTAATATAACAGACTGGTGGGAATGGCCTTGGATGGCAACATGCCCAGTGCATTATGGGTGTTCTCCTACCTATTTGGCAAACGGGAAGACAACAGGTAGCAGCGACTTTTCACAAGTCAGGTAGCAGCGATTTCAAACATTTTTTCGCCTTATACTGTATAGGCAGTTTATAAAAATTCCATTTTGCCAGTGGTGAAGTACCCTGTAGCAATGTTAAAGGTTCAGGCAAGAAGGAGGTGGAAACCGGCAAACGTTTAAGTCAAGTCAAGTTACCTTTATTTATATAGCGCTTTTTACATTACAGATTGTTTTAAAGCAGCTTTACAGAGATAACAGGAAAATAATGCAATAAAGTTTGTTTCCAGAAGAAAATAGCTTCTCAGTCCATCACAGTCCAGCTTAAGTAAGTTATTAGTTTAGTTAATTTATATATATGTCCGCTCTGGAGAAAACAGATCCATCTGGTTGAAGGTCGGAGTCACCGCGCCGGTACGGAGACGAGTTTGTTGAGGATCAGTGCCGATGGCTGTCGTTTCGATGAGGCCTGCAGGGTAGAGTCTAGTTGACACAATCTCTGCTGACACTTCAGGGATGCGTTGTGGTCGTGTATAGGCGCAGGTCCTCCATCTGATCTAGACACGGCCCAGATCCGGCTGATTAAACCTCGGAATAAACAGAAAGACTAACATTAGCGTAGATGCCATTCTTCTTATGATGTAATGAGTACATCGGGTGTTATAGGAAGTGTTCCCTGTTCCGGCTGATCTAATTTATGCAGCCTAATAATCATTTAACTGATTTGAACAATAGGGATGTACAATTTTCTATGTGTATGTCAGGTTGAAGAGATTTGTTTTTAGTCTAGATTTAAACTTACAGAGTGTGTCTGCTTCCCGGACGATGTTAGGAAGACTGTTCCAGAGTTTAGGTGCTAAATAGCAAAAGGATCTACCGCCAGCAGTCGATTTTTGATATTCTAGGTATTATCAACTGGCCAGAATTTTGAGATTGCAATAGATGTGAATGACTATAATGCGTTAAGAGCTCGCTCAAGCACTGTGGAGCTAAACTAGGGCTGGGCGATATGGAGCAAAAAATATATCTCGATATATTTTTCTATATCTCGATATACGATATATATCTCGATATCTTTACAAGAAAAATAACCCCCAAAAACTACTGCAAAAACAAATATGCCAAATACCAGTCTTTTTTTTACTGAAGTGCAAAGAGGTAGGCAGTTCATGTAGGAACAAAGTGCTTCTGCGACATACAAAAACAATAATTTAACTGTTAAATAAAGGAAGAAATAATACATTTTGCATTCTTTTCATTAAAAAATGAAACAACTCAACTCAAGGTAGGCAGTGCATATAGGAACAAAGTGCTTCTGCCTGCCTAATGTGTTTTCTCTCAAAATTCATGCTCACATTCTGTATTTTAATATAATATTATATAGCCGTCGCCGAATGTCCAATAAAGCTGTTCTCATTTCCTATATTATTTTTGTCAGACAATAGAACACGTAGCTATGATATAGTGAATTACTACATTTTTTTATATGTGTAAAATTAACTGAATTGAGAGAGTTCTTCGGGAACTGGGTGAAAGCTCTGTGATAGTATTACAAGTAATAAGCAAAAGAAAGGAAATTAAAATGGTCAAACAAAACTTTAAATATAAAACAAAAGAGAAGCAGATAAGTGACAAGTCCATGGAAAAACAAAAAAAAACTGCCGCGCGCTCAACACATGTGCTGCTGCTTGTCTCAGCCATTCACTGAACAAGGTAAACACCGTAAGAGAGAGTGACGGCAGGAAGAAAGCAAGAGCTCGCGCTCGCAGAACAGTACTGGCTGGAGGTTACTGAGGTTTGTCTAAAAAGTCGCTAGATTTGTCACTAGTCGCTTTTTTGAAAAAAATGTCGCTAAAGGGGTCTGAAAAAACGCTAAAATAGCGACAAAGGTGCTAAGTTGGCAACACTGCACGAGAGGGGAGGGGGAACAAAAGCAAGGAGGCGGGAGCGAGCACAGCACAGAGAAGGCAAACAAGCAAAGTGGCGAAATCAGAATTAAATATAAACAATATATCGATATATACGATGTCAAAATCCATATCGTGTTTAAAAAATATCTCGATGTATTTTAAATTTCGAGATATCGCCCACCCCTAGGGTAAACCATTTAGTGCTTTGTAAGTAATCAGCAATATTTTAAAATTTATATGATGTTTAATAGGGAGCCAATGCAGTGTTGACAGAACCGGGCTAATATGGTCATACTTCCTGGTTCTGGTAAGAACTCTAGTGGCTGCATTTTGGACCAGCTGTAGTTTGTTTATTAAGCGTGCAGGGCAACCACCCATAATAGCATTACAATAATATTCATAATTAATATTCAATAATATCCCCCCCCCCCACCACCACCACCACCACAATTGACTGCTACTGTATAACATACATAATGAATAAAATGAATAGGTACATTATACCCATAAATTAGAATGTATGTTGATATGTTTAGTTAGATTACCTCTTTTTTATATAAGCTGACTTGATCATTTATTAGGCTGAAATGTGAGGTTAATTATTTAAAAAAGCTTCTTGTTATTGTTGAAACTTGTATTATTTGAACAGTAAAGCTATTTAAATAACCATTTTATGATAATTTTACAGTTAAGATGTTACCACATTCTTTGGTATTGTTTCAGAAGATTGTTGCTACCTAAACAACATGTAGGTCCATTCTTATATTATAATTTTCTGAAACTATTTCAACAGCTTTTTTTAAGAAATCTTTAAAAGAAAAGTTCCCTAGTCACTTATTTCGCCGGTCCGGTCTTATGGTTTTGCCCAGCTGTGGCCACCCTCAATTTTTGTGGTGTTGGAAGCAGGGATGCTGTGACACCAGGGAAGTGTGTTTATTTGTGGAGGTTAGAGAGGTGAGGGCACTGCTGGGCTCAGAGGACTAATGAAGGCAGCGTTTGCAGGAGGGTGTTAGTGAGTGGGCAGGAGGGTGGATTTAATTAGTACCACCTCAAGAGCTTGACCTTCTGTTCAAAGCCCTGGTGAGAGCCACATTTAGCTTCTTCCCAGGCAGAGCCACTGTATTATTGATAGAAGGGAGAACAGTCCACAAAAGGAGGTGGTCTGAAAAAACAATGATCCAAACAAATCATAAGGCTCACCACAAGCTTTTAAAAATGCCTTTTCTTTATAAATATTTAGACAAAAGCAAAGCCAAAACACTCGTCTGAAAAGCCACAGGACTAGTTTTCTGATGCACAAGTTTTCTCCTGAAATAATTTTATCCCCCTCGACACATTTGTCTGTCTAGCAAGAAACAAATGTAAGCTATAAACCTGGCAAATGGGTGGACAAAGTGTTCTTGAGATGGTCAATCTCAGTAGTGTCACACACCCACATAGAAAGCTAGAGGAAAAATCAGCCCACGGGAGCAGTCGGGACTCAACCTGTTCTTTCTTTAGACCACCTCGGCTGCAATATCTTGTTTTTTCATGTGTCAGGCGTAAAAAATATTTGAGCAGCCATGCACAAGGCAAATGTATTTGTCCAGAAATCATAGCTTGTTACTAAACAAATAATGTTAAAATAATGCCAAATAGAAAGATCTACATGTATCAAGAATTTGAAAATGATAAAAACTGAAATGCTTTCAATAGTTTATTTAATTTTTAAGTATGTAGGGACTGGGCTAAGAGGGTGAATCTGAATAACTAAATACATCCTGCTAAAGACCAAAAATCTTTGAATGTAAATTAACCCACACACACACACACACACAACCACACACGCATCCCCCACAAGTGAAGCCCGCTCAGGACAGAGCGTGGTGTCCAGTTACGAGACATTTTTATGACTGACTGGAATGTCCCAAAGAAGGATTCTAAAGAGAAAGAAACTTCTCTTTTTAAAAGACATTTAACCAGATATATTCGATGTGTTTTTATGTGTGTCCATTTGCCCATGTCACATTGGAATGACTATGATTTTATCGTAGCTTAAAGTGAATTATAAATACCTTCATTATGCATTTTAAATATAACTGTCTATTCCCATAACTTGTACACATAGTTCTGGACACCTCCAGAATGCTTTCGGTGTGATCAATCAGAATATGCATGGTAACATCCAGTAAAATATAGTTTACTATGTTTTCCATCTTTGGAATGAAAAGAGACCAAAACTAATATCACTGGTGTTCTTAGATAACAGCGTTTACGACCCAAAGGAATGTTCACAGAACTGTGGCTCTCTCTCTGAATTCTAACCAAGGAGGAGAAATGAATCCTGTATTCATATATATATATGCTTTTATATATCTACTTGAGAATTGTATGAACAATGTATCTAAGTTCCTTATTTCATGAGTTGCCTTTTTGTGGTTTGGTGTATGTTTCTCGACAACTCTAATGGGATAATGTTTCAAACTTTGCCAAGTAATGTTTAACCAAATCCATTTGTGGCAAGTTTGGTCTCGATAAACTCCAGTCTTCATTCCCCATTTGTTAATTGACATTACATTTTGCTAAACTTTGTGACACATTAGTATTATAAGAATTGTGAAGATTCTTCTCTTAAACACCCAATGAAACTAGAGATTTAAATGCCTGGTTATAACACAAAGGGTCATAAATCTCCCTCCAAAGGGACAGGTCCTGATTGGACCCTCTTCTAAAAGAAGGCGGAAACGTCAGGTCTTCAAAAGGACTGAATACCAGTTTATCCCTCTCTTACCCCTCTCGTCCTCGTTTCATAATGTAACGTCTCGCCTCCGGCGAGCTCTTCGCCTTTCTTTTATTTGTTTCTAGTTTAGTTTGTGTTTTTCAGTCTTAGATAAGCCTCCGTGTTGAATTCCAATCGTCGAGTGAAAAGAACACCGCAAGACATATCTCTTCAGCAAATCCATCTACAGGGGACCTTCAAACGAGCGCGCGCTCGCTTTGAAGGAGAAACACGCGCACGTAACCACGTGACGCGCCGGACCGAGAGACGCACGGGCGCTTCTTCACCGGCCATGCAAAGATGTAACGTTAACTCCGCGTGATTTCCCCGTAGAGATCTTTATTTCTTTTCTTTGTTAGTCAAAGTTTTGTTTTCCGTAGTCGACTCTGTTCACTTCCACGAAGTGAAACGAACTTAGCCGAACTATTTTCCTTTGGTAATGTTACCCCAAAGACTTTGAACCTCCGTTCAACACGCGTGCCAAGAAGCACCACGTGACGTTTCCTAAAGGACTCCGCTCGCGCAGGAATGCAGCGACACAGAGGCCTCGTTTACACTGTCAGTGAAATGTGACCCAATTCCGATTTTTTGCTTACATGTGACACAGATCGGATGTGTCCTGACAGTGTAAACAGGAACAAAACGCATGCATTCGGATATTTCCAGATCGGTTTCAGGCCTCATTCATATGTGGAAATAAATCGGATATGTGCCAATGCGACTGTCATGTAAACAGTCAGATCGGATTTTCTGAGGCATTAGGCGACTTCTCCGCCTGTAAACACACAGTCAAAAAAATCGGATATAAGCAACAAATCAGAATTGGGCATCAAGACCTGCAGTGTAAACGAGGCCAGAGAGACCCAGAAATTTGTGCAAGTATATCTCTTTATAGAGCTGCTAAGAAGCATTAAGATGATGTTTTCGTGTTGTTACAGACAGGTGACTGTCAGGGTGAATGTTGCCAATGCTCTCTCTCTCTCTCTCACTCCCTCTCCCCCTCTCTCTCTCTCTCACACGTGTATCCATTGTCCAAACGCCCCGTGTTGTCGTCGTTGTCTGTTAATGTTTGTAAATGCATGTATTCCTGTAACGTAGTAAATACATAAGTAGTTGTGCCTTATTAAATTCATTATATTCATTTGATTGATGTACTGCCTTTTGCTCATTTGCTCAAGTCCCTTAAGTGTCAAAAGGTCTTATAGCTACAAGCTTACAAATTAAAGATACTTTAAAGAGTATGTGTTTATAGGGCAGGAAACCCAATTCTTGTGGCCACAGAATTTCTTTTCCTGAAATCCTATAAAGTAGGATGATATTGTGGATCCCCACAAATATTATTCTGACAATTGAGCTAATTAATTTTGCCTGTTTTGTAGGACTTGGTCCGTGTAATTAATTACAATCAACTTGTGGTTAATTGCAAGGATACACATGCATGCATGCAGGTAAAATGACATATAATCCCTTATCAGGAGATTTATTAAAATGTAAGATCCGCCCCTGAGTCTTTACAAGTATTAATATGAATATTAATATTCAACTTTGTATTTCTGGTGAATCTCGGCAAAATACGTCAAGGTCACATTTCACATTGAAAATGAAAAGAAAAATTATAGTTATAAATAGTTTTTTTTAACATAAAAAATAGAAAGCCTATTTTCAGACCATTTTAATTTTTTTTGACATTCGAAAATTTACAACATGTCATCTAAATATTCATACTAGCCCAATCTTCTCATGTTTCTCTTCCTTTATGTTCCCCAATGTTCTTCATCTTATAGTTTTCATTGTTCATTGTTAGTTATGGCCACTATTTAACATGTGGACTCTGTACAGAGGTGCTTAGACGCTAAAATAGGATAAATGGTTTGTCTAGAAAGGACATTATACCATTTGCTTTAGTCAGGTATATATAATAATGAATAATGCCTGTGCATGTTCCTGTGCCTGTAAGCATTGGACCAACAGATCCTGAGAAAGTCAACCAGAATCCAGGGTTTGAGGAAAATACTTACTGAAAATATTCTCTTCTGTGTTCACTCACTGATATCTGGTGAATTCTCTCTCTCTCTCTGTGCTTCTTTTGGTTGCTCCTGTTGCCATAGCAGAATCATGTGCACTGTTATTTGCCCAAGGTTTCACGCAATAATCCTCTAAATTTTTTATGGGCTTGGGACTTTTGCCATGATTTTTGGAATGACTTATCACAAGATGAAAAATTATGTTTTAGCATCGGTTAATGGAAACGTGTCATTTCGCAATAGTTTTATCAACGTTTAGAAAGTAACGCAAAAATTTTGCGCAAATCTGTAATGGAAACGCGGCTGGTGTGAACGGCACAAACCACATGGAATCTGATCTTTTCAATTCTGATTTGGGCCACTTCCATATGTGGTCCTAAAACTGATACAGGACAGATGTTTTGCAATGCGGCCTCAGTCTGAACAGTCAAATGCGAATTCATGTGACTTTTATGTCACTTTAGAGCAACATTCGTCACAATTCTGCACTCATGGGAGACACTTCAAAGATTTGACATACTTTCAGTGAAGGACAGTGATGTGTCAGAGCTCATAAGTATTACAGTGAAAGCTCTATACAAGCAAAACACGAGGGTTTGTATCATAAATGTTTAAAAACTCTGTCTTATCCTTTTTTTTCTCTTTTTTTTTCATATTTCCTGTGCATAAAGTCGCTGGCTTCCGCAGCAGATCACACAATAAATAAACACGTAATCACTAATGTCCTTCGTGTTAACTTTGAGCGTGCTGCGTGGCGTCCTTTTATCATTCTTTTGTGCTTGCGGGTCGGTTCAGGACCATGATATGTTTGACTGCAATCTGATATACACTCACCTAAAGGATTATTAGGAACACCATACTAATACTGTGTTTGACCCCCTTTCGCCTTCAGAACTGCCTTAATTCTACTTGGTATTGATTCAACAAGGTGCTGAAAGCATTCTTTAGAAATGTTGGCCCATATTGATACGATAACATCTTGCAGTTGATGGAGATTTGTGGGATGCACATCCAGGACACGAAGCTCCCATTCCACCACATCCCAAAGATGCTCTATTGGGTTGAGATCTGGTGACTGTGGGGGCCATTTTAGTACAGTGAACTCATTGTCATGTTCAAGAAACCAATTTGAAATGATTCGAGCTTTGTGACATGGTGCATTATCCTGCTGGAAGTAGCCATCAGAGGATGGGTACATGGTGGCCATAAAGGGATGGACATGGTCAGAAACAATGCTCAGGTAGGCCGTGGCATTTAAACAATGCCCAATTGGCACTAAGGGGCCTAAAGTGTGCCAAGAAAACATCCCTCACGCCATTACACCACCACAACCAGCCTGCACAGTGGTAACAAGACATGATGGATCCATGTTCTCATTCTGTTTACGCCAAATTCTGACTCTACCATCTGAATGTCTCAACAGAAATCGAGACTCATCAGACCAGGCAACATTTTTCCAGTCTTCAACTGTCCAATTTTGGTGAGCTCTTGCAAATTGTAGCCTCTTTTTCCTATTTGTAATGGAGATGAGTGGTACCTGGTGGGGTCTTCTGCTGTTCAGACATTCTGACATTCTGACATTCAGTTTGGAGTTCAGGAGATTGTCTTGACCAGGACCACACCCCTAAATGCATTGAAGCAACTGCCATGTGATTGGTTGATTAGATAATTGCATTAATGAGAAATTGAACAGGTGTTCCTAATAATCCTTTAGGTGAGTGTATGCCACATTTAAAACAACAATGTGAACAGCTAAACAAAATAATCTGATCTGATAAATCGTAATTGAGCACTAAGGCTCACAGTGTGAAAGTAGCCCATGGTCAAACTTCTGATTATTCAGGCCAGTAGGAGTTTCTGAAAATGCAATTCACCAAAATACTTTTTTTTTTTTCTGAAAACCTACAGAATATGTGATCACATTACAGGCTTCACTCAAACTGAATTGTTCATGTTCTGTTTTTTCCTTTTATATGATTATCATCATTTAACCAAACTGAGGGGGGAGAAAATTAAAGAAATGCTAGAGTAATAAGTGCAGAAATAAATGTAATGGGATGATGAATTTTTAAATGATTGCTATCATTTCATCAATATGGTTTGGATTTGAAGTCTGTGTTTGCATGCAGCAGAGTATTAGAGCCTGGACACAGTAATTCACGCGCATGTGTGTGTTTAAGAGAGTAGCCACTCACTCCAGAAGATTGCAGAGATAATCCAGCATCTCTGATGGTCCCAGGCCTGCCAGGGATTTTCACTCCAGCATACATGTCTATCCCCTTTTAAAAAAAATATGTGTTCCATATGCCAGCACAACACCACAATGAGCAGAGGAATATTATACCAGCTTGTGTCCAGTTGCAGCCCAGGGACAGTTTGGTCGATTGGTAAAGATCTATTGGTAAAGATGGCTTTGAGAGGGTTCATACAAAGTCCTTAAAAAGATAGTTCACCCAAAAGAGATAGTTGACCCGAAAATTTAAATTATTCCATGATTTATTCACCCTCAAGCAATCCTAGTATATGATTATGATCATCTTTCAGGCAAACACAATCGGAGTTATATTAAAAAAATATCCTGGCTCTTTCAAGCTTTATAATGGTAGTGAATGGTGTTCCTGATGTCCAAAAAATACATCCATCCATCATAAAAGTAATCCATACGACTCCAGGGGGTTAATAAAGGCCTTCTGAAGCAAAGGGGGTTTTTGTAAGAAAAATATCCATATTTAAAACTTTATCAACTAAAATAACTAGCTTCCAGCAGACAGCCTACGCAAGTCGACTTACGCCAAAAGAGTTACCAGTGCTCCATACACTCGATGTATGAGTAGCGTAAGCTCTGACGCCTCTCACGGTTCAAACAAATAGGGCTGGGCAACAAACTCAAGCTCCTCTTCTCTTATATTGAAATCCTCTGACATTTATCTCTAATAATTCCCGTCTAATTCGTGTTCAGTGTTATGTTTTGCTCAATCCTCTGCGCTTCCACGTTCGTCATGCCTCAGGTCAGAGGTCACTCTTTCACGTGAAACGATGCCTATGGCCATCTGCCAGTAGCCAGTTATTTTAGTTTATAAAGTTTTAAATATAGATAATTTTCTTACACAAACGCAGAAGCAAAGCGCTGAACATTGTGTTTTCTTTATAAATTAATATTTTCAAACAATGTAAGTTTATAAGACAAGTACGTACAAACATGTAAAAAAAAGTGTTTAAAGGGTGGTGATGGCGCAGTGGATAAGACACATGCCTTTGGTGTGAGAGACCCGGGTTCGAATCCACTGTGAGACACCAATGTGTCCCTGAGCAAGACACTTAACCCCTAATTACTCCAGAGGCGTGCGACCTCTGAAATATAGCAATTGTAAGTCGCTTTGGATAAAAGCATCAGCTAAATGTAAATGTAGTTAATCCAAAAATAAAAATTATGTCATTAATTACTCACCCTCATCCATCCATCTATCCATCCATCCATCTTCATCCGCTTATCCGGGGTCGGGTCTACCTCCCTTGGTGTTCCATGCACGTCCAGCTGGGAGGAGACCTCGGGGAAGACCCAGGACTAGGTGGAGAGATTATATCTCCACACTGGCCTGGGAACACCTCGGGATCCCCCAGTCAGAGCTGGTTAATGTGGCTCGGGAAAGAGAAGTTTGGGGTCCTTATCAGATGCGCAAACCACCTCAACTGGGTCCTTTCGACGCAAAGGAGCAGCGGCTCTACTCTGAGCTCCTCCCTGATGTCTGAGCTTCTCACCCTATCTCTAAGGGAGACACCAGCCACCTTCCTGAGGAAACCCATTTCGGCCGCTTGTACCCGCGATTTCGTTCTTTCGGTCATGACCCATCCTTCATGACCATAGGTGAGGGTAGGAACGAAAATTGACTGGTAGATCGAGAGCTTTGCCTTACAGCTCAGCTCTCTTTTCGTTACAACGGTGCAGTAAAGCAAGTGCAATACTGCCCCGCTGCTCTGATTCTCTGGCCAATCTCCTGCTCCAGTCTCCCCTAACTCGTGAACAAGACCCCTAGGTACTTGAACTCCTTCACTTGGGGTAAGGACTCCCTACCTGGAGTTGGCACTCAACCGGTTTCCTGCTGAGAGCCATGGCCTCAGATTTACTCGAATACTCAGACACAGCTCTCGCTTTGGATGTACAGAGATTGGATAGCCCTGAGAAGGGACCCCCTCACCTCATACTCCCGCATCACCTCCCACAGTATCTCCCGGGGGACCCGGTCATACGCCTTCTCCAGATCTACAAAACACATGTAGACTGTATGGGCAATACTCCCAAGCCCACTCCAGGATCCTTGTGAGAGTAAAGAGCTGGTCCGTTGTTCCACGGCTAGGACGAAAACCGCATTGTTCCTCTTCAATCCGAGGTTCGACTATCGGTCGAACCCTCCTTTCCAGCACCTTGAAGTACACTTTACCAGGGAGGCTGAGAAGTGTGATACCCCTGTAATTGGCACACACTCTCTGGTCCCCCTTTTTGAACAGGGGAACCACCACCCCAGTCTGCCACTCCTTGGGCACTGTACCTGACTTCCACCAGCCTCTGCTGCCCAGGTCTGGTCCGTCGAGGCCCCTGACCTTAAATGCCACCCATGTTGCAGCGCACCCGACCCCTGTGGATCTTCCTATGGATGGTGGGTCCAAAGGATGGAGAGGGGGGTGCCATGTTGCTGTTTCGGGCTGTGCCACCAGGCACTCGCCAGCGAGCCCTCCCTCTGGGCCTGGCTCCGGGCAGGGTCTCTCCTCCTCTTCCTCGTTTTTTTATCATGGCTCTTTATGAACCTTTCTTAGTCTGGCCCCTCACCTGGAACCACTTTGCCTTGGGAGACCCTACCAGGAGCACTAGGCTCCAGACAACACAGCCTCCAGGCTCACAGGGGCATGCAAATCTCTCCACCACGGTAAGGTGATGGTTCCCGGAAAGGGTATTCACCCTCATGCCGTTCCAAATCCGTAAGACTTTCGTTCATCTTCGAAACACAAATGAAGATATTTTTGATGAAATCTGAGAGCTTTCTGTCCCTCCATTGACAGCAACGTCATTGCAACTTTCAAGGCCCAGAAAGGGGGTAAAAACATTGATAAAATAGTCCATGCGACTACAGTAGTTCAAACTTAATGTTATGAAGCGATGGGAATACTTTTTGTGTGCAAAAACTGTACTGTTTATGCAGTTTAATGTGCTATTTTTGTGACCTCTTAGGACTGCAGAATGCATTTCAACTTGTTAATGTTCAGCTGCTGGTTTTACAGTATTCTCTTCCTTTACCTGTTATGCAGTCTCACTCATATTCATATACAGAGATACTATCCTTACTAATAGTGATATTAAACACATTAAATGGTTAACCATCTGTGGTCGGCAGTCACGCCAGCTTGACCAGCTCGCTTTTTTTCTTATCAGTGCAAAAGAGTGCAAATCACTCTGTTGATTTTGATCTTACATTTAAGTGTTAAGTGTTATACATACATACATTCGATCCTGTAAAGTGTCTATTTTTTTGTGTATACTCACAATAAAAACAAAGTGTTGTGCTTTTTGTCAAATAAAGAAAAATAAGCAATGTAAGTTTTGCCTTCTCTCTGTCAGTGAAGTCCATTCTGAAACGCGTCCGAAAATGAACTGTAACTCAGCGAATACATGTCACACAGGCAAGAGAGATTTTTCTTTATGAAGCTTGAATTCTCTTCTTTTAAAAAGCAATTTATATAAAAAACAAATATTCTCAGTTTATGTAATCTGTATGAAAAGAGAGCGATGTCAGTCTTTTTCTTTTCAGCTCATTATAGCTCATTAAGTGCTAATTTGACCATGCCCACGGAGAGCGCGCGCTATTCAAACGCAAATGATCTGAGGCAAGCCATGCAAACATGCCTACGCTCACACCAACTGGATAAAACACATGAAGTTTAATAAGAATCATGTACTTTACGTTGCCTTGCTACGCTGTGAGGAATAATACTATCGTAATAATCCTGGACCATTTACCTCAGAAGTGCTGGTAGTTTCATTTCGAGGAGCAAAGGATCAAGCTGATGTGAATAGTAAGTTTATTCTTAAGTGCTTTGTTCTAATCGCGATATGGAATAGTGTCTGTAAACCGCAAAAAGACTGTTTAAATATGAATTGTGTGTCTGTGTGTGATGAATGAATGAATGAATGAACGGCACAGATGTGCGCGCGCTGTAGTTTACCACAGCTGTACAGGCGCGTCTCACACTCGCACCCAGTGTTGGGGAGTAACGGAATACATGTACCGGCGTTACGTATTCAGAATACAAATTATGAGTATCTGTATTCCGTTACAGTAACAATTTAAATAGTTGGTATTTAGAATACAGTTACATTGTTGAAATCAACGGATTACATTACGATACTTCTCTGTTTCACGAGTTTATTCACTCTCTAAATAAATTAAGGCAACTCAGCATTTCCCAGAAGCCCCAATGTGAAAACGAAAAAATGCGCGGTTTGCGTGATCAGTCACAATGAAGTCGGAAGAGGAGCAGGCAGCGGGAGCTTGAGTAGGCTAGAGATGGAGCCGGAACAACAGAGACAGGGCAAGAATGCGTATCTATATTGGAAATTCAAACAGCATTTCACATTAAAGAAAGAGAAGGGAGAACGAAATATAGCCTAACTGTGCAGTGTAACCTCTGCTTGCCAGCAACCAGCTCCTTTCAGCGTCTCCAACCTGAAGAAGCATCTTAAAGTAAGTTATCCTTCCCGTCCAGATCCAATGCTACCACATCTTTAAATTACTATAATAATTATTTGAAGTTAGCATTATAAAATATGTAGACCTACACCACAAAATAAATACTTTAAAATTGAGCAATTCCAGCGTTATGGAACTTGAAACTTGAAACAAAACTTGAAATAGAAATTCTCAGAAAATGCATTTAATACGAATATATTTAAAAACGTCTGTTTATATATCCATATAAATCTGTTCTGCTTATGTAATCCGTATGAAATGCGCATTTCTCTCTGGCGCGTACACTAGCATACTGCAAAGATCGCGAGTCAGCATCGTCAACTTCATCTTTGCAGGCGACAGTGACACAGACAGAAATTTTTTTTTTATTAATAAACAATTAAAATATCTCTTTGCTATATTTGACATATTCATAATCAATACTTTTGCCGGTTCTTTGTGACAGCTTTAAGGTGCTTTATTGGCAGGGCCATCCCTACATGTTACAACGCGTCACCACCGCATCACCATTCCGCATTCCTACACTTATAAAATGCAATGCAATGTGGAAGTAATCCAAGTATTCAGAATACGTTACACAGATTGAGTAAGGTAACGGAATACGTTACAAATTACAATTTGGGGCATGTATTCTGTATTCTGTAACGAAAAACATTTTAAAAGTATCCTTCCCAACACTGCGCACCTACATTAGTAAACATGTTATTTTTACATGAACACATCCAAACTATATTGCTATAGCCTACTGAGATGAGTAAAAATAGACTGAAATATGTTGAAATAAAATGTCTTTGTATAAGCAAAAAAATGAAAATTAACATTTATATGCTAATATATCATAAATATGATACGTTACAGACTAAATATGAATGTTTAGTAAAGATTTCTTTGATTAGTTTTGGATAGATTATAAAGTTTTTACTGTAAAAAAAGACTACTGCCACATTAAATAAGCTTTTGTTCGCCAATTTCTGTTCATATGTTAAATATACAGTATGGGATGTTTTGTCAAAAATAAAATAGGTATATTGAAATATCAACGAAGATTTTGTTATAGTGTTTCTTCCAATATTCAAACTAATGAATCCTTACCTTTGAAATACGTATGATAAAATGTATACTTTTTACAAAGAAAGATTACACTCCAAAGTACTCCAAATAAAGTATAATCATAATATTTATATCAATAAGTCTCAAGTGATATGTCAGTAAATGTTAATGGATTTGTAGTATACTTAAAGTTGACATGTAGTCAATAATTGTTTCCCTTAAAACTCATCTTTAATCTCAAAAATGACATATTTAAACGTTTTTTCCTTGGAAAAAAATATTTATGCCTTAAAATAGCTTGAAAGTAACTCTACACTTTTGCCTCATTTAGTATAAGCGGTTCTATGAATATGCAAATGAGCCCCGCCTCCACTCACTCACACCAGCTCAGAGATCCACTCGTTGACGATCACACGTTGATCTGATTGGTTACAAGGTAGTTTGTGACGTCAGAAACACCAGATATTTCAAACCATGTCTTTGGTTCACTGTAGGAGAAAATACTCAGCAATGCTGTTGACTTATGGATTTGCACATGTTTTGTCTTAAAGCATATTAAATACACCACAAAGACATAAATAACATTAAAAGCTTGATTTGTTTACCACAGGGGGACTTTAAATAAAGGTATTTAAATATTTGGTATAGGTTTTTTTTTCCACTAAGGCACTGCAGCCTGTAGAAGGTCATGGGTATTCCATGCATATACAGAAAATATACACATTATACATGCATGCTACATTCTCCAGAAATGGGAGAATGTTATTTCAAACATAGACTGAAGCTTTGCTGTACCACCAGCTGACACAAAGTCCTTAAGTCTAAAGCTGTGCAGAAAATGCTAATAGCCGTCATAGCATCAATCCACCGTGTTCAGCCGTTCAGGAATTTTAGACAAGCCTGAATAAATGTATAATCCCCAACTGAGAGAGATGCTTTCAGCAAAATAGCCACATCTCCACAGCACTCAATCACATTTATGGGCCTGTTTAGCCATATGTTATTTGTTATTGGTGTTATGAGGCACCCATAGCAGAGATGTTATGTGGACAGGACATTTATCTGCATTTGATTGTAAGAACACAGAGCTCACTGGCAGTTTCCTTTGCCAATTGACCATATACAGTCCCTCACACCTGTTCCTGTTCAGTTTGATTACCCTCTCCATGTATTTAAGCCCTATGTTTCTATGGAAGCTTGTTTCCACAACAGAATAAAATATTTAAAAAGATAATTGCGACTTTTAATCTCACAATTGCGAGTTTATATCTTGCAATTATGAATTTATTTTTCAGAATTGCGAGATATAAAGTCAGAATTGCGAGATATAAAGTCAGAATTGCGAGATATAAAGTCAGAATTGCCAAATATATACATGCAGTTCTGAGAAAAAAAGTCATAATTGCGAGTTTATATCTCACAATTCAGACTTTATAACAAACAATTGCGACTTTATATCATGCAATTTTGACTTTATAACTAAAAAGTCAGAATTGTGAGATAAAAAGTCACAATTACCTTTTTTATTTTTTATTCTGTGGCAGAAACAAGCTTCCACAGTTTCCTTAGTTCCCTTATTGTCTTAGTTGTTTTAGTTTGTTCTCCCACAATCTCCTGAGTGTTCCTTGTTTATTTTATTAGACTATTTTTGTTCTCCATCTATTTCCTCATGCGCTTCCTTACAGCCATTGTGACAATATACTGTATAGATGACAATATATTGTTTTTGTATTGTTGTGTAGTAAATACATATATAAGCGTCCTTAAAACAAGAATAATTTTTTATTAATTGCCTGATACGTTTTCAGAAAATTATTTTTATTTCCTGGTTAGCAATAAAAAAAAAAAAAAAATTAAAAAAAAAAAAAAAAATATATATATATATATATATATATATATATATATATATATATTTCAGCATGTCATATGAATATAATTTCATGGGTTTTATTTTTTTTCTAACGACAAATGATCGCGATGATCACGTTTACAAGCCAGTGTCATTATAGTAGCCTAGTCTATTGGTTACCGTTTTACTGAATCTATATGATACTTTAATGCAATGTTTGAGTGGTAGATAATAACCATATATCGTCAATATTATAATATCAAGCTACCATAAATAAATCTGCAAATTTTACAAATCGATTTGCATTATAGCTTGAGGCAAGACAAATAATCATTACCTGATTCATGAAGATAAACGGAGGATAAGATAGCGTCCGTAACATAGTCAGGCAGACAAAAAAAACACCCCAGACTACGGGGTGTCATTGGTTGTTGCGTTAAATGTTACCCAGATACAATAGTGCTATTTTCTGATTGGCTAACAACACCAGACGAACAACACCAGAGGAGACGCGCTTGAATTCATGCCTGTTCCACAGTGAGAGCGGCGCCGCCAGAGTTTTGGGCGCTGCGGCATATTAAATATATTACAAATAGTTTTTCAGCGTGAGAAATACAATGTGTGGCGGGAGAGCGTGACAAAAGACCGAAATTAGTGACTGTCACGCTCAATGCGTGACACTTGACAGCCCTGCGATTTTAAGGAAGTGGGGGTGGTGGTGGAAGTGACGTATATGCCGTAAAGCAGTCGAGTTTTGTAGTTCTCTTTGTTCGCCGGTTACTACCCGAAACCCGAAGTTTAAAAGTACGATTAAGTCGATGTACCATCACAAGAGACTTGGAAATATATTATGAAGGTTGAAAAGCTACCTGGTGTTACTTTAATACTCTGTCAGAAACATTGTTAATTATGGTTTTGTCCACTGTATTGTGTTTTCGGTAACACTTTACAATAACAGGGCATGAATAATCATGTACTAATACCTGAATTAATAGTTACTTCAACATTAACTCATGATTAGTGAATATATGAACTAATCATGAACCAATGAAGAGCAACCCTTAACTACAACAGAAGTCATACTGATTCATGCATGAATAACAGCAGCCTTAAACATGTTTGATAGTTAATGCATTGATTAACATTTAGGGGTAAACTAAATCAATCAGTCTCCGTAAGAATAAATAAGAAATAATCTAAATTTGAATTAAACATATAATTTAATACTGCCATAATTTAAACTGTAATATCATAATCTGCTATCTGCAGCTTTGTGACAAATAATTGGAATGGCACATGATTTTTTAGTCATTAATTACACAGATCCATCTAATCAAAAGTGGAAAATATACTAATAACTAGCACTAATAAATTTAATTTGATCTAAACCGTTTTCTGATTTTTCTAGTTTATTTAGGCCTATGTTTAGTAATAGCTACTTTTCTTCCTGGAACTACATTATGTAGGGTTTGTTTCTGGTGGGACACTCATTAGTGGCGTACTCGGTGCTCGCTTGGCACCTTGGTTGTGTTCCTATGGTAATGCTGGCATTTTAATCTCATAAATGTTGACTTCTTTGGTAAACAGAATTAATAATTAAAGACATGTTTGCATATATGTTGTATTTGTATGTATAC
The DNA here is from genome assembly GCA_026230005.1 of Gila orcuttii. Lineage (NCBI taxonomy): Eukaryota > Metazoa > Chordata > Actinopteri > Cypriniformes > Leuciscidae > Gila > Gila orcuttii. Next base: position 36,055,951 of record JAPDVR010000016.1, read on the forward strand.
TGTATTTTTTGTTGTTTAAATATATATGCTTCAGTTAGCATTAGCTTATAGCTTATTCCTTATTTTACATGTAAACGTGTCTTATGTGTGTCTACAGGTATCTTTGGACTTTCTTTTAAGTCCATATATGTTTAACTGTATAAATAAAAATAAAGGAACTACACATAATTTTTATCTTTGTTTTTTTTTTTTGTACCATGGGTGTAAAGGAATAAGGATGGCACTCTTATTGTATATGTTTATTCATATTTTAGTTAAAGGGGGGGGTGAAATGCTATTTCATGCATAGTGAGTTTCTCACACTGTTAAAGAGTTGGATTCCCATGCTAAACATGGACAAAGTTTCAAAAATTAAGCTGTACGTTTGATGGAGTATTTCTGTGCCACAAATACTCCTTTCCGGTTTGTCACAAGTTTCGGAAAGTTTTTTTCGATTATGGGCGTGTGTGACGTCAGATGCGCCGGAATCTCCTTATACGGGTCCTAAGGGCACTTCTCCTAGAAGGGCGCGCGCACCTGTAGCCTAGAGCGAGAGAGCGAAAGCAGTATGCCCATCAAAGCGCTGTGTTCGGCTTTTGCAGATCGTCTAATGCTTAAGGATGGAGCAGTCTCGATAAAGGTTCACGGTCGTGCGTTGGAACCGCAGGCGGTGAGTAAAACTGCTTCATATGTCTGTGTGTTGTTAACTATCGGCGTGTAAGCACAGATTAACTAACCATACACTAACATAAAGTAATGGCTTGTTAATGTATCATTATGTCATGGCTTTACTCGACAGGGCACATCATTACTAACTCATCATTAATTACTTATAAAGTAACATGAATTCATGACTTGTTAAAGTATTATTATGTCATTTCTTGTCTTGGCTCTTCAAGAGTACATCTTTAAAAAGTTATCAATTACACATGTTCTATACATATTCAGCTCTTCTAAATCAGATATCATCTGGTGCTTTTCGGTGGTTTGTAAATAAGTGGAAGAGCAGAGGTGCTGTGCCCAAATTTGGATGGAGAAGGAACTGAACGGTAGGAGGAAAGTGGACACATTTTGAAGGGGCAATAGTGGCCCCAAAGAAGAGCAAGAAAACAAGACTAACATCCGACTGCATTATGATATAAAGACAGTAAATCCACAAAATAACCACAGAAATGACCATCATCTGTGCTAACACTGATTTTAATTTTGAAAATTGCATCTGTTTAATGGATATGTTAGTGTAGGTATTTCACTCTTGATGGCAGCAGTGGAATCACTTAAAACTGAATAAGATTAAATTGTTTTTAATGATGAATGCATCATTGTGTGTTCAATGAGTAAGGTTAAATGTAAATATTGCAAGACATCTAGTGTCATTCAATGATGTTTGTGACAGTTGCTGGTGGCAAATTTATGAACAATTTTACATTGTGGCCTTTTAGTACATATTTCTTCTAATCTAGAGCATGCTTGATTTAGTTTACCCCAAAGTGTTAATTAATACATTAATTAACAAGCATGTACTAACGTGTAGTTAAGATGGTATATTCATGCAGGAATTCATATGACTCCTGTCGTACAGTAGTTAAGGTTAGTTCTTCACTAGTACATGTCTTAACCCATCATTAGTTCATAGTAAAGTAATTATTAATTCAGGTATTAGTACATGATTATTTATGTACTGTTATTGTAAAGTTTTACCATATTTTCCAGCCAAACGTGCGAAGGGTTTGCCAGTGCGATGAGAAAAACATAATTAATTCAATATTCTCTGACAGATATTTGAATATATTATGCAATTTTGCTTTAGGTAAATTCAAATTTACTGAGTATACGTACAGAGCAGGAGTTTCACAGTGGGGGGAAAGGTGAGATTTCCAGAGCATTGTGATGGAGCAGGTTATGCTTAGAGGATAAGTTTCTTTGGGTACTTACCCTGAAAGTTACCTCAGTTTTTGCAACCAAATTTTGAGGTTCCCTTTTGAGGGAACTTGATGCTGAGTCAGTTGCTGTCACTATTGCCGCTTTTCCACTCCATGGTACAGCTCGGCACGTCTCGCTTTAGCTTGGTTTGCTTTTCCACTGCAGTTTAGTACAGCCTCAAAGTGGGGGTGATTATAGATTGATCGTTATAAAAACTATTTCATTCCTGGTCGCCCCATCCAGCTCTCACTGGATCCGCTTCTCGACTACCAACGACAGGAACGTCTGCACCACGTCTACTGACCATGATTCAGCCATTTCTTTTTTCCAAGTTAATTTTTTTATTTTTTCAAGCAAGTTGTTTAAAAAAATTGTGTGAACAAATAATACTGTGGTGGCTGTTGCTGACTATTTGAATCTAGTGGGTTTGGTGTCTCATGTTGCAAAGTCAATGATGCTGGTAGAGACGATTCTCTCTGACCAATCAGTGATCTGTTTTTATGTCACATTTTAGTATCGGTACGGAACCTCAACAGAGGTAGTGCCATTTAAAGCGAGCCGAAGCGAGCCGTACCATGCAGTGGAAAAGCGCCAAAGTGAGTTGTACTGAACCCATAAGGTTACATACGTAACCCTGGATGTTACACGTTTACTTTACAGTTTTTGTACACTGACCGAGGTATGTCACTGCTTTCTAGAATATACCCCAGCTCCTTAGTGTTTGTTTGCTCATAGAAAACAAAGGAAAATTCATAAACATAAAATAAATAAAGGTGGCAATAAAAGCGGATCAATTTGAGGAATGTACAGGTCATTCTCAAAAAATTACCATATTGTGATAAAGTTAATTATTTTCCATAATGTAATGATAAAAATTAAACTTTCATATATTTTAGATTCATTGCACACCAACTAAAATATTTCAGGTCTTTTATTGTTTTAATATGGATGATTTTGGCATACAGCTCATGAAGACCCAAAATTCCTGTCTCAAAAAATTTGCATATCATGAAAAGGGTCTCTAAACGAGCTATTAACCTAATCATCTGAATCAACTAATTAACTCTAAACACCTGCAAAAGATTCCTGAGGCTTTTAAAAACTCCCAGCCTGTTTCATTACTCAAAACCGCAATCATGGGTAAGACTGCCGACCTGACTGCTGTCCAGAAGGCCATCATTGACACCCTCAAGCAAGAGGGTAAGACAGAAAAAAATTCTGAACAAATAGGCTGTTCCCAGAGTGCTGTATCAAGGCACCTCAGTGGGAAGTCTGTGGGAAGGAAAAAGTGTGGCAAAAAACGCTGCACAACGAGAAGAGGTGACCGGACCCTGAGGAAGATTGTGGAGAAGGACCGATTCCAGACCTTGGGGGACCTGCGGAAGCAGTGGACTGAGTCTGGAGTAGAAACATCCAGAGCCAGCGTGCACAGGCGTGTGCAGGAAATGGGCTACAGGTGCCACATTCCCCAGGTAAAGCCACTTTTGAACCAGAAACAGCGGCAGAAGCGCCTGACCTGGGCTACAGAGAAGCAGCACTGGACTGTTGCTCAGTTTTGCATGTCATTCGGAAATCAAGGTGCCAGAGTCTGGAGGAAGACTGGGGAGAAGGAAATGCCAAAATGCCTGAAGTCCAGTGTCAAGTACCCACAGTCAGTGATGGTCTGGGGTGCCATGTCAGCTGCTGGTGTTGGTCCACTGTGTTTTATCAAGGGCAGGGTCAATGCAGCTAGCTATCAGGAGATTTTGGAGCACTTCATGCTTCCACCTGCTGAAAAGCTTTATGGAGATGAAGATTTCATTTTTCAGCACGACCTGGCACCTGCTCACAGTGCCAAAACCACTGGTAAATGGTTTGCTGACCATGGTATTACTGTGCTCAATTGGCCTGCCAACTCTCCTGACCTGAACCCCATAGAGAATCTGTGGGATATTGTGAAGAGAAAGTTGAGAGACCTAAGACCCAACACTCTGGATGAGCTTAAGGCCGCTATCGAAGCATCCTGGGCCTCCATAACACCTCAGCAGTGCCACAGGGTGATTGCCTCCATGCCACGCCGCATTGAAGCAGTCATTTGGATCTGCAAAAGGATTCCCAACCAAGTATTGACTATTGAGTGCATAACTGAACATAATTATTTGAAGGATGATTTTTTTTTTTTTTTTTGTATTAAAAACACTTATTTTATTGGTCGGATGAAATATGCTAATTTTTTGAGACAGGAATTTTGGGTTTTCATGAGCTGTATGCCAAAATCATCAGTATTAAAACAATAAAAGACCTGAAATATTTCAGTTAGTGTGCAATGAATCTAAAATATATGAAAGTTTATTTTTTATCATTACATTATGGAAAATAATGAACTTTATCACAATATGCTAATTTTTTGAGAAGGACCTGTATATGGTTTGCATGTTTTATTATAAGTGTGTCATGGAGTGTGGAGGTATATTTTCTGCCTTGTCTGTTAGTCTTTGATTGTTTCCTGGTGTGTCTTGTTAATCTATTACCCTGTGCATAGACTTTGTGTGCCCTTTTATGGACTGTCTTATTTTTAATCACTAATAGGAAGTGTATATACCCAGAGAGTTCACAAGCAAGTATGAGGTATCAACCTTTTTTCTAGGTCTTTGTCCCTTCAGTTTCAATGGAATATGCTGCTGTGCCGTTTCTTAGCTCATGTATCTCTTGTTTGCACATCACTGCACACTAACACTGCATTGTTCAACACAATAAATGCAGATAAGGCATGTATAAGATGGAACTTTACATTAATCTGCGTGTGCTGCTGTCCTGTGTATGTGCTCTTAATTAAATCTGCAGAAATCTATAGGAGCTTTACCTGTGTGCAAAATACTGCAGCCCTCCGGGAACTTTAGCCCTCTATTGATATGCATTTCGCATTTGGCTGCCAGGTAAAGATAGGTTTGGCTGAATAATTACTGGCACATACATTAAGTGTGGTGTATATTAATCTCTGCCGCTTGCTAAGTCAAACATGTCTTACTATTACTCAAGTTTAGTGTTTTCAGCAAACTCATTTGTCCTGTAACTTGCCCTTGATATGAATTGATATGAATCATGGTCTTGTTGAGGAGAGATGTCAGTTTTCTAACGGTATGTTTACACGACAACGATATGCTTAAAACAGAGAAGTTTTTCCTTTGAGTTTTCCGCATACAGACGATGTCGAAACGATCCCACTTCACACGGATCAGCGAAAACGACTAAAAACGCTGTATTCTGCTGCCAGGCCATGAGATGGCAATGCTATAGACCAGTGTTTCTCAACCTCTCCTGCAGGGACCCCCTGACAGGACATGTTTTTGTTTTAACCCTGAAATGGCACACCTGATTCAATTAATTAAAGGCTCAAAGGCTTAATGTGTAGCTGACTAATTGAATCAGGTGTGCCATTTCAGGGTTAAAACAAAAACATGTCTTGTCAGGGGGTCCCTGCAGGAGAGGTTGAGAAACACTGCTATAGACACTATAGACTGAACATATAATACACATGTGCATGACGTCATCGTTTTCACAGATTCGCATTTTTGTTGTTTACACAGAGACCATTTTCAAAAACTTGCACTGAAACTCATTTTCAAATGTTTGCGTTTTCAGGCCCCCAAAACGCTGTTGTCGTGTAAAATGAACGACAAAAAAACATAAAAAGTTTTATGTTTTTAGTTGAAAATAGTGTTGTGTAACACAGACCCTCGGTTATCAATAAAAAATAGGCGAAACAGATGAAAAAAAATCCCATCCCACATAGATCAAATGTCATCGAGATTTGAGGGTGAGCTCTTTTAACATGGACCAGTAAACCCTATTAACTAGTCAGAACAAACCTGCAACCTGGATTCAGCAAAACGTACTCGGTTACGTACGTAACCTCGGTTCTCTCTAGAAGAGGGAACGAGTATTGCGTAAGTTGCTTACACTACGGGTAAAGTTCATCTTTTCTCGAGATATTATAGTTCAAATAGTTCAAAATCCGCATGCCCTGGTTTCTCAGGGGAATGAGAGCCGCGTCCATGCACCTCGTAAATGTACGGGGTGCTAAAGACAGGCCGAACGGGAGGACGCTGTATTGATAAACCTGACCGTCGAAGGCGAATCTAAAGAATGGCCTGTGACAGGGTATTATCTGAATCTGGAAATAAGCATCCTTTAGATCGAGAGAGATAAACCAGTCCCTCGGGGGAATTTGCACGAGGATTTGGCTGGTCATAATCATTTTGAACGGTCTTCTCATGAGACCTTTGTTCAAATGTCTCAGATCTAAGATAGGTCTTAGAGCTCCGTCCTTCTTTGGTATGAGAAAATAGCGGCTGTAAAAGCCTGACTCGCTCAGAGAAGGAGGTACTCGTTCTATGGCCCCTTTGCACAACAGTTTGGCTATTTCTGCGCGGAGTCGATGCGCTACTTCCTCCTTCACTTTCGTCTCGGTCCGTACTCGAAAGTGAGGGGGATGGCGAGCGAACTGAAGTGAATAGCCCTGTCTTATAGTGCTCATCACCCATTCTGACACTCCTGGAATAGCTTCCCATGCTTTCACATGCATAGCTAGGGGCAGAATGGACTCCGGGACCCGATCGCCGCACTTCGTGGGCTCGGGAAACTGAACCGGAGGTGCGGGCGCAGCACGTGCGCTCTTGGTGCTTGACTGCAGAGGCTCGCTGACAGCAACAGCTGGCTGTTTGGCTGTTGCATGGGGAACGTTTTGTGAGAGCTTTGTGATGCGCGAGCAGCGCTTGGGGCGAGACGTTTATTAGTAAGCGTGAGCGCTCGTAAGCGGGCACGAGACTTACATTCATAACCTGACCGATATGAGGCTGTTCTGGCCATGTGACAGAGCGGGTAGTGAGTAGGCGTGGGCACGGGGATGTGGGCACGCTTTCTACATTCATCACTCGAGCGGCATTTGCCAGCTTTATATGAGTTTGCTCTGTGTGAAACACGGGGGGTATAGTGCTTGTGTGTAGGGGTGAACACTGAGATGTGGGCACATTTACTACACTTTGAACACCAACGGCGTGAGCCGGATAACCAGGCATTATACTCTTTTTGAGATTTCTCTGGGTCGTCGTAAAAACGGCGGTTGTGTGCAGGCGAGAGGGCTGAGATGCCGGCTCGTTGGCTGCTAAAAACACTGCTGCAGTAGCCTTCTCTGAGGGGACTGACAGGGCGATACACTTTGACGGCGGTCCGGCCGCAGCGGGACTCAATCGTCTTTTCCTCCGCGCTGTAGCGACAATGACTTGTTTTGGGGAAATTATTAACTCAAAAGGGGAATACTATTCATAAGATAATGAATATGCATTATAGCATACACAAATTAGATTATCCCAAATAGGGAATAGGCTAAACCTCACCATATATGAATCATTAACACGATTACTCATAGTAATTATTAATATAGGTCGGTAACATCAGTTCAATTATCAGGGTAAATTTTCATGTGATTCAAATATAGTTTATCACGCAATCTGTCCGTCCGGCGGACTGGAGGCGAAAACTTTCTTAACCGCGCGGCCGACGAGAGCTGATGTGGTCCTGCAGGCTTTAGACGGGAGGGCAGACTTTGAACGCCATCCCGCAGAGGGTGGACAAAGGTGCGCTGCAACTGCCTCCTCCACTGGGGGGATAGAATGATACCCCTTCTCGGCGGCGCCGTCCACTTGGGAGAGCGCCGAGGAGACGAGAGAGTGGAGTCTCGAATGGTGCATTCCACGATTACGAAAGCTCCGAGTGGAGCTCCGGCAGAAAGGGTGCAAGCCTGGATGCGGGCGCTTGGGGACGGCGGTGAAGAAAACTGCCGTCCAGTCTGTTGATCGCGGGTTCTTTCGGCCGTGACCACTCTAGGCCGAGTCGGTCGACGGCCGTAGAAAGAAGGCGCAGAAGCTCCGCACCAGCACGCGTGCGGCCGGATTCCTGGGCCGAGGAAGAGGCAGAGTGGTGGGAACCCGACCAGTCTTCGCTGTCCGAGGCCAGGAGAGAGCAGCTGTCACGCGCGGCGTCGTCTTCCGCCTCGTCCCCTGAAGCGGCGGCAGTGAGGGCGGGAGCCGGCATCTGCGCGTCCGGGAGGGGAGGGGGGGGGCGGAGAAGGCGAGAGTGAGACTCGAGGGAGAGGATCCGGCGAGTGTTTCGCGGCTGCGTCAATCTCCGGTTGCCTTTGAGAACGGCGCTTCTTTTTGCGCGGTTTAACAAAGGGCGGAGAGACAGCTTCGGAGTTGAAAGCTTCGAGTCGAGCCCGCAGGGTCGAAATCGGAAGATCCTCACAGAGGGCGCAGCCCCCCGACGAGAGCGCGAGGGCTGCGTGTTCCTGTCCCAGGCAGAGAGCGCAGATCACGTGGCGGTCTCCAGCGCTGAGAGAGGCTCGGCACGAGCCACAGGAAGTGCAAAACATTTTTACAAAAACGTCTCGTGCTCTTTTAGGAAAAAGAGCGGCGAACACGCACAGTAGAGCAAAAAAGGATATTGTCGCCGGATAGCGTAGCAGGCACGGATGGCTGAAGGCGTTGAGTTCGACCGGCTTCCTCAGGTGCTTTCCTCTGCTTGCAGTCGCTGGATTCAACGGCGGCGGCTTCTCTCAGGATCAAGCGATGCGAAGAGCTTCGCTGAAGAGATGAAAATCAGAGTAGCAAGCCTATCTGTCTGGCTTATATACGCTAAGCCACTCCCATTCTGGCGGACTCAGACGCGTAAGGGCGCGAAGCGCCCTCAATGGACGTTACGTCACGCCAGACTCAACGATAGGCTGCTGCAGTTGCCGCAGAGCAGCCAATGAGCACGCAAGATAGCCTGCTCTAGGTCTGCTAGCTGCTGCACTGCGTTGACAATAAATACAAAATTAAGGATCATTTTTGGCTTCAATATCTCGAGAAAAGATGAACTTTACCCGTAGCGTAAGCAACTTACGCAATACGAGAGAACTTCTCGTAAGAGAACCAAGAATCCATTAACATGAGCGAATGGTCTTTTTTAAATTTCCCTTTTTATGATAAAAAGAACGACTTTGGATTTCTTGATCTGCTCTTATTAACTTATCGGAAGCTTTTATTAACAATAATAGACTAATCATGTATGTAAATTAGCTAAGATTCAGCAGTTCAGTTCCATGAAAGTGGATGGTGTTATATTAGAGCTGATGTTGGCAGTACACTAACACCTCTGGACAGTATCGTTTTATGCTAAAACTTCATCTGAGATAAGAGTGCTCAAGCTTGTTATAAATAATCAGCTCATTAAAAATCCATTTGGGGTTATAATGTCACAGGGTTGATCACCACAGACAATCCCAGGACTCTCCCTTGGCCATAGCTCTTATTTTATAAGGAAAGCAACAAGTAATGTGTTTAAACCACTCAGAACAACATAGCACCCATATACAGTTGTAATCAAATTATTCAACGCCCATTGCAAATCCGGTGTATTGATAAAATTTAAAGGCTGTTTGCAATGAACAAATCAAACAAAAAGTAATTGAAATAGCCCAACACAGCACAACACAACACAACACAACACAATGTTTCAAGTGGTTTCCCCAAATTCAACAGAAAATGCAACTTTTAATGACTTAAGGACAATAGACCTGGCATCTTTTAGCTATAATTATTTATAATAATAATTTTGTATGATTTAGATGTTATAATAGTCTACTTGGACTAAGCTTTGTGACACACTTCCGTTTTGAAATATAACAGCTCATTTACTTTCAGTTACAGTATGTATATTTTCAATATACTGTAGTTATCGTGTGGACTAAACGCCACCTAGAATGAATGTCCGCAAGAAGATTTAAAAAATTTGACATGTTCAAAGACAGGAGAAGAGATATTCTTATGATTACTGTGTAAAGAGTTTTCCAAACTCAACAGAACATGAAGTTTTAATCCAACCCAAGCCGATCTGAGAAAGCAGTGGCTGTTAAACATACACAATTATTTCACCACAGGGTGTCATTGCTCAAGATCAGTAACCTACGAACATTTATTTGAATTAAATATTTTTAATCAATATTCATTGTAATTTTTTTATTGTCAATCATTTTACATGTTTATGCCCAAAATACGTAATTAATATTTTAAAGTAGTTCCCTGTCATTCTCCTCTATGCTGTGTGCATATCTCTTTAAGATTAATTAAATATTTAACATCGTTAAAATTATATAGGGCACGGAGGTTTAAAATTTTACAACAACTGTATGGCTGTTGTCAATCATATGTTTCATTGCAGGAGGCTTTCTTTTTCATGAAACAGCAAGAGAGGAAGAATCATCACAGGTTTTCATCATGAGCTCTGATGGGTCTTATGGACCGGGTAAAGGTGCTGCACCAACGAACATGTCAATAAATAACTCTTTTTGGTTGAACTTACTCACTGTCTCTGAGTCTAGTATTCCCTGACACTAAGAGGGTGTTGCTTATTAAAACATTTTTAAATTAAGCAGTTTATTAGAGATTTTTAATTTATAGAAATAATTCACTCAAACCATATGACTGATTTTCTTTTCAGAATTTTGAAAGAATCTTCCCACAGCTCTTTTCCATATAATGACAGTTCATAGTAATTGTGTCTGTAAAGATCCACATAACCACATAAAATTAGTCTACACAACTAATTTGTAGGTGTGTTCAATTCACAAATAGTGTGTTCAGATGCATCACGTCAGGTTTGATGTTTTCGTATTCAAATGCGTTTGGTTCCACAAATGCAGAACTTAAAAATTTAGAAAATTCAGACTCTGTGTTATTGTGGTTGGGTGGATATCCATCACTGCATTGCGTCTGTGGTCCAGGAGTGTCCCTGCAGACTCAAGTGTTGTTCATGAGTTGAAAATGATGTATGAGCAATGCACAGAGTCTCAGAGTCCCCTCACACCACACCCTGACACTGCACAAAGCTTCCTTCTACCGCCTGTCTCAGTGATAGCAGATTAGACAAGAGATGGCTTCTGCAATGCTCACTATAAACACAGAGCTCTAGTTAAAAGCTGAGTGTAATTTTGAAAAAAAAAATATATATATATTGCAAAAATAATGACTTTTTTTTTTACATCTTTCCTGAACACTGATATTTAGTATATTAACATTCTATTTATTTGTTCCCATTTATAAAAAAAAAAAAAAAAAAAACGGTTTATTATTTTCTGCATATCATCTCTGCTCTAGCATCAGGGCCGGCACAAGCTCAATTGCCGCTCTGGGCAAAACACTTCACACTCACAATTAAACACAAATTTTGATATGCAGGCTGGATGAAGGCTAAGGCAGACGGGACCGCAGCATCGGGTTCCTGTGAGGGAAACAGAGGAGGTTGGTAACCAACAGAACATTGAAATGTTGACCGAGACTATCCTCCCTAGTGGAGTGGTGGTGGGGTCCATTTCATGGGGCATTGAGTGGAGAAGGCAGAATCACAGAATTCTAGTTTCTGGTGTCCAACCAGTGGCACCACTCTTCCAAAGCCAACCTGACTGCCAACAGCTCCCTGCTACCAATGTCGTAGTTACGCTCTGCTGGGCTCAGTCGATGGAAGAAGAAGGCACAGGGATGTACCCTGACATCAGAAACATCCACCTCGACAATACACTGCCGTTCGGGATCTGGATTAGAGAGAACAGGGGCAGAGATGAAACGGGACTTCAATTCATCAAAAGCCCTCTGAGCCTGAGGATTCCAGCTGAACGCTACCTTGGTGGAGGTGAGAGCAGCAATCTGGCTAAAGTTCCTGATGAATAACCTGTAGAAATTGGCAAACCCCAGGAACCACTGCAAGGCCTTTCGGTTGTCGAGGGCTGGCCACTCGGCCATGGCCCTTACCTTAGCGGAATCAGCTTCCACCAGCTGAGATGACATACCACAGGAACCCGCACTTCTCCGCCTTAAATAGCTGATTCTTCAGCAGTTGTTGTTGGAACTGGCGGACATGCGGAGTGTGCAACTGCAAGGATGAAGAAAAAATAAGTATATCATCCAGGTACACAAAGATAAACCTATTAATCATGTCTCTCAACACATCGTTAACCAGAGCCTGGAAGACAGCTGGTGCATTAGTCAGACCGAAAGGTAGGACCAAGTACTCTGTGTCCCGTAGGTGTGTTGAACGCTGTCTTCCACTCATCCCCCTCACGAAGCCATACCAAGTGATGCATGTTGCGGAGGTTAATTCTCTGAGTGCCCCGATAGTCTTACAGCATCCGTGACTGGTGCAGCATGGCCCTAATGTGGATTGGTCTGGAAATTGTGTGTTGGCCTGGAGTCAGTCTTGTCTAGCGTCTTGCTTGGGTATTGGCTTTTCTCCTGGCTCTGTGTCTCCGGTTTTGCAGGTTGAGGCAGCGGATCTGACCGGGGACCCTAATCTTAATCAAAAGCCAGAGAGAACAAATAAGATTAAAGAGCCGATTTAAAACTGGCTAGTGAAGGAGCAAACCTCACATTTACGGACAAACTGTTCCAAAGTTTAGATGCTGCAGCAGAGAAGTCTTGGCCACTCTTAGTTTTTGGTTCCGGTAAGAAGTCTCGCTGCAGTATTTTGGACAATTTGCAGGCGAGAGATCGCAGTTTGAGGCTGGCCACAGTATAGGGAATTACTGTAGTCCAGGCGGGATCTTATGAGAGCGTGGATTACGGTCTACAAATTTATCTGGGGTAGAAACTGTTTTAACTTTGCAACTTATCTCAGATAAAAGAAGCTGCCCTTTACCACTGTACTGATTTGTTTCTCAATATTTAGTGACAAATCAAATATAACCCCAAGATTTACACTGGCAGAAAAATAACCTAAATGGAAAACAGATGGAGACCTGGAGGGGTCTAAAATCAGATTTTTGCTTCAGTTTAATTGCAAAAAAATATTAGCCAGCCAACATTTGATATCCTCAAAACAGTCGCAAAGCGCGTCCAAAGAATCACTACTGTCAGCTTTAGCTGGTAGATAAAATTGTGTATTGTCAACATACAAGTGGTAGGATATCTCATCCACCCCCGGTGCCTTGCCACTGAGGAGCTTCTTGACCACCTCGGTGACTTCAGCTAGGGTGATGGACGAGTCCACCTACGAGCCCTCAGCCTCTGCTTCCTCAATGGAAGACGTGTCGGTGGAATTGAGGAGATCCTCAAAGTATTCCTTCCACTGTCCGACGACATCCCCAGTCGAGGTCAACAGCTGCCCACCTCCACTGTAAACAGTGTTGGTAGGGCACTGTTTCCCTCTCCTGAGACGCTGGACGGTTTGCCAGAATCTCTTCGAGGCCAACCGGTAGTCCTTCTCCATAATCTTTCTCCTCCCAGGCCCGATTTTTTGCATCCACAACCACCCGGGCTGCAGTTCGCTTGGCCTGCCGGTACCCGTCAGCTGCCTCAGGAGTCCCACAAGCCAGCCAGGCCCGTTACCGGAGACCTTACAGCCACACCTCCGAGCGGCCGCGTCTACAATGGAGGTGGAGAACATGGTCCACTCGGACTCAATATCTCCAGACTCCCTCTGGATCCGGTCGAAGCTCCGCCAGAGGAGGAAGGACACCCCTCCAGGTGTCACTGTTGCTGCCCACGTCGGAGCACATTCCAGCACCCCTCCGGGAGACTCCAAGAGGGCCGGGTACTCTGCACTGCCATTCAGTCCGTAGGCACAAATGACAGTGAGAGATCTATCCCTGACCCGAAGGCACAGGGAAGCGACCCTTTCGTTCACCGGTGTGAACTCCAACACATGGCGGCTGAGCTGGGGGGCTATAAGCAAACCCACACCAGCCCGCTGCCTCTCACCATGGGCAACTCCAGAGTGGTAAAGAGTCCATCCTCTCTCAAGGAGTGTGGTTCCAGAGCCCAAGCTGTGCGTGGAGGTGATCTCGACTATCTCCAGTCGGTACCTCTCAACCTCACGCACAATCTCAGGCTCCTTCCCCGCCAGCGAGGTGACGTTCCACCTCCCTAAAGCTAGTTTCTGTGTCCAGGGATCGGGCGGCAGTCGAAGGCGGGGGCCTCGACAGCCCGATCCCCACTTTGCAACGGCCCCTTACGGTCACTCCTAAAAGTGGTGAGCCCACGGGAGGGCGGTCGCTCCTTCGGGCTGAGCCCGGCCGGGCCCCATGGGGGGAGGCCCGGCCACCAGGCGCTCGAATACGAGCCCCAACCCCAGGGTAGGGCCCCAGCTGCGCCATGCCGGGCGACGTCACAGTCCTCATTCTTAATTCAATCATAAGGGGTTTATCTTTATCTTTATGTATTTTTTTATTGTTTTTAAAGACAGTAGCAACACCCCCACCATGACCAGAAAGTACTGGAGTGCTAAAAAAAAGGATGATAATTCATCCAGTTTCAGTCACAAATAAAAAGTCAAGCGAATTTGAAAAAGTAATTTAAAATGAATGAGTTTTAGATAGTGACCTCACATTTATCAAGGCCATCCTCACCATCAGCAGCACAGTTTTTTTAGCATTTGGAGATGAAAACTTTATTGAGCAGAGATTTAACAGATTTACTGACCATAACTCTTCGCCCGACTTTGAAGAGGAACAGCGGGATGAAATGACTGGAATGCAATTGCTAACCAAGGAAGCGAACTGTGCGCCTTTACAGAAACTGCGCCGAGATCCTCTGTGAACAGAGGCAACGAAGAATTTCCAAGGAAGCACAGGCATGTCCACGGGAAGAGGATATGAAGTTCAGATCATGCAGATCCAGAGGTGAGTAGAAGATAACTACTAACCATAACTAGACAAATATAATAATAATAATAGTAATAATAACTTTATTTTGTATAGCGCTTTTAAAAGTCAATTCTCATAGCGCTTTACATAAGTGAGATAAAAAAAGAAAATGAAAAGGCATGATAAACACAATACAAAACAAAGTATTTCAGACAAGTTTACAACCCTAAAAACAATGTAAAAAATAAGTATCAAGACATACAGTAAGCCCATAAAATACACCACATAATCAACCACTGAAATCACCTTTCACCCAAATGCTTCCTTAAAATAACAAGTTTTGAGAGATGATTTAAACATTTTCAAAGATGGTGCATTTCTTATTTCGGAAGGCAAAGAGTTCCATAGCTTTGGGGCTACTGAAGAGAACGCCCTATCACCCATTGTTTTTAGGTTTGTTACCGGAACAACTAAAAGACCAGCGTCGGCCGAGCGAAGATTACGTGTCGGAATGTAGGGTATTAAAAGCTCGGAAAGATATTTAGGAGCGAGTCCATTTAATGCCTTGTAGGTCAACATAAGAATCTTAAAATCAACACGAAATTTGACAGGTAGCCAGTGCAAGGTCTCTAAAATCGGTTTTATATGATCTCTTTGTCTTGTCACAGTCAAAATATGTGCAGCAGAATTTTGTACCCACTGAAGTTTGTTCAAAATAGATTTTGATGCTCCTGCTAACAAGGCATTGCAATAATCAATTCTAGAGAAAACCAGAGTATTAATTAATTTTTCAGCCAAAGGAAAAGGCAGCATGGACCGTGAAACAAAAGATGAAAAAAAAATTTAACAGTATTACATACATGAAGATCAAATGTTAAATTAGAATTGAAAATTACTCCCAGGTTTTTTAGTTTCGATTGGAACTGTATTACAGAGCCATCCACATGTAAAGCTGCAGGCTTCACTCTGCGTAACTGGTGGGGCGAACCAATAAGCATCACATCAGTCTTATCACTATTTAGACATAACAAATTTACAGACATCCAAATTTTTATATCTGAGATACAGTTTGAAAGATGTGATACAGCCACATTTACATCAGGTTTTGAGTGAATATATATCTGGGTATCATCCGCATAAAATTGAAAATCAAGACCAAGAGACCTCAAGAGTTTGCCAAGAGGAAAAATATAGAGACTGAAATGTAAAGGACCTAAAATTGAGCCCTGAGGAACACCATATTTTACCACGCCAACCTCTGATCTGCAGTCACCCAGCACAACGAATTGTTTGCGATCTGAGAGATAAGACTTAAACCAGCTCAGAGCAGAGTCAGATACATCAAAAATAGACTCTAGGCGAGAAAGTAAGGTACAATGATCAATAGTGTCAAAAGCGGCACTGAGATCAAGCAGAATCAGTATTGATAAGCATCCAGAATCGGAAGCCATCAATAAGTCATTTGTGACTTTAACTAATGCTGTCTCAGTGCTATGCATTTTACGAAAGCCAGATTGAAGAGGCTCAAAGATGTTATTTACAGACAGATGAAAGAGCAATTGTGAAGCAACAATACGTTCTAAGATTTTAGCAATAAAAGGGAGATTAGAGATGGGACAAAAATTTGTTAGATTCTCAAAGTCACGGCTATTTGTTTTTGGAACAGGGGTTACGGCGGCAATTTTAAGTGCAGATGGCACAACACCAGAAGACAGAGAGTCATTTATAATACTCAATACAGCCGGACACAAAGAAGAAAAGCATAACTGAAACAACCCAGCTGGTATGGGATCAACATTTGTAGTGGTAGCTTTCATTTTTAAAACCACATTACACAGGGATTGAGAATCTAACATGGAGAATTCTGAAAGATAAACACCAGAAAATTCTAAGTTACTTAATTTTGGGGTAACAATTATATTACAAGTAGTAATTTGATCTCTTATCCCCTCAATCTTATTGCCAAAAAACACAAGAAACTTAATATAAGAAACATAATTGAACAGAAGAAGAGACATTGGAAATATTATTTCTGTTTAAAAGGTTGTTGATTGAGTTAAACAATTTTTTTGGGTTATCTTGATGACTTACAATAATCTGGGAAAAGTGAGCAGACCTTGTCGATACAATTTCAGACCTATATTCACCCAAGCTTTCTTTCCAGGCCTGGTGGTATACAGTTAAACCAGTAGAGCGCCATCTGCGCTCCATTTTGCGACACTGAGTTTTCATTGCGCGCAAATCATTGTTATACCACGGGGCAGATCGTTTAAAAGATACAGCACGTGACATCAGAGGAGCAAAAGTGTCCAGGCCAGATGAAAGAATTGTGTTCAGCCTATTTACTTTGTCATCCAATGCATCAGATGGTGAAGTACAGCTAATAGCAGAGTCAATAAAGTCAGAGAAGTCAGTGGGCGCGATAGAACTCCACTTACGGTAATGAATAATACGGGAAGTAGAAGTAAGTAAATCAGGTAGCTCCAAATTAAAAAGTATGGCTAGCTGATCAGATAGCCCAAAATCTGATACAGACAACCCAGACACAAGTGAACCATTCTGAATCACAAGATCCAACAAGTGGCCTTTGTTGTGTGTAGGACAATCCACAACTTGGTGTAACTCAAAGCACTCTAATAAAGATGTAAAGTCTCTGGTTGATGAAGTGTCTTTTTTGTCCATGTGCATATTAAAATCACCAAGAATTAGAATTTTCTGAAATTTTATAACCAACACAGACAGTGCTTAAGGCGAGGCATTCGAATGAGGTAAACGAAGGGATATCCACAGAACATAGTCCAAGAGGCAGTTTAAACAGCACAATGATACCACCACCTCTTCCCGTTGAACGCGGAAGATCGCAGAATCCATATCCCTCAGGAGTCAGTTCATTAAAGAGTAGACCATCAGACTCTTTATGCCAGGTTTCTGTTAAGCATATGAGATCCCAATTTTTGTCCATAATTAGATCACATACAGTCAAGGCTTTGTTATTAATCGAGCGCACATTTATCAGTGCCGATTCCAACAATCGCACCGGGGCAGCCGAGCCAGGTGTAGCCTCCTCACGCAAGACTGCTAAATGATTAAAATCAGCCCCCGTTGGTCTCCATGGCAACTTCAACTGTTTACGCAGGGCTATCAGATAAAAAACATTATTTTGAGACCAACCTAGGTATCCACACCGTGATGATCGATGTAGGTAACGTTTTTGGCGAAGTATTCCATAGGTAGTGCAAAGTGCGCGTGGTCCAGTCCCCAAAGCATGATTCCCATTAAGGTTCAACAGCTGGCGAGAAGTGTACCTTATGGCGATTGTAGAGGAGTCCACGCAGATATCAATATCACAATTGATAGTCCTGGGTCACACAACTGTTGATGATTAATAATCCGCAAACACCCAGAGATAGCAGCAGTAGTCAAATGACTGTAGCGCAATTTCACATCACGATGGAAAACATGAGTGACATATACAGGCTTGTTACCTATGATGCTTACAAGTTAATTTAAAAAAATAATAAAAAAAATATCCAATTTAAACATTAAAACCAAATGATTAACGGGAGAAAGGAGCGGCCACCACACTCGCCAGCATACCCTTTCAACCGGAAATATAATATCCAATGAGCCAAAGCAGCAAGTTAGAGAGCGCTAAGAGCATTAAAACCGCTGTAACATACCAGAGCAGTGAGCAGAAGGGACTTCATTCTTGTTACCCCACCACAACCAGGACTTTGTCTTAATGGTCTTAATGTCCACATATGCCAACACACCTACAAACAAGCATGCAGCATTACAGCTGCCGGCCGAGCGAAGTTGATCCCAGGCCACCGCAAGTCCGGGCCATCCAAAAACAAGGCAACGAGTGCCGAGCCTCACCCTAGGTAAGCCGATGTTTTAATGGATGAAAGGCAGGCAGGTAGGCAGGCAGCAGAGAGCAATTAATCCCAGGCCGCCGCGAGTCCATCCAAACACAAGCAAGCAAATGCTGAACCTCACCCAAGGTAAGCTGGAGTTTTAGTGGATGAAAGGCAGGCAGGTAGTTCAGGCGCTCTCCACAATTAGCAGCTGATCATTCAAATAGGATTTCTCTGAAATATAATATAAATGCCATGTGAAACTGAACAAAAACCAGACCAGACCTAATTTAAAAGTTTAAAAGGACCAAGCCGGCGAGCAGCGGCAGTCAGACACACCAGCATACGCTCAAAGCGGAACCATTATTGGTTGCATTATCAACAGAATGTTAGGACGACCAGATACTAACTCTATCTCTAGGGAGACTGGCAGGAACGACCATGATACGGAAACCAGAAATAGCACTCAGAATTGCAGTGTGACACTTAACAAGATTTCGCAGTGATTTTTTAGTGAAAGAACACAGGGATTAAAAAGGCAAACATAAACGAGGTAATGACAAACAGGTGGCAGTAATCAGAACATGAGTACAGGCAATGGATTACGGGAAATGTAGTTCATTAAGCGGTAAAGGAGGCTGAAGGAGTGCCCTCTGGTGGGTATCATGGGCACTCCAGCTGGCAGGTGTAACATGAATAATGAATTTAAATTAATTTTAAGGACTGAACTCAGAGATGCCAATACATGTGTCAAAATGATTCTTTATGCTCCCTCCCAATCATTCTTTCATGTTTTGAGCCTGATGAATCATGGCTTTGTCATCCTGGAATATGGCCATTATGTGTCTTCCTACATGGTTGTTTAATAGATTAAAAGCTACACACTCCATTAATTATGGTTAAAATAACTGTTCCCAAACATATCATGTGTTAGAAAAATAATAATCACAGCAATAATGATCCAGTCATAGACTCTAAATGGGTTATTTCACCCCAAAATGAAAAATCTGTCATTAATTACTCACCCTCGTGTCGTTCCAAACCTGTTAGACCTTTGTTCATCTTCGGAACACAAATGAAGATATTTATGATGAAATCCGAGACCTTTCTGACCCCTCCATAGTCTTCAAAACAACGACAACTTTCAAGGCCCAGAAAGGTAGTAAAGACATTATTAAAATAGTCCATGTGACTCCAGTGGTTTAACCTTAATGTTATGAAGCAAATAACAAACAAAAATAAAGACTTTATTGAAGAATTTCTTATCTTCTGTGTCAGTCTTCTACGCTGTTAATGTTGTAAACACAGTCCAGCGCTTCCGGGTTCTACGTCCTGCGTCAGCATCACACGCATGTGTCGTGGTGATCATGTGAACAGTGTCAGCCAATTGCCGTCAGCGTTCTGACATAGAACCCGGAAGCGCTGCACTGTGGTTACAATGTAAACAATATGAAATATCTTCATTTGTGTTCCAAAGATGAACGAAGTTCTTACTGGTTTGGAACGACATGAGGGTGAGTAATTAATGACAGAATTTCCATTTTGGGGTGAACTAACCCTTTATGTATTCACCTACTTAAATCCAGACAGTGTCACGGTTCGCAGATTTGTCTGTTCATTGTGTCATTGGTGTGATTGCCTATCAGTTTTGCCTAGCTACCAACTGCGCTTTCAAGCTAATCAGATCAGCCGCACCTGCGGCTCGTCGTGGTTCCCTATATTAAGTCTTGTGTTTGCTGTGTTTATTGTCAGATCGTTCTGGTTTTCATGTCTTGCCACCTTGTTCTCATCAATATGTCTCAAGTTTCTGTGTGTTTGATTCCTGCTTGTGTTTGTATTAATTACCGTCTGACTGTTTCTGGATTATCATCTCTTCATATATCGGCAGACATTTCAGCCCATTGTAGTCCCCTTGCTGCCAAGGCCTGCTTCCCTGCACTATTGCATCTGACCATCCTGTTTTGCCTGTTTCTCCTGTTTATTATTAATAAACTGTTATTGCATTCGCAACTGGATCTTGTGTTTATCCCTGACAGAGAGACGTTTTTTTTTTTTAAATCAACTGAAACAAACACACCCCTCTCTTCATTGCCTCACCCTGCTCTGAGTCGGTATCGAACCCCAATCCCCCTGCATGAGATGCGAGTGCACTAACAATGGCTTTAGACACTGCATTCCCTAGTAGTCGTCAGCGCGACACTAACTAGCTAGCCTCCGTTAGGCATGCAATCCAAGAATGGATGTCTGTTTATCAGAAGCGCAACAAAATAATGCTTCACTAAAAATAAAGAGCAGATGATGAACGAATGACAAGAATTTAATGAACAGTACACAATAGTAATTACAAACAAGAGTTTATTGTTAGTTGCCAACAGCACAGCAGCTCCAGACAAACAATGACACACAAACCCAGTGTTACTCACGTGTGGAGCCGAATCAAAGCAGTGTCCGTGTCAGTTTTCAGGCTTTCCTGCTTAACTCTTTCCAGTGCTGGCAAGCTTTTCTAATATTAACGCGGGTCCAAAAGCTCTTGCCCGGTCATAACCCTTCATTTTCCAGTGATATTCTTCTGATCTTTTCTCTTTTGTATTGTGTCTTATCTCTATTTTTTCAGTCTTTCTTCAAATCTCCCTCTTGCTCGTTCTCTTTCCTCCAACATCATATAATGATGATTGGCTACACACTTTTGTTGTTGTTTGTTTGTGTGTCAGTCCGACTAACTTCCAAACAGCGTTTTGGAAAAAACGCTTACCCCACTTTTAAGTTAAAAGAATCCTCTCTGTGCGTACTCTCAATGAAATCCTGGAAGCACCTCTAATAGGACTGGCATGATTTATCGAATTTACATGTCTCAGAGCATGGGGGTTCTATAATCTAAAAAGTTGTGTGAATGCTAAATGTCAGTCTATGATTAATCACATTTGATCAGGAATATGTTCAGTATAATTTGCGATTTAAAAAGATCTTGAGTTGATTCTGAGAACTGACATCGACTGTCGATGGGTGTGATTAAGTCACTTTGATGCATTATTGATGCAGTCAGCAGGTAGCAAGGGACAAACGGGTGTGAATTGGCTACGTTTAAAAATCCATTAATGCAAGAGTCCTGCTGCAGTTGGATTAATGGCCTAATTGCGGTCTTAAAGGCTCCATCAGACAGTACTGTGTCTACTCCCGCTGTGCCTCTCAAGCACAGCATATTGACAGTATTTCATAAGTCAAAGAGCTGTCTTTACCAGCTCATATATTCCCATATGTACACTACTGAGCAAAGATCTTAACACAACACAATTAAATGTACAGCCATTTATTTGGGTAATATGTCTTTATTTGCTTGAAAAAGCTTTACTTGCTGGTGAATTTATCAACCTACTGTTGCTACAGTAAACTGATTTGCAATCTATAGCCTACAAAAACTGAAATCTGTAGACATTTTATATCCATTGTATATGTATATACATTACATTTATTAATTTCGAGAATACACAATTTATAACCAAGCCCAGGCAGCAACATTGTTTTGGCCCAGATTCAGGCCACATCTGGTACATGTGGATTCAACACGTACCAGATGTGGGCCAAGATACGCCTAACTGCAGATGTAAAAAATAAAACGAAAATAAATCATATTAGATCCTTTGCACCTTTAAAATAAAATTAAAGCCAATCCAATGCCACTGAAAACCAAAGTCAAGTCTAGTCCCCTTTATTTATATAGCGCTTAATGCAATGCAGAGTAGAGTTCTAATGCATGACAAATCAACAAATCACATTTAAATAATAATTGAAGAAATGTTAAATGTTAGAAATTTGTATTATTATTTACAAAAAATCCCTGGATCTGACAGGGTGGGCAAGCTGTCAATCTGTGTGGCCCACCCTTAGCTCCGCCCCTTTCCGCTGATATTCAGGGCTGTTGTGTTTATCCAGGTGTTATCCAGGTTAACCATTTGATCTAGTTAGGGACCAGATCAGACTGACTACGGTAATCTCGGGATAAGGATGAAACAAAGAGACTTATATAAGATCCACTGACTTGGTACCACTTAGAGGCACTGAGACCACTGGACTTGGGAGCGTTGGAGCTGTCTGCAAGATCTGAATAAGCTTGCTTTCCAATGGGACAACCTCCCTCACAGAATGGTTAAGTCCCATCCAAAAGAAAAGTTTGGAGGGCACGCTCAGCCCAGGGAGTCTTTGAGGCACCCTCCTAAAACTGTTGACAGTAGTCCAGCAGGGGTAATTGCCAATGCTAACGAAACATGCATTCATCAGCTGGATCCATAGTGGCCTAATGTTCTGTAAAGTCAGGTGCTATCAGAGCCATTGGGAAGGATAATCCATGTGCAGGTGAATTTTATTTAATAACAATAACCAAAATAAACAAATCAGGAGACAAGGGAGCAGAACTGAGAACATTGACGACACATCCCACAATGTACAACACCAAACAAATGAACACAGGGAACCTTATATACACACAGGAGTTAATTGACAAACACAACAATAATATGCTTAAAATGGAGAAGTTTTTCCTTTTAGTTTTCCCCTTACAGACTACACCATTGTCAAAATGATCCCCATTCACATGGATCCGCGAAAACGACTAAAAACCCTGTATTCTGCTGCCAGGCCATTAGATAGCAATGAAATACTATAGACGGCCAAAATGCATAAAAAGTTTTACGTTTTTAGTTTAAAACGGTGTCGTGTAAAAAGCACCTTAGACTGAACATAAAAATACAAAATAAAACACAAAACGGGGAACATGTGACATCAAAATTTTACCATTTCATAATGTAATTCACACATTACATCTGAGATGACAGTTACTGTGATTCATTTCATTACATTGATCAAACTATCATCTGATAAAACTGCTCGAAATGATAAGTAACTCTTGCATTACTCTTAAAGGGGAACTTGGCAACTATTTTAACTTAATAAAACCATTTAGGAATGATTTGGATGGTTAAAGGGGGGGGTGAAATGCTATTTCATGCATAGTGAGTTTTTTACACTGTTAAAGAGTTGGATTCCCATGCTAAACATGGACAAAGTTTCAAAAATTAAGTTGTACGTTTGATGGAGTATTTCCGTGCCACAAATACTCCTTCCGGTTTGTCACAAGTTTCGGAAAAGTTTTTTTCGAGTATGGGCGTGTGTGACGTCAGATGCGCCGGAATTTACTTATACGGGTCCTAAGGGCACTTCTCCCGGAAGGGCGCGTGCGTACCTGTAGCCTAGAGCGAGAGAGCGAAAGCAGTATGCCCATCAAAGCGCTGTGTTCGGCTTTTGCAGATCGTCTAATGCTTAAGGATGGAGCAGTCTCGATAAAGGTTCACGGCCGTGCGTTGGAACCGCAGGCGGTGAGTAAAACTGCTTCATATGTCTGTGTGTTGTTAACTATCGGCGTGTAAGCACAGCAAGTAAACAACATGATCACGTATAGTTAATGTATCTATGGAGCATGCGATGTATGGTGTGTGTGTGTGTGTGTGTGTTTAAATACATTTGTTTAGCTGGCCACTGTAGGTGTCTGTTTGTTTATTGTAAAACCAAATCATGTCCTCATAAACCACGAGTAAACACACACAAATGTTGTAAACTTGCGCATGACATGGTGTTCTAAAAACACTGCGCTCAAGTTCAAATAATTTCTACCTTTAAAAAACTCTCGAGACCTTGTGTTTTTCCCCCATTTCACTGCCCATCTCACGGTATCTGATTCGGGATCAAAAATGTATGGCTGAATCTGATTGTTAGCCATGGTTTGTTTTGGGATGTCAGTCACAGCTTCCAGATGCTCTCCATGCAAAAGATTTGCGCGCTCGTGATTATTTAGCTCCGCCCACACACGCTCGTTTTTTTCCGGAAACACTCAGTACAGCCTATCTTTCTTTTATAAATATAATAAAACTAAAGACTTTTTGGAGATATGAAGGATGCAATACTACTCTATAGGTACTCAAGATTAACATGAGATTGACTGAAACTGAGTGTTTCACCCCCCCTTTAAATAACCTGATCTGGTGAAAAGACTTTCCACGCTCCCCCTAGCACTCCCAGGCGGAAAACCAAACTTGCAACATGGGGACTAACATCCCGGTAAGTTGGAAATAGGAAGTCTGGTGAGAAGCGAGAACGAGCGAGAAACACGAACTGCTTTGCGGCAATTCGACATAAACACACTGTCACGGTGTGGTGCAGGCAGAAGAAGACGAGGGAGAAAAAAAGTTCCAATGCAAACTTTTACTAACAATATCATCAACAGGTACAGACAGGCAGAAGGTTCACACACACTTAGTAGGACGGAGATCGGACAATGAACAAGGACATGGCTTAAATATGTATGGAAATAGATCAGGGAAACGAGACACAGCTGACAAGACTAACGAGGTAACAGGTGAGACAGATGAACTAATGAGGGTTGCCATGGAAACAAATGAGTGGCGGGAAAGCAGAACAAGGGAAGACATGTA
Source organism: Gila orcuttii (assembly GCA_026230005.1). NCBI lineage: Eukaryota > Metazoa > Chordata > Actinopteri > Cypriniformes > Leuciscidae > Gila > Gila orcuttii. The sequence goes on from JAPDVR010000016.1 coordinate 36,080,844, forward strand.
ACTAATGAACACACAAACAAACACTGAGACGTGACAGTACTCCTCCCTTCGTCGTCTCTGCCCTGGCCGCCTGCACAGCATGGAGGAGGCAGGGCTGACGACTCCAGGGGGCCAACTGACGGGGGCGGAGTTGGTGGGAGAGGAGACCAGGGTGGAGCCGGAGAGCCGACGAGCCCAGGCGATGCAGAGGATCCGGTGGGACTTGGCAAAGCCGCGGGCTCTGGCGACTGAGATGCAGGCGGGGACACAGAAGGTGGAGACAGAGGGAGTGAGGACCAAGGAGGAACAGAAGGGAGTGAGGAGTCCAATGGAGCCGGGGGGACGAAGGGACGAGGCGTAGCCAGAGGAGTGCAGTCCAGAGGCGAGGGAAGGTCGACGAGCGACCAATGTGGATCTGGGGGGACGAGGGAGCCTGGCAAAACTGGTGAACTGATGGGCCACGGTGGAGCTGAGGGAAGTAGGAGCCAATGTTGAGCTGATGGATCGACGGGCAGAGATAGAGTCCTGGTCGCGGAGGCTGGAGGCAGAGACTGGGGATCCACTGATCAGGCTGGAGCTGCAGGCTGGCAGACCCACGGCAACCCCACCTCTGCGAATATGGTTTGAGGAGCTGAGGGGCTGACAGGCAGTGGCAGAAGAAGGGTTGAAAAGTGATAGATGGGAGGAGGTGGGAGAGGGAGGCTGGGTGGGAGTTCAGGAACAGATTCAGGTTCATGAACAGGCTCATGCCCAGGCTCAGGAACAGATTCAGATAGAGGCTCAGGGACAGAAGACTCAGGCCCAGGGACAGATTCAGATACAGGCTCGGGAACAGATACAGGCTCGGGGACAGAAGATTCAGGAAGGGCGGTCTTGGCGGGACGAGACTCTGGACGGGTGATCTCGGCGGGACAAGACTCTGGACGGGCGGTCTCGGTGGGATGAGATTCTGGACGGGCGGTCTCGGTGGGACGAGACTCTGGAACGGGGACTGGAACATTCTCAACCTATCGTCCATTTTGGGCAGTCCGATCTTCTGTCATGGTGTGTTGCAGGCAGAAGAAGACGAGGGAGAATAAAAAGTTCCAATGCAAACTTTTACTAACAATATCATCACCAGGTACAGACAGGCAGAAGGTTCACACACACTTAGTAGGATGGAGATCGGATAATGAACAAGGCAACACACGGGCTTAAATACGTATGGAAACAGATCAGGGAAACGAGACACAGCTGACAAGACTAACGAGATAACAGGTGAGACAGATGAACTAATGAGGGTTGCCATGGAAACAAATGAGTGGCGGGAAAGCAGAACAAAGGAAGACATGTGACTAATGAACATACAAACAAACACTGAGACGTGACACACACATGCTCCCCTCAATGTGTATGATGTATTACCCTCCTCGGTAGACATAGCTCCACACGATAAAGTTGGCCGGCTCCTATAATAGCAAATGCACATGAGGAGCAGTAGAAAGGGGGAGGAGGGTGCCGCAAGTGAGTTTTTTTACGACAGTGTTGTGAAATATACGCCCCACAGCTGTAGGGGGAGCTCATTGAGAAAACACGCGACAACAAAAGTGAAAATCAGCAAAGAAATGGCTAGAGTTGCCAAGTTCCCCTTTAATGCATAGTTTTATAGTAACTGACAAACAAAATTCCATGTTTAGATCATAAAACTTTCTATAATCTCTATATGTGATAGTTATTTATCAGTCACTGTTTCTATGGTCCCATGTACATCATTTTTCAGATCATGATTTCAGGTTTAATATTACTGTATTTATGCAGACTTTTGTAATGAGAACCTGCGGTCAAATCCACAAGACTTTTATAACTGATTCTCTGTCTCTCAAACAAAAAACAGCTATACAAATATATGAAGGATGGATCAACTGTATTACTTCAAATTATACTCAGCTACATCAATAAGGAGTTCTTCCCAAACCTGTTTGTTAATTGAGTTTTTGTTTATATGCAAGAAAATACATATGCAAGGTCCACACTCCTCTAAGATTTCCATTTACACCATGTGACGGAGCTGTACAAATTCTTTTACTGTAGAAAATTCGACTAAGCCACCATGGGAATTTCACCCAAGGGAATATTAAACACCTAAACACCTAAAGAGGTGCTACTAGGTCACACAGGTTCGACTCTCTTTAATGAATGAGACAAAAACAAATCGCTCCGTGTCACAGTGTCTGGTTGTGTTCCCTTGTCTATCACTAGAGGTCCTCGTTCTCACGGTGTCCTTCACATTTGACTTCAATTCCCAGCATTCTGTCTGTCACTGTCACTCATCAGTTCATTGCACTCAGCTGTTCCCCGTAATCATTGTTCCCAGCTGTTCTGTGTTAGTCTTGTTAGATATGTGTATATATTCCCTGAGTTTGGATTACCCTTTATTTAATAAATTACTGCACTTGGATTTTTCCGCCTCCTGTGTGTGTTCCGTGACACTCCGTCGCTGATGCACCAGTGAGTGGGGGGTCTACAACTGCAGGAATGGAAGTACTAGGTAGACCAGGCTGTGCAAATGGCACTTGATCCTGTCGCAGTCTTTCATTATCTGCCTTTAGTTGGGCTACTAATTCTCTCAACTCACGTAATTCATCATCCATAATTGCAAACCACGCAATCACTTACCACTACAGATGAAAATACGAAACTCAGAGGGTCTACCCTTCAAACTGACCCAGCTGTCTGGTTTCTGTAAAAGAAATAAAACACAGATATCCAAAACACTAAACCAACAAAACAATACTCAGGTCTCTGCACTACACAATAGAGACCCTGCCGACTACGCCAGAATGTGACAGAGCGGTACAGGTTTAAAACACAAGCCCAAGTTCTTTTACTTGTAGAAATTTCGACTACGCCACCTTGGGAATTTCTCCCAAGGAAATATTAATAACACCTAAAGAAGTTGAAGGGGTGGATTGGAATCCACTGCTGCTTCAATGTATATGTAATGAGTGTCTATAATCAAGGTATTAATCAATGTTTCCTTCTAAATGAAGTTCCTAAACGTAAGTTAGGGAGGAGTGACCCAATCTAATCTTTCAATCAACAGCCTGATTATATAAGCAGCCGCTTACCTCTCCCTATAGCATCAGCTGTTCCAGTATGCATTACTGCTGCACGGAATAATGTCCGACATCCCGGAAATCCAGCTCTTCCCGTCAGACGACGAACTGACAAGCCTTCCCGAGACACCGACAGCCTCACCCCGCGTAAAACCGGGTCTCACGGATCATCTTAATGAGCGTTCTGGCCGAGAAATCCAGCGCTCATACAAACCACGTTCCAAACGGCAACGCTCTCCTCCACCTTCAAGACCGCAAGTTTTAACTATGCCTCGTCCGTCTTCTCAGATTTCATCTCTCCATGCTACAGCCGCTAATTCACCGATTCCACCCATTTCAACATGTTCAGTCAACAGCCTACGTCAAGTCCTCTCCAGTTCCGGAATCCATTTATCCCGCAGATCTTCAAAAGCGCAACTCTATGATCTCTTCATCAGTTCTTTCTGTTCCAGCACCCGGCGTCCTGAACTCACACAATCTCAACGCGCCGATCCAAAAGCCGCCGGCGCCGCCGCGGCTCGCACTTCCTTCTTCTCCAGCTCGAACAAACTTCATGCAGTCAGCCCCACTCCCCAGGCAAGAACCAAACTCTCAAACACTTTTCTCAGGACTTCCTTATGCTTCTCCAGTTTTCTCTAATCTTCTTCACAATAACCCTTGTGCCAGGTCACCCTCGCACACGGTTACATTTCTCTCATCCCCAAACCAACCTACCCAAAGAGCGGATCCTAACGTGAGGTTGCCTTCGCTAGCCATCCCCCTACTCTTTCCTTCCATTCCAATTCACCTAATTCCTTTCCTCCCCCCTCTAGCTTCCAATCGTATCCTAATATTCTTCCCAGTTCACATCCGAGCGTGAGGTTGCCTCCGCAAAGGATTTCTACACCTTTCTTTCCCACAAACCCTCCCCTTCCTCTAATCTCAGCCCATGCCAGCCATCTTGGACACCAGCCAGTAATGGGACCCTCCGATCAACATTTATCCACTTTTCTCAACACTAACACTTACTCTCCAGGTACAATCCGCTTGCCAGCCCATTCACTCTCCACAGCAGTCCATCTTCCAGCTCCTCCCAACGCAGTCGCCATGGAACCACCTCCAGTCTCAGCCCATCTCTGGTCCCTAATTCTATCAGGTGCAGATATTGATCTTCCTTCTCTACTGACTTCCGTCCCCTTCAATGAATCCCACCGCTCGTTGGACTGCGGCCCATTAACCATCAATCTCAAAAATTCTATACAACCTTCAAAACGAGTTCTCACACTCGCAGAATTCTGCATCGCTTTTGCCAGATACACTGAAGTAATTTGCACTTCATTTCCTGCCAGACGCAAGGAATTAAATGACTACCTCTCTATCATAGCAGAGCTCAGTCTCTCTTTCGGAGGTAGTCATTTTTATACATATCATAAGCTTTTTTCAGCTAAATGCACCGCCCGCGTCACCCACTGTCCTTATTGGGGAGCTTTGGACCTTGAACTATACAACAGAGTCTTCTTAGGCGTTCGAAGCCTTTCTTGCGCCATCTGCAGGTCCATCATTCATTCTACTTCAGAATGTCCCCAAACCAACCCAGATCCTCCAACCCATCCAGCTCCTTTCCAAGAAAAACCCACCGCATATGTCCCTCAATCAAGGAATGACCGTAACCAGATTTTTACCTCAGTTTCAGGCAGACAAGTGTGCAACAGCTTTAATTCATCAGGTTGCAACAGACAACAATGTCGTTTCCTCCATGTCTGTAATTTCTGTGGCGGAGCTCACTCCCGTTCTATTTGCCCTGTGCGCCGCTCCTCAGCTAATTTTAACCATCGACATTCTTAGCGTCTGCCTAACCACTCTCCGCTCACGTCTTTTTCTCCTAACAAAACAAGAACCATAGACGCCATGTTCAATTTGGCTTTCTTCCGATCATCAAATCAAAATGCTAGGTCGATGGTCGTCCCACGCCTTCTAAACATACTTTCGTTCAGATCTGCATAACATTAGACAAGCACAACAAACACTAGCATCCCTCTGAGTCCGGACCGCTTCTCACTACTATTTGCATCTCCCCGCTTACCTAGCCCCGCAGGGCGTGTATTCATCTGGATGCAGTGAGAGCTCTCCCTTTTCAGATGTGTGTGACCTACCACTCCTGGAGTGGGGTCTCCCATCTGAATCGCCGTGTGGGTTCTTCCGTTCAGATGCATCATAGGCTCTCCCGTTCGACTTGCTGTGTGGGCTCTCCCGTTTTTGATCGCAGAGTGAACTCCCTATTTATACATATGGGGGGGGGGGGGCTCTCTCCTTCGAAACGCAGCGGGAGCTCTGCCTTTCCCAATCGCTGTGTGATCCTTTATGTTTTTAACCATGGAGGCTCTCCCGTTCGGATCGCAGTGTGGGCCCTCCTATCCAAAAAAAAAATCAGGACTCGAGGTACCAAGGATCGTACGTCCCTCGAACGCGACGGGCCATTATGTCTTTATGTGATCTCCGCCCCCTGCGTCAGAAGGATGGTAGTTCTGCATTTCCTATGTATACCGTAGGCTCCCTCTTGCTGCGTAGGGAGTTTCGCTTCAGATACTGGTGGCCCGTTTGGCTTTAGGGACGAGGACCTTCTTCCCCGTTTGTGACATCTGGAAGCCCCATGTTCTCTAACTCCATGGAGCTCCATGTCATGGATGTGGCAGGGCGTTCTCCAACCTCGTACTCAAACCTCCAGTCCCAAGATACTCCAGCAGGAGTAATTTCTGAAAGTCACTGCCGCAGCAGTGCAGCGGTGAGATGTACCCCAGTCAAATTTCCACAAGCCCATGTCGTTTCACTCCACAGCGAACGCAGGCACATTCTTTAAAACACAGCTCCCGCCGGAGCTCCACTCATAGCCCCACATGGTGGGCATAGTAGGGAGACGCAGTTCCAGCCAGGAGCCCCATTAAACGTATCACTGCCGCAGCAACGTCCATCCATGCTCCATCCAGCTTTCAATTTCCACTCTTTTTGGGGGGTAACACACCTTAAACTCTTAGGCATCCTGTATTTGATCACGTTATTCTAACTTGCTGTCCCAAATATTTATTCAACACTTTTGGGGGGTATATCAGAGCTCGAGTTGAAGCTGCTTCATCGAGCCCCTCTCCAGTGGACAGCAAGCCAAATAAGTTTAACCTAATATCTTAAAGATTTTATGGGCAAACGAACTCGTTAAATGAAGTTCCTAAACGTAAGTTAGGGAGGAGTGAGCCAATCTAATCTTTCAATCAACAGCCTGATTATATAAGCAGCCGCTTACCTCTCCCTATAGCATCAGCTGTTCCAGTATCCCTCCACCTCCCCAAACTCCACCTTCATCTCAGGTACCTCGCCCTTTAATTATCAGGTCCTACATTTAGCCACTGGGGGGTATATCAGAGCTCGAGTTGAAGCTGCTTCATCGAGCCCCTCTCCAGTGGACAGCAAGCCAAATAAGTTTAACCTAATATCTTAAAGATTTTATGGGCAAACGAACTCGTCAAATATCAAATGAGTTGAATGACTTCTCTGGAGATTTTCCTTTGTTATAGAAGTTACCAGTGTGATTACTGTAATGTTCTTTTCATGTATTCTTTAATGTTTGTATTTGATATCTGAATGCAGAATATCTGAATAAGTGCTTGCTTATTTAGCCCGGCTTCCAGAAATGAAATATGGACTTGTTTTGTGTTGGAGAAATGTCTTCAACGTGTTGAAACATATAAGGATCATTGAAGCCAATAGTTCCAGTAGTAATCCAGTTTGACTAAAGTGTAGCTATCCTTGAGAGAAAGAACGCATTATCGTGATGTTTTGAGAGGACTCTCCTGTTTATTGTTAGAGCCTGGCCAAATCCAACCTTCGAAAAGCTGTGTGTCGGTGTGTGTGTTAGTCTTCTTGGTTACAGGTTAAGGAACCACTGGCATTATTGGAGATTGACTGAGTTGTTGTTCGGGACAGGCTGGCATCCAGCAACCCAAATCTGCTACCTGGAAGGTCACGACGTGCCTAACTTCAGTGTCAGCTGCATAATCGATGGAGATATGCTTCAGTCTATCTGTATGTGTGTGGAAAATTACTATGTTTATCTATTTCTTAGCCAATGAGAATCATTCAACCTGAAGCAAGGACGTAGCTTAGACCTTGGTAGCGTATAACTGCTGTGATCTTTGTATCTGTAAGCGGGGTGGCCTACGAACTCCTGTGTGAGTCTTGAAGCTGACTTCTGGTGATGAAACTGCAAACTATCTTCAGTAAAACTTTTCTTCAATTTATTATAATTCTGACTTCGGATCTTCATTCATCATATCTGGTTCTGGGTCTTTGACTGTAAACCCCTTACAAGGTGTTACTAGGTCACACAGGTTCGACTCTCTTGTATGAATGGTAGGCAGGAAACGTGGGTAATTTACTGTATAAAAATACAAAGATTTTATTGGTACAAAAGTTAATTTAAAAAGGAGGAAAAAATCACTTTAAAGTGTTCTCAGTGATACTGTAACGTCTCTGTCACGGAGCAACCCCGTAATCATGAATGGAGTGTATGCCCATACACCATATCAAACACACACAAATATAGTTGCAACATTAACACAGTCTGTTTACTGACACCAATATCATGCATACTCGGACTTGTGCAATGTTTTTGAATGTTTGAAGGTATTGTGTATAATGTGTTTAAGATATGTGAGGGTACGATGTGTATTTGCTCGTTATGTGTAGTGGATATGTACAATGTGTTTGGGTAACATTAGCTGCTAACATTGTTCATTCATTGTTATAAATAACCACAATACACATATGTTTAATTTGAAATCTTTATTGAAGATTGGGTTACACAGTATAACATATATAACTTACCTGCTTGTGAAACACCAGTGACCAAACCTGTATTGTTTTAAAAGCAGAGTATTTAAACATGGTGGACGCGCTGTCTGATTGGGAGAAACCATGTTGGGTAGGACGTAATTAGGGGTTTCCAATATTCCTGTAAAACAAGATTTATATATGTTACTTCCTTAGTTGCATTATTTTATTGTGTAATTTAACCATGGATAGATGTTGTTTTATATGCATAAGGTGATAAGAAGTGCATATGTAAGAAAGTAAAACTTACCTGTAGAATGCTCCCAATCAGATTTTCACACTCGCCACAGCACTGAGACAGCACTCCTCAGGGTTGTAAATTATCTTCTTATGGCCATCGACTTGGTCTCCATCTGTACTTTAATTCTCCTTGACATCTTCTCTGCATTTGACACCATTTCTCACAGTATTCTCATCTCACGACTCTCTGCTCTTGGTATTTCTGGAACTGCCCTGTCATGGTTAATTTCCTACTTGTCTGACCATCAGCAGTACATTTCTATCCATCGGTCCACTACTGTCCCTGTCTCACACGGTGTACCACAGGGTTCTGTTCTTGGGGCTTTACTCTTCATTATCTACATGCTTCCCTTAGGTCACATTATTCATCAACATGGCTTTAACTTTCATTGCTATGCAGATGACACCCAGCTCTACATTCTTTCCCAATGCACTGCTCCTTTCCCCACCAACTCCATTTCGGCCTGTATTGATTAAATAAATGCATGGATGACCAGTAATTTTCTCAAACTAAACATTGATAAAACAAATACTTCTGGTTGGCCCTTCCAATTTATATCCCCTCTCTGTGTTGACAATATTGATGTTGCTGGTTTCCTAGTTCAACCTTCCACCAATGTTAAAACCTGGTATAATTATTGATTCTTCCCTGTCTCTCTTTCTCTCCTCATATGTCATCACATACCAAATCTGCCTTTTTCCACCTCTGGAATATTGCTCATTTACATCCGTTCTTAAATAGCAATGATTCTGAGACCTTAGTTGATACTTTCATTACTTTTCTCCTAGACTACTGCAATTCTCTCTTTTTTGGCTTGCCCACCACAACACCAAAAATGCTTCAATGTAATCAGAACTTCTCAGCCAGGGTCCTCACACATACAGTACCAAGACATCCTCCCACATGACTCCTATTTTACATTGGCTACCCGTTCATTTCCGTATGCAATACACAGTGCTTCTCATCACATTTGAAGCCCTGACCTCATTCATATCTACACCCCAGCTCGCACTCTTAAGTCCTCTGAATCTGGGCCCGTATGTATAAAACTTCTAAGAAATGCTCTTAAGAATAGTCTTAAGCTTTGAATTAAGTGTCAAAAAATTCTTAGTAAAAAGTAGGACTTCTCTAAGAGTAGGACACTTTTATAAAGAAGCTAAATGCAACTTTCAGTAACATCTCAGATAGCATGGTGACATTGATACAATGTTGAGTTTTGATTCAAACCATAATTTTGATTGAGATTGACATTTTAATGTTTAAAGTGAAAGGTACTATATAAAATAAACCAGCTCAATCTCATGAAAGTGTGTTTCTATCGTTCAGTTTATATGCAAAAAAAGAGTTTTTTACGTGCTAATCCTACCCAAGGGATTTACAGTGTGTATCATATGCGTTTTTGCAAATAAATTGCGCGATAAATACAATTTGTGCTATAGATAAGCATTTTCATGAGATCGTGTTGAATAAATGTATTATTATAATTATTATAACATGCAAAAGACACAATATTGAATGTTTCACATTTGTCACATGTAGTTGGTGTGTGGCTTTTCATTTTTTTTGGCCTGTATGTAAAGTTAAGATAATGATTTTGAGGATGAAAGTTTTGAATGAAGTGTTTTCTTTTGCAAGATAAGTGTGAGGTTTTGCATGTTTGTGTTTTGGGATATTGTGTGTACAAAAAAAAGCCGTAGTTTCAGAAATTGAGAGTAAGCAATTGAAAAAATGTTTGTATGAACAAATACACAGTGAAACAACTATCATGACAATTCATAACTATTTAGTGTTTTTGTTTGGTGGCCAATTTGTACATTCTTCACACTGCACTGAGGGTTAGTTTTAGGGGTTGAGACACATGATTTGAGGTATATTTTTTTCTGTAGTGCAAACAGTGCAGGATAAGTTACACGCTCAGGGTTAGAAGTTTGTTCAGATCTTGAGTCCTTAATATGAGCAATGGTAATAGTCATGCTTGCCTTGAGAGTGTGTGACTGATGTAGAGTGAGAGAAATCAGGAGGAAAAAAAGAGAGACGACTGAAATGAAACTCACACCAGTGCTGAGAGATTTTAAAGTGATCCTGACTATAGACTGATGATTTATCCAGTGAAAGCGACAGAGAGTGAAAAAAGGAGATTTAGGAGATTAAAGGAGCAGGACTGGATTATTTTGTGTTTTAATGATGCAAATGGAAATGTTAATGCTGTGGAAAGAGAGTAGAGTATCTCTCCACTCTCTGACACAATTTTATGTATGGTTTATTCTCCTGTATGAGGTCTTGGCTCTGCGAAACATTGATTTTTAGCATGCATGTGTGTTGAAGAAGTAAAAATGCACAATTTCTGTTAATGCTATTCCACTGTTTCTAACTGGTCTTCAGTGTTGGGCAAGCTACCTGGAAAATGTAGTGAGCTAAGCTAGCAGTTACTCTATGTAGTGATGTTTGTGATATGTGTAAAACATCACAATCAGTAAACGAGCTATCGCTCCACTACAGTATATTAACCTGTTGTTTGTCTCTTGGGGTGCGTCATGATCGAAAGCCCGCCCCTTCCTGTCGTTGCCATAGACAGCAGAGGTATGTGTTTTTAACTGTGTATTCAGTATTCAGTGATGTTATACGATTTTTTACTTGTTTAGGCTAGTGTGACGTTGGGCCATCAAGGCTGTGGTGTGCTGCTAACCTTCAGGTAAGCTTTAATGCGGTGCGTTTGCAATGTTATGAGAAGTTAGGTTGGATTTAACTTGCAATATGTTTTAGTGTGGAGTGCCTTTAGGGCTTCCCTCTGTGTGGCATCACATCATAATAGCCAGGTTGGAGCACCAGCTGTTGTAGATTTATCAACTAAAGGATCTACCATATGACTTCTGTGTGTGATTGTGTGTGTGCGCGACGTTATCGAACTATAGTGTGAACACATTGCTTATTCCCTTCCTTTGTTGTAGGATTTCGTATGTCTTGTTAACTGATATTTTTAATAGATGTTTGTCTTTAGGAGTCCTCATTCCCTGTGTTAAGATGAGGCTGAGTGAGAACAGCCACCCTGACACAGCTCTGTCATCAACCCTCGCTCTTTGAGCCACGCTGTTGCTTTGAGGTTAGGTTACCGTCTTGTCTAATGCTCAAGTGGGCTTGAAGTTCCTCTTTGTTTGTTTTACTTTTATTATCTGTTGTGTGGCTTTTCTTTTTTGAGTATTGTGGATTGTTTTGTTTGGTATGTTTTGTTTATTTAGTAAATGGATTTTAAATGTGTTTTTCTTTTATTTCTGTGTCTATTTGCATTGTTTGGTTTATTTCCTTTCTAAAGTATTTCATTTTGTTTTCTTTGTATCTTGCAGGAGCTGAGCATTCCCTGGAAGCAGGCTGGTTTGGTGCTACACAGGCTTCACTTTAACATGGGTTATTATTGCAGTGACTCTATTTCTGATCACTACTTGCAGTGAATTGTGGGTGTGAATCTGATTGTTTGTTTTTCTTTTTTTTTTCTTTCTGTGTGCTGTTTTTTTTTTGTCAGCATACAGGTATTCAAGTGCTCATGGTCAAGTCAAGTCACCTTTATTTATATAGTGCCTTTTACAATACAAATTGAATCAAAGCAGCTTCACAGTGATAACATGAATATAATACAACAAAGTTTGTTTCTAGAAGAAAATTGCGTCATCGTCCACCTTAAGTAAGGCAGATCAATAATATTATTGAATATTAAATGTCCCCAATGGTAAGTGGAGTTCCACCTTGATGGACTGGGAACTATCAGCTGGCACCCTAGCTTGTCTTTGATGATGTCTGAAGCTTGTGTGCTTATGTGTTGCTTGTTCCATAGTGCCTGGCATTTGCCAATCGTTGATCTTGATACTTTTTTTTTTAAAGGCCTCTGACTGTGTCAAAGCACCCTCACTGTCTCTTTTTGCAACCAGGTTGAAGGTGTGGCAGGCTCATCACTGATGAGGTGGGAGACTGTAGTCGTCTTCTGTTTCAGTTAAGATGTCTGTGATATTTAAGAAAACGGCATGTCCCTCCTCTTCTTCCTCATCCTCCTCTTCTCTGTCTTGAATGGTTCTTTGAACTTCTGCAAAGAAACTGAAAGCCTTCACAAAATTTGAACCATTATCTGGTTGTAATGGTCACCTTGTCTTTTATGTTGAAATCTGTGCACATCTTCCAACATCTCAGCTAAAACATCATATGAATGGCGCCCTATGATCCCGCGACAGGCTAATGCCCCGGAGAAGATCCTTAATGTTTCTTGGTTTATCCAGTGGATAGTCAACCCAAGGAAGCTTCTGTTGTTTGATGACCACACATCTGTTGTGGTACATACATGGCTCTGTTCGGACAAAATCTTTGACATCCTCAAGCATTTTCCCAATGGTCTCCTGGATATCAAATGCCTGGAGGGTAAAATCTCTCTGAATAAATCAGTGTACTCTGGTCTCTCCACAGTGTGAAGTGGATGCAGTCCTTGAATGATGAAATTAAGGATCAACTTGTCAAATCGCTCTTGGGTTAGGGTCGGGTTACCTCCTCTGAAAAACTGTGCTACACTGGCTTGTATGAGAGGAACAGGGTGTTCTTCCTCCTCATTCCTGTGTGCGCTCCTCTTCTTGGCCTGCTCGCGTTCCATTTCCATGGAGGCCATTTTGGTTGGGTGAACCTTCTACAAAATGTAAAAAAATATAATAATTTCAGAATAATCTAAACTTTTCAATTTTCACTTTTCCTTTGGTCTTTCATTCTTTCCCCGCCTCTTCCCTCCTATGTGTAATGTATTTATTTACTTACAATAAATAAATAATTTATGTATTACCTCCTCTCCTCCCAACACTGGGTAATGTGGGACAGTGGCTAATGTGGGACACCTAAACTCCAGTGCATTTATCTCTTCTTTTATAACATTAAAGTGAACATAATTGATGTTGAATCCAAGCAGGGGAGTCAAGTGATTGAAGACATCGTGTGACTTTGTGGAAGTGATGTCATAAATATGGATGGGAAAATTGTCAAAAAGGAAGTACCCTGTGTTCTAAATTGTTGAATTATGTTTGTGATGTATTTGTACATTAAATGTCGCAATAATATGTGCATAAGTATATACACATTAAACCATCTTGTGTTTTTGCAAATAAGTTTGTGTTATTTAACTATTGGTAATATAATATAATAACTATTGGCTAAATAGGTAATATAATTAGACTGTTTCTAAGACAAGAAATAGCGTCCAAGCTGTCCCAGATTACAAAATCCACAAATACAAAATCCATAAACGCTTTGGCACGAGGAACACTAATATATATGTGCCATTTTCTCTTTGTATACAATATCTGAAAATTGTATGGTAACACTATATATTTCAAAGCCTGGGGAGAGGTGAAACGCATCCACTTGCGGAGCTGACGGAACAAGCTGGCGGGTAGATGGAGGAGACTGAAGGCTGGCTGGTCCTCCAGGCAACTACTCATTCACTGAGCCACTCGGATGGATAACTGGATGAAACGCTCTAGTCCTATGGTGTTATCGTAGTGATTTACTGGAATGAATCAGAATTTCCAAAGGTATATATGAGAGAGAGGACTGTTTAGGATGAACTGACGCATTAGAATGAATCATCATTTTTCAAAAGCTACATATAAGAGAGAGTGCCATTTAGGAGCAAATCCCTAGAATTAACCCCTTTCCAAAGCTACACATGAGAGAGAGAGAGTGAACAGTTCAGGATGAACTGAAATATAATTAATCAATAACCCTATTAGCAACGACCCTGTCACAGCTCGGGATAATCACTAAAAGGGTTTGGGACTGTGTGCATTATTATGGTGTCATCAGTAACTACATGACATTTACAGCTTAGGTGATTGAAAGAAAGAAAGAAAGAAAGAAAGAAAGAAAGAAAGAAAGAAAGAAAGAAAGAAAGAAAGAAAGAAAGAAAGGAAATTAGTCATTTATATTGACTAATCTGTCTGAACAAGTGGTCAGATTTCATCTCTTACAAAAAGAAAATTGCAAACAGCCAGTTATAAATATCTGGGGCTAAGAATAACATAATTTTACTCTTATTCCTAGACTTAAGAATAAGAGTGATACAGGTTTCTAAGTGTTAAGACTAGGTCTCAGCTCCTAAATTCTTTAAGAGAGCTGAAGAGGTCTCCTAACCAGTTACGAGTAACAAGATGGCAGCAGAGAGGAGGAGACAGTTTCCAACAACGAAAGAATGTGTTGGAATTATATTATGACAGGGAGTTGGTCAAACGATACAGGCTTGATCGTCAAAATATTCTTTTTGTTACTGACCTAGTCAGAAATTCAATAACTTCTCCCACTCTACGAAACAATGTTTTAACTGCAGAAATGAAAGTTATAATGACTCTGCGTTTCTTGGCGATTGGAAAAATGCAGCAATGCACCAGTGATGACTTGGGGCCATCACAGTCCACAGTTAGCAGGGTCTTAAATACCACTGTTGCTGCACTAACCACACCAGACATAGTAAGGCAGTTCATTGACTACCCAACTGACCTTCAAACTATACGGCAAAAGCAAGCAGATTTTATGAGGATTGGGGTTTCCCTGGAGTTGGAGCCATCATTGGCACCCATGTACGCATCATTGCTCCAACTGTAAATGAGGAGACCTGCATCAATCGAAAAGGATTCCACAGCATCAATGTTCAAGTTGTATTTGATGCCAATTACAAGATCCTCACTCTTGTGCCAAAATGGCCAAGGTCAACACATGATGCTCGGGGTCTTTCCCAGAGTGGCCTCACTGGGTTATTCGAACAAAATTATGTTCGCCCTGGATGTCATCTGCTGGGAGACTCGGGTTACTCTTTAAAACACTGGCTTCTCACCCCTTACAGAAGACCTCAAGGAGAACAGCAGCTCAATTGTAACAGGTACTGTACTGGACTGTAGACAAGATACCAATTTTGTTCAATGAGTGCATTCTTGACTTATCTGAGCTATGTACTTTTATTGTTTTTTCATCATGAAGAGCACACAAAGTAACAAGAGCTGTGGTGGAGAGAGGAATTGGACAGCTGAAAATAAGATTCCATGTCCTTCATGGAGAGATTCGACATTCACCTGACCGTGCTGGTTGCATTTTTATGGCTTGTGGCATTTTGCACAATATTTGCAAAGCTCGTAACCGCCCATTGCTTGATGATGATGACATTGACGATCATGGTGATGATGACAGTGATCATGATTATGATGAGAATGATGACAATACCACCAAACACACATTACAAAGCATTTCAGGGACAGCACCACTAAGGGACTGCTTTGCTAACTCACATTTTGGGTAAGCAAACTTGTAGACAATAAGTAACAACGAAACATTTTTCCTTACACAATTTTATTTACACAAAGCATATGTACAATCATTGAGTATTCTTAATTATTTAAAATTTTAGTGCGTAATATTAATTTTGAATTTCCAGCAACTTAATTTGCAATGTGAGCTTTTTTCTTTTAAGGGACTCACTGTCATCCTCAGTGGCTGCGCCCTGTGCAAACCCAGTGTCTTGTGAGGCAGAAGGCTCATCTGGAGGACACAGGGAGATGTCCTGAGATGATCTGATGGACCCGCTCCAGCATTATCCACACTACATTCACATGCAGAAAATATTAAACAGTGCAAACATGTTTATTCAATACGATGTGGTGATTGAAATACTATCAATTTATTAAAAAGGCACATTATTACATGCATACATTATTACATGCATCATTTTCTTCTTACCGTCTTTGTAACACTTTCAATTTGAGAAGTGCAGGGTCTGGGGCATCTGGAATGCCACAAATAGAGGGATTGGCCGTTCCAATATCTCCTCTACTATTTCGCCAATCTCAGACAGAGGTTTACATGGAGGGCCCCCACCTGTTTGACAAGAACTCAGCTGCGGACCACATGGAGACAATCATTTAATATAAAAGGGTTTAATAAGCTAAAATAAAATGTACCAGTGGCTCATGCTTTCTTTATATGCTGCAATTTCCTTGCGTGTTGTTGCCAACACATTGTACCACCATTTCTCACAATCCTCTGCTGAACGTCTTGTCCGAGGAAATGCTGCATTTACTGTCAATACAATCTGTTGCCATGCGTTTTTTCTGTCCTTGCTTGTTAAAGTTGGACTGAATTTTCCTCTTATCACGTCCTTCCACTGAAGGACTGACTGCACTAGAAGAAGATTTTCTTCCTTGGACCAGTTTGGTTTTCTTTTTGCATCCATTTTTTAACAGTTTGCAACTTTTGTCTTTCCTTTATATACAGCTGTGAGTGCAGTTTAGAATGATGTGATTCATCAGCTTAATTACTTAAATAGCATCACATTTGTCCATTTAATTAATGTGTTGAAACTCAATTAAAATTGTGTGAAATAAATGCATGTACTTATTTGTAATCTTTTTGCACAAAGCAAAAACAAATTTTTTAATTAAATTTAAATATTGAAATAATTGTAATATCTTATTTAAATAATGAATGAATTGTGTCATGCTGCTGTGACCTCACCCTTGCAGGCTCACTATTGGCTGATTCAGAGGTTCAGGGCGGCCATTTTGGGTTCACGTCATTGTAGACCTTAGTTCACAACACTTAAGTCCCACTTCAGTCAGCACTTAAGAATCAGTCTTATACTTTACTGAAAGTTGCTTTTAGCTGCTTTATAAAAGTCTCCTACTCTTAGAGAAGTCCTACTTTTTACTAAGTATTTTTTGACACTTAAGTCAAAGCTTAAGACTATTCTTAAGAGCATTTCTTAGAAGTTTTATACATACGGGCCCAGGTCTCAGCTCCTAAATTACATAAGAATGCCGGAGAGGTATCCTAACCTATTAAGGAGTAGTTTACATTTTGGGTGAGAAAAATTTATAGACAATATATAACAATGCACAGATTTGTCATCACACCATTTTATTTACATGAAATATATACAATCATTAAGTATTCGTTAATCTTTTCCGTTTTAGTGTATAATATTCATTTAGAAATTCCAGAAACTTTATATGTATTTTGAGCTTTTTTCTTTTTAGAGACTCAATGTCATCCTCAAGGGCTGCGCTCTGTGCAAACCTTGTGTCTTGTGAGGCAGAAGGCTCATCTGAAGGACACAGGGAGACATTCTGAGATGATACATTAGAAGATGTGTCAGATGGACCAGCTCCAGCACCATCCAAACTGTATTCACATGCAGAAAAAAGAAAAGTGCAAACATGTTTATTCAATCCATTGTTTTTGTTTTTTTTCATATCCACAGATTAAAGTAACTAATGTCAAGTTATAAAAAGGCAAACACA
Source organism: Gila orcuttii (assembly GCA_026230005.1). Classification (NCBI taxonomy): domain Eukaryota; kingdom Metazoa; phylum Chordata; class Actinopteri; order Cypriniformes; family Leuciscidae; genus Gila; species Gila orcuttii. The sequence goes on from JAPDVR010000016.1 coordinate 36,098,324, forward strand.
TTATTACATGTATCATTTATTCTAACCATCTTTATAACTCCCTCATTTTAAGCAGTGCAGGGTCTGGGGCATCTGCAATGCCACAAATGGAAGGATTGGCCATTTCCAATATCTCCTCTACTATCTCGGCAATCTCAGACAGAGAATTACATGGAGGGCTTCCACCCATTTGACAAAAACTCAGCTGCTGACCACACGATAACTATCATTTAATATGAGAAAATGGTTTAAGCCTAAATAAAATAAACCAGTGGCTCACATGCTTACTTTGTACAGTATGCTGCAATTTCCTTACTGTTGCCAAAACATTGTACCACCTTTTTTTCACAATCCTCTGCTGAACATCTTGTCCAAGGAAATGCTACATTTACAGTCATTGCAATCTGTTGCCATGCATGGAGCTTGTCCTTACTTGTTAAATTTAGACTGAATTTTACTCCTATCACCTCCTTCCATCAAGACTGACTGCACTAGAAGAACACTTTCTTATTTGAACCATGCAGTTTGGTTTTCTTTTTGAATCCATTTTTTAAGGGTTGGCAACTGTGGTCTTTCTTTTATACAGCCGTGGGTGCAATTTAGAAAGATCAGCTTAATTAATTAAATAGCATCAGATTTGTCAATTTAATGTGTTGAAACATAATTAAAATTGTGCAAAATCGTGTAAAAGAACAAAAAAAAAAAAAAAAAAAAAACGTACTTATCTGTAATGTTTTTTGCACATAATGATTGTAAATAAATGTAAATAAATGTAAATAAATGTAAATAAATGTAAATAAATGTAAATACTAAAATAATTATAATATCTTAAATTATAAATTAAATTATGAATGATTGGTGTCGTGCTGCTGTGACCCTTAACTTTGCAGAATCACTATTGGCTGATTCAGTGGTTGATGGCGGCCATTTTGGGTTGACATCATTGTAGGCCTTAGTCATAGACAGTAAAAGAAATGGACACAGCGACCCCCTTGATTTCAACGGAGAAAACTGAAGTCCGATTAGAGCTCTCACTTCCTGATGGCTGAGCGACTGCGCAGGCTCAAACTGAGCTTGACGACAGTCTGACAGTTGTAAATCTTCTAGTAGCTTTGCCAAGACAAATCTGAATCACCTAATTCCTCAAACACGTTGTTGAAATTTTTTGTCCCGTTGCTTTTATGGACTCTCTATCGATGGGCTTCTCCCTTGACTTTATGCTTCTATGTCCCCCCGATTGGCTCATAGACAGTAAAAGATTGCCTGCGAGCTTCTCCTCCTGTCTATACGGTAATGTCTCTATTGTGCGACAGAAAGTCGCGTGGTTATGACGCAATCGTTAGCCTATTTTTACAAAAACGGCTTCTACGGGGCCATAACGTAAGATACAAAGTAATGGAGCCTTTTATACATTGTCGTGTTTCTTCATAAATAAATAATGGACAAATTAAGTCTTTGGACGCCTCAGATGTAAAGTTATTCGCTGTCAAAGTGACACCAAAATGAATGGGAGTCAATGGAATGCTAACAGCAGGTGAAGGTCTGCTACAATGGCGGCTCCCGCGAGGCTTCAGTTTCCGGCTGATGGATTACCCCCTTGGCCTTAGTTCACAACACTTAAGTACCACTTCAGTCAGCACTTAAAAATCAGTCTTAGACGTTACTGAAAGTTGCTTTTAGCTTCTTTATAAAAGTCTCCTACTCTTAGACAAGGCCTACTTTTACTAAGAATTTTTGGACACTTCAGTCACAACTTAAGACTATTCTTAAGAGCATTTCTGAGAAGTTTTCTACATACAGGCTCAGATCATAAATCTCATTATAAATTGGTCCCAAACTGACATTAGACATCTTGTTAGATCCCTCATGATAGGGAAATCTAGGAAATTCTCATCAGCTCTTGAGATACAATTGTTAAACGTTAACAAAAAAAAAAAGGCAGTCTAGGTACAGACTAAGCTGAGAGACATTAATAAATGTGAGCACTGGGTAAAAAAAAAAGTGCTTTTTGATTAAAGTAGTGATCCTTCTGCATCAGCAGAAACACGATTGAAACGACCCTCAATTATCTGCTTAGTACGTCTATTTCACAGCTGTGCCGAATTCATTTGAAAATGATGACAGCACAATTTTGTGATTGTGGGCGGGATTCCTGATCTAACCCTGGATTCAATCTCATCTTCCAATCTCAGTTTTAAATGCAAAGATCATTCATGTCTTGGAGACTAGCCCTTATAGCTGGTAAAGTATACAGCAAGAATTTTCTCCTAAATTTCCTAATAGGAGAAATAAAAGTAGACACTAATGAGACATGAAAAATGTATTTTCATTTTCTTGCTGTAATCTAGCAAGTAACATTTATTTGTCAGCTAAAAATGCATCACGCCAATTACTTACTGTAAACAAAAAGAAGCCAATTCAGGAATGAATGCTCAAAGATGGATCTAAGGTTGTGTTCACATTTGTGGTTCGGTTCTCTTGAAAGGTGGGTCTCGGTCCACTTGATTGGTTGTTTGGCAGCGTTTACACTTATTAAAACCTTCAGATTAGTTTATTCCTCTCCAGATTAGTTTATTATTTTATTGAAGGGTGAGAATTCTGTTCTTGTAAAAATTATTGTCTGGAAATCAAGTCAGCCTTACAATGGCATCAGCCAAAGGCACTAAAGACTGATGATGTGATGAGTGCTGAGATACTAAACTCCTTTTCAGTAAAAAGCTCAGAATTGTTAGTGGCATACTGTATGCTCCATAAGGGCAATAGGCATAAGTAAGTATGGCTTTGGATCATTTGCGCAAAGTGCGCAAAGTTATGAGCGTGTTAAAGTATATTCTCTAGAGAGAAAAAAATTGATAAAGAGAACATTTCATGTTCATGCATCCTTATTTCTGCCTAGGAGAAACATTTGAGATGATTTTTCAAATAATTCCATAATTCCAATAATTAGCCCCAAATTAGGCAATCAAAAGGCAGAAATGTTATTGCATTATATATATTTATAAGAGAAGAAAAGTTTGTCCTCAGATTTGTTTGGGTGAGCAGTGTTCCAAGAGCTCTATATAGAGAATTAAAGCACTGGGACATTTCATTGTTTATATCACTCTGGCAATGTGGGCAGTGTTGAACTGAAGTGCAAGAGCAGGACTACTATTATCTACACAAAGGGTCATACAGGTGTATCATCTGCAAAATCAGGATTGATTCAGTCCAGTTCTGGAATGCTAGAGTTGCTCACCCCATGTTAGAGTTTAAACAGGCAGGTATGTAACTGGAAGCATTCAGTATCTGTTTTTGAAAAATATCTAGTTTCCAAGTTGAAAGTCTGACTTCAAGTAACAGTCTGTCCTAATTTTATAATTCTGACTTTCCAAATGTATGCTAATAACCTTATTTTCTAAATTATTTACATATTATGTCATATTTATATTTATTGTGCCTATTTACATTGACAATTATGGGTGTATTGTGCATATATTTGTGGCAAGCAGGATTAGGCCGAGAGTCGTGGGAACGGTGCGTGGGAACTGTGTTTTGTTTATGTTTGTCCGGTAGGGGCTGCCGCTGTTACTTTCATTTTATGTTTGTTTATTATATGATTAAAGTTCTTGAAATGTTCGCCGGTTTCCGCCTCCTTCTTCCCTGAATAACAACCCTTGCTACAATATTAAACGTCAAAATTGTCTCTGGGCCTGTTTACACCTGGTCACTTTTATCGGATATACTGATCTATCTGATTTGTTAAAACAGTTCCATTTACGCTTGGCCACATAAATGTATCTCCGCAAAACGTCTAGGTTACGACTGTAACCTCTGTTCCCGCCTCAGCGTGACAGATGACTGAAGTACTGTATAATCACGGCAATTGCATTGGCCGGCGACAGCCATGACGTCACCGCTAGTGCGACCAGGAAGTATAAGAGGGCGCCTAGAGAACATGTCATCACCTTCTCGTCTGAAGGGACTGTCTGCAGGCAGCCCGGAGCCATTGCGATGAGACGCAGTGTCTCGTTCCCTGTTCTCGGGGAACAGAGGTTACAGTCGTAACCTACACGTTCCCTTTCACAAGAGAACTCGCACTGCATCGATGCCGCTATTGGGGAATATTATATACAAACGCCATCATGATGAGGGGATGCATGCCAAGTAATTAAGTAAGTAAATTGTATTTATATAGCACCTTTCACAGACAAGGAAGGGTCACAAAGTGCTTTAAAGTAAAAAATTTAAATAATAATAGTATCAAAACAAATAAAATAACAGCTGTACAAAAACTATCAAACACCATAGAAATTTAATAAACGCCAAACCATATTGTTAATTAAAAGCTTAGCCATAAAGATGTGTCTTCAGGTGTTTTTTTAAAAGCTTCCACAGGAGCCATAGTTCTCAATTCTAAAGGGAGAGAGTTCCATTGCCTTGGGGCCACAACACAGAAAGCATGGTCGCCTCTTGTCTTAAGAGACGTGTTTTGGGAATAGTTAAAAGGTCTGTGCCTGAAGACCTCAGAGACCGACCAGGGGCATGTGCATGTAATAAATCTTGGATGTAAGAGGGTGCTTGACCATGGAACCAGAAACCATGGATTAACAGCGATGTTCGTGCAGCACTCAATGCGCGCACCTCAGCTTTTAATTCGGGGAGCGAGGAGGAGCATAAACAAGCAAGTTATGCCTTCCGAAAAACTATCAGAGCAGCAAAACGCCAACATAGGGACAAGACTGAAGAACAGTTTAACACCACCGACTCTAGAAGCATGTGGAAGGGAATTAACACCATCACGGACTACAAAGGGAATACAAAATCCATTGTAAACAACGCTGCCTCTCTCCCAGATGAGCTAAACACTTTTTATGCTCGTTTTGAGGGAACTAACACCCCCCTCGCGGTGAGAGTGCCCGCGGCTGAAGCCACAGAGGTTAGTTCACTCTCCGTCTCTGTAGCGGATGTAACCCGATCTTTCCGTCGGATGAACATTCGTAAAGCAGCGGGTCCAGACGGCATACCGGGGCGTGTCATTAGAGTGTGCGCAAACCAACTGGCTGGTGTTTTTACGGATATTTTCAATCTGTCCCTCTCCCTGTCTGTAGTCCCCACATGCTTTAAAACGTCCACCATTGTCCCTATACCAAAGCAGTCAAACATCACCTGCTTAAATGACTGGCGTCCTGTTGCTCTGACCCCCATCATAAGTAAATGCTTTGAGAGACTAGTCAGAGATTACATCTGCTCTGTTCTACCTCCCTCACTGGACCCACTGCAGTTTGCATACCGCAATAACCGCTCCACTGATGATGCTATTGCATCTACAATACACACTGCTCTCTCCCACCTGGAAAAGAGGAACACATATGTGAGAATGCTGTTTGTAGACTACAGCTCACCATTTAACACCATAGTGCCCTCCTTGCTTGATGTGAAACTCCGGGCTCTGGGCTTAAACAGCTTGCTGTGCAGCTGGATCCTGGACTTCCTGTCAAACAGACGCCAGGTGGTCAGAATGGGCAGCAACATCTCTTTATCACTGACTCTCAACACTGGAGCCCCTCAGGGCTGTGTTCTCAGCCCACTCTTGTACTCCTTGTACACAAGCGACTGCGTGGCAACTCACAGCTCCAACAAAATCATCAAGTTTGCTGATGACACGACGGTGGTAGGTCTGATCACCGACAACGATGAAAAGGCCTACAGAGAGGAGGTGCTCACTCTGACACACTGGTGTCAGGAAAACAACCTCTCCCTCAACATCAGCAAAACCAAGGAGCTAGTGGTCGACTTCAGGAAGAACGACAGAGAACACAGCCCCATCACCATCAATGGAGCTCCGGTGGAGAGAGTCAACAGCTTCAAGTTCCTCGGTGTCCACATCACAGAGGAACTCACATGGTCCGTCCACACTGAGGCCGTCGTGAAGAAGGCTCATCAGCGCCTCTTCTTCCTAAGACGGCTGAGGAAGTTCGGAATGAACCGCCGCATCCTCACACAGTTCTACACCGGCACCGTCGAGAGCATCCTGACTGGCTGCATCACTGCCTGGTATGGCAACACTACCGCTCGCAGCCGCAAAGACCTGCGAAGGGTGGTGCGCACTGCCAGCCGCATCATCGGAGGTGAGCTTCCCTCCCTCCAGGATATATATGCCAGGCGGTGTGTGAAGAAAGCTCGGAGGATCATCAGAGACTCTAGCCATCCGAGCCATGGGCTGCTCTCACTGCTACCATCAGGCCGGCGGTACCGCAGCATCAGCACACACACCATCCGACTCCAGAACAGCTTCTTCCCCCATGCAATTAGACTTCTAATCTCTTGATCCCTCATGATCAACAACCATAACAGTCTAACTGTCAACACAGCACAACATAACCTACTGTAAACTATATACATATTTCACCAATATATATATCTATTGTATGTATAAATACCTTTTTGTATTTTGTATTCTGTATATTGTTGTATATTGTATATTGTATATTATTTATTGTTTTTATAATGTATATGGTACTTTGAGTAATTCGTATGTTTACTGTAAACTGTCACACGTCCATTATGTCACGACTGCTATGTTGCTCGGAATTGCACCCAAGAATTTCACCCACTGTTGCACTTGTGTATATAGTTGTGTGACAATAAAAGGATTTGATTTGATTTGATTTGGAAGGCTCTATAAGTAATGACTACAATTTTAAAATGCACTCTTAAACCAATAGAAAGCCAATGAAGGGCCTTAAGCACAGGAGTAATGTGCAACCTCCTGCTTGTCCTAGTCAAAAGCCTAGCAGCTGCATTCTGTACGACTTGCAGTCGATCCAAAGAAGATTTGTTCAAACAAGTGTATAGAACATTCCAATAATCCAATCGTGAAGAAATAAAAGCATTAACAAGCATCTCCATCTCTTTTTGTAACCATATATCTAATCTTAGCAATGTTCCTGAGATGGAAAAAACAGGAATGAACCACCGACTTTACATTACTGTTAAAACACATAGACCTGTCAAAATTGACACCCAGATTTCTTATATCACTGCAGTCAGACGATGATAAACCCCAAAAGGCCTACTTAATCTTAGGGGTAATGTTGTCTGGGGCAATAATCATCAACTCAGTTTTATCTTTATTAAGTTGGAGAAAGCTGTCTGCCATCCATTTGTTAATAGAGACTAGACAATTTTTCAGAAGGGACAGTTTATCTAATCTATCTGGACTAACATATATATATAATTGGATGTCATCAGCATAACAATGTTAAGATATTTTAAAACTACTAATAATTTCGGCAAGAGGAAGCATATACAGAGTGAACAACAGAGGGCCGAGCACAGAATATTCTTTTCGAATATTATAAACAGCAACAGCAAATCTCAAAGAGGCACAAAATCTCTTTCTCGGACCTTTACCGTTACTGTTCCCTGTTGGTGGAATGATCTGCCTAACTCAACCAGAGCTACTGAGTCAGTCGCCACTTTCAAGAAACTGCTGAAGATGTATCTTTTTCGGCAGCACTTGATTCAGTAATACTAACATTTTCTCTTCTCTTCTATTCTATTTAAAAAAAAAAAAAAAAAAAAAACTGCACTAAAATTAAACTGAGAGGGGTTATAGCACTTGAGGCGCTTACTGTACAGGAGGCCCGGAGAGGGCCAACGACTACCAAAAGTGCATACAGCTCTGAAGGGAGGTTCATGAACCAAACTGTTTACATAAAACAGTAGTGATTTTTAGTTTAGTCAAGGGTGACATCCACACCGACCAGCCACCTTCTCCAGGGGGGGCTGCTGGTGTCTACTTGTTATAGGGGCTCCAGGGAGCAGGACACTCTACAAAATGACTCTCTAGAATGAGAGGAGTAATATACTCGATCTAAACATGTTCAGTAAGCATGTCGTTCAGCACTATGAGCACTCTCACCAGAGTGAACCTGTTTTTTTTAATTGCAGAAGGCAATGGTAACGTCAGCATACAAAAAGCAAACAAACAAACAATATAGGAGAAATACAATAAAAGAAAGATGCAAATAAAATAAACTGCTTTACATTTTCCAGGTAAAGTAGGTATGCCTAAAAGCAGCATAAAACGTATACTCTACTGATACTTATATTCGGCTGCTTTCACTTTAAAGACTACAGCAATGCACAGATCCAATATACACAACCTTGTGAAAAATAAATATACCAAAATGCATTTGAAATAATTTTATACTGAGTATGCTACTGTAACGATCACCAGTGAGAGTGCCCGGGATAACCATCAGAGGACACTCCAACCCGGGCAATTACCACACATCCACAAACTACATTTCCCATAATTCTTTGCCCAGACTAATCAGCCATAATCACATTCACCTGTATGTCTTTTCCTCGTTTAGCTCACCTCATATACGCCTGGTTTTCACATTCATTCCCTACAAAGTCTTGTTAGTTGTCAGGGTTGCCAACTCTCACGCATCTGGCGTGACACTCACGCATTCAGCCTCAATCTCACGCTCTCACGCTCAACAAAGAAATCTCACGCTAGACATTCTTCTATGCTGTATTTTTTTTCCACTCATGTGCACTAATTTCCGAATTACTATAAGCAAGTTCAGGCTCTTAACTACTGATTGGACCACTGCATTTTCTCATGCAGAGAAAAAATCGCGGACAAAGAGGACACTGACACCGACAGACTAGACAGAGAAGGTTACTTTTGATATGGAACAAATTCTCAGCTGTGAACATTCCAAACGATCTCAGACCCATTTAAAGCGAACCGAACCGAGACCATCTGGGGAGGTGGTCCGAGTACGGTTCTATTACATCTTATCAATCTGAACACAAACCGCTCTGGGCTCACTTGATTTTTTTTGTTTGCGAAACCCAATGTAATTTGGTCATCAGATGCCTTCGTACAAATCAGCTGTTCATCATGGCTGCTTCTTCTGGTAGATCTTTAAAAATTATTCGTTCACAACGTACACACTTGTTTATTGTCATTACAACCGCTGACGCGGCCAAGTTTGAGGAGGATGAAGAGGCTGCAAGTACTAATAATGTGGATAGATGCCGTAATGGAAACGGTACAGAGAAATGTATGGGTCCGAGAACGTTGCCAGCTGTCCAATAATGCCTACCTAAACCATAGACCTAAACGTGTCAAGCTGCGAACCGGACGTTTTGAGCATCCTGCCTACGCTCATGCGCAAAGTGAAAAAGGTGAATAGTAGATGCCAATTACAGGTAAATGAGCTGATAAGGCAATAAACCCTGATGAGCTACAACATCAAACTAGGACAGCTTTGTGAAGGTAAAAGTTCATGCCTTTGAACAATAAAACTGATAAATAGGTTGAGGCGATAGTAAGAAAAAATAAAGCACATGAGACAGGAGTAGCAAACTTTGTCCATCTTGTTTACTCATCACTTCCGTTCTCACACACATTACATCATTACACAACACTTAAAAATAGTAGTCAATATTACAATTCTTCTCATGAACACAACATTTTCCCCTTTATTAAAGAATAGAATAGAACATCAGAGTTGCATCAGTAATGAAAACACATATGATCCAGAAGAGCACATCAGATCTAAATAATATAGTCCTTTATCTAACCAGGCTTCTGAAGATCACATTTAGGTGTAGTGGCGTGAGTATGTGTGTGTAGTGAGCAGTGTTCTCAGGAGTTGTAAGTGTGCATTGAAACGCAGTGAGATGGGAAGCATTGATGGAACATGTCTTTCCATCACTGAACTGTAAAAAATTAATTATGGGTATTGTAATTTTCATTAAAAAAATTAAGTTGATAATTGAAAATATAGTGTATATTGTATTAAGAAAATTGTGGTTCAGTGTTGTATAGAAAATACTGAGAACAATTCACTAATAAAACCAAGAGATTTCTTTAAATTTGTTTTAAGGTGACATACACAGATTTGAGGCTTGATTAAGCCGATTAAGTTGATACAATTAAGGAAAAAAGGCTACCTATTTATTTTAAGAGAATCGAGCTCAATTATGCGGTTTTAATTAGAGACACCATTGTTAGTTCCCAGCATGCTTTGCACATGGCTGGAAATGAAGAGTAAATATTGAAATTAAGTGTAATGTGTTTTTGAGTAAAAAGGAAACATCTGTTAATGTTTAATGTTCAGTTATGTTTAACATATGAAAGAGTTTCTATTATGTTGAATTTTGATCGTTGCCATTGTGAAGAAGAGTAGGGCTTATGGTTAGGTTGTGAATAACTGCATGTATTAATATTTTGAAGTGTGTTGCTTTATTCAGTGAGCAATAACTTTGCTATAATGCTAGTACAGTAACAACTTTGTTTCTGTGCTGAGCAGCATTCATTCTTTTAATTATACAATATAACTCAAAGTCAAATATAAACAGGTTATATAATTATAATAATAATAATTAATTACATTTATATAGCGCTTTTCGGGGTACTCAAAGCGTTGTATCCATTCACTATAATTCACACACTTATTAACGTCAACTTAAAATAAAAAAGCATATTTCACTAAAAATATTAAATTCATTGTGTCATAGACTAAATAATTTAGGCGATTTTACATGATTTATTCAGGTAGATTCCATGAAAGAAATCAAGCCTTAACTAATCGAAAATATATAAGTAAATAGCAGTAAAAAAAATTTACAGTGTAAGAACTTATGTTCCCACTCCAAGTCTTTTGGCAACCAAACTTTCTGTGTTCCTTAGGAACATGCAAGGGGTTCTGTACCCTCACTTTATCCGATGCGATGCGAGCACCCGACTTAGCATCAGTGTACTTTCATTTTGTGTTGCAGCTGTGTAACCCTTTCATGTCAGTTGGCGGGTGCACAAGAGCAGATGGTAAAATAGAAAGCCTTGTGTGCATTTGCCTGCCATTTACAGGAGCTGAAAGGGTGAAGTACCAGTTGCAGCATGTGGAGTGGCACGGTACACCTGCAAGATGTCAGTTACCACAGGTTTCCATGGCTGATGTTACTGGATGGCCATTTGGACAGTGTGAACCGTGCAGCCGCAGTCAGTTGAAACACACAAGTCATTTTTTAACTCTGATAATAAGTGCAGTCTCTGTGCTGTGATGGGGCCCAAATCCTGACTGAAACTCTTCACACATGCCATTTCTCAGCAGTTAACATATAGTTGGGACGTCACTACTTTTTCTTAGAGATCGGTCTATAATTAACCAGTTCTTTATTGATAAGGGGGTTTGATAACTGCCAGCTTGGAAGTTTTTGGGACTTCTCCAAAAGAAAGTGAAAAGTTAAAAATGTGGTTCTGAGATTACAGAAATTGTAATTAAATGTGGGTAAAGCATCCAGCAAACATGTAGTTAGTTTTGATGTGTTATGAAATGTTGTTAGCTCTTCCTTTTCTGTTTAAATTTCTTCAAATGGAGGGGTGCAGCACTATTATAGTGATTCGAAGACTGTATTCATAGTTCCCTTTCGAGAACGGTCACTTCGTATTCCGTAGCTAATACGCAGTGGGGAAACTCCTTTCCTTGAGAAATATTGAAGCCTATATTGTAAAACGCAGTGCAGCTGCACAGCGAACACAGCAGAGCGTCTAGCTCGAGATGGGCTAGCCCATTGGCTGTGCTGCGGCAACTGCACATCCTATGGCGAAGTGCCTCTGACGCGCAAACCAATCAGGTGACTTGGCGCCAGAGCACGTTAGAGCCTGCCAGAATGGGCATGGCTTATGGCTATAAGAAGACCCTTTTTTTCGCCATATACATATTTTTTTATCTCCTTCAGCGACCTTTACGTCTCTGCCTCCTCTGGAATGCCTGCACGTTACGGTGAACCAGAGCTCTGGTCCCCTGGAAAGCCCAAAACTGGTACCAGTCAGAGGTGACCATGGGTGTGGCCTCCAGGAGGAAGGTAATTTTCACAGACGCCTCCAACCAAGGTTGGGGGACACTGTGTGAGGGCAAGCCTGTCTCTGGCCTCTGGTTGAGCCCGGAGAAGAGCTTACATATCAACTGCCTGGAAATGAGAGCAGTTTGTTAGCCCTGAACACGTTTCTGCAAGACCTCAGAGGACACCACGTCTTAGTCCGCACAGACAAAATGTCAGTGGTGTCCTATATAAATTGCCAGGGCAGCCTCAGATCGGGCAACCTGTATGTCATGGCCAGAAAACTCCTCCTTTGGGCACAAGCCAACCTGCGCTCTCTGAGAGCTGCTCATGTCCCGGGCGTCCAACATTTGGGTGCGGACATGCTATCTCGAGACAACGCTCCCCCAGGCGAGTGGTCTCTTAACCCACAGATGATTCGTCTGATATAGAGTGTATTCGGCAAGGCAGAGGTTGACCTCTTCGCCTCGGAAAGCAACACTCATTGCGCAATGTACTTTTCAAAGGACAGGGTGCGCTGGACAATTCCTGGCCCAGACGCCCTCTATATGCGTTCCCACCAGTCTCTATGATCCCTCAGGTCATCAGACGGATCAAGGAAAGTGGATGCCCAGTCCTCTTAGTAGCCCCCCTTTGGAAAACCCAGGCGTGGTTTCTGGAGCTGGCGCAGATGATGGACATTGTTCCCTGGCCGGTGCCAGTGAGGAGGGATCTCCTCACGCAGGTGAACGGGACGATTTGGCACCCTCGCCCCGACTTATGGGCCCTCCATGTGTGGCCCCTCAACGGGTATCCTGGGACCTCCCAGAAAAGGTCTTGAATACCATCACTGAGTCTAGAGCACCGTCTACCAGGTGCCTCTATGCTCTGAAGTGGTCAGTATTCACCAGCTGGTGCACAGCTAGGGACCTCGAGCCCCAGTCATGCGAGGTGTCAGTGGTACTCTCCTTCCTACAAGAGCTTCTGGATGCGGGTCGCTCCCCATCCACGCTCAAAGTGTATGTGGCAGCCATAGCAGCTTACCGTGCTCCTGTGGCTGGCCAGTCACTGGGGAGAAACGACCTTGTCATTCATTTCCTTAAAGGAGCCAGGAGGATGAATCCCCCCGGCCCCCTTCTATACCGGCTTGGGACCCTGAAGGGTCCCTGTTTTAGCCGCTGCAGTCGGCTGATCTTAAACCACTTTCGCTGAAAACTGCTCTACTGCTGGCCCTGGCATCAGTCAAGCGAGTGGGAGATTTAAAGGCACTCTCTGTGAGCCCTTCCTGCTTGGAATTTGGAGTTGGTGACTCCAGGGTCACACTCAAGCCAAGGCATGGTTACGTGCCCAAGGTGCTCTCAACTCCGTTCAGAGCGCAGGTCATTATATTGTCAGCACTTCCACCCTCGGAGAATGATGGGGAGGCTAATTTGCTCTGTCCTGTCAGAGCTCTAAAAATCTACCTGGAGCATTCTGCACCGTTTAGGCAGTCAGAACATCTCTTTATATGCTTCGGCGGTCGCACCAAGGGGTTACCGATCACGAAGCAGAGACTGTCCAGATGGATAGTGGACGCCATCTCTCTGGCATACACCTCGGTAGGCCAGGTTTGTCCCATAGGCGCTAGAGCCCACTCATGGCATGGCCTCTTCGTGGGCCTGGTCCAGTGGTGTGCCAATTCAAGACACATGTGTGGCGGCGGGCTGGTCCTCGCTGTCCACATTTGTTAGGTTCTATAACATGGAGGTACCTTGCCTGCAGGCTCGAGTCCTCTCAATATGATAATTAGACCCGACGGTGTCCAGTCTTATCAGTCTAACATGATTACTGTACTGTCCTACAAAGGCAAAAGACCTTAAGTCGCTAGAGTGTGGAACTGAGAAAAATGACTTTAAAGATTTTTAGTTGTCCCGTCAAATTAATTATAGGTAGAACACTGGAAATCTGGCAATTAGATGTTTTAGTAATGAAAATTATCGACATAAAAAAATATTGAGCTCAAACTTGACTTTTGACCACTATTTTAAAGTTGCTGTACTCTGCCTTTGTATTGTCAGCAAAAAGCAAGTCATGCCAACGCAAAAGGCAGTAACTTCCACATTATCAATATTTGGTTGCTGATCACCATTAACAAAATCATTATAGTAACACCTGTATAAAATCTAGTGATCATGGCATTTATTTTGTATGATTTACAATTACCTATAGATCTACTTATTGCTATGCTGTGCTTTGGTTGCATTATTAATACATTAGACATGACAAAATACCTCCATAGCGGTCAAGAGTATGTTCAATTGGTACCGAGTGGCAAGACTTGCTAAACGCACGTTCAAAATGATCACGATCAAACAGATCCTCGTGCACATTGAACCGGGGACTGGAATATAATATTCGTGTTCGAAGGTGTCACGCTCCTCGTACGTTCACGAAAAGTAGCCTATGAAGGACGAACGCAGTCCTTTCCCCATTGAGATTCAGTGGGGAGCGCGTTCTGGACTACCTAGACCAGGGATGGGCAACTCCGGTCCTCGAGGGTCACTGTCCTGCAGAGTTTAGCTCCAACCCTAATTAAACACACCTGAACAAGCTAATCAATGTTTTCAGGATTACTAAAAACTAATTTTTGTCAGGGTTGGAGCTAAACTCTGCAGGACAGTGGCCCTCGAGGACCGGAGTTGCCCATCCCTGACCTAGACGAATGAATTTATAGCACAACCTTCTGTGTTCTGCGTCTTTTCAGTATGCGGTGGTTTCAGCTGTCTGCCCTATTATTGTGCTTGTGCACTTTGTTCTTGATTGTTCAGGGCGGTGCTAAAGGCGCCGGTGAAGTTTTGGCACTCTACCAGCTAGATACATGATTGTTTCAACTAGGTCCAGTACCCGAACTGGGTGAGGCGGGGCTTTAGTTCTTTGTTGTAGGCTACTATTCACCTGCTACGGCATGTGTAGCATTTTTCTGTCAACTCTGCATATATCCTTCGCGATCAATATCGCACGTTTGTTGATGGAGCTGGTTCAGACCATACTAAATGTTCTGACCGGATTTGTGCAGGACAAAGCTCTGAGGACATCAGAAGTTACAGGGACTGATGGGAGCTGTACAAAGTACACAGGCTACACCGTAATTTCAATTTTAATGGAGAGTAAAACAAAGGCAGAACACCGGACAATCTGATTGGTAGGTAGCATTATTTGATATAACACCGGCACCGTAACTTCATATTGATGCACGGCTAAACAAAGGCAGAGTACCGTAACTCAATATGAGCGTTCCAAAACAAAGCCAAAGAGCGGTAACTGATGTTACGGTGTTCTGCCTTGGTTTCTCATAGGCTTTTGGAAGTTACTGTTAAGACAACCCATTATTTTCTCGAAAAAACAACGGAATTGACTCAAGATACTTATCCACATGATAAAGGAGGTCTTGAATGTGCCAAAAATATCAATAACTCATTTTCGACCAAAAACGAAGTTACGGTCTTCTGCCTTTGTACGGCAGTATAAGCACCAGTTGTCAGTCCCTCTTAGCATGAGACCCGACTTGGGTCCCTGTTCTTGTGAGGGTTTATTCAGGCTCGGGATGCTTCCCTAGGCTCCAGTTGGATTAGAGTCAGTTGCTAATAGTGCAGTGTGTTACATTGCGTCCCCACTGCGTATTAGCTACGCAATACGAAGTGACCGTTCTCGAAAGGTTACTAACGTAACCTCGGTTTCCTGAGAGTAGGGAACGAGTATTGCGTAGCCTGCCGCACTATTGCAATCTGTCAGTGTTTGTCGCTTCAGTCGATTTAATCTGTATATGGTGAAAAATAGGGTCTTCTTATAGCCATAAGCAACCCCCATTCTGGCGAGCTTCGCCATAGGATGTGCAGTTGCCGCAGCACAGCCAATGGGCGAGCTAGATGCTCTGCTGTGTTCGCTGTGCAGCTGCACTGCTTTTAAAATATAGGATTCAGTATTTCTCAAGGAAAGGAGTTTCCCCACTGCGTATTAGCTACGCAGTACTCGTTCCCTACTCTCAGGGAACCAAGGTTGCGTTAGTAACCAAGTAAGTTTCTTCAGAGCTTTTGGGCAAACAGACCAATTGCAATAGATCTGGAACAATATTAATGAAGTTATTGTGTGATGGAGACACCTTGATATTGTCTTCCATCACTACCGAAACTCGCACTGAAACTCTGGCCTCAACTGTTAAAGAGGGGAGTTGGTACTGTTTTTGTCAGGGTTCTGTCACTTCTGTCTGGATTATATTTCTGTTGGTGACAGAACTCTGACATTCCCGGTTTGTCCTATGTTTATGTAAGTCTGGTTTATTGTGAGCACATGGCTTCTTGTATTCCTGTGCCATGTGCTCTCTTGTCAATTGTCAGCCCCTCCCATCTCGTTACCTGATAATTGATGAATCCTCTCCACCTGTTGTTCGTTACCTTCCTTGTTTGTTCCCTATTTAGTCTCCCTGTGTTTGCAGTCCTGTGCTGGTTCGTTATCTATGTTTCCCTTGTGTTTTCAGTGCATACCCGAGTTCTCTCTTGTTTTCCCCTACGGGGTAGTTTTGGTTTGCAGTTTGTTTTGTTTGTTTAATAAATATCCTTCCTGCACTTGGATCCTTGCTTTCTGTTTTACCCTTCCCGTGACAGTTTTAGTAGTTCTAGTTTTTAGATGTTTTTTATTGATAACGTGTTTTATTTCTGCTCTTAACCATATTTATTTGCACATGTCACACGTCTGCTTTGATAAACATCTTTTTAGATGCCAACATCTCTCCCGTGCATACACCTTGGTGCGATGAAATAATAGTTCTGTCCGGTATTGCTGTGCAAGTTAAGTGACCTTGGCTAACCGCAATTTACAAAAATCCTCAAGAGATCCGATTTTTTTTTCTTTTTCGTTCTGACCCTAGTGAATAATAAATATAGAGACCGCGTTTTTTTTACAGTGTGTTCAGGGGACAGTCAGCTAGCGGATAGTGAGGAGTTGTTTGCTGTATGTGACAAAAAATGTTTTGGCCTAAAAAAACGTGTGACATTGCTTAGAGCACCTTTAAGTCTGCTTGGGGTGTGTATAGTTGTAACAGTTCATTAAAAATGTTACAAGCAACCCCTTATGATCAATCACATCCCCTGTTAAGACACAATCATGTATTTCATTGTGCATTGAGGGATTTATGTGGTGAATATGTTTCCATCATAGTTTATGCGCAGGCCTTCTTATCGGATAAAAACATTACCTTCGTCATTTGAGCACATACGATTTTTTTCTGCACATTTTTGGAATGTATGCGCATCTCTCCATTTCCATCCAACGTTTTTTATGTGATATTCCAAAATTCATATAAAAATAGGTGGATGGGCAACATAGCTTGTGACTGAATATACCAGGAATACAGTACACACACACGGCAGTTGTTTTGTGCTAAATTTAAAGTCCTTAAAGAAATATAACACAGTGTTTTTTGTTCCCTTAAATTGTTCACTTTATTCAAAACTAATTATTCTTTGTAAATTTAGATAGTATGGATCTTATTTCAGCAAATTAGCTCTCATTGTTACATCTATCCCCAGCTAGTGTTACAAACTCACACCGGTAGTGGGGTAGGTTCTAACAGCGGAACTCTTTGTCTTTCATTAACTCACATAATCTGTAATGTGTAGTACATGTCAACATGAGTTTTATTTGTAGCAGACAAGTGGCTAGCGTGTATAAATTTTTGAGAGATATACCTCAAACAACTACTGAGTTACTGATGCTCAAACAAAAGGTGTTACTTTCATCCCTGGTCTCCCCCATATCTGATATCTGGACATCAGACCTGAGTCTAAACACATATATCCAATTCCCCTTAGAGTTTCAAGCCACCACAAGGCTAGTGCGACACTTTTGCCCAAAAAGATCGCTCTTTAATGCGGTATTATGAAGCAGACGTGCCTGTTTGCCCTCGCACTAAAACTCACAACTTTTTTAACTGTGGAACAAAAAGGTGGAAACTTTATAGTTAAGAAATGGCACACACACAGAAACATTTAGGTGCATAGAAAGTGGTTTTCAACCTCTGTCCTGTGAATTTAAAAAATAAAACTGCTTTTCTATACATTATTGGCTATTTCTCAGCAATTAGGAGATAACTGTTGTTTTTGTAACACACACTCTCTCCCTCTCTCTCTCTATCTCTCTCTCTCTCTCTCTCTCTCTCTCAGCTGTTTGTAGGTTGATTCCTATGAAATGTGTAAACACGGTTACTCAATCTAAACATTTCTTGTGTATTGTTTGAGGATCCTGACACAGAATTCATCAGAAATTACACACACCACCTTTAAGGTATTATTGCTTTATTTACTTTTACAGAAATTTGGCGGGAACTATAAATTACCAGTAAATGCATTGTCTTTTTTACCATAATTTATTCATGATACAAGAATGTTTTCTCTCTACACAAATTATCATAGTTTATTATGTAAAAAATGTGTTTAAAAATCTCAAACTATCAAAAACTTGAAAAATAAACCGATGCATTTAAAAATAAACCCCAGTATGAAGGACATAAACTGTCATATATACATTTTCTTTTCATTTTCATTCAGGATGTCTTGATACTTTTTAAGCAACCCAGTTTTAAGGAAGATTTGTTAATTTAGTCTACATATTACTAAACTGCTAATAGACTCTGGACTTAAACTGAAGACATTTAAATGCTTTGACATTGTGTTGTTTTCAGAAATCATTAACATAATTGTAATTTCTGTTGTTTACCTTCTGAAAAGACAGGTGGTAAATCAGTATAAATCCCCATCCTGGCTTTGCATGGTTTTGTAGCTGGTCAAGCCAATGTACCAGCAGAGCCAAGATGCTGACCAGCAAAACTAAGATGGTTTGACATAAATCTAGTAGACCTTGCTATAGTGGAGCTAATGAAGCAGCCTGCGGTACCAGCTTCCCATGCTGGGGACGAGGGTAGGGTTGCACCAACCATTTACCCACCATCATGTCATAAAAAAAAAAAAAAAAACTTGAGTGTTGCTAGTAGGTTAAGTAATTAGTAGTTGGTTGTTAAGGTTGTTAATAACTTTTGTTTCACAAAATTATTGGTAAAAATAAAATTTCCACTGAAATAAGTTACTTAAGGCCAGATTTACTAAACAGGGCGTGAGAACGCACTTCCAAAAAAATGCAGATGGGAGTCGAAAGTTCTGCTTGTGATCTACTGACAATGAGCAAATTAAAGAACACAGACACAGTCGGATCATTTCCATAATGACAAACACAATTTACCAAGAGCAGTGCAAATTTCAAAACCAGTAAATTGACGAGTGCAAACCTTAGTAAATCCCCTTGCATGGTTAATTTTAATACTCTCCTAACATAAATTTTGTGTCTGAAAGGAAACTACAAATCCATATGCAATAAAGTCAGCCAAAAAATGACTGACCACACTTTTTCAGCTCTAATTTTCACTGCCTGTCTTTAGTAAATACTGACAGTAGTTTTTTAATGCCAAAACGAGGGTTTGCATTGGCGCAAGCTGTTAGTAAATCTGGCCCATTATCTTAAAATAATACATAAGTATTTTTATGTAAGTAACTTTCAGAAACTATATATAAAATTAATAAGTAGCAATACATAAAGATTGATTCAAGAAAAATAATAAATGACATTTATTTGTTTAGGGGTTTTTTGGCATGCAAAACTGAGTGAACCACACAGAGGTGCAGTGCTGTTTAGATCAGGTTTGTGTTTAAGAGCCTCTAACAAGTCATTTATTCACATGTGTAACTGTGCTCCTTTACGCCACAACTAGGCAAAGTAACTTACATAGGCCTATAGCTGGTGCAACTTGACCCAGAACCCAAAACAATGCTGGTGTTTTCAGCAGGGGGGTTTATTACTCATATTTTTTGAGCAGATCGCTCTGCCAGTGCCTCTTGCGGTCGGGGAAAAGTTTTGGTATGCGGATTTTCCTGAAATCCTCGATGCATTTCTTTAGCTCGTCCTCCATCACCTTCTTCTCGTCTTCTTCTGGGTCTTTGCATATCGGTCCACCATTCTCTCTGGTAATGGAGGTGGTGGTGGAGGTCATGGTGTTGGTGACTGTGGGTCTTGGCAGTGTTTTCAGAGACAAAGTGGTGGGGCGTGCGGGACTGATAGCGGGCGGAGGAGGGGGGCTCGGGTCCCGGAGCAGGGGCAGGACAGGGCTGTCCAGGGGTGGAAGAGGTGGGGGAAGGGGTGGAAGGGGGTCTGAAAGAGATTCGTTGTCCAGGTCAAGGGCAATATGTGTGTCATCCAGGCTACGGAATTTAGACATATGTGGCTTATATATGGTCTCCTCCACTGCTCCCGCAATATCTGGATCACTGTAACAGGGCGACAGGGATGATTTGCCTCCTATCAATAGAAAAAAACAGAAATCAAATTATATTAATTACACATATCTATGTAAATGTGTTTGATGATGAAAAGAGGAGTAAATATACAGAAACACTGAATAATGGCTTTGTGATTTTTATACAGCATTATTAGCATTTTTTCAAAACAGAGAATACAAAAAGTCTTTATTATTATTTAGTAAAATTGAAAAGTAATCAAGAGAACAAAGCATAACAAATTATAAGATTACAAAACATTTCAGTTTATTTTTTATTCATAGCAATTATATTAAAATTAATTTAACACATTTTTTAAAGATACTTTGTTTTTAAATATCAGATGTTTATATAAATAACATAATTTTTATATAAAAAGGGGGTTAAAATAAGCTTTTTTAAAATTAAGTATTGGTTTTAAATTAGTAAAGAATAGACAATAAATATGCATTACACATTAAATATGAAATCTTTAAACATTTTCATCATCCGAATTCCATTGATCATTAGCTTTAAAACAGACAAAAATATTTATAATCATGCAAATTACAATTGTCACGGTTAAGTGGCTGAAGAGAAGAGCACGACGAAATAGAGTCAATTCCAATAATCTTTAATCCAAAAGTATGAGAGGAATAGAGAAACAGGATAACACGGGTAACATGAACATTAGGCCAGACTCAAACTGAAGGCTTATAAACAAAGCAAACAAGGCAGCAAACGAGATAATTAACGAGATGATTGACAAAGAACAGGTTAATGGGATTAGTTTATGAAACACATCAGGAAAATGGGTCAAACAGAAGACAAATCCAAAAACAAAGGCAAAACACACATATCCCTGACATCAATGTAATAAAAAATGTATACTAAATGCATAAAAGCAGACCACAACACAGACTTAAACCGAACTGTACTCAAATAATTCCCTGACAAATTCTAAGTGTGATTCGCTTTAGTGTCCAATGTGGAAATTGTTGCTGGTCTTTTGAACAGGGTAAAGAGTTAATCCTCCCACAGGTCCCTCTGCTTTTGAGCTACTCGTGGAGGCCAGAGGGACTCTATAGAGAATATTAAATTACATCCCTTTTTTTTCTGTTTGCATTTTCAAAGCTTTGCCTCTGCTTTGAAAAAGCATTTGGACTCTTATGTCACTCGTAAAAAAAATGTCTGAAGGTCATTGCTTTAGATACAAAATATCAAAGCTAGTGTCGTCTGTCCTCAAATGCTCCTAGAGTTTTATCTGAACTTTTCTGAATCATTTTTGTAATTACTTTTAATCAAATGTTGTGTTGGGGATTTGAAGTCAGATAGTGTATGCATGAAGTCAGTTCTCCTCATGTTCACACAGGTGTCATAACAGAGGATCTATAGGCGTACTGTAGTTCATCATATTAACTATGAACACTAACGCTTCACAAAAACGATACTAGTCTCGTTTATATTTATTGATTTGATCATTTTATTTTATATAATTTTTTGCTTATTGTCAAGTCACCTTAGTTTATATGGTGCTTCATACAATGCAGATTGTTTCAAAGCAGCTTTACAGTGATCAACAGGAAGATAATAATCAATGATGCAAACAGAATTCAATTTAATTCCATATGACTTGTCAAACCTCAAATCACAGCCTTTGTTGATAGACGTACATCTGTAGTCCATCCTATAGAGACTGTGTCTGTTCCCCGAATAGTGAGGTCAAATAAGAAATCTATAGGATCTAGAAAAAATTTTTATCGTTATTAAACCAGAAAATCCAACCCGATCTTACGGCAATTCGTATGAATTTTACGAGTTTCCAAATTCGTATGAATTTGTACGAATGACCTACACCTGGCCCCGCCCCTAAACCTATACCCATCACATGGGTTTAGACAAATCGTACAAATTCGTACGAATTAGCCACCTTTTAATCACTCGTACGAATTCGTACGAATTGGTCGTGAAATAGCGTTGGAAAATGCCAAATTAAGTGAACTAAAACAATTTCTAAAGCTTGGGCTCCTAAACACTATCATTCACACCTAAGGTGGTTATTGTAAATTAAATGATCACAGATATAGCTAGTTTTCATGGACTCTGCCTGACAATTTATAGAGATATTATTGTTACTCAGAGAACAGGACACAGGTTTAAAGCAACACCAAGGAACTTTTCCTCTGCGGTCGCCCTACAGGTTGGAAGCGGAATTGTCCATTACCGCTGTCGTAAATAACTTAGCCTACCGCAGCCTACTGTCGCACGCGCACACTCGCTGTTTATCCAGCACCGGCTTTGGAATCAACAATGGCCACAGACAAGGTAGAGTACGATGCATGATTTTATGAAAGACATCACAAACGAAGAAAAACTATGTATGCCGTAAAGCAGTCGAATTTTGTAGTTCTTTTTGTGCTCCGGTTACTACCCGAAACCTGAAGTTACATAGTGCCAGTAAAAGCGATACAGACCATGTCAGGCTATGGCAGATGTGTCATTCAACCTATTGTAAGTCGATGTACCATCACAAGGGTCTTGGAAATATATTATGAAGGTTGAAAAACTACAGTGTTACTTTAATTAATTTGAAGTCCTTGTACTAAATGTTACACTTTCAACTATAAGAAAAAAATCACTGCTATCTCTTGCTCTGGCTAAACTGTATAGACATCCAGAGCTCTATGTTAATTTTCTAAAAGAGTTTGCAGATTTTCTCTCAAACCTATTTGTCAATGTCGATAAAGTGCTGATTGTCGTAGATTTTAACATTACATGGATAATGCAAATTATGCACTAGCAGTTGCATTTAAAGATTTTGGCACAATCTTCTCTAGTCCATTAGAAACTGTTGAACCCATCAGATTAAAAAAGTTTAGAGAGAAAGGCAGTGCACCATGGTATTACTCACGCTCTCAATAGAGAAACTCATAATCTAGAGCGTAAATGGAAAGAAACTCATCTAGAGGTCTTTAGAATAACATGGAAAGACAGTTTGTCCCACTATAAAAAGTCTCTAAAAGCAGCCAGGGTCAAGCATATCCCCAAAACTCATAGAAAATAACCAAAACAATCCAAGGTTTTTGTTTAGTCCAGTCGCTAGATTAACAAATAAACAGGCGTCAGCCACACTAAACAGCCACTTCTCAACATTAACTTGTCTCAATTACAACCCCATTTCAAATCTTCCATTTATGTCTAAAATACTAGAAAAAGTGGTGTCTGCTCAATTGTGCTTCTTCTCGAAAAAAAAGAAGACATTTATAAACATATTCTGTCTAGATTGAGGCCCCATCACAGCACAGAAACTGTGTTCGTTAAAATGACACTACTTTGATTACTTACTTCTAGCTTCTGGCCAAGGTTGCATCTCAACGCTAGTTTTATTTTATCTTAATGCTGGGTTCGACACTAGATCATGACATACTCTTCGATTGATTTCAAAATTACACTGATATTTACGGACAGGTGGCTTAGATCATACATATCTGACCAATACCATTTTGTTATTTAAATGGGGAATTATTCAAGTTTCATTATTCAAGTTGGATTATCTCATCAAAGGAGAAGTGCTCACTAACACAGATTTAGACAGATTTGTGAACAATATTTGAGAGAAATAGGCCTTTTGTGTACATAGAAAAAGTCTTAGATCTTTGAGTTCAGCTCATGAAAAACAGGGGCAAAAACCAAAGTGTTGCGTTTATAATTTTGTTCAGTGTATATGACATTTTCTCGTTTACCTCCCTCCTTTATTTATTCTTTGAATAGTGACATTATTACAGATTGTAGTCTGCCCTTCTCAGTATTCTCTGTATAAATCAAGAAGCTGGTTTGCACATGCTCCCTTCGGTAGAGCCACTGTGCAACTTTTGCACAAGTCACATAAAGATGCACCCGCAAGTGTTGACACAAGCTAATAATGTTATGCTCACTTTGTTTGTGCGTATCCACAATCTAGTGAGCAGGCATTTCCTCAGCATGGTGTAGTGGGTATTGAGTTCCTCATAGCGTCAACACAAGACGTAGGGTCGAAGTTACACTTGAAAGGGGACGTCTTAGGAAAAGGCACGGAGATGCTTAGAAAGGAAACAAGAAGCTGCGTCTCATTGCCAGGCTTTTGTCCTTCAGACAAAAGCGTTGATGATGATTGCCATCTGTCAAAGATTGTCATATGTGTACACGTGCTCATACACCGGTCATGCTGAGGGCATTCCCCAGAGCATCAACACCAGACTCAGCATCTGGTTCCCCTCTTAGGGAACCGGGTTGCATATGCAACCTCAGACGTTTTTCACTGGCATGCCTCCTCACGAGTTCACACTTACAAATAATCAGATCCAGCGGAGGGCAAATGAGAGTAAATGTGGCCCGAACCCAGAGTACTCCCCCCTATCCTTGGCTGGGATAGAAACCAGCTACGAATTAGGAGTCGTAGTGGCGAAGGGATGCAGAAAAAACTGTTGAGGAACAAAGGTGAGTCAGCTATAGGCCTCCTCTCATGCTGATTGGGTAGATCATTTGAGTGTGCTCCTCACAAACTTTGTTTATAAAATAATTTAGGTATTGAAGACTAGTCCATCTTTTACTTAAGTACAGTTAAAATCAGATAGTCTAAAGCCTGGTTTCATATACAGGGGATATGAAAGCCAGGATTAGGCCTTAGTTTAATTGGGGCATTTAAGTACTTTTTATAAATGTGCCTTAGAATTTTTTTTTTTACTGTGTGTATCTTGAGATAAAACAATTGCACTGACATATTTTAAGATTATGTCAGTGCAAGTTGCTTTCAGTTAAAACAGCTCCAACATTTTAGTCTCGAACTAGCTTAAGCCTTGTCTGTGAAATCGGGGTTAAGACTTTTACCCAATTGGTATTGGAATTGGTGACTTGTAACTTGTCATTTTGGCTGTATGGTATCTATGTTTTTATTCAGGGCCGGCTCTAGCCCTTTGGTTGCCCTAGGCGAGATTGAGTTTTGCGCCCCCCCCCCCCCCCCAACCCCTTATTAAAAATACTTAAACAAGCAAATTATGACTTCAACTGTATAATAAATTGTTCATACAAATGCTACAAAGAACGTTCAATGATATTTCTATCATCCTGCATTGTACAAATACATTTTGTCTGACCATGTAACTTGTAGTATTTAAATTACAATTACTACCATCACTACTATTATTACTAATCTATTAGGTTGCTACAAGGCTAAGGGGGTTTCGGGGGTATGCCCCCCCTAAGACAATTTTGTGCATTTTAATGGTAAATTCATCAATCTGGTGCACTTTGAGAGTTCAAAATTAAAAGCTCCAACCCATATTGAGTGTGCAAATTGAACAAAGAAAAACTCAAACCTCTTTTAGTTACAGTGTCTGTCTACATGACACTACTACATAATAATAGTTATAATATTAACCCCATGACAGTAATAGCCATAGGCTATATTGTAAAACAAATGCACTGAAAAATAAAGGAAACTTTCATAATTAATTTTGTTACTTGGAAGTAACCCAGCGCCGCCAATTAAACAAAACAAAACAAAACGAATGGGCCGATGTACGAGTTTTTTGGGCCACTAAGACAAAAAAATAAATAAATAAAAGTATTATGTATCGGCCCAAAAAGCACGTCGGCCCACCGGGAATCTCTACCATCCTGGGGGAAAAGAATTCGCTCTCGGTAGTTCCGATGGCCAGCATGCATGTGCACAATACGAAGTAAATTTATTTCGTTTGACACCTTAATGGCTGAGATGAGAATACTTACCTCTATACTGGGCTTTCTTTTTATCTGGTTGCTTTCTCCGTTTTCGTCCCTGTGCACCAGAGGGTTTCGATCAACACGCCAGCAGCCGAGCACTTGCCTTACATAACGTAACGTAACGTAACGTAACCCCCCACCCCACCATTAGGAAATGATCGACAATAATCATCAATTCAATCTAATAATCAGGTTGACAAGTAATTAAACGTGTGGCTGAGGGGGCGCCGGATGATCATGTTTAATAAACATGTTTTTGTTTCGTTTGTCATTCTAATTCTATGATTAATGGGAAGTAGGGCGACATTAGAGGGCGCCCGCGCGCTGCGCCCCCAACACATTTGTCGCCCTAGGCAACCGCCTAGTTCGCCTATAGCAATCGCCGGCCCTGTTTTTATTCAAGTATGGTTTTCAGGTAATCTTTACACATCTGTGTCTATGGGGCTGGGTTTGCAATTAACTGGTTTGGGCGAAAAAATACGTCATTCAGAAACAACAAACAATTACATTTGGGGCAACTTTATGCCTGACATGTATCAAGGCAAAGTGATGGAGTGAGCACAGATTACATGCGTACAGGTGGAAAACAGCTGATCCAGGCTGGGTGATTTTTATATGTAAAAGAGGATACAGACAGCATTGGGATTTGCTGGGAAGAGTTCCAAGACAAAATGCTGCCAAATCTTTGTGTCCCTTGATGTTTGTTTGTTATATCAGCGGCACAAAGTGTGAGAACATGATCAGCTGTGCACAACTTTGAGACAATGCCCCTGGCTTTCACTTGTGTTCAAGCTCTGGTATTATTTCATCTGCTTCTAATCACATACACAAACACCCTCATTCAGCCACAGGCTCATCGGCACTGGTACTGCTTATATAACTGAAAAACTACTGCCTCACAGAAAACCTGATAATTCCAGTGCTGTTTGCAATCTGTCTGCTGTACAAATGAGTGTGTGCAGAAATGGGTGTCCATACAATGTGGGATGGTGTGTTTTTTTGTGAGATTTCAAAGAGTGGGAGAGAAAATCTGTAAGCAGCTCGTGCGCTTCTTTGAATCCCTTAATGGATGAACAAATATAGAGCCACTGCTTTCACTCAACATCTTCTCAAAAATACCACTTTTAAGAGTCACATAATGGGCATATGTCTGGTGGGGGGTGGTAGTGTTGGTCATTGGTGTTTCAATGGTAGAGACATTATTTACTGAAAGCGTAAAATGCAGAAAATGGCCAATTTAGGATTCTTATGAAACATGCCTGGGTCCAATGGCTTAGACATGCGAGTTAGGGCACAACTTCTGTGCTCAAAGGCATCGTTTTGCAAAGCAGAAGCAAGAAAACTGCCATTCAAAGCGCACAGTCGAAATACAGAATGCAGCGGATGTGACTCAATGTTGTAACCATGACCATTATGGACCTTATGATCATGTAAACAACAGTAATTCCTGTGCTCCAAGGCCATTGTTGTGTGGAGCGTGAGCAAAAGAATTGTCACAGAATGCTAAACTGATGTAGAACATGGTGTTCATAACTCTTTTCTTGCTCTCACAGCAAGACAACTATCATTCAAAACGCAGTAAATCAATTTCTGTCTGAAATGAGGAATGCGGCAGAATTGACAAAGTGAAGCGAAAAGAAGATAAGCCAGGCCCAAAATGGGAGAATGCCGCTTCCATACAAGAAAGAATTGTATCCAAAATTCACACTTGAACTGTTGTTATCTGATACATGGCACACAGTGGACCTGACAAAGCAAAATCAGTCATGGATTGACCAATCTCATGAGCAGAATTGGTAATAATAATAATAATAATAATTTGTTATTTATATAGCGCATTTCTCGACACTCAAAGCGCTTTATAAATGGAAAGGGGGAATCTCCTCAACCACCACCAGTGTGCAGCACCACCTAGTCGTAGATGATAAGACGGCAGCCATATTACACCAGAACGCCCACCACACACCAGTTTATTGGTGGAGAGGAGACAGAGTGATGAAGCCAATCAGAATGTATGGGGATGATTAGGCAATTGGGCAAATTTGGCCAGAATGCCGGGCTTAAACCCCAACTTTTTTGCGATGGACATCCTGGGATTTTTAATGACCACAGAGAGTCAGGACCTTGGTTTAACGTCTCATCTGAAGAACGGTGCTGTTTGACAGTATAGTGTCCCCGTCACTATACTGGGGCATTAGGACCCACACAGACCACAGGGTGAGCGCCCCCTGCTGGCCTCACTGACACCTCTTCCAGCAGCAACCTGGTTTTCCCAGAAGTCTCCCATCCAGGTACTGATCAGACTCAACCCTGCTCAGCTTCAGTGGGCAACCAGTCTCGGGCTACAGGGTGATATGGCTGCTGTATCATGAGGCAGACAGTTATAAATCAGTCAATGCAAAATTACAGAGACGTATTCAAGTGGAAAGTTTGAGAGCAAGAGCTGTGAGCTTACAGTGTTGCACAGTCCGCGGATATATGGAAGCATATGAGTAGCAATATTCAATTTGAAATGTAATATGCAAAATGACAATGCAATATGTAAAATGACAATGCAATATGTAAAATGGGAATGCATTTCTGCATTTAAATTTACATTTTCCATTACATTTGTGCAACATTGGTGCAAAATGAAAAAAAATATATATATAATTTACATTTGCCATTTCATACACTAGTTTTAATATGTAAATTGAATACATATTTTAACGCTTTATAAGTTGCAAAATTAAAATGTATTACAGAAATGATTCGATATTTTAACATGTTCTAGCAAAAACTGTAGCAAAATTATAATTTAAATGTCATTTTTCTTAATTGCATTTACACTCACAGTTAAGACACTTGCGATTGCATTTTCATCAAATGTCCCACAATAAATGTAGCAAAATTCAATGAGCAAATTGAAAATGCATTCCGAGCCGATCACGCCATTATTGTCTATAATTCGGTTTAATATTTTAAAAACCGAAGCAGAACAAACAAAACTTTTACCAGTACAAATGAAGCACAAACAAACAAGACTATTTTGTGTGAATGTGGAGCAGGTAGGGACTGGTGACGCCATCACCTGTAATTAAATGTCTAATATCGGGGCGGGGACGTGATCGGCTCGGAATGCATTTTCAATTTGCACATTAACTTTTTTGCTACATTCATTGCGGGACATTTAATGAAAATGCAATCTCAAGTGTCTTAACTGTGAGTTTAAATGCAATTAAGAAAAATAACATTTAAATGATCATTTTGCTACAGTTTTTGCTTGAACATGTTAAACAGATCTAATCATTTCTTCAGTACATTTTAATTTTAATTTTGCAACTTATAAAGCGTTAAAATATCTATTAAATTTACATATTAAAACTAATGTATGAAATGGCAAATGTAAATTATGTAATTGAATTATCATTTTCCTTTTGCACCAAACGTTGCACAAATGTAATGGAAAATGTAAATTTAGATACAGAAATGCATTGCCATTTTACATATTGCATTGTCATTTTATATATTGCATTATCATTTTGCATATTACATTTCATATTGAATATTGATACACACATGCTTCCATACGCGGAGAGCAAGAGGGAAGTATAGACTGTCTGCTCGCTCTTCATAACCTCAAGCTCAACATCAGATCCTTAAAACTCAGAACTAGAGCAATGGCGGATAGTTGATAATAATAATAATAATAATAAACTTTATTTTATGGTGAACGTAATTTCACCAAGTACCACATGTTCCTGGATCAACATCTTTGTTGATCCTGGAACAACTTTCAGATCAACCAATCAGATTTGAGGGACAAGTTTACAGTTTATGTCAAGTTTAGAACCAGGGTGATGTGCTTCAACAAATATGCTTCAAAATATGTTGATCCAGGAACATGTCTTACTTGACAAAATCACGGTGACCTTATTTTACAAAGCGCCTTTAAAAGTTGCATCTCAAAGCGCTTTACAAAGACGTACAAAAAAGATACATTGAGACATTTATATAAAAAATAAATAAATAAATAAATAGAATCATACAATCAAAATCAATTTAAAAGACATGGGACAAAATCACATATATGTTTTCAGAGAAGATTTAAAAACACTAAAGGATTCAGCATGTCTAATCTCAGTGGGGAGAGAATTCCACAGTTTTGGAGCCAAAGAAAAAGACAAAGCCCGGTCACCCATAGAGCGTAAACGAGTTGCAGGAATAGTTAAAAAGCCAGAATCAGAAGAGCGGAGATCACGCCTTGGGGTGTAGACAGTTAAAAGTTCAAACAGGTATTCTGGCGATAAATCATGCAGGGTCTGTAGGTAAGCATGAGAATTTTAAAATCTATGCGAAACCGACAGGAAGCCAGTGCAAGGACTCCAAGATTGGAGTGATGTGCTCACTTGTCCTGGACCTTGTCAGGATTCTGGCAGCTGAGTTTTGAACATACTGCAATTTATTTAAAGTTGATTTAGAGATCCCAGCGGGCAGAGGTTTACAATAGTCGATGCGAGAAAAAAAATACGTGTTGGTCAGTTTTTCCGCCATGGAGAAAGATAACATGAGGCGCAGTCTTGCAATGTTTCTGAGGTGAAAAAATGATACTTTAACCGTGTTCTGGACATGTGGACCAAATGTTAAATTTGAATCAAATATCACCCCCAGATTTTTTTAATTTTGTTTTAAATTTCAATGCAAAGCCATCCAAATTTAGGGTTAAAGTGCCAGCTTTACGTATTTGGTGGGGTGAACCAATCAGCATAACCTCAGTCTTGTCACTGTTGAGACAAAGACAATTTTGTGACATCCATATTTTTACCTCCGATATGCAGTGTTCAAGAAAGGCAACAGCCGAGTTATCACCAGGTTTTGAGTGAATGTAAATCTGAGTGTCGTCTGCGTAAAAATGAAACTTAAGACCAAGGGATCTTAGAAGTTGCCCCAGGGGAAAAATGTACATGCTAAAAATTTAGGGACTCAAAACTGAACCCTGGGGTACACCAAATTGCACTGAACCAATATTGGACCTAAATTCACCCAGGGACACATACTGCCTATGGTCTGAGTGGTAAGACTTGAACCAGTTTAATACAGTGTCAGTAACACCAAAAACGAGTGAGTAAAAGAGAATGATCTACAGCGTCAAAAGCTGCACTGAGATCGAGAAGAATCAGGATTGAAAGACATCTAGTCAGCAGCAATTAACAGGTCATTGGTGACTTTAACTAATGCTGTTTCAGTGCTGTGCAGTTTGCGGAAGCCAGATTGGAGGGGCTCGAAAAGATTGTGTAAAGTGAGGTGAGTGTATAACTGAGAAGCCACAATTCGCTCAAGCATTTTAGCAAGAAAGGGCGGATTGGAAATGGGATGAAAATTATTGATGTTTACCCAGTCTACGTTGGTCTTTTTTGGTGCAGGTGTTACAGCAGCGATTTTGAGTGCAGCAGAGAGACATTTATTATACTCAAGACGACAGGGCATAGAGGGGCAAAACATGATTTAAACAGACAGGTAGGTATGGGATCAACTATAGAAGTGGCAGCTTTCATTTTTGAAACCACATTACTCAAAGAGACAAGATCAAGTGAGCTAAAATTTGAAAAAAAGTTGCCAGAAAAATTTGAGATTCTGAGAGCAGAACAGAACAGAAGTAATGCATTTGCGAGCATTGGCAATCTTGGAACTGAAATGATCAATACATTTATTACAAAGCTGAGCTGAGGCAGGTACATTAGAGGAACTGTTACCTTTGAGCGGTTTGTTAATGGTATGAAACAGTTTTCCGGGGTTATTTTGATTATTGTCAATTATCTGAGAGAAATACTGAGACCTGACAGATACAATCTCTGCTTTTTATTCAAGTATGTGGTCTTTCCAAGCTTGGTGATGCACATTCAGGCCAGAAAGACGCCACCTTCGCTCCAGCTTACGACAAGCTGGCTTCCTAGAGCGCAGCTCGACATTATACCAGGCAGTAGATCGTACAAAGGCCACAGAACAGGATTTTTATAGGTGCAAATGAGTCCAAACCAGACAAAAGAATAGTATTTAACAGGGAGATTGTCCTCCAGAGGGTCAGATGTTAAAAAAGATAGCAAAATGGTCAGACAATCCTAAATCCGAGGAGGAAAACTGCGACAAGAATGATCTATTTGAAATAACCAGATCTAAGGTGTGCCCCTTAATTTGTGTGGAGCAGTCCACCAGCTGCTTCAAATCAATTAATTTTTGTCAATGTGGATGTTAAAGTCCCCTAGGATATAAGTTCTTTCAAACTTGAGACACAGCATAGACAGAAGATCTGCAAATTCAGTTAAAAAGTGATCAGTAGTCTTAGGAGGTCTGTAGACTGTAGCTATGACAGTCGTGATGGGTGCAGAGATACTCAGAACAAGACATTCAAAAGAATTAAACTGAGGAGTGATTATTGGACTTATTGTGAATTTTTGATTATACAACACAATGAAACCCCAGCCAGAGGGTCGAATCAAACAATCCATAGCCAGAAGGAGAAAGTTCATTAAACACAAGTCCATCAGACTGTTTGTGCCATGTTTCCGTTAAGCAGACCAAGACCAGTTTTTCTTCGATGATAATATCCGATAACAGCAGTGCCTTATTGTTCACAGTGTTAAAAAGAGCCGATTTCACCAGACACGGGGGCATTGGGAATGACAGAGAGAGCTCCGCGCGTTTGAGCGCTAACAGATTGTTAAAATCCACCCAATTGCACAGAAGCCTGTTGGTTTTACGTTGAAATACCGGCACAGTGATGGAGTTGGATGCGGCATGTATACACTTGCGCCATGATGCTCGAAGTATGTAGCGCAACAGTCGATGAATTCAGACATTTCGGCAAAGTTCATAGGTGTCCTTCGTTAAATAAGAATTCCTTTTTAGGTTCAGCAGTTTGCAAGCAGTGTACCTTAAAGCCATGAAGGGAAGATCCACACCAGCGGCAGTATTGTGGTAACGTGTGTCGTGATCCCGCCAACAGAAGGGTTGATTCCAGCAGATGTAGTTCAAAGATAAAAACAGCAGGCCAAAGATTAAAATGGAATTCTGCATAGCAGTTGTGTGAGTAATAAGAGGGGACTTCCAGACCTCCAAAACCCTCATTTACCACTCAGAATAGTCCAATAAATTTAAGCCAGACATGATAGCGTTCCCTTTTCAACTGGAAGTTGTTAGAGCCATAGGTGATTGCCCTTCTTGCCTCGTAAAGAAGACAAGCCCCCAGTGAAGCACTTTTATTTAAAAAATGTCAAAGTGCAGAGGTAGTACAACCAATCCATTCAAGCACTGCTTACGCATGCCGAACGCACAAGCATTACACACATTACCGTGCATGTCCTCACACGCCAGGACAGAGAGATAAACACTTCCGAAAGCCACCATTTTCCACTATTAGTAGAATAATAATGCTGAAACACAATGAATCCAATTATTCAAAGCAAATAATACACGAGCAGATCTTATCAGAAGAAAGAACATCTGTGGAATGATGCCATCCATGAGAATGTCCTTTTTAAGGCACTGTGACTTCTAACCTAAGATGGCGTATTAGTACCAGCAGCCAATGCATTGGTGTGTTTCTGTTTAGGCTTCAGACAATCATCACCAGATGATCTTCACACCTAGTTCCCATCGTATCAGCTATTGATGCAGTGTCAAGTGAACCCATGATAGCAAACTGCCTTTCGTTGTTGATTTGGTAAGGCCT
Organism: Gila orcuttii; assembly: GCA_026230005.1. Taxonomy (NCBI): domain Eukaryota; kingdom Metazoa; phylum Chordata; class Actinopteri; order Cypriniformes; family Leuciscidae; genus Gila; species Gila orcuttii. The sequence continues at coordinate 36,131,933 of JAPDVR010000016.1, forward strand.
ATAAGCGAGCTTAAATATATTTTCCTCAACTCTTTTCCAGGCAGTCCATCTGTTGTCTGTGGCACATTTTTACAGCACTATCATCAACTTGAATGTGTTATAAGAACACGGCTTGGTGTGTCTGTGTGTGCGCTTATGTATGTGTATGCACAGCAATGAATGTGAATAAATGATCATCACAGTCATGCTCAGTTCAAGAAGTTATTTAATATTTAAAAGAATGCTCATTTCTAGACGCAGCAGCTGTAACATACTGTCAATTAACACAGAAAATGATTTGTCCCTCAGTTGTCTCAAGTGTCCCCCGGTAATATTTGAACAATATGCACAAGGACACTGGAAAGGGACAATTTAAAAAGATCCACACACCAATTTCTATACATTTCTATACACACAATTTTCTTTTAGAAATTTTACGTGAATATAAATAATGCTTACCCTTTATTTTTTATATATTCAGTCAATATCACCACACCATTATTATTTCCACAAGAAACACTTTGGATGTATGAACGCAATGAATCAGTTTTCATGAAACTGTAAAAAACATTTTTATTATGTAGTAACCACTTTACAAAAGCAATGAGGATCTTGAGGCTGTGCCGTATGTTGAATATAGTCATGCTGAAGGGTTCTGTCGCATCACGTGCCTAACAACAACTTATAGCTGATTTCCACAATATAGCATGACTCTCGCAATGTATGCAGTGAAATGTCATGCCCTGTTGACTAAACTGCATTATTGTAAACACAAATTAGAATTTTTTTTTTTTTTACGAACTGAGGGATGAGTCAGTTTTAGTGAGTAAACTCAGAAAATTCCTCAGCAAACATGAAAATATATGTTTTGCAAATTAATTATGCAAATGTTTACACACATCTTTTTCAAATGTTTTTTTTACAATAGTAATTCCATACACAATGGAAAAACATTTCATAAAGACTTCCATATGCAAAATGTAAGGGCAATTCCATGCAAAGGTCATCTTTACCATGAAAAAATAAAGTTTTAACCAAAAGAACAAAACCCTTTTTAAGTTGTCAATTTAGGTCTGTAATATACTGTATTAATGTGCTTTAACAAAAATTTTAAGAAAATTGCCTTGTTTATCCACCAGATATGAGGTGAGCAACAATGCTTAAATTACATTTTCAACCAGCCATATTTCATGCTTTCAAAAAAAGGTATCAAAGACCCCCCTTTTTAAACTTTATTTTAACAGTAAGCATTTTGCAGAAAGATGGAGGCATGCCTGAGAAATAAATATACTAATTTGGTCATAACAGCACTGCCTGTTAAATTTATGAGGGCTATAATAAAGAGGTCTTGACGCTTCAGTGCACTGTCACGTCCATAACGTTTTAAAGGTTTAGTTTATTTAATATGACAATTATAAATGCAAATAACTTGAAACTTTATTTACAAAGCTAAATTATGTTTATGCTTATTAGGATAGACAATTCATCTCACTACTTTGCTCTGAACAACCATAATAATGCGTTACGGACTTCATATTAAAATCATGCATATGACTATTGTGATCTGTTTCAAGACAGAAATGATTTTGGCCACTTCATTTCAAGTTTTGTTTTGTAGAAAGACTTTATTTAAATATAAAGTATAAGTTATACCTTATATATACCTTAAAGTATAAGGTATAAATTGTATCTTAATTTTAAATCAAAGTTTCATCAATCAATTGCCTGGATTTAATAAGCAAATATAGCATGGAGGTGCGATCACTTGCAACACGTAAACTTGAGCGCGTCTCACAACTGAACAGAAACTCAACGTATGCCTCTCAGAAATATAGCCTATCTATAGAAAGATTGCAAAGATCAAAACGAAAAGAAACAGGCAACTCTCTGACTGTGTAATCTGTATGTGCTTTTTCCACCACCACGTCCCTTTAGAGGCTCGGTACGATCACGCTGACAAAATAATAATAATAATAATAATAATAATAATAATAATAATAATAATAATAATAATAGGCTAATAATATTGCGTGTCAATTATTTTGTCAAATGATTTTTATACGAAATAAAATGTGATGATTTTGACTCGCGACTGTGCATTAAAATCCATAAACTGGCCGAAAACCGTGCGATCATTTAGACACAAAAAACGTAGGCGTTACATGATTGCTAGTGACTCACATCTACGGACAATAATGTCCATCGGTTCACCTGACTGTGGAGGAAACCTGTGATTTGAACTCCTATATGAGAAACATTAATTGTTAATGTATTTTAATTTTGACTGTCTTCCATAATAGTCTCTGCTTTAATGTTCAGTCTATGTGTTTATAGTAGCCTATTCACGTCCTAGTCGAGAGGCGTCCTGCAATTGCGCGAGGAACCTGATTGGTTTAGGCGCGAAACAGGCGCCCTCTAATTCGCTCGCGCTTCCTGTCATTCAAGCTCAGGTTTTGACAGCTCGAAGATAGCGTTATCTTAAAGCTAAACGCCTACCACGACGACAGATGGATAAAATGGTAAGATGATACTAAAAACCGCACACAATCAGGGAAAATAAATTGAGTAAAAATCTAGTTATATTAATGTGTCATATCAAATAGCTTTGTCACATCAGAGTCATCACCACAGGGCTCTCAAGTCTCACGCATTGGGCGTGAGACACACGCATTTCAACCCGTTCACACGCTCACACGCCACACCTTGTATTTCTCACGCTGAGGAGTAAGGGAACTTGTCCCGCGATACAATTAATGGACGAGGCGCAGGCAAACGGAGGGAAGTACTCTGCCGAGTTCATAGCATCTGTCTCGAGTTATACAGAGTTAAATGCTAGCTACCAGCCAATCAGAAATTAGAATTAGTTGTTTCCGGGTAAATGATGTGTTCCCGCTGCAAGCACGTTCGTTACTAGACAACACGCGCACACACGGAGTGGAAGTTGAAAGAGCACGATCTGATGAATGCGGTTTTCGGACATCTTCATTTATTTTTTTTATTTTTTTAGCATTTTGATTTTACGGCGATATCTCTTGCCTGTGATCAAAGACAGTGAGAGCTGATGTTGAGGAGTATAGCCAAATTCGTGCTAAATTATTTTTGATGCATTCAAAAACTCTCCAACTGCTTTTAAAGGGGTCATCGGATGCAAAATACACTTTTATATGGTATTTGAAAATAAACGTGTCTTTGCAGAGTGTGGACACATCACCATGCTATGAAAAAAATCCATTCAGTTTTTTTTAAGCCTCAAAAAGCCAAAAAGTTGTTGCTCATTATCATAAATGAGACATGCACCGAAAAGGGTCACTGTGAACAGAGCTGTTTTTGAAGAGGTAAAAGGGTGTTGTTTTACACAACCATTGAGAAATTTTAACCAAAGTATGTTACAAACTTTACATGAAGACCCAAAAGAATCATACCAACTTGTGGAAAATGGGCGTCCGATGACCCCTGTAAGGTGACCGGTTTGGGTCTTGACATACATGCTCAGGGCAAGTTGTTATGACAGAATGTTATGTACATTGAGCACTGATGTTCAGTTGGCTTGTTTGGGGTCAAATTTATTTTTATTTTTCAATAAATTTGTATTTTTTAAATATAACTATTTATTTTATTTGGATGAATTTGTCTTTTTATTAGATTTAACAATTCTTATAATTTTCATTTGTGCTGGTCAATTATGAACAATAGGCAAAATTGAACTGCTAGCAAAAATGTAAGCGAATTTGGTTGGGTCGAGGGACCGCTGCTGTAAATATTTGGGTGGCTCCTCCCCTAAATCTCACTCTAAACTTTTGATAAAACTTGAGAGCCCTGTACCATGACAATATAACAACCTACTTTATATCATTAGTTAAGAAGAATTTTCATGAATTACAATTATAAAGATGAAAGTGTTAAGCATGAACGAATGAAATACATAAATCAAATAAATACCTTCACCCTCATCTTCTCTTATTGTCAATTATTTTACATATTGAATTAAGATGTACAGTAAGATCCAAGGTAAAAAAATAACTAATTCATAATTGGGGGGGGGGGGGATCTTCAGAATCATTTCAGACAGTCTTCTTTATGTGAAAACACAGCCATTATGCGTCAACAAAAGTGCCATGATGGTTTGATTGTTGATTTTCCAAACAGATTCTATGTATTTTAGACGTGTCACATCCATAACAGGGTTTTTGTCACATCCATAACGTTGGTTTTTCCTCATAATACACTTCATAAATATATATATATATTTTAAACATTGATATTTTTATGTTCAGCTAAGACCTCTTCATCATGTGGATAGCAATATTTATACATTGGATTTAAAAGTTCACAGACTTTTAAGGAAATCGAACAGTATACCAAAAACTCTGTCATTTCCCGTCACATCCATAACGCATGCATATTTTCCTTTTTTGGGGGTGCTTAAATATATTTTAGAAAAACATATTTTGCCTGTCAATTCCCCAGATTGGGTGCTCTGAGAATATGCATTTCCAATTTAAATATTGTAAGAAGTTTTTTTTTTCTGAGACATTTCACCTGTCATTATGAGTTCAAATGTCACATCCATAACGCTGGAATTACCCGTAAACGTTCCTGACCGAAAATAAAAATAAAATCTTGACTATTTGTTATCTTGCGTTCACCCAGTGCTGGTTAAGAGCCTGCATGTGATCTGGCCTTGAGTGGGCTGTGAGATGCTTTTCAAAGAGACCGATGCATATCGTCTCTATGGTTACGGCTCATAATGGCTTTATGATGCAGTCACGTCTCCTCCGGAGGGCACTTTAATGGCTTAATCTCAATATTTGTTCACCATATACAAATACAGTTGATCTTCTAACCTAAAAGCATATTTACCAACCCTATGAGGACTACCCTCCCTCCCCCTTTATATCTATTTAAGATATCACTTTAAATAGATATAATTTCATCAATTAAACAAGATTGCTTTTTTCCATTTTAAATGGAGAGGGTCACGGTTTTCCACTATGAGGAGAATGCTGAAACACAATGAATCCAATAATTCAAAGCAAATTATACACGAGCAGATCTTATTAGAAGAACAGAAATCTCCTCAGGGGAGCCGCCCATGATATAACAATACTAGCCATGTCAACTACAAAGTATGAACATAAAAGTACATTTTAAAATCACACAAGCAAACCAAACAATATAACAACCAAGTCCAAACAGAATGAATATCAATGGAAAATTGTTCAGGCACTCTGTTCCTGGATGAAAGAAACTGCAATGACCTACAGCTTCCAAACACAGACTGAGGATAAATGCCTTGGCATAAAGTGATGACCGTGACCACACAGAGAGAGAACTGTAAAACAGCCGGCCTTGAGATAACAGACAACTAACAATACAAAAAGTTAGTCAAGTTTCAATCCTATGATGTCAATCACGGTGTGTTGTGTGAAACGAACAAACAAACTAACAAAACATATACCGCTTCTGATAGCCGAAGGCCGATGGGTCGAAGCTGAAAGCCTCTTGGGAAGTGCTTTAACACAAGTTTGAGAAAGACATTTGTGCAATTAGTTTGAACAAGTATTGTTCAATGTTGCTACAGTGGGTCTCTCAGCTTAAGACTTTTTTTCCTTTTTGATGGACAGTGCAGATTAAACAGACAATAGAGAAAAACTGCGACACTATCGTTGCATCGCTGTACATGTTCCTCCATCTGTGCGATTCTCATCTCCGTTCCCTCAAGAGTTCCTGAACAATGCAGACGTAGGCTTTAATTAATCCCACTGTGTCAATATTTGCTTTAGATTCTCTTTGAACTTCCTCCCAGAGTCTCTTGTTTATCTGCATTGACAGCTGCCTGTACCGTGACGGATCCTTAACGCATTACGCACATGCCAGTCTCAATCTGACTCACGGTGTGCGTGTGAATGTAAGCAACAGAAATGAATCGATCTAAATAGAAAGATGAAAATAAACTGTAATCTAGCTAAAATCCTAAATTGGAAAGCATTTGCAGTCTGCATGTTGGCAAGTAACGCTGTAGTGCACGACTGGCCTGTATAAAGCTGTGAAGTTGCACAATTCTCACAAAGCATTTAAAGAGGTAAACACCCATCCTTGTAAATCTTCTTGGGTCAGGCGACTGAGGATAGAGCTTCTTGAGATTATTGACTATTAGAGGGCAGATTAAAGGCTCAAGACTCCAGATGGTTGAGGTGATTCCTGTAAGAAATCATAGTTTGCCCCAACTCAGATTCTACTCCGAAGTATATTTAAGAAGGAGCTTATCCCGAAAATGGCTTAATTATCATAGAGAAGAAAAAAGTCAAGTTATATTGTTTCTGCACCATTTAGGTTGATCACATCCTGCGCAAATGGTCATCAATTGTAGAATGGTAATGGTTGTGAGACACAGAGAACCATCTCAGACAATTGGGCGTCAGAACTTCATTAAAGTTCTCTTCTTCATTAGTACTTTACTTCAGAATTAAAATTTCCTGATAATTTACTAACCCCCACATCATCCAAGACGTTCATGTCTTTCTTTCTTCAGTCGAAAAGAAATTAAGGTTTCCATATAGTTACTTTAATGGAAATCAACAGTTTGAAGATGCAAATTGCAGTTTCAGTGCAGCTTCAAAGGCTCTACACGATCCCAGCCGAGGAATAAGGGTCATTCCCATATATATCACATTGTAAAATAAATGTTTTTCTCCAAAACAAGTTAGCCACAATTATTGGCACCCCTAGAATTTTTTACAAGTAAAATAAGGCCAAATTCCCTTAATCATCCATCACAATGAGTAAAACCAAAGAATATAGTTCAATCAAAAGATTGTTGAGCATCACAAAATAGAAAGTGGCAGTAAGAAAATAGCTAAAGAATTGAAAATCCCCATTTTGATCATCAGGGCAATAATTAAGAAGTTCCTATCAACTAAAGATGTTACGAATCTGCCAGGAAGAGGACGTGTGTCTATATTGTCTTAATGGACGGTGAGGAGGAGAGTTTGAGTGGCAAAAGACTCTCCAAGGATCACAGATGGAGAATTGCGGAGATTACTTGAGTCTTGGGGTCAGAAGAAAAAAAAAATCAAACAACCCCTACATCCCCACATGTTTCTCCAAACTCATCAGGCATTATAGGAGAAAATTCAAAGCTGTTCGCAGAAAAAGGAGATCGCAAAAAAGTATTTAATAAAAGGGTTCCAATATTTGTGACCAACTGTCACGGTTCATGGATTCATTCACTCTCTCTCGCTATGTGTGTGCGAGTTGAGTGAATGGGCGCGGCTCATCAGCTGGCTCGTTTCCACTGATGAGCCGATCAGCGCCAGCTGTTCTGAATGAGGATGTCCTATATATTGTCTGCTCACTCGTCTTGTCTTTGTCAGATGGTTGTGGAGGTTCTCCTGGGTCTGAGCCTTGTCTCCTGTTCCAGTCCCTCATCTTCGACGTTTTCCCGAGGTTCTTCTCCACGCAGATCTACATTCCGCCCACTGAGTCCCTGCGTTACCGAGCCTGCCTGAGGACTATCTACCACTTCACTCCGAGTCTGCCTGAGGATCGTCTGCCACTTCACTCCGAGTCTGCCTGAGGATTATCTGCCACTTTACTCTAAATTGGTCTGAGAACTGTCTACTATTGATTCACTGAGCGATCCCTGTGGATGCTGCCTGTCAGATTGAGTTTCTGTTCTTCTCTTTTTGACAAATAAATACTTTCTCACTCGCATCTGAATCCTTGACTATTTTCCAGCGCCGCGTGACAGAACCATTTGACCATCTTCTCATGGATTCAGCGAGTGATAAGGGAATTGAGCAGATGCTCGCCGGAAACCACGCCCGGATGGATCGCCAGGACGAGCAGATTGGAGCTTCGGGACGAATTAACAGGCTTTGGTAACGCAGGTGTCCGAGCTCACTTCTCAAATCCAACGCCTGAGAGCTCCCACTGCGCCAGCACCGCCCCCGCCTGTTCCCCAGGGGATTTTCCATCAACCAGAGCCGCGTGCCCCCGCACCAGAACCGCGCATCCCAGCACCTGAGAGGTATTCGGGCGAGCCCAATCTTTGCAGAACGTTTTTAACCAAGTGCTCTATTTATTTCTCGCTTCAACCAGTGACATTTGCTTCTGAAGAGTCAAAGGTAGCCCTGGTGATGACACTACTCTCTGGGCGCGCGGCTCAGTGGGGAACAGCGGTGTGGCAGAACAAACATCAGTGCTGCTCCTCGTTCCAAGCACTCGAGCTAGAGATGACACGAGTGTTAGACCGCGCCGTCGCTGGACGCGAGGCGGCCCGCCAACTCGCCGACCTTCGCCAGGACCAACAGTCAGTCTCTGACTATTCCATAGAGTTCCGGACATTGGCGCCCGAGTGCAAATGGAACGAGGAGGCGCAGTGGGACATGTTCCTGCATGGGCTGGCTGACCGCGTTCAGAGGGAGATTTATACCCTGGAGCTGCCTAAGACACTAGATGGACTTATCGAGCTAGCTTTACGAGTCGATGCTCGTCTTCAACAGAGAGAGAGCCGACCGTACCGGATGCCCACGGCCGATTTCACCATGAGTTCCAGTGCCCGGAGCATGAACGCGGTCAGCCCCCCTAACGATCCTGAGCCCATGCAGGTAGGTAGAGCTCGGCATTCCCGGGAGGAGAGAGAACACCGCCGCTCGAGGGGTCTATGTCTTTACTGCGGGGAGGCCGGCCATTTCATCAACACCTGTCCTTTAAAAGGCCAAGCCCGGCGGTAGGACGGCGGCTACTGTCGGGCGGGCTCTCCATGATCGGACCCTCGAGCGCCACTCTCCTCCCAGTTAGACTCCAGTGGGCGGAACACTCCTTCAGCTGTCAAGCGTTGGTGGATTCGGGAGCTGAAGGAAACCTTATGGACTTCTCACTGGCACGCAAGCTTCACCTCCCCATCACTGCGCTAGACAACACTATCACCATCAATGCACTCAATGGGCAAGAACTCCCGGGTATCACTCACTCCACTGGACTTATTACACTTATCACCTTGGGGAACCACACTGAAAGGACTTCACTCTACCACACTCGGTCACCCCACGCTCCTATTGTCCTGGGTCACCCGTGGCTGGTGAAGCACGGACCTAGGATAGAGTGGGGCCAAAACTCTGTTTCTGTTTGGAGTAATGATTGTTATGCCTCATGTCTTTTGTCTGCCGTTCCGTCTGTTTCTTGTTCTGTGTTGCAGGAGGAGTCAGTGAATCTGTCTAACGTGCCACCGGAGTACCGTGACCTGAAGGAGGTGTTCAGTAAGTCTCGGGCTGCTTCTCTTCCTCCTCATCGTCCCTATGACTGTGCCATAGATTTACTGCCAGGTACGTCTCCGCCTAAGAGCAAGTTATATTCACTTTCTGCTCCAGAAAGGGAGGCTATGGAGAAATATATTTCTGATTCTCTAGCTACCGGGTTCATCCGCCCTTCCTCTTCTCCAGCGGGGGCGGGATTCTTTTTTGTGGGGAAGAAGGATGGTTCTCTGCGACCTTGTATTGATTACCGGGGGTTGAACAACATCACGGTTAAGAATACTTATCCTTTGCCGTTGATGTCTTCTGCTTTCGAGAGGTTGCAGGGAGCATCTATCTTCACAAAATTGGATTTACGTAATGCATATCATTTGGTTCGCATCAGGAAGAGGGATGAGTGGAAGACCGCTTTTAATACTTCCAGGGGACACTTTGAATATTCGGTTATGCCATTCGGTTTATCAAACTCCCCAGCGGTCTTCCAGGCACTGGTCAATGATGGGTTGAGAGACATGGTTGATCAATTTCTATATGTTTACCTAGATGACATATTGACTTTTTCTTCGTCTCTCCAGGAGCACGTTCAACACGTCAGACGAGTGCTTCAGAGGTTGCTAGAGAATGGGCTTTTTGTCAAGGCGGAGAAATGCGCTTTTCATGCACAGTCTGTTCCTTTCCTAGGGTACATCATTTCGTCTGAGGGAGTACGCATGGATCCTGAGAAGGTTAAGGCTGTGGTGGAGTGGCCAAGTCCAGATTCCCGTAAGGCCCTACAGAGGTTTCTGGGGTTCGCCAACTTCTACCGGCGTTTCATTCGCAATTTCAGCCAACTAGCCGCGCCGCTGACTGCCTTGACCTCCCCCCGAACTGCGTTCAGGTGGTCAGACACAGCTGAGGCTGTGTTTGCCAAACTAAAGGGCTGCTTTGTTTCAGCTCCCATCTTGATAGCCCCTGATTCTTCACGTCAGTTTGTGGTGGAGGTCGACGCATCAGAGGTGGGACGACAAGATGCATCCATGCGCATTTTTGTCTCGTCGTTTATCGCCTGCCGAACGCAACTATGACATTGGTAACAGAGAGTTGTTGGCAGTGAAGTTAGCATTGGAAGAATGGCGTCATTGGTTAGAAGGGTCGGGGGTACCTTTTATCGTCTGGACCGATCACAAGAATCTGGAATATATCAGAACCGCTAAGAGACTGAACTCCAGGCAGGCTCGGTGGGCACTTTTTTTCGGACATTTTGATTTTTCCCTCTCGTACCGCCCGGGTTCCAAGAACACCAAACCCGATTCTTTATCGCGTATTTTTGACCGTTCCGAACGCCCGTCTACTCCCGAGTCCATTTTACCCGAGACCCTATTTGTCTCCACACTCACATGGGAGGTCGAATCGAAGGTCAAGACGGCCTTAGAAGGGGTAACGCCTCCGCCCGATTGTCCACCGAACCGTTTATTTGTGCCGGAGGGATTCAGTGACGTCATTCAGTCAGACGTCATTCAGTGGGGGCATTGTTCCAACGTAGCTTGCCATCCAGGAGTTAATCGCACCAGTTTTATGGTCAAGCAACGATTCTGGTGGCCACTTATGGCACGCGACATTCACAGTTTTGTTTTGGCTTACTCTGTATGTGCCACTGGTAAGACTTCCAATCGACCCCCAGATGGGTTACTCCAACCGCTGCCTGTCCCTTCGAGACCCTGGTCCCACATTGCGCTAGATTTTATCACCGCCCTCCCACCCTCTCAAGGGTACACGGTAGTTTTGACCGTGGTGGACCGATTCTCGAAGGCGGCTCATTTTATTCCCTTGCCCAAATTTCCCTCAGCCAAGGAGACAGCGGTGATCGTTGTAGATCACGTCTTTCGCTTACATGGCCTCCCGATTGACGTGGTTTCTGACAGAGGACCCCAATTTGTGTCCAAATTTTGGCGAGAGTTTTGTAAATCACTGGGAGCGACCGTTAGTCTGTCCTCAGGGTTTCACCCCCAGAGCAATGGCCAGACCGAGAGAGCCAACCAGGATTTGGAGAGAGTGTTGCGTTGTTTGGCCGCCAGGAATCCTTCCTCTTGGAGCCAACATATCTCTATGGTGGAGTACGCCCACAATGCATTACCAGTGTCGTCCACGGGCCTATCTCCGTTTGAATGTAGTTTAGGTCACCAGCCACCAATTTTTCCCTGTCTGGAATCCGAAGTCGCAGTCCCCTCCGCTCACGCGTTCGTCCAGAGGTGTCACCGCACATGGACCAGAGCCCGTGAGACTCTGCTCCAAGTGGGGGTGCGCACCAAGGCTAAGGCCGATCGCCACCGGTCAAGGCCACCCGTATACGTCGCTGGTCAAAAGGTGTGGCTTTCTACTAAGAACATTCCTCTCCGTTCCGTCTCTAATAAGTTAGCTCCTAAATTCATTGGCCCGTTTCTATCACCAAGATTATTAGTCCGGTGACAGTCCGCCTCAACCTGCCTCTAGCGTACAAGAGAATTCATCCCGCATTTCATGTCTCCAAAATTAAACCCGTTTTTCGATCGCCTTTTAATCCGCCTGCTCCGGTCCCCCCCCCCCCCCCACCGCGACTCGTAGATGGGGAGCCTACTTATTCGGTTAACCGTATCCTGGACTCGAGACGGAGGGGACGCGGATTCCAGTACTTGGTGGACTGGGAAGGTTACGGTCCGGAGGAGAGAAGTTGGGTTCCTGCCAGGGACATCCTGGATCACTCCCTTATCGATGATTACAATCGACAGGTATCTGGGAACGCCAGGCGGCGTTCCTAGGAAGGGGGGTACTGTCACGGTTCATGGATTCATTGACTCTCTCTCGCTATGTGTGTGCGTGTTGAGTGAATGGGCGCGGCTCATCAGCTGGCTTGTTTCCACTGATGAGCCGATCAGCGCCAGCTGTTCTGAATGAGGATGTCCTATATATTGTCTGCTCACTCGTCTTGTCTTTGTCAGATGGTTGTGGAGGTTCTCCTGGGTCTGAGCCTTGTCTCCTGTTCCAGTCCCTCATCTTCGACGTTTTCCCGAGGTTCTTCTCCACGCAGATCTACATTCCGCCCACTGAGTCCCTGCGTTACCGAGCCTGCCTGAGGATTATCTACCACTTCACTCCGAGTCTGCCTGAGGATCGTCTGCCACTTCACTCCGAGTCTGCCTGAGGATTATCTGCCACTTTACTCTGAATTGGTCTGAGAACTGTCTACTATTGATTCACTGAGCGGTCCCTGTGGATGCTGCCTGTCAGATTGAGTTTCTGTTCTTCTCTTTTTGACAAATAAATACTTTCTCACTCGCATCTGAATCCTTGACTATTTTCCAGCGCCGCGTGACACCAACGTGTTTTGGAGAAAAACATTTATTTCATAATGTGATTCCCCCTCACTTTCAATTCTTTTACTTGCAAATTTATTTTTTACAGCCATTTTTGATCATATTTACCAGGGGGGACATTCATTCTGACCACAACTGTATGTATATATATATATATATATATATATATATATATATACACACTTTTTAACAACAAATGCTCGTATTGCACGTCCACAACTTCACACATTACGTAATCACGTTGGAAAAGTCACGAGTGTTCCGGTTAAAAAATTTTAGGATAGGGCGAAAAACTCCATCTCATTTTCTCCTACAACTTCAAAATTGTCCGACATCGTTGTTTTACCTTTTATTTGTAATTTTCTTTTGTACATGGCGTTTGACTTAGTCTTTGCACGTGAGCTTTGTAAACACTAGGTCGGTACTTCCGCCTACGTCATGTGGCGGATCGCAGAGCTAGTGCAAGATGAGCATTTGTGATTCAAAAGTATTTAAATGTTTTTTTTTTTTTTTTTAATAAGACCCTTATTCCTCGGCTGGGATAGTGTAGAGCCTTTGAAGCTGCATCGAAACTTCAATTTGGACCTTCAATTTCTTTTCAACTGAAGAAAGAAACACTTGAATATCTTGGATTATGTGGGGGTGAGTAAATTATCAGGAAATTTTGATTCTGAAGTGAACTAAATAATCATTTAAAACACAGACCACAGCTGTTACAACAGGAGCAACTTCATTTACATTACGAGTGGGAAACTGTAACAGGATAAAAGGTTTGAGATTTGGATGTTCTGGGTTCATTCTGACACTGGTGAACCCATGGTGTTTCATGTACTTTGTCACTGCTATGCTGCAATAAACTTCTTTGAGATCTTCAAAGTCCTCATAATTTTTTCTTACATTCTCAACATACTTGCTTCTAGTTTGCTCAGCAGTAGAAGCAGTTTCAAATTATTCAGTTTCCTTTCATAGATTCACTTGACCATGGGAACATCCTCCAGGTGTGGTGAATGTCTGATGGCGTGAACGTGCACCCACTGAGGACCTCATTCAGACTGTGTGTCTTGAATCTTCTCGTCATGCTCCATGCGATGATGCCTTCATAGTAGGGTAAACCGGGGCTAAAGGCGCACCGGGGTAAAAGGTGCATTTGGTTTTATTTTCATTTTATTTTCCTTTTTACTAGATGGCTCAAAAACTTGCCGCAGTACTTTCCAAAACAACCGCTTTTCAAGATGCACGTGAAAATTTGGCTGATCCTTGACCCGATCGCGGACACCAACACAAAGTTGATTCTGCGCTAATTTGATCTAATATTTATTGTTTTTTAAAAATGTTTTAGATTTAAGGAACAAATAAGAATCGCTAAAATTATTGAATATATTTTGAGACAAAGTTCTTCTTAATGATTTTTTACTTTTGTCCAAGGTAATTAAAGCAACAGTTTTTCAAACGGAAGACTTTACCATTTGTTGACATGACATGGTAAGATTCAGATGGTAAATATAGAGATAATCACTATATTTATATTAAAACAAGCATATTTAAAAATATGATATTAATCATATTATATAATAAAAAATAATTTATTGTTACTACTGTAAATCTATATTAAATTATAATGGGATATCCTTCAATTCAGAATCTTTACTTTTTAAAATAATTTTGTTTCTGTATTTTAAAAATATATTTTGATATTAAAATATTTTAATGACAGTATATTTATTGAACAAAAATGAATTATTTTATTTATCAAAATAAACAAAAAATTGTACCAACTTTGCTCTTTGTGATTGTTTTGAACAATTGTTAACTTATTTTACCTAAAACAGTGGTTCCCAACCACGTTCCCGGAGGCGCCCAACACTGCACATTTTGCATGTCTCCTTTGTCTGACACACCCATATCAGATCTTTGAGTCACTGCTTATTGAGCCGATGACCTGAATCAGGTGTGTTTGATTGAGGACATGCAAAACGTGCAGTGTTGGGGGTCTCCAGAAATGTGGTTGGGAACCACTGACCTAAAGTATTTGTAATAATGTGTGGGGTAGAAGGCCCACCTTGCCACCTCACAAGATTTTTAAACAAAATAAACCACTTTTATGATTTATTTTCACACAAAATCTTTTTCTCCATCAATGTTCAATACAAACATATACTTGCAATTTTCTGCAATCATACACTATGGGAGTAGTGAAAAGCACATTTTTCGTAAGGTGTGCCTTTACCCCCTTGTACCCTACAGGAGATGTGCCTCGGTTATGTCATTGCAGACGGTATCCCTAAGACTGGGAGGGGTTTTCGACGCTACTCAATCACCCGTTCAAGAAGGTCTGTGACACATAAGCATAGAACGACTCTATATGCCTCATACTTAACAGGCTTTCTCTATTCTGCACGCCCTGTGCCCAAACCCACTGATAAGGTGTCTGTCGTGACCCTCCTGCAGTGACAGACTCTCCACATTGAAACACCTTAAGCCAAGAACTGGGGTTGTTTCCATTGTAACAGGTTTTGGTTCTCGGATCTGTGTCCCTCTTAAAGGAGCAACCTTGGAAGATCCCAATCAGAGCAGATCTACTTTCCCAGGTTGAGTTGGTGGCATGGAAACATTGTTTTGTCTTTAGATTGGCTGTTAGTGTCCATGTGGCGATGATTGTTTGTCTTATCTATATCTTATCAGGCAGCCTGGGTTACTCATGTAATCAACATGTTTCACAGTTTTGTGTGCGTTTTACCTCAAATTCTTTAAGATGCTGTTTTCAATGGTTTTGTGTTTTTTGAATGGTTTAGTTACTCAGTCTGAACCTGAGTTCAAATCCACCCACATCCCTCTGCCCCCACAGGTCTGTTTTATTTGGTTGTGAACTGTGATATTTTTGCATGATCATTATGAGTATGTAATAGCTGCAATTATTTACTACTGTATCTCAGGAGATGACACCTAAATCACTTTATTATTGAAGTATTTGTCCAGAACTACACACTGCATGAGATCCAAAGAATGTGAGGTCTCTGAAAGTCATTTATTTGGAGACAAGCAACACAGACAAATGCACTACTATGATAGTAATCTGACTGTAACTGGGAACATGCAAATATTGCGAAATGCAAACTACACAGTACAAGTTAGGATTGCTTTCAGTTGTGAACCATACCAAAGTTTACATGAACTGCACCCGGATCAAATAAGATTGCATTGAAAAACAGGCATTTCAGTTTGAGTGGGATCTTATTGGATTCTTAGCTCACACTATTAGGATCCCTATGGGTTGTCAGTTCTGATTTATAACAGAAATTATTGCAATTTTTACATTCCTTCAGGAATCTTGTTGCTCAGATCATCTGGTTTGAAAGAATTTGACGAGAAGTGTCTGTACTGAATTACTGCAAATCTGATCAGTTTGAGACAAATAGTTGAGATATCCTTTGAAGGTTTGTGATCATTAGCCCCTTTTGCACCGAGTAGTTATAGGAACTAGCCTCCAGGGTGGTTCCCCGATGGCCATTTTCCTTGTTGCATGTTTTGCATGTGCTCGACCAATCAGCCTACACTTACGTCATACCTGTCAATATTTGATTTTCAAAATCCTCGAGATTTGTGCAGGGGGTTGTGGAGGGAGGGGTGGTGCGTGGTTGTTTAGGCCCATGCTGTTAAGTGTACTGTACGTGCAAGTGTATTATTTACATTGCAATACCCATAAATTAAAACATAACTTAATTTATTAATATTTCTTTATATTTTTATTTGTAAATAGATGTTAGTAAGCATGTGATGAGGTCAAATGTCCAGTTTGGGACATAATACCTTGTAATAAGGGATAGAAATTATGTTGCCCAATCTCATTGGTAAAGTGTTGCACAGCAACATTGCCCAAAACGTCACCTGCCATCATGTCTATCGGCTCGGTTTCGGGTTAAACTTTCCGCGACTGCGCAACTGGGTTATAGGTTGCCAGGTTGACGTGGCAAACGGGTTGAAATTGTAAATGGTTTGTGGATTGTGTGAATATAATACATTTAATACAATCTGGCAACTGGTCAACATTAGACAAACATATTGGTCCGATTATTCATAAAGGAGTTTGGGCCATGCAAATTACGGGAGTTTCCCGGGAAAAATAACAAACCGGGAGGGGTCCGGGAGATAGGGCTAAAAAACGTGAGAAACCCGGGAAAAACGGGAATGTTGACAGGTATGACTTACGTCACTGGTAGTTCCTATTGTGCTGGGTTAGACCCTACTCTGAAGTAGCAGCTAATTAAGGGGCTGTTCACACAACACTGTTTTTGAAACTAAAAACGTTAAACTTTTTGTGTGTTTTGGCCGTTCTTTTACATGACAACAGCATTTTGGGTGCCTGAAAACACAAACTTTTGATAGCGGGTTTCAAAGTTATAATTTTTTTTCAAAAACGGTCTTCATGTAAACCACAAAAACGAGAGTCTCTGAAAACGATGATGTCATGCACATGCGTATTATATATGTTCAGTCTATAGTGTCTATAGCATCGCCATCTAATGGCCTGGCAGCAGAATACATGGTTTTTAGTCGTTTTCGTGGATCCGTGTAAATAGGGATCGTTTTGACAATGGTGTTGTCTGTACGTGGAAAACTCAAAGGAAAAACGTTTTAAGCATATCGTTGTCATGTAAATGTACCCTTAGTTCCCCCAAAAGGCGTTCCTTGAATTAAAATCATTCCCAGTTTCTGCGGTCCAAACACGCCTAAAATCAGTTTTTTCCCGTCATTACTTCTAGGAACTATGAAAAGGTTCGTCCGGTGCGAGAGACACTTTTTTCTCTGTTGGAAACCCAGAGAAGTAGGAAACTTTTACATATGAAATTAACTTCTGTCTTGAAGAAACAATTGGAAAATTAAAGCATGGCCGTAACCATGTCTAGAACAATGGGGGGGATTTTTTTTTAGGTGGGGGTGGGGGGGGGCAGTTCTGGGGGGAAATTAGTCTTTATATTTAAATAATTAAATAATTAAAGGATTTAAAGGGATTTAAGGGAATAAACAAAAAGAAATAGAAACGGTAAACAGCTCTATGTCTAATTGTATGTATGAAATATTCTATTTAAACTATTTACAAATAATATTTTATTTTAAAAACTTGCAAACATTCACTTTTATTCATATGTCTAATATCTCAAAAACTTAAAACATTTCTTGTCTTGTCACATTCAGTTATGAATTACATAAATAATGTAAATGATTCATATTTTCTGGTAAAGTTTGAGTATATTACTGTCAGCTTTAAACATTTATATCATAAAACAGTTTTCAAATATTAAATGTTTATCTTACCCCGCACTCTTTCAGTAGTAAAACTAAAGCGTTGCGTTGGATTTCGCACTAGTCTTCTGTGAAGCACCGCCTCCTTTGATTTGATTGGCCATCGCAATAATTTTGACATTTATGATACAGTTAATCCGCTTAGGCAGAGCAGCCTAAAAATATAACTTTTAAAACAGAGAAGTGTGTAACAAAGTGCAGCAGAGCAGCATCAAGAATATTGGGGGGACAATTTGGCAATATCTAATTATTGATGGAGACTAGTCTATGGTGGTTATTGCCCTGCAATAAAGTTTAGTACTTTTAGATTTTTCTTTTCTATGGGAACTCGCAAACAGCTCAAACAGAAGGGACACGTCTGAAAGAAAAGCACAGGTCATCAGTCCAGATGCGGGAGAGTTTCTTCCTCTCTTTCTCAGCCTCAGCAGAAAAGTTTCAAACGCCTCTCTGTCACTGCTTACTTTACTTTACCATCACCCCCTCCACACACAAACCGACAGCTGTGCGCTTTCCTCCAAGGATGTGGATTATTAGGGTGAATCAAATTGAAAAGTCTAAGAATCGGTCATAGAAAAATCCCATTATGATTATTGGGGGATATATCCCCCTCAATGCCTGATGAGTGTGACTTTGGCTCACTGGAGTTAAGAGGCAGGCCGAACGGCTTAACAGCTGCGCCTGGACCCTACAAAGCATACAATGCAACAAATTATACCGCTGGCCAGAGTGAAGGATCGACAGTTACACTGTCATTTAATGCTTAGATGTCTTTTAAAACCCACTGTAATAACATACATCTACGACACACATAAAGTCGATATGAAATGGCATTTGCAACCTATTTTACTTCTGTAGTAAGCCATATTTCTACTTCAAAACAGGGAAGTGATATAATTGTTTAAAGTCTGTGTTCCATAACAGTATTTTTCTTCTTTGGAATAAAGTGCAATGATGATTAACAGTAAGGCCAGGAACGTGTATTAAGAAAGTCAAGCTAACCATCCATTTACCAAATTGCTTACAGGGTCGCGGGGATGCTGGAGCCTGTCCCATGGCCAGATGGTGTTTCAGCTCCATCTGATCCAGCCTGTGCAGTGTCTAAGTATCATTACATTTGTTAGCAGGATCTATGAGCGTTTGCAGCATGTGTTTGAGATGGTTGGCTGTACAGTTGTCAAAAGTACCAACTTCTGTACTAAGTCGGTACTGACATTTTAAAAATGTGACGATACCAGCATTTCCCTCTGGCATTTTGAGCGCTGTTGAACGGATTCTTAAACACCTCTGGTGCTAACGGGTTATTTTTAGGGGATTCTATGGTACCACATTATATTTACGCAGTAGTTGTAATCCATTTATTCACGTTTTGAGCATAGACGGAAAATTACATTTCCAACTTAAACTGTCGTAAATCTTGAATGCTTTAAAGCACAGACTTAAAGGTCCCATATTGTCAAAACTGAAATTTCCTGGCTTTTTTCATGATAACAGAGATCTAGGGGCTATGAAACTACCATATAAGTTTCAAAACAGTCGATCCACAGTAGCTGTGCCTTTTCACGAGCTGTTGTGACTTCCGTATAAATGTGATGTCAGAACTACTCAGTCACCGCCTTCAGTCACCTTCCCCTCCAATGGTGGGTCACTTAGAAAACAACAGGCCAATAAGAAGAGAGGCTCATGAATATTAAGAAGACAGGACAAAATCGACCTGTTCTTGGCAGAGCTCCTGAGAAATTAGCTGTAAAAATATATTGAGATGTTTTTTGGTACTTATACCGCAAAAATATAATCTTAAGGACTTCAAAACCTAAAATAAAACTTCAGAAAGTTGTACAATATGGGACCTTTAAGTTTGATCTCTTTTTAAAGACGACACTTGGCAAATTATTACTGAAGTGAATTTTTTTTTTAAAAAAGTGAACTTTTTGAACGCAATACCAAAAGTTTTCACTAGATGAAATCTGTCTCCCATTTATTCACAATGCGCTCATTTTTGACCGCGAGGAGCACAAGTGTCACTATTTTGTTTCAGGACCATTTAACCTTTCCCAATCATGTCCATAATTTTTTTTTTTTTGTGTTCACATAGCAAGTGCCAAAACCTTTAGTCTCTGATTGGCCATTGTATTCACACGCTCAACGTATACAGTATGTCTCTGATTGGCTACAATGATCAATACTTCAAAAACATGTTGTCTTTGACACTCTTCATCGTGCGCTTACACAGATACACACACGACTGTTTGAGAGCGGCGTCATATGTATTAGATATATATAGGGATCCGCTGATAGACTGCTTTTAAACGCACCCAAAGATGTCATTGTTGATCACTGTAGCCAACCACAGACATATGTTGAGCGTGTGAACACAATGGCCAATCAGAGATGTTTAAGAGTCCGTTCAACAGCGCTCAAAATGCTGGTATCGTCACATTTTTTTAATTTCAGTACTGACTTGGTACCAAAGTAATTTTCACAGCTCTAGTTGGCTGTAATGAAGTGGGGTTTCAGGCCTGTCTGATTCACTTTCTCTCATCATATACCAGCTCAGAGATGGGGATGTTTCAGACACCTGGACAATAGCCCTCGTGTCAGTGATCTCAGGTTATTTGTTTGAATGGTTTCTGTAATAACTGAGCTTTAAGACGTGTGGTTCCCTCACTGGAGTGAACTGTGAGCTGCTCAGTGTTCCAGCACAATCTTAATTAAATAGATTAGACACAGCAACACAAAGGCTGGTTGGGTAATCTGCTTTGACTGAGCTGGTTATAGGTTTGTCCTGGTTTTCATTCCGGCCTAAGTTCACGCTTTGAAGTCTCGGCGGAGAAAACGCAAGGACAAAATGAAAGAGAGAAACTGTGAAGAAGCTTGATAACAGAGGCTTCAGCGGAGAAGAGACGTTGGGGGACAAAGATTTAATAATCTGATCTAACGCTTCCATGTTTCTTTACTTTCACTAAGCAAAGCAGATCTGCCAAATTCACCCTTGAAAAAATTGCTTCCAGGGTTTATAACACGGAATAAACAAAACAAAATCTCATGCTATTTCTGACTGTTTTTACATGGGCTTAATCTTTTATGCTTGCAAATTGGTATTGAATATAGAAATTTCTCTGGTGAATAAGGCTCAGAAATTAAGAAACGAAAGACTGCCTTATCTAAATAAAGCATTCACTGTTACTTTCATTTAAACTTGACTTCGTTTTATTGATGAAACTGGAAATGTGTTTGTACAGTATATCATTTTTGGCCTGTTTCGACAACGTTCAAATACATTAAATACATACATTTGTTTTATATTTAGGACAAATATACTTCTTGAATAATTGTGTTTTATTCATGCTTTCATAAAGACACTTTGAGGCTAGCAAAAAAGACTTTCAGGAAATTAAGATTAAGAGATTAATTTAATTTCTGATTGACATAAAATAAATTACTGGATGATATTTATTATCCCAAATGCCATCTCATAACTAAAAGCCCACTGCGAGATTGTGTGTTACAGTTTATAATTCAAGCCTGAGATTACAACGGATGTGCTTGTAGGAAATACCTGAAATTTAAAGCTCTAAAAGACACAAATCACACACACAAAAAAAAAAACTAATCTCATGAATTAAAAATATAGGCTCTTGCTTGAATATCCAAACATCAATTACTGAATGTAATTGATGGTACATGTATTATCATTAAATTTGAATAAGATACATTTAAAAAGATATTAAATTCATTAAACAACACTAATATTAGTATATGAAAAATTTGAAAAGTAAGCAACTGAAATGTTTGATTGATAATAAATAAAAAAAATGCAGTATGGCTAATGGTACAACTGAACTGGAAACTTGACTTTTCTGAACTCACATCCTCTAACCTTACACAAATAAAACACTGGAAGCTTCTAACAGCCAATACAGCCCTGATACTTCCAGGAGACGTTATACCGTTCTGCTCTATTAATGCCTACTTTATAACCTGCCTTGACACAGTTCACTAGATGTATAATGCTAGTTAAAAATTAAAATAGTGACACGTGAATATACTCAATGCAAAACACCTTTTTTTTCACACTTGAAATATCCTGTATTATTACTTCTTTTGGTCTCACAGTGACACTTGAATATCCACATGCAGTAACTGCATCTATTTGTAAAGAGGGTTTTATAACATTTGGTTACACTTTATTTTAAATGAACGTAGTTACATTGTACTGATTCAAATAAGTATCAAGGGTAACACTTTATTTTACAGTGTCATATATGTTACATGTACTTACCATAGTAATAACAGTAAATTATGCATAATAACATGCAACTAACCCTTTAGCCAAAACCTAATCCTACCCTAACCCTTATAGTATAAGTACATGTAGTTGCTTAATAATTCTCAGTACTTAAATACATAATTACACTGTGAAACCTTAAAATAAAGTGTAACTGTATTAAGTAATATCAATTAACTACATGCACTTAAAGTCGAGTAGTTACTTGTAATTATGCATAATTTACTGATATTACTATAGTAAGCACATGTAGTAATGTGTAACTACGTCACCTTAAAATAAAGTGTTACCAAACCTGTTTAAAGCCTAGTGGATTCCCTCTCCTTTTGGCCTCAGGGTTACACATGATAATAATGACTTAAAATTACATAATATCTATTTCTCATCAAAAATGGCCATCAGCTCAAAAGCTTTATAATACGTCCAACAATTTGACTGACAGAAGAGAAGCCCTTTCGAATGGCTCAAGCCTCCTAGATTAGCAGGTCATTTAACAACAGTGCAACACTGTTTTTCTCACAAGCTGTAAAAGCAGAGAAAGGGGAAGGCAGTCTCTTGGTGAGGGGGAGATCGACGGGGTTCAGAAGGTTAGTTGAGAGACATTAAGGGCTCGGGCGTGGGAAAGTCTGGTGAAGGTGGTGGGGTTTGAGATCTAGAAGCTTTCTACGTGTATTGCAGGAGATCTCTGGTCTGGGAGGCAGGGAGGAGACGCAGGAGCACGGGATTAAGTTCACTCACGGTAGAATACATATTCGGTGTAGTTGGCCCAGATTTTGTCATCAGTCTGCTCGTGGGCGAAGGCGCAGGTCCCTGTGGAGTTGCAGGCCACCATGTGGAAACCGGCGTCGGCTAACCTGTCAAACGCCTGCTCCAAGAAAGTAAACTTTAGGTAATAGCGTGACGTGTAGCGCTCTGGGGGGCGATCAGGGTCACGGCTTTCGTTCAACGTTTCCCCAAAGACCTCCTTGGCAAGAGAAGTCTTCCCGCAAACCATAATCCGAGCCACTCGTCGAAACTTGGCGTCTGTTTGACTGTCCCGGCCGAGAGTGTAGGAGCCCCGGTAGCCAATGGTGATGAACCCGGAGCACTTGCCGTCTCCGGCGCCGGACACCAGGCTTGAACAGGCGGCCGCCCCGAGGGAGGCGAGGTTTCGGGCGATTTCTACGCTGGGCGAGGGATCCTCGGGGTCGCTCTGGCAGCCCTCGTCGCCCAGAGAGTTCTGCTTACTGATCTTCGGTGCCAACAGTTTAACCAGATCCGGGAGGTTGAAGAATTCGGCCTCTCGCTGAAGCCGTCCTCGCTCTGGGAAATGATCCGGAAGGACAAGCTGCTGGTCCCGCATGTAGTCTAGAATGTAGCGAAACAGAAAGCCATCTCTGTCGACGAAAAAACGACCTTTGGTGTCACGAGCCAGGTTTTTGGTGCTCTTCTGGCTGAACATTTCCCACAGGAGGGAGTCTGGCACACTTGTTAAAGTCGAGTAGCGGGTTATATACACCTGACCTCCTACGTTCAGTTCGATAATTTCTGGAAAGGCCAGTTCCTCTACGGGAATGCCAGAGGCGTTGTCGGGTAAAGCCATATTTCAGAATACTAAGACGACGCTTGGTGAAGGATTTAAAAAGTCTGTCGACCTGTAACAAGTGGATTAGGCTATTGTAAGGTCAGAGATATGTGACAAATACGTCTCCAGTTCACAATCACAGTAGCAAAACACAATTTATACATAATAATCCTTCAGAAAATGAGTTCAAAATTAATGTAAATTAGCATATATGGCTCAGAAAAGCTCACCGATGTCAAACACTGCCAAGCAAATGCACAGAGTTTTCAGATGATGTCCCTTTCATTTATCCATGTCCATAATCGAAGGTTTTACAAACGTCCAATTCACAGACACCTACCGTCAGTCATACTGAACAATCACTGTTGAAAATGCCATCTAAAGAGCTGATTTTGCGTATTACATGTCCGTGGAAGAAATAGGTGTAAATAATAAAGCGTTGTGATGATCCATTTCTCACAGGATGAGTGTAACGGAGCCGCACTCGCTCATTCTCGCACTGTGCGCACTGCAAACTGGACCATAATAATCCCGCGCTCTGGCCACGCCCCTATATTGGTACGTCATCGACGCTAACCCCGCCTCCGCGTTTGTAGCGTCATCCGCAATGGTGTATATTGTAAATAATGCTTACGACTTGAGATGAAAACTCCTGTTGCTTCACCAGAAGTCTTTTAATTTGCAATTTTGTTATCTAACGTATCAGTGCAAAAATAATACATTTTAAGGCATTTCATTTCATGATTGTGGTTTATTTTTCTATGTTCATTATTATCTTATATTTTATATATTATCTTATAATTGATTACATTATTTATCTGGTAATAACATTATTATTAGTGTTACTAACATTATTATTCAATTGATCAAATGTTTTGGAAGTTTTTCTGCATTTTATTCACATTAGTAGCCTAAATGTGTTAATCATATATATTTTTAAATGACATTCAGATTAAGTTTAGAAAGTACCACACAATAATAAAATATAATGAAACACTGACATCTAGTGGATAGAAAGCCCTGACCAGATGTTTCGGAATCACAAAAAGAGCTTCATTAGCACAATTTCTCTCTCTCTCTCTCTCTAATAATGCAGTTCATCACTTATTAGATGAAGTTAAAAAAAAAACGTATCCTTTTATGGATTTAAACCTAAGAGGTTGTGTTTGGATATTGACCACGACCACGTCACTCTTATCTTGGTCACGAGCCACTTTCTCTACTCTCATTACTCAACTCCTGTAAAGCTCTACCTTTATAGATTCAGGAGCAGTCCGGTGTTATAATATTCTCTTCTTTGATTATTATGCATCCCCACGACACCCTCTGTTGTGACTTTGTAGAGTCCGTCTGGATATCGCTACAAATCTAACTTTTTGATACAGTCATTTATGATACCCCAAAAGGATTCTTACTCCACAGCAATAAAAAGACTGGGACAATATTATTCAGAGTTTTGAGGGCAGAATTTATTATTTCTTGCAGAGGCTAAAGCTAAATACACCATGGGCCAAATACACAATTGCATTTTAAGGCTTGCCCTGTCTTTGTTCAATATATGATCTCTCTAAGAAAAAGGTGTGTTCTTGAGGGTTGTGGTCTCTCTCTCTCTCTCTCTCTCTCACACACACACACACACACACACACACACACACACACACACACACACACACACACACACACACACACACACACACACACACACACACACACACACACACACACACTCATTTTTAAAAGAAAAGAAACCAGTTTTAATGATTAAAGAATGGGATTGATTATCTAATTGCATAAAGCGATGTTTTCTTCTAAAATATTTAACTTAAGGCTCACAATTAAGAATATGAGTATTTTTACATATAGGAGTCAGAAATCTTCCTAGTTCCTTTAACACAGTTTGTACAGTTTTTACAGTTTTTTGTACATCTTGTACAAATATCTTCTTCATCAACATGGACGGTTAAAATGATAACTATTGTTTTGTTCTAAAATAATTTACCATATTGTAAAAAAAAAAGAAGAAGAAAAAACCCCGAAATGAAATGAAATCAACCTGACACGGCCTCGCTTCATTCAGAAAGAGAAGCGGGCTTTAATTGATTGCACCCTGCGTTCAGTGTCAGCACTTTTCCAATCTTTTGTTTCTGTACTGTATAAAGGGTTCTTGGTGAAAGCTAGTGAAGCTTGAAACTAACCTTGAACAGACTATTTTGTTCCACTGAATGAAAGCAAGGCACAAGGGCATTCTGGATTTATTTTCTATTTTATCAGAAAAGCTGAGGTGACTTTGCACTTTGTGAGATGCAGGTTGAAAAATGGATCCCATTCCTCTCCCTTTTCCATAAATAAGAAAAATGTCTGTCAAATAAGAAAAATGAGACTATGTGCTAAAAGATTAAAATGATTTCTGAATTTGTAGTCAACAAAACAAACGCAGAGGTTGAAACAGAAAGTGTCGAGCCGAGAGACGACATTGTGCCTTCGAATCTACATTAACACGTGACAAAACAAGCATTTTCATGATATTGGGTTATTGTGGGGGATTGAAGTACACTGTCACTGATACACTGAATGCATTAGTGATTGCAATCAATCGCTTACAGTTTACAGAGGAGCTTGTTAAAATCACTGCAAGCATATTTTGATAAGAGCTCTTTTTAGTTTTTTTTAATGTTCTATCTGTCGTCAGGTGAACGGACTGAGAAGCTCAACAAAGGACATATCCTTCATGAGTTTCCCCACACACTCTCTCAGCAAGAGAGAGAGATACATCGCATTTTCTCACCCTCAAGTTGTATGAGTTTCTTCCTTCTGCTGAACACAAAAGAAGATATTTTAAAGAATGTCGGTAACCAAATAGTTATGTTTTGTGTGTAATTCACAGCAGTCGTCTGTGAGGGGCTGCCGTTTCTATGGTTCTGAGTTTGTTTATTTTGTGATTATTAAAGTATTGGACCTTCACCAGTTCCCACCTCCTTCTTTCGCTGAACATCTAACCGCGTTACAGAAATGTTATTACTTGTTCTGAGTAATGGAAAGAATAGCTGATTTGTATTTGAATGCAATACTGCGCCTATTTAAGAAAGCATGAAATACTTTATCCTCCTTCGTGGAAACAAATAAACATTATTTCTGTCTTTAAGCCAGCCAAGGATAAGCATAATGCAGCCAACTAGGCTTATCACATTGTGTGTGTGTGTGTGTGTGTGTGTGTGTGTGTGTGTGTGTGTGTGTGTGTGTGTGTGTGTGTGTGTGTGTGTGTTTTCTTAAGTTAATGATTGTGGACTGAACTAAGTGTTTGAAAGGAAAGGGATTATTTTAGTGCAGCTTCTGTGAAAAATGCAGTAGATTCTGCCGTATGTTAGAGACAGACATAAGTAAGGGACAAGTAAACAAAGACGGTATATTTTTATACTGAAAAGGTATATCTTTATTTTTGAAAAGACATGCTAGGAGGAACTGTAATAAAGGGAAAGGGGTTAAAGGTATGTTTAATCGGGTAAATACTATTTTGCTTGATAGAACAGTTCAGCCAAAGAGTATAGAAGAACAAGAGGCGAAACTCAATATAACGTTCCATTGCAACACCAGCGCCCAGCAGCAGCGCTACGCTTCCGCCATTTTGGGGTGAAAGCGACTCGGCAGTCCACTAGTGTTGATGTGTCGTTCGCGAACGAGCCGCTCTAAAAGCCGATTCTTTGAAAAGAGCCGGACTTCCCATCACTATCCACTAGCTTTTTGATGTCGCTATGGCAATATCAGCTGCTTTGTAATTTTTTATTTTTTTTAAAAGTAGCCTACATTAAAGATCAAATCCAAACTGAATGACGACAACACAGAATAACGTACAATCACTAGACTAGACATCAAATCCCTTTTAACAGTTTATTTCACAGACTTAGACAAGTTTTCTACTTTTTTTCCCACAAAACCTTTTGTATTAGCATTACAAACACTGAATTAATACCAACATATAACAGTAAGTAAAGGACATGCTATATCAGATAATTGGGAATGTTGGACAATATATATATAACAGCAATAGAATAGCTTTACAGTCAATTGTTTTTGTTTATGCAGTAGCTACTATCTTATATTAATGACCGTTAAAGCAAGACTATGTAAACAAAAAAACACAGCCACTGTCCATCATGTTCTATAAGATCATCATGTTTGTAGCATGATCCAGGGGATTACCCATTCAGAAATGTAATATATGTCAATATAAGTAAATTACATATATAGCCTAATGTCAGTGCCCATGTATGTCTGCTGTCTATATGAGAATATATGCAAAATTCATATAAAACACGTCTAGACATATATGAAACAATATAGCAAAAATGGCCTCTTTCTTGTAAGTGCCATATATTTTCCCGTATATGCACATAAATGTTAAATATATGTAGCCTAAGACGAAAATATGTATATATGCATATACGTACTTATTTCAATGCATCAGTATCACATGCATGTATGTTTACATACATTTATTAAATATGTGGGAAATGTATGTCACATATTTATACTTAATGTTGTCCATATATGCGAGAAATACTATACTCTGTAATATATGCAGATATATGGTATCATATATACAGTAGATTAACTCAAATATTTTCTTCACATGTTTGGACACATAAATGTTCATATATGTTGCAGGCATAGGCTATATTGTGTTCTCAGATAAGTCAAATAGATATATGTCATGCTATTTAAAATATAACATATATGGCCATACATTACATTTTTGTATGGGTAAAAAGGTACAAAATATATTTCAGGCCTAGTGGAGTTGGTAACTAATAATAGTAATAAATGTGTAAAGTTGCATAAAATGGAAATACTCAATAAAGCAAGAAAAAAATACCTCAAATGTGTATTTAATGATTGGATTAACTGTTATCTGTGCTGTTGTCCAGTAACTCCAGTTGGAATTTTCACCCCAAAATGGCGGCCGCGCTACCGAAGCGCCACCTAGTGGCTGTTTACAAAAAAGCATCAGAGTTTCGCCTCTTGTTCTTCTATACTCTTTGGTTCAGCTAAGGGTTGGATCATCATATTACAATATATATAAAATAATACCATTGAAATCTCACTTTGTATAGGCTCTATATGACTTTTTTATTTCTTTATTTTCGTTTTGTTTTCCTTCCTTAAACTCCAGTCCAGTCGGTGGCGATAATACAGTTTATCTGGTCTGTCAACCGCCATTAAATGGAAGCAGAAGAAGAAGGCGTGGCCAGCAGTGTGACGTCACGCGCGCTCCGTCTGGGATCAACAATGGCCGAGAGGTAGTGGCGACTCGCACTTTCAGATCGACATCGGATAGAACATTTCTCAACAATTACACCTCTCTCTGTTTATTGGGATCTACTCCACACTGTACGATCTAAAAAAAAATAATAAACAAACAAAAAATGCCAAATATTAAAATTTTTAGCGGGAGCTCCCACCAGGATCTGTCCCAGAAGATCGCGGACCGCCTCGGACTGGATTTGGGGAAAGTGGTAACGAAAAAGTTTAGCAACCAAGAGACGAGGTGAGTTATTCCTGGAAATTACCTGGTTAACGTTATACTTTAGTGTATCATGTTGGAGTGCCGTTACTCGTGGGCTGCTGTGAGTTGTAGTTCAGATAAAGACCGCCAGCGGCCCACGTGGGTTTGAAAAGACTACTATTCCCAGAATATTGTGTGTCTGCATGTGAGGTGATGCCTATTTGCTTCAGTTTCAACGTACGTTTTGTGACTAATATTGCCATTAAATATTATTTAAATACTAAACGTCTGTTGAATGGACAATTATATTAGTTACGATTGAGCTTATGCACCTTGAGACCAGGAGCATTCAGTCATTCTGTGATTGCTTCTCTTATGCTCCCCACATGATCGATTAAATAACGTTACATTTCCCACGATGATGGTCTGGTGGGTCACTTAAATGTTGTCACAAGGCCGTGATGTGCATTTATTCGTTTAATAGGGGAATTATTCTTTGTCTGCTTTCTGACTCCATGTGAAATATCCCTGAGCGCGCTGTATTTAACTTACATTCACTGCTTATCGGAAGCTATGAGATGATATGAGAAAATTGATAAAGAATGTTTTATTTCATAGCACGCCTTCGTGCTCCGGTGTACTTTTACAAAACAAGAACAATGCTTCAGTTATGGTTTCATATGATTATACAGTAGCTTAGTTGCAAGACGATACTTAGTGATTAAGTTACCTAATTCAGTTTGCATAACGTTACCCCACGGTTACATGGTAATATCGGTCTTTATCATTATTTGTTGGCAAAGTAGCTTATGATATACTCCAAACTTTTTGTTTCAAAGCGTTTTAGTTAACCCCAAAAAAAGAAAATTTACTTTTTATTTAAATTGATCATTTACTCACCCTTAAGTTGTTCCAAACCTGCACGAGTTTCTTTCTTCTGTTGAACATAAAATATGTAAAGAATATGACAAACAAAACAATTGATGGGCCCCATTGAGTAACATAGTATGGAAAAAAAACTCACTATGGAGTCATTTGTGTTCAGTACAAGAAAGAAAGTCATACAGGTTTGGAACATGTGGGTGAATAAATGATGGCAGAATTTTAATTTTTTAGATGAACTATTATTGGGCGATTAAATTTACAAAAGTGATTCAGTCAAGAGCAGTGAGATATTTTCTCTTTTTTTGTTGTTTAATTAGCATTAATAACGATGCTCAATTTGGATGCTGTCCCTTTAAGACCGACTGCACGGATCAAATACACTTGTGTGTTTTCTTTCTCAACTGTTTACGTTCACTTAAGACATAAATTACTGTGTTTACTTGCAAATGCATGGTCAATTTAGTACACAAGTATGTCACTGTGTATTTATCTGTTCAGCCCTGAGAAACAGTTGCTCAGACAGCACTTGTTGTGCATATAGCGAAATGAGTTGTATTTTGCTGCTTACTGCGCTTCAACGATTTAAAATCACTGTTTTTTTAACCGCAATACTTAAAAACGCATGCAAACGATAAGCTTTCATGACCACGCAGCACAGCAACGACACACGAGCTAAAATCTACTGGTTAATCATGTGTACTGGTAAATTGTCCACCACTATATGAAACAAATGTTCTATTTGTAAGAGAAGTTTTATTTGTTGATGTACAAAGTAGGACATCTAAATAGTGTAATGTTTTACAGTATAATGTGTTGATTTGGGTTACATCTATAAGCAGAGGTGCTTTGCTGACTTTGACCTGTTCCTCCTCGTGTCCCTGATGTTGTTGTGTCGTGTGCAGTGTGGAGATTGGTGAGAGTGTCCGCGGGGAGGATGTCTACATTGTCCAGAGTGGCTGTGGTGAAATTAATGATAATCTTATGGAACTTCTGATTATGATAAACGCCTGCAAAATCGCATCAGCCTGCCGAGTCACAGCGGTCATCCCATGCTTCCCTTACGCTCGGCAAGACAAGAAGGATAAGGTGGGGTGAAGCTTAAATGCCATTATTTGTGATGTAATCTGTGAACATTTGTGTGCATGCTTGCAGAGTGTTTTGTAGTTTGTTGGAAAAGTAGGTTGCATAATTAAATGAATCAGTCAAGTGTCGCAAAATGACGTTTGATCATCTCTTTTGTCTTCTGCAGAGTCGGGCACCCATTTCTGCCAAGTTGGTGGCAAACATGCTGTCGGTCTCTGGTGCCGACCACATCATAACCATGGATCTCCACGCTTCCCAAATACAGGTGGGTTTTATGGCACTGAAAAACGTTCAGTCATAAAACAAACAAACTGCAGAATCTTTGTATGTGTTTTAGATATAAAAATTTCAAGTGCTGATTATAGTGAACATGCGGCTTCCTAGATTTTTGGTGTAGAATGAGAAAAGGTTAGTCTTTTTTTAGATGGTTCACTTTAGATATTCTGCTAACCAGGGCTTGACATTAACACCCATCAACCACCAAATGTGTGTGTATTACAGCAGTGGCGTGTAACACTCCTACAAGCCACTTTGGCGGGTTGAATTTTATATATAATGTATACATTTTTCTATTGTAGTCTTTTAAAAAGGCATCTGAAATAATAAACTAAGTGCAATGTAGTGTTGTCAATAATATAGATTTTTCAGTACATCTCGACACAATACAAATTATTTTGCAGAATAGATACACGGTACCAGCTGCTCTTTCTCTCATTTCTCCGACAGCGAGTGATACACAAACCCGTCTCTCCTCACTCACTCGATTCATTTGCTCCGGGTGAATATTGTTGGTGTTACAGGGCTTGAATTTCAGCTTGGGATTCCACGTATTGTTCATAATTGTACTCATTCACCGCAGGTTTTGTGCTCACACCCAAAGTGCTGCACAGCAAAGCCTCTCAGTACTATATTTAGTTATTTTTCGCTGCTTATTGCGCTTAAACAGTCAAATACAAACAAAATAATGTCAAAATACCTCTCTTAGCGAGTATTTATGTAAACACACAGTCAGTTATGCTTTAAGTGAACATAAAGTTCAGTTGAGAAAGAAAACGCATGTGTAACAATATAATGGATCTGTGAGTCAGGTCTTAAAGTGACAGCAGCCTAATATACCTGCTGCCAACTTATGAGACGGTATTAAATATATATATATATATATATTTTTTTTTTCTCATGGTATCAATGCCAAAATTGTGGCCAGCGAAAATGTTGAATGGCTAGTAACTTTAGAAAACCACTAGTGGCTGGTGAGCAAAAAAGTTGATGTCAAGCCCTGCTACTAACTCTAAGTAACTTTGCAACTACATGTCAACTTACTCTGAGTATTCGTAGACTGTTAGGTCGACATGTTGGCACAAAGTTACTTGTAGTTAGTAGCATGTCTAAAGTGGACTATCAAAAAAATGTGTTTACAAAAAAATATGATGTATAATATGAAATATGAATATAATTATGCTATCTTTGTACCTACACGTTATTTTTCAGTAATCACAAATGACCAGAATGCATGAAAAGGTGTGGGAATCGTCCTCAAAGATCTGAACTGGTTCTCCTCCTTTTTTAGGGTTTTTTTGATATTCCGGTGGACAATTTGTACGCGGAGCCGGCCGTTTTGAAATGGATTAGGGAAAATATCCCAGAATGGAAGAACTGCACTATTGTGTCACCTGATGCTGGAGGAGCCAAGAGGTCTGTCGGCCGTCTGAATTATGGCCTGTTTGGTTTTGCTCTTAGCTTCTGTAACTGCTGACTGAGCTGTGTTTCCATTGACAGGGTGACCTCCATTGCAGACAGGCTAAATGTTGACTTTGCCCTTATTCACAAAGAAAGGAAAAAGGCAAATGAGGTGGACCGCATGGTTCTGGTTGGAGATGTGAAGGACAGGGTGGCCATATTGGTTGATGATATGGCAGACACCTGCGGTACCGTCTGTCATGCGGCTGATAAGTAAGAAACTAGAACAAACAATAATAAAAAGTTATTTGTATAGCTGATGCTGTTCAGAATATAGTTCACTGGTCAGAATTTAAAAACATGGAGCTAAAAAACAGTTAAAAGCAATATATTATTTAAAAAAAAAACTTGGCTGTTTCCAATGTTTTTAGTAGTTATTGCATCGATCAGTTGTGTTTTTCTTGTGTAATTTAAGAGTTTAATGGAGTTCTTTTTTCTTTCTTTCTATATTAAGGTTAATATCAGCTGGTGCAGTCAAAGTATATGCCATCCTGACCCATGGCATCTTCTCTGGACCGGCCATTTCACGCATCAACAACGCTTGCTTTGAGGCTGTAGTCGTGACCAATACCATTCCTCAGGAGGAGAAGATGAAACACTGCCCCAAAATACAGGTTTGTCACGCCAGAAATCTTTGATTAAAATCAAACACTGAATTCTGTATTGAATCATCATAGTGTTTTTTTTTTTTTTTATTTAAAAATTGATAATTTAGTCAAAAAACTGCTAAATGTCTAAACAAAGTTGAAGATGAAAACAAAAAGTATTTTTTAAATCAGTTTTCCCTGTAAAAAAAAAAAAAAAAAAACTGAACAAAAGCACAGATGCATTAAAAGTGTGGGTACCACGGGGATAACAAAGTTACCTGGGCCAAAATATTCATTGTTATTTGTCAGCAAAAAGGCATTTTAAGTTATCCGGGGCACAGATCACAGGGCTTCCGTATTTTTGTATCGCCGCCTACGGACAGTCGGATCAGCAGAGGGTTATTAACAGAACAGATATTGTAAGAGTAGGTTTATCACTGAAAACTGTATCATCATACTTTGTCTACTATTTAAACGGCATTGTGGCATAGAGGTGTAACGATTCACTCAAGTCAGGATTCGATACTATCTGAATATTTTAATATTTGGATAGTATTTAATATTAAAATTTGAGAATCAAATTTAAAACCTTTAAACGTTTAAAAACATTTTTAAATGATCTTGATCTGTAACGTGAGATGGGCGCCGTCATGTCTGTTTGGGCCGCAGTTCAGAGATTCCTGTCTGTTGGATTTATTACAGGATGTGAATTCATCAGTTTCTCCCGAAATACATGAAAGTAAGTGGCCGGTGAACTGGGAGAAGAATAGAGTAAACCTTATAGTTATTTACACTGTGTATCTGATATGAATAAAACACGTCTGCAAATATATCTGAATGGATTGTTATTGCTGCTTCCATAGACACCATTGTGTATTTTACAAACTATATATGTATTGTTTTGCTATAAATAATGTGTATTTAAATGTCTGAAACCTAAAAGACATCGCCCAACCCTATTAGACACCCAAAGACACTGTTCTCCACTCCTCAAATACATAAAACATTAGTCCTTACACACAGTGTTCTGAATAAAGAAATCAATGTACTTTTTCATAGAACCAGCTTTATTTAGCCTTGCACTGCAGACAAGCAGAGACAGTCTTCAAAATGTGTGCAGGACTTTATTCACGATTGAGCCGGGTGGAGCTTCTGTATGAGGTTTAATCACAAGCTCCTAGTATAAAGTTTAATTCAAGCTCGGGTTTATAGTAAAAAAGGCAAAAAAATAATGTTATTAACCAGTATTTTTTCTTATCAAACTGTTTTCAGAACGGCAATGTTAAAGAAGGCACAGAAACGTTAAAATACTGATAATGCTCTGAGTGAACCGATTCAATTTTCTTTGTTTTAAAGCCCTGATTAATACCATATTATACCAGCAAAACTGAACATCATTAACAAGAGTCTTGTCATAATGTATTGTGATTTTACCGATTCTTATTTGCTACATACATCTATAATTTTTTTTTAAATCATTAAATATTAAATCAGATTAGCACAGAATTGCCCATGACTGTGTGGAGGATCAGCATAATTTCCATGTACTTAAACGTGCTGTGGCGAGTTTTTGTGCAATCTAGTGGTTTAAAAGGGAATAAAATCAGATGTGCCTTTTACCCCGGTGCTCCTTTAGCTCCGTTGCACCCTATAAAACAGAAGAAATGTCATTTAAAATGTTTTCAAATACATTTGGGACACGATCATACAGATGTTCTTTCTTTAACATGCTACGAGCAGCTGTAACAGATACGATATGTTATGATCTCTGCAGGTTATCGACATCTCCATGATCCTGGCCGAGGCCATCCGCAGGACCCACAACGGCGAGTCGGTCTCGTATCTCTTCAGTCATGTGCCGTTGTAACGGCTCCATGACTGCGTTCATCTTTCCCAGAGAGATCCCACCTGACGCCATGTGTCTCCATAGCAAGACTTCACCAGTTCCCTCCTGAAAGTTAAACACGGATGTTTTCATATTCTGTTTTACTTACAAATCGCTGTTACAATCTGTGACTGAAAGTTAGACGTTCGGTTAATCGTGATGAGAGCTTGTCACAACCTCATTTATTTATTTGCATTCATTTCTATGCTTTGAGAAACGTTGTCACATTATGAATAAGTGGTCGAGAGAAGACTTTGACAGCCTTCTTCAAATGGAAACGGTTTATTTTGAAATTCAAGATTTTGTTCACTATATAAAGGTGATATTATTTTTTTTTAGCTTGTTCCTCTTGCAGGCTGGATCTTAACAGTAGAGTCTTAAAGAATTGGCTGTTTTTATTTCATTTTCCTGATTTTGTTTTGCAAGAATGTTTTTAATAACTCTTTATATTAACATTTCTATGAATAATAAAAAATCTTTTTGGTTATATTATTCCATTCTGATTTCCCTTAATTTTTTTCTACTGTGTGGTTGATTTCTTTGATGACTTTATTTGAATTGGTTATCATATTTCATAATACTCGGCTAAATTTTAAAAAGTGCTGCGGGGACACATTCGCTCTGGAAAACTTTTACTTCAGATCACTTGTTTTGAATGTGTTTGAATGTTTTAAATTAAATGCAAGCAACCATTGCATTTTGCTACTCCGTTTAATAATTAATTTGTTATGAAACGGAATGTGCACAGATTGCAGGAAGTAAAACAAACCGTTATGTTGACATGGAGGTTTGGCGTGAATAAATTAACTGAAAAATATTTTACGTCAATAGATTCTTAAAATATCGCGCCAGTTATTTTGGAGCTATCATTTAAAAAAAAAAAAAGTAAACAATTTTTATTTGTGTTTATCAGTCAAAATACATTTTTAAAGCAGGACAGGAAGCACGACATCATGCAACGTCACAAGGAGCTCGAGGAGAGCAAGTGCTTCGACAACGGAATTACATCTTTGGTCGTGGTCGAGATTGTAAAGTTGTTTTTCTTTTATGTCAGACGAGTCTCTTAAAATAACGCCTTTATATTCTTAAAGTATCAGAGCATACATTCGCCCAGAACTGAAAAGCTCAGATTAGAGGTAGTAGGCTACATTTTTTTTCTGCATTGTAATCCTTCCACATTTCCTCAAAATGATTTTTTGTTTGTTTTCATTTTCTTTTTGTCCCTTTCATTTCCCCTGAAGTATAGCTGAACGGTATGTATTATAAACAACACGCGACATATCAGTAAGATTGAATATAAGATCACACGAATTAATCTGTTTTTGATAATTTTACAGGAAACATTTAACTTAAGGAGACCTTTTCAAAGGTAAGATACATTTCAGAATTAACACTGTCTGCAATAAAAGCTATTGCACATTTACAGTCAAGTTATATCCTCATTTGCAACTCGCTTTGAATAAAAGCTTAGTGAATTAGTACAGTAAACAGCGTCATTAAATGAGTAGACTACATCCACTCTGAACATTAAGATGCATTTCTGTTTTTTAATCATCACTATTAGACTACAATATGGGAAGGTTACCAAATTTAAATGTATTAGCAATACATTCGCTTTCGATATCATTAGAGCAGTGGCGGCCTTATGCATTCGGGGGCCCGTTTCAATAACTAATATGGGGCCCTACTCATATAAAACATTAACATAATAGAGCAGAAAAAGCAAGGATTCCTGTTGGTTTGCATCAGTGGTATATTATTTTATTATGTGCACTTTCAGCTTCAAGAACAGGCAGCTCAACATAGAAGTCATCCAACCTTATTTGATTAAAACTATATAGCTACAATTATACAGCGTTTTACGTTGGAATAAGCCTCGCCCTTTCACGGACAACTAATTTGATTAGCGCAGTATATTTTCAGCTGTCTGGGCTGACAGCTCAAACATCCCCTCAACTTAAATTATTAACAAAAGCAAAGAAGAAAACGTGTCTGCCTGACACCGAACCGAACATAAATACAATGATGGGCTCCGCGTCCGTGGACAGCTGAGCTCACCGGGCGTAGATTTCACCTAAGCCCTTTTTAGAAATCCACCCTTCTGTGTTTGAGTGCTGAGAATGCCCTGATAAGTTCATCTTTGTCTAGCGATTTTGTCATCTCGCCTGGACCAAAGAAAGAGGTCACTTTTGGTAGACTGAATAAAGCGTTTCTTTTGTTGTCCAATATCTTATTCGTTTTTCAGCACCACTGGCATATGTAGGCTACGTTTCATTTTCCTCTTAAAATTATGTTCCTGCTCAAAATAACATTTTAACTTAACGGCAAAAAAGGCAAATCTATAAACAAATGGTATTATACTTCAGATCACTTAAAGGGTAACTAAACACTAAAACAACTTTTTTTTAGTTAATGATCTATAAGAATGGAGCTTAATAAATGCTGCTCATTGATTCGAGTAAATGTTTTGACATTTGGGTTTAAAGTGTTTTAATTCTACAATACATGGTGTAAAAACGTCTGAGTGCTGCCCTCCTCAGGTTGAACGGTGGCTACTGCAGTTGAATTTTCCTATTGGATGTTTGCGGTGGTTCGTGACGTAGCGGTTGTAGGTGACGTAGGCAGGTTCCATACAAAGAGACGAGTCTCAGGTGCACGCCCCCCTCCGCTGGGCTCTGCCCACTTTTCCAGCATTTTTCAATTATTGCCAGTGGGTGGAGTCAGGCTCTGACCAGGGGTTTATTTACCCTTTAAGCCGTTCGGGGGGGGGGGGGGGGGGGGGGCAGGGGGTAAACGTCGCCATGGTAACCGTGAGTACGACCAATCAGAGACCTCAGTGTTATGCTTAGGATTGTGGGTAGTGTAGTATTTCCATAGACAGTAAACGAGTATTTCTCCAGAAGATCGCAAATAAAACACTTTTTTCTTAAAACAATGTCGATTTCATACTGACTTGTGGTTTTTATAGGAGCAGAAACTTTCGTTTCACAATCTCATAGCTTGTAGTCAGTCTACCTCGGATGGTTTAGACATTATGGCTGAAAATCAATATCCTATGGAGAAAATGAATGGGATTTTTGCCGGTGTTTTGGGGGCCCCCTTGGAGGGCGGGGCCCGTTTCAATTGAAACTGTTGAAACATAGGTAAGACCGCCTATGCATTAGAGTAGCCTAAATAAAATCAGTGTAACATTAAGCATCTACAGCTAACCGATTTCACTGCAAACTGATCATATTGAATTGTATAATAAGCTGCATTTTGTTTTACTAGTCTATCCTATTGAACCGTTTACTACACCCATTTTTATCAATGAGACTTTAAAAGATTTTCTTATCGCGTGGCTCCCTCTGGTGGACAACATTAGTATTATGGCCTTCATTTATCATTCCCACTGAAATTCATGAAACCCTCCCTAGGCACAATAGACATTATGAGCCACACCTAACAAATATGTCAGCTAACTGAGGTCTGACAAACGGCCTAGGAGTTCGAAAAAGTAGTTTTTCCCAGAAAATCTGAAATCTTCTAGATAAACATAAACAGTTCTTAGGTCTTGAAAGCAGTGATTTTGAGACTATCATATACAATGGACTACTTGCAGTTGCACAACTGCTTCTGCGTTATATTTATCACATCTCGGGAGTTTCCCAGTAACAGCGTTCAGCGCACCTACATATATGAGAATGCCTATAACTACGTTTTATGGCTTCCAATTAATTAAAACAATGAATCATGTTCTCTGCATTAACATGAATTATCTTGAACCTGCTGAAATGTTCCTATAAATATATTTTCTTTCCAAATGTGCATTCTGAATAATAAATTAAATATATTTCCCCACTAATCTGCAGCAGTGCGGAGCTCGTCTTCTCATTGACAGTGTTTTTCTCTTACTGATCATATTTCAAACCTATTGAGTTTGAAAAAATAGAAAAGAACCACCGCTCATCCGTCAAAAAAGTCTTGTAGAGAGGTGCTGCTACATTAAAACATCATGGAAAATTGTAAAAATACACCTATTGAGTTTAAATTTTTTAAAGAATTTGACTGATAAAAAGGATTGTTTATGCGCGCTGGTGCTCTTATTCCAGTCTTTTAAAATAGTTGAATGAATGAATGTACG
Source organism: Gila orcuttii (assembly GCA_026230005.1). Lineage (NCBI taxonomy): Eukaryota > Metazoa > Chordata > Actinopteri > Cypriniformes > Leuciscidae > Gila > Gila orcuttii. The sequence goes on from JAPDVR010000016.1 coordinate 36,171,445, forward strand.
TGTCTTAAAGTCCCCCTGTAGTCAATCATTGTATCCCTTAAAACTCATCTTTGAACACCAAAATTACATATTTCGTTACGTTTTTTCCTTGAAAAAAATATTTCTTCATGCCTTAATATAGCACCACATATGGTGCTATTGTTTTATTTAGTATAAACTAAACTGATGTTTCGTTTTTCTTCAGTGTTTCAACTCTCGCTGGTAGTGGGACAGGTTGCAACAACCGCACTGTTTGTGCTTAACGTTAATCTACAGAGTTTAGGGATAAATTGTAGATTTCAAAATCTGATAAAGCAGATAAATGTGGGGAAATTATCTCAAAGTTTATGATGAATGGCGAGTTACAGACTTTACAGCAAAAATGTTACAACCACTACCCTGCTATATAAACGATTCATCTGTATTAAAGGGATAGTTCACCCAAAAATGAAAATTCTCTCAGTAATTACTCTCCCTCATGTTGTTCCAACCCCGTAAGACCTTCGTTCATCTTCGGAACATGAATTAAGATATTTTTGATGAAATCTGAGAGCTGGATCACTCCTCTATAGGCTTCTTCAGGGATTAAACTTGCCAGCCTCGAAAAGTTATTAAAGACATCGTTAAAATAGTCCAAGTGACTACTGTGGCTCAATCTTAAATTTATCAAGCGACGAGAATACTCTTTGTGCGCAAAAAAAGATAAAAAAAATAACGACTTTATTGAACTATTCGTTTTCTTCTCTGTGGGCCTCGAGTCAGATCACTAGTGTAATAGCGCAGCGCTTCTGTGTTGTACGTCACACGTAGGCTCACTATTGGCCGACGCTGGTCATGTGTGTGACAGAAATTAGAATGCATGAATTGTGTACAATTGCAACGTGACCGAATGTACGTCAGGGTTGCTTTTTGTTCTCTAGTTTACCAACAAACAAACAAAAGGTTGATATTGCATTTTTTACTTTCTAAAAGTATTTGCTAATGCAATGTAACATATATTGCTGCAGTTTGCCTCGTCACTTACCTCAGCGGCTCCGGAGATGGGAAGCGATTCGCATCACAACCAGGACGACGTCCTCAAACCTGCCGACTCTACGGCCTGGTTTCGCAGCTACTTGCACGGAGGGACGTCTAGCCTGATCTCCACCATGACCACCGTCATCACATTCCCTTTGTACAAGACCGTCTTCCGCCAGCAGCTGCACAGCACTTTAGTGCGAGAAGCGGTGGCCCAGTTACTCAAGGAGGGTCCGGTGAAGCTGTACCGTGGAGTGGCACCGCCCTTGCTGATGAGATCCCTCAACGGGACGCTTCTCTTCGGCCTCCAGGACACCTTCCTTCATCGGCTTTCCCTCTTCTCCGCGACTCCTCTTCCCAGGAACGCTCTCCCCGCCCTGGCAGGTTTCGGCGCGGGTGTGGTGGAGGCCTTGCTCTTCACCCCATTTGAGCGTGTGCAGAACGTCCTGCAGAACAGCAGGAACGACAGTCGTCTTCCAACCTTAAAAAGCATATTGCTGAAACTAGCTTCAAAGCCATTAGCATCAGGATACTACACAGCCTTTCTGCCTATACTGGTCCGTAACGCCGTAGGGAGCAGCCTGTATTTTGGCCTGAAGGACCCCATGTCTAACACCCTCAGGGCTTATGGCTGTTCTCCGGTTGCAGCCTCTTTCACGGCTGGTGTTTTAAACTCAATGGTGATCAGTCTACCGCTGTACCCTCTTTCTGTTCTGGTGGCCAACATGCAAGCGCAAGCAGAAGGAGGAGAAAGAGGAGTGAGGTCGAGCTGGAAGCATCTCTGGGCGGCACGTCAGCACAGATTGCCTCTTCTGTATCGCGGAGGATTCTTGGTCATCTTCCGCTCCTGCGTCACGTGGGGAATCACTACGGCCATATACGACCAGCTGAAGAGGCACTCGAGATGATTATCCGAAAGCCCAGGACATCTCAAACATCTATACTTTTGTTCATCAAGGAAGAATTAAATTGATCAAAAGTTACAGTAAAAACATTTATAATGTTACTAAATATTCTATTTCAAATAAATCTGTTCTTTTGAACTTTCTTTCTAATCATCAAAGAATCCTGAAAAAAAAAATGTGTACACTGTTTTCAACATTGGTGATAATGAGAAATGTTTCTTGAGCATAAAGTCCGCATATTACAATGATTTCTGAAGGATCATGTGACACTGAAGACTGGAGTAATGATGCTGAAAATTCAGCTTTGATCACAGGAATAAATTAAATTTTAAAGTATATTAAAATAGAACATTTTAAATTGTCATAATATTTAACAATATTACTGTTTATTTTTATTTTTTTTTTATCAGATAAATGCAGCCTTGGTGAGCGGAAGAGACTTCTTTTAACAACCCAAAGGAAAATGTCTGTTTTAGTGACCACAGCATTACCCACATCCTTCATTACATGAATATACCTCAGATGCTGCTTGTCCAGCACGAGCATGTGAAACTGTTCTTATTGTTTTTAATAAATGATAATGATTAATATGGTATTTTATTGGAAGATATAGCTGGGACAAGTTTTTTTTTTATGTTGCTCAAAAGCTTTAATTTTGGTCTGTTGTCATTTCTATCATAATTTAGCACTAATCCTATAGGACCATTTAATAAATCTCAAGTTGTTCCAAAAGATGAATTTCTTTCTTCTGCTGAACACAAAATAAGATATTTTGAAGAATATGGATAACCGAACAGTTTATATGCCCCATTGACTTCCATAGTATGGAAAAAGAAAGAAAATAAAGGTTTGGAACAACTTGAGGGTGAGTAAATGATGACAGAATTTTAATTTTTGTGTGAACTATCCCTTTAAAGAGAAACGTAAAGTACTGTATTTATTTATTTATTTATTTAATTCAGACTATCCAGTAGGCTCTTAATTGATTTTATTTTAATTGAAAGAGCATTCTTGTTTATTCCCCTGGTTAAAAAATTATGAATTTGTGGATTTTGCATCAGCACCTGAAGGTGTTAATGGCCACAAGATGGCGCTGCTGGTGCGTTCACTGCCTCTCTCTCTAGTCTAAGTAGACAAGTGTTGAAGCTTGTTTCCACCACGGAATGAAACATTTGAAAATATTATTGCGATTTTTTATCTCGCAATTCTGACTTTTTTTTATCACAATTGCGAGTTACAATGGCAGAATTGCGAGATATAAAACTCGCTATTTCGAAAAAATAAAGTCAGAATTGCGAGATATTTAAACTTGCAATCTTGAGGTGGGAAAGTAGCAATAACCTTTTTTTTTTTATTCAGTGGTGGAAAAAAGCTTCCATAGAAAGGTCTAGTTAAGATGCAGTATTTTGATTCGAGGTGTGTCTTCTCTAGAAACACGTTCACTGTGTTTCACTTTCACTCACAGTACAATCGATTTACCGTTACTTCATTGCGGTGCAGGATTATCCAATCGAAATGCAGAAACGCTACAGATTTATCCAATCAGAACACAGTAGTGAGAGATTGGGCCAATTAGAGCGAGCGGATTACACGCCTGCTGTTGTGCAACGGGATGTGATGGCTATTTAAACCAGTTTCCCACCTTGAACCCTTCACTGAGATTCTGTTCGAGATATTTTGCGTACCACAGCTCCGAGGCCAGCTCCAGGTAAACCACTATATCTTTATTTAATCTGAGAAAGACGCTCTGCGGTGTTATACCATATCATAGTTTTTCGCATAACATCCAGATATCATCACGTACGTACGTGTCTCTTTAAAAGTGTGCATGTACATATTACATGCGATTATGAGATAATATACGTTTACATTTCATATGCATTTAATATGTATAGTAATAATATGAGGGGAACTCATGTTTTAAAATTCAAGGAAGTGCAGCATATGCTTGTGTACGAGAATGCGTAGTGTGTGCGCTTGCAGTTTAATTATTAAGCTTACTAGTTTGTAGTATCGAGCATTTTGCGGTGTAGAAAAGGTGCGTATGCCTTTGCTTTGCGCATTCTGTCATAAATTCTCGTCATGGCGCATTCAAACCTGATTCAAACCAGTTGCAGTACAACGTCACTTGCAACGTTTGGAACATTTTGCAGTATTTGGAAGTGTTGCACAATCCCTGAGACTAGATTTGGCGCCGAGTCAGATTGGGTGTGGTGAAGACATGAGGATTTTAACGTGATCATAGGTTCATGCAGTGATCATGATCACACACACCTTCTTGTTCATTTACCATATGTGTGTGTGTATCTGCTTTGAAAAGTTCTGATGTTGTTCATATAAAACAGAGGCTGTTGTATGTCATCTGCAAATAAGAACATTAAGAGGGAACATCGAAGTCTTCAACGCACGAATAAAAGGCTTGATTAGCTAAACCAATATTTTTTTCAGGGCTAACGTTACTGTGTTCATTGTGTATCACATCTGTCTTTTTTGGAGAGATCTGATATTAAATAAAGACTACAAAGTGCATATGATATGGCCCTTAAAACGAAATTATTCAGTATTATGCCGTGAAAATTATTATGCCATGGAAAACCATATGGGAACAAATAAGGATTACTTTAATGAGTCTACTTGAGTGATTTTGTAAAATCACTTCTTGCTGTTGTGCAGATCTTTCTGTTGCTTTACCACTTTTCTGACCTTATCTATTAAACATACATGCTTTAGTGCAGTTATATTTTAATTGTTCTGCAAATGCACAAAAACCAAAGGAAAAAAAATCAATACTATTTGGCAGCCTGTTGCTAATAAGGGGTTGTGTAACCTGGGTTTTGTACACACACCTGAGGGGCGGGTGGGGCACGTCGACATGTCCATACAAAGTCAGGAAAACTTACACCTTTGAGGAAATAGCTCTTGGTTAGCTAAAAATGCCACTTCTGCTTTTTAAAAATGTGGTTTAACCACGGTTTAGATGCCGTTATATGTATTGCCGGCTATATTTGGCAACAGCAAAAGAAACAAAAATACTGTCCAAACACACATTTGGCTTGACCAAAGCATTAGAATGTCAATAAGTCGAATAATTTGTGTAAAGAAAGTTTTGATTCGCGAACAGCTATTTTTAATGACTAATTAGGAAAAGATTAAGCAGACATTGCATGTAGAGACTGAATCTGTCTTAAACATATTCAATTGCTTGGATTCTCACAGACTCTCCAAAATGAGTGACAACCCCGTTAACGACGAAGTGCAGAAATTCGACAAGAGATGTCTAAAAAAGACAAACACAACGGAGAAGAACACCCTGCCAACTCAAGAAGGTAAGCGGGTTTGGCAGCCTCGCCCTCATGATTCATTGTTCCAGATCACAGCTCACTCTTGCACAGTCTTGTGCCGATCTGACACGGCAAAGCAAACATTACAAGAATATACACATAGAGGAATTCTGCAGAGATAAGAGCTGAGCTGAAGAGTACAAGAGAGAAAGGAGAAAGGAATGGCTGTTGAGGGACTCCAGTGATTACCATCAGCAGCAAGATTTACAAAAGCTTGTTATGGACTTAAGCTTCATTTTCATTAATGAATATTGATGTAACACCCCTCCTCACAGGTATACAATGTAACTGCGTACGGCAGGGAATGAGAAGATAAGATCTCGGAAGTGCACACTTAAAGGGATAGTTCACCCAAAAATGAAAATTCTGTCATTAATTACTCACTAATAAAATCAATTACGCAACTACCACTTTGACACTTCAAAAAGTTAATAAAGAGATCGTAAAACTAATCCACATGAATTAAGAGGTTAAGACACGATCGCTTTATATGATGAACAGATTGAATTTAGGCTTTCATTCACAAAAAAATAATCTACAAACATAAACAGAAGCTCAACCTTACTTTTTTGACACGCGAAAACAAACCTCTTGCTGAAGCTCAAACATGATGCGTAACACGAGAATGAACCTCATTGGTTCTTGTGATGCTCAAACATGATGCGTAACACGAGGATGAACCTCATTGGTTCTTGTGAAGCTCAAACGTGATGCGTAACACGAGGATGAACCTGATTGGTTCTTGTGAAGCTCAAACGTGATGCGTGACACGAGGATGAACCTGATTGGTTCTTGTGAAGCTCAAACATGATGCGTAACACGAGGATGAACCTCATTGGTTCTTGTGAAGCTCAAACATGATGCGTAACACGAGAATGAACCTCATTGGTTCTTGTGAAGCTCAAACGTGATGCGTAACACGAGGATGAACCTGATTGGTTCTTGTGAAGCTCAAACATGATGCGTAACACGAGGATGAACCTCATTGGTTCTTGTGATGCTCAAACATGATGCGTAACACGAGGATGAACCTCATTGGTTCTTGTGAAGCTCAAACGTGATGCGTAACACGAGGATGAACCTGATTGGTTCTTGTGAAGCTCAAACATGATGCGTAACACGAGGATGAACCTCATTGGTTCTTGTGAAGCTCAAACGTGATGCGTAACACGAGGATGAACCTGATTGGTTCTTGTGAAGCTCAAACATGATGCATAACACGAGGATGAACCTCATTGGTTCTTGTGAAGCTCAAACGTGATGCGTAACACGAGGATGAACCTGATTGGTTCTTGTGAAGCTCAAACATGATGCGTAACACGAGGATGAACCTCATTGGTTCTTGTGATGCTCAAACATGATGCGTAACACGAGGATGAACCTCATTGGTTCTTGTGATGCTCAAACATGATGCGTAACACGAGGATGAACCTGATTGGTTCTTGTGAAGCTCAAACATGATGCGTAACACGAGGATGAACCTCATTGGTTCTTGTGAAGCTCAAACGTGATGCGTAACACGAGGATGAACCTCATTGGTTCTTGTGAAGCTCAAACATGATGCGTAACACGAGGATGAACCTCATTGGTTCTTGTGATGCTCAAACATGATGCGTAACACGAGGATGAACCTCATTGGTTCTTGTGATGCTCAAACATGATGCGTAACACGAGGATGAACCTCATTGGTTCTTGTGATGCTCAAACGCGATGCGTAACACGAGAATGAACCTCATTGGTTCTTGTGATGCTCAAACATGATGCGTAACACGAGGATGAACCTCATTGGTTCTTGTGATGCTCAAACATGATGCGTAACACGAGGATGAACCTGATTGGTTCTTGTGAAGCTCAAACGCGATGCGTAACACGAGAATGAACCTCATTGGTTCTTGTGATGCTCAAACATGATGCGTAACACGAGAATGAACCTCATTGGTTCTTGTGATGCTCAAACATGATGCGTAACACGAGAATGAACCTCATTGGTTCTCTCACATCAAGTGAACATGGTTGAGCTTCCATTTACCACAACTGATGTGTGCGTTGATGAATGTTTATGTGAATAAAAGCCTAAATTAAATCTGTTCATCATTTAAAGCGATCATGTCTCTTCAGAAAATTAGGACTAAACCGCTCAATTCATACGGATTAATTTTACAATCTCTATATGAACTTTTTGAAACGCGTCAAATTGTCAGTGCATGGCTGTCAATGGTTTGGAATGACATGAGGGTCAGTCATTTATGACAATTTTAATTTTTGTGTGAACTAACCCTTTAAGTAATGATCGACTCTTCAACACCTACAGAGTAGATTTAAGCATTTATTTTTTCCAAGAATTGTCTTTAATATCTGTTTTCAGTACAGCTTGTCAGAAGACTAAACGTTATCTGAAGATGCTCAGATCAATATGTCTCAACTAATGTGAGAACTACTACTAATAATTGTAAACATCCATGTGATCCATTTAAATTTGTTTCCACAGTGTTTTGTTTTTATGTCCCTGAAGTTGTCCTTTGTTTTTCTCATTCAGTGGAAGTTATTTAAAATAGGCTATGATTCATTTACATCTCAATTTGCATTTACAGTTTCCTCATAAAAAGAGAGAGAAAAAAAATAAACAAGAAAATATCTTGCAGATCTGGATGCGTTGGCATTGTAATGATGATGATTTACAATGCCTTTATTTATATAATGCTTTATACAATAAAGGTTGTTTCAAAGCAGCATATAATGTGCTGGAACTCAAGTCATGCTCCAGAACATGTTAGATGTCTTATGAATTAAAACAGCTCATTCAACTCATTCTGGGAGGAGTGTCCCGAGGAGACCCTGATCTATAACATTGTTTCTCAAAATGTTTTAGATGGCCAGAATGAATCCTTACTTTTTTTGAAATACCACATGATATGGAATATGTCACATTTGAGTTAAGCAACATTTCACACTCAGGGGCCGTTTAAACAACACCGTTTTAAACTGAAAACTTATGCGTTTTGGCCTTTTATTTACAGTGACAGCAGCATTTCTGAGGAACCTGAAAATGCAAACTTTTGAAAATAGGTTTCAAAGTGCAAGTTTTTGAAAATTGTACCATTTTTGTCTCTGTGTAAACAACAAAACTGCAAATGGCTCTGGCTCTACCACTGGAAAAACGCGTAACGGCTAATTTGGATCACGTGTGCCTTGATAACCAATCACATTACAGCCTGGACGTCATTGAGTTGTGTGATCGTCAATCACTGTTTGCGGATACCATAGAAATAAATGAGAAGTGCCGCAAACTGAATTATACCTGTGGCGCAATTGTCAATGACTTCTCACATAAAACAGCATTTTTTTTCGGTGTAAACTCTAAAAATAGATCAATACAAAACGAATGTTTAAGATCAAACATGTTGAAGATTATCCGAAGTTCTGTCGATTCAATAAATTAATGCTTTATCTCACAAAAGCAGTTTATTCAGCGTAGTGAAGCCTGTCCTTTACTGACATCCATTAAAAAGCGTCCTCTTGTTTTCTTCCCTGCGTACCAGAACGTTAGCAGGAATTATTATTTTTATTTTTTTTCAGTTACAGGCTTGCCTTCAAGTGGCTATAGAGAGCCTAAGTCCCTCCCCTTCCGGTGGACCATGGGACCTTATTTCCGAAAAATATTGTATGGTAGTCAATGGCGAGAGACAACAAATATTTGGATCCCGTTTGAATTGTGCCCTGAATTACACATATGATGTTTGTCAATTTAAAAGATCAATTTTAAAGTCAAGAAAGTCGCAGTTTGATGTAAAACTGTTGAGGTATAAGACTGTGAAAATACGTAATCACAAAGACTACAAACCCAAAAGGCGCGCATGTGACGTCATCCCTTTTCTCTCAATGAATGAAGCTAACTTTACTGAAGCTAACGTCTGTCATTTTTTCTATAGTCGAACGTTATAATCGTAACATTACGCCGCCATGCCTGTGTGTTTTGTACACATACGAGCTTGGTGACAAGTGCGAGACCAGAGATGTAGTTCATTGAGCGATTTTCACATAAAACTAAATGTTACTCTTCTGTTTTATGACAAACTGTGACTTTCTTGACTTTCATAATTATCTTTTAAATTGACAAACATCATTATGTGTAATTAAGGGCACAGTTCAGATGTGATAAAAAGATAAGTTGTCTCTCACCATTGACCACCATACATATTTTTTCCGAAATAAGGTCCCATGAGCCGGAAGCGGAGGGGAGGGACTTAGGCTCTCTATAGCGAAGTTTTTCTTTACAAAGTGACATCGCCACCTACTGGCCTGGCAGTATAATACAGCGTCTTCAGTGATTTTCGCGGATCCGTGTGAACGGGGATAGTTTTGATAATGTTATTGCCTGTTCGTGAAAAAACGCAAAGGAAAAACGTTTCCATTTTTAGCACATCGTTGTGGTGTAAACGTACCCTGAGCCCACAGTGTTTAACCCTAGGTTATGAAACTCTGAGCTTGAGAGGGCCATCTGTTTCTCTTGTTGTTCATTGTTGCTCCTCTCTCATTTCATCTGTTCACAGTTATTGAGCAAGAAAAGAAGGCTGGAGATGGGGCGAAATGAATCCTGCCATGAGTCTTCTCACATCCTCACGCTCCCCGTCCCGACCCCCGGACGTCTGCTCTAGATCATTTTTAAAACGACGAGAATCATGTATTAATTGAACCTGTGGATATTTTCAGTCTTTTTAACGTGTTATTTAGAGAGGAGATGATGTTAATGAGCACATATCTGTATCCATCATTACCAACTAATGACTGCCCGCATCAATCTGGTGCCATTCTGCATTCTTTAAATGACATGTGAGATGATATTTTTGTTTAATAAATAATGGTAAAAAGTTCTACAATGTGTCCAATCGCTTTATGATGAAGTCGCTAATCCTTAGTAGTGGTCTCCTTGGGAAAAAAATTATATATATATATATATATTTTAGTGCTGGGCAATGATTAATCGCATCCAAAATAAAAGTGTGTTTACATAATATATGTGTGTGTACTGTGTATAATTATTTTGTATATATAAATACACACATTCATGTATATATTTAAGAAAAAAGTGTTATTTATATGTAAAATATTTATACATAATATAAATGATGATACATGCAGTATATACATGCAAATATTTCTTAAACATATACAGTACATGCATATGTGTGTATTTATATATACAAAAATTCTACACCGTACATACACACATATTATGTAAACACTTTTATTTTGAAAGCGATTAATCGTTGCCCAGCACTCATATATATATATATATAGCTGCCTAATAATGCAGTTCACCACTTATTAGATGGAGTTAAAAAATGTATCCTTTTATGGATTTAAACCTGAGAGGTTGTGTTTGGATATTGGATGATGTCACCCTCTGGGTGGTTATACCGCGACCACGTCACTCTTATCTTGGTCACGAGCCACTTTCTCTACTCTCATTACTCAACTCCTGTAAAGCTCTACCTTTATAGATTCAGGAGGAGTCCGGTGTTATAATATTCTCTTCTTTGATTATTACTTTCCCACGACACCCTCTGTTGTGTCTGGTTGGCCACCTTGACTGACTTTGTAGAGTCCGTCTGGATATCGCTACAAATAACTTTTTCATACAGTCATTTATGATACCCCAAAAGGATTCTTACTCCACAGCAATAAACAGACTGGGACAATATTATTCAGAGTTTTGAGGGCAGAATTTATTATTTCTTGCAGAGGCTAAAGCTAAATACACCATGGGCCAAATACACAATTGCATTTTAAGGCTTGCCCTGTCTTTGTTCAATATATGATCTCTCTAAGAAAAAGGTGTGTTCTTCTGAGGGTTGTGGTCTCTCTCTATCTCTATCTCTATCTCTATCTCGCCAGAAGATCTTCCACAAACACACAAAGAAAAAAAAGGCCCCATTTTATATTCACTAATGACGCACAATATCTCTACATTTGTGCACATGTTGCTTCTACTTTATTTGTTACATTACTTGTGTCAATGCTTAGTTTTTCCTGCGTCGTTGCTTTTCCTGTTTGCGTCCATGGCATTAGCAATACACACATTGTTTTTTTATTGAACATTTTATCAAATTTCTACCTTTCTAGAGTTCTACACACAACAATACTCCTGTTCCCCAGAACCCATGTTCACCCACACACACATAACGCAACATACATCATCTTTATCTTTGTGCACAGTATAAGTTTTTGTAACCTTATGAAAACTTCATGGCCCCAAGATCTGTAATTCTCTGCTTTGTATTAAATCTTTTCTTATAATTTAGATCTGTATCTAATAGTTTAGAAGAGAACACTTCATTTCTCTTGACATGATAAAACATGTAGACACTGTTATCACCAATACTCATGGTAAGGGTTAGTGAACTTCTGCTTCATACGTATCCTGCACAATGTGTGCAAGTGACATGAATGATAACTCAAAACGTGCAGCTTGAAGAGGGGATGTCTGATATTACTTTTCTTACTTTTAATTATAATCTTTACTTTTCTCTGATCAGACAGATGCATATTGCCCGCTGAACACTAAAATGATGTGGTAAGCAACTCGCACGAACAGGATACACCCTAAATAGTATGTCATTTGTAACTGAGGAGATTGCTAGAGATAAACAAAGCACATACAAATAAACAAGACAAGAAACGACAAGGGACAACTGAAACTCTGCTATATATGTACAGGGGAAACTGAACTAGACACAGGTGTGCAAATCATTGGTAACCATAGAAACTAATTAAAATATGAAGAGTCTGTTTATTATGTGTTATTCAAATTGTTTGGTTAATGGAGAGCTTGGACCAATAAGAGACTAACTAAAACTCTTCCTTTTTATTATGCAAATGTGTGTTAAAAATGCAACTTTTGAAAAACCAGACACTAGCTCATGGGTTCGTATCTGAATGATTAGTTCATGAATCAGATCTGATAACTCGTAACTCGCACAATCTGCTTGAAGTTGTCATCAATGAATAACTCCTTAAAGTTAGGCCTGTTCTCCACATGAAGCTACCATAAAATTCTATGTTTTTTATGGTACCAATAAAGTGCTTTTTTGAAGCTTGAAAGATACAGTCCCAATAATTGTAATTATGGAAACGAGTGACTAGTACAACATTTCTCCTTTTGTGTTTAATGCATGCCAGAAAGACTACTACTGAATATCACTTACATCCAATCATACATGATTGCTTCTCTTTATCCCACTGTAACCTTATTTTCTTTAAGTGTTAGTACTCAGTTTTCATTTGGCTTTTCTGTACATCCCATTTCATTCAGCCGGTTTCTTACAGTTCCGTTACAAACATTGGCTCCTGTTTCTGTCCATTTGTTTATCATTTGTTTCGTTGTGCATTTTCTACTGTATTTTAAGAGATTTCTATCCTGACGCTTTGAAGTCTTCCTTGGCCAACCCGTATGTTTTCCTTTATAACCTTCCCATTTAGTTTATTTGCACTGAATTTTAGACACAGCTGACTGGGAACAACCAACTTGTTTGGCCACAATCCGTGTTGAAATTCCTTTCTAAAAGAGTTTTATAATCCTTTCCATTGTTTCAACTAACTCTTTTGTTGAGGCCATATTTCCTTTCATTCAGACAAGTCAAACAACCCGTTAAGGTGTGTAAGCACTCTCTTTTAACTGTTGACTAATTAGCATTTTTAGACTTGTCCCAATATTTGTTTTAAAATGGAAATTAAAAGATGAGTCCATCATTTTTCCTCAACATTGAGTAATTCCATATACTTTTTACCTCTATGTGCTCTGGAAAAAGACATGCCAATTATAATAAAAAAGAATGAAGTGGATTTGATTGAGGTATGTTTCATGAAGCCAGAACGTTAAGCTATTGAACAAAATCTTTTCTGTAGCTATCTGTGATTTGTTTATTTGCTGAAAAAGTCAAACAAATATGGATGAACTGTGCAGTAATTATCGACCAATCTCTAAACTGCCTTTTATCTCTAAGCTTTTAGAGAAAGTCGTTTTTTCACAGCTCCAGTTTTATTTGAATTCTTTTAATATTTTGGACATGTTCCAATCTGGCTTTAGGTCACTACATAGCACTGAGTCAGCTTTGTTGAGGGTAACGAATGATATCTTGCTTGCTTTAGATTCAGGCTCTTGTGTTGTGCTGGTTTTGTTAGACCTGAGCGCTGCATTTGATACCATCGACCACAACATTCTTCTTGAACGGCTAGAATATATGGTGGGTGTCAAGGGCACTGTATTACAATGGTTTGCTTCCTACCTCGAAAAGAGGACTTTTTCTGTAAATTTAGGAAATTGTTCCTCGTCATCTGCGCCTGTTTTATTTGGTGTGCCCCAGGGATCTATTTTGGGACCTTTATTGTTTTCTCTTTATATGCTCCCCTTGGCTCTCATTTTTCAGAAGTATAACATTTCATATCACTGCTATGCAGATGATTCTCAGCTTTACCTTCCAGTAAGGCTTGACAACACTGCTTCATTTGATGTGTTATTGGAATGTGTAGTTGATATTAAGAGGTGGATGACAAATAATTTTCTGCAGTTAAATGAGGATAAAACAGAGGTTTTAATTCTGGGCTGTCCGGCAGATTCCACTCCTGCTCTGAAAGCCCAGTTAGGTCCTCTTTCAACAAAAGTATGCAAACAAATAAAAAACCTCGGAGTGATCTTTGACTCTTCACTATTTTTCGACAAACAAATTAGTGCTGTTACTAGAGGAAGCTTTTTCCATTTAAGATCACTTGCAAAGTTGAAGAATGTTCTTTCAAGCAAAGATTTAGAAGTTGCAATTCATGCATTTGTAACATCACGATTAGACTATTGCAACTCTCTTTATTGTGGTCTTCCTCAATCTACATTATCACGATTACAAATTGTTCAAAATGCGGCTGCACGACTTTTGACTGGGTCTAAAAAGAGGGATCATATTTCTCCTGTTTTGGCATCCCTTCACTGGCTTCCCATTAAGTTTAGAGTTGATTTTAAGATCCTTATGTTTGTATATAAGGCGTTGTCTGGCTGTGCACCAAGGTACATTTGTGATCTTATTGTGCCATACTGTCCTGCTAGGGCACTTAGATCTTCAAATCACTTGCTTTTAAATGTGTCACGATGTCGCTACAAATTAAAAGGTGATCGGGCTTTTTCTGTCGCTGGGCCTAAGCTTTGGAATGCTCTTCCTTATCATGTGAGGTCTGCTCCTTCATTGGATATTTTTAAATCTACTCTGAAAACACATTTTTATTCTTTAGCTTTTGGAAACTTGTAATTGTTTTTATAGCGTAGTTCTGCTATGCACTATGTACAGCACTTTGGATCAATTTGTATTGTGTTAAATGTGCTTTATAAATAAAGGTTGTTGTTGTTGTTGTTGTTGTTGTTGTTGTTGTTGTTGTTGTTGTTGTTGTTGTTGTTGTTGTTGTTGTTGTTGTTGTTGTTGTTGTTGTTGTTGTTGTTGTTGAACATCTTCTAAGTGTGATGATTCCATAATTTTTGCCAGGGGTTGTACATGCCAATTTATTCTACCAACCCTAACCTAACAGTCTACTAATACTCTAAAGAGAGTTAGAGCTCTCGCTGCCAGCAATGATCCCGAGATTCCCGATAGGGATCACCCATGGCCATATCTCAAGGATATGTTCGAATTCACTGGAGTCAAGGGAGATACTTATCGGCTGAAATGTCTTCTTTGCCTCCCACGGGTGAATATTTACTATGAAAACATCTCACTGCACACCACCATGACATTAAACAGGTCACAAAATAACAGCAGATAACCATACTCTATATTTGCTACTTTTGGATGCACCTATGTTGCCTGTTGCTATGTAGCCTATGCATTTTTTCATAGAAATAATGACATGAAAACATGATTTACAGAAATGGTAAGCCTACAATTTCAGCCATTAAAATTATTTATAAAAAAACCCCCGCTAATATGGATTTTTCCTGCACCACACCTGGGCAGCTCTTACATCACACCAGTGTGAGGCAGCACACCCTTTGGGAAACACACTGCATTGACAACTTGGACCATGTTTCAAGGGTAACTAAACACTAAAACAACTTTTTTTAGTTAATGATCTGTAAGAATGCAGCTTCATAAATGCTGTTCATTGATTCGAGTAAATTTTTTGACATTTGGGTTTAAAGTGTTTAAATTCTTTAAGTTTTAGGCAGCCGACGTCACAGTATGCGACAGAACTTGCACCTGCGTCAAAAGTGCGATTTCTTTGTTCTTCTTCTGTGGATTTATTGGCGGGTCGCATGCCAACTTTTAAGGTGCATACCGCCACCTTCTGTACTGGAGTGACCTCGATGTTCAAAAGAGAAACAGGAAGTGATTTGATGCTGTTGTTGCTAATTTCGGGATTCTGATTGGCTAACGTGAGCTTGAGCTTCTCGTTACACTGCCACTTACAGGTTTGGCATGCTCTTAACAGCATATATACACGGGTTCGTGTAAACAAACCCTTTTCTGAAAATTGACAGGTGTGCACAAAGTTATTTTCGAAAACGGAGAGGGTCAAATGTCCGTTTATGAAAATAGCCGGCCATGTGTAAACGCAGCCTTAAAGAGGTGGTTCTTCCTCATTCATATTCTGAAACAGTCTTACCTTTTATCTTGCACATCTTCTGTTTGTTATGGAACATGTCTATTGCAAGTTCAACCCCTATACTGTTTTAAGGTGCTTCAGTGTCTCTTATGATTGCAAAGCTAACAAATTCTTAATTGCAGTATCTAATCTTATCATTTGTTCATTTAAAACATTGCATATCACTCCCAAATCAATTGATCTGCTTAATTATAACAAGTGATGTTTGAATGGAGGACTTTCTGGAGTCATTTTTTATTTAGGTATATATACTTTGACTAAGTTTGATATATAACTTTTGAGTACTTTTACCAGCCCTGCCATAGAGGGAAAAAAATTCCCCTACCACAACCGAATTTTCTTTTTTCAGAAAGATACAATTTAAATCAGTTCAATGCGGTTCAACCAGTTACTTAACCGTTCAAGCTAAATGGTATGGTCAATGGTGTCAAAAAAGCCACACTGAAATCCAGTAGGACCAGATTTGCAGAGTCAACTAAATCCACAGCAAACAAAAGATCATTCAATTCCTTAAGCAACACTGACTCTGTGCAGCGGTGCTGTCTAAAACCAGTTTGATCCTTGTCTAAATCATTGTCACTTAAAAAGGCAGACAATAGATGGAAAGGAAAACATGGTAATAGAAATGGTAATATATATATAAAATATATGGATCTAGACTGGTCTAATAATTTAAGGCTATTAAATAGCAGTCCTAAACTAGTTTTTCATAATACAAATAAATTAGCAAGTTGGTATGAGCCACCACAGTCATCAAAAATATAGAAAATAATACAAATTGTAACGGATACCAGACTTGATTACCATCAAAACAAACAGGTGTTTCTTGAACAGATGCACAGATGAAGCAGGTGAGTAAAAACAAAGTCAGAGTTATTGATGAATATTGAATAACAGTCCTTTCCTCTATACCAGGTAGCTTGGGATGTGATGGTGACCTGTGAGTGGAGGAGACTGGAAAGCATACAGACGATTGGGATTGGTGAGTAGCGGAGCGGGGAACAGGTGAGGAAACACAGGTATATTTGGAGAGTCTTAGGAGAACGCTGGAGGAATACGAGGAGATCTCAGGAGTATGACTGGGAACCCACAGGAGACAACAGGCAAGCAGTCTGTAATCCACATTACAGAGCGGTGATGAGTGAATGAGAAGTGCTGTGGTTGAGTGAGCTGATGATGGACAGGTGCTGGAGATTACGATCTGGAGAGAGTGAGCGACGGGTGTGTTTGACGGAGGAGACACCGTGACAGAAAATGAAAATGAAGTGGTATTTGGGCTACCATGATAAATACACAATGCTAACATGAACTGTTATCAAAACATATGACGCCTGTTCTGATGAACATCATACCTGCATGTAAATCTTCTGCAGCTAACACACGACGTGCAAGTTATGCAATTCATTGGTAGCTTACCTTTTGGTAATTCCATGACTTTTAAATTTGAACTTGCATGCTTGTAATTACATTCGCTCTTTATATATAAAGATAAGATGGATATATACAACACGCACCAATTGAAGAGTGCGCACCGCGAGCACAGTCTCATCTGACAGGACAGGAAAGTTTGTTTTTCTGAGGTATTATGAGACTTTTTATTTCTTAACAAGTGAGCAGACACTTTCTCAGGTACGCTTAATTAAAATAAAATTACAATATAAATCATAGGTAACACTGATATGTGAAATAGCTTATAAATCTAGTTGGAATTCCACTAGATCCACGAGACCTAAGACATAAACTATAATTTTTACACAATGTTTCAGGATTTTTTATACTACTTTAAAGCAGCCCTTATGATCACAGATAACATCCCCCACATTCAGACACACAAAGTTCACTTGTTATCAGTCCTCTATGATGTCATCACACGCACACACCCCTCTAATAAAACTATATTGTGTCTGATGTTTGCTCAGTCTGGACCTGATCTCGATCACTCGTGTCTCTACATGTCAGTGCTTCACTGCTGTCTATTTCTCCAGCTTTCAGCATCAGTGATTTCACGCAAACTCTGCAGATCCATGATTATGCAACGCTGTAATGAAAGAGAACTAATGCATATAGTTCACTACACGGTACTGTAACCTATTGCAAATGAGATTAAGGAAAAAGTCAGAGCAACAGTCACCGTGGCATAAGTGTTTGGACATTTAAATGTCTGAATGCGAATTTATTAGATGTGAAATATAAGTGTAACCGCTAAGCCTAAGATTAACACAGCTGAGGGTTATGCAGAGGGTTGAAGTAGGCTAGTTGACGCGCTTACCGTGGTCGCTTAGTTTTGATTCAGTAATAATTAGGGCTGGGCAAGTTAACGCGTTATTATCGCGTTAACGCATTTATTAATTAATGCCGACAATTTTTTTATCGCACGTTAACGCAGTTTTTTTTTTATTATTATTATTTTGAAAGTCCGTTGCTCACTGGCTCTGAATACACATAGGCCTACAGTCAAACCATGATCACAGGAGGGGTGGGATGTTGGTCAGCCAGCAAATAACCCAGCCAAACAAGCAGTGGAGAGAGGCAGGTTCTCTCTGGTGAACAGTTAAAGAGTTGCGCTCCATGGATAGTACCTATAAAACCTATAGATAATAACTATTTAGATTCTGGAAACTCACTAACAGCGAGCAGAGGATCAGTCTCTCTTCTAATGATTTGTGCTGCGCGTCCTTTATAAAAAGTTATAGACAATTCAACTTCGGCAACGAGCGGGCGCGGGCGCGTGCTTGAGGCGAGCATGACCGCAACAGTTTCACAGGAACGCACCCGCTTGTCGCTGCACCTTGTGCTCGACCACTACACCTCACTCTTGGCTGATTTATACTTCTGCGTCGGACTTACGCCGAAGACTATACGCTATAGACTACGCGTTGGTTTTCATTTATATCTCTGCGTCGTTGTCCGCGTTGACGCGCAATTACACATGCAGAGGGAGCATGTGAAACCCGGGGAGCGGTTCTAGCAATCACAGCGCTTGCGGTACGCGTAGAATTGACGTTACATTTTTGGAGAGGTGCACGTCAGGGTACGCCGAAGTGTACGCGCGCTACACAGCAACAGCGTGAGTATAAAGTATGAATTGTTTTTTTTTTACTCTGTTTAATGTAATCTTACGTGGGAAACCATGGCATGACCAAACCTAAGCTACTATAAGTAACGTTGGTCGACTTATATAGTAGTGATCATGACCTCTGACTACATAGACTGTTTCTGCTGCTCCCTGATAAAAGATACCTGTTGATACCTGTTCAGAAAAAAAACAAGAAAACTGGACTCGTTTTAACAAACTAGATAAAAGGTAATGCCCTGGCAGTGGCAAATAGCTTTGTTTAAATATTTGATTTGATTACATTAATGTTTAAGTTGAGATTTGAGATTACTGTGTAAAGGGAATACTGCTGGTATAAAAGCACCTTATTTGTTTAAAGTTATTGCACTTTTGTGTATATAGCACACATTTAAATCAAAAGTGCGCAATACACTACTTTAGAAGTCATTATTCAATTTTGCGCATAACAATGCGATTAATCGCGATTAATCGCAAGAAAACCATGCGATTAATCGCGATTAAAAATTTTAATCGTTGCCCAGCACTAGAAATAATACGAGTTAAAGTTCTGTTTTCTTCTCTGTCGTGAGAGATATTATTTATTGGATTTACACAAGGTTTTCATTTTCCATAACGGAACAATATTCCATCTTCACCAACACTGTCACAGTATCAAGCATCCAACCACAGCCTCAGTGGCGGTCAAAAACTAGTTGGCCCTTTCCCCTCTGGCAACACCTGTCACTAATTACAGCTACCCTCCTAAGTAGATGAGCCCCAATAGCTATGCCATGACCCTAGTGCCACCTATTGGCCAAACCTGGAGATAAACATTGAAATGGCTCTTACACAACCGGCCCCCAATTGGAATGGTTAACAAAATTACAATTCAAAACAAAAATTAAGGAGCCATTACCAACCTGACGTAACATTATCCAACATTTTAGTTACAGTTAGTTCACACACATTAACACTGAAATTGCCCATTTAACCTGCAGCCTCAAGCAACAGGCAGAGCTTTGTTACAGGACGTTGAATGACACTTGACTTTGTTTGCATACGTACTGAACGCACAAATCCCTTTTGATCCCGGAAAGCTTCCAACACTCTTCCCAGTGGCCAAGAGCCTCGTGGGCCAGTAGGATCCATAATAACGACAATATCTCCAGGCTTTAGATTTCTCCTGATTTCATTCCATTTTTGCCTCTCCTGCAGCAAGGGTAGATATTCCCGTACCCAACGTTTCCAAAAAAGTTCAGCAATATACTGAACTTGTTTCCATCTGCGTTTTAAAACAAGTCATGTGGCTCAAACAATCCTGGCGGCAATGATGGATTTCCTTTCATCAGAAGAATGTGGTTGGGAGTAAGTGGCTCCAAATCATTTGGATCGTCTGAGAGTTTGGTGATAGGCCGATCATTTAGGATGGCTTCAGCCTCACACATAACTGTATGAAGCCCATCATCGTTCAGGGTCTGCTGTTGAAGAACTGAACTTAGATTCCTTCTCACCATGCGGATAACCCGCTCCCAAACCCCACCATGATGTGAACCTGCTGGAGGATTAAAGCTCCACTTAACTCCCCTTTGACGCAGAGCTCCCTGAATTTTTCCATGATTCAAAGCTGCGAGAGCCTCTCTTATTTCCCTCTCTGCTCCTATAAAGTTAGTTCCATTATCAGATAAAATATGAGAAACTTGACCTCTTCTACAGATGAAACGTCGCAGAGCATTGATACATGCATCAGTGTTCAAAGAGTCAGCCACTTCGAGATGGACTGCTCTGCTTGCCAAGCAGGTTAGTATCACGCCATAGCGTTTGTCTGTACCACGTCCTTTCCTCACTGTAATTGGGCCAAAATAATCAATGCCAACGTTGGTAAATGGTGGTTTGTCAGGAAGAATCCTTTCCTCTGGCAAATCTGCCATCTTTTGCTCCTGCACCTTTCCATTATATTTCTTGCAACAGAAACATTCTGTAATGACTTTTCTTACAGTGGAGTTGGCGCTAGTGACCCAATACTTCTTCCGCAGTGTTGATAGTGTGTGATTCCGACCACTATAGCCCTGCTGCTGATGAATGTGCCTGAGGATGAGAGTGGCCACATTTTGATCCTTGGAGAGGATTAGCGGATGCTTAATCGACTCTAGCAAGGACCTTTTAGTCAGCCGCCCTCCAACTCTGAGAAGCCAATCATCCAAGCGCGGATCCAACCTGTGGATTGTACTACGCCTGCTCACTGTAGATTTCCCAGCTGACAACATGGCAATTTCCTCTCCAAATCTCTGTTGCTGACAATATCGAATGATAGCCAGCTCAGCTCCCAAAAGGTCATCTATGGACAAAATTTGCCCTCCAGGCTTGTCCTTGAACCCTTGCCTCCTCCGTGGCATATTATTGTCTGTGCTCTGCTTACCAGCAACAGCAGCTTTCTCCTCCCTCCTCCTGCGGCATTTTTCCAACAGAATGGTTTTTCATTTAAGTAACCAGGCTACTGCCACCTTGAGCTTACTCCAACTTGAGAAGTAGGTCAGTAACCGGTTTGTGGCAACATGTGAGCCATCCACAGACACAACATTCACTGTGACTTCCTTCTTGACCTCCTGATCATCTGGTTCTATGATAGTTTCTACCACATTTGTTGTCCAGTTAGCTTCTGGTTTACACAAAAAAACTTGGACCCTCTATCCACCTCCTGCCATGAATGAAGTCTCCAACCCTCACTCCTCTGGATGCCTCGTCTGCTGGATTTTCCTTGGAGCGGATGTATCGCCATTGTGAAGTTTTAGTGGCTCCTCTTATAGTCGAAACCCTGTTCGCCACAAATGTATGGAAACATTTATCCTCGTTTTTTATATACTTCAACACAGAAGTACTGTCGGTCCAAAATATTGACTGCTGCAACTGGAGTCTCAGCTCAGCCTTCAGCATCAGATCAACACGAATGGCAAGCACAGCAGCAGCCAGCCCCAGGCGAGGAATAGTAACAGTCCTTAAAGGTGTAACTCTGGCTTTGCCCATCAGGAATGCAACATGAATGTCATTCCCCTCATTCAGCATCCTGAGATATGTGACTGCTCCATATCTTGTTTCACTAGCATCTGCGAAGTGATGCAGCTGAACATGTGTTGATTGTCCAAAGCCCTTGGGCTTAATGCACCGATCAACCTTAAATTCAGACAGCATTTCCAGGTCCTCCAACCACCTGAACCACCGTTGCAAGATGTCCTGTGGTACAGTCTCATCCCATCCATAATTTCTTCTGCAAAGTTCTTGCAGCATGATTTTGGCAGGCAACACCACAGGTGCGACAAAGCCAAGAGGATCGCACACAGAACCAGCCACCGACAACACTCCACGCCTGGCGACCGGCATCCGCTGGACCTCCATCCCGAACCAGAACGAACCACCCCCAATACACCACTGCAAGCCAAGAGCTCCCCCAAGAGGAAGCCCGTCTCCATCCAGATCCAGCCCAGCCAGATCTCTAGCTCTGTGCTCCTATGAAACAGTCCGCAGCGTGGCGCGACCGCCACCAATCCACCCCACCAGAGCGAATCCTCCCGCCCGACAGAGGACAATCAAATTGTTGACCATGAAGGCAGCCCCTTCCCCAGAGGGAACGCTCCCCAGACAATCATCCACACAAAAGCTCTCCCTAACTGCCTGAAGAACTTCAGCCGGAAATTCAGACCGGCCGCCATCCGCCGCTTTTCTCAGAGCAAAGCTAGCACAACTCGGCGAGGACACCGCACCGAACAGACGGACAGCCACACGAAACTCAGCTACCTCCCTGGTGACATCTCCCTCCGGCCACCACACGAAGCGCAGGAAGTCTCTATCCTCCCCCGCAACCCTTACCTGATGGAACATTGCTTGTATGTCGCCCATAACCGCCACAGGTTCCAACCTAAACCTGAGCAGGACACCAAGCAATGCACTGGCCAAATTGGGACCCCGCAAGAGCCGCCGGCCCAAAGATGCTCCCCTAAAGGTCGCACCACAGTCAAACACCACCCGCAGACTCCTCCTCCCGGGGCGATACACACCACGGTGCGGGAGACACCACACCCCACCACCACTGCGATCCAACCGCCCCTCCGGAACCCGCTCCGCACAGCCCAGACCAATCCCGCTGCCGAGGCTCCTCCTGTATTCCTCACAAAACTGCCCGTCACCAAGGAACCTCCCTCTCAGCCCGAGCAACCTCCCCTTCACCACAGAGAAGTCGCCGGGCAGAGATACACTATCCCTTTTAAAGGGCAGCCCCAAACTGCAATGACCATCCCCAAGCGCCGCAGAACCCTCCACAATCTCCATGAACCCGATGTCCTCCACTGAAGGGCCCCCCTCCCCTGCAGCTCTCCCGCCGAAACCATGACTGCACTGGCCGTGCAGCACCTCCTCCAATCGGCCCACGGAAATCCCGCCGACAACTACCGAAGGAGATTCTGTCTCCAAGCTGCTGTCATTAGACTGCAAAGGGCCATTAAGGACCCAGCCCAATACTGTCTCAATTGCATATGGTCCTCCCCCTTGGCCATTTATGACCTCCCAAGGTTCCAATATCCTTGGAGCATTGCTTCCAATCAATAGGTCAACATTAGCCTCTAAGCTGGGAATCTGTACCTTTGCCAGATATGACCACTTTGCCAACTCTCCTTCAGAGAATACTGTCTGCACTTACAGGCATTTTCTTCTGCGTGAGGACTTCTGGTAGCTTATAGAAGACATTGCTTTCCACACTAGACACCTCCAAGTCAAACAATAAATTTGCTGGCACGACCCTTTCCTGTCCCATGGTTTGTAGCAGAAAATGGGTTTGTTTACCAGACAACCCAAGCCTTTGCATGAGATGTTCTGAACAGAAAGTGGCTGAACTGCCGGGGTCCAGAAATGCATATGTTTGTATTACTCTGCCCCCTTTGATGGATTTGACTTGGACTGGCAAGATGGAAAGGAGGCAGCTATCACTTCCGACCCCTACACGACCACAGGCTTCTTTAGATGCTGTGGTGTTAGGTCTCACAGGCTCCTTAGGTCGCTCTGTGTATGCATTGGCTTTGTCTCTCTTGTCAACATGAAGCACACTAGGATGTGTTTGACCGCAAATCCCACAGGTCGCACGCTTTCCACAATTGCGACTCATGTGCCCAGCACATAAACAGCCAAAGCAAAGCTCTTCATCCTTTAGAAAGATTATTTTATCCTGGTGCTTTTTCCTTTTGAACTGTTGACATTCCTCCAAAGAGTGACTTTGCGAACAACACACACAAATTGATCTAATAGTAGAACCATTTTCTGGCAAGACAGCCTTTCTCTCTCCAAAGTTCCTAGCTGAATGTACAGGGGCAATGGTGGTGGCAAAGCTGTTTCCTTTAAATCTTGTGCCTGGCTGCGACTTCAGCCTGTCGAACTTAGCACCACCTGTTCCTGGTGCTGAGTCCCGAATATCGCCAAACAAAGGGTCTGACAGAATACGGACATGTTTCTCAATGAATGCCACCAAATCTTTGAACAGAGCTCTGCGGTCAGATGTATGCATTATGTTATGTGCCACTGACTTCCATTGCTCCCTCAGCTTGAACGGGAGCTTAGACATGACTGTTCTCATATTGCTCGTCATGTCCAACTCCTGCATATATTGTATGTTCTCCATGACATTACAGCATGAGCGCAGAAAAAGTGAGTAGGCCTGCAGTGCATTGACATCTTCTGCCCTTATAGGCGGCCACGCAAAAACCTTTTCCATATATGCAGAGGCAACCTTATACTTGTTGCCAAAGTGTTGTTTAAGCAGCTGCTTTGCTTTAACATAACCTAGATCAGCTGTCATATGCTGGCAGCTTCGTACCAGTTCCCGTGGCTGTCCTCTCGTGAACTGTTCCAGGTAATATAAACAATCACCTTGACTGACCTTATCCTCCACTACCTGCTCAAATGCTCGCTTAAATGAAATATATTGAAGAGGATCCCCATCAAATAAGGGAATCTCTCTTGCAGGCAATAACATGAAGCGTTGCTGTTGGACCAATGCAGTAGTTATTTTGTTTTGCCGGTCCATTATGGAACAGATGTTCCCCCGTTGCTGTTCATCTACTGGCTGAGCATTGAACGAGTGGGGTCCCAAAGGTTGAGGTGGTAACATATGGTGATCGTCCGTTTGAGAACCAATCCTCTGGTTTAGCCCAGCCTGGCTTTGTTGACTAGCCTGCTGAGTTAGCATAGCTGTAGGTTGTGGATTGCCAATTGGCAGAGACCAATCCTGGCCCTGCGGTGCCTTGTGGTGGTTTACAGGCCTGTATTCCTTTGCCATAGGATTGAGCTCGTTAACAGTTGCCTTTTTCTTGCTTTTAGTCATGTAAGAACTCATTCCATTAGATGTGGTGTTAATGTCAGAGGCAGAGGCCAGCACTTCCAATTTGGCATTGGAGACAGCTAGCATAGCTTCCAGCTCAAGTTGCTCTCTTCTCCTTTTTAGTTGTTGCTTCTGTTCCTCCAATGCACGCAGTTCCTTTAAAGATGCAGCCCGAGCAAGCAGTGCAGCTCTTTCTGCCTTTTCCTTTATTCTTGTTAGTAGATTAGTAGATTTTCCACTACGAGAACTCCTCCTGCTTGATTGCTTGCTAGGAACATTTGAGACACTGTCCTCTGGCCTGATATCATCATTATCCTGCTCATCCCTTTTACCTTTTTGAGAACCTTTTTCATCCCCACATTCATCACCTTTGTTACCTTTTTTTAATTGAATAGCATATAACCAGTGGTTTACCTCAGACATAATTTCATCATTGCAGATCATTTTTGCTTTGAAGCAAATATCATGTTTTTCCTTTTCACCCTCAGGTAATATGACCAGCAAGGAATCATGAACACATTTTGCACAAATCAACAAGAGCACCCATTGTACATTGTACACCTTCTTTGTCACTTATTTGCATAAGCTCTTTGATACGTTCCCTTAGCTTAGAAGCCTGATTTAATTTAGCCTTCCTATCATTTTGCAACCTTTCCAGCTTTTGTTCAAATGCCTTTGCAGTTAATTTTACAACACGTTTTTCTTTCTCTTTTAACACACCCGAACCATTTGCTTTACTGTTCCATTCAGCTGATTGCGCAACCGCCTCAGCAGCTGACGCGTCTTTTTCAAGTAAACTCATAGTGCACTTGAACGTCACAACGATAATAATCAGCAGTCAATGTAATTTGTTTTCCACTACAAAGTTACTTTGTTCAGTTCTTTCTTCACCAATGCATTGGATTTTTACGCCCGGGTAAGTATGAGTAGTGTGCACACAACTTATGAATGGCCATTCAATTACTTTGTAGCGCTACAACATACCTTACGTTGGATGCCTTGTAGATGAATAAGAACCGTCTCACGATGTCCTCACACTGGTGAATGATGAAAGAAGTTTCTCGTTGTCCTCAAACAGTTGAGCAGACCTTAGCTTGGTTCCGGGCTGGCTGAGCACCACCGCGACCTCTCACCAATGCTGGGCTAAGCAGGGTAATCTCCCCGCTGACTCCACTTCAGCCTGTCCTCTCGCCGGGTTCCGGTGTGTAACACAGCCGGGCAGATACACAATGAGCAGCTTTCAGATGTCCGATTTCCAACGGCCACTCCGCATGTCTTTAACTCCACACGCGACGATCTTCCCGCTTCATAAAGGATAGTTTTTGACTTTGTGTAACCGCTAAGCCTAAGATTAACACAGCTGAGGGTTATGCAGAGGGTTGAAGTAGGCTAGTTGACACGCTTACCGTGGTCGCTTAGTTTTGATTCAGCAATAATACAACGAGTTAAACTTCTGTTTTCTTCTCTGTCGTGAGAGATATTATTTATTGGATTTACACAAGGTTTTCATTTTCCATAACGGAACAATATTCCATCTTCACCAACACTGTCACAGTATCAAGCATCCAACCACAGCCTCAGTGGCGGTCAAAAACTAGTTGGCCCTTTCCCCTCTGGCAACACCTGTCACTAATTACAGCTACCCTCCTAAGTAGATGAGCTCCAATAGCTATGCCACGACCCTAGTGCCACCTATTGGCCAAACCTGGAGATAAACATTGAAATGGCTCTTACCATGGCTCTTAATAAGTAAAAGCTAAATGTTGTGCTAGTCTAATACTTTTTGGAGCTTTTTGAATAACACTGTGTATTTCAGGCAAGATGAAAAAAAGTGTTAATGGAGACATTAAAAAAGTTCCCCTGCATGTGGTGAAAATCCAGCTTTTACATTTACATTTATTCATTTAGCTGACGCTTTTATCCAAAGCGACTTACAATTGCTATATTTCAGAGGTCGCACGCCTCTGGAGCAACTAGGGGTTAAGTGTCTTGCTCAGGGACACATTGGTGTCTCACAGTGGATTCGAACCCGGGTCTCTCACACCAAAGGCATGTGTCTTATCCACTGCGCCATCACCACCTTTTAATGTTGTTTATATGTCTATGTGGTGTTTTTAATATGCTTTAGGACAAACCATGCGCAAATTCATAAGTCAACACCATTGCTGAGTATTTTCTCCTTAAATCTGCAGTGAACCAAAGACAGTCTCAAAAACACGGTTTGAAATCGCTGGTGTTTCTGACATACAAACTACCTTGTAATCAATCAGATTATTTTGCATATTCAAAGAACCACGTTTAATAAATGAGGCAAGGGTGTAGAGTTACATTCAAGCTATTTTAAGGCATGAAGATTTTTTTTCCAAGGAAAAAACGTTTAAATATGTAATTTTGGTGATCAAAGATGAATTTAAAGGGATAAAATTATTGGCTACAGGGGGATTTAATGCATTGCATAGTACCATTATGCATGTACAGAGGGGTTTGAAACATTGATATGAGTAAATATGCATTCAGCCAACAATACACACTTCAAGACACAGTAGCTACTATAACCCAATGACTTTTAGTGTGTGTATATGTGTAATGAATGGCCAGAAGTGTAATAGGAAGCGGTTACCGTGCAGCTTGGAAGTTAATTCAGATTTTCTGCTGGATGTCCTGTTATAGATTTACTATAGCATGTTTTAAAGCCTGTGTCATATTTGAAATGCAGGTATAAAGGCCTCTAAATTATCAACACGATCAAACGTTGTTGAAAAAAATCTGTTGTTCACGATCTACTTCATGCCTTCTGTTGTCTGATTGACATTTTTTAGCAAATAAAAGCCTTTTAGTACAACAGTGAAAACTTACCTTCAGCTCGTGCTTCACGTGTCTTTTTGCTGTGAAGTCTTCACTGATTTTATAAAGTAAACGTAAGAATAATTTGCATATTGTAAGTAATATTTTAAGATGAAGATCATGTTCATATAGCCTATGCGAGTATCAGATATATAGCCTAATACATTAGGCTTTTGAGTAAGGTTTATTGTTCCTCTCTCAATCATCTTTGTATTGCATATATTTTAAAGTACAAAGCTTTGATCATAAAACTAAGCATTTAAATATCATCTTGCTAAGGCAGATAGAGTGACAATTGATAAATATGTATTTCATGTAAGTAGCCTGACACTGTCACAAAGATCAGAATTTCATCGTACTTTTTGGTCATATAAATTTCAGCAACTGCACCAAATGGCGTATTTTTGCTCAGTTTGGGCTTTTGAATAAAACTGAGGTGTTTTTTCTTCCAGCATGTGAACTCCATATTCTCAAATGAGCCTTTAAAGCCTCATTTATAAAACATTACACAAAAAAAACTTGAAATAAACGGCAATATGCTTACATTTTTTTTAAATATACATTCTGTATAAAGTTTCAACAAACTGTTCCATTTAATAAACAAATAAATACCTTCTGTAAAAATATGCATGCTACAGTATTACAGTTCAATAAAAGCACACTTGGCATTGCATGTTGTTTACAGCTCACAAATTTACATGAATAGCCTAGCGTATAGGAACTGTATGCAAAAATTCTGTAGGCCTATGCATCACCAGTTGGTCATCTACAAATTATCAAAATGTGCCTAAACAACTGACAATGCATGGAGTAGTGTCCCACAATGCAATTCATTTAACTTCTTCCTGTTAAAGCAACACTATGTCGTTTTTGCGGTTTTTGCTCTCGGGGTCCCCCTACAGTTGGGAAACAGTATTGTCTTCTACTACTGTCGTAAAATCTGTCATGGTTACACCAGGCGATACACGTGTGCATTTGTTGACAAGCCGATACTGTCTTGAGTTCTCGCGGGCAGACTGCCAGCGTTGCGTGTGAAATTTCTTCATCCCAGGTAAACTGGCATATATTTCAGCATGTCATATGAATATAATTTCATGGGTTTTATTTTTTTCAAACGTCAAAAGATCGCGTAGCTCACGTTTACAAGACAGCGTCATTATAGTAGCCTATTGTCTACTGTTTTACATAACGGATATGCTAATTCAATTCAATGTTTGTGTGGTAGGTAATATTCATATATCGTCAATATTATAATATCAAGCTACCATAGATGAATCTGCAAATTTGAAAATCGATTTGCATTATAGCCAGAGTAAAAATAAATACACAAACATATCAGCCTGCTGACATTAGGATAGTTATCCTGAAAGATTTTTTATTATAACCATCGTAAACTAGCATGTTAGTGTAGCTACCAGATTGATAATTCGCTACTCCACTAGCATTACTTGATTCATGAAGATAAATGGAGGACCAGATAGATTCCGTAACATGGCCAGGCCATGTTATTCAGCCTTTTACATTTCGCACGGTAGTCAGCTCCCTGACTCCCTGATTTATTTATAAATGTATAAACACTTTACAGATGACTGACTGCTGCGCTTGTGACAGGGTGCATGTTACTGAAGGAACGAGCATTGAGAGAGAGAGAGACGGTCGCGCGCGCGCACTCTCACCGTCTTCAAACTGTCTTGCTCTCCCTCCAATAGTGATCCTCGTCCGGTCTTTTAATTTGTCTCTCTCCCTTTTTCTTCTTTTAGTCACCTCTGACAAAACCTTTGCCTTCTTCCTTTTAGTTGTTGCTTTGGTCATGACAACAACATACAGGCGGGTATCAAACGCTAGTTGGGCTCTCACGTCAGAATCTGAGGAAGTGGGGGAAGTGACGTATGCCGTAAAGCAGTCGAATTTTGTAGTTTTTTTTGTGCTCGGGTTCCTACCACTGATCTATATAATGACTGGATAGCTCATGACGTTCTAAACTGCCATCAGGCAGTGAAGCCACCGGAAGTGTTCGAGCGGCCATCTTACGATTCCCTACCAGCAGAGGGCTCCAACGCCCGTTATACAGAGATTGGTACTGGTAGGCCCGACGGCACTTTAAAGATGAACCAACCGCTGAGCAGCATACAAGTGTAAAACGACGTTCACAAAAGGACGTAGAAAAACTGCCACAGGTTGTAATTCAAGCCCTATAAGTAGTTATTTATATGCAAAATTGTCGCTATGCCCGTGTTGTTTTCTCCGAGGCAAGAGTAACGGTAAAGGCCAATTTATACTTCTGCGTCGAACTCACGCCGTAGCTACGTCGTAGGCTGTGCGTAGCACGCGTACCCTTCGGCGTACCCTGACGTGCACCTCTCCAAAAATGTAACAATGCGTCAATTCTACGCGGACGCAAGCGCTGTGATTGGTCTGCTCAAACCGCTCCCTCGGGTTTCACATGCTCCCTCTGCGTGCGTCAACGCGGACAACGACGCAGAAGTATAAATTAAAATCAATGCGTAGTCTACGGCGTAGAGGCTCCGGTGTAGGTCCGACGCAGAAGTATAAATCAGCCTTAATGCTGCTGCTTCTTTAACAAGCAACGATAAAACAGTCAACAGTAGCCTATAAGAAACATCAGAGGAGCAATAATCACAATTAAGTGTCCAATAGCGACACCATTTAACAGCTTCAAAAGAGCTTTGTGCAGAGTTCGTTTACCGTTACATTAACCCATACAATTTGTATTATGCATGTCCTGAACATGTACTTGCTAAGCAAACACTTTATATGAACAAACTACTAATCTATAAAACACAATCGGTCTTCCGACCTCGTTGAAGGCGGTGAGAGAGTGCGCGCGCGCGGCCGGGGCTCTCTTTCTCTGCTCGTTCTTATGCGCCCTGTCCACTGATCTAAATAATTCGTTGTTACGACGACTTTGTTCCCTCGTTTTAATAAATCCTGGACACGTTGAACTAATTCCCTCCCTCGTTTTGATTTAACGAATTACAACGTGGCCACAATATAGTAAGACGAGGGAACAAATTAGTATAGCCTGCTGAGGTATTATTAATTTGTGGCCACTAAACAATATTCAAAAATATAGGTCTTTAGCATTCACTATATAATTAATAGTATCAAACTGTTTTTCTTACCTGTGAAGATAGCTCTTCAGTGAAGGCCGACTAGTGTTCTCATACAGCTTTTTATTAGGCTACTTTTGCAAAGAAATTGCCGTTTTTTAATAAGCTGGACAAATGTCCGACTTTAAACAAATACCCATTTAAATGCTTAGGATGTTTGCGTTGTGAGAATGTACAGGGATACTTTAGATTTAAAAACTGTGTCTCGTTAGGCAATGTTTTTTCAGTCAAATCATAAAATTTCCTATTGATTCAATAGAATGCGTGAGCTCAAAGGGAATACCAATATGGCGGCGCGGTGGCTTCACTGTTTATGACGTCATGAGCTAGCCAGTCATTAGTCCAGTACTATATAGATCAGTGGTTCCTACCCGAAACCCGAAGTTACATAGTGCCAGTAAAAGCGATACAGACACTGTCAGGCTATGGCAGACGTGTCATTCAACCTATTGTAAGTCGATGTACCATCACAAGGGTCTTGGAAATATATAATGAAGGTTGAAAAACTACATAGTGTTACTTTAAAACATTTCCTCCAACATTACTTACTAGATTACTGGCTAAGTGACAACAATGTAGAACACTTTTGTTTGGAGTTAATTGTTGCATAATGACTGTGCTGTTTCATAATCGTACAAAAGTAAGCACTAGGCAGTGTTCTGTAACTTGCACACTAGTATTTTATTGTGAACAAAAACATTTATTTCGGTATACTACGTCCCTACCAACAAATGTTTTTTTTTATTTTTATTTATTTTTTTATTGCATTTTATAACAGGAGTACAAATAACCATACAGGTCAGGGGTAAACAAAACGGAAAAAAACGAAGAAACCCGATTAACAAAGCTGCAGGGTACATTAGTATCGTGCCTCCATCTGCCGTACAGACCCTGTTACTGCAGTCAATGCTCAAATACCACAAGTCTCCAGTAGGCGGAGCCACACTTCCATATATGGTCAGTTTCTTACTGCAGTGGGCGGGACCTTTCATTCGATTGGTTCAACGGTTGTCGATCACCTCTGGTCAATAGCAAACGAGCTAACTAGCTCCACACAGGCAAAATACTGTCTGAAACATAACAGCGAAAAATCGGCGGGTTACTTATTTAAATGTATTTATTTATTTTTTATATATCGAAACGTTAGATCGGAAAATTGCAGAAACTGGGGCGAAAGGAGAGGTATGTTGATTATTGTGTCAGTAATAAGTTAATCGGAAACAGTAGCTCAGCTTACACGCTACTAGACAAACATATTAGCTTAACGCTGATGCAAATAACTACATCAATATTTCGGTGTTATTAAACACATAGCAGTACTCGTTAAAGATATAAGAATAATTCACAGAATAATTCACGTTCTGTAAATTCTTCCATTAAGTAACGTTATATCCTTGTTAGTATAAATAAACCCCATCTGTTTGCTGGTTTGTTTATTTGTTTTGCTAACTTGTGTGCCGTTGTTGTTGTTGTGAACATTTAATTAACATTATGTGTATATAGTAAACATAGCTGTCGCTCTATATGGCTGTATTAACCTTCTTGTTTAAAAAGCTCGCAAGTCTAACAGATCTAGATGTAACGTTAGCCTAACCTTTCATTTCTTGAACATCTCTACATAACATCTATAAACGTAATATTTGTTATGTTTACTATTAAATAATCATATTTCATTTAATTTATAATGATAGTAATAATGGTAAAAAAAAAAAAAAAAAAAGAGTATTTAAAGGGATAGTTCACCCAAAAATGAACATTCTGTCATCATTTACTCGCCTTCAAGTTGTTCCAAACATGTTTGTTTCTTTCTTCTGCTGAACACAAAATAAGATATATTGAAGAGTATGACAAACCAAACAGTTGATGGAGAATATATTTTTTTCAAAATATTTTCTTTTGTGTTCAGCAAAATAAGTAAATTTGTACAGGTTTGGAAAAACTTGTAAAAAAAAATAGTAATTTTTCGGTGAGTATCCCTTTAAGTGAGCACAGTCTAACAAGTGTGTGTAACATACATTCAGGTGTAAGTTTGTTAGACACACGAGAAGATAAAGCCCCTGTTAGCCGTTGCTGAATTGTTGTTTTTGGCTGTGATCAAACTGAAAACATAGAAGCCTCTGCGTATTAGTATCGGAGAATAAAACAAATAATTATATTAATAAATAATTCGTATTTTGTTCGAATTCTGTTAAATAAGTTGCAGTTGATTTTTGTATTCTTACTTTATTAACTTCCTAATATTTCTATTAAAGACTACCCATAAAGCACCTCAAAACAGTTGAAAAACTGCCTAATAAATGTATTAGTGTACATAAATCAATTAAACGGTAGTAAAGACATGAAGAAAATCCCTATTTAAGAAGCTTTGTGAAAAGCAGTTTGATTAATTTTGTTTGTTTTCTGTAATACAGTAGTCAACATTTGAAGTGGATCAAAACCTTTCATCAAAGTTATACATGAATTTTGAACAATACCCGTTCTATAACTTTGATGAACTTTTTTGATCCACTTCAAATGTTGACTACTGTATATTTGATAATTTATCTTGGTTTGTTTCGCTCTGTAGGAGAATGGTCGTCCCTGTTAATAATAACTGTATTTGTTTACGTAAATAAATGAGGAAAATCCCTATTAACCAAGCATTGTGAAATGCATTTTGATGAATTTTCTTGTTTTTCTGTAATATGTTTGATAATTTATCTTTGTTTGTTTTTCGCTCTGTAGGAGAATGGTCGTCCCTGTTAATAATAAATGTATTTGTTTACGTAAATAAATGAAGGAAATCCCTATTAAAGAAGCATTTGTGAAATGAATTTTGATGAATTTTCTTGTTTTTCCGTAATATGTTTGATCATTTATCTTGGTTTATTTGGCTCTGTATTAGAATGGTCGTCCCTGATGGTGGAAGTGTCATTCAGCCAGCCGATAATGGTGACGCCGCCGGGACGATGTCCAGTTCTGAGCCCGGGTTCGGGCCGACCCTGACCACAGCGGAGCTCGAGGAGGTGCGGAAGCTTCAGGAGCTGGTGCGACGCCTGGAGGTCCAGAATCAAGCCCTGCGCAACAGGGGCAGCAAACTAACTAACAGCAACCTCACCACAGGGACTAACATTAACACCCTGGACGAGGTCATGGACACGTCCCCCAGAGCAGAGGATGCTGGGAGCTCGCTGTCTCCTCCAGCGGGCAGCAGTAGCAGTGAGGACATGTCTCCGCTGCCTGACGCCTGCAGGCCTGAGGATGAGGACGGGTTCTTGAGCTCACCGTCCGGCTCCAAACACACGCTGGCACGCTTTAGCACGGGTCTGTGTCCAGAGGTCTGCGGTTCAGAGGCGCTGGGAGCGGGTCACATGGGAATGGACCAGTCCGCCCTGGACGAGGTGGATGTACTCGACTTGGAGACGTGTGCTCAGGCCGACGATGAAGACAGCTGGTGGGTTTATTGATCTTTCGGTAACACTTTATTTAACTGTGTCCTCCTTGTTACACACGAGGAACATTAATTATAATGACTATAAATTATGCGTAATTACATGCATCCACTAACCCTAAACCAAACCCTATCCCTTATAGCAGGGGTGGCCAGTCCTGTTCTAGGAGATCTACCTACAGACAAAGTTCAGTTCCAACCCTGATCCAACACAAATATCAAGTGCGCATGAAGATCTTAAAGGGAAAGTTCACCCAAAAATGTAAATTAGCCCATGATTTACTCACCCTCAAGTCATCCTGTATCTGACATTCTCCTTTCAGACGAACACAATCTGAGTTATATTAATAAAAATGTCCTGGCTCTTCCAAGCTTTATAATGGCTGTTTCTGTTTTGAAGTCCATAAAAGTGCATCTATCCATCCTAAAAGATCTCCACACGGCTCCGGGGGGTTAATAAAGGCCTTCTGAAGCAATACGATGAGTTTGTGTAAGAAAAATATCCATATTTAAAATGTTATGAAGTACAATAACTATCTTCCGGCCAAACGAACATAAGGATTCCACTTAAAGGGTTAGTTCACCCAAAAATGAAAATTAAGTCATTCATTACTCACCCCCATGCTGTACCAACCTCGTAAGACCTTCGTTCATCTTCGGAACACAAATGAAGATATTTTTGATTAAATCTGAGAGGTGGATCAGAGGTGGAGAAGTGGCTCAACTATAAGTTTATCAAGCGACGAGACTACTTTTTTCCCCCAAAAAAACATAAATAACGACTTTATTCGACTATTCCTTTTCTTCCTTGTGGGCCTGAGACGAGAGTTCAAGAGATTTCCATGACGCATGCGCGAGAACTGAACAAGAAGTATTAGAAAAAGAACGTCCTCTTCTCAGTTCTCGCGCATTCGTCGTGGAAATCTCTTCAACTCTCGTCTCGGGCCCACAAGGAAGAAAAGGAATAGTTCGAATAAAGTCGTTATTTATGTTTTTTTTTCGGGAAAAAAGTAGTCTCGTCGCTTGATAAACTTATAGTTGAGCCACTGTAGGCACATGGAATATTTAAACATTTCCTTTAATGACTTTCTGGGCCGTCAAGTTTCATTCCCTTAGGAAGCCTATGGAGGAGTGATCCACCTCTCAGATTTAATCAAAAATATCTTCATTTGTGTTCCGAAGATGAACGAAGGTCTTACGAGGTTGGTACAGCATGGGGGTGAGTAATTAATGACTTAATTTTCATTTTTGGGTGAACTAACCCTTTAAGTCTAAAGCGCAACTTATATGAGTTAATGCGACGAACTGCTGATATTTACGCAGTTCGCTACTTCCAGTGTCACAAGTTGCGTAAGTTGCGCTTTAGGCGTAAGTAGACTGTGTTTGGCTGGAAGCTAGAATTTTACTTTGTAACGTGTTAAACATGAATATTTTTTTTACACAAACTCATTGCTTCGCTTCAGAAGACCTTTATTAACCCCCCGGAGCCGTGTGGAGATCTTTTATGATGGACAGATTCACTTTGATGGACAGAAACAGCCATTCACTGCCATTCTAAAGCTTGGAAGAGCCCGGACATTTTTTAATATAACTCCGATTGTATTCTTCTGAAAGAAGAATGTCATATAGGCTGCACCTAGGATTGTTCAGGGTGAGTTAATCATGGGTAAATCAAATGTTCATTTTTGGGTGAACTATCCCTGTAATTACCAGATTCAGTTGTCTGATAAGGGTTGGGCTGAACTTTGCAGGAAGGTAGATCTCCAGAAACAGGAGTAAATACATGTTGGGGATTAATGTTACTCATTACTTAAATGTATAATTACGCAAAGACACCTTAAAATAAAGTGTAATCGTTTTTATTATTATTATGTCATGTAGCACTGAATATTTTCTACACTTTTTCTTTGGAAAATGCAGGAGTGTCATGCAAAACTCATCTCCACGATGCTAGGGTTGCTTCGTTGTCGTATGCTATGTTAGTAAGGTATTGCTAAGTGGCTCCTTACTGGATCAATTTAAAAGAGCCCTCCTTTAATGTACACCCAAAAACTCTCAACTCTCACCCTTAAAGGTTGTATCAGCGATTGTGGGTGAAGAAAACAAAACAAACAAACAACACCCGCCCCTCTCGGTGATTGGTTAGAACACTGTTTATTTTGATTTTGAGTGGTGGTTGTACACTGATGTGCTTTGTGTTTCATAGTGAACTGTTGCGCTGTTATCATTTACATGCGTCTCAGCAGCTCGGCTAACAAACACCATCTCTGGGTTGCTTATAACGTTCATCCGGGAACGCAACAAATGCCATTTCACCAGATTTCTAATGTAAATCATTTATAAACCTACGCCAACTGTTTCTAAATATGCAAACTGTTGTTCATTGCGATTTCACAATTAAAGTTTAAACCTTCTTTGTAGCATTTCTGTTGTAAAGGCCAAATATCAAAGATTAAAGGTGCTGTATGTAAGCAAGACAGTGCAGTCCAAATGCAATCCCGCTCCCTCCTTTTTGAGTTGTCAAAAAGTACCGACTTCGGTACCAAGTCGGTACTGAAATTTAAAAAATGTGACGCTTTGAAGTTTGAGCGCTGTTGAGCGGAATCGTAAACACCTCTGATTGTGTTCACCCGCTCATCGGATTTGTCTGTGATTGGCTACAATGATCAGCGCTTCAAACACATGTTGTAAATATACATTAATGCCGCTCTTCACCGAGCGCTTGCACAGATACAGACGGGAGCGTTTGAAAGTCCGCTGATAGACGCCTGCTTGTGCTTTAAACACTCCCGCTATCGTTTTTTAAAACGCTTTCAAACACTTCTGTGCGTTGATCATTGTAGCCAGTCGGTACTTTTTTGACAAGGGCATCACACTTTAGAACAAACCTCATTGGTTCTCATGCAATACATTGAGTTTCTGTGATCATCATATGTGATGTGTTTTATATGTGAATAAAAGCCTAAATTAAATCTGTTCATCATATAAAGTGATCAGATCTCCTCACAAAACTTGGATTAAACTCTCAGATTTTCATTACAAATGTCATGATTTGTGTTTTGAAGATGAACCAAAGTCTTATGAGCTTGGAATGACATGAGTAAATGTAATTTATTGTGAGATCTTGTGACTACTGTCATTCTGAATGTAACAGTGATGCATCGGTGAATGAGGCCGTGATTTGAGAGAGGCTGAGAGAGTGGGATCTTCCTGTGTAAACACGGGACGTCCAGTGGCATCTCTAGAATCACAGTGGAAGCCTGGCCTTACCATGTTAGTGCTGGGGTCAGTAGCTGTTCTTCTGTGGTTGAGCTGTTTTAAATCCACTTTGGATATTAGGGAAGGTCAGGCTGAAAGGTGCAGTGCCTATGTGAAGTTTTGTTTAGCCCAATGAATAAATTTTACTCTTGATTGGCAAAATTTGTTTTTTAGGTGCTGCAAGGATTACTGCAAGAGGTGGTTTTGCATTAAGGTTGGGCGATATGGACAAAAAAAATGTTGTTTTGTCTGAATGGCAATATACAGTAGCCTATATATCTTGGCATCTTCTACTTTTTTTCTATTTGGATAAAAATAGTAAAAAAAAAATCTAATTAATTACAAAAAATATTTCATATAATTAAACTGCCCAATGTTTTCCTACAAACAGTGCTCATGCTGAAGGCTATGAAATATAGGCTGTGTCCGAAATCTCCATTCAAACCACTACTCCCTAACCCCTATGTAGGGGGTAGGGAGTAGAGCACTATATAGTGAGCTCACCAGCATAATAGAAACACCACTTTCGGACACTACTCGATCGTCTCTCGGCGCCGTTGATTTCGTCATTACTGTCGCACTATTTAAACGCGCCATCATCTGTCAGCTGGTGCCAGCTCTGGGCTAAATAGATTTTTTTGTTATAAATACATTACATTATATTGTGCTTATTTCTCCAAAATAGTAAAATTAAAAGTCATTTCTGGCCGTTTCTGTTATAATGCGTTACTCCACACATGATTATAACTTATAAACATAAATAAAATGAATACACATTTCATATATTTTCATTTTCGCGCCACACCGTTTTCTCTTGCCTGTCGACATTAGGGAAAAAAAAAACAGATCTACGTTATCAAATATCTTGCTCATAATACTCTTAATAAAACAGCTTTTATTCCCATATTTTATTCCCAGGCACATTTTGGCAATTCCAAACCATATTACTCTTAAAAACTACTATTAATGTTGTATTTAATCATTTATTTATTTATTCCCAAAATGTGCCTGGGAATAAAATATGTTCAGAAAATCAACGTGCCTAATAATTCTGCACACACTATACAAAACGAAATATGCATTTTGACAAACAACAAACAAATCTGTCAGTATTATTAACGGTGATGGCAATGTAGTCAAATAATAAAAGGTAGAATTTCATGTATATGAATACTCAAAATACTCCTTCGCAAGAATTTGACACAACTCACTCCCATCCAGCTGGCGAGGCAAAAAGCTTCCCTGAGAAGAGGTGGTCCTTCTCTCTCCTCAGGCGAATAAATGTGGCCACATCATCGTCGGTCCCTGACGAGATCAAAATAAATTGACAATCCATTCTTGCTTTTATTTGTATTCAAATATGTTAGTTTAGCGGCGTGACACATTTGTTAATAACGTTACTGTACAGTAGAGGGCTAATGTTAGCAAGCTGGGTCGTTAGGCAGGATTTGTGCCGTAATGGGGCAATACGTGCTTACAAACAATTTATACATGTCTAACAAAATTGTAGAACTACTACATAGCCTATCATAAGTTAAACGAGAAAGAACATAACTTACATTTGTATGACAAATTCGTATTGTCGCGCTGCTCTCCTTGAAGTCCATCCGCAATTTTTACGATCAGCGCAATGCATGATGGTATGTAGGGCTTGGGTTAGTGACCATCGGTTGTACACTACTTTTTAAAATGCATTCTGGGATACATTGAGTGGACTATATAGGGTATAATAATCATCACTATACATTCGGACAGCACTACAAAATGGCGAGCTCACTATATAGTCCACTATATAGTGAGTAGTGGGAGATTTCGGACACAGCCATAGTGAATGTAACCATGTAGGCTATGATATACATTGTACAAAAAAAAAAAAAGGTTATAATTAAGTTGTAACAACAATCTTAGTCAGAATTATTGTGCTGTCTGTTTGGTGCACATTACGCTTGTTTACTGAAGTCTAGTTTATCAGAGACTCGCTTGCTTAAGACTCGTCCACTCCTGACAGCAAGATGGAAATATTTGCAAGACTTTCTAACATTTACAGATGGAGAATATACCTGTGAAATGTAAGTTGCACCTAGAAAAACACGACATCTCTAACGCATTAAACAGCACAAGTAGTCAAAGCTTCTGACGGGGGACGCCCTTAGTATAACGCATGACTTCGGTTTAGGACAAGTCGGATAACGCACATTCCCCACAGCAACTCACTGCTTGTCCTCCGCTATTTTTCAGATGCGCTCGTAGTATCAAACTACGGCATATCTATATAAACTGGATTGCCTCATCCTATATTGTTTATAAAAATATATTACGATATAGCGTACAAACTCGATATACTGCCCAGCCCTATTTTGGAT
Organism: Gila orcuttii; assembly: GCA_026230005.1. Classification (NCBI taxonomy): domain Eukaryota; kingdom Metazoa; phylum Chordata; class Actinopteri; order Cypriniformes; family Leuciscidae; genus Gila; species Gila orcuttii. Next base: position 36,211,767 of record JAPDVR010000016.1, read on the forward strand.
TAAAATATGCGGGAAATGTTTCTGAAAAATGTTTCTAAGGCTATGTTTACACGGAAACAATCTGAAGAGAAAACACAAAAGTGGCGTTGCGTTATCACTTTTATTCTGCGTTTAGACTAGCGTTATGGGGGGGAAATCTGCGTGCATATGTTGACGCAAAAGTGTGTGAAATTCGATGTAGTATGCACTCCAGGCGGCTAGGTGGCAATGTGAAGCAATGCCACACAACAACACCAAGTCTGCGCGCCTGCGTACAACCTTCCTTCTACTTCTCTCCCTAGTATCGCGAAATCAAAACATGGCGAAGCGAACAGCAAAAAGACTCTTGTACGTTTATCAGAGCTGCCAGGGCAACTTGAAGGTCCGACGTATGGAAATAATACGACATGTTGGTTGTTATTTTCCTGTACTGGCGCATGCCTGTGACGTAAACGCGTACTCGATGAGAGCCACCGTGAGCAGATTTGCGTTTTTACCCTTTAGACGGGAACGCGACTGTGGAGCGTTTTTAAGATTTCCACTCTGGAGGGTGGTTTCACTTTTTTGCGTTTTTAAGCCCCAAAAATGCCGTCGCCGTGTAAACGAAAGGCACATCAGATCAAATATTTTTACGTTTTCACCCGCGAGTGTTCTCGTGTAAACAGGGCCTAAAATGACTACTAGTGAAGCCAAAGTGTGATCTTGGGATACTCGCCAAGACGGGCATTCTGACACAATTTTGTGTAAATTTGTCCTCTTAAATACAAGAAGACATGAAAGAGAATTCAATTTAGTATTCGCATGAGACTTTCTGAGCGCTCGCTTCTGATATGTGTGCACAGAAAACCAAACTGAGTTCTCTTTCGCATCATCTTGCGCTTGACTGTTTAAACTTGCAAGGCGTAAGAACCCGAGCAAATGATAAACGTTTGTGACCAAAAATTTTATCTATTTCAGAATATCTTTTGCGCTGAAAGGTGCACCTGCATTTCATGTTAAGCACTGAATGAATAACAGGCTTATTGTTGAAAGGTAAATAAGAGGATGATATCTAGTGGAAAAGACTAATAATACCGTTCACGTTAATCAGATATTATGTTCAGTGTTTGTGGAAAAAATATCTAGAGCTGCCCCCGACTATTTTCCTAGTCGACTAGTAGACGTTCATTTATGCCATTAGTTAATTTAATTATTTGAATTAGAAAATGGTTTGAGTTTCAGGTCTAAGAAAGAATATTACATGTAACGTTGTTCTACATTACAGAGAAATACTAAACCATAATAAAAGCCTTTAAAATATAAATTAAGCACTCAAACGATCGGATGAAGCTTACCACAGCGACACTGGCAAAGGTAATGAATGTGTTGGGGACAGTAGAAGGATTAACATTCGAATAATTTATTGATAAACTAGTGTTTTCTGGATGATTTCAGCTGCAAAGATGCAGTTGACGACACTGACTCTCATCATCTCCACAGTATAGTGGATTCATCTCTCATCATCTCCACAGTATAGTGGATTCATCTCTCATCATCTCCAGTATAGTGGATTCATCTCTCATCATCTCCACAGTATAGTAGATTCATCTCTCATCATCTCCACAGTATAGTGGATTCATCTCTCATCATCTCCAGTATAGTGGATTCATCTCTCATCATCTCCACAGTATAGTGGATTCATCTCTCATCATCTCCAGTATAGTGGATTCATCTCTCATCATCTCCAGTATAGTGGATTCATCTCTCATCATCTCCACAGTATAGTGGATTCATCTCTCATCATCTCCAGTATAGTGGATTCATCTCTCATCATCTCCACAGTATAGTGGATTCATCTCTCATCATCTCCAGTATAGTGGATTCATCTCTCATCATCTCCAGTATAGTGGATTCATCTCTCATCATCTCCACAGTATAGTGGATTCATCTCTCATCTCCACAGTATAGTGGATTCATCTCTTAGTGGATTCATCTCTCATCATCTCCACAGTATAGTGGATTCATCTCTTAGTGGATTCATCTCCACAGTATATTGGATTCATCTCTCATCATCTCCAGTATAGTAGATTCATCTCTCATCATCTCCAGTATAGTGGATTCATCTCTCATCATCTCCAGTATAGTGGATTCATCTCTCATCATCTCCACAGTATAGTGGATTCATCTCTCATCATCTCCACAGTATAGTGGATTCATCTCTTAGTGGATTCATCTCTCATCATCTCCACAGTATAGTGGATTCATCTCTCATCATCTCCAGTATAGTGGATGCATCTCTCATCATCTCCACAGTATAGTGGATTCATCTCTCATCATCTCCACAGTATAGTGGATTCATCTCTTAGTGGATTCATCTCTCATCATCTCCACAGTATAGTGGATTCATCTCTTAGTGGATTCATCTCTCATCATCTCCACAGTATAGTGGATTCATCTCTTAGTGGATTCATCTCTCATCATCTCCAGTATAGTGGATTCATCTCTCATCATCTCCACAGTATAGTGGATTCATCTCTAATCATCTCCACAGTATAGTGGATTCATCTCTCATCATCTCCACAGTATAGTGGATTCATCTCTCATCATCTCCACAGTATAGTGGATTCATCTCTCATCATCTCCAGTATAGTGGATTCATCTCTCATCATCTCCACAGTATAGTGGATTCATCTTTCATCATCTCCACAGTATAGTGGATTCATCTCTCATCATCTCCACAGTATAGTGGATTCATCTCTCATCATTTCCACAGTATAGTGGATTCATCTCTCATCATCTCCACAGTATAGTGGATTCATCTCTCATCATCTCCACAGTATAGTGGATTCATCTCTCATCATCTCCAGTATAGTGGATTCATCTCTCATCATCTCCACAGTATAGTGGATTCATCTCCAGTTTAATGGATTCATCTCTCATCATCTCCAGTATAGTGGATTCATCTCTCATCATCTCCAGTATAGTGGATTCATCTCTCATCATCTCCACAGTATAGTGGATTCATCTCTCATCATCTCCACAGTATAGTGGATTCATCTCTCATCATCTCCAGTATAGTGGATTCATCTCTCATCATCTCCACAGAATAGTGGATTCATCTCTCATCATCTCCACAGTATAGTGGATTCATCTCTCATCATCTCCAGTATAGTGGATTAATCTCTCATCATCTCCACAGTATAGTGGATTCATCTCTCATCATCTCCACAATATAGTGGATTCATCTATTAGTGGATTCATCTCTCATCATCTCCACAGTATAGTGGATTCATCTCTTAGTGGATTCATCTCTCATCATCTCCACAGTATAGTGGATTCATCTCTTAGTGGATTCATCTCTCATCATCTCCACAGTATAGTGGATTCATCTATTAGTGGATTCATCTCTCATCATCTCCACAGTATAGTGGATTCATCTCTTAGTGGATTCATCTCTCATCATCTCCACAGTATAGTGGATTCATCTCTTAGTGGATTCATCTCTCATCATCTCCACAGTATAGTGGATTCATCTATTAGTGGATTCATCTCTCATCATCTCCACAGTATAGTGGATTCATCTCTCATCATCTCCACAGTGTAGTGGATTCATCTCTTAGTGGATTCATCTCTCATCATCTCCACAGTATAGTGGATTCATCTCTCATCATCTCCACAGTATAGTGGATTCATCTCTCATCATCTCCACAGTATAGTGGATTCATCTCTCCATAGTATAGTGGATTCATCTCTCATCATCTCCACAGTATAGTGGATTCATCTCTCATCATCTCCACAGTATAGTGGATTCATCTCTCATCATCTCCACAGTATAGTGGATTCATCTCTCCATAGTATAGTGGATTCATCTCTCATCATCTCCACAGTATAGGGGATTCATCTCTCATCATCTCCACAGTATAGTGGATTCATCTCTCATCATCTCCACAGTATAGTGGATTCATCTCTCATCATCTCCAGTATAGTGGATTCATCTCTCATCATCTCCACAGAATAGTGGATTCATCTCTCATCATCTCCACAGTATAGTGGATTCATCTCTCATCATCTCCAGTATAGTGGATTAATCTCTCATCTCCACAGTATAGTGGATTCATCTCTCATCATCTCCACAGTATAGTGGATTCATCTATTAGTGGATTCATCTCTCATCATCTCCACAGTATAGTGGATTCATCTCTTAGTGGATTCATCTCTCATCATCTCCACAGTATAGTGGATTCATCTCTTAGTGGATTCATCTCTCATCATCTCCACAGTATAGTGGATTCATCTATTAGTGGATTCATCTCTCATCATCTCCACAGTATAGTGAATTCATCTCTTAGTGGATTAATCTCTCATCATCTCCACAGTATAGTGGATTCATCTATTAGTGGATTCATCTCTCATCATCTCCACAGTATAGTGGATTCATCTCTCATCATCTCCACAGTATAGTGGATTCATCTCTCATCATCTCCACAGTATAGTGGATTCATCTCTTAGTGGATTCATCTCTCATCATCTCCACAGTATAGTGGATTCATCTCTCATCATCTCCACAGTATAGTGGATTCATCTCTCATCATCTCCACAGTATAGTGGATTCATCTCTCATCATCTCCACAGTATAGTGGATTCATCTCTCATCATCTCCACAGTATAGTGGATTCATCTCTCATCATCTCGACAGTATAGTGGATTCATCTCTCATCATCTCGACAGTATAGTGGATTCATCTCTCATCATCTCGACAGTATAGTGGATTCATCTCTCATCATCTCCACAGTATAGTGGATTCATCTCTCATCATCTCCACAGTATAGTGGATTCATCTCTCCATAGTATAGTGGATTTATCTCTCATCATCTCCACAGTATAGTGGATTCATCTCTCATCATCTCCACAGTATAGTGGATTCATCTCTCATCATCTCCACAGTATAGTGGATTCATCTCTCCATAGTATAGTGGATTCATCTCTCATCATCTCCATAGTATAGTGGATTCATCTCTCATCATCTCCACAGTATAGTGGATTCATCTCTCATCATCTCCAGTATAGTGGATTCATCTCTCATCATCTCCAGTATAGTGGATTCATCTCTCATCATCTCCACAGTATAGTGGATTCGTCCATGGAGAGAAATGCACGTGATGCTGTAAAGCGCGGTACTAATATAGCTTCCACGCTCCGCATGAACACTTGGATATGCGGCTAAAAATAGCACACATTTATCTAGGTTAATGTTGGTGTGAGGCGTTTGGCGGCTGCTAGTGTGTTTATAATATGCTTGAGATCATTAAATGATAGGCAAATGTTTGGATTTCTGGCCCAAAATAATTAGCCTACCACATGGTCTAGCCGTTTTAACAATCTCTCACAGACTGCCTGACTTTGCCAATTGTTTTTTTCCGCGACTAACCGACTAATTAATATTTGGTCGACAAAGCTTCTTTTCGTCAACGAACATTTAGTCGACTATTAGGGGGCAGCCCTAAAAAGATTGATTTTCATAAATGTATTTATTAGGCTAAGGATGTTTTTTTTAGTCCATCCTTTGTATTTTATTCTGCATTGATTGGTTTAATTAATAGAGAACTCCAAAAACAAAACAATAATAAGCAGCTAATCTCTCTAATGCAGCTTTAATTTTAAGCAGAATAATCCAGCCACTAATCCTCCGGTGGATTGGCATTGGCCAGCAATTATCCTCTCCGTTTGTGCATATCTGGTGCTTGAGGTTAATAGAGCCCTGTTTGTAGCAGCATTGGGTCGTATCTTTGGCGCGTGGTAAGCAGCTTTTGGTGGATTTATGCTTCATGTGATACTGCTATTCTAGACGGTGAAAAAAGAGGATTGTTTTGACCTGGATGTGGACTGACTTGAAAAGTTTTTCATCGGATCCATTATATAAAGCTGCAGTAATTTTGTATGGCATGTTGTTAACATTGTCTCTCATATATCAGTTTAATGTGAAGTAAGTCATCTAAATATGCACCAGTAAAACATTCATAGGCAGTTGTTGTACTGTGTCTTTCAAAATGCCTTCTAATGTTCATTCATGGTTATTTCCTGCTGTGACTAGTCGTAAAGAGGACGAGATGATTGGGGAACTTGTGTGACCGTTGTATACCACAATAAAGAGCATCAAATCTACATCTATTATTAGAATTTAATTATGAATTTAAAATCTCAGACTTTTTCATCTTTCAACTCCAGCTGTAAGATCTTATGAAGTGTGCATTTGTAAACTGCATAACAACATGTGCATCGTAGGGATGCACCAATGTAAACATTTTGGCTGATACCGATAATTCTTTTAAATTAGAAAGCGATAAACTATATATTGGTCAATAAATCTATATCCAAGTTTTTCTATAACTTTTGAGAGCCTGATTACAAAAACAAAAGTCTCACCATTAAAATCCATGTCCCAAGCACACAATTCTAATATTCTCATTATAATTTTATATAGCCTATATGAAAAATTTTCTTATTGGGCCGATAACATTAAAACCATATATTGTCCGATACCGATATGGTGGCCGATATATCGTGCATCCCTAGCGTAACGGTTGGTTCATGCGAATCAAATGCAGTTCAGCGGTCACTGGACATGCTTGAGCGACAAACTTTAAACCCTTGATTTCAAACTCAAGGATGCTCATAATTAACTGTTTAACCGACAGTAAGAATTCTGACTGATTAATACTATCAGACCTCTTACACTCACCTAAAGGATTATTAGGAACGCCATACTAATACTGTGTTTGACCCCCTTTCGCCTTCAGAACTGCCTTAATTCTACGTGGCATTGATTCAACAAGGTGCTGAAAGCACTCTTTAGAAATATTGGCCCATATTGATAGGATAGCATCTTGCAGTTGATGGAGATTTGTGGGATGCACATCGAGGGCACGAAGCTCCCGTTCCACCACATCCCAAAAATGCTCTATTGGGTTGAGATCTGGTGACTTTGGGGGCCATTTTAGTACAGTGAACTCATTGTCATGTTCAAGAAACCAATTTGAAATGATTCGAGCTTTGTGACATGGTGCATTATCCTGCTGGAAGTAGCCATCAGAGGATGGGTACATGGTGGCCATAAAGGAATGGACATGGTCAGAAACAATGCTCAGGTAGGCCGTGGCATTTAAACGATGCCCAATTGGCACTAAGGGGCCTAAAGTGTGCCAAGAAAACATCCCCCACACAATTACACCACCACCACCAGCCTGCACAGTGGTAACAAGGCATGATGGATCCATGTTCTCATTCTGTTTACGCCAAATTCTGATTCTACCATCTGAATGTCTCAACAGAAATCCAGACTCATCAGACCAGGCAACATTTTTCCAGTCTTCAACTGACAAATTTTGGTGAGCTCTTGCAAATTGTAGCCTCTTTTTCCTATTTGTAGTAGAGATGAGTGGTAACCGGTGGGGTCTTCTGCTGTTGTAGCCCATCCGCCTCAAGGTTGTGCGTGTTGTGGCTTTACAAATGCTTTGCTGCATACCTCGGTTGTAACGAGTGGTTATTTCAGTAAAAGTTGCTCTTCTATCAGCTTGAATCAGTCGGCCCATTCTCCTCTGACCTCTAGCATCAACAAGGCATTTTCCCCCACAGGACTGCCGCATACTGGATGTTTTTCCCTTTTCACACCATTCTTTGTAAACCCTAGAAATGGTTGTGCGTGAAAATCCCAGTAACTGAGCAGATTGTGAAATACTCAGACCGGCCCGTCTGGCACCAACAACCATGCCACGCTCAAAATTGCTTAAATCACCTTTCTTTCCCATTCTGACATTCAGTTTGGAGTTCAGGAGATTGTCTTGACCAGGACCACGCCCCTAAATGCATTGAAGCAACTGCCATGTGATTGGTTGATTAGATAATTGCATTGAGAAATTGAACAGGTGTTCCTAATAATCCTTTAGGTGAGTGTATGTCAAAAGATCATGCAAAAGTTTGTCATGACACCATTAATTCAAATATGTCTTGTACAGTTTTAGTTTTTTTTTACTTTTGACAATCCTTACAAATGAGTCAGCAGTCCAGACTGTGCTTTCAAATAGGATCAGGAATCTTATTGCCATTGTTAAATTCTTCCTCTAAAAAGGAAATGGATGTTTCTGTCTGTCTAGAGAGAGAATGAGCTCAATCAGAGCAGTATTTATCGGCATGTGCAGCATTTCGATGAGCTGCTCATGATAGATGGACTCTTCACAAATGAACGACAAGCATCTGTTCCAGTAAACGCTGTCTGTCCCACAAACGACTGTTTGATTTCCCATATATTTACATTTGAGCAACAATCATAACAGGAAGCTCTGGTGTGCCGTCTTTATGGGATAGTAAGTTGAGTCTGTGTAAGACTTGGTGATGATTGTAAACAGTCTGATGGGTAAAGACACCCCAGAGCTCTCCAGAAGTGCTTTTTTCAGGTGCTGTGACTAATTTCTAAGTTCTCCCCCAAAACTAATTTTACCGGTTTAATTTCATGGTTGATGTTTATTATTACTGTTCTGTAAATGCGTCCTATTTTTCTCTCTTCAGGTTGTACGTGTCCCCAAAGAAGCAGGTTGTGGCAGAACAGGGGCCTGAATCACCACTGAAATGGTGTAGAAAAGTTCTCGATCACCCCAGTCCAGAGACTGAAGTCGCCTGTCGGACACTCATCAACCGACTAGACCAAAGTATGGAAACTTTACAAGATAATAGAAACAATATTTTATGGTCATTTAACTGATGTTAACAAAACAAAGGGGTTGTTGTATACAGATGAATATAGAAGGATCCAAATGACTCAGAAACTGATCACAAGTGGACGATGACGAAATGCAGGTGTAAAACGCTTTGAGCTTGTCCATATTTGACCACTTTCATGTATTGCTTTCGTAGTGTAAACACTCATGTGGACGAATGTGTTCAAACAGCCACAAAAGACCGCCTACTGAGTCTGACCTGACATGTAAACATTATGGCAAGTGTGCTAGCCAGACGGGATTTAAACTTTGTCGACCCAAATTTGGTTTGAAGATGAAAAACATAACCAAGCTCAATGTTCTCTCACTATTCCTGATTTCTAACACACTCACAGTGTTCGGCTGGTCTTGCTGCTGTCAGAGCAGAAACAAAAGCTGCTACTCTCCGTATGTTTTTTACGTCATCTCCGTGTGCGTTTTAATAGTTATTTCTAGGGGTGTAACGGTTCACAAAATTCACGGTTCGGTTCGATACGATACACTTGTGTCACGGTTCGGTTCGGTACGGTTCGGTACGTTTTCAATACAGCAAAAATAAAGAAATGCCAGAAAAATTTCCTTGATTTTTTTTTTTTTTTTCATTATATTTTTTTTAAAACTATCATCATGAAGTATGATATTTGTTTTACTTTGAGCAATGATGGAGCTATACTTGACTTTTCTTAGGAGCATATAAAACAAAACAGCTCCTTGTTATATATTGTAGTAGTTATAAACAAAGGTTTATTTTAGTTCAGATTAACATTTGGGGGCAGCAATTGTATTCATAATGTCAAAATAAAACCGACGTAATGTTACTTGAAGGCATTATAGCCTACTATTCCTGCCAAACGTCCATGGTTACAGTTCGTGTAACTACAGTAAATCCATGGTGAATGTTGCTGATCTGTGGACACTGAATAGTTCATTCATGGCACAATGTTTCTTCCTGGTTTCCACGTCAGCGCTGTTTGATCCGTTAATAACGGAGAAATGTGAATGTTTCTCACTAGATCTCGCAGCGATGTTATTACTTCAATAGCGAATTCAAATGCTTTCTTTACTGGATGTCTCAGCGCTGTGTAGTAACAGTGCTGCTTAATCAAGATCGGCTCGCGCTGCATTGGTCCAAACTGATAAACAGTCCGTCAACCACATAATAACAAGTAGCTCAGTTTCGTTCCGCTTACATTACATTTGCCATTTGATGTTGGGCAATGTTGTGGTCGCGCCAGCATCTCGAGTGCGCTTGCCACGCGCAACGCGCCTACATTTGAAATAACGAAATTATGTTCGGCAGGAAAAATGGTCCAACGAACCGTTCGGTTTGAAAATGCGTACCGAAAACCGAACCGAAAGCCTCGTACCGAACGGTTCAATACGAATACGTGTATCGTTACACCCCTAGTTATTTCGTTTTTTTATTTAAAGATCTGGAAAAGCCCATACATTTACCCGCCCATAGACCCTCCCCTCAAAGAAATCAGGACAGAAGTGGTTGAAAGTGGACAAAAGAGACAGATTAAAACAACAGGTGTAAATGGGAATGTGTCTCCCTCGTCTACTTGTGATCCGATGCATTTTAAAACCAGATGTAAACGGGGCCACAGAGAGATACAGTTATGACATTTTTATAAAACATGAAACATTTTGTATGGTTGATTTGTTCACAATAAGATCTATAACATGCACAGGGCTCAACATTACAGATTTTTTTCTAGTGGCCCCGCCACAAAAATAGTTACTGTTTTCAATGTTTTTGACTCCTGTAAACTTGTATTATAATAAATAAGCTTATTACACTAAAATTTCACAATTCTTGTTTCCAATTTCGAAACCACAGCAAAAACTACTTGGCAAACTAATTTAAGTTCAAATTCAAGTTCAAAACACAATGGACAAAAATCCAGAACTGCCTTATTTATTTATTTTAAATATCAAAATAGGGGAGAAAAGACTATCGCAACTTCCATTTCATGCTGACTTTAATGTCACCATGTTAAATTTAATGAAGACCATTAAAATACATTACACTGTGTATCAAAAAAGTTATAGAATATAATTGTTACAATATAAATTGCGTATAAGTATGTATTTTTTTTACACACCTGTCCGCAGTTTGAAAGCAGCAAGACAGTCTCTGAATTGTAAGTAATAGATTCATGAAAACGCAATCTAAATGTTAACAGGTAAAAATGTCAAATGTTCTACTGGAAAAAACAACTAACAACTAGTTAATGTATTTTTTTCCCCTGAAATGTAAGGGTCTCTTTTTATATAATTCCATTAGTCACATTTTCTTATAAGAATAGACCAATTTCCAGCCGACGTCACAGTTACGTCACGGCGCTAGCTGGAGGCAGAACAAAGGGAAAACTGGAGGCGGCAAATACAAACCAGCACAGATTCGGCTACAAAATAAGGATCTTAAATTATTCTTCTTATTATTAAATGTCATCTTGTTGTGTTGTTGGGTGCAAGAATCAATGAAAAATTAATAAACTTTATCTGCAATTTTTCATTTCTAGAAAATATTCACCTCATTAAAATTGCACATAATGTCACTCTTTACATTGTCGTCTTCTTGGCGCTGGCTAGCCAGAACTGCGGATCGTACCACACAAGTCTTGTACATGACCATTCAGCACATAGTTATAGGCATCTAAAGATGTATATGCCCTCCGTTTCTCTATCAGGTAGGTGTAGAAGTCAGGCCACTCAACCGGAGGTAGCGTTAACGTTAATCCTGTCAGATCCTCAATGAGTGTACGGGTCGGCCAATCTGGTTCCGTCCGTTAAAATTAGCTTTTGCAAATAACAATCGTGGTCCTGGACAGTGAGTGACCTTGCACATTAAGATAAAATCGGATTTTCTCCAGTCATTGTTAAAAACAGACTTTACGTTAGTGAAGCGGCCAAAGGGATCGTTCTGCCACCACCTAAGCTCCACCCACATAAAAACGTCACCATGTTTACCAACTGAAAATTGGTCTATATCTTCTTGATGAAAGTGCATATTTATTAACGTTATTGAGCTTCTTTCTTTGTTGTCAGTTGCTGTGTCAAGTCTTTGATGTTTAATGCTCACTGTTAACTGTTTTGTAAAATGGAAAATGTTTTGTGAATCCTAACATGTGAAATGACAAATGTAGAATTTAAAGGGATTGGCCTAGTTCACACAACAATGACAATTCTGTCATTTGCTCGCCTTCATGTCGCTCCAAAACGAGTGAATTTTGAAAAGTTAGTGTTGTCCAAAACAACACTGCACCCCTCTGACATTCATTTCATGGACATGTGGGTGAATAAATGATGATTTTTTGTATCTGGTTGTTAGACATGGTCGTTAAATGATTTGATTTTTGTGTTTTGCAGCAACTAGATGGAAGAATGTGTACAGTAGCCCATCTCAGACAGCCGAGGCTGGCGTCTCAGCATCCTCTTCTGCTGGGTACCTCAAATCAACTAACAAAACACTACTAACCTCTGGCAGCTCAGGTATGGCATTAACCCACTCCTTACAGCCTCTCACCACACACACACACACACACCCATGCAAATGCTCAGTGGTGTGGGCACAGCTGCTTCGACTTTGTTTGTGTTCAGTACACATAAAGCATATGACAAGGTCAGATATCTTCCGGCAAACATTTCTGCCTGGCAAATTCCTCTTAACTTAGTCTTCGGCTATGTGTGTTTTAAAACCTGTTTGGTCTGCAGTGTGTGCTAAAGACATGAGTAACTGCCTCTGCATGCGTTTCTGCTGTTTAATGAACCACATTGGTAGCCAGAAATGATTTTAGTTGCTTTGCTGCAGGCATGTGACTCACTTGCAGTACTAGGGCTGGGCGATATGGACCAAAAATCATGTTTCAGGCTGATTTATCATATTTCATATTTATCATATTTCAGCCGTATTTTTTAGGCTGAATGGTGATAAATAATATCTCTGTATTTTCTATGAAGTGGCTAAATGTTTTGTTTTTATGAGGCCCACCTTTGGTAAATAAAGCTTGCAAAGCACTTTGTTTTCTGGTTGTGATGTTTCACAGCCTGTTTATGACATTCTCTACAAATTAAATGGTTTTAATGCTCATCTGATATTTTAAATTTGAATAATCTCCAAATCAGGGCTCAAAGCTAAGGTTTTTTTGTACTGGCACAGTCGGGCCAGTGGTTCAAATTTTTACTTGCCCGAGTTAAATTTTCCCTGGTCCCACCACAAAAAAAAGTAATAAATAAATGAAAACAATAACTAGGCCTATTTTATTTTATTTATTGTTTTTTACCCCTGAAACCTTAAATGAGGTTGTGACAGCAACAACTACTAGCCTAATTCATAAATATTATTAAAGACAAGTAAACAGTCAATAATAAAATAAGAACAAATAATCAAATTATGAGAAACGGCTCACATTAATTCAATAGAACAAACATAGAAATGAAATAAACTGTTTTTTAGGTTGGTCTGACAGTAGTTTTCTGGTACAGAAATTAAATAAAGAAGTCTAATCAAATGTAAAATAACACTGCAAAGACTTTACTGTATAAATTAAATATAGATTAATCCTCATTTAAGTTACAAATGTTATTCAGTCAAGAGCAGAGATTTTTTTTCCTTTGTCCATTGTTGTTTGATTAACATTAAAAACACAGACAGCAGTAGTTTTAAGAGTGAATGCCCGGATCCAATATAGTGTTACACATGTATTTTATTAAACTGTTAACATTCACTTAAGACATAACCAACTATGTTTACGAGGAAACTCGCCAATACGGGCTTTTTGATGTAATTCTGTGAGAATCAGTGTTCATTTTGACAGAAAATTTTGATTTAGTTTTTAGTTTTAGTCTTTTGACTAAAATGCCTTTTAGGTTTAGTCATATTTTAGTCATCTGGATTGTTTTAGATTAAGTTGACTAATAAGATAAGATTTTAGTTGACTGAAATCTGATGAGTTTAAACTCATAAGATACTCCTGGAGAAAACATATTAAACTGTAATATGAATGATATTAAGGTTTGAACATGCAATACAGACACAGATAATAGCTGCTGTGACATGTCTTTGTTAATCTTAAATAAAACAACTTCTCAAAAAAGAAACAAGAACATGGTCTGTTTTAAAGTGAATGATATGGTGAATTCAGGTTGATTGGGACACTTTTTTGCCACTGAGATGACTGGGAAAAAGTCACCCCTATGCAGTCTTTATAACACCTTGCAACGTTCTTCAATCTTTCTAGCAGACAAATATATTTGTATAAATTAAATGGAGATTAATCCTTATTAAAGCTATAAAAAATCATTCAGTCACGAGCATTAAGTGATTTTTCTCTTGTGCTTTTGTTGTTTGATTAACATTAATGACAGCAGCAGGTTTATTAGACCGCTGTCACTTTAAAGCCGAATGCATGGATCCAATACACTGATACACATCCAATGTTCTCCAAACTGTTTGTGTTTACGTGAATACTCGCCCAAAAATACATTTTTACATTGTTGTGCGTGTATTTGTCCATTCAAGCACAGAAACACGCAAATTTATTTTTATGTCGTCATGCTTTTTCAGATTTATCCATATGTCTGCTCTTCTTTCTACCACACGTTTACATTTTTGAACATTTTATGAGACATGCAGTAAGTGTATGCCCACTTGTGTCCCGCTGGGTAGATCAGCACGTTACAATTCAAATGTGCACATCTATCATTCAGGACATCAGAGTCTGGATCTCTTCCCAAATCGTCCTTGCCTAACATTTTCATCTTGTTTTTATTCATTTATTTCGTCATAGTTTTTGTCATTCAAAACAGTTTTTATTTAGTCTCATTTTCATATGTGAAAAAATGTCGTTGACTTAAATTATGATAAATTATTCATCCACTAAATTAACACAGCATAAGACAACGTGAAAGAACTTATTTGTGCACTGTCTGAGATGCGGCTTTCGGTAATGTAATACGCATACACATGACGTCACCGTTTTTACAAATTCATGGTTTTAACAGTATATTATATATTAACAATAGACAATAACAGTACATTTTCCATTTGTGAGTGTTTTTAGGCCCTCAAAATGCCAGTTTTGTGTAAATGAACAGCCAAAACACAAAACATTTTTTGTTTTTAGTTGAAAATCGTGTCTTGTTAAATGGCTTCAGATACTCGCTCACTGTCAGGATGAAACTTTATGCAAAATAGAAAATACTTGCGCGAGTTTCTAACATTACAGATAAGAGTATAACAGTCAAATGCAAGGTATGGCCTGGGGAAAACGCATTTCAAATGTGTTAAACAACACACTCATCTGACAGCACAAGCTGCGGTAAATGCTCATGAGTGTGAAGCTTAATATAAAGCTTTCTCATGTTTGGGGCACTACTTGGTTCCTACACTTTTCCCACAGCTGGTCAGTCTGTGCCCGGTTTCCCACAAATGCGCTATTCACCAATTAAAAGTGTCGTGACTCGCAAATATTTTCTGTCCACAGCACGCAGATGCGATTAATCGATTATCAAATTCGCAGACGATTCTTTCTATATATTATTACCAGTTTTATCGAGTAGTTGTTGCAGCCCTAATATTGAGTGTTTTCTGTTGTTTACAGGTCACATGGGCGCCCACTCTGCCCTCAGCTCTCAGTCCTCTATTGACAGTGAGTTAAGCACCTCAGATGACTCCATCTCCATGGGCTATAAGCTCCAGGATCTGACGGATGTTCAGATAATGGCTCGTCTGCAGGAGGAGAGTAAGTATGCTCCACCAGACACACATCCAGACACTGAGGGCACAATGCAAATAAATGGAGGATATGAAAATGCTTTCTATTCTTGTTATTTGTTTTGAAACTCATTGCTTCAACAGAATGATCTGATTATGGTTCAGGCAAATTGCAGGCGCTGTTATTTGTGAATCGAGAACACTTTTAGAGATTAACTTGAGTCTCTTGTGTAACCATTACACAGTAGTTGAAGGTGAAAGCACACACGTATTATTATTATTTGACAAACCACATGGGTTTGTAGTCTGCAGATGATTTGACTAAATATTGGTAAATTTGAAAAGGAAATCAAAACTGACCCGGTTTACTTACTACATAAATTAACTAAGTTCAGTTACTGGTATTTTAATTCCTGTTAACTTCCACAATCTCTTGCAATCTCAAATTCAAACTTTGTTCAGTCTGGTATGGAATGGCCACTTTTCACCATCAGCAATTTACTACGGACAAAATAAAACCCTAAATAATATTGAATATGCATTTTCTGTCAGAAATGTCATTTCAAAAAGGCAGTTTCATGTTGAAATGTATACGGTAGAGCTCGGTCTCAAAGAGTCTTTCATTATAAACAGTGAGTTTACTGAAGCCAACATACTGTTGTTAAATACTGTAACTTCTACGGCTTGCAAACTACATTCACCAAACTCAGCATAGCACACTGTCAGAACGCACTGATAGTCTATGGCTGAATCTGAAATCGCCCCTGTACCCTCAAATAGGGCGTTTGAGGGAACAGCCATTTGTAGTGGTGTCCGAAACCATAGCGGACGTTGAGTGCACTCATTCAATCCCACAATGCACTGCAATAACGAGTGTACAACTGATGTATGCTCAACAGCCGAAATCGCTCACTCGTTTTCATTCACTCCTTCAAGTGAACTGTATTAGTGGACTAACGTAGGGAATAGTGAATGAGGGTTTAGGAGGCGATTTCGGATTCAGCCTATAACTACGTTCACACTACACGCGACTTTGTCGCTGCATGTCGCCAGTGGCTGGCGATGAGGTCGCTAGTGGGCGTTCCCACTACTGGTTGCCTTTATGAATGACATCCAATGATGTGGAGGAGGATCATGCGCACTCCATTCCTATTGATTGTCTCTCCGAAAGTCGCTCTTCATTTGCATAAAGTTAAACACATCTCAACTTTGTCGCGTCGCCAGACACGCCCCATCCGGTCGCCAACGGTCGCTGTCGCCGGAAATTGCCCGCTCCCCATTGAAATGAATGGTATCGTGTCGCTTTGTCGCTTGTAGTGTGAACGGGGCTTATGTCTTTTTTAACTGATTACGCTTAAAATCTCATAGACTTCCATAGAAATATCCTTTTTTCCGTAATACATTTCCGAGTGTTCAGCCTGTGCCGATCAAACTTGGCACTAGATATATCAGTACTACAATCAAAAAGATCAATAGCAGTGTTGCGACAGTATCAGTTATATGGTGTACAGACACACAGACGGCTGCTTTCCATGCGTGTGTGTGTCCTGTGAAGAGCACTTGTGCCAAATAGTCAAATACACTTCAAAATAGTTATTATACCAACTTCAAAGTGTTCATTTTTGACTTTCGAGTTTTTGCTGTAATAATATACTACTAATGTCATTCCATCAGCAGTTTCAAATGACGCTTTTTTTCTTTTTTCTTCACTATTACAGCCAGTGGCTTGTGTCTGTGTGTTTCAGGTCTCCGGCAGGACTACGCCTCCACCTCGGCCTCGCGCCGCAGCTCATCGGCGTCCCTGCAGTCTCTGCGTCGAGGCACGTACAGCGATCAGGAGTTTGACTCGTACAGTCTGGAGGATGAGGAGGACGAGTGCTGCTCTCTGCCTCAGCGTCTCCAGCGCTACTCGCCCTCGCCACACAGCTCTCCTCGCTGCCTCTCTCCCAACACACTGGCGGAGTACAGCCGGCTCGCCGCCCCGCGCCCGCGCATGTCCCGCCGCTCCCTGCAGGGCCCCGGGTCCAAGAGCGAGGGTAGGACCGTTAGTGTTCAGCAGATTTCAAAACAGCATTATTGGTATACACTACCAGTCACAAGTTCTGGATGGGTAAGATTTGTAATGTTTTTAAAAGAAGTCTCTTCTGCTCACCAAGGCTGCATTTATTTGATAAAAAAAAATTATGACAATTTAAAATGACTGTTTTCTATTTTAATATATTTTAAAATGTAATTTATGACTGTGATCAAAGCTGAATTTTCAGTATCATTACTCCAGTCTTCAGTGTCACATGATCCTTCAGAAATCATTCTAATATGACGATTTGATGCTCAAAACACATTCATTATTACTATCAGTGTTGAAAACAGTTGTGTACATTTTTTTTTCAGGATTCTTTGATGAACAAAGTTCAAAATAACAACATCTATTTGAAATAGAATCTTTTGTAACATTACAAATGTTTTTTTTTTTTTTTTTTTACTTTTGATCAATTGAATTCATCCTTGATGAATGAAAGTATTGATTTCTTTTATTTCTTTCCCCAGAAAAATAAAATTAAATAATTCTAACTGACCCCAAACTTTTGAACGGTAGTGTTTAATGTTACAAAAGCTTTCTATATCAGATAAATGCTGTTCTTTTGAACTTTCTATTCATCAAAGAATCCTGAAATAAAATTGTAAATAACTGTTTTCAACATTGATAATAATGAAAAATGTTTCTTGAGCATCAAATCATCATATTAGAATGATTTCTGAAGGATCATGTGACACTGAAGACTGGAGTAATGATGCTGAAAATTCAGCTTTGATCACAGGAATAAATTACATTTTACTATATATTCACAAAGAAAACAGCTGTTTTAAATTGTAATAATATTCCACAATATAATTTTTTTTTGTTTTTTTTGTTTTTTTTTTATCAAATAAATGCAGCATTGGTGAGCAGAAGAGACTTATTTTAAAAACATTAAAAATCTTACCAATCCAAAACTTTTAACTGGAAGTGTATATACATACATGATGAACTACATTACGGATGCACCGCCCCTTAGATATTAAGGATCATTGATGCTGTTGTTTAAGGATAAATTGTCATAAAAGGTGTCATGAGGAATTATCAAATCTTTGTTTCTGGGTGTTAGCTTATGAAGTTAGCAATGTTTTTGCACCAAAAAGTTCAAATATTTGCAAAAATTACAATTTTCTGAATGTTATATTGTGTCAAGGGTTTACAATAGCCAAGTCAAGTAAACTTTTATTTATATAGCACTTTAATAACGATCAATGATGCAAACTTCATCAAACATGAGACAATATCTAATTCTGCAGTGAAGCAGCTCTAAAGAAGACATTCAGATCAATTCAGTTCAAGTTTTGTTCTCGTCCGATTGTGTAAGTGCAGTCAAATCAATATAAACACCAACTTAGCAAGCCGAAGGCAACTGTCAGATTAACAGTAAGATAAACTACACTAGCACATATTTAACTTAAATACACTTATGTATCTATGTACTGATTTGATTAGCACTCTTGGTCTCTTAATAGCGTTAAAATCTGGCATAACGCTAATTACAGACACACTTAAAGATTATAAATAAATGCACTGCCGTTGCCTCTGAGGATCAAATACTTGACACTGCTGTAGCTTTCAGTTCAAGATATTTAGGAAAAACCGTCTGCATGATAGACTGACACGAGTAGTTAAGAGCACCTCCGTGACCTCGGGTCATAGGACAGCTATGACTTTTTTAGATGTTGGTATTAGAAGTAAATTGAAGTCTAGGAGGCCGTGTACATGACACTGTTTTGAACTAAAAACTGAAAATTTTGTATGTGTTTGGCCATCCATTTACACGACAACGGCATTTTGGGGCCTGAAAATGCAAACTTTTGAAAACTGGTTTCAAATCGCATGTTTTTAAAAACAATACAGTTATCATCTCCGTGTAAACAAGACCACAAATTTGTGAAAACGGTGACGTCATGCGCATTACTGAATAGTACCGCATTTTTGTTTTCGTGGATTCATGTAAACGGGGATCGTGACAACATTGTTATCTGTTCACGATAAACGCAATGGAAAAAACTTTTCCGTTTTTAGCACATCGTTGTCATGTAAATGTACCCTTAAAAAATTTATTGAATGTCCGCTGAAAAAACAACTAATTCGGAGTCTGTGAAATTCTATCATCAGGAACCTGAAACTATGTATGACCACCTATTTACACAGCGATCTTGTCTATTGGGTAACCGGTAACTGCGATGAGCTGGCAAAGTGAGAACTGAATAGATACTGTTATTCCTAAATACTAGAAGAACTAATGATGAAAGTAAAATGCACAGCTGAAAGTCCCTGATCATTTCAGTCTGATCTTGACACCTTGAGCGGCACATTTCAGTGCAAATTGTTCACGAGTCTGTAACTCTGTAATGTCTAACTTTGCAAAGAGACTGTTCTTGAAGGATGGGGAATATAAAGCAATATTGGATCTGTCAGCTAAGCCGAAGCTCACAACAAAGCACTGTTACTAATTTCAATAGGGGCTTTCACACCGTATGAGCCTTTTCATAGTTTCTAGAACTTTTGGCTGAAGTACCCGGATGTTGGCGCGTTCCCACCGCAGGAAGTATTAATGATTTGAGTTCTAGGAACTATTTGGAATGAACTAAATTATCTCCTAGCTTAGAGTCGGTCTAAACCAGCACTATAGGAACTCTCCGTGACGTTAGTGTTCGCTGATTGGCTGAACGCACGTGAAACACCCGCCATTTTTAAAAAAGCTGTGCAAACGCACAGATTATAGCCTTTATATTTACTCCAGAAACTAACTCTACGAACATGGAAAACCGTGATCGATGAGCCTCTTAACCTTTAAACTGAGGAGAAAATCCAACGTGACTTTGAGGAGACCAAGAGAAATATGAGTATGTATTTCTGCTCAGCAATACTGGATATCAACCACACTGCATACGCTAATACCTTTTCATGTACTGTCTACTTTCTATGTATAACAGTTCTATCTAATAACGTATTAGACAGGACTGTTAACAGATCGTAAACTAGTGAACTAGCTCTGGCGTTCTCTGCGCCGTCAAAATAAAAGTCACAACAAAAAGCGTGGCTTACGTCACTTCAGAGATCCTACTGGTGGTGCGAATGCAACCAGGAAGACGTTCCTAGGGGAACATCAGTTCTCTGGGAACCACCCTGGTGGCTTGTTCCTATAACTACTAAAACTACCCGGTGCGAAAGCCCCTAAAGTGATAAAGAGGTGTTCTGAGGTCTTAAAGGCTCTGACCCTTCGGATCAAAAGTTTTTATCCAGAGAGTTTATCATGAAAGTGGTCATGATAAACTATATAAGTGGACATCAGGGAAAACACAGCATGGTACAACCCCTTTAATATTATTGACTGGCTGATCAGCATTGCACCTGCATGTATTCCTTCTGCATCTCAAACAGCAAGATGTTCTGAATGGGCGGGTACAGTGTGTTAAGCAGGCTGTGTGTGTGGTTTCAGAGGAGCTCAGGCACAGCATGCCTAACCTGACCCCGCGCACCAGCCTGCACTCTCTGGAGGCAGTCAGAAACAGCCGCAGCATGGAGGCTAACTTACAGAGTTCAGGCAACCGCACGTCCCGTCTGCCCCACTCCCCGACAGGTTGGTACCCCCCTTCTCCTTCACCCTGATCCCTGTTCCTCAGGTACAGCTGTGTAATGATGATGTGCCTCTAATCCCCATCACAGTGGGGGATGGATGTTGAGTTG
Source organism: Gila orcuttii (assembly GCA_026230005.1). Lineage (NCBI taxonomy): Eukaryota > Metazoa > Chordata > Actinopteri > Cypriniformes > Leuciscidae > Gila > Gila orcuttii. The sequence goes on from JAPDVR010000016.1 coordinate 36,232,969, forward strand.
TACAGGTGTGTGTCTGGTTTCTGTATGACCACTCCTTGAGTATGAACCATTGTTGAACTAACAATACACTATTGGTCCAGTTTCTCCTCCCCTCACCCATCATCCATTATTTCTGCTCTTAAAACCTGTTGCACCTGTAATGGCAGTTTGAGCCACTATAGCACATCCTTTGATGTCCAGGGATGATGTATTTTATAATTGGCCCACCTGGAAGTTAGTATCAGCCTTGATCCCTTGACAAAAAACTATTTCTCATGAAAAAGCCCCGTGACCAACAAAGGTTTATGATTCTTATACGTTTTGTCAATATGATTATCTTCACAACTGAACACCACTTTTATGAATCTTGAAGCTTAAATTCAATCGGCGGAAGTCAAAAGCTAAACATGGGCTATAGATTACCTACAACACCGTCACATGACTTAAACATCACCATCACTAAGCTAGTCTTTATGTAAAAAAACAAAACAAACATTTTTCCTAAAAGTTAGTTAGAATAGTTTGCTAGAGCATGATTATAGTGAACTAGCGAGTAGATGAGTTTACCTGTTAGGCTGATGACCCCGACAAGCTCTGTAGTCCCATTTAGCCACTTGTTAGCAACTGCATTTTCAAGACGGGTAAAAGGTTTAATAAAATCACGAGGGGGTTTTACTGGTGTATTTTATGGTTTAGAATAAAACGTGAAAATATATTGAGCTTGTGTTTGCCACAGACCTTATTTCAGGCATTTAACCAAAAACCCATTGACTTCAGGACGATGGAACGGGAAGTGCTAAAATGTGAACTCGTTTCTGTGTTTTGGCCTATAAAATATGTCATCCCTGCAGCACTCTAGTACAGTTTTGCCACTACCCAGCTAAGGTGCAGTTTAATGTGATCATCCAATTACTAAGAGTAATGTGACATGAATGTGGGTAGTTTCGACCTACAGCCAACTCATGTCCTTTGGGAGTTTGGTTAAGAAATAAAGAACAAGGCCAAAAAACTGCCATTGCGATGTCATTTTACACACGGTTTAGACCCTGCAGGGCTCCAGACTGACCAAATGGTCGCATTTTGTAACCTTTTTTCCTGCTAGTGCGACAGAATTTTGTTAAGAGGTCGCACTGGTGACACTACCACATTGCCCAACTGATAAGAGCTGCCATTTCTGTTGCTTATGAGAAACATCAAACGAAAATGCCTGAAACCGCACTAATTGTTTGAGGTGCGTGGACCGTTTATCAGCTCGGAGCAATAATACAGCGCAGCGTGAGCTCAGAACAGGTTTACTCGCGGGCCGATCTCGAGCATGTGACACCATTACTACACAGCGCTGCGAGATTCAGTGTAAAGCATTCAAATTCAGCGCAGAATTCTCTGTTATAAACCGTATCGGATCAGACGGAGCTGACGTGGAAACCAGGAGAAACATTGTGCCATGGACGTTCTATAACATGGAAGTTATAGAAGGATTTTCAGTCCATAAATCACCAACATTCACCATGGATTTAATGTAGCAATGCTAACTGAACTAATCATGGGATTGTGGCTGAAATAGTCAAATGTTTTTTACATTATTCAGTTCAGGGTTCGTACAACCTTTTGAGAGTGAATTTCAAGCACTTTTCAAGGGCTTTCAAGTGCTTCACACTTTTTCCAGCATTTCAAAGCTCTAAATATTATCCAATTTTATTGTTATTTTTAATGTGATGATTTGTAAACTAAAAGATTGAAGAGAAAGGAAAACTAACTCCTTTAAAGACGGAAAACTAACACTATGTGGCAAACATAAACCTTTATTTTTTTTGTTTTTTTAAAAGGACCACTGTAAACTACGACTATAACCAGTAGATGGCGGCAGAAGAGCACTTGTTGACTCACTAGCCTTTTGCACTCCCTAATATATGGAAAAAAGTAGGAAGTCACAAAGTCTCATGAAAAACAAAATCTTTTCTTAAAATTGTAACTGAATTACACAAAGCAAGTAGAGAGTGCTTCTTTTATAATCACTGAAGTTGTCTGTGTAATAAATAATACTATATTCTACTCTTATTAAATGTACCATTGTTCTTTTATAGTATATGTATTACAGTATATTTACATTTTTTCTATTAAAAAATAGTTTTTTGCATGTTACTGTTGCTAATAAAAGTTAGTTTTATTTGCAACTCAATTCAAGCTCAGTGTTTTACTGTAAAATTTCCAATAACCAAACCTGTAATATTATTAGTAACTGCACTGAAACTAAAGTAATTTCATAATTAGAGAAAGGAACTTCCAAAATCCCCCGCAGCGCTACCAAATCAGGTGCTGGTGCCACTAATTAAACCAGTGATTAAAGTAATCCAACATTGTTTGTTAAAATGTGATGAATAGAGAATCATATCTAATTATTGTCCAATGCATCATGTCCAGAGCATTAATATTATAATATGTGCTAACGAGCCGCATCATAACTGTTTTGTGATAATTGCATCACTGAAATGAATTCATTATGTTTCTGAATTCCTGTAATATCACACACATGTTGCCCATGTCTGGCACACATACGTTTTCCCGGAGTACGTGCTGTGATTTTCTTGCACGTTGATGATGAGAGCCATACTTCGTCTAAACCTTGACGGCATATTTGTGAGCGATTGTATGTGTGGGAGTTAATGCACTTGTTCACATTGCGCATGGATTTAAGATCAACAGCGATTTATGAAGATTTTTGTTTGTGTGTACAGGCATTTTAGTAGCAGTTGTAAGTTCACATTAGGATCATTGAATTTGAACCACTGAATTTGTGGAAGCAAATTTGTAAAGTGAAATAAAATGGACCGAAAATTGCCTGTCGAATATAATAGGTTGTATTTTTAAACAGACCTAATATTTTGGAAGTGAAATCTGAAAAGTGAATATGAATCATTTAATTTTTAACAATGAAAATGAGTGTGGAATGTTTTGAATTGATATATTCACAAATATATGACCACGTTGAATTTCAGCCTGTAAAAATACAAGCCCTAAAAATACAATGCATTAAAATTAGTGCTGGGCAACAATTAATCGCATCCAAACTAAAAGTTTGTGTTTACATAATATGTGTATGTGTGTTGTGTATAATTATTTTGAAATATTTTTAAGAAATATTTGCATATATATATATATATATATATATATATATATATGTATGCATGTATGCATGTATGCATGTATGTATGTATGTATGTATGTATGTATGTATGTATGTATGTATGTATGTATGTATGTATGTATGTATGTATGTATGTATGTATGTATGTATGTATGTATGTATGTATGTATGTATGTATGTATGTATGTATATGTATATATATGTATGTATATACATTTATACGTAACTTATATATAATTAGCACATTTTTCTTAAATATTTACATGCATGTGTGTGTTTATATATACACAATTATTATACACTGTACACACACATATATTATGTAAACAAACTTTTCTCTTGGATGCGATTAATTGTTGCCCAGCACTAATTAAAATGCAAGCATGGTTAATGCTATGCATATTTTTTCAATTAGTGCAATTCAACAAGCTTTTTTGTATCAAAAACATTTGCCATTCATTTTCTCCCATAGTCCTCATACTTGGTGTTTCCTGCAAGTGTCTAGGATTTTCTTTTTTGTCGGTGTGAAAGTCTTTCTTACTCTTCTTGTTAAATGTACTTTCTGCTGGTTAAAATGCAACATTAATAACCTCGATGAGGATATTACACGAGTGTCTGTGTGATTGGGTGCTCTTGCAGGTGTATCATCTGCACGGATGAGGGGCGATGGCCAGTCCCCGCTCTATCTGCGGGCTCCCATGAAAGCTCTCGGGCCCGTGGGCTCTATGACTGGGGTGCGACAGCATGCCAAAGGGCCTCCAGGGGCCCAGGGAGGGATGAGGAGGGTTCAGTCCCCGGGTCCCAGCAATGGTGCGTCATACTCGGGCTCCAGGAGCGCTGCTGTAACCAGACAAACACCCGGAGGAGGCATGACCCCAACATCACCTTCTTCCAGAGGCAGACTTCCACAGACTCCCAGAAGGTAACTCGCATCGGCTAAATACACTGTAGTTATTTCTCAAGTTATTTGGAGTTGAGGGTATTTTACTTATTTCCCTCTATAGCAGATCCCTAGGAATGACCAAACCCTGTGCTCCCTTCACTGATGAATCCTGGAAAGATGGTTGTTACTAAAGGCCTGATAACTCCACCTGTCGTCCTCACAGTGAAATCCAACGCGGCACCACTGCCTAAAAACCAACACCGAGGCCCTAAAACAGGAGTGTGAACGAATCCAGAGTCTCAATGACAAGAGCAACTGTGGAGGAACGGTGGATTTGACAGACTGCAACATTCATTGTAATATTTGCTTGATTCTTTTTTTTAAAAAACATTAATGTGCTTTTAATTTCATGAGAATTGGGAGGTTTGAAAAACTGAGAGAACTTGAATAATGAAAAAGGTTTGTGTCTTGTAATACATGTCGTTTTTTTTGTGAAACAACGTGTGGAATTTAATTCCTAGATGCTGTGGAATAACCCGATGTTGATTTTGCATGTTTAATCTTTTTTTTTTTTTTTTTTTTTTTTTTTTTTTTTTTTTTAGAAATGAAGGATATATTATTTCTCTGTGGGTGGAAAAAAAGTGTGAGAATTTGTAATGTTATGAAGGAATAGTTGTTTTCTGTAAACCAAGAAATTTGTCTGTTTTGCATCAACAAGACATAACAGAGCAATATAGAAGAAAAGTGTTCTCAAAAATGTATCTTGAAGAAGAAGAAAATTTACATTTTTTTAATTTTTATTGAGATCACATCAATGTGCCAAGGTACATGAATTACTACTGTAACACTGTTTCTTAATTCAGAGTGTTTGTAGCTGAAGTTACTACACTTTCACTCCATCTGGAGGTTTGAATCTGAATTTTGATATCTGTGTAGTCTAGGTTTTAATATGCACTGAGCCAGTTAAATTGGAGATATCTGGGTATGCAATGATAATGGAGTGCCTCAGAAAATCAATAAATCAATTTCAGCAATAAAACTAAATGAAGAGTAATTTTATTCATTCTAAAATACTAACACACAAACTCCATGTTTTAATGTTATCAAAACCAACCAAAATACATTTAAAGTGTATGCGTTGTGTTGTTTGAGCGTGGAAACGTACAGAGGGGAGAAGGATAGTATAAGTGTGTGAGAGCATATTTAATTAATTACACCATAACGCCACTTGCACCGTAACTTATTTAGGTAGACACAGCGCAATGTTGTCGTATGAGGTGACGTAAAGTGTGCCGCGCGTTGGCTCTGCCCCACCCGCTGCTGTTGTCAACGAACATTCTGATTGGCCGAGGCTTAGAAACGAGCAATCTGATTGGCGGAGGCGACGAATCGAGGAGCGTGATTGGCTCAGGCCTCAGGCCTGGGAAAGAGCGTTCGAGGATCCTCAAATGTACAGGCCGCAGTAGTGCTACCGTTGGAAAATTAACTATAATAAATTACGACAATTTCGAGGGGATCGGAAACTCATCAACGCTCTGAAGGCAGTCGCGGAGTAGGTAAAGCGTTCTGGATTTGTGCAGCGTGTGTATGAAACGGTGGCCGTCGGCCTGCGTGGGCCTGGTGTTGTGTTCAAGCGCGAGGAAGCGCCCAGCGCGCGCTCCTGCTAGCCGGACCCTACGCAAAACTAGGGAAAATAACGATCGTGCGTCTCGCTTTTGACGCATAAACCAGTCATATACGGAGTAAATGCAGAAAATGCGTCTGGGTTGCACGTTTTTGTGATACTTCGGTTTGTGTTGTATTCAAATACATGTTGACATATTCGTTAGCTAATGCTATTAGCCGTTTAGCATGTGGTGTAATGGCGGAGGGCAAGATGGCGCAGTAACGCGGCTGCATTTGCGCAAACTGTTAACTAATATTCCAGGAGAATTCGGTTCTTTACGTAAAGTAAATTCGAAACGTTGTATTTTGTAAATGTTTTTAGCTGTACTGAGTCAATGCAACAATCCAAACTTTGTTTCGATTGAACTGTCACATGGACTAGTACGCTCAGTTACTAAGCCTACTATGGCGAAGGCTCATCCCACGAGTAAATCAGAGTCACGTGGTAACGGCACTGGTTGTTGCTGTCACTTGATAGAGTTAATATTAATGAGTCCACCTTTTTCATAGTAGGTTCAGATTACGCCATCATAGACTGGAAAAAAAAACACAATCACTGTCATGAGCATAGCGCTGACAACGAGTTCGCACTTTTTCAGACATGGCAATCATTTAAAAATAATGCGTTATACTTCTGGCACGCTTTTTAGTGACTGTAAACATATAGTACTCAATTTCCCCCCACAAATAGAGATATGACGTCATGTTGGAAACCCCCTCACAGAATTGTTATGCTTATTACGTTGTAATTACTAATGAAGTCTAATGTAATATTAAGCGGTTATAATCAACCACTTTCTTGATATCAAGTTAAATTATTATTTGTGTTTTATATTTATATAAATGTTATTAAGGTTGTTATTATAATGTTAAGAAATTACTGCAATGTGAACTTTCTGAATGATAAACACAGTTTATACATGTTTATAAATCGTTTTATTTTGCTACTGTGCTTGAACTCTTTGTTTTATGTTTTAGGATATTTTATTCTCTCCACTTTTTATATTTGGAAACACAAACAAGAATTTGGAGTTATAAGTTATAAAAAAAAAATACTATAATTATATACATGTTATATGCATTTCATTCCATTGTCTCTTTTGATTCTTTCAGACACTTTCCTCCCAGATGCCAGATTCACAGTTTTTCCTAATATTTGTGACACTTTTATGTGAAGGGAACTACTGTCAAATGTAAAGGTTTGTTAAATAGCAGTTTTCACTCACAGTGCCGTTTGTTTGTGATTCGAAAAGAAAACCTTTTTGAAAAATGAGTTGCTTAATGAGTATTCGTATGAATTCAGTGTGTTGGATTGAATTTTCTGTCATTTTGTGTTGGGCTGCCCCCTAATATTCTACGAGAAGAGGCTTAGTCAACCAGAATTTTGTTAGTCGTAGAAAAAAAACTGTCTGTAAGGGACAAAACCTTAACGGCGGGTCCTTGTTAACTACAGTGCGTCTTGCAGGAAATCTAAACGTTTGCCTTTTATCCGTCGACCTCAAATATGGCTTACCATTTAAAAAACACCTAAGTAGCAAAAGGCGCGTCCACTATAGGCTACTTCAGAGATGACGAGTCAGCATCATCAACTTCATCATTGCAGCCGACACTGACTCGGAAAACACTAGTTAATTAATAAATAATTCAAACGTCTCCTTGCTATTTTTTTTTTTGACACATTCATTATCAATACTTTTGCGGCAAGCTTTGTGTGCGCTCGAGTGCGGAATAGGCTATATTACGCCCCCCCCCCCACCCCTAGTATATATATATATATATATATATATATATAAGTAATTTAAATTATTATAAACGTGATTAGTCGACTAATGGCTTAAATGAATGGCTACTAGTCGACTAGAAAAATCATTAGTTGGGGGCAGCCACAATTTCATGTGATGATTTATATTTTCATCACATTCCTCATGTAGCAGTCCTTTTTTTGTTATGTTTTCACTTTTACAGTATTGTGGAAAAATCACAGATAATGGATCACGGTGGAGGGATCCTGGAGCTTCACAAGGATTTGAAAATGCCCCATACAATGATAATGTCAGATTTTGGTAAGGCACCATCATTAAAATAATGAGTCAATTAATTGCCTGATGTTTGGCTTATTTTAGGTTATGGCATTGACTAATTATAGTAAGAACTCTATAAAATGATCAAAGTCTTTCAACCTCATATGGTTTTTGGTTTGTGTTTTGATGTAGGCCTATGTGAATAAATACTGAGTGGTTACACCTAGAACAATAACTAGCCTATTTATTTTATTTTTTTAGGAGAGTATATTTACTCATATACTTATTTAGGGTATTTATTAATCTTTTTTCATTCATATTTAATTATATGTCTGTTATGTTTTTTCTTCTCCCTACATAATTTATCTTCAGAATACTTGGCAACTCTAGCCATTTCTTCGCTGATTTTCACTTTTGTTGTCGCATGTTTTCTCAGCGAGCTCCCCCTACAGCTGTGGGGCGTATATTTCACTACACTGTCGTAAAAAAACTCACTTGCGGCCCCTCCTCCCCCTTTCTACCACTGCTCATGTGCATTTGTTATTATCGGAGCCGGCCAACTTTATCGGGTGGAGCTATAGCTTATAGCTAGCCGGCGTGGCTAACCGGTATTGAGGGCGGCATGTGTGTTTATGTCGAGTTGCCGTTAAGCAGTTTGTGTTTCTCGCTCGTTCTCGCTTCTCACGAGACTTCCTATTTCCAATTTACTGGGACGTTAGTCTCCATTTTGCAAGGTTGGTTTTCCGCCTGGGACCGTTGGGGGGAGCGGGGAAAGTCACTATTCTCACCGCAACCGGTTATTGAACCATCCAAATGATTTCTAAACGTTTTATTAAGTTGAAATAGTTGCCAAGTTCCCCTTTAAGTGTACTATTTGTTTTTGTCTTGTTTATGCTGCTGTAATGTCTATATTTCCCCTTATAAATATTATTTTTTATAAATCTTAACTATAATAAATTATTATAGTTAAGATAAAAAAAAACTTGATTTATAAAACTGTAAAGTTGTAATAATCGTTGTAATCCCATGATAATGAAGTCCACACGAATAAAACAATAACCTCACAGAAATCACTCTCATGCCTTTCCAAACCCATAAGACTTTGCATTTTTGGGGGTGAACTATCCCTTTAATGAAAAGCAAATGAGCAATATTTATGAACCACCACATTAAATGCTTTGTCAGTTGTGCAAACTTGTTTGTTGTGTTATTCTCTCGTGCAGTTGCAGGGATGGGTGGCATGGCCCACATCGACGGCGATCACATAGTGGTGTCGGTGCCGGAGGCCGTGATGATCTCGGATGAGGGCATCATGCTGGAGACTGACCTCGAAGCTGAAGTGGTGGAAGGGCCTGACATCTGTCACGAGGACGTCATCACCACTGAGGGAGTGATCCTGTCTGAGTCTATCCTGGGGGCCGAGGTGGCCATCCAAGAGGCACTGGAGACGGAGCCTGATCAGGTGTTCGTGGCGGACCTCATGTCACCTCACGATCAGAGTCCGCTGGATCACGACCTGGTGTCTGCAGAAGTCATGGTGTCGGACTCAGAGACGGTCATACAGTCACATGACACCATGCCGTCTGATGTCACTATTAAAGTGGACGATGAGGAGGATGTGAAGAGCACTTCAGAGGACTACCTCATGATTTCCTGTGAGTTTTCTTTTACATGCCAGCTTGGATTGTAGGGCTGGGACAATAAATCCATGCATCGTGAATCGAGAAATTATTCTGGATTTATTCTGAGATTCTCCTTTGAATCGATTCTGAGCTTAGTTTTTAACCTCAGATGGCACTGCGTGCTTTAGAAACAGCCGTAGTCTGCTGGCTTCCAGTGCCTTACACACACCACTGGAACCTAGGGCTGGGACGATTACCGCAATACCGCAGTCACGTGACTCCAACCACGGGTCTGAACTCGTCACCGTCATCACCGCAAAAAAAAAAAAAAAACATTGGTCCGCACATGTGCACGTTTTGTCAAATGACATTGATTCTAATGACATTGTGTCTTGCATGGATTTAAGGTTTTGTAAACAAAACTTATCAAAAGATGGAGCAAATCCGATCTTTCGCGAGTTGGGGAGCGCAATGTTCCATGACACAATAACATTCCATTTGTATTAGAGATGCGCGGATGAGCTATTATTAGGCTATTTCATCCTCAACCGCATCACAAAACGTATCATCTGTCCGCACCAACGTTTTTTGATAAATTTTCGAAACCGCATTTGCGGCGCTGACTGTTTTAAGGTCTATGAGCGATGCAAGGCGCTGCTGCGGTGAGGCTAGAAAGCTCTTGGCTGTTCTAGAAAGGAGACTGATCCAATGCAGCAAAGATATTTAAAGGCTAAAGTCCCTAGTATAGCCTATTGGCTATGTTGTATCCCCAGAATATCAGCAGTGAACTCCGTCTCCGATCGGCGCACAGGGATAAAGATAAATAAATAAATAGCCTATAACGCACATCGGCAAACTTGACCTTATCTGACTAGGCTACTGTAGCCTTAAATGTTATCATTTCGTTTTGAATTTTGTTTAAAAGTAGACATTAAGCTTTCTATTTATTTCTTATGTCTGTGAGGCAAGTTCATTTATGAGACGAGCTCCAGTTCACGCGCAAGAGATCGCGCCTGCGCCTCCACGTCCTCCAGATTATATGTCTGCTATATTTGCTTCTTATTTATTAATTCCAGGCAATTAGTTAATGAAACGGTGATTAAAATGAAGATACAATTTATACAAAACGAAATTTAATTTAAAGAAAGGCTTTCTACAAAACAAAACTTGATAAAGTGGTCAAAATCATGTCTGACCCATCTTAAATTATTTAAAGCGTATCTTTTTCTTTGTATTTAAAACGGTTTACCGCTATAGTGCGGGAACATCTTGCATTTCAACCGCGGTTAGAAAAAAAATCCATACCGCCCCAGCGTTTACATCAATCTCGCGTCATAAAAGCATTCTGATGTCCAAGTACATTCTCAGACTCAGCCGAACACACGAGCGCTCTTCTTCGTGAGCATTCGAGTGTGCGGTTAAAAACTAGCCTAGAGCGCCATCTGCTGTTAGAAACTAAGCTCAGAATTGATTCAAGAGAGAATGGCGATGCATTTGGAAAATATTGAAATCGATCCACGAATCGCGATACATCGATTTATTTGTCCCAGCCCTATTGGATTGATTGGATCCACAGCAATGTTTGATATTTGGCTTCTTTGCAGTGGACGAGGTTGGGGAAAAGCTAGACATTGGAGACGCGTCTTTAAAGATCAGTGCAGATGTGGGCCAAGATGACGACTGCTCGAAAGAGGACGAGTTCAGCTCTGAGGTCATCAAAGTTTACATCTTTAAGGCCGATGGAGATGAAGATGTGGAAATTGGTAAGGAACACATTTCAGATATATATGTTACTACTCATACTCTCACTGTTAGATGGCAACAATTAATTTCTACTCATTTCCTTATTCACAAATAAATACAATATATTGCACTATAGGAATTAAAAGGGCAGGCCTTAAATGGATAGTTCACCCAAAAATGAAAATTAGCTCATGATTTACTCACCCTCAAGCCATCCTAGGATTCATCCAAGATTGTATTCGTCTGAAGAAGAAAGTCATATACACATAGGATGACTTGAGGGTGACTAAATCATTGGGTACATTTCATTTTTGGGTGAACTCTCCCTTTAAGGTAGTCAATGATGTGCTGTTTTAAGTCACATGACATTTGGATGTCCCTCCAAAACACTCTTTCCCACTGTAACCCTCACACAGAAGACACCTGTCGTGCTCCAGAAATTGCTCTATTAACCTCATTTCTAAACATCTCTCTTTTTTTGCTGCATCTTTGATAAGTAAATTAGATATTTTTATTCACAAATCAGCTTTGTCTTAGTTTTACTGTAAATTGAAAAAATATCAATGTTTCCTTATTGCAACGCTGTACCACAGTGGAGTTGCAGTAATGTATTTCCCCATATTTTTTTATTTCTTCTTTTCAGAAAATGAATACGATATTTTACGGAAAGGGCAATAGGAAGAGTGCAGAGTTCGCTCTTCCATGTGATAAGAGTGAGGATGAGTTAGAAGTTTATATGTTTAACGATTACGTAATCGTGGCAACCGTAATCGCGATTAGAAATTTTATGATATTTACTAAGAGTTTACTCTACACTAGGGCTGCGCAATTCAAGGACATTTTGATTCTCCATTCATGCCCAGTAAGGTGAATATGTTTGTATGGTGTTGTAGGCAGCACAGAGGTGGTAGCAGAAAGTGATTTTCCCAATGGGCACGCGGTGCTGGAGCCAGTGGTCTCAGGCCGGCTGCCCAGAGAGAAGATGGTCTACATGGCTGTGAAGGATGCCTGCCATGGAGACGAGGATATCAGTGAGTTCTGGCAAATCCTCATCTGAAATTTTCACACGTTAAAAAATAAGTATGGCCTCACGTTGTCAATCACGTTTACACACTGCCTCCAAAAAAAATTAGGATCGGGTTCAATTTTCTGCATTTTGAGAGGTGTTTTGACCATTCATATCCACCGAATGATGAATAAGAAAAAACGAATATGAAAAATTCGGACTCGGTGTGCAAGGACCTTTACATGTGCCTACACAGGGTTTCCGCGGGGCATTAAAAAGCATTAAAAGTCCTTAAATGGATTTTGCGAAAATTAAGGCCTTAAAAGGCATTAAAAAGCATTAAATTTGATTCTTGCAGGCATTACATTTTTCTATAGTTTTGAAGAGAATTTATATAAATTTATTTGAATATAGCCTTCATAATTAATCATTTGTATTTGCTGTCGCAAAATATGTACGTTCGTGTGATAAATACGCGGAACCAGTTTGGTAATTGCTTCCGGCCGGAGAAAAAAGGGCCGTGATGCGGAGGTGACGCGGGTCTGTTGTACAGCGGTGGACAGGTCTGAACCTTGGAAAAATGGGAAAGTTCAAATTCCAGCCAACAGTGGAATACAGCCTGTTCACTGACAACACCTGCTCAGAACAAGTAGTCCAGGCCTAATCATATTTTCGTTATCACACGATGACTGACATATTGTCACATTAAAAACATCTCTCTCTCCGAGTAGGCTTAATAATTTTATAAGCACTAAATAAATTAAAGTGTATTGCATAGTCGATGTTATAGGTCACTTTTAAAATCATGTCATATTTTATAATTATATCCGGGCCATGGATGCATTAATCATTGCATCTGTCTTTCAAAGATGTCAGGTAAAAAGCAATTAAGCCTCCTCTCGTTCGCCCTGAGAGGAAAGCCCCCTAAAAAGGCCAGGTTAGAGGATGCCGGCCCAGGGAAGGTGGCGAAAAGGGCCCATTAGAGGAGGAGACGGTGCCGGTGGAAGAGGAAGAGAATAAATACTTTGTATTTGGTTGAATTGTCAGTGCCATGTGCCATCTTCTCTTTTGCAAGTTTGAGCAATTATAACAACAACAAAAACACTAATAATAATATTATTAATGAAACACCACCATTCCTGTGACCCGTCCTATACGCTGCGAGATGTTTAAAAAATGGTGGGGACAATCGACATGTCCCACCCGCAAATTACACCTATGTGTTCCAGAAAAAAAAACATTTTATATATATATATATATATATATGTATATATATATATATATATATATATGTGGTTAGTTATGGGTCGTATATGGCATTAAAACATTTTAAAATGGCATTAAAAAGGCATTAAATTTAATTTGAAGATACCTGTAGAAACCCTGCTACAGCATGTCAAAAAATGTGCTTATGTTATACTCTGTCCTGACTGTAGACTGTTCGGAGATGACTGACCAGGTGTATATGGAGGTCATTGTTGGGGAGGAAGAGGCTGCTGGTATCGCAGAAGCACAACTGGAGGACACACCAGTTAACAAGAGCTTTGTTCCTGCGGCCTGGGCAACTGCTTATGGTCCTTCACTTTTTTGTTGCAGGCAGAGATACAAATTGCTTTAAATTAATAGTCCACCCAAAAATGAGAATTCTGTCTGAATTCGGAACAGCACTACCATCCTACCCTAGTATTGGACTGTAATTATGACTCCTTTAAAGTCTTCTGAAGCCGTACAATAGCTCAGGGTCTCCAGAACAGCTTTGTCAGCCGAATCCCCGTCTTTGCGATATTTGCACTAAGCCATATGGCGATTTCAGTTTTATTCCGATTAACTGTGCAGCCTTATTTTTTTAAATTTTTTGATTTAATTAATTATTAGCTTTTAATCAACTCACACCCAAGGGCTAGCGAAACCCTTGATTGGAAAACCCTGTGAAAAACCGATGACAGAATTGTCATTTTTGGCTAGCTGTTACCTTAACTTAACATTTATAAAAAACATTCTCCTTTCCTTTTAGTGCATTTATAGGGTGTAAATGTCCGATGCAAACACCTTACCAGTCATGGCTTTCCTACAGGAAGCAGTCTAGAGAGTAAGAACGGTGCAGGCACTCCCTACCTGCAGATCTCTGACAGCATCAGCTCAAGCCGAGCTCTTAAGCAAAAGATCAAGAAGAAGAGGAGGGGAGAGACACGCCAGTGCCAGACAGGTATGATCTTCTGCTAGTGCCAGAAACTGTTTATAAAGGGTCATGAAACCCCAAAAGACATTTTTTGAGATGTGAAACGGATATGTCCAGGCTGCACATCATTGAAAACACTAAATGTACTCATTAAGTTAATTCATAAGTGGAAATAAGATATTGTTGTTTCCTTGCCTTGCCTCATTTAGTATGCGTGGTGCTATGAATATGCAAATGATCCCCGTCTCCATTCACTCACACAGCTCAGAGATCCACTCTTGTTTCCTATGTGCGACAACACAAAAGTGTTGTTTGCAATTTCCCCAAGATGTGTTAAGTGCTGGAGTTTGACTACAAACACATGGGAAATATGAGTGTAACAATATTAAATTTTTCTGCGTTTCTGCGCGGAATGATGCGATGAGTTTAACAACACTCGCCACGTGGATCATATATCATATACGGACCAGAGGAAGCCTGTTCCAAGTTGTTTAAGACATATTTCATATACTTGAGTCTAGTGCTCTAAACATAAACCAGAACCTTGTATACGCACATGTTTCATCAGTTCTTCATCAAATTAAATGTATATGTATAAATAAGGACACTGATACAGCCGTACGTCTGATCATAAACAAAAAAAATTTTCTTGAAAATAAAATAAAATTCATGCCTCAAAATAGCTTGAATGTGACTACAACCTTGCCTCATTTAGTATGCGTGGTGCTATGAATATGCAAATGAGCCCCGCCTCCACTCACTCACTCAGCTCAGAGATCCAGTCGTTGACGATCACACGTTGATCTGATTGGTTACAAGGTAGTTTGTGACATCAGAAACACCAGCGATTTCAAACCGTGTTTTTGAGTCTTTGGTTCACTGCAGTTTTAAGGAGAAAATACTCAGCAATGCTGTTGACTTGAATAAATCTGTACATAGTTTGTCTTAAAGTGTCACGAAACCCCCATATGTCTATGTGGTGTTTTTTTAATATGCTTTAAGTCAACATGAACTCAAATTGACCACATAACAATAACATGAGTTGTTGGACTCATGTTATTCCACAAAGAGAGAAAAGTTAGTTGTCTTAATCTTTCATCACAGTGTCACTAAATGACTTTTCTGTTTGACTAATATCACCTGGCAAAATAACTATTCTGGGATTGTTTTTTACAGCCTTTCCTTAACCTGCCAAAAGTTAATACTGTAATTTAATCTTAGACTATTCATATTGATAATGTATTTTTTCCCATTTAAATATTTTTTTTATGAAGCCAGTGGTTATAAAAATAATTTTTGTCAAAATGCCCAATGCCCAAGATCCTAGTAAACACAATTGGTTTTGTTTTAAGTGTAACGTAAACAGTTTAGAGAAAACAAGGTGTTTGTCAGTATATTAGATCTGTGCATTCGGTCTTAAAGTGACAGCGGCCTAATAAACCTGCTGCTCTCTGTGTCATTAATAATAATAAAACAACAAAAGAAAAACAGAAAATCACTCACTGATTTCAACTGAAGAACCTTTGTAGCTTTTAATAAGAATCAGTGCGTGTATGTGTGATGACTAGTGTTTTTTTATTTATTTTTTTACATTTGATCATTGAATTCTGTAATGTTTCTTCAAGTTTTTTCAGGTAGGTCTATCTAACAGTAAAGCACTCTGTTTAATTTGTATCTTTGTTCTATTGTATTTATTTGTCCTTTGTTTTTATTTTTTACTTGTCTTCAATAAGCTTGAACTTTTTACCTAGGCTAGTAAACCACTGCTAGTTGCAGTGATGCTGACATTTTTATCAATGGTATTGGTGATTAATGTCATCTTGTAACAACCTTATTTTCATAACTATATTGTGATTTTTATTTTTTATTTATATATATATATATATATATATATATATATATATATATATATATATATATATATATATTAGGGGTGTAACGATACATGTACCATTTTTCCTGCTGACCAAAATCCACCATCACAACATTGCGCAACATCAAATGGCAAACGTAATGAAAGCGGAACGAAACTGCGCTACTCATTATTTTGTGCTTCACGGATCGTTTATCAGTTTGGACCATCAACATCAGTGCAGCGCGAGCCGATCTTGATCAAGCAACACTGTTACACAGCGCTGAGAGATCCGGTAAACAAAGCATTTGAATTCGCCATTGAAGTAATAACATCGCTGCGAGATCTAGTGAGAAGCATTAAAATGTCTCTTTTATTAACGGATCAAACAGCGCTGAAGAGGAAACCAGGAGAAACATTGTTCCATGAATGAACTAGTTATTTGTTTTAAGTCCACAGATCAGCAACATTCACTGTGGATTTACTGTAGTAACACTCACTGTAACCATGGAAGTTTGGCAGAAATAGTAAAATGCTTTCAAGTACGTCACACATCTTTTCCAGCACTTCAAAACTCAAATATTATCATATTTAAATGTTATTTTTAATGTGATGACCAAAACATTATTTGTTCATCCTTCAAAGATTACCCCCAATTATAAAACTTAAAGTTTCAAGATGTAGGAAACCCACACTTATTTAAAAATATTTTTTCTTTTAATAAATAGGAAATTTCTCTGGCATTTTTCTTTTTGCTGTATCGTATCGAACCGTGAATTTTGTGAACCGTTACACCCCTAAAAAAATAAATAATAATAATTATATATATATATATATATATATATATATATATATATAATTTGTTATCGACTAGAACAAACTTAAGTGTGTTCACCACAGAAATAAAAAATTACAGTAAAATACTTGCATGTTGGGGGAAAAATATAATGTTTTCCTTTTTAAACATAAATTTCAAAATGTGAGGATTTAGTTATATGTAGTTGACCCATATTTAGTAAAAAAATAATTGAAAGCATGAATGCAATATTGCTACACTGGGTGTCTGAGCATTAATTCCAGTTAACTTTTATGTAATAGGGCAATAATACCAAATAATGATAGATTGAAAAATAAGCATCACCATTGGGATGTTGACATGTTCTCGAGGGTGAATTTGACCTCTATACCCTGCTCAAAAGTCCTTTCTAAAAAAGGATGTTGGTGTCAGTGTTTCAAAAAGGAAGTAGTCCTTCCTTTGTCTCGCCACTAAAGTGCGCTACAGAAGTAAAATGTTGACTATTTTCAGCATGTGCTCCTCTGTTTTAGCTGTAATCATTGGTCCTGATGGGCAGCCCCTGACCGTCTACCCCTGCCACATCTGCGGCAAGAAGTTCAAATCACGGGGTTTCCTCAAACGCCACATGAAGAATCACCCGGACCACATGTTCAAGAAGAAGTACCAGTGCACCGACTGTGACTTCACCACCAACAAGAAGGTGAGTTTCCACAACCATCTGGAAAGCCACAAGCTCATCATTAAGAACGAGAAGATCCCCGAGTACACGGAGTACACGCGGCGCTATCACGAGGCCAGCCCGCTCAGCTCCAACAAACTCATACTGCGTGACAAGGAGCCCAAGCTGCACAAGTGCAAGTACTGCGAGTACGAGACCGCCGAACAGGGACTCCTGAACCGCCATTTGCTGGCTGTGCACAGCAAAAACTTTGCACATGTCTGCGTGGAGTGTGCCAAGGGCTTCCGCCACCCTTCTGAGCTTAAGAAGCACATGCGGACCCACACAGGCGAGAAGCCCTACCACTGCCAGCACTGCGACTTCCGTTGTGCAGATCAGTCCAACTTAAAGACTCATATAAAGAGCAAACACGGGACAGAACTGCCCTTTAAGTGTGGCCATTGCCCACAGGCGTTCGCAGACGATAAGGAGCTCCAGACGCACACTGAGATTTTCCAGGGTCATAAGAATCACCAATGTCCGCACTGCGAACACAAAAGCACCAATTCCAGTGACTTGAAGCGTCATGTCATCTCAGTGCACACTAAAGACTTTCCACACAAGTGTGATGTGTGCGAGAAGGGCTTTCACAGACCCTCCGAACTGAAAAAACACGCTGAAACGCACAAGGGGAATAAAGTACACCAGTGCCGGCACTGTGATTTTAAGACATCGGACCCCTTCACATTAAGCCGCCACATATTGTCCGTTCACACCAAGGACTTGCCATTTAAATGCAAGCGTTGCAAGCGCGGCTTTAGGCATCAGAACGAACTTAAAAAGCACATGAAGACTCACAGCGGTCGCAAAGTCTATCAATGCCAGTACTGCGAGTACAACACTACGGACGCTTCAGGTTTCAAACGGCATGTCATATCCATCCACACTAAAGAGTATCCACACAGGTGTGACTATTGCAAGAAGGGTTTCAGGCGACCGTCAGAAAAGAACCAACATATAATGCGACATCATAAAGAAACCCTACTATGATGCTCTTTCATCCCCAAAACAAGATCCGACACTCTACAGCTGCATATGTCACTTAGATGGCCTGCATTTAACAACCTTCTTATTTAATGTTCCGCTTACATGTAAAGAAACAAATCAAAACTGAGACGTGTAACAGTAAGTGGCTAACAATATGGTCTTGGTCAAAGTTTTCATGTCACACCTCTCGCAGCCTTTGCTTTCCCTGGAAAGGAAAAGTAAAGAAAACAGTCATTCAGGGTCTCAAATGCCTATATTTTTATATCCACTTTGCTGTAAGCAAATTACATCCTTTAATAAAGGGATAGTTCACCCAAAAATTTAAAATCTGTTGTCATTTACACACCCTCATGTTGTTCCAAACATTTATGACTTTCTTTTGGAGAGTTTAAAAGATGTTTCACAGAAGGTTCATGCTGCTGTCATTCATTAACTGACAAGTGGCTGTCAAGCTTCAAAAAGGATGAAAGATCACCATATAAGTGTCATAAACAGAGTTTGTGCTACTATGTGGCAAAGTTTGTGTGCCTGGTCACTGTATACTTTTGTATGTTTGTGTGTAAAAAGCAGCACAATGTTGTGTTCCATGGGAGAAAATGACATGGGTTTGGAATAACATGAGGGGAGTAAATAATGACACAGTTTTCTTTTATCAGAGCATCATCACAGGCCTTAGTCAGGATAAACACCATATTGAATTTTACGCAGATGAAAACGAGGCAAGACTTAAAGTCTTTACAATGGCATTCACTGTATAAAGATCCTAGATGATGTCACTTTTAAAACTCTCAACTTTCAAAACATTTTTGTCTGCTGAAATTCTTTGGGAAAGATGGTTCATCAGATGAACCATCGGTATGTTGTACTTTTATTCCTCACAGCCTTTATTTAAAAAAGAAAAAAAATTAAATATGGTGCTACCCTGACTACGGTCACATTTTCCTGTTTTTCTCATCATTAGATGTATTTTACTGACTGGTATGTCCAGGTTTTACTGTACCTTTTACCATTTTGTAACCATCATGATGTTATTTTGAGCAATTTCTTTGGTGGTATCTGAAATTGTACGATTTAAGCCAGTGCGTCTTTCCAGCGTTTCCGTACCATTTGCTCTCTGCGATCCTAGTGTCTTGAGCGCTCCTTCACGAATCAAGCGATTTGTTGTTAACTCTCTGAATACCACTACAGAATTCAATGTTTATGTAAAATGAAACTTTAACAATGTGGCGAACATGCACATACTGCCAATTATTTCGGATCTTCTGCGTCATGCCTTATATGTATTTCTTTTGCACTGAATTCAGTATGAATCGATTTGTGAATATTTTTAACAAGTTTCAGTTGTGCTATGATAGATGTATACATTAACAAATGCAAATCACATTAAGAGCACCTTTTGCTTTTAAAATTTCACTTCTGCGTTATTTATTTTTTAGTGGGTGGGCAAACATAGACACATCATCCTAAACCAGAAGACATCCAACTTCCCGCCAGTAAAAGACCTCATCGATCAAAACAGGCATGTCTTGATATCTAGCTCTAATAATTGGCATAGCTATGGACTTGTAATATGACTGTAGTTAACATCAGCACCCAGCAACTCTAGTACTTCACAGCGTACCGTACATCGTGGATTTCATTCATGGGTGGAGGTGGAGAAAGGGTTGTACTCGTTAATCATGTTTTTATTGTCAGTTTCCTAATGTAACAGTCACTCCAATGTTGTCACGTAAAAGCCTCCATTATAAGCTCTGCCATAAGGAGAAAGTGTGTTTTTAGGACATTGCAACAAATTAGTGAAAGTGGATGATTTAAAACAATTAGTTATGTTTCTTGAAATTACAAAACGCCTCTTCTAAAGGTTCGTCGTCTGCACAGAAAGAAATATCACTAAAATTTCAGCATAATGCATGTTGTAAATCTAGCTTTTGTGATAGACATCTTTATTCACAATTAAATTGGTTGTTTTATGTTAGAGGCAGTAAAACAGAACATTTTTTAAATTATCAAGAACTTACAAAGTAATCCGTTATCATTTGATCCTTGGGACCTTATTTATGTGCACAATTACATGATGTCATCAGACTCAGGTAGTGTTGTAAAAAGTACCGACTTCGGTCGGCACTGAAATTTAACAAAATTTGTGGATACCAGCGTTTAGCATTTTGAGCGCTGTTGAACTTAAACACCTCTGCTTGGCCATTGTGTTCACACGCTCAACATCTACGTCTCTGATTGGCTACAATAATCAACGCTTCCAAAACATGTTGTAAATAGACATCTTTGATGCTTTAGCCAATCAGAGACGGATATGTTGAGCATGTGAACACAATTGCCAATCAGAGGTGTTTAAGAATCCGTTCAACAACACTCAAAATGCTAAAGGGGAAATGCTGGTATCGTCACATTTTTAAAATTTCAGTACCAACTTGGTACCGAAGTCGGTACTTTTGACAACTCTACTCTCAGGCTGTCATTCATGAATCACAAGGAGAACTCTGTTGGTGTGTATATAGTTTGTATAACCATTCTTGCGTAAATTGATGCACTGAATAGATGCAGCAGTTTGCGTAATCGTTTTATGAGCGATTCACAAATTAATTCTGCTTGTGTTTTGTGAATGAGGTCCATTACTGTTGTGGCTTCTTGAATTATTCCAACCATAGTTCGAAACTCACCTGTACAGGCAGTGGTTTGGCAGAAACCAAGTGGTGAAATGTATGCGAGCAGTGTAGATGTTGCTGTGTTTGTTACAGTTGTGGTTGGAGATTAACATTCTTCATGAAAATAAAATTCATGCATTTAAATTATTTTCTTTTTGGTATTGGCGATAGGTGGATTACTGGTGAGGAGGAATCAAAATAAATACTTTTCAAAAAGGATTTTTCAGAAATGTTCACACTCAGGTATTTCCTTGACATTTAGCAAATAGCACTTTTCAGATGTAACAATTAACACAAGTCTAAATAATTCAATGGAAATCGTTTTAATCTGCTTATTATAAATGTTGTATTATGCCATTAAAGTTAATCATAAGTACTCTTCTGTCACTGCTCTATAACCTTACTATGTGTGTCTCATTCAGCTCCCTAGTTCAGTAGTCAGGCCTCATTTTAAGGGCTAACTCAATCGCAGAATCCTTCATGTGGTTGAAATGTTTGCTCTCTAAAAGAATCCCACAATTGAGGATCACTATGTTTCCTTAACAGAAATTCTGAAGCACGAAACAAGTTAGCACTCGATAGACATCATGACATGCGATAGAAGATTTGAAAAGACAAACTGTTATTTAATTATATGACCGCATGAACACACATGGCTAGACAGGTAGTGAACTTAATCTAGTTAAAGTGTAATTGAAAGTTTGGCGCTGCCTGTTGTTGAAAATTTCCAGTGGTTTTTGCAAAACAAATATGTAGCCATGTCACCGTGAATAGTCATGTGTGCCGATGTTTACTGAGACACAGTTCTTGACCACTGTTCGAATACACGTACACCAGTGCTTCTCAACCAGGGGGACTCGGCAAACTTCAAGGGGATATCAAGATGACTTAAAACAAAATACATTTTCAGTTATTCCAAAATCTAAAATACAGGTGCTGGTCATATAATTAGAATATCATCAAAAAGTTGATTTATTTCAGTAATTCCATTCAAAAAGTGAAATTTGGATATTATATTCATTCATTACACACAGAATGATATATTTCAAGTGTTCATTCCTTTTAATTTTGATGATTATAACTGACAACTAATTAAAACCCCAAAATCAGTATCTCAGAAAATTAGAATATTGTGAAAAGGTTCAATATTGAAGACACCTAGTGCCACGCTCTAATCAGCTAATTAACTCAAAATGGTCTCCTTTAAATGGACCTTCTTTACCCTGGAGAACCCACGGGGTCAAATTTGGCTGCTGTTAATTGCTGCCACCCAAAATAAATTAAAAAATTGTCAAATTTAACTTCAAAAGCCCACAGTGCCACTTCTGGACCCTGCATAGAGACACCTAGTGGATGAATATTGAACTCACAAGTGCCAGAGTGGTAGTAACAAGATGGCTAAGCACATGCTGTTTTGTTGAGCTGGAAACCTATCCAAACAAAATAGTCTTATCAGCAAACCAGCGGTTGGTAAAATTGTGTATTTTTTGTTAATCTATTTAGTATTAGCTTGCAGAATGCCTAGAAGTACGTTTTATATTCTTTTTGGATAAATTAGAGACTCTGAGCTAGTTCAAAAAACGATGGGCCAAAAATGACCCTCTGGGTGTATGGGTTAAACAAATGTCGGGTCAAAAATGACCCTTTGGTTCTTTGAGTGACTTTGATGGAGAATGGTGACAGTCCTGTATTTGGCTAAAGCCTTGAAATAATTTCATTTGTATAATATATTTTACTAAGTTACCTCAGTAGTACAGGGCCAGAGACTAATAAAGTAGAATATCTTTTCAGGGAGTATGTCCGCTCCCTTTTCAGGACAGGGAAAGCAACAGAGAAAGATCACTGTAATACAAGTATTGGAGCAACTTGAAACTGATGATAGTGACTTTGGCCCTGAATTGGACAGTGATAGCGATTCTGATTAATTGTTTCAACCGGATAAGTAAAGACCCATGGTGTTGCCGTGTGTTCTTGTTTCCATTGGCCAAAGTGTTTGCACATTTGAAATCCAGTTCTAACATGCAACAAATAAAGTA
Source organism: Gila orcuttii (assembly GCA_026230005.1). Classification (NCBI taxonomy): domain Eukaryota; kingdom Metazoa; phylum Chordata; class Actinopteri; order Cypriniformes; family Leuciscidae; genus Gila; species Gila orcuttii. Next base: position 36,256,264 of record JAPDVR010000016.1, read on the forward strand.
AAAAAAAAAAAAAAACCTTGTTAAATGTAGCTGTGTGGTTGACTGATTATTTTCCTAAATTTAAAATAGTTTGCATTGACAGTGTTTGTTGTTGTGATTCTTTGAAATTATACGCCTAAAGCCCAATGGGTCAAATTTGGCCCTAATCCTAAATTTGGGAATAAAGGGTTAAAATTGAAAAAGTGGATATTTTGGTGTTCAGTGAACTTATAGCAGTAATTTAATGCATAGTTCATAATTTTCCAAAGAAGAAAATGGTTCTTGGGTTCTCCAGGGTTAAATGGTCTCTCAGTCTAGTTCTGTAGGCTACACAATCATGGGGAAGACAGCTGACTTGACAGCTGTCCAAAAGATGACCATTGACATCTTGCACAAGGAGGGCAAGACACAAAAGGTCATGGACACAGAGCTCTGTGAACAGCCAGCCTTTTTAGCAAAGCACATTAATAGAGAGGCGAAGGGAAGGAAAAGATGTGGTAGAAAGAAGTGTACAAGCAATAGGGATAACCGCACCCTGGAGAGGATTGTGAGACAAAACCCATTCAAAAATGTGGGGGAGATTCACAAAGAGTGGACTGCAGCTGGAGTCAGTGCTTCAAGAACCACCACGCACAGACGTATGCAAGACATGGGTTTCAGCTGTCGCATTCCTTGTGTCAAGCCACTCTTGAACAAGACACAGCGTCAGAAGCGTCTCGCCTGGCCTAAAGACAAAAAGGACTGGACTGCTGCTGAGTGGACCAAAGTTATGTTCTCTGATGAAAGTAAATTTTGTATTTCCTTTGGAAATCAAGGTCCCAGAGTCTGGAGGAAGAGAGGAGAGGCACAGAATCCACGTTGCTTGAAGTCCAGTGTAAAGTTTCCACAGTCAGTGATGGTTTGGGGTGCCATGTTATCTGCTGGTGTTGGTCCACTGTGTTTTCTGAGGTCCAAGGTCAACGCAGCCGTCTACCAGGAAGTTTTAGAGCACTTCATGCTTCCTGCTGCTGACCAACTTTATGGAGATTCAGATTTCATTTTCCAACAGGACTTGGCACCTGCACACAGTGCCAAAGCTACCAGTACCTGGTTTAAGGACCATGGTATCCCTGTTCTTAATTGGCCAGCAAACTCGCCTGACCTTAAATCTATGGGGTATTGTGAAGAGGAAGATGCGATACGCCAGACCCAACAATGCAGAAGAGCTGAAGGCCACTATCAGAGCAACCTGGACTCTCATAACACCTGAGCAGTGCCACAGACTGATCGACTCCATGCCACGTCACATTGCTGCAGTAATTTAGGCAAAAGGAGCCCCAACTAAGTACTGAGTGCTGTACATGCTCATACTTGTTATATATATCATACATGTTTATACTTTTCAGTTGGCCAACATTTCTAAAAATCCTTTTTTTGTATTGGTCTTAAGTAATATTCTAATTTTCGGAGATACTGAATTTGGGATTTTCATTAGTTGTCAGTTTTAATCATCATAATTAAATGAAATAAACATTTACTGAAATAAATCAACGTTTTGATGATATTCTAATTATATGACCAGCACCTGTATTTTGGGTTGAAATATTGAGTAAAACATGTTTAAGAATCCTTATCCAGTAAATTATGAACCATTAACTTGTCATTGAGCCTTTGAATATTAATGTGGAAAAGTCAAAAATGTTGAGAACCACTGATGCACACGATAGGAAGCTGATTGAGTTGCAACTTTGAGTGTTTTTTTTGTCTGATGCACTTCTTCAACTGTTCAGAGCATCATCCCTCAGTTCACAATGTGCTGAACTCTCCAGAATACTTGACAATTAGTCAGTCTACTCCTGGTGTGTTAACTCTACAACATGCATTTGATACCGTGTACCTATTGTGTAAATAATACAGTACATGTTGTTAAAATGTACCTTCATGTATTTACACATGCACTGAGATGGTGATGGTATTCCAGAAAGCAGGTTATGTGATTTACGGTCAGCGGATTACCTCAACTTTCGGTTCCAAAACCTGAGGTATCTTTTAGCGCAAGTAGACATGGCAACTTACTCTCTGAAAAAACCTGCTGTGGAGCAGCTCATGTTCTTGGGTTAGTTCACTTGAGGTGTTCAGTGCATGTGTGCCCTATTGATGAGGCTCCAGTAGGCGTAACAGATTTCACAAAATATTATATTATACAGATATAAGGGTGGTCAATATATTGAAAATTTAATCGCACACTTATGAAATTAAGCATACACCATTTATCTTGTTTCATACGTTCATTTGGTCATCATTTGCTATATCCAGCAAAGTAAACCATCAGTTTGAAGGACAATTCTCACAAAACTTTTATTTTCTGCAAGCTTTTTTCAAAGTATATTTAGGTGTCTTTCCACAAACACTTGGAGACTCCAAAAAGACACTTAATAAGCAAAAAGAGTCCATATTGTCATTTCCGCCTGCCAGGGTTACAGGTATTTGCGCCATTCTAGATGCTCTCGACTTCTAAGATCATCTAACTGCCTGATGTAAATTACATTAATGATGCAATTTTGCATGCTTCAGTAATTTATTTGTTTAAATGTTTTTTTTATTAATCGCATAATGCATTAACGTCAACAGCCCAAATAGATATAAACATATATTTATTATAAAGCACTGTTATTATAACATAAAGCAACGTATATTTTACTCTAATTTATTTTATTCTAATCTCACACGTGGATCTGCACTCAACAGGTTTTTTTTGTGTGTGTGTGTTTTCTATGTAATGTATTTCTATAATAAAAATACATCTGTGATACATCTCACCTTTCAAGAAATGTGGAAGAAAAATGGCTAAACATAAAAATAATTTTATACAGCCATATTACTTTTGCAATCCAAGACCCTTTTTCAATCAATCTTTTTTTTACAATTATAATTAGTATCTAATAATATAATTATACAATATAGTTCACAGTAATAAAAAAAGTTGTTAAAGATGTGATAATATTAAATGAAAGAAGTGTGGCATGCTTCTTAGCATCTGTGACTCCTGGATTCAGCATTCGGTTGAGAATATCTGTGTGTTCACCGTTAAGTCTGATCTTCATACTCCGGGTTGACTGAACTTACTCCAGACCGTGGGTTTGGGACCTTCATACCTCGAGTAAACAAGCTTTGGGTTAATCAACTCAGAATTCTGGGTATATGTGACGGTAAGTTAACCTTGCTTTCTGGAATACCACCCAGGTATGTTGTATTGGATGATTATTTATTTCTATTATAAGTACCAAGTAGTTAAATGACACCTATTAAGTGGCGCCCACTGAACTGTACTGGCAGAATAACAGAGTACCGATAAAATATTTGAGGTTATGAAATTTAATATAAAATATATTGCTATTAAAAGATTCCCTGTCACTATTGTTTCTATATTATAACACTATAATTTGTAGTTTAATGTTTATTGATTAATGGAATCAAAATCCTGCTGTTAAACTGCTCTTAGACATTGTATTTTGTACATTGCACTGACAAATTTGGTAATGAGGTTGCAAAAGAGACGGTTCACATAATAAGATTTGACATCCAGCGGTGGTTGAGCAACATTTTTTTAATGGTCAGCAGCTTTTACTGACCTTAAAATAAAGTTGTAGGAAATGCCTTGAAGTCATTTCCGCAACTTAAAAATGAACAAAGCCAAGTGATACATCAAAATAAGACTTGTACATGCAAGCATGGCCAATCTGATCTACCCGATGCTCTTTATTTTGACTTGAATAGTGATACAGATATTAAATGCAACACCTGATTAAACCAGGTCTTTGGTGTTTTAGGTCTGAGTTACTGAATGACTTTATGGATTGTACAGACAGACCTTTTGCCATCAGTTGTTTTCTTCTTTTTATTAAGTACTGTGTTTAGTCAATTTATCGATTTCATATTTCCTGTACAACTGCTGTTAGTAGTAGTGTAGTGTTCTCATATCATTGGGTCCAGCATGAATTCCCATTATATCAGATTGTGTAGCCATATGCCAGAAAGCTGAAGCTGAACCAATGTGAAATGACTTCAAACAAACTACAGCAAATCACTGAAAATGTATAGCTCAGAATGAAGGAAGTCAATTCTTTGATTGAAATCCTTGTGTTGTGTGAGGAGTGAGCAAACAATTCTACCAATTAAAGTCTACATGAAACAACCTTCAAAACACATTTTATGTTATGTAATCTGAGTGGGTGTTTTATTCAGAGCTCAAAGCCAGTGCAGGGCTCTGTTGTGGGGTGACTCTTGCTGTGCACATTCTCGAGGTGCCATCATCAGCTAATCATGGTTTGGCTCCAGAATGGCTTGTCAGATCGTACTTTTGGGGGATTCTGTGCCAGTCTCACAACTGACATTGAGAGGAAAGGGTACTCAAACAAATAGCTTACAGACAACATATTTTCCACAGCAGACAAATTAATTGCCTTTTTTAAATCGATCAACTCAATTCATAGTTTATAAATTGTAGCCTGCACATTTTTAAAACATTAATAGGCTATAGAGATCTCTATAGTGAGATTACAACTTGTAAAAAGCGTTCACGTCCTTGTAGAGCTTAAACTTTAAGCTGGAATTGTTCTCAGAGCTTCAACTTATATCACCAGACTGGTGCAGATTCATTTAGGCATTGGATTATATGTTTCATTAGAAGTGCATAATTCCCAGGATTCGGGTGGAGGGAGTGTGATGTTCTGGACAATGTTCTGCTGGGAATCCCTGGGTCCGGCCATTCATGTGGACGTAAATTTGACATGTGCCAACTTCCTAAACATTGATGCAGACCAGGTACACCCTTCATGAAAATGTGTTGCCTGGTGGAAGTGGCTCTTTCTGCAGGATAATGCACCCTGACACACTGCACACATTGATCAGGAATGGTTTGAGGAACATGATGAAGAGTTCTAGGTGTTGCCCTGGCCTCCAAATTCCCCAGATCTCAATCCAATTGAGCGTCAGTGGGATGTGCTGGACCAAAAAGTTCCATCCACGGCTCCACCTCGCAACTTACAGGACTTGAAGGATCTGCTGCAAACGTCTTGGTGCCAGAAACATCTCGGTTACTTATGCAACCCTCGTTCCCTGAAGGAGGGAATGGAGACGTTACGTAAGTGACTGACGAAATGGGGGTTTCGCTAGAGAGCCCATCACCTTCGAGTTATTAGAAAACGAGCCAATGGTATGAAAATACCACGGGTCTGCGGAATTTGCATCACAAACTCCGCCCCACCGCGTGGGTATAAAAGGAGCCGTGAGTGCAATCTCGCATTATGTTTCTGCTGAGGAGTCAAGACTGTGACCCCGGCCATTTCAGCGGTACAGCGGAAGTGTCATGCGGACGTAACGTCTCCGTGCCTCCCTTCAGGGAACGAGGATTACATAGGTAATCGAGACGTTCCCTTTCAGTTAGTCACTACGAGTTACGTCAGTGACTGATGAAATGGGGGCCCCAATCTAATCTCGCCACTGCGGCTGTCTTTCAGTGTCCTGCACAAGCCACAGCTCCCTATTGTGAGGATAGCACAAACGAAGGGCCAGGCTAATGCAAGAATACCAAGGTACACTGGGTAGCATATCCCAGATGGAATATGTAACAGCGCCTACCCGCAGGGAGGACTTAAAATACACATATGACCCGAGTATGGGATGCATATGGAGAAGTCAGAGGTATCCAGCCCGCAGGGTGGAATGTTTCAACCTCGAGATGACAAGAGGGTCTTACCAACCGGGCATTCACTCAGGTGATGGCATCAACAGTGCAGGAGGAACTCAGGATCTATGGAGAACTCATATGAATAAAATAGCGCAAGTATCCAGTCTGTGGAGTGGAATGGCGCAGCAAGTGATCACTGAGCAGGTCTTACTTACTGGCTACTGGAAGCGAGTACAGATGTCTGTTAGCAAGGCGCCATACACTAGAGCCCAGGAGGAAGCCACACTCCTGGTGGAGTGTGCCTTCACCCCTACAGGGCATGGCAGGCCCTTGGTAAGCCAACACAATAGCATCCACTATCCAGTGAGACAACCTCTGCTTGGAGAGAGCCTTTTCCTTTCAGCTTCCAACCGTAACAGACAAAGAGCTGGTCTGAGGTCCTGAAACACTGCGTTCTGTCTACGTAAGCACGAATATGAAGGTAAAAGAGTAGCAAAACTCGAGAGCACATAGATGTGAATTTGAGAACTTGTACAATAAATATTCATACTTGTACGCTAAAATGTACACTCACAGCTCCAATGTGAAAACCTGTAAAATAAAAATCTGAAGTTGAATGTTGAAATTTGCACTCGCAGACAATAGTCACAAACCTGTTTTCTGAATTTGAAGCTGCAGACAAGCAGTCACAAATGTGTAAAATGCCATTCACAAAAATACAATGACAGACACAAACTTGTAACATATATTTGCACTTATTCTTACATTCACACTTGCAGTTCAACCTCAAGTGGGCACTTGCAACTTCTCAAATCTGTCACTGCAATTTCAAATTTCGCGCCTTGACTTTTGCTACTCTTTTCGTGATATATTAGATGCAAAACTAACTTGTGCACTTGCAACTCAGTGGCGGCAAGAGAGGAAGGGGGCGGGAGCGGGGGTGTTCAAAGGAGCCGTTTTATTGGTTGGCGCCTAGCCAATGAAATGGGACTTCTGTTAGACGTGATGAGGTCACGAAACCCGTGTGTGATAGACTGATATTAAAAGTAATAAATGATGATATAATCAAACTCGTTAACACCATACTAATAATGCATACTATGTACAGAAAAGCCGATGAGCCCAGAATATGACGAAAGAAAGCAAATATGTGTTTAGTGCAAATAAACCTGCTGCCTGCAGTTTTATTAATAATAACAAATTGTGTTTTTTTATTTTTATAACTGTTGGTCCATTAGCCCCATGAAGCGTTTTCTTGGTTTTCTATGGGAGGGAAATGCTTAGCGTACAATTAAATGCGTTGTGTTCATATTATGTGCTCATTTGCTTTTCTATAGGCTTTATTAGGCATGGTGTTTCCTGAGTTTGTTCTTTTTATACCACTGTCTTAAATGCGTTGTGTTCATATTCTGTGCTGATCTGCTTTTCTGTACATAGTATGCATTATTAGTATGGTGTTGTTTACTGAGTTTGATAATATCATTTATTTCTTTTAATATCAGTCTAATGCATTAAGCCATGTTAGCGTTTCAGATCTTTATTTTTTTTTAATGCAACAATAAATATACAAAGATTTGTACATGCATATACACCTCACAACAAGTTTAGCGTTTCAGATCGTCCCAGAGGACGCGGGTTTCGTGACATCGTCACGTATAACAGAAGTCCCATTTCATTGGCTAGGCGCCAACCAATAAAACGGCTCCTTTGAACACCCCCACTCCCGCCCCCCTGGCATTTGGCAGGCTTAGGGGCGGAGACGGGCTGTGCCGCCTTCCTGTGACCACCTCCTTACTTCGGTGAAGGCTGCTACTTGGGCCGAGCTGGATGGCCTCGGCAGGAAGCAGACTGAGGGGGCTGCACCGACGGCTGGATGGAGGCAGCAGCTGGCCGCCTGGACAGGATATTCTTTATCGCCTCAGTCTGCTTCTGGTCGGCCGAGAACTGTTGGGCAAATTCCTCAACCGCACCGCCGAAGAGCCCATCCTGGGATATGGGAGAGTTAAGAAAACTAGTTCTCTCAGCCTCCCGCATATCAGCCAGGCTGAGCCACAGATGATGTTCCTGGACATCACCTGACCTAGGGATCGCGCAGTGACCTTAGTCGCCCGTAGAACGAGGTCGGTGGCAGTGCGCAGCTCTTGCATGAGCCCTGGGTCAGCCCTGTCCTCGTGCTTGTCCCTGAGCACCTTCACCTGATGGACTTGAAGGATGGCCATGGCATGCAGGGTGGAGGCGGCCTGCCCTGCAGCTCTGTAGGTCTTTGAGAACCTACAGGCCTTGGAGGGGTTCTTTGGGTCGCCGCGCCAGGTGGAGGCACTCTAGGGACACAGTTGCATCGCCACAGAGCACTCCACCGGGGGGACCCCGGTGTACCCTTTGGCCGCCGAGGCGTCGAGGGCAGAGAAGGCGGAAGATGCTGCCAGGCCGCGAGAAGTCAATGGAGACTTCCACCACCTGGTGACCTCCTGATGCACTTCCGGGAAGAAAGGCACTGGGGGCGATTGCCAGCACGCGCCGCCCCCAGGAACCAATCATCCAGCCTTGAGCGCTCGGGGGAGGGCAGCGGGCGCCACTCCAACCTGATGCTCTCAGCTGCCTGGGCAAGCTTGACCGTCAGGTCTGGATCAGACTTTGCGAACCCTGGAACTCCCGAGGGAGGCAACGCAGATGAATCCTCATCTCCAGAGGAATCAAGCCCGCCTTTTGATGCTGTGAGCGACATGTCGTCATCCGCCGGAGCCCCGAATGAAACACTGGGTCCCCGAGAGAAACCAGGTTCACCCGGAAGCTCCACGGCTTGCGATGTGCAGGGGAGCATGGCCAGAGGAAGACTCGTCGGCTATTCCACTCCGTAGCCCTCAGATCACCCTGGCCACCAGCCAAAGTATCCCCTCTCGAAGAAGAGATTGATTGGGGTTTGGCAGAGGGGACTCTACCCCCACGGAGGTCATTGAGTCTTGATCTTAACTTCACGAAGGCCATGTTCCCGCAATGAGAACATGACTCACCCACGAGCGCTGTCTGAGCGTGATTAAAGCCCAAACACGCTAGACAGCACTCGTGACCGTCAGGCGGATGGATCATGCGCCCACATACATAAACACACGGGCGAGACATCTTGAAAAAGACGTGCCTGTGCAGCTCTTTTAGAAGAGAAAGCTCTCTTAGCAGTGATGAAGCACCCAGGGGAGAAGACGAGCTGCAGGACCGTGAATCCGCTGAAACGCGCCGTCACACCAACAGTGACTGAGAGAGATGCTCGTTGCTCTTGAGAAGGCGAAGAGGAGCACATAAACACTTCGGCTCCGAAGCAGAAACGTCATGTGAGATTGCACTCGCGGGTCCTTTTATACCCACGCAGTGGGGTGGAGTTTGCGATGCAAATTCCGCAGACCCATGGTATTCTAATACCATTGGCTCGTTTTCTAGTAACTCGAAGGTGATAGGGCTCTCTAGCGAAACCCCCATTTCGTCAGTCACTTACGTAACTCGTAGTGACTGACTGAAAGGGAACTACAGGACACCTTCTGGGGTCTTGTAGAGCCCAGGCATCTGCGGGTCGGTACTGTTTTGGCAGCACATGAAGGACCAACAGCATATTAGGAAGATGGTCATAATGTTTTGACTCAATGTATTTGTATTTTTGTGTTTTGTATTTCAGCATCTATCCAAACATACACAAATTTTAACCTGTAAATGTTACAACATACAAATATATACGTATAAACAATGAGATCAGTCTGATTTAAATCCTGTAAAGGGGTTAATTTAATGCTTCATGAAAATATTAAGTTATCAATTAATAGTAAAGAAATGTTTATGTAAAGTTAATTAATACACATTCATGCTCAATGTATTTGTAAACATTTAGGAACACTTACTATAAATAGTTAATGTCTAATAGAATAGGTTCAAAGCACTTAAATTAATGGTAATTGGTGGTCGATTGAGCTCAATGCGCTGCAACTTAACAAAACACATGCTAATAGAAAAAACACCAGCAAATTAAGAAATCAGTTTAACAACCCATGTGCTGCAAATACTCACAAAGCAACCAAATACAGAAATACCACAGAAATGTTTCAAGGGGACCTCAAGTGACAAACCTAGCTGGGACTGCTTATTGTTTACTCGTCAGTGGTGTTGTTGATGACCTGAAAGGTGAGTTTTTTGTGTAGTTTAACATCCTGACCGTGTATGCGTTTTGAATATTTGCTGTGCGTTTCTGTATTTGGTTGTGTTGTGAGTATTTGCAATGCATGTTGCGTTGTGAGTATTTGCAGTGTGTTTCTGTATTTGGTTGCATTGTGAGAATTTGCAGCACGTTTCTGTATTTGGTTGCGTTGTGAGTATTTGCAGTGTGTTTCTGTATTTGGCTGCGTTGTGAGTATTTGCAGTGTGTTTCTGTATTTGGTTGTGTTGTGAGTATTTGGAGCATGTTTCTGTATTTGGTTGTGTTGTGAGTATTTGGAGCATGTTTCTGTATTTGGTTGTGTTGTGAGTATTTAAAGCATGTTTGTGTATTTGGTTGTGTTGGGAGAATTTTGAGCGTGTTTCTGTATTTGGTTGCGTTGTGAGTATTTGCATTGCGTTTCTGTATTTGGTTGAGTTGTGAGTATTTGAAGCATGTTTCCGTATTTGGTTGCGTTATGAGTATTTGCAGTGTGTTTCTGTATTTGGTTGAGTTGTGTGTATTTGATTGCTTTGAGTGTATTTGCTGTGCGTTTCTGTATTTGGTTGAGTTGTGAGTATTTTGCAGTGCGTTTCTGTATTTGGTTGAGTTGTGAGTATTTGCAGCGCGTTTCTGAATTTGGTTGTGTTGTGAGTATTTGCAGTGATTTTCTGTATTTGGTTGCATTGTGAGTATTTGGTTGCATTGTGAGTATTTGCAGTGTGTTTCTATATTTAGTTGCATTGTGAGTATTTGCAGTGCATTCCTGTATTTGGTTGTGTTGAGTGTATTTGCAGTGCGTTTTTGTATTTGGTTGATATGTGAGTTTTTGCAGAGCGTTTCTGTATTTGGTTGCATTGTGAGTATCTGCAGCACATTTCTATATTTGGTTGTGTTGTGAGTATTTTCTGCACGTTTATGTATTTGGTTGTGTTGTGAGTATTTGCAGTGCATTTCTGTATTTGGTTGCATTGTGAGTATTTGCAGTGCGTTTCTGTATTCGGTTGCGTTGTGAGTATCTGCAGCGCGTTTCTATATTTGGTTGCGTTGTGAGTATTTGCAGCAGGTTTTCACAAACTGATAAAAAAAAGTGTTCTTAATTTGCTGGTTCTTTTTCTATTTGCATGTGTTTTCATTAGTTGCAGCGCGTTGAGCTCTCTCTGCCATCGTACAATTCAGAATTTATGTGACAATCTAAAGTGGAGTAAACTGTTTACTCCTAATCATTATTAACAACTCTACTGCTGGTTTAAAATACTTTACATAAGTTAGGTATGGTTTACAAGTTTTTAAAGAATAGAAAACATCTAACTCTTAACATTATTAAACAATAATAGTTTGTTATTACAGTGACAACGAATGAAGAACTCACTATTCATTAGGGCTGCCCCCTAATAGTCGACTAAACGTTAGTCGACTAGAAGAGGCTTAGACGACCAAAATTGTATTTGTTGGTTATTTTATTAGTAAAAAAAAAAAACCTTGCTGCAGAGTCACACAGTTCGTAAGGGACAGATCGTAAATGGCGGTTCTTTGTGTATGTCAGGCAGGACAACCAAATGTTCACATATCATCCATCCACCTCAAATATGGCTTATCATTTGAAACATTTAAGTAGAAACTTTACGTGGCTGCTCGCTGTAACGTTAACCTAGATAAATGTGTGCTATTATTAGGTGCATATCCAATTGTTTGTGCGGAGTGTAGAAGCTAAAGTATAACACGCTTCATGACATGGAGGCGCTGGCGCGATCACTTTCCCAGCGAAAACAACTTGAAATAGTCTGTCATTTTTGGTCATACAGATAAGAGTAATACATAATTCGAAAAGGGTCTACTTAACCTAACAATAACAAGAAAGCGCTGTGCCTTTGTCAAATAAAGGAACCAGACAGGATGCACTTTTTACCGTCTTGGTCTCCGTGAACTGGAGGACATCACATAAATGAACCGAAACTCAGTGTATAGGCTACTTGCCTCACAGACATGGAAAATATATCTATAGAAAGCTTGAAATGTCCACTTTTAAATTAACCAATTCGAAACAAAAAAGAAACTCTGCTTATGTGTTCCATATGAAAGATATATTTCTCTATATAGGCGCGTTCACTACTTCAGAAATTATGAGTCAGCATCATCAACTTCATCTTTTCTGCCGACACTGACACAGAAAAAACTAATTTATTAATAAATAATTAAAATGTCTCCTTGCTATTTTTTTTTAACTCATTCATAATCATTACTTTTGCCGGTGCTTTGCAGCAAGCTTTGTGTGTGCGCTCGATTGTGGAATAGGCTATATTATATCTATATATTTCAAATGCTCATTATGGTTTAGTATTCTCCTCAGTATATATTTACGTAATCAAATTATAATAAACGTGCGATTAGTTGACTAATGGCTTAAATGAACGACTAAAAGTCGACTAGAAAAATCTTTAGTCGGGGTCAGCCCTACAATTCATAATGTACAAACTACAATTTAAAAGCTATGAATTATCTATAATAGTTTGCAAATGATAAATGCTTTGCTGCGATATACTTTTTATAGTGTTACCGATAAGGTGTAAGTCAATATCAATATATGAATAATATTTTTTCAGAACGCGCATTGTGAACTCAACCAGTGGATTCATAGCCAAAACTATGCTGAAAATGTTACTTTTAATACTCTTTATTGCTTTAAACATGACCTTACACACAAAAAGACCACAGTGAAGCAAAAACACTGACAAGAACTCAAAGAACTGAATATGACCACATACAACAAAAATGAAGCATAGTGACAAATCTCATTTTGGCAATGCAACTAGTCTTTGACAGAAAATATGTTTAAAAAACAAAAACATGTATAAACATGATGATATTGTTTACTGTAATGTATTTTATAAAAATAAACAGGTTCCGTGCTATATTATACTCTAAAATATAGTTATTATTAATTTGTCTCCGGTATATACTTCTATAAATCATAAGATACATGTTGTGATTTTCTCTTTTCTAAAAAAAATATTTTGATAAATATATGAAATGTTAGTTAGTCTCAGAAATGATACAAGTTAATCTAAATCTAGCATTAATCAGGTGGTCTTTCAGGTGCTGGCTTGACAGAGCTCACTTCATTTAAATTATATTTTAAAGAAGGGATAACATGCAAGACACCAAAACAATGAGATGTTAATTGTTTAAACTTCAAAGTAGAGCCTTATATAGATTATAAGACCACAGTTTATCCATTTATGTCCTAGATTGGAAGAGGAGACAGAAAAGTTTTCAGACATAAGACAGCAGTTGGTTTTATTAAAATACATATAAAACTATTCTGTGTGTGTGTGTGGGTGGGTGTGAGGGTGGAGGTGGAGGGATTATGTTCTCAGGAGTGCACAATAAATGACATCACATGAAAATGAAAAAATAAAGTTTCCTACAATAAGACATTTCAAATTATGGGAGAGAAGAAAACCATTAAAACAATATTCAAAAAAATATTGTGAAACATTGGTTCCCTTTCGAGGGAACTCAACACTGCGTCGAGAATCGACACTTTGGGGACGCTTCCTTAGCGTGCGCCTCTGAAGTAAGAATGAAACTAATCCAATCCTGATTGGTGTTGCGTCGTGACGTAACATGTGACGGCATAACCGGATGCATAAAAGTGACGCTGACACACACACACATCAGCTTTCGCTCTTCAGCAAGCGCTCTCTGTGAAACTGTCTGTCTTATTTGGTGTTGTTTGTCTGTGCAAAGCTCTATATTATGGCGAGTGAAAAATACACTAAGTGTGTGCACCCCTGCCCAAGATTATATATATGCCACGGGTGGGGACACGCATCAGCTGTGTGTGTGTGTGTATTGTTTAGGGGCGCAGCACGCACTGTCAGCTCTCGAGAGGGCTGCCTGTGCACACTGTGAAGCACTTCCTATTAGAGTGCTGCGCTCCCGCTTGGCTATATTATTTCCTGATGATGGCCAGGCTCGCGATTCGGGTCCCGCGTCCGTTGAGGCGGCGCGACGGCTTAGATCGTGGAGATCGCAGAAGGATCTCGCGGATGAGAACGAGACTGCTGAGGCACCTTTTCTCTCATCATCCGCAGATTCTATGACACTCGTTCACGACGCAGAAGCCCGCAATGCGGCTTCTTCTGCCCGTGACGAGTGCCCAGTGCTCGAGCTATCTGTTTATAAGGAAGTAGATGTGCTCAGATCGGGAACGAGCAACATGAGTCACACTCGCCGGCTTATGTTTCTGCTTATGTAGAGCTCGTGGAGGTTGTGATGCGCGCTGTGGCCAGACTAACTAACTAACTAACTAACTAACTAACTAACTAAATAAATAAATAAATATAAAATATATCAGCTGGCCACAAAATAAGCAGGATGATCCCCGTCAAAATGAACTAGACGAAAGATTCCTGCAGCACCGTTCACAACGTCAGAGCCGGGGCTTACTGTTTTTCCCAGATCTTTATAATATATATATATATATATATATATATATATATATGTAGATCCTGGGAAAAACCCCACTCTTTGCGTATCTCACCACACTCGCAGGTTTATGTTTCTGCTTATGTAGAGCTCGTGGAGGTTGTGATGCGTTCTGTGGCCAGACTAAATAAATAAATATATGTATATATATATAAAATATATCAGCTGGCCACAAAATAAGCAGGATGGTCCCCGTCAAAATGAACTAGACGAGAGATTCCTGCAGCACCGTTCACAACCTCAGAGCCGGGGCTTACTGTTTTTCCCAGATCTTTATAAAAAATGTATATGTAGATCCTGGGAAAAACCCCACTCTTTACATATCTCACCACATTCATTATATGTTTATTCGAATGTGGTGGGTGCGAGAGAGGCGGGTTATGGCAAGATGCCGCAGATTGTGGAAGCTTTAGCGAGCTATCGTTCTCCTGATGCGGCATCTTCGCTTTAAGCCCCGGCGCTGCCCAACAAACCGTGCAGGGACACATCTGCACTGGTTGGCCGGGCTTATATGGTGGCTGGTCAGGCTGGTGCGTGCCTGCACTCTATGACGATTTTGCAGGCGTACCAGGCCAATCTTCTTAAAGATCTAAATGAGGCAAATATTCCTGTTGGCCGCTCCGCTATCTCCTTCTGGCCTGTTTTCCAACGCTGTCACTACAGTCGTTGACAGGTTTCAGGAAGCGAAAAAAAAAAAAAAACAGTCGGCGGCATTCCAACGGTATTTCCCTCGCCACTCTAAATCAAAGCTCCTCCCATCGGCAAGAGCAAAAAGAGAGCGTTGCCTCTAGAGCCCCTCCTGCGGGAGCTTGGCAACAGAGGAAGCACTCTCAACCGAAGTCCTCCTGACCTGAGGGCCGTCCTTCAGGCGAAGAAGGCTTCAGGAAAGAGATCCTTATGGTAGTGTAGGACCTCTGAGGGCTGCCCCCCCCCCCCCCCCGCTGTGGAACAATCGAGGTTGTTCTAGCAGCAGGTGCCCTCGGGGAAGAAGATGTTGTCCCGCCGTCTTTGACGCTTCGGGCCACATCGATTTCCAGCTAACGCACACCGTGGCGTTCGCCCCAAAAGCTTGCAACAGGGCACCGACTATGGTCACAAAATCTGTATCGACTTTTTCCTGGCGGTCCTCCGAGAATAGTGCTCGAAAAACACCCGAGGCCAGTCTCGAGGGGCTGGTTCCCTTAGTAGATTTTGTAGAAGAATGGCAACGCCTTCCGAATATATCTATATGGGTCCTGTATATTATAAAATATTATAAAATATGGGTACAGATTGCAGTTCGGTCACCGACCTCCCTAGTTTGCTGGGGTGGTACCGACTGCAGTGGTTCCAGAACAGGCTCGGGTTATGGAACAAGAGGTACAGACTCTACTGGAATTAAGGGGCCATAGAATGTGTTCCCCTACCAGACAGGGAGTCCTGGTTTTACAGCCGGTACTTTATAGTTCAAAAGAAGGATGGCGGACTGAGGCCAATTTTAGATCTAGGGCTTTTGAATCGTTCTTTGAGGAGATTCAGGTTCAAAATGCTTACTATTCCCATTATCGTGAACCAAATCAGATCCGAGGACTGGTTTGTCACGATGGATCTAAAAGACGCTTATTTTCATGTCTCCATCCTTCCATGTCACAGGAGGTTCCTAAGGTCGCTTTTGGGGGCGAGGCATACCAATATCGGGTTCTTCCGTTCGGCCTAGCACTCTCTCCCCGCACGTTCACAAAGTGTATGGATGCGGCTCTGGCTCCACTGAGGCTTCAGGGCATCCGTATACTGAATTACATCGACGACTGGCTCATATTGGCCCAGTCTCGAGAAATGGCAGTTCGGCATCGAGATGTCGTCCTTGGCCACATTCAGAACCGGAGGTTGAGGCTCAACACTAAGAAAAATGTGTTGGACCCAGCTCAGAAGACTACTCTTCTGGGAGTGGTATAGAATTCGGTTACGATGCGGGCACGTATGTCTCCCGCTCGTATCGAATCCATCCTGGCCATGGGATAAAGCTAGGCCAGGCCATCACTAAAGCAATTTCAAAGACTGCTGGGCCTCATAACAGCAGCATCCAACATAATTCCTTTGGGCCTGTTTCACATGAGGCCCCTTCAGTGGTGGCTCAAAGCCAAGGGTTTTTTCCCCAAGGGGAATCCGTTCCGTATAATAAAGGTTACGCGCAGATGCCTTCGTTCCCTATTAATATGGAAGAAACCTTGGTTCTTGTCCCAAGGGCCAGTGTTAGGGGCGTCATGTCGCTGGGAAACTGTTTCGACCGACGCTTCCCTCGCTGTCCGTCCCACTGTCCACTTTGGCCCCGCTGGGGTTGGATGCCATGGTACAGGCCTGGCCGAGGCTTCGCCTGTACGCTTTTTCCCCTGATCACTCTGCTCCCGGGAGTCCTGGAGAGGGTCCGTCAGGAGGGCATCAGTCTTCTTCTGATAGCCCTGTTTTGGCCAGCCCGAGTATGGTTTTCAGACTTAATTTCACTCCTGATAGCTCCGCCATGGCAGATTCCTCTGAGGAGGGGTCTGTTGTCTCAGGCGGAGGGCACTATATTCCATCCTCATCCAGAGCTGTGGAAATTGTGGGTCTGGCCTCTGAGGGGGCTCAGTACCTAGATGCTGGTCTATCATCTGGGTTGGTCGAAACCATACTTATCTCTAGGGCTCCGTCTATTAGGAGATTATATGGCCTCAAGTGGAATATTTTTCTACTTGGTGTAGAGAACTTGAGTTAGGCCCAGTTAACTGCCCAATGGCTTCAGTTCTGGAGTTTCTTCAAGATCGTTTCTCTGCAAATCTCTCCCCATCCACACGTAGGGTGTACGTGGCTGCCATTGCGGCGTTCTATGCACCACTAAATGTTGGGCCTTTAGGGAGGCACCAACTGGTAATACTATTTCTCCATGGTATTGGAGGATGAGACCGACAGTCAGGTCCAGGGTTCCTTCCTGGGACCTGGCGGTGGTTCTCGAAGGGCTATCCCTGGCTCCCTTCGAATACCTCCAGGCTTCGCCTAGGATAGCCTTTCTCTTAGCTATTTCTTTAAAGAGATTGGGAGATCTCCAAGCCCTGGCATTATCGCCAGCTTGCTTGGGGTGTGCCCCCGGCGGAGTTAAGGCCATCCTGCATCCGAGACCCAGCTATGTGCCTTAAGTGCAATTTTATCATGGCTAGGTCCATGGTCCTGCAAGTATTTCATCCTCCACCTCATGTGTCGGCAGAAAAGGAGAGGTTCCTTGCTCTGCCAGTCAGAGTTCCGAGTATTACCTTGAGAGGTCCTCTTCTTGGAGGAGGTCGGACCTACTGTAGTGTGTTTTGGATCATCTATTAGGGGCTCCCGGCTATACAAACCATAAGTAGGCCTACCAGGTGCGGAATTTGCCTTCACCTTTGGCCATTAGGGCTCATTCTACTAGAGGCATGGCGTCCTCTAGGGCCCTCCTTTCGGGAGTTCCCATCAAGGAGATCTGTGAGGCAGCCGGTTGGGCTACCCCACACACTTTTGTTAGGTTCTATAGTCTGCACCTCCCTAGTACGCCTGGCGCACATGTGCTCTCGTCCTAGCTGAGTGCCTGAATCCCGGGGCAGGCCTGTTTTTCGGTGCGTGGCCTAGTGGGCATTCGTTCCCCAAAGTGTCGATTCTCGACGCAGTGTTGAGTTCCCTCGAAAGGGAACGTCTCGGGTTATGACTATAACCCTTGTTCCCTGAGAAGGGAACGAGACACTGCGTCGTCCAGCCACGCCCCTCGAGTCCTTAGAGCGTCTTGCTTCATCGCGGAGCTGATGTGTGTGTGTGTCAGCGTCACACACTTTTATGCATCCGGTTATGCCGTCACATGTTACGTCACGACGCAACACCAATCAGGATTGGATTAGTTTCATTCTTACTTCAGAGGCGCACGCTAAGGGAGCGTCCCCAAAGTGTCGATTCTCGACGCAGTGTCTCGTTCCCTTCTCAGGGAACAAGGGTTATAGTCATAACCCGAGACGTTATCTGTGTACTTATATAGGCTATATGGGAAAAAAAATGTTTTAATTTATATACGCAAGCATTTGCGTAGTGATTGCACAAAATGATGAGGCTATTAAGAACCTAGCCCACTCCTCCAATACAAAAAGTATGCCACATTTTGCCTCTACATGTATGAGGTATGGAGCTGGATGACTGTGGGTGTGAGAGTGAAAATTTATTTATTTATTTTTTGTGCATTAGAAAACAGGAGCGCCCTTGTTCATTTTGGTCTTAGATCAACCATTGTATCCTTTCAATTAATATTCTGGTGAATTTGAATTTGCTACATTGTCTATCCTGGGCAGGTGTTTCCTTCCTCTATCTTGTTAGTGGGCTCTTGTGTTCATAAATATTCATTAAAAAAGTGTCAATTCAGACCCTTGCAGAGATACAAATCCAGACATTGTGAATATGATATTGTGAAAAGGGAGTATTTCATGTCACAACAAACTAAATTGAAAAGCAAGCACATTACCAAATTACCATTTCTCTCTATCTAATTTACAAAATCTGTTACCATTACTTTTTCTGTGATTTTATTTTTTTAGATTATGTAGCTATAATGTCTACAGTAATTGTAATTGCAATAATGATCATATAATTTTTCCCATAATATATTATAGAAACCATTCTTAGGACACAAAATAACTAAGGCCCTATCCCCACCAGCCCTTCCCAAAGTCATTTTGTGATTTAGATACAGGAACAACTAAACATACAAAAACTAAGTCCATTTCACAGTACCCTTTCTCTAAGGACATGAGAGTGAACAGCCCTGTTGATCACTCATAATGCACAGGATCAGTTGTATTTTTTTTTTTTTTCAATTCTGTGCACATATAATGTCAAAGATACTTTGTGCGTACAAGTTGGCACAATCTTCATAAACATATAACAGTAGATAGTTATGCAAATATGGAATTTAGCAGGCAGTGAAAAGAAAGGCGAGTAAAAATGTAAACCAATAAATGACTCGAAGAGATTCCTGCCAGAGTGTTGAGCAGCTGTCTTTCCGGCCTGCCCCACAATCTCGTGAAAATCAGTCATTACTTGCTGGGCAAGGTTTTGATAGAGCGATTAAGAGAGCCCATGTTAGTGGATGTATGGAGCTGCGGACTTGCACTCTTATTAGGGAGGCTACTAGAATGTCCCATTGCCTCTTCAGCAGCCCGAAGAAGAAGGGTGTAGTTGACAGCTACCTCCTCTACCTTTCGTAAAAGCTGTAGTTTTTGAGTTTCAGATCGTACACTCCTGACCAGCCGAATGAATGTATGAGTAAGGTTACACAGCACCTGGAAGCTAGCTGTGACAGCACTTAGCATTCGTGAGGGACTTTTCTCAACACTTGCCACTCGTCTACATGATGCCCTGAACTCTTTAAAACGGACTGCAAGTTCTTGCTTGTACTCTGCCAGTCTTGCTGGGGGGATACGAGGTTCCCCCTCTATTTGGGGACTAATGGCACACTGCCTTAAAATTGAGAGCAGCTCATTGGCATCAAGTTGTGCGTTTAGGAATCCATCAGGTAGCGAGAATATTTTGCCCTGCAAGGATTGTACTCTTGCCAAGCTAGTTTCCAGGTTCCCGCAGGCCCGCAGGTCAATTCTCTGTGTTTGTGGCCCCTCTTCCTCCTCCTCCTCCTCCTCCTCCTCTTCCCCACTGCAATCCTCTGCATGAAGTACCTGAAGAGTTTTGCTGACTACTGCCCTTGAATCTAGATGCATTCCAGGCAAGACCTGCAAGGGGATGGAATAAGACAGTTCATCTTTTTCACTGCTCTCATCAGCAGCTTCACATTTGCGATAACAGAAGCAGAAAGAGCAACATTTGTCTCTGTCCTCAGTATCCTCACTTGGTAACCCTAGAACCTCAGCAGTACCCTCACGACTTTCCTGAATTATCTCTTCTCCCTGAATAAAAAATATCCCTTTTTTCTTTGCATCCCCATCTTTAGTATGTACAGGCTCCACTGGAGTTGGAAGTCTAAGTCCAGTGGCCCTCACTCTTTCCATTTCTTTCTCAAGACTCTTTGTTTTTGTAGTTTTAACCTCAGCATACAGGGGAGTGCTGTCATTATTATCAATCTCCCCTATACTATATCTCCTTTGTAGCTTTTTATATTGTGGTGCACTCATGCATTCTGAATGGGTGGTGCAAGTAGGCAAGCATGATGTAGGTGTATCTCTGGGTTCCCTAGACTCAAGGCTTGTGGAGCGGATTCGAGTGGTTTTGATTTCCAAAGTTTGAGGTTTCCGTAATTCTCCTTGAGCATGTGGAGACTTAGGAATTGCTGGGGGTGTTTTAGAGATTGCCCTCTCTCTTCCTCTCTGATCAGTTGCAGAACCAACCGCTGTATCTGGGAGACGCATTCCGCGGCACATTCTCTTACAGTCACAGCTGCGTCGCTGTTCTCTTGAGATCCCAGGAACTTTCTGTACAGGACTTGTGCGCAGTTGGCAGGCACAAGGGGTAAATGATGGAACAGGAGAGGATCCCTGTGGAATGAACTCTCCTTGTGATGTTTTAGGTTTTAGAAGCTCCTCCAGGAACTCTAGCTCATACTGCCTGACTTTTTGAAGCTGTGCACGCCGCTCATCTGTCTCTCTGCGCAAACGTGCTGGGAAAGTGGCTGAAATTAAGTTCCTAAAACTCAGGAATGGAGTACTACGCTGGGATTTGGCTTTGTTATTTGCCTGTTTCTTGTACTCGGCTCCTGGGATAGTTGCACCCTTTTCCACACAACCTAAGATGTGTGTTGGGTCTACCAGAACAGGCACACTTTTAGGAGTTTTCTGTGGTTCCACAGGGGCTTTACTCTGGGAGTTCTCTGCCTTTGCCTCTGACATCTCTTTCTGTTCTGCTTTAACAGGCATAACTGGTGAGTACTTAGTAGGAGGCAGGGTGCTGGGCTTGACCAAGCTTGCATCAGATGTCTTCGCTGTGTTCTCTTTGTTGCTAGCTAACTGAAGTCCTTTGGCACGGAGACGCTCGTCGTCTGTGGGAGACGAATGAAACACTACCACTTTTGGGGCCTGTGGATCTTTTAGACGCACCTGTGGGCCGGGCTCTGGTCGTACTGGACATGTGCAGAACAAGTCAGAAGCTGGCAGAAGGCCCTTTGAACTTGAAGGCTTAGTGGTCTCACTTGAGGCATTCTCGGCATCTTGGCACATATTTGTTGAACAAATTTTTGCAGATGCAGTTCTATCCACAGGCAAGAGAACCGGTAAGGCTATACTGGTAGTTTCTAGGGTGACTGTACCAGAATCGTTTTCCTGGACACCTTCTGAGGTAATAGAGCTTGTTTTTTCTTTATTAGCAAGAGGCAATTGATCTGTGTTGACATGGGGAGCACAAACTTGTTCTGATGCTTGAAGTTCTTCAGATGCCTGTTGTTCAGACTCTTCCAAACACTCTTTTACAGGGCCTTTTTCTGATTTTTCTATATCCTTCTCACTTTTTGCTTCATGGCTCTTCCCCTGCTCCACAGAGTTGTCAGAGGGACTAACTTCTTGACTGGGACAAACTTTCAAGGGCACAGTCTTACTTAAGATCACAGGCTTTGGTGGACACCCGCCACGGATCTGACTCATTGAAAAAGCCCCTCCCCCAATTGCTTGTGTTGTACAGCCAGGGATTGACAAGGGGAAGTCTCGTCGACTGAAAAGTCGTTCTTTGTTGATGTGGTGGGCAAATAGATATGCCTGGTTCTGATGCTGCTTCATGGCAGAAACCATCTCAGACACATCAGTTAGCTCTGATGAATTTGTCTCATGTCCAGAGTCTAGGGATGATTCAGGGGTTATGGCAGCAAGCACAATCAACCCTGTAAGGGAACAGAAACAAAACACAACCATGCTCGTAAGAAATCACGTAAGCTCTTGTCACTTCAGGTAAGCAAAATTACTGAGACAAAATAAACATTATAATAACTAACTAAATTAAATATTAAACTAATCTAAAAATGTATTTAATGTACAACTCCTCTTTGTTGTTTTGTTGTTGAGGAGTAGTTTGTTGTTGAGGAGTAGTTAACACTGCATTGATGCTTGTTTTGGGACAGTCTAGCTTCATATTTCAGGCTACTATAATTTGAAGATATTTTATCAAAATAAGTGCACAAATCACTAATTTTAAATGAATATTTATGATTTTACAATTTGCTTGACTTTCAAAAGTTTAATTTACTCATAGACATGGTAAAGAACCAGCACTTTTAATAGTACATATGTCCACCTGCTGTCTGTGGTGTCTGCTGGTGATGGTGTGGGTAATCCTCCGATGCAGCTAGTGCTTCCAGTGCCTGGAGGGTGGATACTAATGCATCATCTAACTCCTGAGCATGGTCTTGAACTGTCCTAGTGGTCACATTATCAATCAGTGTTACAGGAACTTCCTCTTGACCCTCTGCCATAGCAGCAGAGGCTTTGATTCCTTTCCGACCCTTTTTCGGGTCATCTTCGTCAGAGCTGTTATCACGAAACCCTGGGGGTGGAGCTGCTATGCCAGGAGGGGGAGGCTGCAACTTTCCTCCTCCATTATCCAGCTCTTCATCTTCCTCATTCCCAGGTAGTGGTAAGGCAATGAGATCAACAGCACCTCCTTCACGAGAAGCACATGCATTTTTGCACTGCTGCAAAATGAGTCTTCCAGCCTCCCCAGTGTCCGAAATCAGACCTTCAGCTTGGAGTTTTGCCTTGCAGGAGTCACAGAAAAACCTCTGTGTAGGCTCCATTGTTTTCACTCTGTTCCTGAAGCTTAAACTGTCATCAGTGGGACCATCTTGTTCAGCCACAGATTCAGTGCTCTTTAAAGTGGGGTCAGACTTTGTGCGTGAGCGACTCTGTACCTGTGAGATAAGGTTCTCATTAATGTCAAGCTCTTGCTCTGCTTGTATCTGTAGCTCTTGCATCTGTTGTTGCTCTTTTAAATGGATGTGACACAGGCCAAGGTGCTGAGATATGGGTGATGCTGATGTCTTCTGTGTTGCCTCTCTGGACGCCCCCTCTCTCTCTTCGCGACGACTCCCACTTAACACAGTGGCTCCGGAGCGGAATTGGGCTTGGGAGGTTCTGGAATCTAAAGGACAGAACTGTCTGAGTGGTTGAACGAGTAGAAAACATGATGGATGTGAATGAGTCCAGATGACAAACGTGAATCTGTTGATTTCTCAGAGATGGAAAAAAAGCCTTGTGGGATGTGATGATATACTGTGATCTTTCTCTTTGGCAGACCACAGGAGTTGCCAACATCCAATACATAGTTTTGTAATACAATACAATGTATACTGAACTTATATATGAATTTATCTAGATCAGAATTTCCGTCACACTCACAGAAACTGACTCAAGATGAAGATGGAGAGCTCAAGAAGATGAAGAGGTCAAGCTGGAATTATGAATGATTGCCATGATAAATCCTTATTATAATCAGAAATTCCTTTTGGAAGCAATCTGATGAAATCATGTCATGATTTATTGATTGATTTTTCTCACTATTAGAAAAAAGTTAATGACCATCAAATATTTTAGACACCACATGTTCTCACCATTATTACATCTATTTTGCTTTGAAATGTCCCAAGCTGCATATGTACACAACATATTTTAGTTCCACTTGTCATTGAAATATGAAAGCAAAGCAAATGCACCTTCAGAAAATGATATGCAATGACTTTTTTTATATATTTTTTAATAAAATTGCAACAATAACATTTCTAACATACCTGCCTTGATCATATAAGGCTGACCAGGTATCCTGCAGTAGATTGTCCTTTTAGGGTCCACAAATAGCTTGTAATAGCCAGAGATCAAACAGGCAAAGTTTGATGCATCTGGCCACTCCATTAACAAGACCAAGGGCTACAATAATTAGTATGGAAACAGATATTAGTATAGTATTACATTTTAGAATGTTTTTTTGCAATACTGTTTCTCTCGCACACACAAAATTACCATAGGGTTAAAACTATAATATAAATTCATTCAGCTTTTTTATTTCTGCATTTTATTCACACCTTTGCTTCCAGAATAACAACTTCAACACGGGCTACCCCATGATGCTCTCTAAAGAGCTGGACTTTGGCCACGCGGCTGAACTCTGCTAAGACAGTTGTTAGGTTGTTCTTCAGGTCAATTACATGACTGATACCGTGTCTCGGCCCAACCAACAATGTAGTGGCTGACTGCTTCTCATCCTTTAAATAGAAAAAGAAAATAATCAGATATTGAATGAGAAGTACAAGCTTTTTTTTATTTATTTTTTTTAAAGCTAATGAGACATTAAAACATTTTTGTAAATCTTTCAAATCAGTGCAAAAATGTAAAGATTATTTGTATAGTCTTGATTATTGGTTGAGAAGCTATATCAGATTCATGTTACCAAGCCAACTGTGTGAAACAAGAAGCCTCCAAATGGTGGGAGGTCATTCAAGACACGCATATACTGTAGTTTTCCTTGAAGAGAAGAAACCTGCATGGATGAAGAGAAAATAAAACTGGTGAGTTGTGCAAGTGCACAGAGGGTGATATTCTAGCCAGCAGAGGGCAATGTTTCGCTGCTATAAGGTGTGAGATAGCTATAAATGATCAGTATGTAGAAATTAATTGCACACAGCATATCTCTTTTCCAATATTACACATATCAGATATGCTCTTAGGTCATAAAATTCACACAAATACAAAAAAGCTACATTCTGTATTAGATGACATAAATGGTTTCTTTGTGACATGTTTCTTAAGTCACATTTGAGAAGAAAGCCTTCTATTTAAGATTTATTTGACCCAAATATTCTTAGTAACCAGATATACCTTGTTACCAGCCGGTGGAGGATGCTGATATGTCTTCAACAGCTGTGAGAGAGTCTTGCAGACGTTTTTCTCCTTGACGGTTGGCAACAGAGTCAATGGAAGGAAAGGTTCCAAACCCCATTCTTTCCTAAAGAAAATTATGCAGGTTTAAAGCATGCAACCAGCTACAAGACCTTATAGTGCATTTTGATGGTTTTATCAGCGTCATCTGCCACTGCCACTGGTGGATAACAGCTTATTTTCGGTATAAAAGTATATGCTGCCGATGGTTACCACATGTGTGTTTCTTTGGAAAAAGAAGGCTAAAGTCCTGTTCACACGAAAATTCTGTCATTATCAAAATTCATGCATGGTTTAAGACTTACTCAACGTGCTTCAGAGAAATCTTCTGATTGGGTCTCGCAATGGACACAGTGATGTAGATGTGAAGGGCTGCCAACCTAAGTGTAACGTCGGACTTCCAATCCATTCCATATCGCTCTTTAATGACGTCATTGCGGCTCTGTGGGAATTCAGAAAACAACAATAGATCAAAAGGCTTTATACTAATATAAGGCCCCGTTTACACAAAGGGAAAACGCAGATATTTCCCTGCGGTTTGGCCTCTCATTTACACGAAAACCCAGTTTTTATCACAGAAAACGATTATTTCTAAAAACTCTGGCCAAAGTGGAGATTTCTGAAAACGCCGGTTATGTGTTGCCGTGTCAACTGGGAGAAACGGGGTTTTAGGTTCTCTCTTGTCGATTCTGACGATTCTGATTGGCTTGCATGGCTTTATCCTTCTCCCTACACACGGGGGGGGGGGATATTCGTTTCTCTACCGGCTATGTGTAAACGTAGTCTCAGACTACCTATGTGAACATTCGTTTGACTCATGACTAAAGGACTCATGAATAAATCCACCTGTATGTAGAGGTACTCAAATGCTGCGGGGTCTCTCCTCAGTAAGTCAGCAGGGTCCTTTGGGAAGAAGCAAATACGGAAAATACACTTCATTCCTTGGAAGTAGGTCCTGTGAACTACCTGGAAATATAGAAGAAAATGAGAATTCAGAATGTATTATAGAATTCACCTTTAAAACACAGCACTAACAAACATTCCAATACTAAATTGTCACATTCCATTCCTTATGCAAGTAAGGTTATGTTCTGCTGGCAGCCATATTAAATTTAATTCAACGGTGCATAATTTATGTTTTCCCAGTTCTTAATAACAAAACAGTTGCACTGTATTTATATACGACAACATCCATAAGTCTGAGACCACACTGAAAACAAAAATCCATGATTCAAAACCATTTGAATAAGGAACACTGGAATCATTTAATTTAACTGAAAATTTAATTTCTATCACTATAATCAAATAAAAGAATTAGTAACTGAGCGTTTGAACGCCTTTGTACAGACGGTCTTGCTTCCATTGGACCACAAGATGCTCTTTGGAATGTTTTCAAATCATGCTGTGTAACATGGATCACTGAATAACATGGATCACTAGTATTTGATTACCATTAAATACAAATTAATTAAAATTAAGAAGGTTTTTTAACGTGAGTTGTTTGTTGCAACTCGCCATAGGAAGCTATACCTTGTACCACACATTTAAGAATTTCTCTTAAACCCTTTGAACTTTAGAATGAAGGTAATGCATCAGTCATTGGTTTTTGGGTGGCATTTACTCACATGAGACAGTGGCTGGTTTTCCTGGAGCAGATGCAGCCTCTGATTCTGGGCCAGTCCACCGGACTCCAGCACCAAAGCAAAATGCTCAATGTAGCGTAGAGAAAGGCGATCCTGCAGCGATGATATCACATCCTGTGGCAAAATGGAAAAGGAGAACAATTTTGTCATCTGAGTAGCCTAATGGTTGGTGTTTTGCCTAAAGGCATCGTGAATTCTGCTATATTACAATATCTCAGATATGCAATGCAAAGTAAATGTAGTGGAAAGCATTGGCATCAGCGGTGTGTAAACTACAGGAGGATAGGCTTGACATTTCCATCAGTGATAAAGCATTGGAACCTGCACTCTTAATCACTGTACCCTGCTCTGAGTATATCTGTCACTAGAGACAAATGTATGAGGGTTTCTACTGACTAGTGGCTTTACCTCTGAAAAGACTCCAAATATTTGATGAAGTTTCCATGTGACTAAAGCAAATGCTGTGCTACAAATGTGTGCTTGTGTGGAACGTACTGACCAGTGTGAAGTGATACATTATATACTTAGTATTTGATGATAGTTACCCTCGCAATGGGAGATAGACAGATTACTGCGTTGTGTACTGTCTGTCACCAGGATAGAGATAATCTGTTTGGTGATATTGACCAAAGGCTGAAGATATCACCTCGGGAAGGATTGTGAAAAATGTTAACCTCGCTGTGAAACCACAAATGTAGGAAAGGCAAAAAACTCAGCATAATACATTTAATCTTGTTTATTGACATCAATATCAGTAGCCTACTTTGATATTGATAGTAGGCTACGTGATATATATTTTTCCTGTTTGACTGGAACTTTCAAAAATGTATAGATCCTTTGATGCTGATGTAATTGAATAAAAGTTGTGTTTTACATGTTTCAATGATTGTAGCCCCTGTAAAATTGCTATTCACATTTTTTTTAAATCTACATAATCTAAGATCAGCTCTGCAAATGAAAAGTGCTGACATGTTTTTCCTCTTTTGCTTTCAGAATGAAATGTAATAATGTTGGATAATGAATTTTCTAAACCAAGTTAAAACCTAAATGTGCAGGTGTCAGTTCAGTTATAGAATGCTGCGTTGCCATACTAACCATTAGCATCTGTTCTAGGGAGTCTTGTTTTGTGTGAAACATGACGGGAGATTGAAGATTAACATAAACATACAAATGCATTCCATAGACAACAACGTATACTATTTTTTGTGTTACCTGCCTAGGGACTATGGATGTAATTTAGCAATACTACAATCTGGCATGTTCCTTAACATGCATTAAATAAACAAAATTAAAATAAATTCATAGTGAATTCCCTGCATTGTGTTTCTAGTAACAGGGAAAAGTTTTCCCATAACACTCACCCTAACAGTGGTGCGGCTGTCAAATGTAAAGGATTTGATCTGTCCATTTTCCAGAAACACCTTCAACACATTTGGTATCAGAAGCAGAGACTCATCTTTAAGCATGGTCTAAAAAAACAGAGGGGAGAAAGAAGGAAGATGCGGACAGTGAACATTGGATGAGATATTAAGGAAATAAAAGACTCAATAGGTAAATACAGAGTAGAAAAAATATCTTCTAAGAGTCAAAGGAAGAATGCAGAAACACATGAGAGGACTTGGACTGCTTTTCTTTAAGGTTTTCCATACAGTTAAAGTCTAAAACAATGGTTAAAGGGAAGATCTTTGTCTAACTCATATGCAATAGTTTAAATTAATTGGAAATATGACCAAAAATACTTTAGACATACACATTATGAGAATTAAGCATAAGTTGTATCACATCCATTCCATATCCAATACGAAACCATGTTCTATAAATGCAGATCAGTTGGACTCAAACACTGAATTCAGTTGCAGCATATATTTGTAGCAAAAAGAGGAAATCTTCAAGGCATCTACTTTCTATCCAATAAAAAGTTAAAGGTGCACTAAGTCATTTTTTGTATATGTTGAATTGGCTCATTCATTTTCCTGGTTCAAAAGCCTACAGTCATGCTGTCATGGCCAAAACCTGGTGGTGGCCAGAACCGACTCCAAATCAACGATCCTCATCAAACTGAAATGGTATGCTGTCTTTGAGTCACCAGAACCATGTGTCACTGAACTGAAATGTCTCTGGGCATTAATAGAAGTACACTGTACTGAGTCTGACCTCATGGCAGAGCCTTCAAAGTTTCCTGGAGAGGGTTTCTAATTCACATCAACTAACCGAGAGCCTCAAGGTTCAGTGCTTGGCCCCTTCCTCTTTAGAGTAGAAAAATTAGACCCTACATGGCTGAATATGCTGCACAGGTATTGTGCAGACTCTTGTCGTCTCAACACTGGACTACTGCAATGCTCTGTTGGCCAGTGATCCAGAACACAGCAATGGGTCCGGTTTTTAAATCAACCCAAAAAGGTCCATGTCACACCCGTCTTAGTCTCACTGTTCCTTCTGTGGTGGAACAACTCCACATGAATGTTTGCTTAATGAAAAAATATAAATCTTTCTGAACAACCAAAGACAACAACTTTAGATGTTATCTTGACACCTGTTGCCGAAGATGCAGAAAATTGTAAAAGAAAAGTTTTTGTATGGCATTTAAGTAATATCCTATTTAGATATATAATTGTCACCCATATTCATTTATCTTATGATGTAAAGTGCCAGATAACACTGAATTGTCCTTAAGTCAAGTGAATGGCATTTTCTGATTTCTATTCCACTGATGTGACTATCATTTGAATCATATTTGCATACAACTTGTATGCAAAAAGTGGGGGAAATGACTTAGTGCACCTTGAAGTGAGTGAGAAACCCTGAAGGCAATTTTGAATGAAGAATGAGAGGTCATTAATTTTAGTAGCATCCCGACACCTGCGTCAAATTGATTTGTACCACGTTCCATGTTGTTGTGGGAGTTCGTGACATAAGGTTTACTTTGTATCAGCTGTCCACTGATCTTCCACTGAGTATCAATAACGATTTCATGTAATCAAATGCTGACATTCATGGGTGTATCAGACCTCATTCAAAGTTTATATATAATCGATTCAGTACGTTTGGCAGGTGTTTTACCCAAAGGCTTTAGGCTTGCTTCTGGAAACGTGTAAAATGCTATTACACTTTAAACAACAAATACAGAATGGAAACAAATAAGCAAGTAGCAATTTGGCATGTCATTTAGGACCATGTTATGACATGCGGTGAAGTGAGCAGGTTGGCTAACTCTGTTTCATACATTCAGCACAATCCCAATCAATTGCTCGTTAGCTACGGCGTGTGATGATGTGATATGAATAATAAGTCCCACGTTGACATTTGTCTTTAAGCCTAACCCCCTTAATAAAACGTTTACACTGCTTATGTACTCTGTGCTGACAGGCGATTTTTAATGAATAAAGCCCTGCTGGCCCCTGCTGATCACACAAGATGGATTGACATGATTAGAGGAGGCTCAGGTGAGGGTGGTTTGCTCTTTACCGATTTTGGCCCTCTAGGCCTGATCAGCAAGTTTCTTCTTCCAGGAGAGCTGCACACCCCTCCCATCGGTCCGCTTTATTAAATTGGTGCGACCAGCACCCAAGGGTGTAGTGTTGACTCTTCCTTGCTCACAAGGCAGATATCAAACTGTATGGGACATAATCCATGGACATTGACATTAACATGGGTGCTATCGACCCATGTTTACCAAGAGGAGATGGCAGCTGTAGTGCTAATGAAAAGCTACGAATGAATGAATGTCTAGTAACAACATTAAAGGTTATGGGGAGACTGAGTCTTTCTCTAGATGCAATGCAACCTTATTCAATTAGTTTAGTAGGCTGTAAGTGTTAGGAAGGGAAACTGACACTACTTTCCTCAAAAGTAACTCTGTTACCCTAAACATCTCAATCGGAAGCAGAGGGAATTGACCTATCGGTAAGCCCCGCTCCCCCTAAGTTACTGTTGCTAACTCGGACAAAAAAACAGAGTTGCTAACTGTCTTACAATGACAGCCGTTAGTCAGTGTGACAACCTTGTCCTAAGGTGTTTTGATAAATTTTGGAAACAGAAGGACCCCCTCTCATCAAGGAGCATTCAAGCGGGACTTAAATATGCCATGGAGGGATATATAAAAGATTTTAAAATATTATGGTGGAAAACTAGATTAATTTGGAAGCGAGGGTTTACAGATCACAATGCAAGCGGGAGAAGCCTCATGTTACGGTCGTCATGATCGCAGAAAAACAACATCCATGTTTGACACTGTTCATGTACCTCAGGGTAAGATTAAAATGATTTACATTTAATCAGTTTAATATAGACAGGCACTGAATTGTAGACCTTGGTTTATGTGTTTTTGACCTACACTGTACATGACGTGAGAACAGTTAGCTATTTAGGTTTGTATGTTAGCATGGACTCACGAACTTTAATTGTAACTTAAGAGTATGATAACCAGAAAATGAATGTTTTCGTCTTCGTTGGGATTGGGGTTGAATCCTTAGGGAACCAGGTTACTGCGCCCACATCATTGATATTATAAATAAACCGGGCTTCAGTCGTATTGCACATATAATTGTTCCGTTCGAGTAAATCTTATTACACTTTTGAAACACGCGTGCAGTACGGTGATTCAATTCATGATTACCCATGCCCATGCTCTCAGGATACCTGGAATCAGTGTTATAAGTACCCCAGGCACATAGTTTTCCCATTTTTGTAGCATAAACACCATCAAACCGATGAGAGCTTCGGATCTTCCAATGTTTCCCTATAGCGCTGAAACCTAAAGATGTCCGAGTTCCGGACTGAAACTGAACTGCCATTGGCTCATCTGCGTTCGAGGGGAGGGGCTTACTGATAGGTCAATTATTCAAAGCACCTGCTGTTAGAATTTCCTTTCAATAGCCATGAATTGCTTCAATTCAGAAACATAGTTACATAGTTGCAATACTGTTGCATTTGTGTTCAAGTCTGTCTACTGTAAATCCAAAGAAATCTCAGCAAACAATCTAGGATGCATATGCAATTCAAAAAAAAGAACATCTGTCAAAATCTCCCCGACTGACATCTTTGCAAATCTACCCTACGAATATGAAAAAGAGAAACACTAGAGCCCTTTCATTCCAAACAAAAACCATGCGTAGCCAATTCCAAACCCTGTGTTTTCATGTATGTACTTTAATATAGTCTTGAAGATGAAATCACAGAAAAAGTGAACGTTTTGAATTCATCCTTTTAGCTTTTCGAAATGGAGGACCACATCTAGATTAAGGAAGCACAATAGGAGAGGGATTTCCGCATTGCTCCTCTGGGTAATAAACCTGCAGTCTGATGAAATGAGATGAGTAGGAGATGTGGAGTGAATCGCACTTCAGTATTTAAACTCTGAAATGACAGCCATGTCACTCTCAAAAAGAGACACTAGGGATGGACACATTCACTTTGCCGTTGTAAATAATAACAAATATAATCATAAACAGACCGTGAACAGTCATGTCACAAAATACCTTGAGACCGTTCGAAAAACTCAATCCAGGTCTCATTTCAGCACATAAGGAAAGCTGTGTTAGCAAAGATGTGACTGGGGTGTGATGTGAGCAAGAGGCAGCAGCACATACTGAGTCTGGGTCGCTGATGGACACTTGCTCAGAAAAGCGCACTTTGGGGGGATTGGTTCGCAGACGAGCTTTCTTGGCTGCACTTATGAAGGCAGACTTAGGTGACTAAGGAAAGACAAAGAGAGGGTGGGAAGAAAGAAAGAAATAGACAGGAAAGCTGAAGTTAAGACTAGTTTTATTTAGAGTTAAAAGCTTTAAACATAAAAAATAGTCATATATTTACTTGAAAAGAGTTGTGTAAGATGTAAGATTTGTTTTGCAAACATGTCTTAATCTTCTCAAGTTAAAAAAACATTTGTATGTATACTTTTTTACTGGAAAACAAGACAAAAATGAATACAATTATTTCTAGGAGTGTATATTTGAAATCTTTGAATACATTTAGGTAATTCACTAAATATCAGACTGCTAAAGCCCATACTTCAGGCCTTCAATGCAACAAACACATGTTGCTTTGACCCCAAAAAAGCATTAGAAATGGCTTCACACAAGGGCAATTTTATCATTGATTAATTTGCATAGAATATCTAATGTGTTTACTGTTTATGCTGATTATTCTGTTTTAATATCATGGTCTAGTTGTACCACTGGAGCTGTATACACAAAGGATCAGTTTTTTCTTGTCAACAGCTGAGGATTTGATTCGGCTTCGTAAGCTGAGTAGCAAACAGGTCAAAGTTGAAATTGTTTAAACTTTTAAACGTTGCTACTGCGCTCAACCTGCATGCAGCATGGTTAATGCTGTAGCTTGGTACTTTGGTCCACTTAGCTCAAGGCATTGGGGAATGTTGACACAAATCATGTGGGCCTTAAAAGAGACATTTCCCATGACATTTTCACTACTGAGCTTTAGTCTCAATGCACTAATTATATACGAATGTAACTTTGGCACAAAGGAAATGGTGTGTTTTTGTACACAAAGCTCCATCTGAATTTTAAAATCCAGTAAAAATGTACAGACTATATTGAAATTGGCATAGTAGTTTGACTAATGCACAGAAAGGGTCTGATTTAATGTAATTTCGATTGGAGAAGACATAATGTCCTTAACTACCTGTTGTGGATGCAGCACAGTGAGAACAATAGAATCCTTGCACCGCCTGCAGAAGAAAAATACATTTTGGCTAGTGAGCTGCAGAATGTAAAAAAAGTGTCTTATCTGAAATGAATTCTCTTATCTGATGGAGACAAATGGAATAGAAATATAAAAAGCACAGTCATGCGTCCAGACAAGGCCCTTCCCTCTGGTGACAGTAAAGGGTGTTACCTTACAAGGTCTATGACTTTCTCCCGGGGCGCGTCGCTCACGAGTTCCTGGTTGATGGCTAGGATCTGATCTCCGGGGTAAAGCTTGCCACTTGATGGTCCGTCTGTAAAGGAGACATGTTAGAAACTTATGTTGTACTTAGTGCCTGATAGAGTTGATTAGTTAAAGTGCCCCTATTGTGCTTTTTCGAATATTACCTCTCATGTATTGTGTAATACTAGCTGTTTATGAATGTAAAAGGTCTGCAAGTGCACAACAAATAAAGTTATTGTCTCCTAAACTGCCAAAATGAGTCGTCAGCAATTCCAGTCTTACTTCCTGTTAAATACCTATGTAACAATGTAACAAATCTGCCCACGAACAACGTCTACATTGACCTGCCCTCAAACACTGTAGTTGTAGCTGAGGTCTGGAAGAGTTTGATTCATGTTGTCAACTTGTTGAAAAGATGCTGTTAATCCACGACTCATGCTGAAATTGATATGTTAAAACCGACGCCATTGTTTGTATCAATGTGTATCAAGTACTGAGGAAGCCTCCGGAGCTGAAATTTAGATATGGTATAAGGGCGATTCGTTTCCAACACGCTCTGTAAGCGGTAGACCAATCACAACAGACTGGGCCATCTGACCAATCAGAGCAGAGTTAGACCAATCACAACAGACTAGTCTGTCTGACCAATCAGAGCAGAGTAACTTTCAGTAAGGAGGTGTTTAGAGAGATCTTTGAATTAACCGGTTTCAGACTCTTTGAGAAATTAGGTGATGTGCAATATATATTATGAGGGAGATTAATTTTTTATTTAATTTTTTTTATCTTGGATACATGTAAACCTAATGTAGGAGACTCCAAAACAAAATTATTATTGCATAATAAGGGCACTTTAAAACCCCTGACTTAATCATCTTCTGCTTCTCTTGTCCTAAAATATATGTTGATATAGATCACAAAATCATTTTAGTCACACTTCTTTCCTAAGGCAAGTTGTAATAACCTACATGCCTTGATAAGATAAGTGTGAAAATCCACATACAGTGGATTTTCACACTTATCTTATCAAGGCATCAAATAGAAACATAATCAGACACCCTAAGTATTTGAATTCCCATTTGATTAAAGTCATCTAAAATCTGAACAACTCAAAAGCCTTTAAAAAGAGATGAAGCTGATTGGCTGGCACAGCAGATCCAGTCGACAACAGACATCTGGCCCATAGAGACATGTCTTACCCGCTGAGACAGAGCGAACAACGACAGGCCGTTCGCTGCCGGCAATGAAACCAAAGCCGTGGCTTGGATGGCGTTGGATGCAGACCTGTCGAGCTGAGCCAGGAGTCAGGCTACCACTGTCCATGCCATCCTGACTGTCCTCTAACATCACAGAGCTGAGAAACAAGACAACAGAGTACTCCAGTGTCCATGAAGTAAATCTCATTTCTAGGATGACATAAACGGTAAACATTTTTATTGTTCAATATTTGCATAACTACCCCAGCACAAGGACCGGCAATTGCATTTATACAGAGAGTTTTCTCAGTATCTCACATAACAGCTGGTCAATAATAAAAACATCAATGCTTTGTGCCATTTTTTTGATTCAGTGTTGTGTAGATGAGGTCATTTCCTCGCTGCGTGTGTGGAGATAAGGTAATGCCTCTTTTATGATGCCTGTTGTTCTCATTTGATATAAGAGGATTTTTAATGACTGCACCTGTCATATTCCTCTGTGTGCCCATCCTGGACCCTGGCCATCCCCTGAAAGGACAGAACCGGACTGGGTGAACCTCTGTTTTGTACACATTCACCTGGGAGGGCAAAGATGAGAGAAGATGAGTTATAATTGATAAAGAGTACATATCATGCATTTTTTTCAATCACTGATTTTTTTATGATTCACACATTTTTTTCCCCCTTCAAATAGGCACAACAACACTCCATTTCACAAATAAATGTATTACAGTATATCAAAACTGCTTCCACTTGCCTACCCATAACATGCATCTTTGACAATTATGCATAGATTACTAGAACAAATCTAATACAAAATAAAGATGTTTGGTTTGTCTGTGTTTTAGTTTAGTTTTTTTCCCCAGTTTGCACATTTGTTGAAGTTGAATTTCCTTGTCTGTTTCCAGGGTTTTTCATTGAGTTGTAAAACCTTCTTATTTCTTTGATTAGTTTCTTTTGTAAATATAGCCTTGTGTTTGTTCTGTTTGGGGTCTGATCCCGCCGTACTATAAGTGGTTATTCTGTTTCTCATGTTTTTGTATGTGAGTATTCTGAGAAGTGTTATCCTGAATTTGCTTTCATTACAATTTTACAGCTTGCGACTAGATCTAGCCTTTTATTTTTGTTTTATTGCATCCACTGTGTGACAACAAGTTTATTTTTATGTAATTTTTTGGTAATAGGTAATAGGATGATCAAATATATTAAATATATTATTCCTATTCTTAAATTGCATCTCCAGGTTGCTACCCATGTATCCTCAATAAACATCAAATATTTGCCTCACTTTCTCCTATAAATGTCGATCTTTTCAAGTAACTTATAAGACATTCTTTCATATGCTGTCACCTTCCTGTCAGGATTATGTTGAGTTTTTTTTTTGTCTTCTCGTTAAGGTGTCTGTGTTTCTTGTTTCCATTCAGTTTTCTGCGCACAGATGACAACATTGTCAAAACGATCCCCGTTCACACCGATTTGTATCATTCATGCCAAGCCAGTAGTTGGCATTGTCACTTTGTAAAGAAAAACTACATGCCTATAGACACGTAATACACATGCGCATATGACATCATTTTCACAAATTTGCGTTTTTGTAGTTCACAAGGAGACGATAACGGAATTATTTTCAAAAACATGCACTTTAAAACCCGTTTCATATTTTGGTTTCGTAGTCGTATAAATGAATGGCCAAATTTTGCATTTTTAGTTGAGAACGATGTCATGTAAACGGCTCCTTAGTTTGTGATACCTTTGTTGGTTTCTTTAGTATTATCTCTGCGTCATGCATCTCATTCAGAGCACTGTGTAAGTGACACTTCCCCAATTATGTTACCCATTCTTGAAAAGGCGCTGACTCCGCTAACCGCTAGCCTCTCATAATAATTTGTCTCTCTATCATAATACTTATTTGGATCCATTTGCTAATCTCAACATTTAGAGCACAAAAAAAGATGGATCCCTAGTTCATAAAAACTTGTGCAAAATTGAAAAGCAGCATACTGATACTTCTTGAATATAATCATGTTTCCTGTATTTTAGATCAGTTCTCTGTCCTCACTCTCACATCGCCAACATTCAGCAGAGTCCTTTAAAACCAAGTCTGAATATTTAGACAATTTAACATATCAAAACCCTATTATTGGACTCCTAGCAGGTGCTAGGAGTCCAATAATAGGGATTTTATTTTTAAATTGTCATAATCCAAGAATTTTTGTCCAGTCTACATCATTAAATGCAACATTCAAATCTCTGTGGTACACCTCTTTTATATATTTATTTTTGGCAAAAAAGTGTTATCATTTAGTTATAATTAGTTGACTTTTTTTGACTTTTTTCCATTACTCTCTGACCATTACAATTAAACAGGTTACATTAAATTACGACAAGCTCACACAATGAATGGCTTTAATATGCTATGGGATATTGATAAAAATTAA
Source organism: Gila orcuttii (assembly GCA_026230005.1). NCBI lineage: Eukaryota > Metazoa > Chordata > Actinopteri > Cypriniformes > Leuciscidae > Gila > Gila orcuttii. Next base: position 36,293,615 of record JAPDVR010000016.1, read on the forward strand.
CTTTGAGCAATTAACTCTTATTATTTCAAAGGATCAAAGACTTCTAGTATTTTAGACTTTCTAAATGGTAAAATATTTTTTTTTTCTGGTGGGGTAAATTATTATCCAATGATCAATAACCAACCAACTATAAACCAGCCATTTCTGATAACATTTAATTAGTTGTTTAACATAGAATCCACAGAATGTCATCAGTATGTAGGTTTCCAGAGTTTACACCAATTTGTACTGCAAAATTAATTACTTCTCTGTTTCATCCGACTCGTATGTGTGCTATCTTAGTTAATAATACACATGTAACGTCTCGGCTACGTATGTAACCCTCGTTCCCTGAGTAGGGAACGGAGACGTTACGTCGGATGACGGAGAATGGGGGGTTTCGCCTAGAAAGCCAATCATCTTCGTGTATTATAAAACGAGCCAATGGCGATGAAATGCCATGGGTCTGCGGAATTTGCATAGTGTATCTCCGCCCCACCGCGTGGGTATAAAAGGAGAGACGCCGGCAAAGGCAGATCATGTCTTCGCTGAGGAGCCGAGACTGAACTCAGGCGTCTACCCAGCGGTACAGCGGAAGTGGCAGGGAGACGTAACTCAGGGAACGAGGGTTACATACGTAACCGAGACGTTCCCTTTCGTAGTCACTCCGAGTTACGTCGGATGACAGAGAATGGGGGTCCCCGTGTAATCACGCCACCTTCACAGCTGTCTTCCAGTGCCCTGCGAAAGTCTGAACCCCCTGTCGTGATACTGGCACGGACGAAGGAGTCCTACTAAACACAGGAATACCAAGGTACACTGGGGAGCATATCTCAGAGAAAATATGCCGCAGCACGCCTACCCGTAGGGAGGACTTAAGAATACACATATGGCCGGAGGGGCTTCATATGGAGAACACTGGAGTGACCAGCCCGTGGGGTGGCAACTTTCAACTCCAGGGGTGGCAAGGTGGCTTGCCGAGAGAAAGACACATGCTCAAGGAGGCTTACAGTGAACATACACATGTGGGGGTTACTCAGAGGAGGAACCATGCACACGGAGGCACCTAGCCGACGCACAGGCAATAGACACTGGCGCCAGCGTCAACAGTGCTGGAGAAACTCAGGGCTTCAGAGAGGAAGGCTCACCTGAGGAAAAATCGCACGTATCCAGTCCGTGGAGTGGAATGGCGAGCAAGCGAAGACACCTGAGCGGGTCCGGTACTAGCTGGTTGAAGCGAGTACATGAGAGGACACTGGCTCCACTCGGAGATTATAGAATCTGGCGAATGTGTTCGGTGTCGCCCAGCCTGCAGCTCTACAGATGTCTGCCAGCGAGGCGCCATGCGCTAGAGCCTAAGAGGAAGCCACACTCAGGGTGGAGTGGGCTGTCACACCAAGGGGGCACGGTCGGCCTTGCTGTTGGTAAGCAAAAGCAATGGCGTCCACTATCCAGTGAGACAACCTCTTCTTTGAGAGAGCCTTTCCCTTCAGTCTCCCACCATAAAAGACAAAGAGCTGGTCTGAGGTCCTGAAACACTGCGTCCTGTCTACGTAGGCACGGAGAGCGCGTACTGGACAGAGCAATGCCAAGGCTGGGTCTGCCTCCTCCGGGGGCAGCGCTTGCAGGTTCATCACCTGGTCCCGGAAGGGAGTGGTGGGAACCTTGGGCACATATCCAGGCCGGGGTCTCAGGATCACGTGAGAGTAGGCCGGCCCGAATTCCAGGCATGCTTCGTCAACGGAGAATGCGTGCAGGTCCCCTACCCTCTTGATGGAGGGCAATGCAACCAGGAGCGCTGTCTTCATTGACAGGAACTTAAGCTCCACTGATTGCAGAGGCTCAAAGGGAGCCCTCTGCAGGGCATTTAACACCACTGAGAGGTCCCAAGAGGGAACGAGAGGAGGGCGAGGAGGATTCAGTCTCCTCGCTTCTCTCAGGAACCTGACAATCAGGTCGTGCTTCCCCAGAGACCGACCTTCAACTGCTTCGTGATATGCGGCGATAGCGGCCACATACACCTTCAGGGTGGAGGGAGACAGCCTTCGCTCCAACCCATCTTGCAGGAAGGAAAGCACGACACTGATCGAGCATCTCCTGGGGTCTTCTCGGCGAGAAGAGCACCAGTTGACGAAGAGGTTCCACTTCAACGCATAGACATGTCTCGTGGACGATGCTCTAGCGGAAGTGATGGTAGCCGCCACCGCTGGTGGCAGGGTACTCAAACCTGCCTCGTCCCGTCCAGGAGCCACACGTGGAGTCTCCAAGATCGGGTCGAGGGTGCCAGAGGGTGCCCCGTCTCTGAGAAAGGAGATCCTTCCTCAGAGGAATTGGCCAAGGAGGTGCTGTCGCGAGGAGTATCAGTTCGGAGAACCAGGTCCGGGTGGGCCAGTACGGCGCAACCAGAATGACCTGCTCCTCGTCCTCCTTGATCTTGTACAGGGTTCGTGCGAGAAGGCTCACTGGGGGAAACGCATATTTGCGTAGGCCCCGCGGCCAGCTGTGCGCCAGTGCATCCGTGCCGAGCGTACCCTCGGTCAGGGAGTAATACAGGGCACAATGGGACGAGTCGTGGGAGGCAAACATGTCTATCTGTGCGTCCCCGAACTGGTCCCAAATCAGCTGGACCGACTGGGGATGGAGTCGCCATTCGCCGGAGATGGGCCGAAACCGTGACAGCTCGTCGGCTGCAAAGTTCCGATCTCCCGGAATGTAGATAGCACGAAGGGACCTCAGGTGCTTCTGACTCCATAAGAGGAGGTGGCGTGCGAGTTGCGACATACTGCGGGAGCGTAGACCACCCTGACGGTTGATGTACGCTACAGTCGTGGTATTGTCTGAACGGACTAGTACGTGTTGACCCTCGAGCAACGTGCGAAAACGGTGCAGGGCAAGGCGTACTGCCAGCAACTCGAGGCAATTGACATGCAGACGGCGCTGGGGTCCTGTCCAGGAGCCCGCGGCTGCATGTCCATTGCACATGGCACCCCAGCCCGTGGAAGAGGCATCTGTGGAGACAACAACATGCCTGGAAACTCGTTCTAGGGGAACTCCGGCCCGTAGAAAACTGAGGTTCCTCCACGGGGTGAAGGTCTGACGGCAGGTTGGAGTCACTGGGACTTGGAGCGTGCCATGATGCCATGCCCACCTCGGGACTCCATCGCGAAGCCACAGCTGAAGCAGTCTCATATGAAGCAATCCGAGCGGCGTTGCCGCGGCTGCAGATGCCATATGCCCCAGGAGCCTCTGAAACAATTTCAGTGGGACCGCACTTTTGCCATCGAACTGTCGAAGACAAGCCAGCAGTGAGTGTGCGCGCTCGCTCGTAAGCTGCGCGGACATGGCGACCAAGTCGATCTCCATACCGAGAAAAGAGATCCTCTGTACGGGGCAGAGTTTGCTCTTCTCCCAGTTGACCCGAAGGCCCAGACGGGCTAGGTGCCGGAGCACTAGCACGCAAACCTGATCCCGAGAGTGTGCTAATATTAGCCAGTCGTCGAGATAATTCAGGATGCGAACCCCGTGTTCGCGTAGGGGAACAAGGGCTGCCTCGACGACTTTCGTAAAGACGCGAGGAGACAGAGCCAACCCGAATGGGAGAACAGCGTACTGGTATGCCTGCCCCTCGAAAGCAAACCAGAGAAACGGTCTGTGTCGAGGTAAAATGGAGACATGAAAGTAGGCGTCCTTCAGGTCTATCGCTGCAAACCAATCCTGTGGCCGTACGCATTCGAAAATGCGCTTGGCTGTGAGCATCTTGAACGGCAGCCTGTGAAGGGAGCGGTTCAAGACGCGCAGGTCCAGGATCGGCCGTAACCCACCGGTCTTCTTGGGGACAATGAAGTACGGGCTGTAAAACCCTGACTTCACCTCGGCTGGAGGGACAGTCTCGATTGCACCCTTCGCCAGCAGGGTAGCAACCTCCGCTCTCATGATAGGGGCATTGCCACCGACCATAGTGAAGCGAACTCCCCTGAAGCGGGGAGGAGACCGTGCAAACTGAATCGCATAGCTGAGCCTGATAGTTCGGGCGACCCAGCGGGACAGGCTGGGGAGCTCTAACCAAGCTGCCAGAAACTGAACCAGCGGGGTCATGCGAACCACAGGCGTCCCCCCGGAGGGGCAGCGAAGCGGAGTGACCGGCCCAGGCGTGGGTGGCATAGCGGCCCAGGGCGGGGGCGCGGTCGAGCTCCGCGTCCTGACAGAGGAGACCAGGGAAGGACCAGTGTTCCACGGGGGTCTGCTCTGCCAGGGGTCTGGCGACAGAGGGGGACGAGAGTGGTGAGGTCCGGAGACGGCACACACTGACATCCGCACCCTCTGGAACAGAGGGGGACGGGAGTGGCGAGGCCCGGAGGCGGCGCACACTGCGGTCCGAGAACTCTGTGACAGAGAAGGATGAGAGCGGCAAGGCCCGGGGGCGTTGCGCACTGTCATCTGGCTCTGTGTGCTCAGTGATAGGTGTATCGGTTCTTTCTTTAACCATGAAAGGGTACTGCCCACCCGTGGGTGAGCAGCGGGAGAACAAAAGATTCTCCCCCGGCCCTCCGCCGTGGGAAGGAGGGGGCCTGCAACCACCTCCTGGGGAAAAACCGACACTATCACTGAGCAGCCCGTCTCAGGAGCGCCGCTTAGCCTGGCGTTTAGCGGGGCGCGGGGCTGCAGAGGGCTGAGGCGCCTTCCTGCGGCCTCCTCCACGACGCTGCCCGGGTGAAGGCTGCTGCTGGGGCCGTGCGGGAGGGGAGGGAGCTACAGGAGGGCGCCCTCGGCGGCGAGCAGGCTGAGACTTCTGTACCGACGGCAGGGTGGAGGCAGCAGCAGGCCGTCGGGGCAGAATATGTTTAATAGCCTCAGACTGCTTCTGTGCGGTTGAGAACTGCTGGGCAAAGTCCTCAACCGCTCCGCCGGCCGGCCTGGGATATGGGGGCGTCGAGCAGACGAGTGCGCTCAGCGTCCCGCATATCAGCCAGGTTCAGCCACAAGTGACGCTTCTGGACCACAGAGGTGGCCATCACCTGACCCAGGGAGCGTGAGGCCACTTTCGTCGCTCGGAGAGCGAGGTCAGTGGCGGCACGCAGCTCATCAAAGAGCCCCGGGTCAGTCCCCGCCTCGTGCATATCTCTGAGCAGCTGGGCCTGGTAGACCTGCAAGGTGCTCATCGCATGCAGAGCGGCGGCCGCCTGTCCTGCAGCTCTGTGAGATCTCGCCACAAGGGTGGACGAGAATCTACAGGCCTTGGACGGGTGCTTAGGAGTACCACGAGATGAAGCACTCTGAGGACATAGTTGCATGGCAACAGAGCGTTCAACCGGGGGAATCCCAGTGTACCCATGGGCGGCCGCCCCATCGAGAGGGGGAAAGGCGGAGAAAGCTGACGAACGTACACGGGAGGTCAAGGGAGCCTTCCATGACTTCGCCAGCTCCTCATGCACTTCCGGGAAGAATACTGGGGTTGGCTTTGGCCGTGAGGCGGCAGCCGCACCCAAAAACCAATCATCCAACCGCGAGCGCTCAGGGCAGGGCGGAGGGTTCCACTCAAGCCCGATGCTCGAGGCGGCCCGGGAGAGCATGGCCGTCATCTCTGGATCTGATACGGGCAACGCTGGTACTCCAGAGGGAGGCAACGCAGCCGCATCGTCACTTCCCGATGACTCTTGCCCGCCTTGTGATGCCGCGATCGACATCGTGTCCATCTCTGGAGCACCGAATGAAATACGCGGGGCATCAGAAGATGAACCCGGTAAAATCACTGCAGCACTCGCGGGTTGCAACACTGAAGAGGGGGGCGTGGTCCGAGGACGCATCGTCGGATTGTTCCACACCGTAACCCTCACGTCAACCTGTCCACCAGCCGAAGTACCACCTCTCGTGGAGGGTGTAGATCGGGGTGTGGATGAGGGGACTCTCTCTCGAATGAGATCATTGAGTCTCGACCTAAGTGTTGCGATGGCCATGTTCCCACAGAAGGAACAGGAGTCATCCACAAGCGCTGCTTTAGCGTGCTCTAAGCCCAAACACGCAAAGCAGCGATTGTGCCCATCAAAGGAAGACAGGAATCGACCGCACCCAGAAGAACACGGGCGAGACATCTTTAAAAAGACGTGCCACGTGTAGCTCTTTTAGAGAGAAAAACTCAGCGATGCTGAGGTGACCAGGGAGAGACACACCAGCTGGCAGATCACTGCTCAGATCGCAGGCAGTGTGAAACTCGCTGGGTACCGCCGTCACACCAACACCGAAGAGTTCGCTCGTCTCGAAGAAGATGATGTCACTGACACTCAGGATTTGGCTTGTGGAGTGAAGAGAAGTTTCTTGGCTCCGAAGCGAAAACATGATCTGCCTTTGCCGCCGTCTCTCCTTTTATACCCACGCGGTGGGGCGGAGATACGCTATGCAAATTCCCCAGACCCATGGCATTTCATCGCCATTGGCTCGTTTTATAATACACGAAGATGATTGGCTTTCTAGGCGAAACCCCCCATTCTCCATCATCCGACGTAACTCGGAGTGACTACGAAAGAGAACTGTTATTATACATTGCTAGCAATGCATGAGTCTCTCTGTTAAAGTCATGGCTTATGTAAAATACTTGATTAGTAAACACAATATTCAAAGCCCTTATGGAATACTCTAAAATACATTATGCAAAAAGCATTTAAATCTCTTAGAGCCTCTGTGAACCTGCACATCACTCAAGGCCACGCAGATAGAGGCTGAAAAAATAGATTTCAGCCAAGACTCCTTTTATTCTGTGCAGTGGATTTACTTAGAGTGTGAAAGAAAGAGACAAAGAAAGTAAAATATTGCAGGCCAGGCTGAGATTGCGGACATCTGGCGGGGAATATGTCATAACAAAGTGACAATCTTCAGTCATCAAGTGCCTCCCGGCAGTTTCTGAAGGTCAGGGCTACTTCGGCTTGTTTATTCACCCCAGACTCTTTCTAGCACTTTCTTCCCTCTGTATGTTTAAAACACTTCGGGCTGCTGTGGAAATCTGTATTTGAGGCAGCAGTAACCTTAACATCACCCAGCACGATGACTCATATGCTGGAGGGGAACTGCTCTCAGGATGGGACGGGAAGTGTCACAAGGGCTTACTCTCCATCAGGTGAATGCCATGATACATGTGAAGACCTCTGACCAGTATGGATGGATGAGAGATGTGGACCTTCACCAAGAAGCATAGCATCCTCCGGTCATCATCAGCACAGTCCCAGCAATGATTCACTGGGCAATGAAGTCATGAGTTGAGCAAAGTTTACAACTTAACCACTAACACTAAAGTACTACGAACAATAGTATTAGTGATGCTTGCCTTTGTACTATACTGTATATACAATAAGTATGCATATTTTACTATTTCATGTATGGTACACTTATGCATAAAAATCTTATTTGGCCTAGGAACTTGACAAAGTATGATGTTATTGCTCAGAGGTTACTAATTCACAACTTAATGAGTTTGATCATTTTAAGTTTCTGTCATGTTAAATTTAAGTATCAACTTTGCCCCTGATGTTTCTTCTAAAATTCCTAAAGATTTCATTTGTCTTCACAAAGTTTAAACTGAGTGTCACAGTGCTGTGTTGTAAACGCACACGAACACGAAGATAAAGGGAAACAGGCAGTCATTAATAAATCCACAGGTATATCCACAAACAGAGAACAGCAATCCAACACATCTTAACCATAGACGAGACGAGACAGCAAAGAACATAAACAAAGGAACTTAAGTACACCGGGAAACAAGGATAACCTAGCCTATTTAGCCTCTTTAATAAAGTGTGTGCGTATGGAGAGATAGGCCTATATATATACTATATTGCCAAAGGTATTGGGACACACCTCCAAATCATTGAATTCAGGTGTTCCAATAACTTCCATGGCACAAGTTGTATGAAATCAAGCACCTATGCATGCAAACTGCTTCTACAAAACATTTGTGAAAGAATGGGTCGCTCTCAGGAGCTCAGTGAATTCAAGCATGGTACCGTGATAGGTTGCCACCTGTGCAATAAGTCCATTCATGAAATTTCCTCACTACTAAATATTCCACGGTCAACTGTTAGTGGTATTATAACAAAAAAGAACCAATTGGAAACAACAAGTCAGCGACAAAGTGTTACTGTAGGCCACGTAAAATCACAGAGCGGGTCAGCGCATGCTGAGGCGCCAACTTTTAATATCTACAGACCTCCAAACTTCATGTAGCCTCAAGAACAGTGCGTAGAGCTTAATGGAATGGGTTTCCATGGCTGATCAGCTGCATCTAAGCCTTACATCACCAAGGGCAACGCAAAGCGTCGGATGCAGTGGTGTAAAGCACGCCGCCACTGGACTCTAGAGCAGTGGAGACGTGTTCTCTGGAGTGACGAATCACGCTTCTCTGTCTGGCAATCCGATGGACGAGTCTGGGTTTGGCAGTTGTCAGGAGAATGGTACTTGCTTGACTGCATTGTGCCAAGTATAAAGTTTGGTGGAGGGGGGATTATGGTGTGGGGTTGTTTTTCAGGGGTTGGGCTTGGCTCCTTAGTTCCAGTGAAAGGAACTCTTAACTCTTAATGCTTCTGCATATCAAGACATTTTGGACAATTAATGCTCCCAGCTTTGTGGTAACAGTCTGGGGAGTCATGTTCCTGTTCCAACATGACTTCGCACCAGTGCACAAAGCAAGGTCCATAAAGACATGGATGAGCGAGTTTGGTGTGGAGGAACTTGACTGGCCTGCACAGAGTCCTGACCTCAACCTGATTGAACACCTTTGGGGTGAATTAGAGTGGAGACGTCGAGCCAGACCTTCTCGTCCAACATCAGTGCCTGACCTCACAAATTCCCATAAACACACTCCTAAACCTTGTGGAAAACCTTCCCAGAGGAGTTAAAGCTGTTATAGCTGCAATGGGCCAACTACAGATTAAACCCTACGGATGAAGAATGGGATGGCATTAAAGTTCATGTGCATGTAAAGGCAGACGTCCCAAAACTTTTGGCATATAGTGTAGATGGTCCTTTCTGTTTCCTTTTGAGCAGTTTTTACAGACAAACACGTCGACACCACTTTTTTCATTCTTTAAGTGGATGTTTTGCCTGTATGGTGATTAGACTCGCTGTTTTGCAGTGTGTGAGGCATATAGCGCTTCATCCATAGTGTGTGCACACAGAGGACACAAATACTCCTCTTGCGCTTGAATGGATAAATACACATAAAAGTATGTCAAAATAGCCGTCTTGGCGAGTATCATAGTAAAAACAGTTGGTTAAATCGGCTCTTAATTTAATCTCATTTTTATAATGTAATATATATGTATTAACATATTATTTTTTATAAGTTTCATTCCAATGGGATGGGCTATGGTAAATTTCAAATTTAGGAACCGCACAATTATATTATTATATTAATACTAATGAACCAACATTGTTTATAAGGATTTATAAGTTTGGTTTTACACAGATTAAATGGGCACAAGACTTTAAGGTTAACTTTATTTCAAGTTGACATTACATTGTACTTACTCAAATAAGCACTGAGTAATATTAATTAACTACTCACTATAAAGTTACAGTTAGGGTTTGGTGTAGGGTTAGTTACTTGTAATTATGCATAATTTACTGTTATTACTATAGTAAGTACATGTATGTGTAATAGTCACCTTAAAATAAAGTGTTACTGACTTTAAATTTAAAAAAAAAAGTATAGATTGACATATGTATTATAATTACCAGAGGTTGCAGACACTTGTTTGCTGACAGGTTTAGGTTGACTGACAGTATTCTGGTAAATAACGGTAATTTAGAGAACATTAGTTCTAATTTGGTTATACAATACTGTAATGACATTGGTGAGACGACCCAAAAGAGCTGCTGTCATTATCCATTAATCAAATCTATTCTTCTGGTACATGCACACAGGCAAGTCACAGGTACACAAAACAAGACAAAAGGACCAAGAAGAGAGGACACACATGCATACAAAACAATGTTACAGCATTGGGCCAACCTTTTCAGCAATGGAGACAGAGTAATACTGTCAAGAAATGCATCCCAAGGGCATGACTAGCTGAAGTGTTGCCATGGATACAGCGGAATTGAGCTGATGAAAAGTGAGGTGTCTGACCGCAACAAATGATGGCTCCACTCAACCCTGCCGTCACTGAGACCACACACACACACACACACACACACACACACACACACACACACACACACACACACACACACACACACACACACACACACACACAAACACACACACACACACCATCTTCACCACTCTCATAGTCATCCTCCCAGTGTCTGCATGCCACTGCTGGGTTCAACAGTTTTTGCCTTCAGAGGGCCAAAAAATTGTGAAGCGGTACATGTCTTCCTGTGTCTATACATATGACAGGAAAACAATGTTTTGTCATTAAAATTGTCAGCAGAAACCTGGGGCCTCATTTATGGTGTGAACTTATAGTGTGTGAACGCTAAAACCACACCGTCTTTGACATGGGGAAGTTCTCAGCGTCCTCTTTTACTGGGCATTTGTGGTACGATTCTCTTTAACATGGCATCTAATTTACCCATCCTGATGCAGTTTTAAGTTTTAATAGAGGCCATGCTTACTACAAAAGGTCATGATTCAGCTGTCTAGAGGCAACATTTTAAGCCCATCTGCTACTTGGAATAGTCCCAATTCAAGTAGCATAACTGAATTATTCCCACTATCTACTATTTATTATTTTAAAATATATTTTCAATAGGAGCTCAAGCAGAGCCCTAAGGCATGTCCCCACTGAGTCATGCCCAGATTGTATCTCTGTGGCTCTGTAAGCGATCTATGAATTCTGCAATGCATTGTGAGCATGTGTTATTGACATACAGTAACATCTGTTAAGCTTTTTTGTACCCTCATCATAAGCATCAGTGCTTACAAAAACACAATAAACATCTGCTGGCTTCATTCAGGTCCTGTGGCCCTCTCTGTCCCTCTCTGACTCTTTAAACAAGATCAATTATCTGTGTAATGCTTCAATGTGCTGTCATTGTCATTGCTGGGATTTCTGTCAACTCTGGGTGATGTGCTAGAGTATTTTTTCTTTATTTTTTTTAAAATTGTTTTTTAAAATTGCTATAACATGCTCAATTTCTCAATATTGGCTTCTTGATTTCAAGTGAAATTAAAATTGTGCTTTTAGAAACTTGAATATTACTAACAAGTTGACAGTTACTAAAAGCATTTTCCAAAAAGATTAAAAAACAGCTGGCACTGTCAGTATTATGTTGTGTCTTGTGTTCAGTTCATTTCTGTGTTGGTTTCATGTGCTTCATTGATCACCTGCTAGTTAGTCTCCTTGGTTACTGATTACGTTCAGGTGTCTGTCGTTAAGTTTCCTGTGTTTAGTCAATCATCCTCATCAGTATCACCTGTGTACCTTTAATCAGTGTCATCTGTGTTTACATATAAGCTCCGTCTGTTCAGTCAGTCTTTGTCTGATCTATGTTGCGTACAGGGTTTCCGTTGTCCGGTAATTACCGGACATTGGCCGGTAAAAAAATGAGATGTCCGACAAAATTAAATCTCTCCGGTCAAATTGTCCGATTAAAATTTCCTAATAATCCCGCCCCCCTAACACAATCTGAATTTGAGAATAAGCCTAAAATGTATAAGGCAAAAATACACCGATCTTTGGCTATGTTATAAAGGAACAGGCTCTACCGTTTGAAAGTTATATGAAACAACATCGCATGCTGCATTTCAAATAAAGCGCACGCCTAAAACGGCTGTAATATAGACCTAAACAACGAACGATTGAGTAAGACGTTTCAAATATGGCCAGGCCCAGGCAGACTGGCCTTAAAAGCTTTTTTCAGAGGCCAGGCGATGGTGAATCAGGAACATCTCATTATAGCCTAGTGGTTCTAATCCGCGCACTGGTACAGTTTTTTTTTCTCTCATCAAAACTGAATAGCCTATGTTCATCAGTGGTTAGTCTATATCAAGCAGGGACTTGCATTTTATTCTGTGATTTCACCGGAATGAACAGAGTCTCCGCAACGGCGATAGATTGAAACGCGCGTCCGAGTGAAGATTGCGCAACTCGCGCAGCGCGTCGTCCATGCAACTGATAGCAGTGGACACGAGCGCTCAGCTTGATTTCAAAATCAACAGATTTTAGCGCTAGATCTCTTATTTAATAACGAACTAAATGAATGATCTGATTTTATTTATTTGTATTAGGTACATCCGTGCTTCAATGTTTCAAAAAGTGAATGTGTGTGAAACCGCATTAAAAAACAAAACAATTGGCGTTGATTGACACCAATCGGACGTTCATGTTTTTTTCCGTCTATTTGAAAGTTAAGATAATAATAACATGTTGCATTCTATACGGCCTGATTATGTCATTTTTTAAGTTACATAGACTGCCTCCAGTTTTCCTAAACTTGACTAATTAAGAGGCGATATTTGACCGGCAGATCATAAAAATGTCCGTAAAACGAAACCTCTGCCGGTCACTTTGACCGGCACCATTTTTTTCTAGCGGAAACTCTGGTTGCGTATAGTGTTGCTGCCTGTTCGGCTAGCATTTATCATTAAACTGTCGTGTTGGAAATATATCCTCGTCTGCCTTCCTGCAACCACCTGTGACAGCCGTATGGTTATTAATTAATTATTAGTGTATATTGGTAGCGCGACTTATTGCACATACTTAGAATTAGTAAACGTACCCCGAACCGCAATTTTACATTGCTATTGCACACCATAGGGCGTTTTCACACCTGAAAGTCTGCAACAAGGTCCGAACCAAAGCTCATGTTTTGATACATTTGATACATTCGGTAAGTTTTGGTTTGGTTTTGCAATTATGCAAGCGCACTAAATAACTTTACATAACATACTTGCGTCCTGTTGTCATTATCTATGTGGGCTGCATCTTGACATTGATTGGTTTGTAAACGGGCGTGCGTCTGACGTCAGCGTGTTGTCAATTCGGCGGGAAACTTTGACAAGAATTAATGAACAGATGCATATAGTTGCCACTATACTGTTTTTATTACGGCATTACTACCTGGAGCACCAACTATACTTGGTGGAACTGGTGCGACTACGGCATACGGACTGAGGGAGACCGTGTTTAATACAGCTGTTTGTTAATGTAAAATGTCTGCAAAGTTTCAAAAATCAAAGTGCACAACAAATAAAGTTATTGTCTCCTAAAAGGAAAAAAAAGCAATTTTGAACTGCTGAAACGAGGAGTCAGCAATTTCAGTCTCACTTCTTGTTAAAAATCTACGTAGGTTTGTAACACATTTGCAACAACATCTACTTTGACCCTCAAACACTAGTTCTAGCTAAGACCTGAAGAGTCTGGTTCACGTCGAGAAGATGCGGTTTTCTTTGCTGCAATAGCAAATCCACTTTGCTTGTACTTTTTAAAGGATGAAGACTCGTGCTGGAATTGACTCCATTGTTACTGTACGTATCACTGTGTATCAAGTGCTGAGGAAGATCAGGAGCTGAAATTCATTTCAGATATGGTATTTGGTGTTTGGTTTCCAACACACGCTGTACATGATAGAACATTCATGAAAGACTGGGCCATCTGACCAATCAGAGCAGAGTAGACCAATCACAACAGACTGGGCCATCTGACCAATCAGAACAGAGTAGACCAATCACAGCAGACTGGGCCATCTGACCAATCAGAGCAGAGTAGACCAATCACAACAGACTGGGCCATCTGACCAATCAGAGCAGAGTAGACCAATCACAACAGACTGGGCCATCTGACCAATCAGAGCAGAGTAGACCAATCACAACAGACTGGGCCATCTGACCAATCAGAGCAGAGTAGACCAATCACAACAGACTGGGCCATCTGACCAATCAGAGCAGAGTAGACCAATCACAACAGACTGGGCCATCTGACCAAACAACAATTGAAACAACAATGGAGGATCAGATCACCGAGGGAGGGGTCTGCCTCAACCACACTGTCAATCAAACCCCTTTCCCATGTTCTACGTCACAAAAAGCTGAATCTTAGAACAGCTCATTCTGAGAGAGTGCATATGAATTATTGAGATTGTAAAAAAAAAACACTGGGTGGATTTTTATCATTCTAGGGTGGTTTTTCTCACACACTGCCAACACACATTTATGTTCAAACAGCATGTAAAAGTGAATTTTGTATAATAGGTGCCCTTTAAGACTTGGTATTGGCTCTAGTGTGAAATCTTACTTCTGATCTTTCTCGTGTGTGTAAAATAAAAGGTTTCCCTAAATGACTTAATGCAAATTTTATACCTGCGATTTGCCAATGCATTGCTTATCAGACATGCCTGTGATTGGTAATAGTGTTGGTAACCACTTCAATTTGTGTGTGTGTGTGTGTGTGTGTGTGTGTGTGTGTGTCCGCGTGTGCGTGTGTGTGTGTGTCCGTGTGTGTGTGTGTGTGTGTGTGTGTGTGTCCGCGTGTGTGTGTGTGTGTGTGTGTGTGTGTGTGTGTGTGTGTGTGTGTGTGTGTGTGTGTGTGTGTGTGTGTGTGTGTGTAGATAGAACGGAATGGAAATCAACACTTTTCATGATTAGTGAATGGTAAATGTTGATTATTAATTGATTAATTAATTTATTTATTTAGTTAATTGTGCAATCCTAGTTCATTTTCTGGTCGATTTGCTGGCAGGTTACATAATTTGTGATTTGAGAGCGGTGAATGGTAGTTGTGTGCTACATTCATCTCAGATGCAGATTACATTACATCAAGGAAGTGTTGTTATTCATTTAACATGTATGCATTATTTGTTCATCAATGCTGTCATACTGTGAACTTACTTCAGCTCAAAGCCTTACAGCTGTATTGTGACAATAAGAGACAGAAGTTTGGGATGAGTGATGTTCATCTTTAAAAGCAGTACACTCACAGTAGCCTAAACTCACAGCTGCTTCCCAATACAAAAGATAAGTGCTTCCAGTGAGTCAACATGTTAATTACTGTTTTGCTGGTGAATGTTACTGCAGGATGTAATTTTTAATACTGGTGGATGGTGAATAATGGAAAGGATTTTAGGCTGGCCAAGAAATACACTCCATATTTTAGTTTAATGTAAACAAGCAGAGATGATGTGAAAGCTGATGTTTTTATCATGCAATTCAAATTTCACTACACATCTCTCTTGTATGATCGGATTAGTATCGGATGTGCTCAAAAATCGGATTTGGTCTGACAGTCTGAAAAAGGTCTGAAAAAGTAACAAGCTGATGAATTAAGTGTGTTTGAGTGAGGAGACACAAAATGTGCCAAACTCAACCTCGGTTGGTCACCAAAACACTAAAGGACCCAACCAGAGACTCAATGTATTTCCTACTCAAAGTGATCCATATGTTAGTAAGATTGCAGTGGGTCTAAAGAGTAAATCAATCCCTGTCTGAAAGCAAGATTATAATGTCTGCAGAGATATTGTGTGATACACAGCTATTGTATTTCATTAAGCAGCAAAAAGGGAATAGTGAAATGTTTATCTCAGGGTCAAATGGATTGTAACGCTTAAAATAAATTGCTGGCAGCAGCTGGGAACAACCCTGTCTCCTTTAAGCAGCTCACATGATGTAGAAGAATATTCACCAACCCCTGACAGAGCATCTTTCCAAGCAGAATAGAGAGATTAGAGGTTATGCTGCTCTTTTTATGAATATAACAGGATTTAAGGATTTTTTTCTGGCACAATATATAAATAATGTCAGGCTATCCTATGTGTGTAAAACACACAGATCGTTTATTAAAGCTCAATACAATATTTATTTGAATAGATTAATCCTGGGCGTGCAGTTTGAGGTCAAAGTACCAATAATAGGACAGTTAAACAGTTATTACATGCTAAATGTCCATATTTCACCATTCAGGGAATTCACAAAGGCTAAAAATGCCACAAAACACATCAAATATCATGTTGTATTCATATTGTTTTGTATTTTGGAAATAAAATGAGTTAAATTTAGTGAAGATTTGATCTTTATTCTAAAGTATGCAGGCAATATCATTGTTCCTTGTAGAGTGTGTTAATAGTCAACATTTCTTCAAAACTTAACCCTAACATAACCATTCAAACCATTATAACAAAACCAACCAGAAACACGGACAGTTTCTTGCTTTAGGCAGTTTTTTTCATCAATAACTGTGCAATTATAACAGCCCTGCTGAACAGACATTTCTACACATGGACATAAAAACTCTACAGCTCCATTCAACCACCACTATTAGTCCAACAAGTATGCTGTTTTGTAACCTATTCGTTTGGCTGTGTTCCAAAGGCCTAGTCAAGATGACTAAAGTAACTTGTGGAAAATCCAAACAAACGAAACAGACAACAGTTAGCAATGACTTTCCAGACAACAAATGCTTCCCAAAACACATTAGCATGATGGACTGTGCATTTGTCAAAGAGAATGAGGGTTTCATCTGGAACAAACAGACTAGATGTGGGCGGCAGGGGGAAATGAAGAATGAGACACTGTAAAGTGCTGAGGGTGGGTCGAGATGTGAGTGATGGATATTTGCATAGATCACATCAACACTGGCAGATGAGAGTGGAAAGTTTCCTTCAGCAAAAGCTCTCACACAGGGAGCCATTGGCCCTCATATAACAAGGTAAGTTGCAGCCTATGATGTTATGTGGGGTGAGAGTGATTTTGAAGCGGGTGTCTGGATATGACATTTCTCTGTCTCCCGTCAGAGGAGCTCCCCAGGTTTCTCCTGTCAGTGTCTCTTGCTTGTGACTGGCTTGCTTTGACTTAGAAAGGGAGAAAACCGTTTACACACAGATTGAGCTATGAAGTGACAAAGTGAGTCAAAGTTGAAGTCATTAGTATAACAGAGTCCAGGGAGGCTTCAGTCTGTTTTTTCCTTACTGACAGGATATGTGGATTGGGAAAACACACCTCAACACTGGCTCCCTATCAATCTACTCTGCATAAATGACTACACCTACAGCGATGCCTTGTTTAAAACTGTCTATTTTGGAGATGAGACATCATGCTGAGTGCTATCATAAGCAACAGTAATTGATCCGTTTATGGTATGATGATATACTGTATATTACCACGGTCTAAAATGTCTAGAGATTTTGCTATATTGTGTAAATCACGGTATGTAAATATATAGCACTAGTGACACTTCAGAGTGATGAAATGCATGAATGAGAATATAAAGAGCGGACGTGCTTGATGTTAAAAAGAGATATAAGCCTAATATATCCTGAAAATGAACCTTCTGGACATGGAAAGCTGCCTCTCTCAGAGGGCGATCGCAAATTTGGGACGCACTCAATGTTAAAAGGTGTTATTAAGCACAATACTCATGCGGTCATGTGCTGACTGACACACAGCTGAAGCGCATGCACAGAGTCGTGTCTCTCAGAATGTGATCGCAAATTCAGTTCCCTCTCGTTGTCACTCCGAGTTACGTCGGATGATGACGAATGGGGTTTCGCTTAGAAAGCCTATCGACTTCGAGTATTACAAAACGAGCCAATGGCAAAGAAATGCCATGGGTCTGCCGAATTTGCATAGCGTATCTCCGCCTTACCTCGTGGGTATAAAAGGAGGACGCCGGCAACATGCAGATATGTTTTCGCTTCGGAGCCAAGAGTATCTCTTCACTCCACAGCCATTCCTGACTTCAATCTACGAGACAAGCCATTCTCCGGTGTTGGTGTGACGGCGATCTGCAGCGAGTTCACATTGCCTGCTGATCTGTGCAGTGATCTGCCAGTGAGTGTGTTTCTCCCTGCTCGCTTCAACATCGTGGAGTATTTTTCCTCTCACAAAAGAGCTCGCACACGGCACGTCTTTTTAAAGACGGCTCGCCCGTGCATTTCTGGTTGCGGTTGACTCATTTCCGATTTTGATGGGCAGATTCTCTGCTCTACGTGCTTGGGCTTGATCACGCTAGAGCAGCGTTTGTGGATGACTCACGTTCTCCGGGAACATGACCATCACGTCATTACGGTCGAGACTCAATGATCTCGTTAGAGAGAGAGTCCCCTCATCCACACCCTGATCTAACACTCTCCATGTGAGGTGCTACTTCGGCTGGTGGCCAGGGTGACCTGAGGGTGATGGTGTGGAACAAAGGCGCCGACTATCTGTCCGTGCCCCACGCCCCCCTCTTTATTGACGCAACCCGTGAACGATCACGGGACGCCCGCGGGCCCGTCTTCGGACCCCCCGCGGGTTTCCTTTGACGTTCCAGAATCGGATCTGTTGTCCATCGCAGCATCACAGGGTGGGCTAGAATCTTCAGGAAGTGAAGATTTGAAAGTGCTGCCACTTTCGGGTGTGCATATGGCATTTGTTGAGTCAGATCCTGAGATGACGGCCATGCTTTCCCGGGCCGCCGCGAGCGTCGGACTAGAGTGGAACCTTCCACCCTGTCCTGTGCGCTCGCTGCTGCACGATTGGTTTTCGGGTGTGGTCGCTGACACCTGTCGGCGTCCACTCCAATACCTTTCTTCCCGGATGTGCATCAGGAGATCTCGAAATCCTCGAAGACCCTGTCTTCCAGCGATCCCTCGTTGATCTTCTCCGCCCTTCCTCCCCTCCAGGGGGCCGCTGCCCATGGGTACACTGGGGTCCGGTGCCGTCCAAGAGGTACTCAGGTGTCTTCGCTTGCTCGCCATTCCACTCCACGGACTTGATACGTGCGATATTCTCCTCAGGTGAGCTTTCCCGAAAGCCCTGAGTTCCTCCAGCACTCCTGACGTCGGCGCCAGTGTCTATTGCCTGCGCGTCGGCTAGGTGCCTCCCGTGTGCATGGTCCCTCCTCTGAGCGACCCCCACATGTGTGTTTCCACTGTAAGCCTCTCTGAGCATGTGTCTTTCCCTTGGCAAGCCACCTTGCCACCCCTGGGGTTGAAATATTCCACCTGCGGCTGGACACCCCAGTGTTCTCCATAATTGCATATTTCCTCTAAGCTATGGGATATGCTCCCCAGTGTACCTCGGTATTCCTGTGCTAAATAGGAGTCCTTCGTCCGTGCTAGTCTCACAACAGGGATCTCAGATTTACGCAGGGCACTGGAAGACAGCTGTGAAGGTGGCGTGATTAGACTGGTAACCCCATTCGTCGTCATCCAACGTAACTCGGAGTGACCTCGAAAGGGAACGTCTCGGTTACGTATGTGACCCTCGTTCCCTGAGTAGGGAACGGAGACGTTACGTCTTCCTGCCACTTTCCGCTGTACCGCGGGGATCGCCTGAGTTCAGTCTCGGCTCCTCAGCGAAGAAACATATCTGCATGTTGCCGGCGTCCTCCTTTTATACCCACGAGGTAAGGCGGAGATACGCTATGCAAATTCCGCAGACCCATGGCATTTCTTTGCCATTGGCTCGTTTTGTAATACTCGAAGTCGATAGGCTTTCTAAGCGAAACCCCATTGGTCGTCATCCGACGTAACGTCTCCGTTCCCTACTCAGGGAACGAGGGTTACATACGTAACCGAGACGTTCTCTTTCATTTCTTATTGCGCTTGAATGGCCCAATACACGATTATGTAAAAATGCCCATTGTGGAGTATTCCTGTTAGCCTGTTGTAAAATCTTTTTAACAAGTGATTTTTGGTAGGTTAAAATAGAGCACACATTATTAAGTATTAACATTGGATTTGAGGTTTTCAAAACATTTAAAATGCTTAAAATATTTAAAAATGATCTTAAATGTGACACCCTCACATAAGCCATCAATACCTCTTTATTTCCATCCTGTCATTCTGTTAAAATTATTGCCGTTGTAATCAAGTCACAATTAATCAATGGTAAACTTGACTAAAGCATATTTTTTAAAGTTTGGTTCAGTGCCGGTCCTCCCTATACACACTATACGCAAGTTGCATTGGGCCCTCGAACCACCAGGGGTCCCCGTTGCTCTCAAGAATGATATAGGGCTGTGCTTTAGTTTCGATTTTGGCTTCGAATGATTATGAAAACATGATGCCGCTTTCTTGTTCCTTTCCTTTCCTGCTCTGTCACCCGTACATGACATCAAATCAGTCGTATCATGTAATGTCACGTGTAAAAGCGTATTAAGCTGCGAAAGACTTGCTGTTCAACAGACAGCTTTCTGCCCGTGCGATCCGAGATGGAGAGAAACACGGACAAGTACCGGCTACTTTGGGCTTCAGGTGTGGCGTTTAAACGGACAAATACACGCAAAAATATTTCAAAATGTCCGTCTTGGGGACTTTTTAACTTAAACGCATTCAGTTGTGTCTTAAGTGAACATAAACACATGGGAAAGTATTCCAATGGTTGTCAGTTTATTAGGTCTGTGCATTTGGTCTTAAAGTGACAGCAGCCTAATAAACCTGCTGCTCTCATTTAATGTTACACAACAAATGAAAACAAGATAATTAGTTATATTATTAGTACTAGGCTAAATTGGTCATTCCATGCATTTTTTTTTCTGTTGTAATTTCCCTGTTTTTTTTTTTTGCATTACTGAATGTTTCAACTCACTGTTTGTTGACAGTGAAACTGCTCTGAAAGAACAGATTAAGGGGTTGGGTGTCATTTGGGGATTTTTATGAACACACTGACAGGGGCCCCTGGACAAAGTTTTGCTTAGGGCCCCTAGAAGTCTAGGACCGGCACTGGTCTGGTTAAATAAATACTAGCAAAACATGTATTTAATTAATTAATTAATTTATTTATTTATTTACAAAAGTCTCATAGTTCAAGTACTCTGAGGCTCATCGCTGTAGACTGTCGAAGGGGCTGTGCACTTCAGGAGAGGTCTTCAAATCCTGGTGGACTGCTAACATGGCTTGACTGTCGATGTGACATTTCTAGGAACTGTGATTTTAAACAACTTTAGGTGGGAGGCAAACATTCACTCGGTTGCATAAGGTGCTCAGCAGAATTACACGTCTGCAAGTCAACATTATTCAAAATTCTCTCAATGTACTGTCCTAATACACATTTCTAACCTTATTGTGCATGATTTATTCCAAACATTGTTTTGTCAATTTTTCTTAAAAATATAATAACTTCCACCTCCACTGGCTTTCTTATTCACTGACATAGGGCCGCTTTTCCGCTTTTCTATACAATCAACTATCTGATGGATGAAATCAATGCTCAATTGAATCACTGTTCTGTTGCACTCAGGAATAAGTGAGTTAAACAGCTAAAATGGATGTCATATTGACTTAAAAATCTGATGCCTCAAGATTTGACGATCCACTGCAAACTTTACCTCGGTACCAGCTCCTCTGCTCTCTGTCTGGATCTAAGTGCAAGCAGTATTTATTAAAGACACAAAAGGTAATATATAAACTGGGGAAACAAAGCAAACACGAACTTGACAAACCAAGCGAAGACATCGAACAGACACTGAGTGAAACCTGGGGCTATTTATGCACAGAGGAGCTAACAAGATAACAGGGAATCAAGACACACCTGGGGAAACAGTCAATGGATTGTCAATGAACAAAAGAACTACAAACTGAAAATGAAATGGAGAACAGAAAGGAAGTAACTTAAGAGTTCATACACAAGACAGGTAACATATAACACTCAGAAAGTAAAGGCCTGTCCACACCAAGAACGATAACTATATTAGTGTCCACACCAATGCACAATCCAATTCTTTTTATTCTAAGCATCTGCTGCAGTTTTGTCGTCCGTCACTTTAAATGCTCAAGCTCTGCAGAGCAGAATGGATTCTGATTGGCTGTCAATGTTTTTATCGTTCATCTGCTGGGAAAATTTGTTCTGAAAGTGATTCCAATGATATTGTTTCTCTGGATCATTATCGTTATAGTTATGCTTTGGACTCTGCTATTCTTTTATATTTATACCAATGTTTATGGTGTGAACAAGCCTTTAGGAGGCTAGACCAAACCATTAAAACAAAAACAATGAGGCACAAAAGCAGGGTCTTGCTTCAGGCAGTGGCTTTCATCAATAACTGCCCAATAATAACAGGAAAACTGGACATGAAAACATTATTGGTGCCATTCAATCTATCCCCAACCCTACACAAATCATCATACTAACTTTCACATATGATTCTGACATCTACGGTTGACATAAGCAGGTCCCTTCTTAGGCAGCATGTTAACCATCATGGAATAAGTCATAAATTACCGATTTGATTTGAAACTCTCTACATAGGCAGTGAGCACTCACATGAAGCGTATGAGAGAGTAAATTAACACACATACAGCAGTTGTTCTAGTGGTCTGGCCACTGGCCACTGGCCACTGAAATATTTATTTATAATTAGATTGAACTATTTGTATCAATGATTTTCAGTATTAATATGCATATGTGCATTCAGAGGCAAAAGGGGAAACCAGGGAGAATGGTACAGGTGAATGTGATCATGGCTGATTAGTCTGGGCAAAGGATTATGGGAAATGTAGTTTGTGGATGTGTGGTGATTGTCCGTGTTGGAGTGCCCTCTGATGGTTATCCCGGGCACTCTCACTGGTGATCGTTACACCGTTACACCGTTATTTTCTTCTGGAAACAAACTTTTTTGCATTGTTTTCCTGTTATCTCTGTAAAGCTGCTTTGAAACAATCTGTATTGTAAAAAGTGCTATATAAATAAATGTGACTTGACTATGATGTCTTGAAATGCTTTCAAATAATGCAGCTCATTAGTTTTGGAATAGATCTATTGTCTTATTTTTTTCATACAACATAAAGCCTATACAACAAATATTACGTTCTATACTAAATCTCTGTATACCTTGTATATTAATTGTGATATATGTGTTTATATGTGAAAATTTACATAAATCATTTTAATTCAGATCAAATTCAAGGTTGTAAAAAAATTGGTCACTCTATTTTACAGTGCCTGTAAAATACACGTTACCTATACAGTACTTACTTTAGTTATAAGTATAAATTATGCGTAATTACACTTAAACCTAAACATAATCATATAGTTAGTACATATTGTTAATTGATATTAAATGTATTTACATGTATAATTACACTGTAACAAGGACACCTTAAATGGTAATTGAAACCCCCAAAACATATTTGTTGAGATGTGAACAGATATGTACAGGCTGCACATCACTGAAAACACTAAAAGCACTCATTAAAACTCATCTTTGATCACCAAAATTACATATTTAGCCGTTTTTTCCTTGAAAAACAATTTCTTCATGCCTTAAAATATCTTGAAAGTAACTCGACACCTTTGCCTCATTTAGTATAAGCAGTTCTATGTATATGCAAATGAGCCCCGCCTCCACTCACTCACAGCAGCTCAGAGATCCACTCGTTGACGATCACTCGTTGATCTGATTGGTTACAAGGTAGTTTGTGATGTCAGAAACACCAGCGATTTGAAACCGTGTTTTTGAGACTGTCTTTGGTTCATTGCAGTTTTAAGCAGAAAATACTCAGCAATGCTGTTGACTTATGAATGTGCACATGAATTTGCACGCTTGCATGTCTTAAAGCATATTAAAAACATCACATAGACATACAAACAACATTAAAACCTTGATTTTCACCACAGGAGGACTTTAACAGCAGAGCAAACACTATGTACATGACAGGTGATCTACTCAAGCATCACTGCACATGAGCAATGCATTTGTCACACTGTATTCTTTATATAAGCATCTCCTTTGCATCTAATAAGTTATAACACAACAGAACGGTTCCCTTTTGGCTGGAGTCCTGGCCTGGTACAGGCAGCCTTACGGACTGTCTGACTTAATGTTGCACCAAGGGTGATGGATGTTCTTTTCAGCTGCCTTATCTGGCCGTGTGTTTTCTGCCCGTGTGTTGAGAATACCAAGTGCCTGGGCCGCCAGAGTGCAATTATCTGGCAGGCTGAGCAGGCTGGCTTGCAGGGGTTTCAGCCTCTTACGGTATGTACACACACACACACACACACACACACACGCACACGCCGACTCTAATGAATGTGAGGCGCAAGGCACTCTAACCCCGCCCCCTGAAAGAAGCACCGTCCCAGCATTTCATTACTGCATTTATCTCAGCAAACAGAAGTGTGGGGAAATCAAAATCACTTGATCTTTTGCAGAGAGCTGTCGAGGGCCCGAGATGCCCGAGCTGAAGTTTGAGAGCTATCTATCAACGCTCACCCCGCCAGTGTGTTTAAATTGTGCTAGACTGCTAATTATAGTTGCAGGAAATAAAAATGCATTAGTGTATATTCAGTTAAATGTTGTTTTTGTTGAATTACATCTCTTCACAAGGCAATCCGCCATATGACAAAATCTGGCAATAGAAGGTTGCTACTAACACAGAAACAAAGGCCAACTTCGATATTTCACTTTTTTCAGTTAAATGGATATAAATTAATATCTTGGGTAACACTTTATTTTACAGTGTCCTTGTTACATTATGTTACATGTACTTACCATAGTAATTACAGTAAATTATGCATAATTACATGTAACTAACCCTCAACCAAATCCTAATTCTTCCCTAACCCAATAGTAAGTACATGTAGTTGCTTAATATTACTCAATCCTTACATATATAATTACACTGTAACATTGACACCTTAAAATAAAGTGTAACCATATCTTGTCATCATTTATTTACCCTCATGTTGTTACAAACCTGTATGACTTTCTTTCTTTCTTTTGTAAAAAAAGGTGTCCTTGTTACACGTTACATGTATTTACTATAGTAATATGTACAATTAGTAAAAGAGTGAACAGTAAATTTTGCATATTTACAACTAACCCTATCCCCACAGTACGTTTTTTTCATTAACATTACTCAGTATTTATTTGTGTAATTACACTGTTGTGTAATTACACTGTTGGACCCCACTAAGCTGAACCGCACTGACTTTCATTGTGGACAAATTTTTTTTCCCCAAATATATCTTCTTTTTCCACAAAAGAAGTAAAGTAAATATTTGTAACAACATGATAGTGTGTAAGAACTACTTCAATGATGATTAACATGACGAGCGATGAATAAATGAAAACACCTTGCATTATTTTGCATTATATCATCGGCTTAGTAGATGTTAAAATCAGGGCTGTCACTTTAAAACATTAATTAAGCTAATGACGTAATTATGCAAAATATAACGTTAAATGCATTTAATCATGCCCTTGACCTGTACCATCTGAGCAATTTAAGCAGGAACAGGAACAGGAGCCTCAAGATTTAACACTTTTATACATTGATCTGTTTTTACTTTGTCTTAAAAACATGGTGCTTACGGTGCGTGACATTGAAAAAAACAATAAGACATGATGCAACAGCCGACAATATCTGTCTGTATGTGTACAAAGACCAATAATTTATATACAGCACAGACAGAACACAAGAACACAAGTCAACCTTTGACAGGTCGACAAACTTAATTGCAAAAAGACTGCTGTGGACTCTATATCAGTAAGGCAGTTTTTGTGCCACAATTTTGTAATGTATACATTTTATAGTCATTATACTTATCCTGCCAAGCTTGTAAGTCATGGCCTAATGGTCCGAGAGTCAGACTGGTAACCAAAAGGTTGTGGGTTTGATTCTCAATACAAGCAGGAAATGACTGAGGTGCCCTTGAGGGGTTTTCACTTTTTTGTTGTGTCAGCAATCTCAACACATTTTGCAAGAATGAACTAGAGCCATTTCAGGAGGCACTGTTAGTTTCATTCGCTTAAAATCTACAGTGCAATTGGTTTATAACATGCACTGCCAATGTACAGTAAAACTCTGCAGGTTCACTTTTTTTTAAAATGGTCTAATTCCCAACGTTTCCAAGTTTGCTAATCGTGTGTGTGTGTCGCTACATGAGAGCAACCATACTTTGAAGTTGTGTTCTTAATGTTCTTTCTGTTTGTGTTATTCATTTATAATCATGTTTTCACGACTGAGAGATGAATGGGAATGTCTCATGGTTTCAAGGTTGTCAGACAAAGTCCGACTGAGCATTGAAACACACATAACTAAGTTTTATCCACTCATTTTAACCACCATTTCATCTTCTGCTTTCTACACTTTCTCAGCTCTCCATCAACCTCTTGGTGGAGAGAAGACAGTAAAAGACAGTTTGGGGTATAGCATACAAAACACAGTATTACAAATAATTGTTCTAAAATGTTTAATAAAATCATAACTGTTTAAATGGTTTTTAATATCAGGCAAACTTTAACTGTTTTGAAACCAGAAAGAACTATGTTAACCAGTTAGTAAATGTTAATACATACTGCAAAGTGAAGCTGGTTTTACTGTATAGTCTTGCTTTTTCTTTAACATGTAGGTCTGTAGTCTGAGCTTTGCTTGCTTTCACTCGTTAAAAACATGAATGCATTTACCCGACAGGATCAATGCTGTTGGTTACAATATAGATGAAGATCTTGCAGACCCATACTGTATGTACTGTACTGTATAGTAGTAGTTCAATTACCCCTCCATCATAGTTTAGACATTTTTACAAAGCACCCCAATGATTATTACATAAAGGTTTTCTGTAGCTGCAAAATCTCTGTATGTTTCTCCAGGGCATATATACTACACAAGCACAGCAAGCTGCCAAGACAATCAGCAGCACATCAGCAATTGTGTGAAAGATAAAGAGAAAACTTAACCTAGTTAGGGCAGTGAATCTGGCGAATCAGAGCTTTGTGTGGGTGGCCATGTGAGTAATTTGTCAGAGCTGCCAATTATCAGCTACCTCTGCCATATATATAGATTGTTAGTACTCAGATCTCAGATCAATACTGTAGGTGGTCTTGCCTATGGCTCTCACAGACACAAAAGGAAAAGATAAATGAGTGAACAGAGTGAATTTACATGTGCCCCTAAAGCGTGCTGTGAATGTGTGATGGTGGAAGCAAAATACAGCTGAAAAGTCATGAAAAAGGAGGTAGTGTTTCAGTATTTCCACAACGCTGCACACACTATTTATGGGTGCTGGAAACAGGTGGAAATGGACTGAGTAAATAAAACCTACTTACTTTTTGGTCACGTCTGATTTGAACCAGCTTGAAATGACTTGAAACATGACATGATTTATAACTGAGCTGTTTTTTAGTGAGGTTTTTAGAAGCTGCTGTTCAGTAAAGATGTCCCGAAGGTCCAGGAAGGGAGCCATGTTTTTTTGCATGGTAACAATATGAGTTGCATTGCTTCACCACATCCAATTTCAATTATAAGCCTATTAAGTACCTTTAAGCACTTCATTTCCTGTTTTTGAATATTTTCTTCATATTTTATTTAAAATAAATGCCTCTCCGAGCTAATACGCGAAAAAAAGTGGCTTCAAACTTACGATGGTTGCAAAGCGAAATCCTGTAGACTTACTATCCACACCACTGCTCCACACAATGGGTTTCTTTCGTCATTTTCTCTAGCTTAACTGGATATTGGTTAACGTGGTTAACAACTTTATAAAGAAATGTTTTAAAAGATTAAATTGATGAGAATTCAATGTGACTTGTAAATGTAAAGTGGAACATGAATTTACATTAGTCTAAAGAAATCATCCTTGTCTCATACGGTTTGCTTTCCCATTAAATTAAAACTGGTGTAATAAATTTGTAATAGTTGGGTTTTATGCTTCGCTGGTACCCTGTTAATCACAATTTCTGTACTAAAACACTTTGATTAACTTTTCATTTATTTCTAAGTACAAAATGTTGCGATTATACTGCCTGCAGTCACTTTCCCTAAATTCAGGGCTGCCCCCTAATAGTCGACTAGAAGAGGCTTAGTTGACCAAATTGTTGGTTAGTCACAGAAAAGAAAGTCCACAGAATGTGGCGAAGTCACTTTGTCCTTGATGGACAGATCTTAGACATGGCTGGTCCATGTGTCAGGCAGAAAATCCACATGTTTGTCTGTCATTCACCAATCTCAAATATGGCTTATTTGAAAACATGTAAGTAGTAGTCTAATGTCAGCCTCTTTACATGGCCGCTCGCTCTAATGTTAATCTAGATAGATGTGCGCTATTATTTGGTGTTCATGCAGAGATCACTTGCATTTTTTCCAGACAACAGCAAAAAGACCTTAAAATACTCCGTCATTTTTGGGTAAAGGGTCTACTTTTATTGGAGTACACTCACAACAACAAAACTCATGCAATTTTAAAATAAAGAAAACAAACTGAGTGCGCTTTCTGCTTCTTGATCTCCATAATCTGAGTTATCTCTTTCTCTGTGATTCGCATTTCACGTTAATTTCAGCAATTGATCTTAAAGGGTTAGTTCGCCCATTTAAGACATGAAGTTGTATGCAATCCTTACCAGCACTATAGTGCATACACACTGACCCACTCTGTAGTCACCTCCCTGGTCAGAGTTCTGGCCGCTGGAAGTTTTTCAAGAAAGTACTCCCGGTTAGTTTCCGGGGCCTCAAAACTTAAAATATGCTACTCCTATATTTAAAATACACATTTCACAGACACGTTTTGCTTTACACACAATTTCAACTTGAAAATCACTATGTAGTAATAATCATTAACACAGTTTGATTTAAATGAACTAACAGTAGGCTTCCTGCACTCCCATGCAAAAATTATAATCTAGCACAGTTTTATCAGCAGGACAATAAAAAAAAAAATTGGTAAAATATTTAAATACTGCATTTAAGTCCAATACAATTCATGCAATATGCCAAGCCTTTAACAAATCAACCCGCATCAACAGTTTAAAAGTAGTCCAAATCAGTGGGAACCACAGACTTGGCAACCCCAAACATCACTAAGTCCTTTGTTTAATCTCTGATTGTATATGTTGATGATTGTGAGATGTACATCTGACGATGTTCTGACAATGTAAAACTGACGTAAGAAGATTTGCATATGATGCCATTTTAAAGCAGGGGTGTCCAAACCTGCTCCTGGAGGGCCACTGACCTGCAGAGTTTATCTCTAACCATAATAAAACACACCTGAATCAGCTCATCAAGGACTTTTCCAGGGAAGTCTGTTGGAGCTAAACTCTGAACGTTGGCCCTCCAGAAGCAGGATTGGACACCTCTGCTTTAGATCCTCTTTAGAAAGATTTTTGTATTTTGGAGCAGGACGGGGTTTCAGTTTTGTAGCAGATAGCCTTGCTGCCCATCCAATTGGTGATTTAGTTGAAAGCTTAAATGGGGACTATATTTGTCAGTTGTGCCTTGGCCACCATGCTAAAACTCCAGTAAAACAAAGTGAGATAAGATTGTTTTTAAGATGCCACCAAGAACAAAGGAAGATTATGTTCAGAGGGTGAAGGAAAACATTTTCACTTTACTACTGGTTATCCCAGGGACATAGCCAATGACTAATTTGAAGGTGTCATTCCTGTGGCGCTAGAACTGTGCCTCTCTGTTCATGTGAAGTAATATTTCACTTTAAGTGAACTCAAGGAGTTAATTGCACATTGACCTACAATTGCTCATTCCCTACAACTGGACAAATGTACAGTCCCCAGGCTGTTCCCCCAAATGTTGCCACACATTGAAGTGTAGGGTGTAATATGCATGAGAACTGGGCCCTTATCAGACTTCTGCCATTCTTGAAGGAGAGAAAGACAGCTTTAAATTAAACTGCTTGTTAAATTTTTCTTGACTTTAAAATATATGGTTGAACTGGCCATGTCACCTGTCCACACTAAAGAAAGTATTGGTTATCTTGACCCGAAGATATCAGAGCATCGGCATTGATTTCTTGACCTTTTCATGCAAAGAAAAACTGCTCTCAGAACACCTCATCTTGGAGCATTATCCTCAGTTGTTAGAGGTCCAGTAGTTAGACTGTGGACCATACTTTTTGAATATGAGCATAGCCTTTTGAAGCATGTAGTGACAGATACTACCAATTTTTTAATTTTTTTTGCTGTCCCTAGTTATAAGGCATCAACTAATGATGGTTTACAACTTACATGCCAGTCCAGAGAAAATGATTGCATGCGATTTTCAATATGATGTTGAAACTTTTCTGCATGTAGAGGTATAGTACAGCAGGCAATAAGAAAATGATCAAATCAAACAAGTGTTCTGTTAACTATTTAAGTGTCATACTGTGGAACAATATAAAAAGTAAGGATGATTATGCCTTATGGTTGCACTTGTGATTTACCTGACTTGCCAAATTAATGCATATTGTAATTTTAACAAAAGCATTCATTTAATTGCTAAGATTTTAATTAATGATTGTAACCTTATTGTCTTCAGTCAAGTTGATATGCACATTGTTAAGCACCAGGCACTTGGTGACTGATTTCCTCTGACAGGTTATTGTTAAGGTCAGATTTTGAAGAAAAAAATCTATAATAGTTTGCTAGGATGAACTGCTGCTTTGGGATGCACTTTACCATTCAATCCTGAATGGACTACAAAGACACACACACCTTAATCTTAAAATTCAACCTAATTCAACATTAATATGTATAGCCAGAGGAAAACTGGCCCCATGGTGTAGCCTGGCTTCTCTGAAGTTTCCCCCCCCCTTCTTTCTATTATGCAGCATCAAATGGAGTGTTTTGTTCCTTGCCATTGTTGGATTTGACTCGCTCACTAGGGGAGTAACATGTTATGTATTTTGTATTATGTATAAGTATTATGGTATGACTACCAATTAACTTTTCAGTTAAACTGTTAAAGTGTGGCTGATATGACCTTAAACCCTGAAGTGTCATTTAACTGAGGTTGTGAGACACATCAGGTAATAGCAATTAGCTTTGTCACTACACCAAACTGATATACATTTAACAAAACCTTATTTTAATTAACCTCCGTAATACTGCAAATAAATGAACTACTATCCGTATATACAACTTTACCTGCATACATACTGTTTTTGCTGTCACAAAGTTTTGCATCTATGATGTTTATTTCCACTAGATAGTGCTTGAGTAGTTAAAAAAAATGTTTATTTCAGCAACTTTTGATTAGTCTAATTTATATATTTTCATATTCTGACTATTTCATAACGCATATTGTATTGACTTTTATACTCAACAGTCATTTATTTTAGCAAGATTTAGTTTTTGGTTATATTTCATTTTATTCCCATCGTGCTTTTGTATGTCACTTCCTAATTTATCATCTGCATGAAAAGATGGAACAAAAGTTATCATCGCAAAGTTTAGGTGTTTTTCTCAACAATGATAAACTTCAAGATACAAACTTCTCTCTTACCTCACAAGCATGCAAAAGTGGTATGTAGATGTATTGACTGTTTATTTATGATTGTCGCATGTGCGTTTTCTTTGTAACTGAATGTGTGACTGATGTGTGTTTTACATTTTTCCTTTTTAATTCAGTTCTACAGTGTCGGTGTCTATGTCGATGAGTGCATTACTCATCTGTGAAAAGAAACTCAAACTTCACGTTGTGAATAAGTACGGCATAGAACACTTCACTGCGTTGGTGAAGGCCAAGAGAATCAGAGGGTAAAGCTTCATAAAGAAGTCAGTCAGCAAGAGGCGCCACATGTTGGATAAGGGAAGAACAAAGTTTGAAAAGATCGCAATTGAATGACTGAAGCAGACAGTGGAGAAGTAAAGGCTGAACAAGCAAGCACTTTTCAAGTTAGTGGGTTGGAATCAGCGCATGCTGCTGAAGTTTCAATTGCACTAGTATTTCAATCATGCTCATTCTAAAGATAAAGTGGACATTTTTATTTTATTGGGTGGCTTAAAGGAGTAGTTCACTTTAAAATGAAAATTACCCCATGATTTTAGTCAACCTCAAGCCATCCTAGGTGTATATGACTTTCTTCTTTTTAGACAAATCGTCTCAGGTTACTATTGTAACCATAGTTCCCTGAGAACAGGGAACGAGACGATGCGTCCAACGACGCCATGGGAACGCCCCTAGCGTGACTGCGTCTGAAGCATCTATGTCAACTAGTCCAATGGAAAGAATGAGCGTCACAGGCGGGTGACGTCATGACCAGGATATGATAAAAGCACATACGGTGCAAACCGGCATTAGCTTCGAAAATTGCCGAAGCAAGCCGATCACAGGGATGCAGGAAGTATGGCAGGGTGACGCATCGTCTCGTTCCCTGTTCTCAGGGAACTATGGTTACAATAGTAACCTGAGACGTTCCCTTACGAAGGGAACTCAACGATGCGTCCAACGACGCCATGGGAACGAGAATACCCAAAGCGCCAGAATTCCAAGTACCTGAGTGTCAGTCTGTTGTAACTAAGCACTAAGCACCTGAGAACCTGGGGCAGCATCCAGGTCTAAACTGTAAAATCTAACGAATGTGAGCGGAGAGGACCAGCCCGCCGCATCACAGACGTCCCGAAGAGAAACCCCATATAGTAAGGCTTTAGAAGCCGCCATACTCCTAGTAGAGTGAGCTCGGACCACCAAAGGACACGGCTGGTCCGAGCACTCGTATGCAAGTGAAATAGCCTCAACTATCCACCTACTGACCGTCTGTTTAGAAGCAGGAAGACCCTTCTTAGGTGATCCGAAGCAAATCAGTAATTGGTCGGACTTCCTAAATGAAGAAGTCCGATGCACATAAGTGTCCAGTGCTTGCACTGGACACAAGAGGTTCAGTCTTTCCTGGTCTGCAGATGCAAAAGGAGGAGGACAGAAAGCCTGCAGCACAATAGGCCTCGGAGTCGAGGTCGGCACCTTAGGGACGTATCCCTGTTTTGGATATAAGAATGCCTTGACCATCCCCGGTGCAAACTCAAGGCAAGTGGGGGAAACCGAAAGGGCCTGAAGGTCTCCAACTCTCTTAAGGGACGAAATAGCTAGCAGAAAGATAGTCTTAAAGGTAAGAAACTTATCTGAAACCGAATCTAAGGGCTCAAATGGAGCCCTAGAAAGGCCTTCTAGTACTATAGCAAGATCCCAAGCTGGCACCCTAGTGCGAGTTGCAGGCCTCAGCCTTAAAGTGGCACGAAGGAAACGTGTAACCAGGGGGTCTCGACCCAACGATGTACCCCCCACCAGGGCGTGGTAAGCCGCAATGGCCGCCACGTAGACTTTGAGCGTGGAAGAACATAGGCCTGACGTAAAGCGCTCCTGCAGGAACTCGAGTACTGTGTTCACAGAACAGTTAACTGGATCCCACTGATGTCGGTGACACCATAAAGAGAAAACTCTCCATTTAAGCGCATATAGTTTCCTAGTAGCTGGGGCTCTGGAGCTTAGAATGGTCTCAGCAGCCTCGGCTGAAAGACCACTCTCTATGAGTTGGGCCCCCTCAGAGGCCAAACCCATAGGTTCCAAATCTCTGGTCGAGGGTGAAATATTGTGCCCCCGGCCTGAGACAGAAGGTCTCTCCTGATCGGGATCTCGAAGGGAGGACCGTCTAGGAGATGGATCAGGTCCGAAAACCAGATCCGACTTGGCCAGCGTGGTGCTACTAGCAGTAGGCTTATTCCATACCGGCGGACTCGCTCCAGAACTCCTGGGAGCAGAGCAACAGGGGGAAAGGCGTACAGACGTAGCCTCGGCCACGTCTGCACCATAGCATCCAGCCCCAGAGGGGCTGGGTGAGTAAGGGAGAACCACAGAGGACAGTGCGTCGTATTCTGAGACGCAAACAGATCCACTTGTGCTCGGCCGTAAGACTCCCAGATTTTTTCCACCACCTCGGGGTGGAGTCTCCAGTCCCCTGGCCTCAGCTCCTGCCTCGACAGGA
The DNA here is from genome assembly GCA_026230005.1 of Gila orcuttii. Classification (NCBI taxonomy): domain Eukaryota; kingdom Metazoa; phylum Chordata; class Actinopteri; order Cypriniformes; family Leuciscidae; genus Gila; species Gila orcuttii. The sequence continues at coordinate 36,327,192 of JAPDVR010000016.1, forward strand.
TGTCTGCTCCTATATTCTGGACCCCAGGAATATACACTGCCCTCAGAGAGAGTACCTTCCCCAGAGACCACAGGAGGATCTGGTGCGCCAGTTTGCAAAGCGGACGCGAACGCAGGCCCCCCTGACGGTTCAGATAAGAGACCACTGATGTGTTGTCTGTTCGTACGAGCACATGATGGCCCCTCAGGTCTGGGAGGAACTGCCTCAACGCGTTGAAGACAGCCATCATCTCCAGGCAATTTATGTGCCACTAGAGATGATGACTCTTCCACAGACCCTGAACCGAGCGGCCTTCCATTACCGCTCCCCAGCCGGTGAGGGAAGCATCTGTCGAGATAGTAACTCGATGGCAAAGAGCTCCCAACACCGGGCCTTGGGTTAAGAACCAGTGCTCCCTCCATATAACTAAGGCACGAAGGCAACGCCGCGTGACCTTGATCATACGAAGTGGGTTTCCCCTCGGGGAGAACCCTCTGGTCCTGAGCCACCACTGTAAAGGCCTCATGTACAGCAGGCCAAAAGGTATCACGTTGGACGCTGCTGCCAAAAGACCCAACAGTTTCTCGAACTGTTTTACAGTGCGTGACTGGCCTAGCTTCAGCTCTTTTGTGGCTGACAGGATAGCAGCTACACGAACGGGCGATAGGATGGCCCGCATTGTCACTGAATCCCATACCACACCAAGGAAAGTGGTTCTCTGTACTGGAGAAAGCACACTCTTCTTGGCATTGAGCCTCAACCCCAACATCTGCATATGAGCGAGAACGACACCTCGGTGCCGAACCGCCAACTGCTCTGATTCCGCTAGAATCAGCCAGTCGTCGATGTAGTTCAGACTACGTATGCCCTGAAGCCTGAGAGGGGCTAACGCTGCATCCACGCATTTCGTGAACGTGCGGGGTGATAAAGCTAGACCGAAAGGAAGAACCCGATATTGGTATTCTTTGCCCCCGAAAGAAAACCTTAGGAACTTCCTGTGCTGAGGGAGGATGGAGATATGGTGGTAGGCGTCCTTCAGATCTATCGTGACAAACCAGTCCTCGGATCTGATTTGAGTCACGATCTGTTTGAGTGTCAGCATCTTGAACTTTAGTTTCTGAACTGACCGATTTAACAAACGAAGATCTAAAATAGGACGCAACCCTCCATCCTTTTTTGGAACAATGAAATAACGGCTGTAAAAACCCGACTCTCGGTCGGGTGAGTACACCTGTTCTATAGCTTCTTTCGCTAACAGGGCCTTTACCTCTTGCTCCATTACCAGAGCCTGCTCGGGATGCACCACTGTGGGCAACACCCCGTTGTAACGAGGAAGACGAGAACCAAACTGGATTCTGTATCCTTTCTCTACAATCTGCAGGACCCAACGAGAAATATTCGGCAGAAGCTTCCACGCTGCCAGAAAATTTACTAAGGGAACCAGCCTCTCGAGGCTGGTCTCTGGTGTTACTGAGACAGCTAATTCTGGAGCCTGAAACATCATGGCAGGAACTACCTGAACTGGCTGCTCTAACGCCCCCCTCAGAGGGCGCGGAACCGATGCTGTGCCGCAGCATAGCATCAGCGACTCGCTGGAGACCGCTGCGCCCTGAAGCACCAAGGGTGGCAGGGTTGGCAGAACAGTCTCGTGAGGACCCGAAATGGAACGGGCACCGTATAATGAGGTGTACACCGCTCTACTTCGGTCCGGGCTGTCCTCACAGGCCTGACGCATGAACATCAGGACCTTTTTTTTTTCTGAGCCGAAGTCTTCTTCGCCTGAAGAACGGTCCTCAGATCCGGCTTCGACTTAGAAGACTTCGGCTGAGAGGGTTGCGTCTGTCTCCAGTGTCTACGTGGAGGTGCACGAGACGCAACACTCTCTTTCTGTTGCACATGATATGATGAGCTCGACGGCTGGGGCTGCTCACGCCCAGCAGCCCCAGGGGGCTGGACACGGCGAGGGATAAACTTTTTAAAAGCGTCAGCTTGCTTCTTAGACTCCTGAAATCGCTCGACGACCGCATGGACTGCGTCGCCAAAGAGACCAGAAGGTTCAAGCGGAGCATCTAATAAAAAAGATCGATCTTTTTCTTTAATCTCTGACAGATTTAACCATAAGTGTCTCTCAGTAGCTACCAAGGCTGCCATAGACCGCCCAATTGCTCTGGCGGTCTCCTTAGTAGCCCTGAGAGAAAGATCGGTAGCACGACGAAGTTCTCGAATATCGTCATGAGTAATTCCCTCACTACTATCCAGATCCCCCAGCAGGTCAGCTTGATACGCCTGTAGCACTGCCATTGTATGCAGACATGCTCCAGCTTGACCTGCTGCCGTATAAGCTTTGCCCACTAAAACCGAGGTGGCTTTAAGCGGTCTAGTGGGCAAAGCCGAGGCTTTCAGGGACGATGCGGGACCAGGCGAAAGATAGCTGTCTAAATTCTGTTCCGCCTGGGGCATCGCCTCATAACCATACTCTTTTAGCCCTCTTATACTCGAATAAGTGTTAACTTGAGGGCTAAAAAGTCGTGAAGAGTAAGGTTTATTCCACGATTTCGATATTTCATTGTGAAGATCGGGAAAAAAGGGAAGCTCTCGTGGTGGAGATAATGTAGTGGATGATAAAAAGCGCTCATCTAATTTACTTTTAGGACGAGCGCCTTTATTCTCAGATGGCCATACAATATTTAATTTTTCTACAGCCCGTGACATAACATCCACCAGCTCATCATATGCTGGGGAAATAAATTGTGAATCCTTTTCCCCCCTGTGTGTGCTTTCACTCTCCATACTCATAACATCGACCTCCTCGGAGGAAGAGCATTGAAGTAATGGAGGGCTCTCTACCCGGGCGGAAGAAACCGCAGAGCGTGCTTCCGACACCGGGGGGAGAGCGCTGGATCATCCGGGTAAGGAAGGAGAAAAGGCCAAGGGACCCGTCTCCAACCCCTCCGAAAGATCCTTCTGCGATCCCCAGGAATGCATTCTCCGCGCCGCCTCGGCAGACGCGGGTCCTGATCCCTGAGGATCGGGAGCCTGCCCACTCTTTACATCAAAGAGTGACAGGCGAGAGCGGAGCATGCAGAGCGGTAGCATTTCACAGTGTTGACACTCAGCCTCCTCGAAGGCTGAGACCGCATGCTCCACTCCCAAACAAATGACACAAAGCTTGTGTGTGTCCCCACCCGTTAAATAACGCGGGCAGAGAGGAACACACTGCTTGTACACTTGTTTCGCCATAACGTTACCGAATAAATTGCAACAGACAACAATAAATAGACAGAGACAGTATAACACAGATCGCTTGCTGAGGCAACAGAAGCTAATGCCGGTTTGCACCGGATGTGCTTTTATCATATCCTGGTCATGACGTCACCCCCCCGTGACGCTCATTCTTTCCATTGGACTAGTTGACATAGATGCTTCAGACGCAGTCACGCTAGGGGCGTTCCCATGGCGTCGTTGGACGCATCGTTGAGTTCCCTTCGTAAGGGAAATTAGATTTGCTTCGTCTTGAAAGATTGTATTCGTCTGAAAGAAGAAAATCATATACAGGTCCTTCTCAAAAAATTAGCATATTGTGATAAAGTTCATTATTTTCCATAATGTAATGATAAAAATTAAACTTTCATATATTTTAGATTCATTGCACACCAACTGAAATATTTCAGGTCTTTTATTGTTTTAATACTGATGATTTTGGACGAACTACTTCTCCTCACAAGGATTAACAAGGATTTTTCTAACTCTGCCGCTCTATGCTTCACTAAAACCTGGCTGAGTGAAGCCATACCGGACAACGCAATACATCTGCCGGGCTTCCAGCTGTTCCGAGCGGATCGCATCGCGGAGCTAGCGGGGAAAACGAGAGGTGGTGGATTGTGTTTCTACATTAACGAAAATTGGTGTTCAGATATAACAACACTGAACAAGATATGCTCTCCTAACTTAGAGACCAATTTCATTAATTGCAAACCTTTCTACTCGCCACGGGAGTTTTCCTCTTTCATTCTTGTGAATGTTTACATCCCTCAGACGCGTGCGTGAGCACGGCGCTACAACAGCTGGCTGAACAAATAGCTGAAACGGAACAAAGGCACCCAGACTCTCTTCTAATAATTCTTGGGGATTTTAACAAAGCAAATCTTTCCCGTGAACTACCAAAATACAGACAGCACGTTACATGTCCCACAAGAGACAGTAATATACTGGACCACTGTTACACCACAATAAGAAATGCTTATCACTCAGTCTCACGGGCAGCTTTAGGGCTCTCTGATCACTGTTTGGTTCATCTTATTCCGACCTACAGGCAGAAACTGAAATCAGCTAAACCTGTGATAAGGACTGTTAAAAGATGGACTAATGAAGCAGAGCAGGATCTACAGGCCTGCTTCGAGTGCACTGATTGGACTGTTTTTGAAGCTGCTACCACCGAACTGGATGAGCTCACAGATACTGTAACATCATATATAAGTTTCTGTGAGGATACATGCATTCCTACCAGGACATTCTTATCATTCACTAATGATAAACCATGGTTTACTGGGAAACTCAAACACCTTCGTCATGCCAAAGAGGATGCTTACAGAAGTGGGGATAAAATCTTGTATAACCAGGCCAGAAACAGACTGACAAAGGAGATCAGAGTTGCTAAAAGGAACTACTCTGAAAAACTGAAAAAACAGTTTTCATCCAACGACCCATCATCAGTCTGGAATGGCCTGAGAAACATCACCAACTACAAGTCACCATCCCCCCGATCTGTGGACAATCAACACCTGGCTGACGATTAAATTCATTTTATTGCAGGTTTGAAAAGCCCTCATTCACACCACACACCCGGTCTGATCTGCACTTCACACATTCACCATCACCTCCTGCACCCCCATTACTCTCCCCTCCTGCCATCCTACCTGAGCTTAAGGTCTGTGTGGAGGACGTGAGCCGAGTCTTCAAAAAACAGAAGACTAGGAAAGCCTCAGGCCCAGACGGCATCTCATCTTCTTGTTTAAAAGCCTGCGCTGACCAACTGGCCCCGGTCTTCACGCAGATCTTCAACAGATCATTGGAGCAGTGTGAAGTTCCCTGCTGCTTCAAACGCTCCACTATCATTCCTGTCCCCCAAAAACCCCAAATCACTGGACTTAATGACTACAGACCTGTCGCTCTCACGTCTGTGGTCATGAAGTCGTTTGAAAGACTGGTGCTGGCCCACCTGAAGGACATCACTGGACCCCTGCTGGACCCCTTTCAGTTTGCTTACAGAGCAAACAGGTCTGTGGATGATGCAGTCAACACGGAACTGCATTATATCCTGCAACATCTCGACAGACCTGGGACTTATGCAAGGATCCTCTTTGTGGACTTCAGTTCGGCCTTCAATACCATCATGCCTGACCTTCTCACAGCCAAACTGACCCAGCTCTCCATACCATCCTCGATCTGTCAGTGGATCTCCAGCTTCCTGACGGACCGGCAGCAGCGAGTGAGACTGGGGAAACACACATCCAGGACTCTCACCACCAGCACTGGCGCCCCTCAAGGGTGCGTTCTCTCCCCACTGCTCTTCTCCCTGTACACTAATGACTGCACTTCTAAAGACCCCTCTGTCAAGCTCCTGAAATTTGCCGACGACACCACTGTCATCGGTCTCATCCGGAACGGTGACGAGTCTGCTCACAGACTGGAGGTTGAACAGCTGGCTGTCTGGTGCAGTTATAACAACCTTGAGCTGAACACGCTCAAAACAGTGGAGATGATCGTGGACTTCAGGAGGAACAGCCCAGCACTCCCCCACTCACCATCATGAACAGCACTGTGGAAGCAGTGGAGTCATTCAGGTTCCTGGGCACTTCCATCTCTCAGGACCTGAAGTGGGACAATCACATTGACTCCACTGTGAAAAAGGCCCAGCAGAGACTGTACTTCCTACGCCAGCTGAGGAAGTTCAACTTGCCACAGGAGCTGCTGATTCAGTTCTACTCAGCCGTCATTGAGTCTGTCTTATGCACATCCAACACTGTCTGGTTTGGTTCAGCTACCATTTGTATTTGTATTTGTATATGTCCACTGGAAGCCTCAGCACCAAAACAAATTCCTTGTGTGTGCAAGCACACTTGGCAATAAAGCTCTTTCTGATTCTGATTCTGATTTTGGCATACAGCTCATGAAAACCCAAAATTCCTATCTAAAAAAATTAGCATATCATGAAAAGGTTCTCTAAACGAGCTATTAACCTAATCATCTGAATCAACTAATTAACTCTAAACACCTGCAAAAGATTCCTGAGGCTTTTAAAAACTCCCAGCCTGTTTCATTACTCAAAACCGCAATCATGGGTAAGACTGCCGACCTGACTGCTGTCCAGAAGGCCATCATTGACACCCTCAAGTAAGAGGGTAAGACACAGAAAGAAATTTCTGAACAAATAGGCTGTTCCCAGAGTGCTGTATCAAGGCACCTCAGTGGGAAGTCTGTGGGAAGGAAAAAGTGTGGCAAAAAACGCTGCACAACGAAAAGAGGTGACCGGACCCTGAGGAAGATTGTGGAGAAGGACCGATTCCAGACCTTGGGGGACCTGCGGAAGCAGTGGACTGAGTCTGGAGTAGAAACATCCAGAGCCACCGTGCACAGGCATGTGCAGGAAATGGGCTACAGGTGCCGCATTCCCCAGGTCAAGCCACTTTTGAACCAGAAACAGAGGCAGAAGCGCCTGACCTGGGCTACAGAGAAGCAGCACTGGACTGTTGCTCAGTGGTCCAAAGTACTTTTTTCGGATGAAAGCAAATTTTGCATGTCATTCGGAAATCAAGGTGCCAGAGTCTGGAGGAAGACTGGGGAGAAGGAAATGCCAAAATGCCTGAAGTCCAGTGTCAAGTACCCACAGTCAGTGATGGTCTGGGGTGCCATGTCAGCTGCTGGTGTTGGTCCACTGTGTTTTATCAAGGGCAGGGTCAATGCAGCTAGCTATCAGGAGATTTTGGAGCACTTCATGCTTCCATCTGATTTCATTTTTCAGCATGACCTGGCACCTGCTCACAGTGCCAAAACCACTGGTAAATGGTTTACTGACCATGGTATTACTGTGCTCAATTGGCCTGCCAACTCTCCTGACCTGAACCCCATCGAGAATCTGTGGGATATTGTGAAGAGAAAGTTGAGAGACGCAAGACCCAACACTCTGGATGAGCTTAAGGCCGCTATCGAAGCATCCTGGGCCTCCATAACACCTCAGCAGTGCCACAGGCTGATTGCCTCCATGCCACGCCGCATTGAAGCAGTCATTTCTGCAAAAGGATTCCCGACCAAGTATTGAGTGCATAACTGAACATAATTATTTGAAGGTTGACTTTTTTTGTATTAAAAACACTTCGGTAACACTTTACGGTAAGGGTACATGAATTATCATGAATTCAGGTATAAATTCATGAATGAATTAGGCATTAATTCATGCATTAATATCTCATGAATCATCAGGAACTAACATGAGTTCAACGTTTTTCATTCATGACTTCATGGATGAACAACACCTTAATTAAAACATTAACTAAGATGAGTACATCATCATGAATTATGATTTATTATGCATGATCATGATGTTTTCTTTGTTCACAAAAAAATGTGTCTTTACTATCCATTGTGGATAAAGCTACAGTTATGGTACATTAATCATCATGAACTCATGCATAAAAAAGCATGTTCATGTCTTCTTCATAGCCTGTAAATGGACAGACCCCAAAATTGGCCAATCACAGCAAATAGCACACAAATTCTGTTAACATTCAAATACAGTCATCATTAACTAAGCATAATCTTTTAATGACTTCATCATGTGTGTGGCCCCTCAACTAAAGTGATGACTTGGTCTTTTGAAACACTGATGAACAATGTGTTTTCATTATGATCTGAGTTACCCAGCATGTTCATGTCTTCATAATAGCCTGCAGGTAAATGCAGACCCCAAAATAGACCAATCCCAGCTCATAGCAAATCAATTCTGTTGACATCAAATACAGTAGTCATTATCAACTAAGCATTATCTTTTAATGACTTCATCATGTGTGGCCCCTCAACTAAAGTGATGACTTGGTCCTTTGAAACACTGATGTGAAATGTGAAATGACATGAATATGAACATGAACGTTCAAGCCTTTGCAAACAATGTACTGTGGACACAAATGGACTTTGATCTTAACTTTACTGCTTTGATCTCATGAGAATACGTGTGTATTTTTACGTAAAGTGTAAGTTAGTTCTATCATACGTACATTTATTTACGTTTTATACACGCAGAAACGACTCTATTGTATTCAACTGTCTTATCAATTAAGTTTTCAGTCGTATTTATTAATACAATACTCATAAATATGAACATTTTGCCTGCATGGTGTTAAACAAGAATAGGCCAACACTTTAAAACCTTAAAAATACCTTCTTTACTCGTTTAACCATTTTTTTTTACTGTGAGACACAAAAAGCGTTTTCTCCTATAAAACACAACATAAATTCACAAAAGACATCAATTTTATTAGTTTGATGTAATCCAAATCTTTAGAATCCATACGTTGTTTGCAAGAAACAGATCCAAATTCAGCCTTTTATCCAGTGATCTTCATCTCCATTTCTCAGCAGCGACCGTAAACGTCAAATCCCGCGCCGGTGATGAATTCAAATTCAAAAATTGCGCCCTCAAGAAGCGTTACGTCATGTTTTATGGCAGTGATATCAAACGCTCATTGGCTCTTCCCTGCTTCGTCACAGATTGCGACATGCCGTGTTTCAGTCGGTGACGGTGTACTAGTACATTTGAAATGGAAAAGCGCGCGCGCCTTCACAGAGCGAACCGAAGCCGGATTAACATTTTCATGGATTATTAATTTAAATAACTTAAATCTGCTCTGTACCTCATACAAAATTATAATACTGCCAGAGAGGACTGCGACTCCAACACATCATCATGTGAACGACTTTTGGTACCGGTTTTGACATTTTCGCAATAAATAAATTATTGTGATTATACTTGTCTGTCTGTTATGTTTTTCTTCATAATTGTAGTCTAACGTTACGTAGTTTTAAGGAATGGTTATGGGTAGGATTAGTGGCTCAAAATATATTTTAATGCTATATTGTTAATAAAACTGCCATTTCTCTACACATCTCTGTCCATTACGTTTTATCCTTTTTATATTCTGTATAAAATGGGTATGTTTAGGTTTGGGAATAGGGTTAAGGGATCTTACATTTATCTATAAAATGCATGGTAAAAGGGAAAGTATACAGATATCTTTATGATATGGAATATACGTAAATAACGTTTTGTAGCTGTAAAATCGTAATAATGTTACGTTTAAATGTTGCAGATATGTCCATATTATACGTTTCAGCATCTATCCAAACGTACAAAAAAGTACGTTTTCTATCTTTGAAAATAACGTATTAATACCTACGTATTAACAATGAGACCATGCTGTTTATTCTGAAACAGTATAGCCTACCAGTTAAATCAACAGCAATACTTGGGAAGAGACATGAACATGCTTGATAACTCGAATCATAATGAAAACACATTGTTCATCAGTGTTTCAAAGGACCAAGTCATCACTTTAGTTGAGGGGCCACACACATGATGAAGTCATTAAAAGATTATGCTTAATTGATAATGACTACTGTATTTGAATGTCAACAGAATTGATGTGCTATGAGCTGGGATTGGTCTATTTTGGGGTCTGCATTTACCTGCAGGCTATTATGAAGACATGAACATGCTGGGTAACTCAGATCATAATGAAAACACATTGTTCATCAGTGTTTCAAAAGACCAAGTCATCACTTTAGTTGAGGGGCCACACACATGATGAAGTCATTAAAAGATTATGCTTAGTTAATGATGACTGTATTTGAATGTTAACAGAATTTGTGTGCTATTTGCTGTGATTGGCCAATTTTGGGGTCTGTCCATTTACAGGCTATGAAGAAGACATGAACATGCTTTTTTATGCATGAGTTCATGATGATTCATGTACCATAACTGTAGCTTTATCCACAATGGATAGTAAAGACACATTTTTTTGTGAACAAAGAAAACATCATGATCATGCGTAATAAATCATAATTCATGATGATGTACTCATCTTAGTTAATGTTTTAATTAAGGTGTTGTTCATCCATGAAGTCATGAATGAAAAACGTTGAACTCGTGTTAGTTCCTGATGATTCATGAGATATTAATGCATGAATTAATGCCTAATTCATTCATGAATTTATACCCGAATTCATGATAATTCATGTACCCTTACCGTAAAGTGTTACCAACACTTCTTTTATTGGTCGGATGAAATATGCTAATTTTTTGAGATAGGAATTTTGGGTTTTCATGAGCTGTATGCCAAAATCATCAGTATTAAAACAATAAAAGACCTGAAAAATTTCAGTTGGTGTGCAATGAATCTAAAATATATGAAAGTTTAATTTTTATCATTACATTATGGAAAATAATGAACTTAATTACAATATGCTAATTTTTTTAGAAGGACCTGTACACCTACTATGGCTTGAGGGTGAGTAAATCATGGGCTAATTTTCATTTTAAAGTGAACTGCTTTAAAAAAAAAAAACTACTAAGACTAAGTAGATAAGCAAATGTGCTACAGTATATGTATTATTAAGAAAGACTAAAGTTTAAATCTGTGTGTTATATTTAAGTGTTTTGCATACTTTATAATTTGAAGTGTGTTGATATTCACATTATACAAGTTGTATTCATACATCTGCTAATTGACAGTTCTATAATTTATTATAATTTACATACTTGGGTCACATAAGGCCACCAAAGCGTTTTTTAGCCAGTTGAAAACACCAGGCACTCTGATGAAAATGCCTAGATGTGAGCGCTTGAGAGAGTATTGGTAACGCAGCTTTCTTTTTTTAGTTGAGATGCTTTGTTTGCTATGATACAGAATATCCGCGGAAGTGTTTCTAGTATCTCATTTCACAGATAGTTTGTCTCTACATTGTATTGACATTTTTATATAGAAACAATACAAAGTATTTGCTCTGACTCTTCTTTAAAATGATTTTGTTCCGTTATTATGCTTGTTGTCATCTGTTGACGTTGTACATGCAGAATGCGAGGGTTGGTCAGTTTGGTATTTGTCCCACCGCTCCACCACTGTGGAGGCAACCCATGGCTGGGTAAAAAGTGACAATGATGAGCGCTGCGTTTTACCCAAAGTTGAACATTCTTCAACTCTAGGCGACCATTTAAAAAAACAGACTGCTCAGTGAAATAGACACTTAGCGCCTCGTTACTTACCCTAGAACTTTAGATTGCCCTTTTGAATATCACATTATAGTGTAACACAGAATTAACATTTCAGGCACAAGTGAAAATACAGTACTGTCCACTAAAGAATATAATAATGCAGACCCTACTGCACAAGAAGGTGACAGTGCAGAGCTGGTCATTCCACCACAGCAGGCTGAAATAGCTGAGCAAATTGAAGTGGCTCAACAACCTCAGGGGGGTAATACACAGCTCCCTAAAAAAGGTAAAATACTGCAAGATGCTAGACAACATTATCTGAAAAGAAGCTTTGAGCAGAAGTATACAAGATGAAAATATCACATCAATGGTTTGAAAAGAGCCATTAAGAACAATGACGCTGAATTGATTTTCGGGGTTGTGAGCACCATTAATGCCACTCAGTCCAAGGTCAACCATATTTATGGTTATATCAGAAGCATTACAAGCCTTGAACCTAAAATCTGAAGGAAAAATTATACTTGCCATGCTGTTACTAGCACTGCAAATGAAAAGGCTCAACGCTTCCTAAATGGAGATCCTGAGGACAGAATCAGTGTTTGAAGCCATCGTATCCAGCATCATCTCAGCGGCAGTAAGTCAAGGTCAACTTCTAAGACGTCCAGTCAATCTTCCCATGATTATTTGCAGAAAAGACAAGCAGCGGCTGAAGTACCGGCTTCACAAGAGTTGCTTAAAAGAAAGAAGACACAACATCAATATGAGAGGACATTAGGAAACTTGAGGCAGAGGATGAAAGGTTACCAGCTGAGAGAGAAGCTCAAGAAAAGCAAATAGAAGCGGAGAATGCAAGAAAAATGGCTCAATTTATCCCAGAAAGTACTGCTAGGAAAATAAAGCTGGAAAAGAAAAAGGAAGTGGAACGACTGGAGGAACTAAAAAGGCACAAAGCATCAAAGGTGTTGAGGGAAAACAGCATTCTGCCCCTCCCCTGCAACAAAAGCAAGAATGTTTTGTCTCTCAACCAAACGTTCCTATTTCTCCCTTTATGCTCACTCAAGCCATTGCTCCTTTAAACCAACGCTCTTGTTCTCCTCAAAAGTTTCCAATCACCCAAGCTCATATCTCTCAATCAGCTACGTTTGCTACTTCCAACGAAGCTCCTAATTAACTTGTGAAGGCACTCGCTGAAGCGATTACAGCCCATAGGATTCCAATTCCAGAACCTGCTGTTTTCTTAGGAGACCCTCTGAAGTATAATGACTGGAAGCTGTCATTCCAGACATTAATTGATCACAATAACTTGCCAGCCCAATAAAAACTATTCTTTCTACACAAGTATGTAAGTGGTCTGGCCAAAAGAGCTATTGAAGGACATTTCCTGGTTAGAAACGGCTTACATGGCTGCCTGGAACATACTTGATGACAGGTTTGGCAATCCGTTCATAGTTGGCAACAAAATACAGTCATGGCACAATATTGCTAACAAAGATAGCAAAGACCTCTGGCAATTTGTAGATTTCCTGAGCAATGTTAAATCAACCATGACTTCTGTTCAAGGCTTACACGTTCTGAATGACTGTGTTGAAAATTAAAGGATATCAGCTAAATTGACAGAGTGGTTGTGTTCACATATGAATTGAACAACCAAGTTCCAAGATGAATACAAAAGATTCCCTGATTTCAAATACTTGAAATATGAATTTCTCAACAAGGAAGCTAGAATTGCATGCAATCATATCACCTCACTGCAAGCAATAAAGCCAGCAGAGCAAGAAAGATTCAAGCAAACTGTTCAAGATCAACTTAAGTTTCAACGGAATAGCAACTCAAGTGCCAACACATTTACCACTAGTTCCAGTGAAAGGACTAGCATTATGTTTGTCAGTCAGTCACCTTCATTTATATAGCGCTTTTAACAATATAGATTGTTTCAAAGCAGCTTTACAGTGATAATAGGAAATTATCAGAAATTAAAAGTAACAGAGATTGTTTTGGCTTTACAGCAGGTCTAGAACAAAGTTATTGTCTAGCTAAAGTTAGTTTTAATTGATTCACTTCTGTCGCAACGATCATTAGTTGTTAACTTAGGGGCCGCTAACACGACACCGTTCTAACAGAAAACCCTTAATGCAATCCGGCCGCTCATTTGCACAAAACAATGCCTGGTGGCTCGAGAACGTAAACCATGAAATAGGTACCAAGGTACAAGCCTTGAAAAATGTATAATACAGAATTTTTTATCGCTTCCGCGAAGCCAAGTGAACCGGAATTATCCCGACAACGTTTTATCTGTACAGAGGTAAAGGGAAGGAAAGGAGGCCTTCACAGTGAAGAGACTAGTTGACACTTCAGGACTGAGTTGTCGTCCTGTCCAGGCGCAGGTCCTTCATCAGATCCGGACACGGCCTGGATCCGACGGACTGCGGTAAACCTCGGGATAAACAGAGAGACCAATATTAGCTTAGACGCCATCCTTCTTATGATGTAACAAGAATGTGTGTCTTTTGTAAGAGATATGGCCACACTCTTCCTAAGTGTTGCAAGATTATTGAAAGTTTAAGAAAGATTGAAGTTTGTACAAACAATAAAGTTGTGCTTTGGCTGTCTTAAGACTGTTCATCACTCCAAAAGCTGCACCTCTAGGAGTGTGTGTGAGAAATGTGAAAAAAGCATCACCCAACGTGCCTACATCAAGATTGCGAAAATAAATGCCCATGACAAGGAGGTAGAACCAATCAAGGATCTGCAGACAGAAAAGCTAAATCAGAGAAAAAAAATACAAGAGTCCAAGCTTATGACTTCAAACTGTTGTTCAAGGAAAGAACAGCACTCGTACTTCAATCAATCAGCCACAAAGTGAATGGCTACAAATAAGAGGCATTAAGTCTAAAGTGAAAATCAAACTTACAAACAAAGTTTTTGTTTTTGTCAAACGACTATACTAGAGACTACATACCTGTCAATAGATCTCATATACCCACTTGTGAAATCACAAAGAACTGGCCTCATCTAGAACATCTGGCAGATGAAATGTCTTCTGAACTTGACTGTGAAGTAGATTTGATAATTGGCTATAACCCTCCTCAAGCCTTACTGCTTAGAGATGTTCTCAGTTGTAACAAAGATCAGCCATTTGCACAAAGATCTGTGTTGGGTTGGTGCATCATCGGATTCAACAACTATGATGGTGGCTATGAAGAAGAAATCAGTGTAAGTCATATAGGATTATCATGTGAAGCAAGTTCTACCAGCTGGTGAACCATCTCACAAGCTTAAGTATGAATGTAGATGTGGTGAATGTGGCCCATGTCCTTTATGAAAGTAGAGTGGGTACTGTAGATCTTGCACACATACAGTTTAAAGAAGTGGGACTGTGATGCATTTTGGTCTGGTCAATGGACCCCTATTCTAAGCTTTCATCAGTCATGTATGTTGAGATATGTCTATCTTAAATCAAAAAGGTGTTTTAAGAATTTCAAATTAAAGATACTTTAATTGCAATTAATATCAAATGACATGTATTCTATTGTAACCTGAGGATTACAATCAGAGACTATTTCAGATTTCAACATCAGTATCACCACCACCATTCCTTTCCCCGTGTTTATTAAAATAAACCTCTCAGCCGTTCAACTGGATACCGAAGACTTGGTGAATCACATTTCACATCAACTCCAGTTCTGACACTCCAGGCTCCAAACTGCCTTTTTTTATTTCAAGTTCATATCTCTTGAGTGACAAACTCCTGTCAACACAAGGCATAGCTGAACCACTGCTGCTAAATGTGATCTGTTTGTCTCTGTACTGTCAAATCAAGGTCCCCAATTTATATTCCAGTCCAGGAAAGATTCAAATGTCAGACCTAGAAGAGAACATGCATGGTCCAACATAAAGTCGGTTAAACCCAGAACCTGACCAACCATTATCACAGGCACCTTCGGTCCTGTGGGAAAACTCTTGTGAACCATTGTTCCCTCTGTACATCAGGTTCCAGAGTTGTCTCCTTTTAAAAACAGAATACTTTTTAAAAGGGGTCAACCTTAGTTCATGGAGTGCCACCATTTTGCAGATTTTAGTTCCAACCATGCTCCGATACACTTGTCTGGTCTGGTGATAGGGAGTTATAAGTTTGGATGTTGATGTACATGCCCCACAAAGCCACCTACCAACTGAAAAAGACTTGCTCCACAGTCGGGATACTATTACTTTTCTACTGCCTTACTTAACAGGCTTAAGGTGATGGACTTATGACAGTTTCCTGTACCACTGACTACATTACTGCCAAGTCGAAGTTTGTGAGGCCACAGGACAATGTGTCAAAGCTTGTTGTTATCTTCATTTGAGTATCTCAGGTAACTGTTGTGCTTTCTATTTTTCCTCCCTCTACAGGACTAGCTCAAACCACCTGCAGATGTAAGAAAACTCATGCGTTATAAACAGGGTAGAGAGCACATGAAGCTGTGACAGTGAACTTTTGAAGCCAGTTACAGGGTGGAAGTATAGAGTTGGTGGTGCAGAACAGACATTTCAACTGCATTGTACAGAAAATGGGTAGGGAACAACACTACAGTGGACAATTTTCTTGAATTTGCATGGGTTTTGATGGCATAGTTGCACATCAACCTCTACAGTGGATCCTGGTGCATCATCCTATATATTGCCACCAAGTTGCAAGCCGTTGTGTGTCGATTTTTTCCCCGTCCGAGCCAAGATGGCCAATGGTCAGTCAGAAATGCCAAGTTTCTCCGGAATATCCACCCATTCCTTCTATCCTAGGAGACTCTTGCAGGTAAAAAAAATATTGTAGCATCAAGCAATATCTAATGAGTCATATCACAGTTAAGTTTTCCAAGTTTTGATTTTAGATTGGGAGACATTTCGGATTAATCGTCTGTCCACTATAGTGGACCTCATGCATCAATGGGTATATTCCAGCTACAATTCATACTTATACTGTGAATGTTGTTTTTGAAAATACTTAATCGGCAGTAACTTGTGCGCACATGCGTCTCCTCCCCGAAACAACCATATATGGAGCTTACAACGCCTAGTTTGACTATGCATATCCTCATCTGCATATCATTTGCATATGATTATTCATCCACGTGATAACATGTTTAACGGCACAAGACATTAGGAAAATATGAAATGCGGATGTGCTGTCATGGTAATCAATTATCTCTTTTAATTAAAACATTAAAACACAGCATGCCAGAGGAAAAGTGTTCGAAAGCATTGCATCCTCAACAAATATTTATATTTATTAAATTTATAAATTATATAAAAAATGTTTTAACTTCTCAGTAATGATTTCATGTGATTTAAGTGTTTAACTCCATTAATCAGAATGGCATATTTAATCTAAATGTTTACATCAGAAGTAAAACATAGTTTAAATCATTCTTTTATTTATTTAAACTGCTATTGTGAACATGCACTGTATTTATGATTAGGACTTATAATGCAGATTTACGGCTATATATGCGTCAGTTTCACTAAACGGCCCAACGCGCTCGCTGGCGCGGACATTTAAGAAGGGATGGATATTTGCTTCATGTGATAGGCTTGGTGAGTGAAATTATATTTGTATTATCTTTCTGTATATGTATAATTTTCTTTAGATTTTCTGTTTAAAAGTGACCAAAAAGACATTTAACTCCAGCTCACCATCGGTGTCGCCAAACTGCTCCATCTCCAAAATGTTCGTACGCATGGGTCATAGTTTGCGTGCAAGTGCACAAATTTTCCCGTCAAGTTTGTTTTTATAAATCACAACTTGTGCGTCTGAAGTGGCGTACGCCATTTTCAGGGCCTGTTTTGTGCGTACGCAATGGTTATAAATGAGGCCCCTGGTCACTAGGTTTTCTCAGAGGAGGGCTATGTTAGAAATGTGTCCATCTTGAACATAATTAGAATTATCAGCTAATAAGGGTAAATTGGCATACTCTGGTAAACTGGAGGGAGCATCTGAGTGGTTTCCACAGTTGTACCTTGACAAGCTGTAGAGATTTCTGATGGAATCACGTCCTCATGTTCTGATATCAAAGATACGCGAAGTTCAACTTTAATGGCTCAACATTTCGCATTTATATTTTTTGTATATATTTTATAGTTTTCACATGATTTTATATAATTTTATTGATTGGTTTGTTAAATACACACAATATTGCTGTGCTATTATTGTATGATGTTTAATACAGTATCTCTTCAGTTTAAACCATAAACGCATGCTGTCCACTCAAGTGGACATCTGAAAATTTCTTTGAAAAATATGTGTAAAAAAAAAAGAAGTCAATGCTTGTTTTTCATGCCTAAGAGCAATAAAACGCATAGCAAGAAAAATCCTGACTGATGTTATCATAATTAATACATGAAAGGGTTAACATACACACCCAGGGTGCCTTTAGCCCTGTTGTACCCTACTGTATAGAAAAGTGACATACTGTACCTCTTTCAGCTTGTTAAAATCTGTAAGACTGGTCTTGTTGTCAACTGTAACATTTGCTTCTCCAAGCTTCTGTTACTACTTCTAAAGTGACACTTTTCACACGTTTATTATGATGACTAGGTCTGAGTTATCAGTAACAGTAATTAATGACAATGCATTCTGATCTTCAACTAAGTCACAATTATAAACAAACACAATTTGACTAAACTAATATCACACAAACACTTTCTAATTTTCAGGGGCATTAAAGGGGTCATGAAGTGAGAATTAAAATTGTCCTTGATCTTTTGACAGTTAAGAGTTTGTTATACCCTGTAAGTTTCAAAACTCAAAACGTCTCAGGTTACGTATGTAACCCTGGTTCCCTGAGAGGGAATGAGACGCTGCGTTAAGACGCGGTGGGAACGCTCTGCGTGATTGCGTCGTGAAGCACTTGTATAATCAGTCCAATGGAAGAGCGCGACGTCATAGGCGGGTGACGTCATCGACCAGGAAACTATAAAGCAACCTTGAAATCAGACCGCGACAGCTTCTGAAAGGCCTGAAGGAAGTCGATCAGGGCATGCAGGAAGTATGGCAGATAAACGCAGCGTCTTGTTCCCTCTCAGGGAACCAGGGTTACATATGTAACCTGAGACGTTCCCTTTCAAGGGAACTCGAGGGAACCCCATACCCACTACGCCATAAAGACAAATGCCCGTTCTGTGTGAAGTCCTTGCGCACACTAGAAGCAAGCAACCTAGCCCCAGGAGTGGAGAGGTGTAGGTCATAAAATCTGACAAATGTATGTGGTGAGGACCAGCCTGCCACATTACAAATTTCCTGAAGGGAAACAACCGAAATTAAAGCCTTAGAGGCAGCCATACTCCTCGTAGAATGGGCCCGAACAGCCATAGGTGAAGGCTGTCCGGCCGCTTCATAAGAAAGTGAGATAGCCTCAACTACCCACTTGCTCATTAGCTGTTTAGATGCAGGACAACCAATCTTAGGTTACCCGAAACAGAAAAATAATTGTTCTGATATACGCCACTGAGCAGCTCTGTGGACATACGCATCCAAAGCCCGGAAAGGGCATAACAGATTAAGCTTTTCCTGATCTGGGGTATTAAAGGTGAAGGACAGAAGGCCTGCAGCACAAATGACCCACACATTTAGTAGGGACCTAGAAAAACAACCCGACCTGGGGTGAAGAAATACTATCACCATACAAGGTGCAAATCCAAGTACGTGCAGGCCTCAGCCTCATGTACCACGGAGAAGACGAAATTAAGGATCTCTCCTCAGAGATAACCCAGCAAAGAAACATTCATTACAGAAATCAAGTACTGTACCAACAGGGCAGAAACAAGATTCAGAAGGCGTTCTCTGCACCAGGCAGAGAACAATTTCCATGTCAATGCATATTAGTCTTCTCGTGGAGGGAGCTCTAGACTGGAGTATGGTCTCCACGACCTCGGTCGAGAGACCTGAATCTATGAGCTGGGCCCCCTCAGAGGGGCGTACCGTGTGCGTACAGATGCGTACAGGTGTAGCGTCAACCACACCTAATACATCACATCAAGTCCAAGCGGAGCTGGATGCGTGAGGGAGACCCAAAAAGGGCAATGCATTGTACAAACGATGCGAAAGGTCGACTTGAGTTGACCGAAGTTCTCCCTAAGAAGCTCACCACCTCGGGGTGAAGTCTCAATTCCCCGGGCCACAGCCCCTGCCTCAACAGGATATCTGCCCTGATATACGAGACCATCAGTGTGTTGTCCGGACCCTTTGCCGAGCGACCACTCATGATTGGCCCCGACTTGTGAGGGAAGCATCCGTCGAAAGCATTATGCGTCGACAAGAAGCCCCCAACACTGGGCCTGGGCGAGGAACCAAGGTTCTTCCACATGACCGAGGCACGAAGGCATAGCTGCGTGACCTTGATCATGCGAAAACGGATTTCCCCTCGGAGAAAACCCCTTGGTCCCGAGCCACTACTGCAGGGGTCTCATGTACAGAAGGCCAAAAGTAACTAAGTTGGACGCAACTGCCATGAGCCCCACCCAAAGACCTTTCACCGAGCGGCCACTCATGACCACCCCCCATCCTGTGAGGAAAGCTTTCGTCGATAGCGTGACGCGTCGACAAGAAGCCCCCAGCACTGGGCCCTGGGCGAGGAACCAAAGTTTCTTCCACATGACCGAGGCACGAAGGCATAGCCGTGTGACCTTGATCATGCGAAAACGGATTTCCCCTCGGAGAAAACCCCTTGGTCCCAAGCCACCACTGCAGGGGTCTCACGTACAGAAGGCCAAAAGTAACTACGTTGGACGCAGCTACCATGAGCCCCAACAGTCTCAGAGACTGTTTTGCAGTGAGTGACTGACCTAGTTTTACATTCTTTACGGCTGTGAGAATTGCAGAAATACATGCAGGAGACAGACGTGCTTGCATTGTTGTCGAATCCCATAATACACCTAGAAAAGTGGTCCTCTGAGCTGGGAGGAGTACACTCTTCTTGGTGTTGAGCCGCAACCCCAACCTCCTTATGTGGGACAGAACGACACCTCAATGTTGAACTGCCAAGAGCTCGGACTGAGCTAAAATCAACCAATCGTCGATATAATTTAATACGCGAATGCCCTGGAATCTCAGAGGAGCCAGAGCTGCATCCACGCATATTGTAAAGGTGCGGGGTGATAACCTAGGCCGAATGGAAGAACCCGATACTGGTATGCTTCGCCCCTGAAAGCAAACCTCAGGAACCTCCTGTGATGAGGATGGATAGATAAGTAAGCGTCCTTTAAGTCTATTGTGACAAACCAGTTCTCGAACTGAGTCTTTGACACAATCATATTTAGCGTAAGCATACTTTGAACTTAAGATTCTGAAACCTGCTGTTTAAATGACGCAGGTCTAGAGCAGGACGCAACCCCTCATCCTCTTCCGGAACAATGAAGTAATGGCTGTAAAACCCTGACTGTCTGCCGGGAGGAGGAACCCCTTCTACAGCTCCTTTTGCAGAAGTGTCAGTACTTCCTGCTCCATAACCAAAGCCTGCTCGGGGTCCACCACCGGCAGGGAACAACCGAACTGACCGTTCTACGACCCTCCTCGGAGGATCGTATGGGGACGCTGACACCTCGGTGCCCTGAACGGCGAACCGGCAGGGAACAACCGAACTGGCAGCGCTGCGACCCTCCTCAGAGAGTCGCACCCCAGAGGGCGCAGAGGAGAAACGATTTCTCAAAACCGTCTCTGCCCTGGAGGAGCCCTCAGAAGCCTGATAGCCTCGTTTTTTGTGAAAGGACTTCCTGTCTAAGCTTTATTAGAGATGACGATAGTCCTCAGATCTTGCCTATCTCTAAATAGCTTAGTTCCTACGACCCTCCTCGGAGGATCATTGGCTCGGAGGATTGTTTGGGGACACTGACACCTTGGTGCCCTGAACGGCGAACCGGCAGGAAAAACGAACTGGCAGCACTGCGACCCTCCTCAGAGAGTCGCACCCCAGAGGGCGCTGAGGAGAAACGATTTCTCAAAACCATCCCTACCCCGGAGGGGACCACCCTTAGAAGCCTGATAGCCTCGGCGTCAGGGCTTCCTCTTTTTCCAAGCTATTTTAGAGATAAAACAGTCCTCAGATCTTGCATATCTCTAACTGGCTAGACTGCTACCGCCACCCAGGTCCCCCTCGATTGTGGAGGAGCCCAAATGGCGATGCTCGTTTTGCACTCTGTGCTGCGAGGAGCTTAGTAGACTGAGACTGCTCCCGCCCAGCAGTCTCAGGAACCTTAGATTGGTGAGGAAGAAACCTCTGGAACGCCGCTGAATGGTTTATTTCTTCGTTTTTTGAAAGCGGAGCGTCCAGAAGAACAGACATAATTTATCTTATTTTTCTTTATTTTTAAAACAGAAAACGTATATATATATATATATATACATATATATAAATATATCACTCTGTGGCCACCAGCAGGAAAACAACCAAACCCTCCTCAGAGAGTCGCCCCCCAGAGGACTCAGAGGAGAAACAATTTCTAGAAACCGTCCCTCCCCAGTATAGTTTATCTGTTTTTGCACGGCGCAATTCTCGAATAGCGTCAGTGCTGACATCCTCACATTCATCCATGTCCTTTTACTTTACCCACCAGCGCTGCCTAATAAAATTTATTTATTTATAGATGGCTGGTGGGTAACGTCGGGGTTAAAATTGATGACGCAGACTCGGGAGAGAGAAAGCTCGCAAGCGTCTCTTCAACCCGAGGCATTGTCATACCATGATACTTAATACCCATAGCATTACTATAGTTAGACGTTTGGGCATTAAACACATAAAATAGAAACCGGCTTATTCCATGATCTCGACACCTCAGTGTGGAGATAGGGAAAAAACGGCAATCCCCGACGAGGAGGCTGAGATACAGAGTTTTCCTGTTTTTAGATATATTTCATCTAATAAACTCTTTTTATTTTTTATTTAACTAGCAACAGTACTAGATAAACCTCATTTTAAAGCTCCTCTTTATTCAACAGAGTTATGAGCTGACTTATTTATTTATTTATTGAAAACTCAAACATCTGCCTTTTTCTTAATATCTTTATTTGTTTTGTTCTCTTTTTCTAAACAAAACACTAACGATACCAATTCCTTGGAACTGGAAATCGCCAGCACTGGATCTGGCAGGTGAAGCTGAGATAGGGCGGAGCCCGTCCCAAACCCCGCTGTCAGATCCGTTGGCGAACCCTGTCGCCGCCGTGCCTCGGCAACAGCGGGACCAGCGCGGGGAGCGCGAACCGAACCGTCCTCCTCGAAGAACGCCCGGCGGGAGCGGAGCGTCCTCACGGACAGCTTCTCGCAATGCTCACAGTCAGCCCCATCGAGAACTGACTGTGGCATGCTCCACTCCCAAATAGTAACAAAAAGCTAATGTGTGTGTCCCCACCCGTGATATAACGTGGGCAGGGAACAACACAAAGCTGCTTGCTCTCTTTGCCATAATATATATATATATTGCAACTTGACAGACAACAATAAATATGACAAGGACAGAATACACAGATCGCTTGCTGAAGGCACAGAAGCTGTCGCGGTCTGATTTCAAGGTTGCTTTATAGTTTCCTGGTCGATGACGTCACCCGCCTATGACGTCTCGCTCTTCCATTGGACTGATTATACACGTGCTTCACGACGCAATCACGCAGAGCGTTCCCACCGCGTCTTAACGCAGCTCGAGTTTCCTTGAAAGGGAACTTGCTTTTTATTCCAAAAACTGCTTTTATTGAAACCAAGGCCAGAAAAACGACAGGATCTCAAAAGTGGAGACTTATGACGTTAGGAGGGGAGCGTTAGTGAATAGTGACATGAGAATGAGAAAAGATCGACACAGGAATAATACCATTACATCCTAATGCTAGGAAAGTGTTTTTTTTTTTTTTTCAAAAATGTGAATGTCTCAGCAGTGCATTGTTAGTATTCGGTTATTGTTATGTTATTTGGTTAACATTGTTATGTTATTTGGTAATTCAGTCGTACAATCATGTAAGTAACCATGTTTATTCCAATGCCTGATCTGATCTGTGATTTCTGATGAGTAATCAAGTTCAGACAGATAATCTTTCTCTCAAAATCGTTCAATACTGTTTAGGCATCAGTAAATCAAGCCAGTGACTAAAACATCAACTTCACGTCGTTTCTCTTAGTAGGATGAAAATAATCTTATTTAAACTGTGATTAAAATATATAAACAGAAAGCGATCAAAGAACGATCCCTTTCCAATCGCCCAAGCTGTTAATCACACAGCGCAAGTTTATATGGACTCGTTATGAAATCAATGACGCTGTTACACTGCACAACGAAGCTCTTACTGTATTTATATCATGTTTGCATTGTTATTTGGTCAAAGCATTTGTGAGAGTGCAGAAATTGCGTTGCAATGATTAGATCACCGCATTCACGCGATCAACAGACTGTCTGTCATCTGCTCAATGCTCATCACTGCAACCTTTCATGTGATGGAATTGATCTAAATACTTTAAAAACTTCTCACGATTTGTTAATCTCGATAGCTGTAATAGTAAAAACATAGTAAAAGTATTCAAGAGATTTCCACATGTAATGCTAGCTATTTCCCATATGCAAACATATCATCCAATCACAGCAGTGGGCGTTTACATTGAAGTCTTACAGTAGCCAATCACAGCAGTGAGCGTTTACATTGAAGTCTTACAGTAGCCAACCACAGCAGTGGACATTTACACTAAAGTCTCACAGCAGACATGCCTCTTCAAACAGAGCGTTCAAATCAGAGGCTAAAATTGCCTTTTATTTCTAAATTATGACAATTTTTGATGTAAAAATCATACTAACATTATAAGGGCACCCCAGGAAACATTCTAAAATAATAAAATAATCCAGTTCATGACCCCTTTAAGTAATCATTGACAGGGCAGACTGGTAAGCAAGAACCTCTTTGTAATGACTTCTCCAAAAACTTATCAGAGACAAATAAGGAGAGGAGATTGTAAGTGTGTGGGTTATACATTTAAAGATGCCCTTTAAATAAATGCATACAAATACTGGGTCAGACAAATGTGTTTTTCTCAAGAAAGATTGATTAGCGTGATTCATGACTTGATCGCAAACGAGAGATGAACAAAGCGTGAAAAGGCTATGAAAGCATTGCTAAAGATCTGTATATTCTTGAATCTACAGTAAAATACACTGTCTATAAATGCAGACAATGCTGGACTGTTGCTACTCTCCCTATGAGCGGACAGCCTGCAGAGATCACTCTAACTCCACAATCCTGAAAGAGATGAGAAGGAACCCAAGGATGACATCAAAAGACCTCCAGAAAACTCTACAAAGTACAGAAGTCTTTGTTCATGTGTCTACTATCAGAAAAACACAGAAAACAGAGTGGTGTTCATGAAAGAACAAATAGGAAATCACTGTTGAGATTTTTTTATTATTATTATTATTATTATTATTTTATTTTTTTTTGGCGAAAATGCTTTATACTAAGTTTAGAGTTTAGTGTTGAGGAAAAAGGGACTGCACACCAACACAAAAACCTCATCTCAATTGCACAGGGTGGTTTATGCATCACGGTTTAATGCTGCTTTGGACTGGATAATCATTGAAGGAACAATGATTCAAAAGTGGATCAATACATTTTACAGGAAAATATTACGACTGCAGTACATGGCTTGCTTTAGAAAGGCTGGGTGACAAGAAACCGTAACTCAATTAATGTAAATCAACAAAAGACTGTCCAAAAAATAAAGAAAATATGTGTTTTCTTCAGTCTTGACCTTAGCCCAATTCAGATGCTGTGGCATAACCCAAAGAGGAATGTATTATCAAAACAACCCTCAAATAATGATAAAATGAAACAGATTTGTTGGGAAGAAATTATCTAAAATTGGTCAAAAGTCTTATAAGCAGCCACAAAAAATGTTTAGTGGAAGTTTTGCTGCTAAAGGAGGATCTACAATTGTTTGTTTGTAATTTAAATTAAGATGAGGACAATAGTAATTAATACAGAAATACAGATATTTTTAAAGGGTCCACAAACTTATTCTTGCCACCGTAGTTATGAATAAGGCATAACTCCCCCCCCCCCCCCACATATTTTAAAGGTCAGATGATGTTAAACCTTATTTAAATGGACCTTAACATGATAAAATATTTGCTTCAATACCATCAATTGCATGTAAAAATTCACAGGTATTCCACATAAGGTTGTAAGACTTATGCACTAACTACCGGTAAGTGTGTATAGCAAATTATGCTATGTGAATGACTCATTCTTAATCAATCTTAAAAGGTACACTGCACATTATAGCATTGATTGTCAGAGTTTAACGCAAGTGGCACAAAATCAATTAGTCTATTCAACATGCTTGAAATGATGCTTAGAAAAGGTCTATAAGAGAATATGGTGCAATGTGTTTTGAGCTTACATAGGAATGGTGTGATAAAAAATGACAGCATTTATGACTCTTACAGTGGAGAAAATAATTATTTGATCCCTTGATGATTTTGTAAGTTTTCCCACTTACAAAGAAACCTACCATTAAAAGTATAGTCCCTTCATTTATTTTAAAGGTACAATACCTAAGATTTTATGCCACTAGAGGGCGCTACATTCAAAACAACAACAACGGCTTTGCTTGATGACGACGTGAAGGAGCGCGGAATGATGGGAACTGTTGTTTTCAACTCCACCGTGGATAAATCAGTCAGACGGGAATCGAAAATTAATTTTCATGGATGAGGTAAAGTTCGATTTCTATAAATGTTGCGTTTAATGACATGCTTGTTTTTCATTAAACTGAAATAACCGCAAGAAAAGTAAGGTTTAATAGTAAATTAGTTATCACAGATGTTACTGTATTTGTTGAATTGTGATAACGCTGCGCATTTTAACGTACATTTGAACATACCCACATCATTTGCCAAAGGACTAATTAATCTTTATGTAGAACATCGTATATTTATTTACAAAGAAGTATTCGCGGTGAATATGACCTTACGATTTTTCACATCATATGCATAGACAGCAAGACATTCTAACAATAATACTAATTGTTTTGAATCCTTTACTGACATGAAAGTTGAATACAGAACACGGTGTTACTCACCTGTCAATTAAAACACATGCAAGATCGGCGTCTCTTTCTAGTTCGAGTTTTTCACGAAGTTCTCTCCATTTAGGAAATGCCACACCGATGTTGATCCTGGTTTTATTTCTCTTCTTGTCCCAAATTCTTCTTGGGTCGTTTGGTTGACCCGTTCGTTGACGTTTGCGTTTATGAGACTTGTCTTTGTCGACAGAACCAGCTGCAATCGCTAAAGAATAATTGTGTTCCATTCCATAACAAATGCGCGAAACAAGCTGACGTTTGTTGCTTGATAGACGCTAACGCACAACTACAACTTCCGCATTTGTCCAGGACTCCACACAGTACGAGTGGAAACCGAGGGTAACGCGGATATGACGCGATTGACTGGCGACTCCCAGCTCACCCCTGCTCACACACCCCATTTCCTTGGTTAAAATCTCAGTTTTCTCGCGATTTAAACATTGTTTGAAACATTTGGAAAATTGTAAGTTATCACCTTAACTAAATATATAACACTGGCCTTGTGATTTTGGGATATTTTAATGCAAAAATCTTAGGTATTGTACCTTTAACAGATAGAGACAGAAAATCAACCAAAAAATCCAGAAAAAACACATTATACACTGAAAAAAGTGCATATGGCTTGTCATTATGTTGAATAACTTTTTATACTTGAACTGACTCAATAAATTCACCTTTCTACCTTGTCATTGGTCTAATGTAATTGAGTTTATTTGTCTTGAAGTAAAACTAATTTTTTTCGGTGTAATTTAAACTTTTGCTTTAAATCAAATTACAATTTTACATCCACGACCAAACCACGTGACACCATGACGTCATCGAATTTGGTTTGAGAATTTTCTTTTCAGCTGCCATCTTGTATTGCTGTATGAAGACCGCATCGCTGATACGCAATTTCCACAGCATTGGTGAGTAATCCTACAAATAAGTTTTCATTCAGTTTTATCGCCGTTGATATACACTTGTATACTATTAAAGTAGATTCCACTTGTTTTGTTGAAAATTTGTTTTATTTTGCTCATAGTCATCGGGTATTTCAAGTGTAGCTATAACGTTAGGCCTTAGTAATGACGTCAAAATCTTTATGTTAAACGATGGATAGCCATTAATAAATACTTTAGTAATAGATAATTTGTGGACTTTAAATTACATTATTTATTTGGATTTTTCCTGCATCGAGAATTACGAGGCGGTCGCCTCCGTCAAATGTCGTGCCCCATTCGGCTGTCCAAAAAACTCAGACAGGCTGTCACGACTCGCATAGGCCTAACGTTACTCAGATTAGGCCTGACGCGATAATTAAATAATCAGAGATGTATATCTGTGTTACTCAATCCCTCATATTCTAATATATTGATTAAAGTGGTCTAAAGCCATTTTATATCATCTTGTGAGGAACAGAAGAAATTTTACATCGTTAAATTAAAGTTCACTTAAATTCGTCTTCCCGCCGCTGCAGCTGTCAATCATTCCCCATTCAGCATTCAAACAGGGCATCTGTACGGTAAGTTAAAACTCCTCGTCTACCAAATTTAATAATCGTGACAGCCCTTGCTCAGGATTTTACCACCTTCACCTCATTTTGAGCCAGGAAAAACCCTAGATAGTATATAATTGTTACTATCGGTAGAGATTGTATACATTGCGTGTATATCTGCATTGCGTTTATTGAATGGTTGCATAAACTTTCTGACATTTGATTGAAGAAGAACCATGGGTGAATGAGAAAAATAAAGAAGGAAGAATGGTTTATACTTAAAAATGAGCCAAGTAACAGTTTAGTTAGTTGGTGTGATGTAACTAAAATTATTATATAATCAAATGACAATTTTGCGTTCCATTTAGGCATGTGACCACTGACGCTGGTTTGGCTTGTGAAAAATCGTATCAGCCACCATCTTCTTTGTCTGCAGGATAACGTGGTTATCACAAAATTACATATGGTGAGTAATCTTACAAATTATGTTGAGTTTGTTACAACCGTGCATTTATAATCACATAAGGATCAGTTAACTGTTAACTTAATGCAAGTGTTTTAGCAAATAATTGTATTTTTCAATTTAGAAATTTTATTTGAATTAATATGATTCTGGAATAGATAAAATCGATTTTTAAAACGTCACAAAATTGAGAAAGCTAGGCCAATCGATTTTTTTTTTCTCCCAGTCCAACAAATTACATTATTTTATGAAATCTGTATGACATGACATCTTTGCAACTTTTAAAATAGTTACTGATAAGTGTTCAAATTACACCTATTTATTTAATAAATGTATTTAAAAATAACAAAACTTGCAAAACTTTTTGCTCTTAGGTGCAAAAGTATATCCATGCATTTTTATTTTCTTTATGAAAGTTGGTGATTGCTGTGTTTGTCTTTTTTTAAAGATAGAGATGTTGAATGACAACAGTTGAGACATTGTAGTCCAGTCACAAGATAACATAAGTAAATTGGTCTTTTTTTGGTAAGAGCAGTTTAATTTATGAATTTGGTCTTGGAGTAAGAATTGTTTCTTTTTATTTTGCTAACTATAGTTTAGATTTTTATAGCAACTATTTTTTTTTTCAGTTCAGCTATTATTGAATGTGGAAATGCAAAGACTGTGGTGTCATCAAATGCAAGAGATCTGAACTTCTCAAGCATTATAAGCTTGACCACAGACATTTTGGACATCATCTTGCTTACCCTTGCACTTATTCAAGCTGTCCTTGTTCATTTAAAACCTGGACTGCCCTTAAGAGCCATTTGTCAAGAAGCCACTCTGAACATGATTCTCAAAAAGATAAATTGACAACATTTAAATGTGCACTGTGTGAATACAAACACACATCATCGTTCAAAGATTATCTTCATCACATTGTGCAACATCTGAAAAATCATGAAACTGTTACCTGCATTTTTCATGGTTGCATGTACAAGACCAATATTTATGGATCATTCAGAACGCACAAGTCAAGAAAACACAAGTCATTCTCTATAAAAGATTTGAAACCTGGCATTGTTGACGATGAAAGACCAGATGTTGAAGACTCAGTAGACAATGTTGAATCAGATGAAGATGTTTTAGTTGATGAGACAACTACTTTTTACCATGACACAGAAATAACAGAAGATTTGCCCAAAGCTATAGAGCGTAAAATAGCCTCGGTTTTGTTAAAGTTAGAAGGTTCCCTTTCTTCTACGTGGAAAAGAAAGGCATACTATAAAGCTAATTTTTCAGTTGTAGAGCCTATAGAGTATGTGCTTGACCGAAAAGATGGAAGGACATTTCAGTACGTTCCCATACTCAAGTCTCTGCAGCAGATTTTAAATTGCCAGCCAATACTTAATAATACATTACATTTAAAATCTGTTTACAGAGGTGATAAATGTAAATATACATGCTTTTTTGATTCGAGTAACTTCCAACAGAATGCTCTGTTTTCAGACAGTGCTATTTCATTGATCTTGTATGTTGATGAGTTTGAGATATGTAACCCCATTGGAACATCAAAGAAAAAACATAACATTTTTGCAGTTTATTGGAAATTAGGTAATTTACATGCAGGATGTCAGTCTTCCCTGTCTTCTATAAATTTAGCTGCATTGTGTAATAGCATTGATGTTAAGCATTATGGGTACAACAAAGTGCTGGAACCACTGATAGATGACCTTGTCACATTGAAGCAACACAGACTGTTTATTGCGAATCTGGGAAAGACTATAAAGGGCACAGTTCAGTGTATTGCTGCTGACAACCTTGGTGCTCATAGCCTTGCAGGATTTGTGGAAAATTTCTCAGGAAGATACGTGTGCAGATTTTGTACTGCAGAGAAAGAAGAATTTCAATCTACAGAAGTTGGATCAGGAACATTTTGTCTGAGAACTGAAGAAATTCATGCTGCTCATCTTCAGGTTGTCAGGCACAATGACTTAACACATCATTGTGGCGTGAAACGTGGTTGTGTGTTTTCAGAGAATTTATCACACTTCAAAATTACAACAGGCTTCCCCCCAGATATTGTCCATGACCTCTTTGAAGGCATTGTGCCTGTTGAGATAGCATTGTGCTTGACTGTATTTTTATCTAGAAAATACCTTACTTTGGTATACCTCAATGAATCAATTCAGAAATTTCCTTTTAAATGGAATGATAAAACAAATCGTCCCCATGCTGTTCCTCTCACATTTTCAGCTAGAAAAACAATCGGTGGAAATGCCCACGAAAACTGGAGCTTGTTGAGGTTTTTACCTCTTTTGATTGGAGACAAAGTGCCTCCCAACGAACCTGCCTGGCAAGTTTTAAATGATTTGAAGGACATTGTAGATATTGTTGTCTCTCCTTCCCAGACCAAAGAATCCGTATATTATCTTGCCAGTAAGATATCGGAGCATAGGGTAAGATTCCAGGAGGTTTTTCCTGGTGCCAGAATTTTGCCCAAACACCATTATTTGGAGCATTATCCTGAGCTCATTCTGCAGTTTGGACCTTTGGTTGCTCTCTGGACTATGCGTTTTGAGGCAAAGCATAGCTTTTTTAAAAGAGTTGTGCGTCATTCAAAATGCTTCAAAAATGTTCTCCAGTCATTATCACAGAGGCATCAGTATCATATGGCATATCATTTCTACCTGTGCAGCTCCCTCACATCAAAATTGGAAGTAACACATGTTTCTAATCTTCCCATTGATGTCCTGAATGAAGAAATATCACAAGCTATAAGGCAGAACCACCCAAACCTGGATATTGTGTGCCTGGCCAAGGAAGTGACATATGAAGGCTACACCTACAGAGAAAGCATGGTCATTGCTCATGGGGAGCTTTCAGGTCTTCCAGAGTTTGGGGAGATTATTCAGATTATTGTTCTACAAAACAAGCCATTATTTACTGTGAGAAGACTTGATGCATGGTACACTGAACATTATAGAGGCTATATCTTGATCCCATCATCTATCAAGAAAATTGAACTTCTAGAGCATCATAATCTGACAGACCCATACCCACTGGTTCAGTACGCATTTGGAGGCAGACGCATGGTGATTCCAAAGCGATATATTCATGTGTGAGGTTAGGTTCTTAAACATATTATAAAGTGCCTGAGATGATTTTGTGAAAATTATGCTAAATGTATTGATCTCTATGGAAGCTTTGATTCTGCCATTGAATAAGAAACTTCTCACAATGCTAATTTCCCACCCTGATTGTGAGATATAAACTTAAAATTGTGAGTTATAAAGTCAGAATTGAGAGATGTAAACTTGAAATTGAGAAAAAAAAAGTCAGATATGAAATTTGAAACTCTTTTATTTTTTTTGTTAAATCTTGGAAATGTAGAACTAATAAATTCTATCCATTCCCCTCCCCCAGAACTTCTATCAACTATGGCAGGAAAAGAATCTGCTAAGCTGTTGGTAATTCTGAGTCCAGAAGATTCAAGAAAGTTGTTGCTGCCAAATGGGATTCCAGAATCAGTGGAGGAGCTCAATGACAATGTGAGGAAAGCTTGTGGATTAAATGGTAAATTCAGACTCCAGTATCTGGACAGAGACTTTGGTGATGCATTTGTAAATTTGACACAAACTGGAGAACTTGTTAATTTTGGCACTCTGAGGGTAATCTCTCAGCCAGATGTAGAGCCATCCACAACTCAAGCAAGTAAAATGATATTTAGTGATGATACTTTGTCCATTGGCTCTGGTAACACAGATACTACAGTCATACTGTCCTTAGCTTCCTCAGAGTCAGTTTCCTTGCGTAGTCAACAATGGCCAAAAGAATTTAAAATTCCTGGCTTTTGTCTTGATACCGAACTGCAATTAGAAAAGGGAAATGCTGCTTTCAAGGAGAATGGCACAAGACTATCCATCACTGCTAAAATGAAATCTGACATTTTAGAGAAGGTCTGCGATGAGATCTACAAGTATAAAGCTTACCCCAGCAGTGCAGACTTTAGTGAAGTATCAGAGGCACTGGTAAAAAAACACCCCTGCTTGGCAGAAAGAGGATCTTTCAATGGTTGCTATGGGTGGAAACAGAGACTTAAAATGAAGATGGGAAACCTTCGTACACATTTGAAAGTCATTGGATGCTCTGAATATGCAGTCAATTCCTTTAAAAACAAAGCAACAGGTGATTTGTTACCAGCGAAAAATGTGAAACGGTCTAAACGTGGTGAGGCCAATCACATGCCATCCTTTCCAGCTGGAGAGTCAGCAGAGCAACTAGAAATGGAGCGCCTGATACTTCTGAAAGAGGTGAAAAAAAGAAACAACCTGGGCACTATCAAAGAAAAAATGGCCCGGACATTTGCTCTACGAAGACAAGAAGTTGTGGAGAAACAACCAAGTGTGGAGGAATTGCAAAATCGATGGCCAGCATTGTTTCGCGAAGAAGAGGTATTAGCTAAATCATGTCAAAACTAATACTATATAGAAAATGTTTTACTGTATTAGGAGGCTTAAAGGGATAGTTCACCCAAAAATGAAAATTCTGTCAGTATTTACTCTCCCTCATGTTGTTCCAACCCCGTAAGACCTTCGTTCATCTTCGGAACACAAATTAAGATGTTTTTGAGCTGGATCACTGGATCACTCCTCCATACTCCTCCATAGGCTTCTTCAGGGATTGAAATTTGCCGGCCTCAAAGTCATTAAAGACATCGTTAAAATAGTCCAAGTGACTACAGTGGCTCAATCTTAAGTTTATCAAGCGACAAGAATACTTTTTGTGCGCAAAAACAAACAAAAATAACGACTTTATTTCAACTATTCATTTCCTTCTCTGTTGGCCTCTAGTCAGTTAACTTAGTATGACTGCGTAGAGCTACGTCACACGTAGGCTCACTATTGGCTGACGCTGGTCATGTGTGTGATGCGTGTGACGTACAACAACAGAAGCTTGCGCTATATCACTAGTGAACTCACTCGAGGCCCAGAGAGAAGGAAATGAATAGTTGAAATAAAGTCGTTATTTTTGGGGTTTTTTGGCGCACAAAAAGTATTCTCGTCGCTTGATAAACTTAAGATTGAGCCACTGTCGTCACTTGGACTATTTTAACAATGTCTTTAATAAATTTTCGGGGCTGGCAAGTTTCAATCCCTGAAGAAGCCTATGGAGGAGTGATCCAGTGATCCAGCTCAAAAATATCTTAATTCGTGTTCCGAAGATGAACGAAGGTCTTACGGGGTTGGAACAACATGAGGATGAGTAAATACTGACATAATTGACATTTTTGGGTGAACTATCCCTTTAAGACACCACTTTGAGATATGAGGCTTACAGTAATTGTTGTGAAAAGTATTTAAAAGACTACAGTAATTACATTGCAGTAATTTATATTTAAGGAACTCGTATCAAAGTACTGCTGTGTATTTTGTCACATCTGAATTGTGAGATGAGTTATATACCTTTTGATGTTCCATTGTTTGTATCTCTCTCATACAGATAAATGCAGAATTCTTGCGCATCACAACTGTTCCATTACAAACAAGATTTTTGGCCTCTTTGGATGGGCTATGTGCTACACTTATCCAAGTTATTAAAAGCAAAGGTGGAGCAGTACGTGAGAAAACCATCGACACTATTAAACTCATGGATCAGGTATTAGATGCATCTGAATGGAATTGTTAATCCCAGTGGTTCTTAATTTTCTCTGCTTACTCCCAGGTGTCCCTAGTTTAAAGAGAGTGAGTAGTTGTAAAATGGGTACAAAGTTAGCAAATGTTTGGAAATTGATTTGTTCTAATCAATTAAAGGGATAGTTCACCTAAAAAAAAAAAATTCTGTCATTTACTCACCCTCAAGTTGTTTCAACCCTGCATGGATTACTCTGTTGTGCTGAACACAAAGTAAGATCTTTGCAAGAATGTTTTTGCAAAGAATGCCCCCCTTCATTCAGGGTTGAAACAACTTGAGGGTGAGTAAATGATGACAGAATTTTGTATTTTTAGGTGAACCATCCCTTCAGTTCATCGGTTCCCAACAGGGGGGTCTCAGCAAGCTCTTTAGGGAGTGGCGTCATATTTTGAAAAGCATTGTACAGTGAGCATTAAAGCAGCAGTCCTTAACTTTTTTTGTGTTTTTTTGTACTTCCACTTGACCTTTCCAACGTGATGACGTAATGCCTGGCGCATTGCAGACCAGCACAAGACGAACAATTGTGGTTAAAAAGTATATCAATTTTTATTTTTTTTAGAAAATGACGATCGTTTCACTAGATAAGACACTATTCCTCAGCTGGGATCGTGCAGAGACCTTTGAAGCACTTTAAAGCCCTTTGAAACTGCATTGATTTGAACTTCAACAATTTGGTTACCGTTGAAATCCATTGTGTGGAGAATAATCCTGAAATGTTTTCCTCAAAAAACTTAATTTCTTTTCCACTAAAGAAAGAAAGACATGAACATCTTGGATGGCATTGGGGTGAGTAAATTATCAGGAAATTTTCATTTTGAGGTGAACTAATCCTTAAATTATCTACAGCACCAAATAGTGGGAAACAGTTTATTGGGGGGGTTGATTTACTGTTGCAAATGGATGTTCAATTTTCTTTCATGTCTTTTAATGAACTATCAATGCTGATG
Organism: Gila orcuttii; assembly: GCA_026230005.1. Classification (NCBI taxonomy): domain Eukaryota; kingdom Metazoa; phylum Chordata; class Actinopteri; order Cypriniformes; family Leuciscidae; genus Gila; species Gila orcuttii. The sequence goes on from JAPDVR010000016.1 coordinate 36,362,077, forward strand.
TTAAACTTTTCAATGAATTGATGTTACTGGATGATTTATCAATACCATATTAAGGGCTTTTTAATGTTTTCTGTTATATTCCTAAATTTAATGCAAGATAATCTTAAATGTCTGAGTGACAATTTTACTGCAACAAATGAAATTGAGGTATACATTTATTAATGGATGTTTTTTTAAGTCATGAACTAAAACAGTTTCAGTATTGACTTTTGTAAATCAAATGAATTCTTCCTCAAATGTTTATAGAACAAGTGTAAATTCTGGTTTGTTGGAAGATTGCACTAAATAAACCGTTAAATGTTTGATTCCAGAGTGTAAAAGACTTATTTTTTCAGACAAAATTTCAGTCATATTGTTATAATCATGTTGTGTTATTTTGTTTTGTATTTATTTTGATATTTAATATCTAAAAGTTTGAAAAATTAAGTTAATCCAAATTATTATTTATACTTTTAATGCTAATTAAAAAAATCTCTTTGATTGAAAGAGTATTTTTACTTTCAACTGGTTATAGAAATGTGATTCGTGTAAATTACATTTTTTAAGTTGAGAAGTAAATCGATTACTTGTAACAAGTTGAAGTAATTTTTTTACTTTGATCCAATGACTCATTTTTTTCAGTGTATAAAGGTTATAAATTGATTAGCATTTCATCGAGTGACAGTGACAAGTATTTGACTCCCTACCAACCAGCAGGAATTCTGCCTCTCACAGATTGGTTATGTGCCCATGTGAAACACAGATTAGTCCTGTAACTTTAAGAAAGTACTCCTAATGTCAGCTCGTAATGTGTAAAAAAGAAACTTGTCCACAGAATCTGTATCTTCCATTCCATCCTCTCCACCACCATGGGCAAGACCAAAGAGCTGTCAAACTTCAGGGAACAGATTGGAGACCTGCACAAGGCTGGAATGGGCTACAAGACCATCAGCAAGAAGCTCGGAGAGAAGGAGACAACTGCTGGTGCCATTATTCGGAAATGGAAGAAATACAAAATAACCATCAATCGCCCTCGGTCTGGAGCTCCATGCAAGATCTGGCTTCACGGGGTAAGGATGATCATGAGAAAGGTAAGGGATCAGCCCAGAACTACACGGGAGGAGCTTGTTAATGATCTCAAGGCAGTTGGGACCACAGTCACCAAGCAAACATTGGTAACACACTACGCCACAATGGATTGAAATCCTGCAGTGCCTGCATGGTCCCCCTGCTCAAGAAGGCACATGTACAGGCCCGTCTGAAGTTTGCCAATGAACATCTAATGATTCAGAGAAGGCTTGGGAGAAAGTGCTGTGGTCAGATGAGACCAAAATTGAGCTCTTTGCCATCAACTCAACTCGTTGTGTTTGGAGGGAGAGATATGCTGACTATGACCCCAAGAACACCATCCCTACAGCCAAGCACAGAGGTGGAAACATTATGCTCTGGGGCTGTTTATGTGCTAAGGGTACAGGATGACTTCACTGTATTGAGGGGCCAATGGACGTACTGGACCATGTACTGTCAAATCTTGGACGAGAACAACCTTCCCTTTCAGTCTCCAGACCTTAATCCTATAGAAAATATGTGGAGGGAGCTGAAACATTGAGTTGCAAAGCAACAGCCAAGAAACCTTAAGGATTTAGAGAGGATCTGTAAAGAGGAATGGACCAAAATCCCTCCTGAGACGTGTGCAAACCTGGTGACCAACTACAAGAAACGTCTTACCTCTGTGTTTGCCAACAAGGGTTTCTCCACCAAGTACTGAATGATGTTTGGCTTGGGGATCAAATACTTTTTTCACTCACTGAAATGCAAATCAATTTATAAGTAACCAATTACCTATATATAATGTTTTTTGGGTTTTTTTTGGATATTTTGGTTAACATTCTGTCTTTATCTGTTAAAATAAACCTACCATAAAAATTATTGACCCTTCCTTTCTTTGTAAGTGGGAAAATTTACAAAATCATCAGGGGATCAAATAATTATTTTCCCGACTGAATGTATATGATTACTTAGTTAAATTTAAGTTTAAGTACATTTAAATTAAAGTACAAAATTACTTAGATTGTATTACCCTCATGTGTTTCCTAACCTCTATGACTTTCTTCTTTGGAACAATATATTTTGAGAAATACTTCAATAATGTTATGGGCATATGTAGCAGACAGATGAGGAGGCAGATGAATAAAGAGCAAACACAAAGTTTAATAATAATTCACAGAATAATCCAAACAGGGAGCTGTAAAACACATTAAACTCAAAAGTAACACACTGACACAGCTGAACAGAATAACTAAATACTCAAAATAACCATGACGAGTAAATTCTGGTGGGAACTAGGAACCAAGGACAACAGAAATTAATGAATGCAAACTAAGAGTCAGTGAAATTAGGTTAATGGTAACCAAAACTGTTTGTTTACTAACATTCTTACCATCTTTTTTTGATTACCATCTTCTTTTGTTTTCTGCAGAACACATTAAATAAAAGCAACAGGTTTGTAATGACTTGAGGGTGAGTAATGGATGACATAATTTTCATTTTTTTTAACTGTCCCTTTAAGGATATAGATATGATATTGTTTAAGAAGGTTATATTACTGTCTTTGATTCTGTTGTCTCAACTCTCCTATCTCTGTCTCCATGAGTTGTTCATTAGTCAGTGACTGTGAAGATAATTAACGTCTTTGGTTGTGGAGAGTGTAAATTATGTTTATCAGCGAAGCTCCTGTTACCCTCGACTTCACCTCCCCTTCATTTGTCCGCCCCACCTCACTAGAACTCAACACTCTGCTGGAGCACAGATTGCAACAGTCAGACAGGATGTTTAAACAGCAGAAGATGGGTTAAGTGAGCATTATGGGAATTCTCAGAGGAAGTTATCAAACTTCCATTCAGCCATATGCTTAATTCTTTGTTTCAAAATTTGCACAAATTTGCAGTTTATTAAGAATAGATTTGCGATATTTAAAAGATATCTTTTATATTTGCAGGTACTAGCTCACATACGCTTTCATAAGTTTGGAAAGACATTTGATACATACAATATTAATGCAAACTTTAGAGACATACACATACACAACAGTTAAAGCAATCTTAAAGCCGCACTATGCAGGATTTCCGTTTTTGTCAAAAAGCGACCCCTAGAGTCGCTGTAGAGTACTTGTATTTAACGTTACTGTCGGAAATACAATTCACACAGAGCGTATCTGCACTCACGGCCTCTGCACTTTATAATAATAAAGTAGCCTACCGCGCTAGGCTTACCTGAGCCTAAATGCCAGATGACATCAATAAAGTTACATCATGCACGTCGCATTATTTCGTAACAATGTCCGTTATGATGTTGTTAGACATGATAATTACAGTTTATCATAATAGTTTGCAAATTGCGCTCATTTACACTATTTACAACGTGTAGGCTTATTTATGTCCTGATAATTATGTGAGATATTGACAACTGTTCTCATGATCGCAGGAATCAACTTTAACAGTGAAAGCCTGACCGAGTGGTACTCTTGTCCGGTTCCTCGTCAGATTCTCGTTAACTTTTTCTAGACTCTTCCAACCGCGCTTTCTTTGTTTTTTTCGCCATTCTGAAAACGCAGGTCCGATGTTTACTCGTGTCTGACTCCTCGCTCTGTCAGTCTGCCGTTTCCTCTTTCTATGTTCCTCCGACAATGCTTTCCTAGCTTTCTGTTTCTTATATGCCGGCTTAGCCATGACGATAGTTGTTATAGCTAGCCGGATCCTGGATGGGGGCGTGTATGCGTGTAATGTGTGCAGTGCCGTAAAGCAATTTGTTACATCGCGAGAGCTAAAATCACGCGATACTTCCTGACACTGAGGCCGGCGAACCGCCGGCCCAATGTTGCAAGTGCGGTTTTTCCACTCTCAGCAACCACCATTCAACCCGAAAAGAGTCATATAACCATTCCAATAACTCCGAAGCTGTTCAGTTAAAGGGGTGGTAAAACACGATTTCACTTTTCTAACTGTAGCTAGTGTGTTATGTTGCTGTTTGAGCATAAACAACATCTGCAAAGTTACAGCGCTCAAAGTTCAAAGCAAAAGGAGATATTTGCTTTTAAAAAAATAAATTTCTAAGGACTACAGCAAACGACCGGTTTTGGACTACACGACATTCCTCCGGGTTTGCTGACTTCAGTGTGTTTTCCTGTAATAGTTCGTATTGTTAATTGTACGTTGGATCAAGGAAGTAAACAAATGACAACGCTGTTTGGCTCTGCTGGTTTGTTAAATGCTCATTCATACTTAACGTTATCCGACAAACACCTAACGTTACACACTTTTTTTTTATCTCAACAGCGAACTTGGAATTAGTGTAAATTATACTTTGATTAGAGCTTTTATGTTTATCTACATGCTTGTTTATCTACAGGCATGCTAAACATGGTTCTACCAGAAAGACTCGGGAGATAAATTGAAAAGCTGTATACATTTATTGACAGCTCAGCAAGCATAAATTTATGAGTTCTTTGGCGTAGGCCCCGTCCTTAGCGAGCAAAGCGAGGTTAGCCGAATCTGCATGTCCCGCCTTAGATGAAGGCAGGGGCGCAGCCGACCCCCTGGAGGTAAGGAAGGGACCATCCTGGTGGTGGTGATGGGGAGGATGGAGGGGAAGGTACCATCTTGGTGGTGGTTGGGGAGGATGGAGGTGAATGGCAGCGTCAGCATCTGCGAACTCAGACAAGTGTAAGTACCAATCTTTTATACTGTGACTGTTAGCACCTGATTGGATAGGGATGAGGTAATACATGACGCTCTGATTGAGTCTTCCTGACAGAACTTAAGCTAAAGCTTCCATTTCTGTGTTTGATTTGGCAGCCGATGTTTAGTGTTCGTTTTGGGTTAATAGTTCTGTCGACAGATATTTGTCTACAATCGTTCTAAAATCTCAAAAGTAACGGTGGCATACAGTCAGAAACGATCACTATAGGTCCGCAGTCTTTACTCCCTTTGAGGACTGTAGTATAATTTGTTAGAACGATTATATGAAATTCTTGTTTATGAAGCTTATTTTTTTGTAATTCTATAATAATTAGTACAATTAAATAACAGCGTATCTAAAAAGTAATGAGAGAACAACAAAAAACAAACCTTTCTGAAACGTCGTTTAACTGCCGTTCTTGAACAGGTTCTGCTCGATCATCTTCACTAACGTTTCCCCGGGTCCGATTGGTTTTATTGACGCCATTGTTTATAATACACCAAAGCACAAAGTACCGCTAAAGGCAAGGGGCATGACGTTTCCGGAAAACGTGCACTATACGGTTAGCGAATCACAACACACTGGGCCAGCTAACCAATCTGAGCCCATTGCGTAGTTTTGAGGGACTGGCTTCATAGAACCCGGAAACCATTAGACCGTTTTTACAAGGAGGGGCAGAGCAGTGTAGAATAAAGGTAAAATATATGAAAAATAATGTAATTTTCAAAAAACGAAGCATGAACACAAACACAAACACAATCAAGCCTTCGAAAAAATGCATTTTACCACCCCTTTAAGCTAAAAAAACGGCATAGTGCTGCTTTAACTTAATTTGATGTTATAATGGTTTCATTTGGTTCTGTGATTCCCCCATACACACACACACACACACACACACACACACACACACACACACACACACACACACACACACACACCATAAAAACGACAATGTATGTCACATAATTCATACTTCCTGAGCTTTGATAATTATTTTCTGCTATGCAAAGAGTGCAATGACTTTGCTGTTCCATCTGGATTTTATTTACAAATTAATTTAGCAATTAAAAAATATTTTTCAAAAAATATCTCCATCATCTACTAATAAATTAAAGTTCTGCTATGGGATTGAATAAAAGTATCTGAAAATATGAGTTATTGGACTAGTTTCAGCAATTGCATGAGGTCAAAGGATTCTGAATGTACATACGTAAAAATTGCACATATGTAAAAAGAATGAAATATGAACGCAACAGGGACAAAAGACCTGTAAACAAACCAAAAACGGGACATGAGATCTTTGTTTGTGTGTGTGACGGAGGGATTCTTGACACTGTTTTGACTCCTTTACACATTTTATAAGGTCTTCACAAATTCTCAGCTGGTCAAAATAGCATAATTTATAGGCTACGCACATACAAAAAAGCCGACCTGCCAGCTGGTGGCGCTATGACAATGAAGCACACTGGCCACATCTTTCAGTGCTTGGGCCCTAATAACAAACAGGATTGTCTGGGTTTGATTGTATAGATACAAAACAAATTATTCTCACTAGCATCATTGCAGAGGCACATTGGTAAATCCATCCTTAATTTGAAAGAGTTATAGAAAGCCTGTATTTAAATCAATTTTAACTGCATACACAGTGTTGAGTGTACAGCAATTTATAATTTTAAAGCTTCTTTTCCAGATGCTCAGCATTTCTGATCAAAATTAATATCTGCAGACATTAGCAGCAGACTGGCCAGAAAGGATGAATAGAACACATTTTATGAGCTTGGCTTAAGAACAGCAAGTTGTTAATTAAGAAATAACATGAGCGATCACCCCACACTCCCACCCCCACCCTCTCAACCCTGCACTGTTCTCCAGAAAAGCTTATTTCATGCTTCAGTGAATACCTCCATCTCAATGTCACTTGTTCTTATAGACGGTGAACATTACAAGTACACACACACAAATGCAATTGGTATTTCTGTTTATGCACTGCTTTCTCAGGAAGACTTTGACATTAAAATGGTAATTCGGAAGAATTTTAAGGACCTTGCTTTGACCTACGTGCCCCTGGAATATTTTGTTTTGTGAACTCCTACCTGTTTCCATCCTTCGATGATGCAGAAAGGTTGAAGGGGTTTTAGTTGTCTTAATCATGCTAGTTCTAAACGTTGAGGCTATTGTGAGCTCATAATACATTTAGAATGGAATGTTTCATTTCAAAGACTACCAATATTAAAAGAATAGTTACACCGACAAATCATTATTTACTCACCTTTATATTGTTCCAAACACATACACTTTTATTTATCAGTAAAATACAAAAGTAGAAAAGCTTTACAAAGAGAATCTTCACATACTTTTCCATACAATGGAAGTTTTTTCCCACTTGCTTTTCTCTTATGTAATGTAACACACTATTCCGAACCTATTTTACCTCCGTAATGAGATGCGCTTCCAAATGAAACAGGATATTAAATGCAGAGGTAGAGCATAGCTTGATTTTTATCAATCAGGCGATTGTGAAAAGTGGTTGCTCAGCAGGCAAAGGATCTCCCGGAAGTCTGCGGCCTGCATGCTGCCATCTTTATCAAACCACAGCAAGTGGTTCGTAGATTTAGTTTAAAAACAAGGAGATAGGGGACACTCCTGAGATTATAATTAGCATGTGGAATATGATCAAGGTCCTGTGACGCATTGATTTAATTGCTGGCATGTCTTAATGTTCAGAAAATGACATTGTGTGGAAGTAGATCTAGTTAAATAGGGGGAAATGATTCTGTCATTTCCTACAGTGTACCTTTCTCTGCCTCACCATATTACATTTGACTGCTGTCTTATCTTGTTCCTGATATCTGAGGTTATTTCACGCTAAATCCTCCCTTTACCAGTTGTTAAAAACTAGTTGCTGACCTCCACACTCCATGTCTCGATTTCTCGTCCCAACACTCTCCAAATCACAAAATAAAATGGATCCGAACATGCCACTGTTACTGATATACATCTACTGACAAACAGTATTTGTACTGACGTGCAATTTTAATGTATTAAAGTTAATAAATATTTGGTTGAGACACAGGGCCAGATGTACGTACATTTGCGAACGCAGCATTAATAGCGCCATGGCCAAGACGCAGAAAGCGCTTGATGTGAAACCGCAGTGTGCGTGTTATGTACCAAACCTGCAGTTCATCGGGTAATCAGTGCCTGTCCCCACCCACTATACCATAAATTGTGCATATTTAAACGAAGACTGCGATATTCCCACTGCTGATGCTATGACTGTTTGAAATGATCCCTAATGCCAATAATTGTAATGTAGCGAGGAGTTTAACAACTGCTGGAATGGAATGTGAACACTGAGTTGGAGATTCGATGTCATCTTTGATTTCTTCCAGTAACTGTAATATTGCGTAGCTGCTTAATCTGTAACGCTTAATGATTTTGTTTTAACTCAACTGAAAAAGTGTGATTCTTGTGGCAAAACTCTTTTCATCTAATCTCCTTAGCCTATGTCTTCATCTTGCTCGGATTACTGCTGCCATTTCACCAGGAGGCATATGCCAGGACACCCGCTTCCTAAGTTACACCTGCTTTTAAGAGGCGGAGAATTTTCAGCGCAAAATAGAGGCGCGCTTTCACCGGCTTTTTCTGTACATAACGCGGAATACATAATTAGGCGCAGTTTACGCTTCCCCTCCCATCTCTTTATGTGACACTCCCACTTTCCCCTTGACCATCCCATGAATGCATATGCATGACACGAAAAGCGCATTTTGCCATTTTCAGTTCCCACAACAGGCAGTCTGCGCTTTCATCTCGGTGCGTCCCGTTCGTACATACCTCGCCATGGTTTTATGTGCACTTTGCGAAACAAATACACCTGAAGTGGACGCAAAAGCGTTAGTACATCTATCCCACAGTATTGTAGCCTGTGCAGCCTGGTCTCGTTGTTTATGTAGGTATTCATACGTAACATTTTCTGTATGTTTGGATAGATGCTGAAATGTTCAATATGGACGTACTGACCATCATATACAAAACCCAAAACATTATTATGTATTCACAGCTATGGAAACATGAAATATTTACAAATCCTTAGTATCAAAAATCAAAAAACATTTTATAGATATATTTTCGATTCCTCAACCCTCAATCCCCAAACCTAAACATAACCCCTTTCAAGAATTTGTGCAGGGCACAAGTGCACTTAGGATGTGTCCGAATACACTTTTGCTAGTTTAACGATGGGAAAAATGGTCGACGCGCACGGCGCATGGTCTAAAAGGGTTGTCCGCATTCTCTTAATGAGTAATGGCCGTGTTTTAGGCTTAACGTGCAATAAACCAACCAGAGTGTTGTGATGGATAGTTTAATTAATAAAATAGTAAACTGTCTATCAAACTTATCATAATTCTAACATCTAGCCTACTTCTCCTTTAGGCCTAACATTCTACCACTTGAACGAAATGTACTCTGAAGTTTGTGTCGAAACCAGTGGAAAATCCTGAGATGCTGGCTAGACAATATCAAAAATATAACAGTCTAGAATAGTCTCATGACATATTGAGTAATAAACTGAACTTCTAACCTTTTCCATTTTTTAATGATTTGAGATCTAAGTTTGCTCCTACCTAGTAACAGAAGGGTTTGCATATGAAGAACCCATCAAATTGTAGGGAAATTATGTAATGTTTCATGTCATTTTTGCCATGCTCCTATTCTATAAAAACTGCTGTATTCTTTTTGCTGGTGGGATTCTCTCTGAAATTTGTCTGAGATCCTCCGGCCGTGATTAAAGCATATTCAAAGGCATTGTCTGGAGTCGGTCTAGTTAATGCTGTGCAGGATGTTAGTTAGTGTACCTTACTAGACATTTTGATATTGTTATAGGAAAAGGGACGAGATGTCGTCCGAACTCAAAACCCGTTGTCGACTGTTGACGCAGAGCTAGAGTAAAGATTATTAAGTGTTGACAGTAGACGCTTGGGTGTCGATTGGAGACACCCCAGTTAAATATTATTAAGTGTCGACAGTAGACGCTTGGGTGTCGATTGGAGATGCCCCAGGTAATTAGGAGTCAGGTGCGTCAGAAGAAAAATGTACCAGAGTGTCATCTCCCATTCCCTTTAAAAGCCAGTTGCGCTCGCGCCATGGCGGATTCGCTATTTACATGACAGAATCAAGCGGAAAGACTAAACGCTTCTCAAGCGAGGAAACGGATCTGCTTGTGCGCAAGGTTAAAGCTGTGTATGTTTGTGAGAGGTTAAAGCACAAACAGACCAAAAATATTGCAGTCTATTTCAGTTGCCTCAAAATAGCAACACGCCAACAATGCGTCTGAACACACCTCGTTTTCAGACCAGCACCCCATGGGCGCAAATGCATTTGCTATTTAAACAACGCTGTGCAGGACGAGAAAATGATAACTGCGTCAGGCTGAAACTAGCAAAAGACATTTGTGTTGCGCTTGGTGCTGCATTGCGCCGGGTGTATAATAGGGCCCGTAGAGTGACAGTAATTGTATAGGTACAATATACCATTATATAGATATGTTTGAATCAACAACCCCAATCACAAAATTCTTAAATAAATATACATTTTAAAGAAAATTCGCAATGCTCTCAGGCAGCATACAATACTTTTGTGTGAGGTACTGAGTACGTTGTTAATTGGTGTAAATCTTATTCTAATCCAATCCATGAAGGTGCACAAATCTCATTCAATTACATACAGCATTCGAAACACGTCATTGATTTAAAACCCGTCGAAGTACGGCCACAGATTTTTAATTTTAAACATCAAACATTTGATGGCAACGGTCACTGCTGAATATGTTGAAGATTGTTGAAAACTAGCTTGAATTTCCTCACAATTAAGCAATGATTTGGCACCAGAAGTCATGTTATGTTATTTTTTGTTTTTATGTACTTTTACATTATTTTATAATATGTTAATTATATTATAATTAACTAACTGAGGGAATAGCCAACAGTCACTATGCAAGTGGTTTTTCCAGAGTCCCTTATATAACATGATCTCTGGTTTTATCTCTCTGCATTTTGGTACAATAAATGACTCTTTTCATGACTGCCGCCACATGACAAACCATCCAGTTTCATAAAATTGTTTGGTGCGACATTATTCCAAATTTAGATCCTCAAGATGCATACCTCAATGGATTTCCCTCTATCTGAATAATAATTTGACCCTTCACTTCTATTGTCTGTCTCTGAATGTCATTATATGAATAACATCTATGCCAGCCTGTCAGTGTGAGGCCACAGGAACAGACTCTAGAAAGCAAACCATGTTTTTGTATCTCAATGAGCTGTCAGCCAGACAGTGAGACAGGTCAGAATCACAGCAGACAGTCTGCCCTCTCTGGGCAAGAGATCGACAGAGAGAGAGAGAGAGAGAGAGAGAGAGAGAGAGGAGAGAGAGAGAGAGAGAGAGAGAGAGAGAGGAGAGAGAGAGACAGAGAGAGAGAGAGGAGAGAGAGAGAGAGAGAGAGAGAGAGAGAGAGAGAGAGAGAGAGAGAGAGGAGAGAGAGACAGAGAGAGAGAGAGGAGAGAGAGACAGAGAGAGAGAGAGAGAGAGAGGAGAGAGAGGAGAGAGAGAGAGAGAGGAGAGAGAGACAGAGAGAGAGAGAGGAGAGAGAGAGAGAGAGAGAGAGAGAGAGAGAGAGAGAGGGGGGTGAAAACACGTCTGACCACACCGCTTTGCTGCCTCTTTATGAGCTTAAGAGTATGTTCTTTAAACCATTCACTCACATTTATGTTGTTGTACATCATGCTCATAATAAGCCTTCTAAGTCTCCATCTCTAGACTGGATCGGATGATTGAAACATAAATAGCCACAACATAAATAATGAATTCATTATCATGTATGGGTGAAACACAGTAATTAGTCTAGTTAGGCAAATCATCCACTGTGACAGATACATCTCATTAGCTACTCGGGCGTTAGCGTACTCTCTCAGCCGATGACACCTCAGACAATGTTTCTGAAGACAGACATTTGAAGAAATCCAAATGAGCTTGTGCCAGCCTGTGATTGCCTGTCAAGGGTGACTTAAAGGGATAGTTCACCTAAAAATGAAAATTCTCTCATTAATTTCTCACCTTCATGTCGTTCCAAACCCGCAAGCCCTTCATTCATCTTCGAAACACAAATTAGGATCTTTTTAATTAAATCTGAGAGATCCGCAAACTCTCCGCTTCTCAAATACACAGAACCTTAAAGTCCCCCTGTGGTGACAATCCAGCTTTTAATGTTGTTTATATGTCTATGTGGTGTTTTTAATATGCTTTAAGGCAAAACATATGTAAATTCAAAAGTCAACACCATTGCTGAGTATTTTCTCCATAAAACTGCAGTGAACCAAAGACAGTCTCAAAAATCGCTGGTGTTTCTGATGTACAAACTACCTTTTTAATCAATCAGATCAACGTGTGATCGTCAACGAGTGGATCTCTGAGCTGAGTGAGTGAGTGAGTGGAGGTGGGGCTCATTTGCATATTAATAGCACCACGCATACTAAATGAGGCAAGGGTGTAGAGTTACATTCAAGCTATTTTAAGGCATGAAGAATTTTTTTTTCAAGAAAAAACATTCTGGGAAAAGAGCTTGTTTTTAGCGATAATCCAAAAGGCTATGGGAAAATTGGGTTTTTGTTTAGGGAACCAGCGTGATGCTGATTGAGCATCATGATTATCAACTGCTGATTGGCCTACAAAGTGACATCATACCTGCACCACTCTATGTAGTGTTAATTGAGTAAAGGAAATACTTTACATATTCAAATAAACCAGTTCTTTATTTAACCATACATTGCAAACAAGCAGAGACAGTCCAAATGTAGGCTGCACTTCTTTCAAGCATGTGTTAGGTTTATTCCCAAGTTCTTTTTAATGTTTCATTGGTTAAATAAATGTCTAGTAGGCTTATTTTCCAAATCGACTAGCAGTAGCACTATCGTTTAATCGACTAGTCGGCAAGTCTCGCACAACCATTATCATTATAGTTATCTTTACAGTTATTGTTCTTGGTGTGAACAAGCCTTTAGAGTCTGAAACTGGCCCAAATCGCATGCAAAAAAACAAAACAAGATCTAAAATATTTCATATATCTGTACGACAGAATATTTCACCATAATCACTCCCTACAAGGTCTTGTTATCTTGCCAAAATAAATTGGATGTCGTTTTTTTTAAAACAAACAAATGCAAAATTGTCCAGAGGTTAACAACATTCATTCAGACCTAATGTCTAATATCTGCAGATTGTTTTAACGACTGCCTACGACTGGATGAACCAGCAGTATGTTCTATGGATCAGCAAGCAAAACCCAGGGGAGAACATGAGCCTCACCTCAGATATCAACTCATGCACTCGCACTCTCTCAGGAAAGTTGGATCAAATGTCTTTGGGGAATAAACCACTAGATCATTTAATCTCTCTCTCTCTCTCTCTGGGCAACAATATACTTTGATGGAGTCTGTGGAGTGATGCTTCAACGTCTCTAAATGTACAGTAGTGTCTATGTAGTAAACTCTCAATGGACCACCACTAGGTTGCAGACACAAGCTGTGTCTCATTTCGAAGGCTGTGTCCTCCGGAGGTCGAAGCTTTCGAAATGAGACACATAGACAGTCTCTGTCTGTATGGCTTACTGTGATTTCACCAAGTTGGATGTCTCAGGTTTATACAGTGCTTTTCACTATACACATCATTTCAAAGCAGCTTTACATATAAAATGACTATATTGTCATTTGTATCATTTATGATGGAAAAATTACCCATATCAAGGTACATTATTAGTTTTTTGAGTATTGAATGGTGACAGAGCAAAAACAGTTTGTCGTGATGGCATTTCAGAAAAGTGTTAAATAACCAAAAAAATGTCCACCTCATGTCTCATGAATTTGTCTTTTTAAGGTAAAATCACATTAAAAACTTTTTTGTTAAGGCTCCAGGTAATAACCATGGACATTATAAAGTAAAACAATAGCCTTAATCAAATCAATTCTACAGCCACAATATTGAACATTATGATTTTATGTTTTTCTTTTCCTTATACTGTCTCTGGAGGAACAGTGTCTGTGTGAGAAAACACGGTACCCAGCATTTGTTTTTGTGCTAAGGACTACAGTCTCCGAGTGTTATGCCATTCATCTAAAATCTCTTTGAAAAGGTAAAGTTCTTCAGGGCATGAACATTACATGGTGGAGGAGTTGTTTGTACCAAACAGCTTGCTCCTTAAGTCGATGATAAACAATTTGGTTGGAATTTAAAAGGGCATCTTAGAGACTTCAGACTTGTGTGCCCTCCAGAAGCTTGCATTCTGCAAGTGAAATAGATAACGTTATTGTACCATAGCCTTTACTCTGTCAGTTCTTAATTTTGAGCAAAATAAAAATCCAACAGTGAAGTAATGCTCCATGACATCATCGACATTCCATGTGGTGGTTTGACCTGAGCTATAAATAACACGAGATCATGAGTATCACTCAGTAAAGTTCAGATTAAACAGTCTTGCTTCTGCATAGCAAAGCATGCTAAATTCATGAGCTCTAATTTACTGCGTTCAATCACATACGTGACTCATTCCTGATGCACTCAGAGAATGAGAGCAGAGAGGAGGACGTGGAGTGGAACAGCTCAGATCTGTGGACTTTTTTAGTAGACTTAATGATTTAGCTGAAGAATTTAATATAAGGCATGCAGCAGCAGAGCAGGATGTTGGCAAAATTTAGTCTATTGTCAATAATTGTGCAAATCTGCTTCACAAAGCTCTAGTTTTACACATCCCGGAAACATTCCCTTCATCTTTTTGTTTTAAAATGTGCTCATGAGTAATTTCTCTGCCTTATCAGACAGTACAATGCCTCCTCCTCTTGTTGAAGTTCCGCCTGATTGTTGGGCCTGATGGACAGTTAACACAATAACATGCCCCTATAAAACATGACAAAAAATTACACTTCTGAAATTGCTGCTTTTCAGGAACCATTCAGAAAGTAGATTTCATGTCTAATACAGGTTTTCTCAATCGATTTGACACATTTCTCCAAATTGACATTACAGCTCTCAAAACAATTAACTCAGTGATCTGAACACTTTGTAATTGTCCTAATCAGATTTTTATTTATTTAATTGAAATTACACATTTTATCTATATATTCTGTACGAAATTCTCCAATGTGTTCACAACAGTTCACACAGCCAACAAAAATGTTAATATATCTGAAAAATTAAATACATTTGCAGCTCCTTTTATTGACGTTTCCCCCCTTTTTTTTCTAAACACAAAAAAACAAAACTCTGTGATGTCAGGAAATTGCATTTCACAATTGCATTAACTATAAATAATTGAGGAGTGGAAGGTGGTGGAGAGTTGAGAAATGGGTGTAATGAGAGGGAGAGGAAGAGTGGAACAGGTAGAAAGAGATGAGGGGAGAGGAGGAGAGAGTTTAAGAAAATGAAATGGGTAAAGGAGAAGGAGAAGAGATGGGGTAAAGTGGAGGGCATTGGTGTAGTGGAAAGAATAAAAGGATAAATTGTTAGAACACTTGAACAAAAGGGAAGGGGACAGCAGGATGGAAGAGGGGCGAAGAGATGTAGAAGGTACAGACTTTTAAATTAAATGGCAGTCTGTTCTTGAGAGAAACTAGGAAACAGAAACAAAGTGATACTATGGCATTCCAATTCTAAATTTATGAGTATTATACTATACTGTGTTTGCTGATAGTGTACATTTGTAGTTTTGAGACAGCCTTAAGGTCCTTGCGAAATTTTGAAAAAAAAAAAAGACATTTTCATATGCGTTTTTTTTTTACATTATCCTAAAGATTTGTCACGCACAGAAACCTTACACACTGAGTCTGATGAGTATTAATTAATCTGTTGCAAAAAATTCACAAAACAATACAAAGTCTTCAAGTCATTGAGGATGTTTGTTGTCCTCTCTCTAATTAAAAAGAGGGGAAAAAGGAGGAAATATTGTGTCCAGATTGCGTAGAGAGGAATGAGAGTTCCACCTCCTTGTCAAGGAGCTGCGGGATTATCCCGAGCGATTCAAAGTTTACTTCAGGATGTCAGTGGCTCAGTTTGATGCTTTGCTAGCGATACTTGAGCCACATATTAAAAAGAAGTCCAGCAATTTCCGTGAACCAATTGATCCTGAACAGTTCTGGATTTTTTGTGTTTGCTTGTACGGTGGCTCTAAATTGTCAAAATGATTATGATTAGAATTAGAGCATGTCCTTGTTAAACAATACCACCAGCCACAATGGAAGAGGCCTGTGGAGATGTTGAGGCAGAAGAACCATGGGTTTAACATGCATTTACATTCACCCCCCTCCTGTAGATTTGATGAAAGCATTTACTTAAAAAAATAAATAAATAAATATGCAGTTCATTATGCAGTAAAGTTAAATTGTTTGGCTAAGGTAAGAGTGTGTTTAGTTGGCTGTGTTAATTGTTTTGAGAGCAGTGACCTGAGTTTGGAGAAATGTGTCAAATCAATTGAGGAAAAACTTTAATGCTTTTGGTTACACTTTGTTTCAATAGTCCACTTTAGGCATGAAGTAACTTTGAAACTACATGTCAACTAACTCTCATTAGAGTATTAGTAGACTGTTAGGTTAGGGTTAGGGTGAGAATAAGTTGACATGAACTTGCAAAGTTACTTATAGGCAGTAGAATGACTGTTGGGGAGCATCACAATAAAGACTTAGCAGATATTAAACAAACAGTCTACTAATACTCTACTGGGCTAATGCGGTCGAAGTGTTGCAACATACAGTAATATGCTTTGTTGTCTGAAAAGCTTCGTTTTCAAAAATGTTTGTGATGATAGTTAATACTGTATTGCAAATCATTTGCTCTAATAATGCTGTTGTTCTCATGGCATTGCACCATAGTTTCCCGGAGGTAACCCTGGCTGTGATATCATTAGTCTCTCTATTGTTCATGAACCAACTGGAAGTGCCAGCAAACTGTCTCTTTCACTCTAGATAATATCTGGCTGAATATCACCAGTTTATCTTTTAACCCAAAGTTTATGAGAAGCATTTTTGAATATGATGTGAAATGTCTATGACTTACGATGTTTCTGGACAAGGTGCTGTGGATAGATGGTTTGTTTTTCAGGGTCCGAGATCCTCAATACCTCTGTATAGGTAGAGAGAGCCACTGCAAAAATAAGAGAAAAATAATTCGTCTTTAAAATAACCGCCTAGGTCATGTATATAATAGTAGTAGCATATATCGTTTCTATAATTTTTTAAGACATGTCAATGTGAATCTAAAGGATGTAAATATCGACTCAACTTAGTCGACCCACATCAGTCAGACCACAGAAATTGAATTTTTTCTAATTGCATAAACTTGCTGAAGAACCCCCATGAGCCACTTATTGACATTGATGGAAAGTGACCTTTGATGAACATTTGGTTATGTAAACAATAATGTCCGAGAAGCAGTGCTGTATTGTGAACACAGTCACGGTTCAAAGATGTTGTCGAGAAAGGCATGAAGTAGAAATATATATTTCTTCACACACATACATCTGCTTATCTCTCAGCATGAGAAAACTTTCCGGCTTTTAGTTTAAACCAGAGTGATTTGAGGCACAGCACGAGTCTGCCTAAGAAGCATCAATAAACACTATAACCCAATAAACATACAATACCATACCTGAAACACAAAACTTTTAAATAATATGCAATTCGGCAACAGTGGGCTTCCATACACATGCGGATACACACACACACACACACACACACACACACACACACACACACACACACACACACACACACACACACACACACACACACACACACTCGCGGGATTTTCTAACATTTACAGATTACCATATAACCGTAAAAACATATGTGCTGAAACGCATTAATCTGCATGACACACATGAGCACTGGTGTGTGTATGCACGTCAAGCTAACGTCAACTCATTAGAAAGGGAGAGTAATAATTCTGACTAAAATATACTTTTTGCTATGTTACATGTAGGTTTAAAATGCTACGTGTAACACAAGTAATTGCATTTTTATGAGAGCAGTAAATGTAAAGAGACTACTTGGGGTATAAATTTGGCCTACTATAAAATAGGCCTACTATGTTCAAATGAGTGAATGCACCTCTTATCGGTTAAAGTCCCCATGAAGCGTTTGACTTTTAGTATTAATGTTAGCCTTGAGTTTATCTATGTATGTATAAGCTAAGCTATGCTCCAAAACAAATGACAAAATTCACATTTAGAAGATATATGCATTCAAAATTTACAGTCTCTCACTTCCGCCAATATGGTTCAATGATTTTGAAGACATCACTCTGCATTTCAGCTTCTCATCAGATTCTCTCTAGACTCTGAAGCTTCCTTCACTCTATACATTAAAAATAGACGCTAAAGCTGTGGCTGAAATCGGCCACTTGTTCACACATTTACTATTTCATATATGGTGAATGGCACATAGTGCACTAGGAGATATAGAACAATTCGGTCAGTGTAAATATGCTTTCCATTGGGGCGAATGAAGTCTGGTTTCACATCATTGTCATGCTTTCCTTCGCATCGCGCACACAGTGCTTCAGTTCAGTGACACGATAGCACACACACAGTGCTTCAGTCCGGTGACACGATAACAGAGTGTGTCAAAACATTTCCGACCCATGTGAATTCACTACATGTGAAGTGATATGGAGGAGATTAGGAGGAGAAACGGTTAGACAGACTCGGCATTAGAAACAGCTCTGACGTGTGAAAGAGATAACACACCAGTGCCAGCCTTACAAAAAAGAAGTTTATTCAAGTGTGCTATTAGTATACTTCTTTTAAACTAAAAAATAAGAAAGTATACTTTCAGTCTACTTTTTATGTACTTCTCAGAAATATACTTTATGTACTTCTCAGAAATATACTTCAAATTGCACTTAAGTAATGCAATTTGCATTACTGCATTACTTAAGTGCATGGTGGTGATGGCGCAATGGCATAAGTGCAATTAAGTGCATGAGTGGGTGGTGATGGCGCAATGGATAAGACGCATGCCTGTGGTGTGAGAGACCCAGGTTCGAATCCACTGTGGGACAAGGCACAGTGAGCAAGACACTTCACCCCTAGTTGCTCCAGAGGCGTGCGACCTCTGACATATATAGCAATTGTAAGTCGCTTTGGATAAAAGCGTCAGATAAATGTAAAATGTAAAGTATACTTGACTTATACTGACAGAAAAGTCTAAGTATATTTGGCCTATACTTGTTGATCGAGATATAATTAAGTATTCTAAGTATTCTTGGCTTGTACTTGTGTTCACTATTTTGATTGAGTAGCTTATTAAATACTTAAAAAAAAAACATAATATTACACACTCTCTTATAAACTAACATGTTCAAGTTTATATAGTAACAAGCTTTCAGGTGGAATAGCTTATAGAGTAAATAAAATAAGCCTGGAACTGAACCTGATCTTGTACACAGCGATAATAATATTCCCTTACGAAAAATATGTTTATTCAAGTGTTCTATATTAGTATACTTCTTTTCAACAAAAAATAAGAAAGCATACTTTCAGTCTACATTTTTTATACTTTTCAGAAATATACTCTATGTACTTCTCAGAAATATACTTAAAATTACACTTCAGAATACTTGACTTATACTGAGAGAAAAGTCCAAGTATATTTGGCCAATACTTGTACTCAATCTTTTGATCGAGATATACTTAAACGTATAATTAAGTATTCAAAGTACACTTGGCTTGTAGTTGTGTTAACTCTTTTGATTGAGTAGCCTATTAAATATACTTTTTTTACATAGTTTTTCATCGTCTTATGAAACTTACATTGTTTGAAAATATTGATTAAAATATTGCTATAAAACAGATATGTTTCTAATTCTGCGTATCTGAATTTTAGTGTAGGCTAGTCCACTGGTAGTGTACATAGGAATTTACTTTAATTCTACTTTACTCTTTCCCCACCATTGACTGAATTTATCAGCTATCCATGTTTTCACTGTTATACTGTAGGGGGCGCTATGACACATCTTCTAGTACATCTCCGGATCAAAACACAGGAGAAGAAGAAGAAGCTGAAACTGCTCACTCAAATGTAAAATAACGTGATCATCAAACATTAAACAGCGTGTAAATCAAAACTGCTTAATGTTTCCAAATGAAATGAAGCGTTACACATAAAGAGAGAAAACGACTGTGAAGCTTTGGGGATGTAGGACTCGATCTACTCCATCTGTGTTTTGAACATCGTTCTGAAGGCGTAGTCTTTGACAAAAATTTGACAAAAATTTTGTTTAAAATGTTGCTTTTCTTTATTAATCTTACCAACAATCAAGTGTTGATAAAAAAGGATGCATGAAGCTAATCAAATGTTTTTAAAATTAAAGTACAGTTAAAGGTATTTTTCAAGTATAAAAAATAACATTTGAACATAGTAGTATAGGCCTACTGCAAGTGCAAAAATAATATATAAATAGTAAACTATAAGTATAATGTTAAGTTTACTTAAAGAAAACTTGTAGTATAAAACTACTAAACTAGTAGTTTACTGAGAGTACACTAAAAGAAACCGTGCAAGTATACTTGCAGTATAAAACTACTAAGCTAGTAGTTTACTGAGAGTACACTAAAAGAGCAAAAATAATATATAATTAGTAAACTACAAGTATGATGTTAAGTTCACTTAAATAAAACTTGACTACTAAACTAGTAGTTTACTGAGAGTATACTTCAAAGTGTAGTTTCATAAACTAAAAATTTGCTACAAGTATTAAAATAGTAAACTACTAGTATACCCATGAGTTCACTTGCAGTACAAATGAGAAATGTAATTATGAACTAGTTGTGCACTTAAAGTTTACTAATGTTACACTTATAGTACACTTAAACATATACTTTTATATACTAAAAGTGGACCAATTTAGTACCAAGCGGTATTAAAATAGTACACTTACAAGTTTACTACTAGTACATATTGACATTAGTATACTTACTACATAATTATACTTAAAAATATACTTGAACATTACTTAAGTATACTTCATAAAATGAACTTGAAGTATACTACTTTTTCGTCAACATACAGTAAATTACACACTTTTCAAACTGCACAACCTCAACATGATGATGATCACTGTTTTGCAGTAGTAACAGTTTCATATTAAATCTAAAAGGAGAATCTGTTAGACTTAAAGGGATACAGTAGTTCACCTTAAAATGAAAAATTAAGTAATTTACTCTCACTTTTATTGTTCTAATGCCGTATACCCTTCTTTCCTTTTTGTTTGGACTCTTTGTTTCTCGTCATCGTCTGCCTTAATCATTCTTTTGTTACAGACATAAATTTTGTTCAGCTGCGCACTCATCAATCACCATCATTATCAAATATGTTCAGTTCTGTTTTAGTTTATCTTGGATGTGTTGAATGCTGCTCTGTTCGTGTTGGATTTATTAAATATTACCTATTTGCCTTAACCTTTATCTTCTCGTGTTTATACAACCACCCCTGTGACAATGATAGGGTTTAGTGAAAAACAAACCCAAATTTAATGTATTATTTAACACAATTCTTGACCTTGGCCAATGGTCTTCTCTGCACGGCTGCAAGAAGTGAGCGTTCGTGAGTGAAATTTGTGAATCAGCAGAAGATAGAATTGCAATTCATATGTGAATCGATTCCTCCCACCCCTAGTGCATCGGTAACGTGTTTGTTGCTTAAGGATTATCTGGGTGTAATGGGAAACATGCTGTTTCTACAGGAGTAAAACCAACAACTGAGGATAACGAGTACATGTAATGACATGGACCACTTCACTGGTTAAATTTGTGGATTTCTCTTGATTTAAACATTGCTGGTAACATTTGGGATAATGTAAGTACACAATTCACAAAATTTATAACATTGTTCTAGTGATTTTAGGATATTTTAATGCAAAATATATACAGCCTTTAAATCTAAAAGAGGCAAAGCTATCAATGTATCAGCATCATGCTTGTTCCATTAAGCCATCCAGTTGTTATTGGCGACAAGTCTGCGTTATTAGTCTACATTATTGTTATATATTTCCAAATGAAGAGGATGTTGGGAAATCTCCATCTCTCATCTCTATCTCACAGCAGTCTGTCCGCTGTGGGGGAGCTGTTAAAGATATTTTACCCAAGTAGTCAACTGACGCATCAGAGAAGGAAAACCATTCCAAAAGGGAAGGAATCTTAATATTTTGATTAAGATTATTAAAAGACAACTTCCACTGATGAAAGGTTTACCACAAGACTAGCGATTTGTGCTAACAAACAAACAAACAGGGTCGGTTATTGGTAACATGTTGTGCCTTAGCAGCTCAGATACACCAAGCCTACATGCCAACTTGCCAACATGCCAATCAATGGGATCATGAGGGCTTGTTTCACATTGCTTGACAAGCTGGAGTATATTGTTTCAGCTTTCAGCTTTTGGAGAATGATGACCATTTTGTTTTTGAAGTGCATTAAGTCATTCGCAAAGACTGTGGATGGCAGAGTAGGTGGAGGAGGCATGAGAAAGTTGAAAAGGCTCATGTGGGCTGATGATAGTGTTGAATCTAGAATGGAAGAATGACAACCTTTTTTTTTGTTTTGATATCTGAATAAGGTTTTCTGTCCTGTTACTATGAGTCTCTGGGATCCATGGGCTGATCTTTGGATCTGTTTTGAGACTACAGAACAGAGGGCAAAAAAAAAAAAATACAAAAAACATTGTTTTATGAGAATTTGTATTTCAGAGAACATACAGCAGCTTGACAGGAAAATAGTTGATAGGAAGTGTGATGAGAAATGAAGAGGTGAGGGAAGGGTGTGAGGCAGTCTGAAGTTTTCTTAAATGTAACTATGGATGGGCTGAAGTAAAAGGAAGCAGCCGAGAGGAGTATTAAAGTGATGTTGACTGACAGCCTGTCCCACTGTCTTGGCCATTTGAGAGTACATGCAAACAACAGGAATACACTGGAAAATAACTTGGTGTGAAACAATTTTCACACAGAAATTGTTAGTACATTTCACAAACAATCACAAAGAAACAGTAAGTAACTGAATTAAACGTGAATTCTTTGAAGCAGAAATACTGAAAAAGTATTTTTTGGGTTACACTTCATTTCATTGGTCCACTTTAGACATTCTACCAACTATAAGTAACTTTGCAACTACATGTGAACTAACTCTCTTATTAGAATGTCAGTAGGCAGTTAGGTTAGGGTTAGTAGAATAAGTTGACATGTACTTGCAAAGTTACTTTTAGGCAGTAGAATGTCTGTTGGTGGAGCATCAAAATAAAGAGTTAGCAGATAACAGACAGTTTATACTAATGATTTAGAGTGATTTGAGAGTGTTTGTTTGAAAAGAGATGTGCACAGCATATAAAGCGAAGCATTAGTGATGAAGGGAGGTGTGATAGAAACAGAAGCCACACAAACAATGAGATACAGTACTGTGCGAAACTCTTAAGCACGTTATTATTTTCACCAAAAAAAAGTTAAGCCAATAATTTATAACTTTTGCTGTAGTGTGTCAGTAGGAAATATCAGTTTACATGTCCAAACATTAATTTAGCCATTAATTGTTATAATCCAGTGAGATTTTGGTATGCAGAAGGAGTCTGACAACAGCCGGTAAGATCTGATCTGTGATTTACATAAAGAAACAGAAAAAACTGAGACAGACTAAATCAAGTCTAAATCAATATTAAATCATGTCCAGTAGCATCAGTAGATGTATTTGCACAGCCTTTAACCTGATTCAATCATTGGCGACCGGTTGACAACCACAAAAAGCGTGGTGACTACCGGGCAGTTCAGGAAAGCTCGGAGAGACGGCAACCGGGGCAGAACGGGCCGGCAACCCAATCTGTGTCTTCTGTGAGGGAGACTCCCACAACAAGCTATGATGAGCCTAAAGGAAAAATACCCCCAGAGGGGGTAGAAGTAGCACCCCAACTAGACGGATACAATGGCATTAGAACAAGGCAACGGACAAACGACTACGAGCAAGCAGTGTACATGTGGCAAAGTCTGTAAGAACAAGTGAGGCCTAAAGATCCACCAAGGGGGATGAAGTGTCTGGTGGGGACAGGACCAACACAACGCACAGGTGTTCAACCTGGTGAGACGCAGGAGGAGCCAGGCCCGGAGTCACCCCACAGTGCTCCAACCTCCAAGTGTTGCAAACAATTCCCTCTAGCATCAAGTCTGAGAGGCGGATCAAGTAGCCAGCAGCTAACATGACCTCACTGTGGAACCAGTTTGACATCGATGTCGACCAGATTCTGGAGACCACCACCAGGGGAGATGTCGACAGGAAACTACAAACCATGACAACGATCATCATCAGCATCGCATCCAAACGGTTCGGTAAGGAGTTGAAGGAAGGAGGCTCCAAAGGATCTCACTCAAAGAACCAACGTGAGGTGAGAATCCATTACATCAGACAGGAGATGAAGACCCTGAAGTGACAGTACAGGCAGGCAGGAAATGAGGAGTGCATTGGACTGGCACAGCTGATAAGCATCCTACGAAAGAAGATCAGGATTCTCCGTCGGGCAGAGTGGCACCGGAGGCGCCGCCACGAAAGAGCCTGAAAGCGAGCTACATTCATTGCCAACTCCTCTAAGTTCACTAAGGAGCTGCTAGGACAGAAGCGTAGTGGCCAGGTGGTCTGCTCTCAGGAGGAGATTGATCACCACCTGAAGGAAACATACAGCGACCCAGCGAGAGAGCAAGAGTTGGGGGAGTGCAGCATTCTGATATACCCTCCTGGGCCAAATGTGCAGTTTAACATGTCAGAGCTGCAGCTGAAGGAGGTTCGAGAGGTTGTCAGGAAAGCACAAGGAAGCTCTGCTCCAGGACTAAGCGGCACTTCGTACAAAGTGTACAAGAACTGTCCTAAACTCATGCTGCGCCTGTGGAAGATCCTGAGTGTCTTCTGTGGAAGATTCCTGAACGGTGGAGAGATGCGGAAGGGGTCTGGATTCCGAAGGAGGAGAACTCCAAAGTTCCGCATCATCTCCCTGTTGTGTATTGAAGCCAAGATCTTCTTCAGTGCTGTCTCCAACAGGCTGAGCACCCTCCTCTCACAGAATAGGTTTATCAACACATCAGTCCAGAAGGGTGGAATCGCAGGAATGCCTGGATGGTTGGAACATACAGGAGTGGTAACACAGCTCATCAGAGAGGCCAGAGAGAACAAGGGCAATCTGTCAGTGCTGTGGCTCAATCTGACAAAAGCATAAGGCTCAATACCACACAAGCTTGTGCAGCTCACTCTGACAAAACATCATGTCCCCAGCAGAGTCAGAGACCTCATCACTGACTATTACAACAATTTCAGGATGAGAACCTCTTCAGGAGCAGTGACATCAGGCTGCCATAAGATCGAGATTGGAATCATTACGGGCTGTACCATCTCCGTAATTCTGTTCTCCCTGGCCATGAATATGCTCACAAAGTCGGCTGAACCCGAGTGTAGAGGGCCCAAGACGAAGTCAGCCACTGATCAGAGCATTTGTGGACGACCTCATGGTCACCACAGAATCAGTCCCAGGCTGGAGTGGGCACGGATGGATTTCAAACCAGCCAAGTCAAAATCCATGGTGCTGAGAAGAGGAAAGGTGGATGACAAATCTGGTTCAGCGTCGCAGGTGTAACAATCCCGACCATCACTGAGAAGCCTGTCAAGAGCTTAGACAAGGTGTTTGACAGCACCCTGAGGGACTCCGTATCCATCCAGTCAACCTGCACTGAGCTGGACAGATGGCTGAAGTCAGTGGCCCGGTCTGCATTGCCAGGGAATTTCAAAGCTTGGCTATACCAGCATGGCGTTCTTCCCAGGATCCTATGGTCACTACTCATCTATGAAGTGCCAATCTTGACTGTGGAAACCTTAGAGAGGAAGGTCAGCAGCCACCTCAGAAGATGGCTGGGGCTTCCAAAAAGTCTAAGTAGCAACGCACTCTACGGGCACCGCAACAAACTGCAACTGCCGCTCAAGTCCTTGGAAGAGGAGTTCAAGGTAACGAGAGCTAGGGAAGTGTTGCTATACAGAGACTCAAGGGATCCAAAGGTGTCAACGGCTGGGATTGAAGTGAGGACTGGTTGTAAGTGGAAGGCTGAGGAGGCTGTTCGACAAGCAGAGGCAAGAATACACCACAAAAGGCTGGTGGGGGTAGTAACAAGAGTCAGGGCTGGACTGGGTTCCTTTTCAACTCCCCACATTGACACCATCAAAGGGAAGGAAAAGCGCTGCCTAGTCTAGGAGGAGATGAGAGCACGATGGGAGAACGCGATCGAGAGGAAGGGGACATGGGCGGAGCTGTGGAAGGCAGAACCACAGTGGATCAAGTTTCTCATCCAGGCAGTATACGATGTGCTTCCCAGCCCATCAAACCTTCACATATGGGGTAAGGTGGAGTCACCCACTGTGCTCCAAGCGTGGAAGCCTAGAGCACATTCCGAGTTGCTGCTCAAAGGCACTGGGAGAGGGAAGGTACAGGTGGAGGCGTGACCAGGTGCTGAAGGCCATTGCTGAAGCCATTGCTATAGGAGTCAAATGGGCCAAGCGGTCCCACCCCTCCAAGCAAGCCATTGCCTTCGTCAGAGCTTGAGAGCAGCCAAGACCAGCTGAAAAAACATCTGCAGGTATCCTGGCCACTGCAGGGGACTGGCAGCTGTTGGTGGACTTGGAGCGGCAACTCAAGTTCCCCAACCACGTTGTGACCACCACCTTAAGACCAGATGTCGTTCTCTTTTCTGAGTCCACCAAACAAGTGGTTCTGTTGGAGCTTACAGTCCCTTGGCAAGACCGCCTGGAAGAGGCCTTTGAGAGGAAGCTCGCCAAGTACAAGGGACTGGTCAGTGAGTGTCAACAAGCCGGATGGAGAGCAAGGTGTCTCCTAATAGAGATAGGATGCATGGGCTTTGTAGCCCAATCTCTTTCCAGAGTCTTCAGTTTGTTAGGCATTGATGAAGTGAGGAGGAGAAGAGCCGTCCGCAATACCAATGAAGCGGCAGAGAAAGCCGCAAGATGGCTATGGCTCAAGAGAGGAGATCCAAGGTGGCAGGGTAGCTAGATTTGCCAACTGGACACAAGCTGGGGTCTGATCAGCCACAGCTGGGTCGCCTGGATGAGGGTGTATGATGTTGAAAGACCCGAAACATCCAATGATTTCAGGAACATCACTGAAGATGTGTCCAGTAGCATCAATAGATGTATTTGCACAGACAATCCAGGAGAACTGCGGCAACGTATCCAAGACGCTTGATGAAACCGTAAATCTCACTGGATTATTACAATTAATGGAAAAGGAAAGTTTGGAAATGTAAACAGGTATTTCCCACTGAAACCCTACATCAAAAGATATAAATAACTGGCTTAAAACCATTTTTTGATGAAAATACTAACGTTCCTAAGACTTTTGCACAGTACTGTACATATTGGTGAAATTATCATAATGAAGAAATATATACCATTGTGCCAATTAACACCATGCTGTGTAACTTACAGACATGACAAACTATAAAATCTAAACTCTCTAAACAATGACAAGCTTCAGACGCAATCACACGCAGCGTCTTGGTTACAGTTGTAACCTGAGACATTCTTCTTGTTAATGGTTTTAGGTTACCGTCCCAACACTGAGTGTTCCCACTTGTTTTCCCACTTGTGTTGTAGCCTTTGCTTGCAGATGTCTGTGAATTCCATGAGACCATAGAATGTCACATTTGTGGTTTTGTTTCATCTTTGCAATTCCCTACTTTTTTCTTATTTTAAGTAGTTCTACATCACTACACCATTCATTTCAGTAATACTTTTGAATTTACTCATCATCAAAGTATAGAATGGTATATAATTTTTAGAACTAGCAAATTCATTCATTAAGACATATCTTACTGAGTGGAGTGACATAACATGTCGGGCACTCACACTCTAATGAGGGCAGCTTCTTTCACATCTTTCCTCTAATGTGACATTGCAAACTTCAAAGCTGCCTTCTTCCTGCTTGAAATCAAACTGAGACGAAGTGCAGCACTGATGCCATAGGCATATAAATTAATACAAGCGCAACAACAGTCCTCACAAATATGAAGCAGCTATTTCAAGTGTGTTGTTTTGGAGGGCCCTCTGATCACAGTGTGGTCATGTTTGACATGTTTAGTGTTTTGACTTTAGTGCTCCCAAGACCCAGAAATTAGAACTTACTTTTGTGTTCATGTGCAATAAAATCTGAAACCTGAACAACAAAAGGAAGAAGAGGTCATGTTTACTATCCATGAACAGTCTGATCTCCGAACCAGTGAAATGTGACAGAAACAATCTCCTCCTGCAAATGTAAATAGTGCTCTTTCTTTTCCCATTCCACTCCTCTGGGTATTGTTGCAACCAGTCACAGCATGTTTAAAATCACTTTCTTTGTCAAACCATGAAATAGTTCAGTCATGAAACTCTGGATGGCGCATGCTGATGGGTCCTTTACCTGCAATCTGCTTGCTAACACATCATTTATACATAGCACGAGCTGATTGACCTCTGCATATTTTTCAGCTAGTGAGACTGCTTGCTCAACATTTAAATAGTCTGGTTCAGTGTTTGCTGGTAGTTCTGCTGCGTCTGCACCATTAGACCAAATGTGTTATTCTTCAGATGCCTGGCTAATGTATAAACCAGGGTTGTCCAAACTCGGCCCTGGAGGGCCACTGTCCTGCAGAATTTACAACCAAATGCCTCATCACAGTATTGTGCGTGTTAAATTACTATTAAATTACCTTAAGTTAGTTTTAGGGGTTCTGAAATGTTAAATTTACCAGAATTTCTTTATTTTGTGCTTGTGCCCTGCCCAAAGTTTATTTTCATGGCTGTAATTAATTAATTGAAAATGTCATTTTTTTCTTTTGTTATTTATTTATTTTATTATGTATTTATTTATTTATTTTTCTTTTTTTTCTTTTATTATTTATTTCAAAGGCAGTTGTGGCATAATGGTTAGACAGACAGACTGGTAACCTGAAGGTTGTGGGTTTGATTCTCAAGACTGCCAGGAAATTACTGAGGTGACACTACCTGTCACTACCATCATGTCTCCCATTTTCTACCAAGTTTGTACAATATGTGCAATACGTGCAATCCAAAGTGAAATTCAAGCCCTGTAACACCAACAACATTCATTCGGAACAAATGAGTGAGGGAAGGAGGGTTTGTTTTTAACTGTCGGAGAGATGAGAGAGCGTGAAAGTGCAGCTGGTATCATATTCTGCGGAAAATGAGTATTGGAATCATTTCAGATATGTCAGTGTCGAGTGGCTAGTAGGTGTGACACCGTTACACGCCACTGCTTAAATACACCCGCATTTGGCGGTGATAAAGTCAAGCCCTGTATATATACAGTATGTATATATATATATATATATATTAAAGGTTTTTTAAAAAAGATACATCAGATAAAACAATTAGTACAGTAAAAACAAAAACAGACTGTTTAATAAAGTGTGTAGTGCAATTACAAATGATGGAAAACATTCAGGAAAAATGCCTCGGTTACGACTGTTACCTCGGTTCCCTGAAGAGGGAATGAGACGCTGCGCCGATTGACACTAAGGGAACGCTTCACGTGATGACGTCTTGAAGCACATGTAAAATCAGTCCAATGGTGTGACGGAAGGTCAGAGGTGGGTGACTTCATGAACCAGGAAACTATAAAGCCTGCCCAAAACAGAGCTGGGCTAGCTTCGTAAAAATTTGAAGTAGTCGCTGACAGGCATGTAGGAGATATGGCAATGTGACACAGCGCCTCGTTCCCTCTTCAGGGAACCGAGGTTACAGTCGTAACTGAGGCGTTCCCTTTTGAGGGAACTCGCACTGCGTTGATTGACGCTAAGGGAACGTCTATACCACCGCCACCATATCAACAAGTGTCTGTCCAGTGTGAAATCGCAAGGAGCAGCACTAGGACGAGAGCACCTGGGACCCTAGTGTAGAGTCAAATGTGTGCGAGTCCGAGTTCTGGAAGGGAGGAGGACGAAAGGCCTGCAGCATGATAGATCTAGCCATATTAGTGGGGACCTTTGGAACATAACCTGGTCTAGGATGAAGGAACGCTTTAACCATGCCAGGTGCAAATTCCAAGCATGTGGTTGCAACCGACAGTGTTTGCGAATCTTCTATCCTTTTAATAAAAATAACAATACGTTACATTTATATAGCGCTTTTCTAGGTACTAAAAGCGCTTTTACATAAGGAAGGGGGAATCTCCTCAACCACCACCAATGTGCAGCATCCACCTTGACGATGTGACAGCAGCCGTATTGCGCCAGAACGCCCACCACACACCAGCTTATTGGTGGAGAGGAGACCGAGTGATAGAGCCAATCAGTATATATATATGGGGATGATTAGGAGGCCATGATGGACAGAGGCCAATGGGCAAATTTGGGATTTTTAATGACCACAGAGAGTCAGGACCTCGGTTTAACCCTCTGGGGACGGATCGGACGGTACCGCCCAAAATGGCTTACTTTTACAAATGTGTAATTATCTTAAAAACTATTAATGATAGAGAGGTGCGGTCTTTTTTGCCGTCTTCCTCAGATTCCGCTGAAAACAGTGATAACAAACTTACCCGGCTTGTATACACACTTCCTTGTTGCGCAATACCACTACGTCAAAGGCCAATGAAATCGATGTTGTTTGGCAGATTCACGAGCAACAACCAATGGAAAAATTGCCGATGGAGGAATATTTTTCTTACCCAATCAGAGGAAGGTTACCATGACGTATTCTAGCAAATCGGAGGACTCTGTAGCCTTGCAAGGGGTGATATACTATTACGCAAACAGCGTTGAGTGGCAGAGACGACAGAAAGCGAACTGACGCGGCGTTGAGTATAAACAAGGCTTTACGGAGCCATTACTGGAGAGTGACGAGGAGAAAGCATTGCTTAGAAAATTCTAAGCATTCCTAAGAAAAACACCTGGGACTATTTGTAAATAAAGTTAAAATTTTTCATTCTTCTTTACACATTTTATTTAACAATTACGCATGTCTGTCAAGCAAAGGCTTTGACAAATATATTTTTTGTTCAAAAACTGTTCACTATTTTTGTGTGATGTGGGATTTTCAGAAATAAATGCCAAAAATCGAATTTCCGTTTTTGAAATTCTCTAGTTTATTGTACATTTTCACTCATACTTCCTTTATAAACATATTACATGCGTGCCTATGTTAGCTTAGGGTCTTCTGCATCCATAGATACCAAACACATAGTGTTCCATCTCCATTACATATAGTTTATAACCCCAAATGTAAAAATAGAGAAAACGGACCAAAAAGAGCTTAGTCCCCAGAGGGTTAACGTTTCATCCGAAGGACGGTGCTCTTTGACAGTATAGTGTCTCCGTCACTGTACTGGGGCGTTAGGACCCACACAGACCACAGGGTGAGCACCCCTTTTGCTGGCCTCACTAACACCTAATCCAGCAACAACCTAGTTTTCCCAGGAGGTCTCCCATCCAGGTACTAATCAGGCTCAGCCCTGCTTAGCTTCAGTGGGCAACCAGTCTTGGGCTACAGGGTGCTATGGCTGCTTAAGAGACGTGATAGCGAGGAGGAACAAAGCTTTTAGGGTCAGGAGCTTAGCCGGAGCCTCCTCCAGTGACTCGAAGGGAGCCAGGGAAAGGCCTTGAAGGACAATGGCCAGATCCCATGTCTGCACCCTGGTACAAGCTGCAGGCCTCAGCCTCAGAGTACCACGGAGGAAACGAGATACCAACAAATCTTTACCCAAAGACATTCCACCCAAAGGAATGTGGTAAGCACCTATGGCTGCCACATAAACATTCAAAGTGGATGGGGATAGACCTGCAGTGAACCACTCCTGCAGGAATTCTAACACTGTACCAACCGGGCAGTTAGGGTCCAACTGACGGTCTCTACACCATGAAGTGAAAACTCTCCACTTTAAGGCATAAAGTTTCCTCATGGAGGGAGCTCTGGAATGTAGAATGGTTTCTACAACCTCAGTTGAGAGACCTGTCCCTATGAGCTGGGCCCCCTCAGAGGCCAAGCCCGTAGGCAAACCTGATCCCTGCAAACTCTTTCCAGAACTCCTGTGAGCAGAGCGATCGGGGGAAATGCATACAAACGTAGCCTCGGACAGGAACCAAGGTTTCTTCCACATAACCAGGGCGCGTAAGCATCACCGTGTAACCCTGATCATGCGAAAGGTGTTGCCCCTCGAATCAACCAATCGTCGATGTAGCTTATGATGCGAATACCCTGCAGGCGCAAAGGCACCAGAGCTGCATCTATGCATTTCGTGAAAGTGTGGGGTGATGGAGCTAGGCCGAATGGAAGAACTCGATATTGGTAAGCTTTGCCCCCGAAAGTCGAACCTCAGGAACTTCCTGTGATATGGAAGGATGGATATATGGAAGTATGCGTCCTTGAGATCTTTCGTGACAAACCAGTCCTCGGATCTGATCTGTGGCACGATTTGTCTCAGTGTTAACATTTTGAACTTTAGTTGCATGACTGAATCATTTAGCTCTCGAAGATCCAAAAATGGGACGCAACCCCCATCCTTCTTTGAAACTATGAAATATGAAACTATGAAATACTGGCTGTAGAACCCGATTTTCCTGTTGGAGGGAGGTACATGTTCTATGGCCCCTTTCTCTAATAGGGTTTCCACTTCTTGTTCCGTTACCAGAACCTGCTCGGGGCCCACCCCTGTAGACAGGACCCCCATAAACCTGGGCAGGCGAGACCCGAACTGTATTTGATACCCTTTTTCTATGGTCTGCAGGACCCAACAAGAAACATTTGGCAGTAGCTTCCATATATAACCCTCTCGAGACTGGCTTCTGGTTTTTGTTGTGCAATCAGCCCGACGCCCTGTAACGGCGAACTGGCAGGGAACGATCAAACTGACTGCTCTGTAGCCCTCCTCGGAGGGGGTGGTCCTTGAGATATGTGCTCGCCGGAAACACTGCACCCTGAAGCACACGAGGTGGTAGGATTGGCAGAACGGTCCCCTGAGGGCACCGAAGGGAGATGGGCACCGTATAATGAGGTGTTGACCGCTGCGCTTCAGGGGGGACTGCGGTCATTGGCCTGAGCCCTCGGGCGTCAGGACCTCTTCCCTGCAGCCTTATTAGAGAAAATGACGGCCCTTATATCCGTCTTACCCTTCGAAGACTACGGGTGGGAGTGCCCTCCCTGTCCCCAGCCTTTCTGTGGGGGAGCACGGGAGGCAACGCTTTGCTTATGGCACGGTGTGAAGAGCTGGCTTTTGAAGTTTGGGGCTGCTCCCGCTCAGCAACACCGGAGACATGAGAGCGACGGGAAAGGAGCTTCTGGAAAACAGCCGCCTGCTTGGCTGCCTCCTGGAACCTCTCGCCGACTGAATTTACAGCATCGCCGAAGAGGCCAGAAGGTGACGGGGTGCATCCATAAGAAAATTCTTGATCTTTTCTTTTATATTACTCAGATTGAGCCACAGATGCCTCTCAGTGGCCACCAGGGCTGCCATAGAGCGGCCAATGGATTTAGCCATCTCCTTGGTGGCCCTGAGAGATAAATCTGTTCGCAAACTACGTCAGGGCCAATTCCCCCGCCCTCATCCATGTCTCCTAACAATTCAGCTTAGTAGGCCTGCAATAGCGACATTGTGAGGAAGGCATGTTGCAGCCTGACCAACGGCTTGATAAGCTTTACCCACTAGTAATGATGTGGTTCTGACTGGTTTAGTGGGTAATGTCGGGGCCTTTAGGGAAGAAGCCGCTTGGGGGGAGAGATAGCACGCAAGTGTCTCTTCCACTTTTGACATCTCCCCATAACCGTGCTCTTTATAGTTAGATATAGAGGAATAATTGGATTTTTGTGCACTAAACACTCTATACGAAACCTGTTTCTCCCACGATCTCGACACCTCGTTGTGGAGATCAGGGAAAAACAGTAGGCCCTGGCGTTGAAGTTGTGACCGTGGTGGTAGGAAGCATTAGTCCAGTTTACTTTTGAAACGAACGTCCTGTTTATCTGCTGGCCAGTCAATATTCAGTCTTTCAACCGCTCTTGTCACAACCTCAACCAGCTCTTCAAATGCTTGAGACTGATGTAGCGAATCCTCAGAATCTCTTGCATCGACACTGACAACGTCCAGTTTCTCAGAACTAGATAGTTGCAGTGTTTGTGCCTCAATAGGGGCGGAAGGAACAGCAGCGCGTGCTTCCAAACCCTGAGAGAAGGCACTAGATCTATCAGGTGAAGGCAGAGATAAGGCTGGGCCCATCTCTAACCCCGGTGATAAATCCATTTGCGAACCCCATGCCTGTGATCGCCACTATGCCTCTGCAGCAGCGGGACCAGAGCCCTGGGGAATGTGAGCCTAAGCGTCCTCGCTAAAGAACGCCAGGCAGGATCGTAGTGTCCGCATTGGAAGCACATCACAGTGCTCACAGCCAGCACCCTCAAGCGCTGACTGTGCATGATCCTCACCCAAACAAGCTACACAAAGAATGTGTGTCTCCCCACCCGTTAAATAATACAGGCAGGCATTGCTCGCCATGACTATATATATATATATATATATATATATATATATATATATATATATATATATATATATATATATATATATATATATATATAAATCAGATTTAAAGACAAAGCAACACCAAATAGACAAGGACAGTTTCACATTGAGCGCTACTGAAGACATTTATACTTTATAGTTTCCTGGTTCATGACGTTACCCGCCTCTTACGTTCCGTCACACCATTGAACTGATTTTGCATGTGCTTCAAGACGTCATCACGCGAAGCATTCCCTTAGTGTCAATCAAAGCAGTGCAAGTTCCCTTTAAAGGGAAATTATTTTTCAGTCTTGTGTTAGAGAGTAAATTGTCCTGTGTGCAGGGTGAGTGGGATCTCGGACAATTTTTGAAGTTCTGCTCCGACATCTGGATAAAAATATCCTCAACTAATAATGGTAACTGTGTGACGATGATATTTTGTGCCATTTTGGTAACTCGTTGCAGAGCCCTCTGTTCCTCTCTTGTACAACAACCGTACCAAGATGTGATGCAATATGTTAGTACACTCTCCACTGCACATCGATAAAAGCAAGGCAATCTTGCTTTCTTTAATCCCCTCAGAAAACAAATATGTTGTTGTGCTTTTTCAATGACAGTGTAGGTGTGTGTAGTCCAAGAAAAATCCTCCGTAATGTTCAACCCCAAGAATTTAAAACAGGGGACTCTCTCCACAGTCACTCCATGTATGAACACAGGACTCAGATAAAATTTCCTTGTTTTCCTAAAATTCACCACTATCTCTTATATATATATATATATATATATATATATATATATATATATATATATAATTTTTTTTTTTTTTTTGGCCTAAATAGATGAACTGAATAAATTCAAATTCTTGAGACTTCAAGCAGAGGTGTCAGAGGTGTCCCTTATTGAATAACTAACCACATTTTACCCAAATTTCTGCACAATCTTTACAAAACTTTGGGACATAACATTTACTTTGTTTCTATCATAAAGTCAGGCCATTTTCTAAAAGAATGTCCTTATCTTTGACATCTATTGTTCTGTTGAGTTGTGACTGAGCTGATTAAACCGGAAGGCTGTGAGTCCCGTTAAGTCTGCAGGCATTGTCTGCTCTTTGGATGTGTCGGTGTAAAGATGCATTGGTCAGATGACGCATTGCTGATAAAGCCACAGGTCCGTGATTCCTCCTTCAGAGAAAAGCTGTCGCACACATAAAATCTGAACAGGAGATTTTTTCAAAGCTCTGCAGATCTGGCCTGTCAAACAGGGTGAGCCACGGTGCCCGACTGTCCGGGCAAAGGCTTCACACCAGCAATCCTGCAAAATGTGTCGGATTCTTTTTCTAGCAAGCAGCGAGTTCAAACAATTTTTTTAAAGGTGGTTTTCTTTTTTTCTTTTCAATGTCTCAAATAATAATTGGTTACCAGTGGATTTCTACATTTCTGGAATGTGGTGGAGTTAAACGTAATATATTATGCTTTAAGTTTCCCAAAATGAAAATAATTTGGACAACTTTAAAGACTGAACAGTGAACAGAATAGAAGACCAGATAAACCTCCAGGCCACAGTGATTTGTAATGAAGAATTTCACCTTGACCCACAACCCAGAGAGACCAGAATGATTTAGCCACATCCCATTAACACATCAAAGACAGTTAGAAAATGAACAACATTTTGGGTCACTGCCACTTCAGTAACATGGTAAAAATACTTCGCTCATCAGTCACTTCCACAGAGTCTTTGACCTATAGTAATGCTTTTTAATTATAACCATCAATGAAAATGGACATTGGACAAACGTGACTTGATTGTGAACATGGTTGACATTCATTCTATAAGCAATTGTACTATAAAAACTTTAGGTTACCATGTCCATTAAAATAGAAGCTTAATTTCCATTACAGGAAATGTTTCAAAGGTGCATCTGCTGCCTTCATTATTAGTGAATTGCATCTCTGCAAACCCTTAAAACAGAGATATATTAGAGATATTGTTTCTAAGAAGAAACAGAAAGAATTTCATAGACACGAAGCTCAAGTGGTTTATGAGATAGAACGGCACTGTGTCATTTCTTTTTTTTTTTTAATTACTATGTACTATATATATATATATAATTTTCCTTAAATCTCAGTGTTACAGCTCTGATTCAGTGGGAAGGTGTGGACATTTTATTTATGAATCCGGTGTGAACAAAGTAAATGTTCTTTGCTTGGAAAACAGATGGTTTATGGTATTTTATTGAGGTACTCTGAGTTTTTATTGCTACAGTTTTTATTGTTTTTATTGGTACAGTAGTTTTTTTTTAATTAAAGTCAACATGAAACCGTTCTTTGCACTATGTACTATATGTATTCTACAGTGCAAATAGCAGATACTATTTGTACCTCAGTGTATTGTAGTATATTATAAAATAGTGTGCAATTATAACATCATATTCAGTGTTAATGATTGTATTTATTAAAATCATAAATGGATGCTGATTTTGTAAAATGTGTATTAGTTATCCAAAGACGCTTGATGAAGGCAATCTCACGAAATAGTCTTTAATCAGAAACTAGGACTGAAATGTGACAGTAAGTGCATATGAAGTGTGGTATTTGGGACAGGGCCCATATTTCTCAGATGTGATGTTGTAATTCTGTTATTTATAATATATATATATATATATATATATATATATATATATATATATATATATATATTAGGGCTTGCACAGACTAGTCGAGTAATCGAGAGATCGACTACTTCAACCATTAGTTGGCGCTGTCGTAAACAATCGACTACTCGAGCGTGCATTAACCATAAATGAATTAAAAATGGCGAATGTCACCAGCAGACACCACACATCAGTATTTCATCAAGATGACAAACATATTGTAAGTTGACAACTCTGATATTCACATATCACAACTAAAAACGCACGGAAAGCGTGCATGGAAACTTTCTCCTTTCCACAAGTGCGTGCGCTCCCATGGCGTCTGTCGTTGCTATGCAACCATGAATTGCGCTCTCCATGGTGACGAGGAAGTATCAGCAAAGGATTAAGGATTTATAGGCCTTGCATTAGCTTTACTACTAGATATATATGTGGTGATGCGATCAATCCTTATAGTGATTAGGGGCGGATACGGCACGTTCAAGGGACATAAAAGGAGATGAGGTTGACATCATTAAGCGCGTCTTTCTGGGTCCTGGGAGTGACGTCATTTCTTGTGCGCCGTGTTTATGTCCAGGAGGTAAGAGCTACTGGTGGCAAGTCTCATTATGAATGTTTGGTGTGGAAGGGTAATTTGACACTCATGTGATTTACAGTGTGTGGCTGAGGAGTACTTTAGACCCGTCGAACTAGTATTTATTAATGTGAGGCCATAATTGGCACGCCATCAAGTGCACTGGCCGGGGCGAGTTACAATACGCAGGTATGTTAAGCTTATTTTAACGTTAGGTTCACGAGACGGTGATTTCTTAAATTGAAATGTGTATTATATTTTTACAGTGACACGGGGGCCAGGAGGTGTTGCAGCAGGCTTTGTGGGCGCTGTTAGGCTTTATGCGACCCATTTGATGGTCCTGTGAGGATTACCTGCATCTGGTAGTCATTCGAACTGGAGCGCTTCCGAACTGAGTTGTATTCTCCTCTGCAAGCTGTCTTCGACCATTCCTCTGCCTTTTATTGGAACGAGGCATCGACCGCGTCGATCTGTACCTTTCACTCTAACTACCGGACGATCTCATTTCAGCGAACGAGGGTCTCCTTGACGACCGTAACGACGCATTTGTTGCCGATCTGTACTGTATATTTATTCTAACTTTTGGACGATCTCATTCCAGCGAACGAGGGTCTCTTTGACAACCATAACGACGCATTTGTTGCCGATCTGTACTGTATATTTATTCTAATTGTTTGACGATCTCATTCCAGTGCACGAGGGTCTCCTTGACGACCGTGACGACGCATTTGTTGCCAATCTGTACTGTATATTTATTCTAATTGTTTGATTGTCTCATTTTTAGCGAACGAGGGTCTCCTTGACGACCGGATCGATAGTGCGTTCACAGCCTTTGGTGACGCTTCTAAATTTAGTCTTTAATATAATTGACATTCAGACCTGAGTACAGTGGCGAGAAGCTACTAGTTTTGTCGCTACTACTGTGTTTCATTGTGAAGATTATGTCACTGTGGATGTTGCTTGTAAATGTGTTTTGAGTATTGTGTTGTGCTGACAAGAGTTCACCAGTGTCAGCCAGTGAATATTGTGACAAACTGATTCCTTCTGGCAACATGTGATGAGTGTTTAATTGACAGACCATTACGTGGAATGTGTATTTGTTTGGTTGTATCTCATACTGCTTTCTCTTCTACTCAGAATTGGGATTCCAGTATTAGCCAGAGTCCTCTGTGTGTGGTGGTGGTTCGGCTATCGGTCTGCAGTGTTCACAGCGGGTGATTTGGTGTTGTGTGGTGAGAGCACGAGTAGTTGCTGTGTTTATTGGACAGGCAAGATGAATCCCCCAGTTCTGAAGTGGTAGTGTTTGTGTGTGTGTGTGTGTCTGTCTGTGTAACGTGTTTTTATGATTGATGCGTTCCGTTTGCTGTTTGCATATTAAAAGATACCAGTTGCATTTTATTGTATGTATTGAAGAATAAAATCTGTGAAGCGATTATCCTTGTCTGATACCTGACTCAGCCACTACGAATCTGTGTCTTTGCAAATTATCTGTGGGTCCCCGGCCAATTTCCGGGGTGGCGTAGTCGGTTTAGTGCCATAACTGGCCTTGTAGTAAACTCCTGATCGCAAGCTGCCACACTTGGCGTATAGTCGGCAGGGTGTTGTGGCTGTTGTACAGATTCAGACATTGTGATATTGTTTCTTTTCTCTTTGTGTATTTTTCTTGTTTAGTTGTGACAATACAGTAGAGTTTCGCCCGGTAAGTACCCCTTATAGTATTTGGCTATGGAGGCTGAATTACAGGAAATGAGAGATCTTGTGGCCCAGTTGAAGGCTGATAATGAGCGACTGCGACAGGAACGGGTGCCGGTTGAGCTGCCTGATCCTGGTGCAGGCTCTAGTAGTGCGTCACGGCCAGCAACGCCTAGTTTTGCTGAATCCAATGTTGGTACCGTTGAACGTTTCGTGTTTATTCCCCGAGAACGGCGTTGTCCAAAATTCAATGGTAGGTCCGGTATAGGCATTGAGGGATGGGTCGAAGAAGCTGAGGCGTGTATGCGTATGCGGAACATGACAATTGCTGAAAGGGCGTTCTTTTTGTTCGATCATCTTGAAGGAGAGGCTCGAGACGAAATTAAATATAGACCTAGTATGGATAAAGATGACCCTGAAAAAATTATTTCAGCACTGCGTGAGCTATATGGGTGTGCAGAATCCTACGTTGCACTTCAAGAGGTTTTTTACTCGCGGCGACAATTGGAGGGGGAAACATTACAAGAGTTCTCCCTGGCACTGTTGGGTCTCTTTGATAGACTTAAACAACAGTCACCGCATGTCATTTCAAATGCAGATGTAATTGTAAGGGACCAATTTATTGAATGCGTATTAGACAATGCGTTACGTAGGGAGCTGAAGCAATTAGTTCGGCGTCAGCCTGCTGCAACACTGTTGGAGGTGCGAGGGGAAGCTATCCGCTGGGAACGAGAGGGAATGCCAGGCAGTGCAAGGGGGCGAAGTCAATCTGTTCCTCTCGTGCATGGGATTCAATGTGGGGTTCAAGGCAATACTGGGTTGAGTCCTAGGCGTGGGGAGCGTTTGTCGGAATTGGGTGAATTGCGGGAAATGCTGAATCAGCAGCAAAAGCAACTTGACCAGCTTACTCAAATGTTTGCCAGTAGCCAAAGTCCCCAGTTTGGTGGTCGTTCGCCCCGTTCCGCTTCTGTGATTTGCCGACGGTGTCAGCAGCCCGGTCATTTCGCACGGGAGTGTAATTGGCAACCTCGTTCTCCTGGTACTCCAGTCCATCCTCGTGCTGATTTTTCATCTAGCAACACAAGGCCAGTTAGGCCCAGTTTCCCTAATCAGCCGGGAAACTAGTTCCCACCGGGCTACAGAGCCACAGTCCGGTTGGGGGTATGTATGGCTCCCGTGTTTTCCATAAGGGCGTATCAGTGTCTCGTTTAGTCTCCTCATGCCCACACCTCGTTGTTACGATTGGGGGTGTCTCAGTACCCTGTTTGATCGATACTGGTTCCATGGTGTCGACAATTACAGAGAGCTGTTTTAGGTCACGGTTCGAACCATGGGGCCAGGATCGTTTGCAGTCATGCCACTGGTTACAGCTCAGAGCAGCCAATGGACTGGAAATCCCTTATATTGGGTACATAGAATTAGACATTGAACTGTGTGGTCGCATGGTATCAGAGTGTGGAATACTGGTGGTTCGTGATCCTCCCGGCAGCAGCTCTAGCACTCCTGGCATTCTGGGAATGAATGTTCTTAATCGCTGCTACCGTGAGCTATTCGGGCAGTACGGACCCACCTTATTTGAGTTACCATTTGTGACGCAGGAGGTGGAATTGTCTCAAGCCTTTCAAACCTGTCAACAGGTAGACGGCGTTCTCATAGGCGGAGGTAACGTAAAAGTCCGTGGTCGCCGAGTGTGTCGTGTTCCAGGCGGCACTTTGAAATTCGTCACTGCAACGTGTTCATCCGTTTTTGGTGGTAAGACCGTGTTATTTGAGCCCCTTGAGACCGGGTTGCCTGTTGGTTTGTTGGCCTCCCCGTCTCTAGTGTATGTGCGTGGTGGTACGGTTTTGGTGCCCATCGTTAACGTTGGTGTTCTCGACGCTGTTTTATATCCCACAACTATCCTTGGGAAGCTGCGGGAAGTGTATTTTGTAGATCTACCTGTTGGGCTGTCTGAGGTTTCAGGTGTGAACGACTGTATAGCAACCTGCGATAGCATTGTTGCATCAGGGGCAGAGCGCGTTGAAAGTGTAGAACTACTAGGGTTGTCTGACGAGGAGCAGGTACAGGTAAGAGCTCTTCTTCAGGAATTCCAGAGTGTGTTTTCCACTGGTGAGGGAGACCTGGGTTGCACGGACCTCTTGTCTCACGAAATTCCTTTAATGGATGAGACTCCAGTCCGACAACGTTATAGACGAATCCCTCCGTCCGAGTATGAGTTAGTTAAGACTCATATTAGCCAGCTTTTAGAGACGCAGGTGAT
The DNA here is from genome assembly GCA_026230005.1 of Gila orcuttii. Classification (NCBI taxonomy): domain Eukaryota; kingdom Metazoa; phylum Chordata; class Actinopteri; order Cypriniformes; family Leuciscidae; genus Gila; species Gila orcuttii. The sequence goes on from JAPDVR010000016.1 coordinate 36,403,587, forward strand.
TCGAGAAAGTTGCAGCCCATATGCTTCCCCACTAGTCTTGGTCAAGAAGAAGGACGGTAGCCTACGCATGTGCGTAGACTACCGTCAGCTCAATGCAAAGACTCGAAGGGACTCCTTCCCGCTCCCTCGAATTGAAGAGACATTAGATTCTTTAACAGGGGCTCGCTGGTTCACCACGTTAGATCTGGCCAGCGGGTACAATCAAGTCCCTGTTGCTGAATCTGATCGTCATAGAACAGCTTTTTGTACCCCCTTCGGGCTATATGAATGGAACCGTATGCCCTTTGGCCTGTGCAATGCTCCAGGCACCTTCCAACGTTTGATGGAGCGGCTCTTTGGCGACCAGCGACACCAGTCTGTCTTATTGTATCTTGACGACATTATTGTGTACTCCTCATCCGTGCAACACCATCTGCAGAGATTGAGGATGGTGCTGGGTCGCTTACGAGCCGCTGGCCTCAAGGTCAAGTTGGAAAAGTGTGCATTTTTTAGGGAAAAGGTGCAGTACTTGGGACACGTAATATCGTCCCAGGGGGTAGCGACAGACCCAGGTAAGGTTGAGGCTGTGGCTCAGTGGCCATGTCCCAAAACTGTGTCAGAGCTGCGGACGTTTCTTGGCTTTGTTAGCTACTATAGGCGGTTTGTAGAAGGATTTGCCCAGGTAGCAGCTCCATTACATCAGCTAGTGACCAAGGCAGGTGGAGGGAAAATGAGCAGTCGGAGACAGGAATTGGCAGCGTTGTGGTCCGAACAGTGTGAGCAAGCATTTCGTACCTTGAAGCAGAAGCTTACTACTGCACCGGTCCTTGCATATGCCGACTTTAAGCTTCCATTTATCTTGGAGATTGATGCCAGTCATGTAGGATTAGGTGCAGTGCTTTCCCAAGAGGTTGATGGTAAGGTGAGGCCAGTGGCTTACGCTAGCCGAGGTCTTCGGCTAGCGGAGCGTAATACTGCCACATACAGTTCCATGCGGCTCGAATTTTTGGCCTTAAAATGGGCCATGGCCGAAAAATTTCGTGAATACCTGTTGGGACATCGATGCATTGTACGCACAGACAATAATCCGCTCAGTCACCTGGCTACTGCAAAATTGGGCGCCACAGAACAGCGGTGGGCGGCCGAACTAGCGGCCTTTGATTTTGAGGTGCAGTATCGGTCAGGTAGGTCTAATCGGAATGCGGATGCATTATCGCGCTTGCCTTCTGGGGGACAGCCCATGGAAGAGAGTAGTCAGTTGGGAACAGTAGTTCCTGAATTATTGAGGCGTGTGCCTGTTGTGGATCCGATGGGACCCACCACTGTAAGAGCAGTGCAGGCCATGCCAAGTCGATCTGGGCCAGAACTAGTGGTGCTGCAGGAGGAAGATCCCACTATTGGTGCAGCTCTTAAGTATTGGCGCCAAGGGCGAGGCCCTGGGCCCAATGAGCGACGATTGCTGCCTAAGTTGGTGTTGGTATTACTTCGGCAGTGGGACCGTTTGGAGGAACAGGAGGGCCTGTTACATCGAAGGGTTTGTCGTTCGGATGGCGGCGACGAGGTGCTGCAGCTTGTGCTGCCTGCTGTGTTACAGCCTGAGGTACTGACCCAGTTACATCAGTGCCATGGGCATCAAGGCACTGAACGCACACTGGAGTTGGTGCGACAACGGTGCTACTGGCCAGGGATGTCGGCCGATGTAGCCCAGTGGGTACAGCAATGCGAGCGGTGCCAGCAGGCTAAGGAGGCTGCACCAGTTGCTCGGAGTTATATGGCACACCTACTTGCCTCCCGCCCGAATGAGATAGTGGCCCTTGATTTCACGGTCTTGGAGCCCTCTCACTCGGGGCAAGAAAACGTCCTGGTAATGACGGACGTATTCAGTAAGTTTACAGTGGCAGTCCCTACTCGAGATCAGCGGGCGGAAACTGTGGCCCGTGCCTTGGTGGAAGAGTGGTTCTATAAGCTTGGGGTCCCAGGGCGGATTCATTCCGATCAGGGCCGCAATTTTGAATCCCGTCTCATTCAGCAGCTGTGTAGCCTTTACCAGGTGGGTAAGTCCCGCACAACTCCATACCATCCAGCCGGTAACGGCCAGTGCGAACGGTTCAACCGTACATTACATAATTTATTGCGGACACTGCCTACCGGAAGAAAGAGGGACTGGGCTTCCTGTTTGTCCCAGGTGTTGTTTTGTTACAACACTACTCCCCACCAAGCCACTGGAGAATCTCCTTATTACTTAATGTTTGGACAGGAGGCTAGGCTCCCTGTGGATTTTTTGCTTGGACGTGTGCAGGAGCCAGTGGCCGGTGGAGTGCACCATTGGGTGGAAGAGCATCAGGCCCGGCTCCAAGTGGCCTTTGAGGGTGCCCGTGACCGGCTGCAAGTGGCAGCCCAACATCGGAAGGCCAAGTATGATCAACGGGTAAGGGAGAAGCCGCTGTCTGAGGGCCAATTGGTCTATCTGCGAGAGCATGGATTCTTGGGACGGCATAAGATCCAGGACCTATGGAGCTCGACGGTATACCAGGTAGTTCGGGCTCCACGAGATGGTGGGTCAGTGTACACGGTGGCCCCAGTACATGACCTCAGTAAGGTCCGTCAGGTGCACCGGATGTCCCTAAAATCCCGTATTCAAGGTAATCCGATACCAACAGAGTCTCTTGGGGATCGGGCAGAATTATCAGCACCCCTGGAAATGGAGAATGAATCCGAGGAAGGGGACTTGGCTTATGTGGTGGGAGTGGCCCCACCGGTCAGTCAAGGGGGTGCAGCGGTGAGTAGAGCTCCTTCAGAGGCAAGGGTCCGTCCCACCTCTGGATTTGAAGAATCAGGCAGTAGGCCTATAGTGGGAGTAAGTGGGGGTGGTGCAAGCTCACAGCCAGCGTCAGGATCCGTCATTCTTGGACCACCTAACGAGTCTGGAAGGGCCACAAGGCGAACTGTACGGGTTGGGGCAGGGCAACACTCCAACGTGCACCACTTGCCACGAGCTGTAGGAAGTGAAGCTTGTCAAAATTCCATGTCTACCTTAGGGTTTAATTCTGTGGTTACCTGGTTTAGACCTTGGGATCAGTAGAGGTGTTCATCGTCGGGACTACGATGACTAATGAGGGGGTAGATTGTGGTGATGCGATCAATCCTTATAGTGATTAGGGGCGGATACGGCACGTTCAAGGGACATAAAAGGAGATGAGGTTGACATCATTAAGCGCGTCTTTCTGGGTCCTGGGAGTGACGTCATTTCTTGTGCGCCGTGTTTATGTCCAGGAGGTAAGAGCTACTGGTGGCAAGTCTCATTATGAATGTTTGGTGTGGAAGGGTAATTTGACACTCATGTGATTTACAGTGTGTGGCTGAGGAGTACTTTAGACCCGTCGAACTAGTATTTATTAATGTGAGGCCATAATTGGCACGCCATCAAGTGCACTGGCCGGGGCGAGTTACAATACGCAGGTATGTTAAGCTTATTTTAACGTTAGGTTCACGAGACGGTGATTTCTTAAATTGAAATGTGTATTATATTTTTACAGTGACACGGGGGCCAGGAGGTGTTGCAGCAGGCTTTGTGGGCGCTGTTAGGCTTTATGCGACCCATTTGATGGTCCTGTGAGGATTACCTGCATCTGGTAGTCATTCGAACTGGAGCGCTTCCGAACTGAGTTGTATTCTCCTCTGCAAGCTGTCTTCGACCATTCCTCTGCCTTTTATTGGAACGAGGCATCGACCGCGTCGATCTGTACCTTTCACTCTAACTACCGGACGATCTCATTTCAGCGAACGAGGGTCTCCTTGACGACCGTAACGACGCATTTGTTGCCGATCTGTACTGTATATTTATTCTAACTTTTGGACGATCTCATTCCAGCGAACGAGGGTCTCTTTGACAACCATAACGACGCATTTGTTGCCGATCTGTACTGTATATTTATTCTAATTGTTTGACGATCTCATTCCAGTGCACGAGGGTCTCCTTGACGACCGTGACGACGCATTTGTTGCCAATCTGTACTGTATATTTATTCTAATTGTTTGATTGTCTCATTTTTAGCGAACGAGGGTCTCCTTGACGACCGGATCGATAGTGCGTTCACAGCCTTTGGTGACGCTTCTAAATTTAGTCTTTAATATAATTGACATTCAGACCTGAGTACAGTGGCGAGAAGCTACTAGTTTTGTCGCTACTACTGTGTTTCATTGTGAAGATTATGTCACTGTGGATGTTGCTTGTAAATGTGTTTTGAGTATTGTGTTGTGCTGACAAGAGTTCACCAGTGTCAGCCAGTGAATATTGTGACAAACTGATTCCTTCTGGCAACATGTGATGAGTGTTTAATTGACAGACCATTACGTGGAATGTGTATTTGTTTGGTTGTATCTCATACTGCTTTCTCTTCTACTCAGAATTGGGATTCCAGTATTAGCCAGAGTCCTCTGTGTGTGGTGGTGGTTCGGCTATCGGTCTGCAGTGTTCACAGCGGGTGATTTGGTGTTGTGTGGTGAGAGCACGAGTAGTTGCTGTGTTTATTGGACAGGCAAGATGAATCCCCCAGTTCTGAAGTGGTAGTGTTTGTGTGTGTGTGTGTGTCTGTCTGTGTAACGTGTTTTTATGATTGATGCGTTCCGTTTGCTGTTTGCATATTAAAAGATACCAGTTGCATTTTATTGTATGTATTGAAGAATAAAATCTGTGAAGCGATTATCCTTGTCTGATACCTGACTCAGCCACTACGAATCTGTGTCTTTGCAAATTATCTGTGGGTCCCCGGCCAATTTCCGGGGTGGCGTAGTCGGTTTAGTGCCATAACTGGCCTTGTAGTAAACTCCTGATCGCAAGCTGCCACACTTGGCGTATAGTCGGCAGGGTGTTGTGGCTGTTGTACAGATTCAGACATTGTGATATTGTTTCTTTTCTCTTTGTGTATTTTTCTTGTTTAGTTGTGACAATACAGTAGAGTTTCGCCCGGTAAGTACCCCTTATAGTATTTGGCTATGGAGGCTGAATTACAGGAAATGAGAGATCTTGTGGCCCAGTTGAAGGCTGATAATGAGCGACTGCGACAGGAACGGGTGCCGGTTGAGCTGCCTGATCCTGGTGCAGGCTCTAGTAGTGCGTCACGGCCAGCAACGCCTAGTTTTGCTGAATCCAATGTTGGTACCGTTGAACGTTTCGTGTTTATTCCCCGAGAACGGCGTTGTCCAAAATTCAATGGTAGGTCCGGTATAGGCATTGAGGGATGGGTCGAAGAAGCTGAGGCGTGTATGCGTATGCGGAACATGACAATTGCTGAAAGGGCGTTCTTTTTGTTCGATCATCTTGAAGGAGAGGCTCGAGACGAAATTAAATATAGACCTAGTATGGATAAAGATGACCCTGAAAAAATTATTTCAGCACTGCGTGAGCTATATGGGTGTGCAGAATCCTACGTTGCACTTCAAGAGGTTTTTTACTCGCGGCGACAATTGGAGGGGGAAACATTACAAGAGTTCTCCCTGGCACTGTTGGGTCTCTTTGATAGACTTAAACAACAGTCACCGCATGTCATTTCAAATGCAGATGTAATTGTAAGGGACCAATTTATTGAATGCGTATTAGACAATGCGTTACGTAGGGAGCTGAAGCAATTAGTTCGGCGTCAGCCTGCTGCAACACTGTTGGAGGTGCGAGGGGAAGCTATCCGCTGGGAACGAGAGGGAATGCCAGGCAGTGCAAGGGGGCGAAGTCAATCTGTTCCTCTCGTGCATGGGATTCAATGTGGGGTTCAAGGCAATACTGGGTTGAGTCCTAGGCGTGGGGAGCGTTTGTCGGAATTGGGTGAATTGCGGGAAATGCTGAATCAGCAGCAAAAGCAACTTGACCAGCTTACTCAAATGTTTGCCAGTAGCCAAAGTCCCCAGTTTGGTGGTCGTTCGCCCCGTTCCGCTTCTGTGATTTGCCGACGGTGTCAGCAGCCCGGTCATTTCGCACGGGAGTGTAATTGGCAACCTCGTTCTCCTGGTACTCCAGTCCATCCTCGTGCTGATTTTTCATCTAGCAACACAAGGCCAGTTAGGCCCAGTTTCCCTAATCAGCCGGGAAACTAGTTCCCACCGGGCTACAGAGCCACAGTCCGGTTGGGGGTATGTATGGCTCCCGTGTTTTCCATAAGGGCGTATCAGTGTCTCGTTTAGTCTCCTCATGCCCACACCTCGTTGTTACGATTGGGGGTGTCTCAGTACCCTGTTTGATCGATACTGGTTCCATGGTGTCGACAATTACAGAGAGCTGTTTTAGGTCACGGTTCGAACCATGGGGCCAGGATCGTTTGCAGTCATGCCACTGGTTACAGCTCAGAGCAGCCAATGGACTGGAAATCCCTTATATTGGGTACATAGAATTAGACATTGAACTGTGTGGTCGCATGGTATCAGAGTGTGGAATACTGGTGGTTCGTGATCCTCCCGGCAGCAGCTCTAGCACTCCTGGCATTCTGGGAATGAATGTTCTTAATCGCTGCTACCGTGAGCTATTCGGGCAGTACGGACCCACCTTATTTGAGTTACCATTTGTGACGCAGGAGGTGGAATTGTCTCAAGCCTTTCAAACCTGTCAACAGGTAGACGGCGTTCTCATAGGCGGAGGTAACGTAAAAGTCCGTGGTCGCCGAGTGTGTCGTGTTCCAGGCGGCACTTTGAAATTCGTCACTGCAACGTGTTCATCCGTTTTTGGTGGTAAGACCGTGTTATTTGAGCCCCTTGAGACCGGGTTGCCTGTTGGTTTGTTGGCCTCCCCGTCTCTAGTGTATGTGCGTGGTGGTACGGTTTTGGTGCCCATCGTTAACGTTGGTGTTCTCGACGCTGTTTTATATCCCACAACTATCCTTGGGAAGCTGCGGGAAGTGTATTTTGTAGATCTACCTGTTGGGCTGTCTGAGGTTTCAGGTGTGAACGACTGTATAGCAACCTGCGATAGCATTGTTGCATCAGGGGCAGAGCGCGTTGAAAGTGTAGAACTACTAGGGTTGTCTGACGAGGAGCAGGTACAGGTAAGAGCTCTTCTTCAGGAATTCCAGAGTGTGTTTTCCACTGGTGAGGGAGACCTGGGTTGCACGGACCTCTTGTCTCACGAAATTCCTTTAATGGATGAGACTCCAGTCCGACAACGTTATAGACGAATCCCTCCGTCCGAGTATGAGTTAGTTAAGACTCATATTAGCCAGCTTTTAGAGACGCAGGTGATTCGAGAAAGTTGCAGCCCATATGCTTCCCCACTAGTCTTGGTCAAGAAGAAGGACGGTAGCCTACGCATGTGCGTAGACTACCGTCAGCTCAATGCAAAGACTCGAAGGGACTCCTTCCCGCTCCCTCGAATTGAAGAGACATTAGATTCTTTAACAGGGGCTCGCTGGTTCACCACGTTAGATCTGGCCAGCGGGTACAATCAAGTCCCTGTTGCTGAATCTGATCGTCATAGAACAGCTTTTTGTACCCCCTTCGGGCTATATGAATGGAACCGTATGCCCTTTGGCCTGTGCAATGCTCCAGGCACCTTCCAACGTTTGATGGAGCGGCTCTTTGGCGACCAGCGACACCAGTCTGTCTTATTGTATCTTGACGACATTATTGTGTACTCCTCATCCGTGCAACACCATCTGCAGAGATTGAGGATGGTGCTGGGTCGCTTACGAGCCGCTGGCCTCAAGGTCAAGTTGGAAAAGTGTGCATTTTTTAGGGAAAAGGTGCAGTACTTGGGACACGTAATATCGTCCCAGGGGGTAGCGACAGACCCAGGTAAGGTTGAGGCTGTGGCTCAGTGGCCATGTCCCAAAACTGTGTCAGAGCTGCGGACGTTTCTTGGCTTTGTTAGCTACTATAGGCGGTTTGTAGAAGGATTTGCCCAGGTAGCAGCTCCATTACATCAGCTAGTGACCAAGGCAGGTGGAGGGAAAATGAGCAGTCGGAGACAGGAATTGGCAGCGTTGTGGTCCGAACAGTGTGAGCAAGCATTTCGTACCTTGAAGCAGAAGCTTACTACTGCACCGGTCCTTGCATATGCCGACTTTAAGCTTCCATTTATCTTGGAGATTGATGCCAGTCATGTAGGATTAGGTGCAGTGCTTTCCCAAGAGGTTGATGGTAAGGTGAGGCCAGTGGCTTACGCTAGCCGAGGTCTTCGGCTAGCGGAGCGTAATACTGCCACATACAGTTCCATGCGGCTCGAATTTTTGGCCTTAAAATGGGCCATGGCCGAAAAATTTCGTGAATACCTGTTGGGACATCGATGCATTGTACGCACAGACAATAATCCGCTCAGTCACCTGGCTACTGCAAAATTGGGCGCCACAGAACAGCGGTGGGCGGCCGAACTAGCGGCCTTTGATTTTGAGGTGCAGTATCGGTCAGGTAGGTCTAATCGGAATGCGGATGCATTATCGCGCTTGCCTTCTGGGGGACAGCCCATGGAAGAGAGTAGTCAGTTGGGAACAGTAGTTCCTGAATTATTGAGGCGTGTGCCTGTTGTGGATCCGATGGGACCCACCACTGTAAGAGCAGTGCAGGCCATGCCAAGTCGATCTGGGCCAGAACTAGTGGTGCTGCAGGAGGAAGATCCCACTATTGGTGCAGCTCTTAAGTATTGGCGCCAAGGGCGAGGCCCTGGGCCCAATGAGCGACGATTGCTGCCTAAGTTGGTGTTGGTATTACTTCGGCAGTGGGACCGTTTGGAGGAACAGGAGGGCCTGTTACATCGAAGGGTTTGTCGTTCGGATGGCGGCGACGAGGTGCTGCAGCTTGTGCTGCCTGCTGTGTTACAGCCTGAGGTACTGACCCAGTTACATCAGTGCCATGGGCATCAAGGCACTGAACGCACACTGGAGTTGGTGCGACAACGGTGCTACTGGCCAGGGATGTCGGCCGATGTAGCCCAGTGGGTACAGCAATGCGAGCGGTGCCAGCAGGCTAAGGAGGCTGCACCAGTTGCTCGGAGTTATATGGCACACCTACTTGCCTCCCGCCCGAATGAGATAGTGGCCCTTGATTTCACGGTCTTGGAGCCCTCTCACTCGGGGCAAGAAAACGTCCTGGTAATGACGGACGTATTCAGTAAGTTTACAGTGGCAGTCCCTACTCGAGATCAGCGGGCGGAAACTGTGGCCCGTGCCTTGGTGGAAGAGTGGTTCTATAAGCTTGGGGTCCCAGGGCGGATTCATTCCGATCAGGGCCGCAATTTTGAATCCCGTCTCATTCAGCAGCTGTGTAGCCTTTACCAGGTGGGTAAGTCCCGCACAACTCCATACCATCCAGCCGGTAACGGCCAGTGCGAACGGTTCAACCGTACATTACATAATTTATTGCGGACACTGCCTACCGGAAGAAAGAGGGACTGGGCTTCCTGTTTGTCCCAGGTGTTGTTTTGTTACAACACTACTCCCCACCAAGCCACTGGAGAATCTCCTTATTACTTAATGTTTGGACAGGAGGCTAGGCTCCCTGTGGATTTTTTGCTTGGACGTGTGCAGGAGCCAGTGGCCGGTGGAGTGCACCATTGGGTGGAAGAGCATCAGGCCCGGCTCCAAGTGGCCTTTGAGGGTGCCCGTGACCGGCTGCAAGTGGCAGCCCAACATCGGAAGGCCAAGTATGATCAACGGGTAAGGGAGAAGCCGCTGTCTGAGGGCCAATTGGTCTATCTGCGAGAGCATGGATTCTTGGGACGGCATAAGATCCAGGACCTATGGAGCTCGACGGTATACCAGGTAGTTCGGGCTCCACGAGATGGTGGGTCAGTGTACACGGTGGCCCCAGTACATGACCTCAGTAAGGTCCGTCAGGTGCACCGGATGTCCCTAAAATCCCGTATTCAAGGTAATCCGATACCAACAGAGTCTCTTGGGGATCGGGCAGAATTATCAGCACCCCTGGAAATGGAGAATGAATCCGAGGAAGGGGACTTGGCTTATGTGGTGGGAGTGGCCCCACCGGTCAGTCAAGGGGGTGCAGCGGTGAGTAGAGCTCCTTCAGAGGCAAGGGTCCGTCCCACCTCTGGATTTGAAGAATCAGGCAGTAGGCCTATAGTGGGAGTAAGTGGGGGTGGTGCAAGCTCACAGCCAGCGTCAGGATCCGTCATTCTTGGACCACCTAACGAGTCTGGAAGGGCCACAAGGCGAACTGTACGGGTTGGGGCAGGGCAACACTCCAACGTGCACCACTTGCCACGAGCTGTAGGAAGTGAAGCTTGTCAAAATTCCATGTCTACCTTAGGGTTTAATTCTGTGGTTACCTGGTTTAGACCTTGGGATCAGTAGAGGTGTTCATCGTCGGGACTACGATGACTAATGAGGGGGTAGATTGTGGTGATGCGATCAATCCTTATAGTGATTAGGGGCGGATACGGCACGTTCAAGGGACATAAAAGGAGATGAGGTTGACATCATTAAGCGCGTCTTTCTGGGTCCTGGGAGTGACGTCATTTCTTGTGCGCCGTGTTTATGTCCAGGAGGTAAGAGCTACTGGTGGCAAGTCTCATTATGAATGTTTGGTGTGGAAGGGTAATTTGACACTCATGTGATTTACAGTGTGTGGCTGAGGAGTACTTTAGACCCGTCGAACTAGTATTTATTAATGTGAGGCCATAATTGGCACGCCATCAAGTGCACTGGCCGGGGCGAGTTACAATACGCAGGTATGTTAAGCTTATTTTAACGTTAGGTTCACGAGACGGTGATTTCTTAAATTGAAATGTGTATTATATTTTTACAGTGACACGGGGGCCAGGAGGTGTTGCAGCAGGCTTTGTGGGCGCTGTTAGGCTTTATGCGACCCATTTGATGGTCCTGTGAGGATTACCTGCATCTGGTAGTCATTCGAACTGGAGCGCTTCCGAACTGAGTTGTATTCTCCTCTGCAAGCTGTCTTCGACCATTCCTCTGCCTTTTATTGGAACGAGGCATCGACCGCGTCGATCTGTACCTTTCACTCTAACTACCGGACGATCTCATTTCAGCGAACGAGGGTCTCCTTGACGACCGTAACGACGCATTTGTTGCCGATCTGTACTGTATATTTATTCTAACTTTTGGACGATCTCATTCCAGCGAACGAGGGTCTCTTTGACAACCATAACGACGCATTTGTTGCCGATCTGTACTGTATATTTATTCTAATTGTTTGACGATCTCATTCCAGTGCACGAGGGTCTCCTTGACGACCGTGACGACGCATTTGTTGCCAATCTGTACTGTATATTTATTCTAATTGTTTGATTGTCTCATTTTTAGCGAACGAGGGTCTCCTTGACGACCGGATCGATAGTGCGTTCACAGCCTTTGGTGACGCTTCTAAATTTAGTCTTTAATATAATTGACATTCAGACCTGAGTACAGTGGCGAGAAGCTACTAGTTTTGTCGCTACTACTGTGTTTCATTGTGAAGATTATGTCACTGTGGATGTTGCTTGTAAATGTGTTTTGAGTATTGTGTTGTGCTGACAAGAGTTCACCAGTGTCAGCCAGTGAATATTGTGACAAACTGATTCCTTCTGGCAACATGTGATGAGTGTTTAATTGACAGACCATTACGTGGAATGTGTATTTGTTTGGTTGTATCTCATACTGCTTTCTCTTCTACTCAGAATTGGGATTCCAGTATTAGCCAGAGTCCTCTGTGTGTGGTGGTGGTTCGGCTATCGGTCTGCAGTGTTCACAGCGGGTGATTTGGTGTTGTGTGGTGAGAGCACGAGTAGTTGCTGTGTTTATTGGACAGGCAAGATGAATCCCCCAGTTCTGAAGTGGTAGTGTTTGTGTGTGTGTGTGTGTCTGTCTGTGTAACGTGTTTTTATGATTGATGCGTTCCGTTTGCTGTTTGCATATTAAAAGATACCAGTTGCATTTTATTGTATGTATTGAAGAATAAAATCTGTGAAGCGATTATCCTTGTCTGATACCTGACTCAGCCACTACGAATCTGTGTCTTTGCAAATTATCTGTGGGTCCCCGGCCAATTTCCGGGGTGGCGTAGTCGGTTTAGTGCCATAACTGGCCTTGTAGTAAACTCCTGATCGCAAGCTGCCACATATATATAGAGATGAAAAATAAAAGCCACCCTGTACAGCTATGATCAGCTGTTCGGTCGAACTTTCGATGTTGTTACGGAAAGGCCGAAGCTGATTGGTTGGTTTTTGTCACATGACCTGCGGCGCGCTTGCGGCATTCTGAAAAGTTGAGATGTTACGATGCGTGTCCACTGGCACGGAGTGAGCGTAGCGGACAGACAGATCAGTGAATGACATAAAAGTACCGCAAGAGCGATTAGAGAGCAAGCGGCTCCGTATGCTTTTGAATCGCTCTCGCAGTAGTTTGATGTCATTCACTGATCTGTCTGTCCGCTACGGAGCGACCGCGTCACTCCATTATGAGCTTGCAGCGCCTACATTTGAAATAACGAATTTGCACGCGCACAAAACGCAATATGTGAATATATATACATATATATATATATATTGAAAAAAATGTATTTTCAACTTTCATTCTGACCCTCTGTATGAAATGATCTGTTTTTAATGTGCGTCTCTCCATCTCATTTAGGGCTGGGCGATAAAACGAAAACGCTAATTATCGCGATATAATTTTCCTTGTTAAAACAATTTCAATGGTTCGATAAATGTTCGATAACGTTTATGCACAAAAAGCGGAACAAAAATCATTTGAATGATTTATTGCTAATATTGTTAATATTGCAGCCTAATATTATTAATATTGCAGCCTGCACTGCAAACTGTGCTGAAGATACATGACATCAAAGTCTGGCAACACAAACCTGGGTAACACTTCACTTGAAGGGGTGTGCATAAGACTAACATGACACTTTCATAATCATGACATGACACATGTTATGAATATGAAGGAAGTTTTAAGCATGTTTGTGACAACTGTCATTAAGTGTCATTCGCTCAATTATGACATTTTTAATGCAAATATGACATTGTTTGAGATGTCTTTGTTATGACACCTTGACATAAACCAATACATCATAACCTGTCAGTGTCTTTGTCATGACAACTTGACATAAACCAATACATCATAACCTGTCAGTGTCTTTGTCATGACAACTTGACATTACTAAGACAACACAACCTGTCATAAACATGATATAGCAGATTAATTATCAAACTTAAGAAACCACTTAGCTTTATTGGTTAACATTACATTAAACTCTCAGGTGGTTGGTTTTGACATTGGCTGTCATGAAGCCATTATAAGTTTTTAATGACAAATTTAATTTGTACCACTGTAGTTGAGGTCACGAAAAATATTCATGACACAGTTATAATGGCCTCATGACAGCCAATGTTAAAACCAACCACATGACAGTTTAACATGACAGTTTAACTTAATTTAATGTTAAGTTGTCATGACAAAGACACTGACAGGTTATAATGTTATGGTTTATGTCAAGATGTCATTACAAAGACATCTTAAACAATGTCATATTTGCATTCAAAATGTCATTATTGAGCAAAAGACACTTAATGAAAGTTGTCATAAACATGCATAAACCCTACTTCATATTCATGACATATGTCATGTCATGGTTATGAAGGTGTCATGTCAGTCTTATGCAAACCCCTTCAAGTGAAGTGTTACCCAAACCTGTTTCATGACTTGAAACAATACCACCCATTAGAACATGCAGAAACTAAGAAATTATTTTTTCTAATAAGATATTTATTTTGTTAAGAAATTTTGTTTGTGGAAAAGTGTAAAGAATTAAAAAAATGTGAATGTTCTACCTCAGATTTGTGATCTGTTCACCTTTATGGCAAGTGTTTGTCATGTTCTGACAATCAAGAGTAGTTTAAAACCACACTTAACAGTTTGGTTTCTACAACTTTCTTAGGAGCAAAAAAGCTTGCTTCGTTTAAAAAGCAAAATGCTCCGAACAAACATATAATCAAACGTCAGTGGGCGGGGCCTTTGGTGCGATGATGTATTCATCAATGCCTTGCTCTGGGGGCAGGCATATGCAAATATTTTTGCCCGTGTGACATCACAGATCCCAAAATATCAAAATGAGCCGTTTTCAGGGCTTGATTAAATAAATGCTTTGTTTATAAAGAGAATGATGTTTTAGGCTCTGAAACTTGCAGGATGTTTAATGGTACAAATACCTCATATATGTCAAAAGATCAAGGCAAATCTGATTTCTCATGTCATGATCCCTTTAAATGAATTCACTACAGCTCTCAGACTATCTTGCCCAATAAACACTTGAAGAGTCAAAGTTGAAACCCGCTGAGGTTGCCTATTACACTTATGTTTTGCAACAGTAAGCTAACCTTATTTTAATGAGCACTTTCTATGAGCTCTTGGAGTTCCAAAAAGGTTCTCAAAGGAGATAAAGACACTGAGATTAACTGTTTCGGTCTCATGCTACGAAAGCATTTACAACAGAGTGTAAGAGAGAATTTCAAATGCACACTGTCTTTGCACTCACATCCACTCTGATCTCCTCCACATGAACTCAGTAATGCTTAACTCCTGCTGTGCTGTATTCAGACCAGCCTGTGGCTTTCAGAGTTACCTTGTAGAAACAGAATGAAAATTTAATGTAGAACAGAGGATGCAAAAGGAAACCAAATCTACTCAAATCCTTAGGCTGTACCACAGCCTTTGGTTTGACTTTTCTTCTAAAGGATCAGCCATACATATTTCCAATCCAAAACCAACTGCTGAGGGCTCCATCCCCTTCTCTGAGAGGAGAATATAACGATTAACATCTTATTCAGACATAACTAATGTCAATCCTGAAAAATGAAATCCAAGATCAAAATAACTAAGTAGGAAATAGTCAAAATAGTCTCTTCAAGCCTGCTGATTTGTCGAGTACTGTATAGTCTATTAGTTCATATTGGGTTTCCATGTTTTATGAGGACTTTCCATAGACAATGATTTAACTATACAAACTGTATTTTCTATCCCCTTTTCTACACCTTCCCATTACAGGAAACTTTCTGAATTTTAAACATTTTCCATTAAAAAACAAACAACAACAACAACAACAACAACAACAGTATGATTTATTTAGGCCTTTTCCCACCTTTGTTGCCATTTGTGTGGCTTGCTTAGTTGGGGACATTAAATGTACCATTTAATTTAATATTCAACAATAATATTGATCTGCCTGCATTGACACTATTATATAAGAACTGAACTGAGCTGGACGACGACATCACGGTTTACTCCAGAGCGGCTAAAATATATAAATTAACTAAATTAATAACTTTTTTTAAAACAAAAATGAAACTTCACTGAACTTACTTAAGCTGGACTGTGATGCCATTTTCATCTGGTAACAAACTGTTTTGCATAATTTTCCTGTTATCTCTTTAAAGCTGCTTTTAAACAATATTGTAAAAAGTGCTATATAAATAAATGTGACTTGCCTTGACTTATAAGCTTTTCATGGGGACAAAAGAATGTCACAACGTAGGGTTTACCAGGACTACACACACAAACACACACGGCTGCAAAGACTTTTGTGTTTATACTGATCTATGGTCACACTTCTTGAAGAGCCGTTTCAGTTTCAAACAGACCAACAGCTACAGACTGAAACATGTAGGCCAGCACAGTTCTGAGAAGAATTCACTTCAACATGATGCAGAAATGACTGATTATCTATATAGTGTAAAACTAATATAATTAATGTCAAAACTACATTAATAATATATTTTTTCCTCAGATAATGGTTCCTTTTTTTTCACAGTATCCTACACACAAGACTGGGTCAACTCATCTTCTGAGATTCAAAAAAAAAAGTAACATTCAGAATGTTCTTCTAATATACTTTTTGTATTGTTTTATCTACCCATTTATATATTTTCTATTACTAACCATATTTGATGACTTTTCTGTTTTCATAGTTTAATCCTTGGAAGGCGCAGCTAAAACACTCACGTCACACAACCTCACCATTTGACCAGCATAGGGCTCGCTGACTGAAAACTAGCTAGATCGCAAAAGGAAAATGACTGAACCAGATGTTTGGTCTTTACTTAAAGACTTTAAAGGGATAGTTCACCCAAAAATAAAAATGACCCCATGATTTACTCACCCTCAAACCATCCTATGTGTATATGACTTTCGGTAACACTTTATTTCGATAGTCCAATTTAGACATTCTACTGACTATAAGTAACTTTGCAGCTACATGTCAACTAAATGTCATTAGAGTATTGGTAGACAGTCTACTAGACTCTACTAATACTCTAATGAGAGTTAGTTGACATGTAGTTGAAAAGATACTTATAGTTAGTAGAATCCAAATAAAGTGTAACCTGAATTTCTTTTTTCAGACGAATACAACCGGTAAAAAATAAAATTTTATATATATATATATAAAAAAATCCTGCCTCTTCCAAGCTTTATTGCCATTATTTTTTTTATATATATATATATCCCCGATTGTATTCGTCTGAAAGAAGAAAGTCATATACACATAATATATGTCAATATGTGTATAATTTTTATTTTTGGGTGAACTAACCCTTTAAAGGGTTAGTTTGCCCATTTAAGACATGAAGTTGTATGGAATCCTTACCAGCACTATAGTGCATACACACTGACCCACTCTGTAGTCACCTCCCTGGTCAGAGTTCTGGCCGCTGGAAGTTTTTCAAGAAAGTACTCCCGGTTAGTTTCCGGGGCCTCAAAACTGTGCGTTTTTACGTGAAAAAATTATTTGCGTTTCAAAGCTTGATTAATTTAACACAAAAAAAACACGCCGGTCAGAATTCATACCTCAGTTTTAATCAGCACTATTTTCTTTCCATTTCTATCAATCCGCGCTGCTGTCAACGTCAACAGTGCGCACGTTCCAATCAGCTGTTGATAGCGCAACTCGCTGACAACATGTCTAGACCCAAGTTTAGACATGGGATCATAAAGTTAGTAAATAGAGCTTACCCGTGGTACTGGTACAGCAAAACTCTTTAAAATCAGTTTTTTTTATTTTTCCTCCTTGGTTGGGGATGTAATCGTCTTCGCTGAAGTGAGCACTGCACACACGATAATCCTTGATTCTGGATATTTTAGCTCCCGCAGAGTAGCCGATGGCAACCAGCCAAAGCTGTCTCGTAGCTATATCCGAAACAGGAAAACGATGGAATCTGAACGGTGATCCCGGCACATTCTTATGGTCACAGCCTGGAAATTTACAAGTTCGCACCGTCGTTTCGTAATCGATTGTGTAAACACTATGGAACAGCTGATCTGAACGCGCGCACTGTTGACCTTGACAGCAGCGCGGATTGATAGAAATGGAAAGAAAATAGTGCCGATTAAAACTGAGGTATGAATTTTGACCGGCGTGTTTTTTGTGTGTTAAATTAATTAAGCTTTGAAACGCAAATCATTTTTTCACGTAAAACACACAGTTTTGAGGCCCCGGAAACTAACCGGGAGTACTTTCTTGAAAAACTTCCAGCGGCCAGAACTCTGACCAGGGAGGTGACTACAGAGTGGGTCAGTGTGTATGCACTATAGTGCTGGTAAGGATTCCATACAACTTCATGTCTTAAATGGGCGAACTAATCCTTTAAAACTCCATGCGTATTTGACCAATGGTATACACACAAAAAAAAAGTAATTTATTAATTTGTGTCAGGAGTGCAGGAGTGTGTCAGGAATCAAACTTATATTTATCATTATCTCACATAAAAAAGTAGACACATACTTATTCAGTTGCGCCTGCTTACATTTGTGATCACCGGAATGTACAAAATAACTTTTAAGTCCAAAAGTTACACATTTACAAAATATTTATAAAATATCTTATGTTTACGTCACACTTTTTTAGAAAGACTCATTCTCATTATTTTCCATTCATTTTATTTTCTACGAAGTTATGCGATCTGAGGAGGTTTGAGCGATCTTTCCTATCTCACTACACTGTTATCAGCCAGAGCAACAGAGGGAGCTCATGAGCAGAAAGCAGGAGTTATACTCCGATTAACTCATAGGCCCTATATGAGGATGCAGAAGTCCAGTATCAACAAAGACACAGTGAAGAGACAGATGAAGTATGAAACCAAATAAATACACAATTATAATCATACATGATTTGTCTAAGTTCTTCAAGCAATCTCTGGTATTTTCCATAATCATATGTGTATTTATTATTGCAATGGTTAACATAAATAGCCTTTAGCATAGCCAGGGCTCTCAAGTTTTGTCAAAAGTTTAGAGTGAGATTTAGGGGAGGACCCACCCAAATATTTGCAGCAGCGGTCCCTCGACCCAACCAAATTCGCTTCAATTTTTGCTAGCAGTTCAATTTATATAGCCTATTGTTCATAATTGACCAGCACAAATGGAAATTATAACAATTGTTAAATCTGATAAAAAGACAAATTCATCCAAATAAAATAAATAGTTATATTTAAAAAATACAAATTTATTGAAAAATAAAAAAAATAAATTTGACCCCAAACAAGCCAACTGAACATCAGTGCTCAATGTACATAACATTCTGTCATAACAACTTGCCCTGAGCATGTATGTCAAGACCCAAACCGGTCACCTTACAGGGGTCATCGGATGCCCATTTTCCACAAGTTGGTATGATTCTTTTGGGTCTTCATGTAAAGTTTGTAACATACTTTGGTTAAAATTTCTCAATGGTTGTGTAAAACAACACCCTTTTTACCTCTTCAAAAACAGCTCTGTTCACAGTGACCCTTTTCGGTGCATGTCTCTTTAAATGATAATGAGCAACAACTTTTTGGCTTTTTGAGGATTAAAAAAAAGTGAATGGATTTTTTTCATTGCATGGTGATTGTGTCCACACACTGCAAAGACACATTTATTTACAAATACCATATAAAAGTGTATTTTGCATCCGATGACCCCTTTAAAAGCAGTTGGAGAGTTTTTGAATGCATCAAAAATAATTTAGCACGAATTTGGCTATACTCCTCAACATCAGCTCTCACTGTCTTTGATCACAGGCATGAGATATCGTCCAGGAATCGTAATATCAAAATGCTAAAAAAAATAAAAAAATAAATGAAGATGTCCGCAAACCGCATTCATCAGATCGTGCTCTTTCAACTTCCACTCCGTGTGTGCGCGTGTTGTCTAGTAACGAACGTGCTTGCAGCGGGAACACATCATTTACCCGGAAACAACTAATTCTAATTTCTGATTGGCTGGTAGCTAGCATTTAACTCTGTATAACTCGAGACAGATGCTATGAACTCGGCAGAGAACTTCCCTCCGTTTGCCTGCGCCTCGTCCATTAATTGTATCGCGGGACAAGTTCCCTTACTCCTCAGCGTGAGAAATACAAGGTGTGGCGTGTGAGCGTGTGAACGAGTTGAAATGCGTGTGTCTCACGCCCAATGCGTTAGACTTGAGAGCCCTGAGCATAGCATAAATATATTTCTGCTTCATAAGGTGATCAGAATCCCAATCGGATCGCAAAGGAAGTTATTTCAGGCACTTGCTGGAGTCTGAAAGTAAGTTTTAAGCTGAAATTTTTTTTAAATGTTTAAAATGATATCAGGCTATCAGTTAGCAGCAGTGTTAACCCTCTCTTGACTCAAATAAACTCTGCCTTTGTTCATGACCATTCCTCAAGCCCCAGTTGGCCAGCTTTGGACCAAGGTATTCGGCGGGCCAAAATCCCTTGGCCGCTGTCCCCTGGCCCCGAGGAAGCCCCGAAGAGGCCCGATCAAACCCTGGAAGTGACTGTGGAAACGCGACTGGCCCTGGCACACACTAGCATGCTTGCGTTTCGCTCTACAGTGGAAACACAGCTAATCAAGGTTGTTTTAAAAAAGGTAAAGAGAGACAACAGTAAGTTCAGAAATTGATAAAACAAAATGTATGCTGTTATTAGTTTTTAATGAGTATTTTCAGCGGTTACATTACTGTTATTTTGCAGTTGCTAGAGATGTGGTCAAGAGAAAAAGCACTGAGGAAGAAAGAAATGGTGGAGCTCAATATAAGCTGAGGAAGATTTTGATGTGGATGTATGCGTGAGTTACAGTGAGGAATGGAGTCTGCTGGGAAATATCATTTCATGTGTTATTTAATGTTTTTGTTTGAAATATTTAACTGAAAATAGATTATGTATTTTTAAATATGTTGTTTTCTGACTGTGTTTTATGTTTTAGATTCTATTTATTATTTTTTCCCAAATAAAGGTAAACAATCAATTATTGGTGAAAAAATATTTCATGCTGGGGGAACAAATGGCCGTTGCACAGAAGAATACCTCAGTAGCACATCCGAATAGGTGTCATTTCAGCAATACATAGACCCATGGTATTTCCCATTGTCTGGTAGGTAATCTCCCCTATTCATCTGGAATGTATACAGGGGTATACTGGTCCATATACACATCTTTTCATTTAAGTTATATATAATGCATGTTTATATTGTTGACATACATGTTATGTTCGTATATATTCTTTCTAAAGCCTGTCAACATGTTTTATTGTATATGAAATATAAAACATAGACCTGTATGTAATTTAATAAGAAAATCACATACATATAGTTAGTTCTGGTCTTTAAATCTGATAGACTCTGAGCTTTGCGATATTGTACTAATATCACACAAAAACTATTTTACAATTTGCTACACGCCGCTTGTTGAGCATTTCTCACAGCAAGCGTCAATGGCGAAGGAACAAAAACACTATAATTTTACTACATTGCTACATATGATTGACTACTGGAAAAGCCATTTCAAAATGAAGAAACCTCAAATGGAGGGTCTGCAATAAAAAATGGCAATGGAGAGTGTGCCAAAATAAGATGCAAATCACAATGGAACTTACTGCTCATATGGCATTTTTTTTCTGATGTTGACAAAAGTTCTTCTTACTGTTAGGGGTCTTTACAGCAGGACAGATCTGCTCTGATATGGTGATCAGTGGAGACCATGAGATACCTCCTCAAACCAACAGGTTCACCAAAATAGAAGAGCAGGGCTGAAGAATGACCGACATAAAAGAAATATGCACGCATCATGCAATTTTATGCATATATCAACTACAGATAGGGGTATAGCTCCGTAGTGCAGCTTTAAAAGAAATACTGTGCTGCAAGAAATCACACAAGAGTTCGCACTTCCAAAGTTTCTTTAATAGGTTTTTATTTAAATGCCTAAGTTAAAAGTCTGTGGTGAACACAAGCTCAATATATTTTCATGTCAAGTCACCTTTGTTTATATAGCACTTTATTCAATAGAGATTCTATGACATAAAATACATCAGTACTCCACTTGTAAAAAAGTAGTTGCTAAACCGTGGCTAAATCGGACTCATTTTCACTGATAACATTTCAGCAATCAATGGGTTTTCTTTTAGCTGTTTAGAACTAGTTTGAAACCCATTGTTTGCAGCGGTTTACCAGACAGTGTGACAAATAATGATGGAATACTTTGATAAGCCCTATTTGGATGTTTTTTTTTAGTTTAGTTTTTTTTACGTCCATAAAAATAAATTTGCATGGTACCTCAGTGATAAAACTTATGCATTCGGATGGCGATTTATTCACGGTGGAGGAGCGAGTTTTGTGATCCTACGAACCCGGGAACACGCTGCTCACATAGTCAGTCGCATGATTGTCGGAGCTAAATTTAATGTCATATGCTTGGAATAATAAAATAAGTTCATATTTCTTAAGGGATTTGTACACGGGAGGTGAGAGAGAAACACTGTCATTCTGGATTCGGATGGCAATAAAATCACTGACTAGAACCCATAATTGATGAAAATACCTTACGACCCCTTGAGAAACCGTCCGAATAGGGCTTTTAGACAGCAAACAAAAGAGTGCTGGATGAGGTGGATATTTACCTACAAATACATGTAGAAACAAAACTGGCAAATGTATCCTTATCAGTATCAAAAATGAGTATCAAAATATGGAACAGTTTTTGAAGGGGGTATGTGAGTCAGTACTGATGAAAGGCTAGAAATGCCTTTGGTTCAAAGAGTTGAAATCTTAAAATACCTCTAAGTGACACATTACGTGTATGGAACATCTGGAAGGAAAAATGGAAGGTCAAATCTCAGTCCTTCACACACCTGCACCATCATCGAGTACAGGATGTCAATGATTGAGGTAATTACTCCGTCAGATGACTTGTCCCCAGGGTGCTTCCGCTGTGAATCATTTGTGGTAAATTTAACACAATCTCTTTCTGATTTACACCTCTGGCGTCCAGGAAAGCTGGTCTGATAGCTGATAACCAAAAGCTAATTAACTGCTGGGTTGCAGAAGGACCTTCGTTGTCTGCTTTCGTTCAATGAGCCGTGCGATTAGCCTTCCACCTCAAAGCGCACAAAGCTGAACTATGGACCATTGAGGCCCATATTCAAAAGATCAAATTATTTGCATTTGCAAACATTTTAGTGAAGGGCACTCAAGGCTCGCCAATTAAATGTCCCTATATATACTTCCTGTCAACCCAGTTCAATTAGTCCCTCGATAAAGACAAATGAAGTTGCCAGCTTTCCACTAATTTGTACAGAATTTTTTCACTCACACAAGCTTTAGAATACAATTCAAATGATTCAGCCAAACACTTCAAATACTGTGATTCCACTCAAACACACAGGTATTCAATAATAAAATATGTACGAGTTTAGTCATTGGATGTTTAAACTTCTTTCATCAGTTTTGAAGAGCTTGAACCATACAGTCTGGTTTAATTATTGATGTAATGCTCAAACCTGTTGTCACAATTATGTCTAGTTAGTTTCGTTTTCATGGACTTTTAGTTTGTATTCATCTGTTGCTTGTTTCCTTTGTTAAATTTCCCGCCACTCATCAGTTTCCACGGACACTCAGAAAGGTCTCGGATTTCATCAAAAATACATTCATTTGTATTCCGAAGATGAACGAAGGTCTTACAGGTTTGGAACGACATGAGGGTGTGAAGGATTTTTTAAAAATGAATCATAACTAACATTTATATTTCTTGCAGGACTAACAATTATGTGCTTTTGATACCTGAAATGTCCCCAAACACTTTGATCAAAGTCAGTGTTTGTGTCTAAATCATGTCCGAATATAACAAAAGGGGAAATTAAACTAGACAGATGCTTAATATAAACTCATGACTTTGATTTGCACTGTAAATTATATTTGCAGTCTATTGGAAAACCTTTATTTTTCACTTATTGGAATAAACACTGAACTTTTGACGCCATCATCATGTCACTTCATTTTTACGCCTCCACCTGCCGGTACATTCAGAGCAGTGGTGCTGCTACTGTTCGAAACATCTTTGGGCCCTCTTTGTGGCAGTTGGCACACCTCTGTCTCTGTCTCACAAAGTGAAGTAATTAAGTAATCAGGGTTTGCTTCTACCTAGTAAGAGAAGGATTTGCTGGATTATACATATGAAGAAGCAATCATTTTAGAGAAAAGTTATGTAATGAATCATGTCACCTTTGCCATGCTCCTATTCTATAAAAACTATTGTATTCTTTTTGATGGTGGAATTCTCTCTGAAATTCGTCTGAGGTCCTTCAGCAGTGATTCGAAGGTATTGTCTGGAGTCTGTTAGATTATTGCTGCACAGCAGGTTAAACACTAAAGATCTTACTTCTATTCTCAAGTGATAGTGTTAAGTGGATCACTAGAGACCTTATTCCTGAATGATAGGGTTCAAAAAGGTAGAGACGTCGACCGATTTGAAGCCAGTTGTTGACTGTAGACGCAATTTTGGGGCGAACTAACCCTTTAAAGGGGACATATCACACTAAATCCACTTTTTTAGCCTGTAAATGCATTTTGTTGTATATTTGAAGTGTTTATAAGTACAGAAAAGTTTAAATTAGTCTCTTCAGGTGCTTCGTTGATATCTTTATATTCTGTTTTGGTCATATTTTGCAACCTGTTCCCATTTTTATATTCTCTATGACGTTTTTTTGAACAATTACGTCACAGTATTTGCAGCGGAACTGCCAAAATAAGGACATCGACTCCCGGCCCAACACTTCGAGCAATCCGCCATTTTTATTTCTCGCTGCGATTTTGTAGTCCAAGCTCAAGGATGCAGAAGTTACGAGAGGATAAGTCAAAATGTTCGGTTGTTGGATGTAGTAACCCACACGCTTCATTACACCGTCTCCCAGCATCAGAACCTCTTCGAAGTGCCTGGTTGAGTTTTATTTTTCATGGAAATGTACCCACATCTGTGGGTAAAGTCATTTTTGTGTGCACGAACGAAGCACTTCAAGGATAACTACTTCAGCAACCTCCGCCAGTATAAAGAAGGATTTGCCGATAGACTTCGTCTGATTGAGGGGTCAATTCCTTCTATCTTTGGAGACGACGAACAGAGCACTTCGGTAAGCTGTAAATAACGTTTTTACGAGCAATAATAACGTGCTTTTCTTTAATTGTTTATAATATAACTTATATTTTGTTTTGTGAGTGTTAAATAGTTGTTGTAAAATATGCAGTATTGTAGTAGTGGGCATGGATGGAGAAGTTACTGTAAATACAGTAACATACCATTGCGATACATCCATATGAAGACGTTGTTCTGCAGGTTCGTTGTCTTCATTTTCATTTCGCTCCGGCTCTGGCTCGAACATGTAAGGCTTGATGGACAAGTCTTCCGTTGTTGACATTTTGTTAATAACGTGTGAATAAAAAGTTTCTGTGCCGCTAGATAATCGTATCTCTGCTATCAAACTACAAAAATGGCAGAACGGGGTGGAGTTGAAACGAGTGTCACCTCTGCAACCTGCATTGCAGTTCCGCTTTATATAGACCACAAATGTATAATTTATATGTAAAAAGGAACGATTTAAAAGCATGATATGTCCCCTTTAAGACTATTTTGTGGCTGTTTTGTGAAACTTCCTTGGCTCACACCCCTCCCTCCATCAGAGAACACAACAAGCACCTTAACTGCCCGTCATTAACATATGAAAGATCTTCACACCTGACAGCCATCAGTCCTCGCAGCCAGCAGTGTTTCAGCTGCATATGTCCATGTCATTTCATGGATTCCTGTATATGTCTGTGTACGCCAAGTATCTTTTTTTTTTTTTTCTGAAAATGTACTGTTCTGTGTAACTTGGCTTAGGTATTTTCCTCATACATCCAGCAAACCTGAAAATACACGGCAGTTTATTATGGTCAGATATTACCAGATTTGAACTTTTTCATGCAGTGTTACACAGGATATTTTTATAGGTCCATGATAAAACCGTACATATGTGTTTCTTTCGTATGTATACATAGGAAATCATAAATTGAGTGAGTTTGGGATATGGAAAAAGAAATTACAATTAGGGAGGTAACATTTTAAAATTACTCAGCAATCAGTTCAGCTCTATCACTTAAGCGGAATCAAATAATATTTTCATGCTAAGCTCATTATCCTCATCTCCTAGAGCAAGCTGCCTGCCTCGAAAGTTTTGATTAGCTGAAGGGCATAAATTATTATCGCATATCCTTAACCGCTAGACAATTACAACCTCCAACATTAGCATGATACCCCATTTATTTATTTATTTATTTACTTCCGATTGTGCTCCAAAAAAGGCAGCATCCTGAATTTATTACAGCTCAAATGTGAAGCAATCTATGTTTAGCTTAGCTTAGAAAAGAGATGTCATCTCATTATTTTGCTTTGACTTCTTTTGACAACGAAAAGTTTCAGCTGGCATATGTCATGTTATTTTTTTTTATTAATGCACTCGATTTGTAACATTAGTGAGATGACAAAACATCATCATGTCAAGTCATACATTTATTAAAGGAATAGTTCTCCTAAACATGAAAATCCTGTCATCATTCACTTAACCTCATTCCAAACCTGTGGAAGCATGTAGGGCCTGTCAAGCTCCAAAAAGAACTTAAATGGCTAAAATGTTGCATCATAGTATAATATAAGTAGTCCATATGACTCCAGTGTTGCATTTCAAAATCTTCTGGTGTCATTTTGATAGCTTAGTTACTTGCTGAAATCCTTTCCTCCACTGCTGTCAAATCTAATTAGCATTCTGCACTTGTCCAAATTCAAATGTGTCACATCACAAATCAAAAACCATTAGTTGTCATCATTGTCATAACCAGAGCAACACGTCCTGACGCCATATTTAAATATACGTAAACACTTCAATTTTGGTCTGTCCTTCAGACAATGTTACAGCATTGCTTCAGATCACTTGGAACATAGCATTTAAAAAAAAAAAAATTAACTAGTGTAAAGTACAAAACAGTATTTCCATTTAGGGCTGAAATTGTTTGATTGATTGATTGATTGATTGATTGATTGATTGATTGATTGATTGATTGGTTGATTGGTTGATTGAAGTTTATTTCAAGCTAAAAATATATATATGCTAACACAATATACATAGAAAAAATAGAACGGTTTATCTCCCATATACATTACAAATAATAACTATACACATACATATTGATACATGTATATGTACATATACCTAAATACGCATACACACATATATACAAATTGCGATTATGATACACATATTCACATACATTATTTACACATTATATATAATGTGTAACGCATAATACTTGCCCGTGGAAAGAAGTAAAACTTATTTGCTCCCACCCCAAATTCATTCCCTTATATTACACCATATAGCTGCTGCAGTTATCTGAAATGTTCCTTTAAATGCATGAAAACAATAGCCAGGTTTCCATCCAAGTCCTGTTAGTCAAGCTGTCGCACTTCACCATGATTAATGATTAATGATTTAGTAATAGGCCTATTATTCGTTAAAATAGTAAGCAGTAAACTGGCGAATTTCAATTGTCTCATTACTCTCTGCATTTTACAATTATTTGGGATATGAAAGATACTTTATAATTTGTGGTATTCACTAAATTATGTATGGAAACGATTCAAGGGCAGAGTTTTTTTTAGTGACTACAAAACACATGCGATAATGCAGTTTTTTTTTTAGGGATGACATCATTACGCACACCATTTTATCGGTAAAAGGCTAATTGGATAGATTCACAATCTTTTTTTTAAACACATATTCACTTTGTCGATAACAAAAAGTGCAAAAAGTGGATGGAAACTTGGCTATTGTTATCGTGTCTCCTTGGAAAGATTCGAATTCATGGCATGATGTAGCTGTAAAACATTTGCTCACTTTGCTGGTAACACAGCTTTCTCTGAAACAATGAAGGTTGGTATTCAGAGGCAGTGCAGGGGAGGAGAACTCTAACACTCAGCTGAAATCTCAATAAAACCTTGAAGGTCAAAGCTCTCATTTAGTGGCACTATTTCCCCTTCACACATTAGCAGCATCTCTTCTCGCATATAATTCAAAGCTGCATCAATAGTTTTTTTTTTCTCTGTTACAATTTAATAGACGTTGCCAATCATTTTTACAGATGCATTTTTTTTCAATAACAGATTGCAATTTCATGGATTTATTCAGGTGTGTTATTTTTCAAGATGCGACAAAAATAATTTATCTTTGCAAGCTATCGATATACATTAATTATCTGTGCCACCAATTTTAGTATCTCATTGTGTCCGGGAGCTCGCACAGGTATTGTTTTCATGCAGCTTTAGGCTGTCCATTTTATTTAAACTGACAAGATATCTGCGATTACTGAGGTGAGGCACCATTTCTTAAAGTGCTTTGACAGAACCAGCAGCTATTCCTGACAGCAAGCCAGTCAACTGCAAAAGTCCATTCCTCCCGGAGAAAGTATGTGAGGCTGAGATAGAGTGCAAACACACTCACAAATGCAGAGCTAGAAAGCCATTTTAGCTGGAGTGTGGCAGGCTGCAAAAAGCCCACTTCATGTAAAGCAAACTCACTGAAACAGCACAGCCCTGCAGCATTCAGACTAATCAATAAATTAAACAACACCTCCATCACCATCACACTTCTATGTCCTACTAGGTCTTTAGTCAGATTCTCTACCTCATAGCCTTTAACCTCAGGGCTGCACAGAATCAAAATAGTTTTTGAATAGCTTTTTAAATGCTACGGAAAGAGAAGGCACTTAAACTCAAACTAGAGTAAGTGCAAGTAAGTGGTTAAAAGGAAAGTCGTTTCAAACGTTATTACAGTACATTAACTTTTCTCTCTAGAATGCTCATGTTGACTTAAAAAAAAATCCACTCTTATGCACTTAAACAGAAACTTATTTTGTATTCTATGCAAACCTCAAATAATGCTTTAAAGGTAATTTTTCGACACTAGAGGTCATTTATTCAAAACAAAGGCGTAGCTTGATGATGCCTTGTTTTGGCAGAAACATGGGAGTAGTTGTCTTCACCTTTACAGCCGGTGGAGAATACGACGGGACGCGGGCAGAAATCATATTCATGGATGACCGGTAATGTATTAAAGATGTATTAACGTTACGAAAGCCGTTGGAGCGGAACGAGGCCGCTGGAACGTTTGCTAATGAGAGACGAGCACGACAAGTGGCTCGAGAGCAGTGGAGCTTTTATTATGCAGCTTTTATTTATTATCCCGCTTCCGCTTCTTCCGGTCATGCGTTTGTGGGGTAATAGAGCGCTATTTTATTATATTAGATACATCTGAGTGTGTTGAATGTTGTCATAATGCTACTCTGTGCGTTTGCTCGGCGGATACTATATGAGACACTTGTTGCACACTGCAGTGAGCTAGATCGATATTAGGCATGGTAAATATGGTACTCGCAGTAAATCAAGAAAACAAGATTTAAACAAAGACTAACTGTGTGGAGCTGTTTAACAATAATACGTTTTCTTTCGATTTATGTATCCAAACAGTTGCTCACCTGTCTAATAAAACACATAATATATTAAAGCGTCTTTGGTGTTTCCATGGTTTCTGCAAAATAAAACGTGGGTATGATGTCATTGATATGCGACGCACAGACACTGTCCTTGTCCTGGTTAAAACATCTTATCCCTCTGGATTTAAACTTTTTGGAAACATTTGGGATAATGTAAGTACACAAATCAACAAAATATTGTTGTAGTTGTTTTTGGATACTTTGATCCAAAAATCTTACATAGTGTACCTTTAATGTCAAATAATATTACATGTATGTATTCATTTGTGAACCTTTATATTTTGAAACTACATACAGTCGTACTGGACCCCCAGTAGTTTAATGAAGTGAAGTGACGTGAAGGTCAAGTATGGTAACCCCTACTCTGAATTTGTCCTCTACATTTAACTATCCAAGTTAGTGCACACACGGTAGCACTTTTACAGTCCTGTTCCCCATGTACACTATGTACTTATTGTAGCAATTACAATAACTGGGTTAAAAAGTGGTACTAACCCTGAACCTACCCCATAACCTAAACATAACCCATGTAGTTAGCTTATATTACCAGACTCAGTACTTTCTTGGGTAAGTACACTGTTAGTAGTACACTGTAATTACACGTACTGTAAAATAAAGTGTAACCGCACACACACTGCAAACCGTGGAGACACACACACCCGGAGAAGTGTGACTTAAGTGTCCACTCCAAACACTTTTTTGGGGGGGGGTTAGTGTATTTCAGGACTACAGTAGAACATAGTAGGTCTCTCTCAGTGTGGTTTCAAGACAAACACGTGAAATATTTAAATTCATTTCTTATTTGAATAATTTAGAAACACAAGGATATTAAATATAATCATCATCATCATGTTTCCACTGCACACACTGTCAGACTCTGACAAAACACTGATGTTCAGTTAAAAGACAAACAAGTCCACGACTGCCAGCACATTGCATTTCCCATTCTGTCTAAAATCATGAGTGTATAACGCACCACATCTCCATCTATCGCTTTGGTTGAGCTCAGTAACACTATGCAAAATGGCGTCCTCTCTGACTTTTATAGCTGTAAATTAAAGGAGGCTGTAGGTCGGCTGTAGTGAAGAGGAAGGGAGGGTTTTTCCCCTGCTCTATTTGCCTCCTCAGCATTTCTCTTTAACGTCACAATTCACATTTTGTGCCTCTCCTGTGAGGCTGTAAACTCTGTAAAGGTTATATTGGCTGTAGTCAACATGGCCTAGTGGATTCAATATAAGCTCCAAAGTCAGCAAAAAAATCACTCTATCAACCACGCAGCAGGACATTTTTAATGAATAATTAATAATAAAATTTGTACTCATTTAAAAAAAAGACAGAAGATAGTGAAGACCTGCAGGGGAAATTGTCACACACTACATTTCTTCATTGACAAATAAGCCACAATTAAATTATCA
Organism: Gila orcuttii; assembly: GCA_026230005.1. NCBI lineage: Eukaryota > Metazoa > Chordata > Actinopteri > Cypriniformes > Leuciscidae > Gila > Gila orcuttii. Next base: position 36,433,780 of record JAPDVR010000016.1, read on the forward strand.
CATGTTCAGAGGAGTTCCTGCTCTGCCCGAGAACAACTGTAATAATAATAAAAAAAAATATATATATATATATATTGAGGTATAAAACGAATTTGTTCAATATCCAGTGTTTCCTTCTGATCTGAAGTTTTGATAACTTCAAATCAAACTAATATTGATTGAATCTCTAGGTGTTTGAGTTACACTTTATTTCGATGGTCCACTTTAGACACCCTACTTACTATAAGTAACTTTTCAACTACATGTCAATTAATTTACATTATATTTGTAGACTGTACTAGACTGTTAGTTGACTGTTAGGTTAATGTTCTGGTTAGTAGAATAATTTGACATGTAGTTGCAAAGTTATTTACTTATAGTCAGTAGAATGTCAGTGTGGGAGCATAAAAATAAAGAGTTAACAGATATTAATACCAGGGGCGTCGGACTGGGGGTAAAACCAGTACTGATTACCAGGGCCCCAAGGGGAGAGAGGGCCCTTGAAAAGTCTGGAATATATTTTATTTGGAACATGGGGACCCATCAGGACTGCCTATACATAGGGCCCGGGATCTTGTGCTACGCCCCTGATTAATACAGTCTACTAATACTCTAATTAGAGCTGCACAAAGGTGAAAAAAGGGACATTTTGTTTTTCTGCGATATATATTGCAATATGAAAACAATTTCACCTGACGACTTGAATAGCTACGTGTATTGGAAAAGAATTAATCAATCTAGAATGATTGGGGTTATTAAGGGAGTGAATCTGCATAGAAAATAATAAACAAATTACAAGCAAATATAAATACAATAGAACAAAGATACAACTGAAATACACAATATTCAGACAGAAATTGAATAATCAAATGTAAAATAACAGTCTTAACTGTATAATTTAAATGTAATTAATCTGTTAAAGCTTCAAAAGGGATTTTGTCTTTGTTTTTTGTTGTTTGATTAACATTATTGACACAGATAGCAGCAGGTTTATTAGGCTCCTGTCACTTTATGACCGAATGCACGGATCCAATATAATGATACACATCAGTTTTCCAGAGGTGGAAAGTAACTAATTACAAATACTTTCATTACAGTACTTGTCACCATTATGTTCAGTTTTTTTTAGTTATCACGGACTCCCTGTTTGTTTCCATTAGTCACATGTGTTCCTTTGTTCTAGTTTCCCGCCACTCATCAGTTACCATGGACACAAACACTAATCATCACAGCTGTTCATTATTTTGTTATCATCACCATGTATTTAGGTTCCTCCTTGTGCACTCTTCAGTTGTCCGGTATTGTTTGTGTATCACATGCTGTTACGTTGCCTTCCTGCTATTTGGATTACCTGAGTTTGTTTTATTAAAGAACCTTTTGTTTGTGGAAACTAGTTTGAACTTTTTTCATCATCTTCATCTGAACCTGATCATGACAGTCCTTTAGCACATTTAAAAAAAAAATCTTTGAGTATAATTAAATTGTGGTACTTTTATTTTTTGTATTTTATTTTATGTTTTAATTATTCTGATTTCTTTTGATTATTTCTGTATTTTATCTTTTATTCTAAACTGTTTTAATTATTCTGATTTCTTTTGATTGTTTTAATTTCTTCTATGTAAAGCACTTTGAATTACCATTGTGTATGAAATGTGCTATATAAATAAACTTGCCTTGCCTTGCCTTTTCCTTGAGTTTAATAAAAAATAAAATACAGGGTACTTTTACAAAGGTGCTGACGGAGCAACAGGGCATGCTGGACCTTTTCAAACTACGTTTTAGTGAATGTAAGTGACCTATGCTCATATTCTGATTTTAAGTTTTGGTCCCACTTTATATTAAGTGGCTTTAAGTACTATGTACTTACATTGAAACTAATAATTTGATACAATGGACTTATTGTGTACATACATGTTTTTACATTGTATTTATATTTAAAAAAATACCGGCATGTAATTACAGCTGTAATTAATGTATGCAATTACATTTGTAATTACACTGTTGACCCTTCCCTTACATCTTAACCTATCCTTAAACCCATACCACCACACCTGTCCCTAAACTTACCCGTATCACACCTCAATAGCAGCAAAAGTGTTTTACATGAACACAATAAGTACATTAGACATATTTTTCAATGTAAGTACATGATACTTAAAGCCACTTAATATAAAGTGGGACCGGAAAATCTGCTCATACAAGGACGCAGTTATTGCATAGATGGAGCAGGAACAATGTAAGTGTCTAAAATGCACACAGTTCACTTAAATGGTAGAGCTTGCCCTCTTTACCAATGCAGTTAAACTAAATGTACGAAGTGAACTTTGTAAAAAGCTGAAATAACCTCAACAACAGTGAAATAAGATCGCATGATTTATCTGTCAGTCAGATGCATGTAAAAGTGAAGTTCGTTACTATAACAATAGTGGGCACCTGGGCAGCACATTTTCAGTAGAACGAAAAAAAAAATTTATTTAACATGTTAACAGTACCCCACTTAATTTTTTTTTTATTGGCACTTTTCTATTCATACTGTTTTAATCCCACATTTCTTTGATCAGCCCTCTTACTTACCCTTCTTTGCTTTTGCCCTTCTTAAAAAAAAAAAAATCAAATGATCTTACGTGGACTTACTTGTCAAAATTAATAATAAAACAATCGGTCTTGGCAACAGGGATAGCTAGTACATTTGGATTACTTTGACCCTCTGTCCTTTGATCCCTTGACAACTTCCTGAAGCATCTTGCGCTCTGCTTCTGTGATAAATTCTGAGGACAATTTGGCAGTGGCCTAAAATCTTTTTCCATTTGTAGTTTATTTGAGGTACAGTGAAATGATGGGTTTTAAAGAGCTTGTAAATGGCTTTAAATCCCTTTTTAAACTTACAATCAATAACAGCATTCTTGAGGGGGTTAAGGAAGCTCTTTTGATCTTGACATTATGGTATGGTGTACTTAAGTGATTATAACAAACATCAGTTTATCGAGTTGTATAAAACTTATGGCTGTCAGGGTTATGTTTAGTTTGGTCTGTGTTTCTGTAGGACATTGAAGGGCTGTTTATATGACACCGTTTACAACTAAAAATGGAAAACATTTTATGCATTTTAGCCATTCATTCATACAACAACTGTTTTTTTGGGGGAGCCTGGAAAAGCAAACATTTGAAAACGGGATTCAGAGTGCAAACTTTAAAAACGATACCGTTATCGTCTCCATTAACAACAAAACTGTGAATTTGTGAAAACGGTGACATCATGTGCATGCATATTACGTGTTCAGTCTATAGGCATGTAATGATGTAGTAATAAACATAGATAAATAAATGTACATTCCAAAAATGATTTGTAAAATTATTTTGCATTTTATGTTCATCAGTCAAAAATCGATCAAATACAGAGATAAATACCGAGAAGATGACAGAGATGTGTCATTGATACTACAAACATTGGTCCTACTAGTATCTACTGTAATTAGTAAATTCAAGTACTTATTATGTTGCCATGTAAAAAAAAAAGCCAAATTGTAATTTTATTTTTTAGCAGACTTAGAGTGTTGTAGGGATGACAAATTTTTGTAGGCTAACCTGAAAGTTGGCATCAACCTCGACAAAAACCCAATAGGATTTTTTCATTGGCTTTTGGATTATTGCAGAAAACTAGCTCTGTGTCCAACAAAGGTTTATGATTCTTACATGTTTTGTTCATCATGATAATATTCACAACTGAACACAACTTTTATGAATTTTGAAGAGTAAATTTATTCGGCAGAAGTCAAAAGCTAAACGTAGGCTATAAACCAAGTATACCACTGTCACATGACCTCAACATCACCATTACTAAGCATCCAACCACTATTTCATTCTTTGTCAACATTTTCCCTCAAAGTTCAAGTTATAATAGTTTGCAAGGGCGCGATTATAAACACAACAAAGCTGTGAAAGTGACTACTGAGTAGATACATTTTAGCTTATGACGTTTTATGTCTCCGACAACTTCTATAGTCCCAGTTATCCACTTGTTAGCAACTTTTACAAGACAAGTAAAAGGTTTAATAAAATCACAAGGGGGGTTTACTGATGCATTTTATATAGTAGAATAAAACGTGAAAATATCTTGAGCTTGTGTTCAACACAGACTTTGTTACACGCATTTAACCAAAAACCCATTCAAAAAGCCCCATAGAATAGAGTATGTTGGAACGGGAAGTGCTAAAATGGAACTCGTTTCTGGGTTTTGGCCTACAGAAATACATCATCCCTAAAGCACTCCGTACTGCTGGATCCGCGCGAACCAACGACAAGGATGCTAAAGACAACAGCCTGTAGTGTCAGTCACCAGTGCACCTCTTGAAGTCAGGGGAGTGAGCTTTACTGCACAGCCCTTACACCAAGAAATCCCTTATCTTTACAATGATCGAATGTCTGGCACATATATCTGAAAATGTCTGCCTGTTTATCAACTGCCTAGCAAGTAGCAACAGTCTTGTAACCACTCAGAATACCTTAGCAACCAGTTCAGTTCCCTTTCGAGGGAACTCGGCTGCGTCGATGATGCTTTGGGAACGCCCCTGCGTGATTGCGTCTGAAGCACTTGTGTCAACTAGTCCAATGGCGAGAGTGAGCGTCACGGGCGGGTGATGTCACGACCAGGAAAGGATAAAAGCACATCCAGTCTGACCGGCGTTAGCTTCTGTGCCTCAAGCGCTCTGTGTTCATACTGTCTGTCTAATTTATTGTTGTCTGTCACTATATCAGTCACAAGCATAGATATTATGGCGAACAAACAAACCTTAGATTGTGTGTTCCTCCCTGCCATCTTTTCTTTACGGGTGGGGATACGCACGATTTATGTGTTGCTTGTTTGGAACGGACCATGATCTGTCAGCTTTCGAGGGTGCCGACTATGAGCATTACGAGTTACTATCGCTTTGAACGCTCCGTTCACACCTGTCATTCTTTGAGGAGGGTGTTCAGGTTCTCGTTCCTCGCAGTACCGGCCCCGTTGTTGCTGAGGCAGCACGGAAGCTGGTATTGTGGGGTTCGCAAATGGATCTCGCGGAGGGGTTAGAGACGGGCTCCGCCTTTTCTCTGCCTTCAACCGGGGGATCCAGCGCGCTCTCTCTGGGATCGGAAGCCCGCGCAGCGGCTTCTTCCACCCTGGTAGAGAGCCCGGTGTTTCAGCAGTCTATCTCTGAGGAGGTAGAGGTGCTGAGCATCAATGCAGGGGAATAAAAACTCACCACCCTCATCTATGAAGAGCATGTTCGAAGAAAAGTCATGTAGCTCTATATAAAAATGAATATAAGTGGGCGGGCTGTGTTCATTCATAAACATTCCCGACGTGTATATGTGTGCACTTTTGGGAGTTTTCCCCTGCTACTGTTTACTTAAAAAAAAAAAAAAAGACTGCAATAAGAATCGAGTAGCTATGCAAATGATTAAATAGATTATAAGAGATACATAGTGTATTGCAAGCTACGAATTTATTATGAGTTTATTGTATGTTGAAACTATTTTAATATATAATATAATATATATTCAGCCTTTCATCCAGACTATGTTGACTTGTCTGGTTGATCTTTTACTATGTTTAATTTTGAGGAATTAAATAAGTTGGCTGCTTTTAATTGAGGAATTAATTGATGAATGCTTATCTGACTTTCAGTAGTGTAATGACTGAGACAAATCAGAAACAATTATTTGTTTTAGGTAACAAATAATATTTAAAACTCACTCTGGGATCTGTGGTCCCATCCCCCAACAAGGGCAAGTAGGGTCTTTGTTTACCATGACTATGATCAGATAAGTTGGTTTTAATGCTGTTAAAAAAATGTGATCATGTTATCCAAGACAGAAACAGACTTGAAAACAAACTTTGCAGCATTAATCATAGACGAACGGATCTATAAATGAACCTGCACCCTAGAAAAATTGTGTGAATGATTTACTGTTTTGTGTAGTGTCTTTTAATTCTATTATTTTTTTATGTTTTGATACTGTGGATTATTTTGATAAGAACCAATGGTCAATGTAACCTCACCTATCCAATGTTTGGGCTCTATAACTTGGTACTTTGAAGATCGAAATGACTGTGTACATGATTTGTCGATAACAACAACATTCAACATACATATTTGTATTACAAGAATCTTTCATAGTTTCTTCATCGGCTACCACCCCTCCAGCGTGCAAATGCAAATGAGCACCCTTGAAACAAAGAGGCATAAACCAAATTCTCCCGCCTGGAACTTCCACCTTTCTTATGGGCCGAGCCAACCCTGAGAGGTGGGACCTTTCTCAGGCTTTATATTGCATCTACACCCAACATTTGCTCTCTTGACTTCTCGGTACGTTCGCGGTATTGTGCTGTCCTACGTGGCCTCAGCAGGCCCCAGGGCCCCGGGCCTTGACTCACAACCAGCCATGTGCTCATTCAGGAGAGAGAGGACTCTCTCAACCACAACAGAATCCAGGACAACCTCAGCAGTTTGGCACAACGTCTTCATTCAACGCAGAAGAAGTCCATCGTAACTCCTACCATTGGCTCTCTTAGTCCTCTCTTCCTCTGGCCTTCACTGCTGCTTCTTCGGGTTGATGTCTGCATGGACCCCCCAACGGGGCCCATGGGCCCCAGCAGGCTGTGACCTTCACTGTCCCAACAGAGTCGAACTAACCACGCAAGTTCATCATACCTTCTTCATCCAACGGAGAAGAAAACGATTGCAACTTCAACATTTGACACTCACAGAACCAATAAACGTCAATTTTCAACAACTTCAAGAATTGTGTTCACTGCAAGGCCATGCAAGTATGCGTTTAAGAAGGTGCTTTGAAAATGATAATATTGATGGTTCTTTTCATAGTTAATTGGATCTTTTCCATAGTTCCATTACCTACCTCCGGTTTCATTCTGTCACTTTAACCTTCTACCTATGAATGCATGAATGACTGTGTAATTGTTTGTATGTTAGTTATGTTTTCGTGTTTTTGTTAATAAAACTTGTGCACAATATGTATTTGGTTCTGATTCTCTGCTTGCATACAAAGTTTACCTTACGATTTAGATTGTGACTACATGCTCTTAATAGTACTGTACAGTAAGAAAGACATTTCCCTTCCCCGGAAATGAATATTTCATAGAATTAATAAACAATTAACGCTGAGTGTCCACGGGACAAACAGGTGGGTTGAAGTAAAAATTAATTTTACTACATTAAGTTAATTATATTAACTGATCCAAATGTTCATAATCAATTATAACCAGTTATTATTGATTATTAATATTTCATAGAGCTGATTTGCTACAGTAGTTAGATTCATATAAGTTCAGCCTTTCATCCAGAACGTGTTAACTTGTCTGGTTGATCTTTTGCTGTTTAATTCTGAGGAATTAAATAAGTGGTCTGCATTTAATTTTGAGGAATTAAATGATAAATGCTTATTTGACTTTCATTAGTTAGATTCATATATAAGTTCAGCCTTTCATCCAGACCGTTTTAACTTGTCTGTCAAGGGTGGTTGCAGGAAGGCAGACGAAGGCGAGGATATAACTCCAAACCAAAGGTTTATTGATAATGTAACAGGACAGCAGAACAGGCAGCAACACACACTAAATACAACGGAGATCGGACCAAGACTGACTGAACAGACGGAACTTAAATACAAACACAGATGACACTGATTAACAGAACACAGGTGATACAGATGATAATGATTAGCTAAGCACAGGTGATACAGATAAACTGATAATGACAGAGAAGATGGCACGTGACATGTGATGACAGGCAGACAAGTCCAAATGAAAACAAACTAAACCAAACACCGTGACAGAACGCCCCTCCCTGCAAGGCACGTCCCCGTGCCGTAATGAGAGAGATGGAAGTGGGGGTTTGGGAGGAGGAAGAGGAGTAGGCGGAGGGCTGACAACAGGAGTGGGCGAAGGGTTGGAGAAGGCAGGCAGATTTCCAGGAGAAGAAGAGCTTGGCTGAGGGGTGATAGGTCCAGAGGGAAGGATGATGATCCATGGTGGAGCCGATGAAGGGAGGAGCCAAGGAGGCTAAAGGGCAGAAGGTTTCAGGGCGATGGCGGACAGAGGCGGAACCGATGAGGGAGGATGACAGGGAGAAGACGGAGGATACTGGAACATGGTGGAGCAGAGGGTTCAGAGGGACATGGGGAAGACGCTGACTTGGGCGACTGAGGTGTAGACAGGGACACAGAAGGGCGTGATGGAGAGAGAGGGACTGAGGACCAAGGACGAGCAGAAGGGAATTAGGAGTCCAATGGAGTCGGGGGGATGAAGGGATGGGGCGTAGCCAGAGGAGTGCAGTCCAGAGGTGATGGAAGGTTGACAAGCGACCAAGGCAGATCCGGGGGAATGAGGGAGCCTGGCGGAACTGGTGAACTGATGGGCCATGGCAGAGATGGAGGTAGGAGCCAAGGGTGAGCCAGTGGACTGATGGGTCGATGTGGAATCCTGGACGTGGTGGCTGAAGTTGGATCCCAGGGATCCACTGTCCAAGATGGTGCTGAGGACTGGAAGCCCCCCAGCGAGCCCACCATTCTACTGGCATGTAGAGGGCGAGTGATGGGGCTGACAGGAGGCAGAGGAGATGAGGATGACGGCTGGATGATGAGAGGCGGCGGGAGAGGAAGGTTGGGTGGGCATTCAGGAACAGATTCAGGCTCGGGAACAGACTTAGGCTCAGGAACAGATACTGGCTTGGGGACAGACTCAGGTCTGGGAACAGGAACAGTTCTTGGGGCAGGAACAGGTCTAGGGACAGGAACCGGTCTTGGGACAGGAACAGACTCTGACATGGCGGCGGCCATCCAGGCTGAGGGCTCAGGTGGTGTGGCATCGGCGACCATCCTTGCCGAAGACACAGGCATGGCTGACCTGGCGTGAATAGTCTCTGGCTCGGCAGGCTTGACGTGAACAGTCTCTTGCTCGGCAAGCATGACGTGAACAGTCTCTGGTTTCGGCAGGACTGACGTGAAGAAACTCTGGAAGGGTGGTCTCGGTGGGACGAGACTCTGGAAGGGTGGTCTCGGCAGGACAAAACACTGGAAGGGTGATCTCGGCGGCTACTGGTGATGGTGGTGGTTCTCTGGATTGGGACACAGCGCTCACCAAACATCTGGCGATGGCTTCCCTCCAGCTTAGTCCATCGGTGTTTGGGAGGTCGATGGCCTGGTGGAAATTGGACCCGATCCAGAAAAGCAGCTTGAGGGTTTCATCATCAAGGGGGCTAGTGACAGCTCGATGAATAAAGATCTCCACAAAGGAGAAAAATTCTGTGCTCTCTTGAGCAATACCTTGTCGTCCATTTGGGCTGGTACGATCTTTTGTCACGGGTGGTTGCAGGAAGGCAGACAGAGGCAAGGATATAATTCCAAACTGAAGGTTTAATGATGATGTAACACAGGACAGCAGAACAGGCAGCAATAAACACTACATACAACACAGATTGGACCAAGACTGACTGAACAGACGGAACTTAAATACAAACACAAATGCCACTGATTAACAGAACACAGGTGATACAGATGATGATGATTAACTAAACACAGGTGATACAGATGAACTGATAATGACAGAGAAGACAACACGTGATACGTGATGACAGGCAGATAAGTCCAAATGAAAACAAACTAAACCAAAGACCACTGTGACATCTGGTTGATCTTTTGCTGTGCTTAATTTTGAGGGATTCAATTCTGTATGCTTATCTGACTTTCATTAGTTAGATTCATATATAAGTTCAGCCTTTCATCCAGACCTTTTTTGACTTGTCTGGTTGATCTTTAACTGCATTTAATTTTGGGTAATTAAATAAGTTGGCTACATTTAATTTTGAGGAATTAAATGGTATAATACGGTGCTGCAGCTGTCCACCTCCGAGGGGATGGATGTGGTGAGCATTGAGTTAAGGGAATTGAAGATTCGCCATCTCAATCCCCTGTGTACAAGGAGTTTTTAGAGTTTATACTTACATGTCAGTGCATTCCAGTTTTTCCCGATCTCCATTAATAAAATTCGAGATCCCAGATCAAACCCTTTCAGCTTGGTTTTTCAGTTCTCAAAATATATGTTTAATAAAGGGAGCCGAAAGAGCTTGGGTATGGGTCGATGCCAAAGGAAGAACAGACGCTTGCGAGCTATCAGTCCTGTCACGGCTTAAGGTACCCCTTAAGGCTCGGCAGTACCCTCCAGGCCAGTTAGAACTACTATGGCGCTGGTGGGTAAGGCGTAAATGGGGGGCTGCTGGGCGGAGCAGACCCAGCCATTAACAAACTCCTTGTACAGGATAGAGTGTCATTTCCTGTGCTCCCCCTCAGAAAGATTGGGCACCGAGATGACATTCTCAACGGAAGCCTTTGAAGCAGAAGATGGATCTGAGAACCATTGTTCCTGCGAAAAAGGCTTCGGCCAAAGAAAGGTCCTGACGCCACTGGTGTCAGACCTCTGAGGCTGGTACCCTTAGTAGACTATCTGACAGAATGGACAAATCTTCCAAATATATCTCAGTGGGTTCTGCAGATCATGTAGAAAGGCTGCAAAATCCAGTTCGGTTCTCGTCCGCCACACTACAACGGGGTGTTGCTCACGTTAGTGCGTCAAAGGTGCTCTTGTCTTAGTTGTGCTCTCAGTATTCACACAGACAGGCTCTGGTTCGTATGGTGTTCGGGCATTCTCGTTTTCAAAGCGTCATCGATGCAGCGCAAGTTCCCTCAAAAGGGAACGTCTCGGGTTACGACTGTAACCCTAGTTCCCTGAGTAGGGAACGAGACGCTGCGTCACTTTGCCATGCTCCCTGCATTCCTGTGATCGACATGCTTTGGCTAAATTGAAGCTAACGCCGGTCAGACCGGATGAGCTTTTATCCTTTCCTGGTCGCGTGACGTCACCCGCCCGTTATGCTCACGCTCGCCATTGGACCAGTTGACACAATCACGCAGGGGCGTTCCCAAAGCGGCATCGACGCAGAGGGAGAGAAAAAAAACCTTTGGAGAAACCAGGCTCAGTTGGGGGGACCGGTCACCTGTGGCCAGGACAGTTGGGTCCGACGAAGCTAAAGGCGCACGGGGTAAAACGCGTTGACTTCATTCTCTTTTAAACCACTAGATAAACCACAAAAATTCAGCTCAGCACTTTTCTCAACAACCGCTTTTGATGATGCTCATAGAAATCTGGCTGATCATTGACACGATCGTGGACAGCAACGCAAAGTTGATTCTGATTCTAATTTGTTCTAATATTTAATGTTTTTTTTTTTAAATGTTGTAATTTATTTAACAAATGAGAATCAATAAAATTGACTATATTTTGAGACAAAGGTCTTTGTTAATGTTTTTCAGTTTATAAGGTAATTAAAGCAACAGTTTTCAATAATGGAAGAATATGTAAAAGTATGGTATTTGGGGCTAAAGGCACAATAATTAACATGATAAACAGCTGGCTGACTTTTTCATTTGTTGATGTGACATGATTAGGCTCAGATGGTATATTTAATATTTATTTGGGTGTCCACCTTATAATCACTATATTTATAATGAAACCATCATATTTTTATATGAAAAAAATATGCTATATATATATAAAATATATATATCCTATAATAAAATATCATACATTATTTGCTACTACTGTAAAACTATATTAAAATATTATGAGATCTCCTTCAATGCTGTCAGAATTTTTACTTTTCTTTTTTAGTAATTTTGAATGAATGAAAATGAATATTTTAATAACAGTATATTTATTGAAGAAAAGGGTATTCTTCTATTTATTAAAATAATCATAAAATAGTACACACTTTTCTAAAGTGATTGTTTTGAACAAGTATTAACTTAGACATTATTATTTGCAACAATAATAATTGGAGCATTATTACGCCTTATTATTAATAAGACATTATTTGCCCCACAATTAGAGGGCCCATCTTGCCACCTCATACATCTAAGATTTCATTAGATATGTAAACGTATGAGCAGTACTGTAATTTCCTATTTTTAACTGTGAAGCAGCTCTGAAACAAGCTGTATTGTATAAAACGCTGAATAAATAAAGGTGACTTGACGTATTTGTTGCTTTTCTCTCCATTTCTCATTGCTGATGACGAACATTTGGTACTTGGCAATATTTCATCGCAACCACCTGGCGCCTAGCAGACTGATGTCGTATCAAGTGAAGGAAGTCCACATCAGGGGGAGACACCAGCAGCTTCTAGGGCTGAGAGGTGTGAGAAGAAAGATTAAACCTGCCTCTGAAGTTTCAGCCACACAAAAACAACCTCTTCACAACCAGATGTTGCATCCATCCAGTCACACACAGCTTTGAAATGAAGGAGGCCATTAGCAGTTTAAAACAAAAAAGTCGTCAAGAGCTCAGGAAACAGTGCACGTCAAACAGTGATGGGCCAAACTAAAAATAACATTCGAATTGATGTAACAAACTGCTTTTGTTTATTTAGAAAGTGCAACTATGATTTTTAAATGTAAATGTTCTCAATTAATGACTTTGCACTTGACAGAGATAGATAAATACTTGAATACTATATGCAATTTTTATGGTATCTTCTGGAAGAGACTGTGATTATTTTTGACTGAACAGAGCATCTACATCCCATGGGACCACATGTCTCCCTGACATAGATAAACGTTAATTCATGATAAAGGGTAAAAACATATGCCCTTGAGATAGAAAACTACTAACCCCCTCCTCCACCTCTCCCAATCACATTTCCATTGCATTAATTCTACTTTGGTATATTACTAGCTGTGGCTATTTAGGGTAACAGGTCACAGGTTATTGAAATTTATGTTCGTGGTGGATTTACCACCAAAACTTCACACGCAAGGCAATTCACATGGAGAAAAGCAGCTATGATAAATGTTCTTTAGTGTACGACCCTCCAGTGTTTTTTCTCTTATCTAAAAGAAAGGATGTTCTCTCTGAATCTAGGCAACTTATCTTCTACTTCGGCTCAGCTACAATGTGGTGTCCCTCAAGGGTCAATCTTAGGACCCTTGTTAATTTCACTCTACATGCTTCCCTGAGCTTTTTTTTTCATTAATACTTATTGTTATGCTGACAATTCACAATTTTATTTCCCAGTGAGTGTAGACAGGAACTATTCATCTGAGCAGGCCCTAATTGCTTCAAAGATATTAAACATTGGCTGGCAAAAAAATAAAAAATAAAATAAAAACCTTATTGTATATTGGTCTGCCCCAAACTGCGTTATATATCTACAGCTTGTCCAAAATGCAGCAGCCTTTTTCTGTGATAGGTCCTAAATCATGGAATAGTCTCCTTTTCCATGTGACGTCATCTTCATCGCTAGCCATTTTAAAATCTTTTTTTAAATTTATTTATTTTTATTCTGTGGCTTTTGAATAGATTATGGGATAGGTTTTGAAGCGGATAAAATAAATGATGTTGTATTTAAATGTATTGATTCATTGTATTATGTTTTATATTTTTATTGATCTGCAAAGTACTTTGGGTCAACTTCTGTTGTTTGTAAATGTGATATAGAAATAAAGGTTGACTTGACGTGACTAGTCAGTATGTAATAAATTATACACCATTATTAGTGTTTATTATTAGGATAGATTGTCTTCATACTAATTGTATACCATATGCCGAAATTACATAAACCTGACTCAGACCACCTTTTCTAGGTGCGGTGTGCAGGGAAAGATTTGGGTTAACCGCGAGTTCGGCTAAAATACCACCCTGATGCGTCCACAAAAATATCAAAGGACAGAAGACAACACACTAATCAACCTTTGTGCCAAGGTTCTTTTAAATGGTCATGTCTGACTTCTGATCAAACATCTAATCAATTAACGTAAACATGCTTAGAACTTCAGAGAGTATCCAAGAATTTGGAATTGAATTAATAAGGCACATTTGCATGACATTTAAGTGTAATTTGGAGTGTTTTTGAACTTTTTGCACTTGCAGAAACACACTGATATTGTAAGTGACATACCTGTATAGTCACACAACTGGAGATTCCCATTTAGGCAATCCAATCACAAGTGGTCGCAGGAGATGCATTTGAGGTGCATGTTAGCAGGTGCAAATAACAGTTTGTCTGACCACATATGACGAATCACCCTAGACAGGGTGTTTGCCAGGTATAAACAGGAGCAGAGCTCATTCAGAGAAATATTTAAATTCTACTCTTCCCTTTAGCCGTGGGATCTTTAGTGCAGTTCACATGAGGTGTGCCCCTGCAGCACTTGTATTAATTACACAGTGAGGGACCAGCATTATGTTCTCATATTGCATAAATCCTAGCATTAATTACAGGCTATACATTTTTTAGGCTTCGATCAGTGGAGCTACTCTGTCGACTTGCTAATGAAACCATGGAGTGGGTGTTCTGAAATGGTTCCCCGAGCACCTCACACCACTAATTCATTACCAACACCATCAGTCCAGCATTACTAAATTCAATGCAATCTGTATGCGATGCAGTTAGAGGCGACACATTGAGACAGAAGGTCTTTATAGCAGCAAGAAATCTTTGAAAAGACTCTCAGTTATACTGCACTAAGAATCTGAAGGCTGAGCTCAAAGCTCGAATTTGCTGAGAGCTGTTAGGATGCCTAATTGGATCAAAATTCTTGATCCAATGAATAAATCATTCATTGCTTATTGAATGCTATGTATCAATGCTGGCAGGCAGCAAATGTCAGTGATGCGTTCATTTAGCATGGGAAATATGGCAAACACATGGTTCAGATGGCTCAGATGGCAATATTTGGATTGTTTGGTAAAGCTAATCTTTTGCAGATATTTGCAAACATATCTGCTAGGACTTGTGATGTCTTTGATGTAAATCATGGAGTAACTTTGTAAGCTCCAATATTCTCAAAAGAGAGTTGTGCAAAACCCATGCTAATCAAGTAACAGAGCTTCCTTGATTTATTTTAATGTTGTATTTTGTTTTGTCGTCTTATTTCTATTATGTATGTGTTGTTCTTTTCTGTGAATGCACACATGTATTTCTCTTCTGTAAAGATTGTTCTCCGCTTTTACACTATAAACACTTTAAAAGGTGTTATATAAATAAAGCTTTACTTGCTTACTTTAAAAGCAAAAAGCAGTGATGTATAGCCATCACATGCATTGGGACTTCCCAAACCCGACCAGGGGTCACCAAATCTCTTTTAGACAACAAGTTTACATGATTTTTAAAATGTTTGTCCCCAATTGTCTCCTTTTAAAGGTTCCTAGTTTTGTTTGGGAGGCCTCCTACAGTAGGTTATATCCATCTAAGTATAAAAACATAACAGCATACCCCATACAAAAATGTAATATATGGCCAAATATGTACTTATATTTTAAATAGCGTGACATATATTTCTACATATATTCGACTTATCTGAGAACACAATATATGCCTGCAACATATATTAACATGTATGTGTCCAAACATGTGAAGAAAATATTTGAGTTCATCCATATGTGATACCATATATCTGGATATATTACAGTATAGTATTGGTTTCTCACATATATGGACAACATTAAGTATAAATATGTGACATACATATTTGTTTCCCACATATTTAATAAATGTATGTAAACATACATGCATGTGATACTGATGCATTGAAATAAGTACATATATGCATATATACATATATGCGTCTTACATATATTTAACATTTATGTGCATATATGGGAAAATATATGACACTTACATGAAAACGGCCATTTTTGCTATATTTTGAAATATATGTTTCATATATGTCTATGTGTTTTATATATATGCATTTTGCATATATTCTCATATAGGCAGCAGACATACATGGGCACTGACATTATATATGTAATTTACATATATTGACATATATTAAATTTCTATTTGGGACATTGCAGCATTACCTCTTTTCTCACAGTGTCGGAAACGTTTTGATAAAGGATTCTGTCTCTATAAACCCAGTCTTTCTGAAGCCTAATCTGCTCTGATTGGTTACATGGCCCTGTCTGTTGTGATTGGTCGTCTGCTTAAAGTGTATGTCGGAAACTAAATGTCTATTACCATATCTTAATTTCAGCTCTGAGGGGTTCCTCAGCACTTGTTTCATTAAATGAATTTAAGGCAATTTTAAATGAGTTGGTGTTTTGTTTATCTGATTGTAATTGTTATGACTACTCATTTATTAGACGACTGTGGTGTAAAATTAATTTTATGTTATGTCTTTTGTAAAGTCTTATTTTTGTAAATCTTTTTGTGCTGCCTGTCTTGGCCAGGACACTCTTGCAAAAAAGATTCCTAAAATCTGAGTTTTTCCCTGATGAAATAAAGGTCCTCATCCTTTGGAAGTGCTTGCAAAGTGGATTTGCTTTGGCAGTGCAGAAAACAGCATCTTTTTATCATGTCAACAACACGAACCAAACTCTTCCAGGCTTCAGCTCTAACTACAGTGTTTGAGGGCGGGTCAGAATAGACGTTGTTCACGGGCATCCAATGAAGACCATAGGCTGACGTCATGCAAATTATTTACAAACCTATGTTACAAACCTACCAGATTCATGCAGGAATTCAGACTGGAATTACTGACGACTCGTTTTAGGCAGTTCAGAATCGCTTCTATCGTTAAAGAGCCAGTAACTAAATTTCTGTCATGATAACTCTCGGAGTGTTTGGCATTGTAATGGGTATGACAATGTTGATATTTGGTCTTGGCAGAATAGATCTGCTACGCTTCTGCTGCTGCAGAGTAAGTATGGTACTTGCTACAGCCAATACATACACGACACACTGCTGTGAGTAAGTAAGACATGCTGCTGCTGTACAATATAGTGTACATGAATTACCCGTAGCAGATCTATACAGGTGGAGCTGGGGAAGGTGGTTTCTGTAAGCGCGCTGCAAACCTCTATGCAAATGCTACCCAGTATTCGAAGGTTGAGCACGCAAGTTCATTAGCTACTGATACAGCAGGAACCAATCAGTTGTGCCCTATAAAGAATGACTTGATTGAAAGCAGGACCTATCAGCCTGCACCATAGGGCCCTATCATACACCCGGCGCAATGCAGCACCAGGCGTGACGCGAGTGTTTTTTGCTAGTTTCAGCCCGCTACAGTTATCATTTTCACGTCCTGCGCCACGTTGTTTATATAGCAAATGCATTTGCGTCCATTTGTTCGCCCATGGTCTGCTGGTCTGAAGACGAGGTGTGTTCAAGGGCATTGATGGCGTGTTCCTATTTTGAGGCAACTAAAACTGAAACCTGGTCTAAAGTCAATAGGCTAATTTTTTTTATTTTTTTTATTTAAAGAGCACGTTAGTAATGTGCGCCTATAAGTGGGTCCACAACGCGCGTACACTCTGCTAATTACACACACAGCAGCACACAAACATGCTAAGTATTAAAAATAAAAAGATTACAATGTAAAAGATTATTATTGTGAACATAAAGATATGCTGGAATCTGGCTTGTCCCGTAGATGGTGTGCTTGCGTGCTTTAACCTTGCATACGAGCAGATCCGTTTCCTCTCTGGAGAAGCGTTCAATCTTTATACTATCAAATTCCGTCATGTAAATAGCAAATCCCCCATGGCGCAAGCGCAACTGGCATTTAAAGGGAATGGGAGATGAGATTGCTTCATTGCACGTAAAGCCCAAAACACACCCATTACTCATTAAGAGAATAGGGACAACCCTTTTAGACCATGCACCGCACGCGCCAACCATTTTTCCCGTCGTTAAACTAGCAAAAGTGGATTTGGACACGTCCTAAGTGCACTTGAGCTGTGCGCTTTAGACCATGCGCTTAGATTGTTAAAATAGGGCCCCTAGAGTTTCATGATAGAACTTTATATTTATCTGCACTCTGATCTTTGAAAGGTTGCAGACATTTTACATTCACAAACAGCTATATTACACACTACATGAAAGGTAATATATGAAAAAGCATAATGGGGCACTTTAAGTATTGTTTAAATATATAAAAAAAAATGTTTATCAATGTACACAGGAATCTTTAGTCATTGTGCTGTTCAGAATCTCATGGTATGAATTTTTAAGGTGCTGTCAGGTTCAACACAGTTAAACTTTGAAAAATATGTATTGTTCTGTTCCAGTGTGTGGTGCTCGGTCTAGATTTAATAAATGAACAATTGTAAATTTCTTAGAACCAAAATGAAAAATAAGTTTTGCCTTTCAGCCAATCACATTGCAGAATCAAAATTTGCGCCAATTTGCAAATCCCTACTGTTCTAGAATGATTAAAAGGTGCTATTAAAAGAAAAGTAAAAATCTCTCAAGAAATAGCTTGTTGCAAAGTTTTAAGAAACTCTTAAGTCTCTGAAGCTCCAAAAAGAAACAGAAGCTCAAAAGAGAAAAGAGTTCCAAGTTCTGAAACAAGTACAATTCGAGGAGTTGGAAAACAGCAAAAAGGACCACAAGCTTATATCCCCTGTATGCAAATCTTCTCTTCAAGGATCTTCCTATCCTTGTCCCAGACAAAGACCTTCTCTGTGCTCCAGGAGTTCTGCATTCATAGCACTTCATCTTCAAGGCTGTTTATACAGAATCCAGCTCCTTTCTTCCCAATGCAACATGGCCCAGCACTACCAGGGGAAGATGTCACCGGACTCATCATGTGACCAAGCTGAACGTAAATATCACTTTACCAAACCTCTTTCCAGAGATCTTGGCATTAGCGTGATCAGCTTATGATATTCTAATTTGCATTAGATTTTGCATAGCTGATGTCAGTTGATAACAATCATGTAGTTTATTTGTTGAATTCAGAATAGCGTTTACATTATCAGTCTCAGGGTGCGTTTGCATAACAACGACGTACTGTTATGAGAGGGATCCATCTCTTGGAGATGGGATATTGTTCGCCACATGCAGTATAAACGTGCAATTTATAAAACAGCATCTTTTTATACCTGCAATGTTTTTATATGAAATTTCAGTGTATATTTCATGTAGTCTTGTAGTTTTTTTTTACAGGATATTTTGTGCATCTTTAGTTTTAAGATGTAGATATAGATATAGAAATGGAAAAGTTTTTCCTTTCTATTTTTCGCATACAGATGACACCATTGCCAAAATGATCCCAGTTCACACGGATCCACGAATATGATTAAAAACGCTGTATTTTGTTGTCAGGCCAGTAGTTGGCTGTCACTTTGTAAAGTAAAACTACGTGCATATAGACTGAACACGTAATACGTATGCGCATGGCCTCGCCGTTTTCACAAATTAGCATTTTTGTAGTTTTGTAGTTGTACAAAACTTGCACTTTGAAACCTGTTTTCAAAGGTTTGTGTTTTCAGGCCCCCAAAACACCATTGTTGTGTAAATGAGTGGCCAAAACGCATACGTTTAATTTTTTTTAGTTGAAAACGGTGTCGTGTAAATGACCCCTCAGAGAAAAAAGAACTGTTTATCTTTCATAAGATAAGACAATTTGCCACAGTAACATCCAACTTGTCTTTGTAAATCTTATGTACTTTACTTTCTAATCAAATATATCAATATTCATTTAGTAGTTGTTAATTTTATTAACAAAAAGATAAACGAGATTAACTATTACAGTTGTGTCTTCCTTGTCTTGATAATACAGCTCTACAAACAATATCCCACAAATCCTAGTCCCTTGTCCAAACTCCCTTCAATTTACATAATTTTTATTTATTCACCAATCTTCTTGACTGTACAGTACTTTCCTATTAAGGTATAACTTCTTAACGGATGCCCGTAATAAAACGAGGAATGAGTCTGACACTGTTACACTAAATGATGTTTGAGCAAAATCCACAATATAAATGTGGTGCCACTTATGACACCCACTGCATTCTGTCTGTCTGTCTGTCTATCTATATGTAGATTATGGGATGGGTAAGAGATTGGACTTTAAGTTATATTATCTGTATCGCTTCTTGCAATTTAAGCATCTCATTTGAATTATTACGACTTATCATTATACTGGGTTGTCAAAAACGAGTCCCCTGAGAAAAAGATTGGGAAACATTGATGGCATAGAAACACATTTGTTTAAATTCACTGAATAGTTACTCCACTTAAGCACACAGTTTGACAGCATACATACATGCATACTTACATACACAAACCACTTACAGTCCAACATAACCAGGCTCAAAATGGCATCATTTTCTTTCTTTTTCTACTTGGAAAACATGCCTTTTTTCTATGCAAATGAGGCTCATTATTGAATGTACCACATTTGCAAAGGTCAGCGTGATTTGACTTGCCTGTAAAGTTAGTGGTAAATGGAGGCATATTGAAGGAAGATTATGTATATTTTATAGTGTTTGTGGCAGCAGTAACTGTAGCATTTTTTTTTTTTTTTACTGCATTCAACACTTTTTGTGGGCATGTTTGCTGCATTACCTGATTAGCATAATTCCTTTAGTGAATCATGAGCAAATACACAACAGTATCATGGTGCAATTCATTTGTTGGTGAATCCTAACCATAGACACCGAGCACAATACAAAACACAGTACATCTTCATGCAGTGCAGATATTCAAAAGAAGATTAATCTCCATACTTAGCCTCAATCACTCCGGTAAAGCTTTCATCGGCCCTAAAAGTTCAAACAAACTCCACTTTTGTACCCACCATTATCACTCAATCTTTTTCAGTTGTGGTGCTGGATTTAGACTCTGAGTGCTTTGAAGGGACAAAGATGAGATGAATATGGAGCGCTTCCTGAACCAATGTGCACAGTGCTATTGTTGCAGGCACAATTAGATCAAGAGAAGCCACGGGAGGCAGCATTGAATTCATAGGGTAATGGTTTTTGTTTAGCACCGCTCTCTATAAGCGGCATTCATCTTTCACTGATAGCAGCGATCTCTGGATGTACAGAGGTCCGGGACAGGACCGGCCTTTCAGTCACCGTTTCTTTGACCCAACAACCTGCAATTCATCCAAAAAGCAAGCATGTTTAATATGTGACACCTAATTACATTCACAGCAGATTGCCAATTAATCTCTGCCCCCGGTGAACCCCAAGGCTTAACACAAGAGCCATTTTACAGATGAAAATCACTCGCAATTATTTGCATCTTGACCACAAAAGAAATTATGTTCTCGTTATGCTTTTCTTAGAGAGTTTCAACTATAATGGCTTTCCCTGAGATATTCTCCCAAATTGCATTGTGGTACACAGTAAATTGTAAAGTGTTTTTTAAAGAATTTACATGTGAGTCTCAGCCACATTATTCTCATATGTCAAGTTATTGAAGGCTCAAAAAATATGCAATTAACTATAAATGAAAATATGACATGCCTTTAAACGCCTCCTAAATGTTACTGTGCCAGGAATCCTCTTATGCGTTTAGCTTAGTTTTACAAGCATGTAGTATCTCCTAATCCTCCCAAATATGAAAGTTAAAATATAAAACATGGCAGCTAGTCGATCTTTCCGGTTTTACTGTAGGTTGGACTGTCCGGTTTTGAAAGACCATGTCCACCTACTGGCGCAGCCTTGAACCGGATGTTCATTTGTTCTCTTTTTATACGTTTACCAGTGTAAATAAAGAATAAAAGTAAATTATTTTGTATTTCACCATTGTAATTCTGTATTTCACCATTTTCATGATTCATTGAATATAGTCAAACCAAAACATTTTCAGACAACTTCAACATTTCTCACATTATCACAGTTTTTTTTCGCTATAGTTTTGAAAATGGTAATAAAATATGACAAGAACTGAGTTAACAAATCAGTTGATATTTCACTGGTTTGTCCATCCTTCTGTTAGACTGTCTCACAGATGAATTATGTTGAATATCTGTCAGCTTTTAAATTTATGTACACAGTTAGATAATACCAATTTAGGTCAAACAATTACCAAGCAATGCTTCATTTTGTTCAGTCTGTGGTGTAAAAAGGTCGCATTAGCAATTATAGAAAAAACACTTAAGCAAAACATGCTCAGGTCAAAGTGTCTGAATATTTTTTTGTCCCAAATCTTTATAAATTGTACTGGTAATCCACTGTATGAAGAATTTTTGGGTATAATATGACACAGTTTACTTTATTTTGTTATCCTCACTTACCTAAATATAACTAATATATATATATATATATATATATATATATATATATATATATATATATATATATATATATATATATATATATATATACCATAACGTTCTAAATGACACATAAATCAACATGTCATACAGTCTTGTACCACCAGGTACCCCTGTCACAAGGTACCTCAGTGTCAAATAGTTTTAATTTTAGTAACTGCTGTTACGGAATTTTTTAATTAATCATAAATAACATAACATTTATTTTTCATTTAAATGCTTTTGAAAAATAAATGTCCCTAGCACTTAAGTTAGTGTGTTGGAACCTCATGACCCAACAACAAGCTGAAGTATCAAGACATCCAATTTTGCTTTTACCTAGTAACAGAGAAGTATACATATGAGGAACCAATTATGTTGGAGAAACATTATGTAATGAATCATGTCACCTTTGCCATGCTCCTATTCTATAATTACTGTTGTACTCTTTATGTCGGGGGGATTCTCTCTTAAATTCAATTCAAAGGCATTGCCTGGAGTCTGTCTGGTTCCTGCTGTGCAGCAGGTTAGTGGAACACTAGAGATCTCATTCCCAAGTGATAGTGTTCATCAGGGATGAGATGTTGTCCGACTCGAAGCAGGTGTCGAAGTGGAGACACCTGTTGTAGAGTATAAATTTGTGGGGGGGAAAAGGAGACGTCTAGGGTGTCGAAGTGGAGAAGCCCCGTTTAGCTTAAGGCAGGTCCGTAGGGGAATTTCTACCTCACTGCCAACAGTTTGAATCAACTGTGAGATATTAAGATGAATTTATGTTGACCCTATGAGGCTATTCTATCATCACTGTTCACTTTAATGAAGAAACTCATTTTATTTTGATGACATTAAGCATCAGAAACAGAAAACAACTGCATCCTCAATGTGAAGGCATGATCTATAACAGTATGTTCTGGAAACGTTTGAGTTGAATCAAATCTTTTTATTGCCACCATGCAGTGGAAAATGTGGCATCACAATTGCAGGTATTTTTAGGAGTTTATCAGGTCATTGCCATGTGTTTACTAAGGTTTTTACGCTGCTTTTTTTAGTATGTTGCTATGTGCTAGAGGATTCCCGAAAGTCAAAAACAGCCCACCTCTAATGATATTACGGTCAGAGTGGTTCAGGTGCCTCCTTCCACTGCTTAAAATCCCCCTGTAGTCAATAATTGTATCCCTTTAAACTCATATTTGATCACCAAAATTACATATTTAAAAGTTTTTTCCTTGAAAAAAATTCTTCATACCTTAAAATATAGCTTGAATGTAACTCTACACCCTTGCCTCATTTAGTATTTGCGGTTCTATGAATATGCAAATGAGCCCCGCCTCCACTCACTCACAGCAGCTCAGAGATCCACTCGTTGACGATCACACGTTGATCTGATTGGTTACAAGGTAGTTTGTGACGTCAGAAACACCAGCGATTTCAAATATTCAGCAATATTAAAAACACCACTTTGACATATGAACAACATTAAAGGTTGATTTTCACCACAGGGGGGCTTAGATACTTAATAATAATAAATAATAATAATAATAATTTGTTACATTAGATAAGTACATAGATAAGTAATAGCTCACAATTAAAGACCATGTCCACCTCCTGGCACAGCCTTGAGCTGGATGTCCATTTGTCCTCCTTTTATACCTTTACCAATGTAAATAAATATGTTAAAGTTAATATTAAGTGATAAACATTTAGACACAGCATTGCCCATATTGACTGTTTTTGCTGCATTTCACCAGCAAACATAGTTTCAAACAAACAAACTAAAGCCACAGAATAAATGTTGCATCTTTGATCAACACAGTGGTGTTTTGTTCCTGAATGTTTCCGCTTTTTTGAATGAATCAGGAGAATGAATCAATAAATCATTGACCTATTCATAAAGACAGTGGCTGCATCCAAAATCTTACAAAAGTAAAAGCTCACTATTCCAGATGTTGCACAATATAAAGTGTCACAAGTGCTCTCTTAGCACAAATGTTGCAAGATGAGTTAAATGTCAAAATCCAAATTTATGGTTTGAAGTTTCCCCAAATGATTAAACTTAAGTATGAGCAATAGTAATAATGAAGAAAATCTTCATATTTTGGAACATTTTTAAGCACCTCCTAGACTCATTAAACCCACTGACTTCCACTTAACACTTAATTAGTACTATGTTAATTAGTGGTTAATTACTCAGTAAATAATTAGCGATGTAAGATGGTTTTGTTTGTGAGCGTTAGCTCCACTAGTGATTTCATCTTAATGACCTCAGTCCCTCACCTCATTATTCACTGCTCCAGCTATTAAAGTTTGGTCAATGCAATATCCCTTGTCTCACAGGCTTAAACACAGCCCTGATACCAGTTTCATCATTACTATTCATTTGAGTGGAACTTGGAGCTTAACCAAATTTATGACCCTTATATCCCTATAGTGTATGAGAGGAGTTTCACAAGTCATTTTATGGGGAAGTGAAATGATTCTGGAAGAATTGGCACTGGAATGAAATAATCAGCCATTTAAATACTATCTGATTGGCAGAAATACATGAACATGCTGCTCCTAGACGTTTGTTTAGAACCCAGTATCCTTTCATTTCTTCATATGAAGCATTTTATGGAAGTAAAAATCACATTATTTTTTCCCCATAGAGAAATAGATTTTTTTAAGCATATAAACCTTTCAAGACACATTGCATATTGAAGAGAGATTGACCAATCAGAGAAGTCACTGTTACCATGGAAATGACAACTGCAGCAGAAGAACTCAGCAGCGACCAGCCAATCTCACGAAGTATTGTGAATGACATAATCCAGTCATTCTCCCAACAGTCTTAAACTGCTTATATACTTACAGATATGTCAATATTTTGTAATTAACAAATGTAAAATCAATTATTATAATCAAGAGTTGATTGTCGTTGTTGATTTGATTACTCATTCGCAATGCTTCATAGGACAAGTAATTAAATTGTTTTACAATCACGTAAGTAGTACTTTTGGAACTTTGATGTGAGTTTAAAAAAAAATCTAAACCGATGATTTCATATCAGAGCTGGTTCATGGATTGGAACTCTTTATCAAAGTTTTTTTTTAATTTTTTTTTTTTAATCCCTTTAGGGAGAAAATGAATGGGAATGATACTTCTGGATCCGAGGCCCCTGAAGGCTCTATTTGACTCTGTGCATTTGTGCTCAGCAGCTGTGCCAGAATTATAATCATCCCAAGGGAATATTTTCTACGATGGCCTAGTAGTGCAAAACACAACTAAATTTTAAAAGAAAACGTAAGTTAACAACACAACGGAAAAGCTCCCGACCACTAGAGGGCTCTCGGTAAAAGTAAAGTTAGTTTACGTGCCGGGAGTCTTATAAAGATATCAATACCACTATTAGTTTTATGTAACCATTGTATATTGACATGAAATATTAATTCTAAATCACCTACGTGCATTATTCACTCAAAACATTGCAGAAATAGGCAAGCTCGATGTGGAGAAGATCTTACATCAAAACTGTAAACAATCCATTCACACAGAACTCATTATCTGTGCTCCTATTCTATAGTTTTCTAGGTAAAGTGCTAGACGGACATCTTTGACCATTTCACTAGCACAAGAGAGCCTCATGTTTCGAATGCCGAGAAGTTAAACTTGTTTCAAGTTCTTGTTTTTTTTTTTTTTCATTCCACTGCATCTCGTGTTTTTACATGCAAAAAAAGTGTGATTAACACTTTGGATCTTTGTATTTAACTGTCACCGTCCCGCTAGCGGGACACCTAACTTTACTTCAATATATTACTATTAAATCCTAATTTAAACATGACAAACAATATATCGTTGGAAAGGTCTAAGACTCCTAAATAAATATTTTAGCGCTGTTTTTTTTATTACAAATTATGTAGGAACAGTAATAGATGAATTTATGACAAGAGTGGACCTCAAAAAATCTACATCATTACAGGACTTTCTGACCTTTGTCACAAAAAGTCGACGCACACAATTTTAATAATTGAAACTTTGGTTTTTAATGCTAAAAGTTCATAATAAAACATAATCTAGTATTTGTCAATAAAAAAAATTATAAAATAATATTTTAAAAAGTAAAGTAAAAATTCCACTAAAAAGTATAATATATACAGTATATATATATATATATATATATATATATATATTTTTATTATTATTATTATTATTATTATTACATCACATATTTTAGTAGTTATCATAAATTAGGTATCATTTGAAAGCTTACGAACTCAGAATTCATCCTGTGAAACCCGTTTTGAAATTGGACGTTGCGTTACCATAGAAACGGTACTCTAAATTATTTTATTAGGCCCCTCCCCTTTTGGGCGTCATCTTTCATAATTTATGATCAAAACCTTTTCTAATCTTGACAAAAGACATATTGTCAGAAAGGTCTGAGTCTCAAGGTTTCATATTTAGTGACAGAAGTGATATTTGGACAGAAATTTATTAATTTGTTACGGCATAATTCATACAATTAAATTCAATGGAATGTATGTCACCCGGTGGCTATGTTTGGTATTACGCCTAAACAAAATCTCATGGGAACTTCAATTTTTTTATATCAACTTTAAATTTGGAAAAATACTTGGTTACATATATATCTTTCATTTTATAGCAATTTTATAGTAAAAAATATTTTGTAAAATATTTATTTTATATAAAAGAAAAAATATTAATACAGTATATTTGATTTACTGTAAATTTAAACTTCCATAACTTTTTCATACTTTAATTTTTTGAAGTGCTTTTACTTCTTTTACTGCTGAGTGTTTTCTTTAAAACAAGACCAAATTTCTGTCTATATTCCAAAGCATTCTTGAATTACAACCATTTAAGTTTGTATAGTGCATTTTAATGTCCATATCAAAGGGGGTGGGGGTGAGGGGGGGGGGGGGGGGTGTGTGACAGTTAAGGGTTTTTAAACTATGCCTAAATACATGATGTTCTTTTGTTCATAATTGTCTATGTAATTTACAAAATTATATTTGATTTATAAACGTAATAAACATTAACTTGACCTTTCAAACGAGATGACGTAATGCGTGGCACATCTCAGAGATGGTACAAGACGTGCATTTGTGGTTAAAAAGTATGTAATTATTATAATTTTTTTTTAGAAAATGACAGATCGTTTCGCTAGATAAGACCCTTATTTCTCGACTGGGATCATGTCGGTCCTTTGAAGCTGCATCGAGACATTTGGACCTTCAAACCGTTGGTTGCCATTGAAGTCCATTATATGGAGAAAAATACTGGAATGTTTTCCTCAAAAACCTTAATTTATTTTCAACTGAAGAAAGAAAGACATGGACATCTTGGATGACATGGGGGTGAGTAAATTATCAGGAAATTTGAAAGTGAACTAATCCTTTAAATGTCATGCACTTTTGTGTTGTACGTGATGTTATTTCATTGCTTTGAATAGGCTATATAGTTTAATATGTTTCATTTGTATTTCGATAATTGCTCCCTCTTGTGGCCACAGGCCCCCTAACTGAAATTATGCCTTTTAAATTAGTATATAATTCGAATATTAGTTATATTCAAGTAAAAAAATAAAATTTAG
Organism: Gila orcuttii; assembly: GCA_026230005.1. NCBI lineage: Eukaryota > Metazoa > Chordata > Actinopteri > Cypriniformes > Leuciscidae > Gila > Gila orcuttii. The sequence goes on from JAPDVR010000016.1 coordinate 36,461,444, forward strand.
TCTTTCAGCCATTGTAACAGCTCTAATTGCCTCATTGCTATTTTTTTTTCCTTTATTAACGATATCAAATAGAATTAAAATATACAAATTTAGTGTTATCGAATATTTGGCCTGGATTATTACAAATGGTTACATACTAAATTAATACACAATTAATGTATAATTGTCCTTTTTTTTTTTCCAAGATGGTCGCAGTGTGAGTGGGTGCAACACATGTCCTGTCTGCTCATTGGTATAACTTTACATATTCTAATAACTGTGATTACAAACATAGGACTTGTTGAAAACTTATTCAAATTCAGTATAATTGGTATTTACTTGGCACAAGAGGATTACTATCTGTCATTACAATGGCATCGGATCAACAAAATCAGATTTCCTTACAAACTTTGTGGGATGGTATACAACAGATTAAGACAGATATGCTTGCTCATCTTGATTCAAAGGTTGATCCTATCCAAATAAAACTCAACAGCATTCAGATATCACTGGATACACTTGGTGAACATGTCTCTTCTTTAGAGCAACGAATTGGGGCAAACGAGGACAATTTACAAGAACTCCTGACTCGGACTAACGAGCTAACTAAAGACAATGCCTACCTGATGGACAAGATTCAGGATCTGGAGAACCGAAGTAGGTCTTCCAATCTTCGTTACGTCAAGATTCCGGAGTTTTCTGAGGGCCGTGATATTCTAGGCTTCATGTCCGAGCTCATCTCACTGCTTTTTGGAAGAGAACATTTTCCAATTCCTCTAATAATCGAGAGGGCTCACCGCACTCCAACATTCCGTCACAGCGATAGATCTGGTCCAAGGCCTATTCTGATTAAAATGCTTAACTTTCAGGACAAAGTGAGAATCCTACATCTTGCCAGAGAAAAGAAGGAACTTTTGTTTAAAGGTAGCCTACTCGCATCTATATCTATCCCGATTTCAGTGCCGAACTCACGAAGAAACGCCGGTGTTTTGATACAGTTAAACGGAAACTCCGTGAAATGAACTTGAAATACTCTCTCCGGTACCCGTGCACACTAAGCGTCATTGTTGATGGCAAACCTCAAGTGTTTTCCTGCCATAAAGCTGCGGAGGCTGCCTTCATGTCTCCCATGAACTCTCCTACATAACAAGTAGTGACAGTTGGTTTGCGCTAATAGCTACTGTTCGATTACTATAATTCCTGTTTGTTTGAATTCGTTTGCTTAACTTCATGCTGTAGCTTATTGATAAGTTGATTTATTGTGAAGGTTATGTTAATACGGCCTGATATATATATGTTTTTTTTCCTCATGTTTTTTCCTTTTATTCAATAATTGACGATTGTCTTATTTGTGCTGGCACGTCTTTTAGTTGTCTGTTGAAAATTAAATTGTTTACATCCGGTTGACTTAAAATCTATTGATGTATTGCCAGTTGTTCTCAGTTGTTGTCTAAAAATATTGTTACATGTTGGACTGTTTCACATTTTGCCAGAGGCTTATTGAATTGAAAATGAATGTCGGTATATTATTGGCTAATTGTTTATTGAGCTATCTCTACTTTGTTATCTCTATTGAAGACCTATGTGTGCGCGCTAATGTTTTTTGTTTAGTTTCTTTATTTGGCCTTCTCACGGAGATGCCTTGGCATAAGATGGCTGGGGCTGCTGGGCCTGAATTTGTGTTTTTTTGTGATAATGTTTGTTTGTGTTTGTGTATTTTTGTGTGTTTTTGTTATTATATCATCATTCAATTGCAACCCTATTACTTTTTTCTCTCTTTTTCTTTTTCTTATACTTTATCTTATTCTTTAATGATTTTGTACTCCCATGAACTCTTATTTTTAATCATAAAGGGTTAAAAATTATTCATCTGAATATTAGAAGTTTGATACCAAAAATTGATTTATTCCGTGCATGGGTAGTCTATCATAATCCAAATATTATTACACTTTCTGAGACATGGCTTAAAAGTAAAATTTCTGACAATGAAATTCAAATTGAAAATTATACACTATATAGATCGGATAGAGGCTCAATTGGTGGCGGTGTGGCTACATATGTTTCCTCTAACTTACTGTCCGACCTAATTACACCCTTAGTTAAACCAAAACATTTTGAATGTCTGTTTGTGAAAATAACTTTTCATCAGAATAAATATATAACTACTGGAAACGTGTATAGACCTCCCTCTGTCCCTGTAGAGTCCTCTGACTGTTTAACCTCCACCATTGACTCGATTACTTGTAAAAATGAAATGATTGTTTTAGGTGATTTCAACAAAAATTGGTTAGATAAGTCTTCTACTAAGGATAAAAATAATTTAGGAAAGTTAAACTTAACAACTTATAATGGAACCTACTCGAATTACCTCAACATGTTAATCTTTACTCGATTGGATACTTGTCTCTCACCCGGACAGATTTACTAAAACGGGTGTTTTGTCTGATTGCCTCAGTGACCACTCAGCCATTTATTGTATATGGAAGATTAGAATCCCGAAATCTCCACCAAAATTAGTCAATATTAGACAAATTAAGAAAATGAATATGGATCTATTTATTAATGATGTGATTAATATTAATTGGGATAGGTACCAACTAATACCCAATGTTCAGGATGCATGGGATTTTTTACATTCTGAGTTCACTCAAGTAATCGACAGACACGCTCCCTGGAAAACATCGAAGGTAAAGGGAAGACACCTGCCATGGATAAGTACAGAACTTATAAGTCTCTTTAAGCAGAGGTACAAGGCTTGGGCTACATATCGTCAGACAAAGAAAAATGATGATTGGGAATCCTACAGGCCACTAAGAAATATCTCTAAGACAGTGACCCGCAATGCAAAATCTAATTATTATAAAGAATGTCTCTCTAATAATTTTAAAAACCCTAAACAATTCTGGAACAGTTTAAAAACTATAATAAATACTTCGGATAAAAATCCCATTAATCAATTAAGAGATGGCAATATAATAATTTCTGACTCTCTATCTATTGCCCAAGTGTTCTGTCAGCATTTTTCTTCTGTCTGCTCTGACCCAATAATGAATGTTTCTTTTACTGATAGCTTTAAGACTATTTCTTTGGCCTGTCAAAGTACCTTTTCCTTTACGAAAATAACTCCTACTAATGTGTTACATGCTATCAATCAATTAAGTTCGAGCAGTGGTGCAGGACTTGATGCGATTGAATCCAGATATCTTAAGTTAGCTTCTCATATTCTCATGTTTCCACTAGCAGATCTGTTTAATATGTCCTTGTCTACTTCTGAGTTACCAGCTATCTGGAAATATTCCCGCATTACTCCACTCTACAAAGGTGGTGACAGTCTTGATCCTAATAATTACAGACCTATATCAATAATCTGTTCTATTGCTAAATTATTTGAGAAAATAATATTTAATCAGTTATCACAATATCTTGAAACTAATAAGATCCTTTCACCATTTCAATCCGGTTTTAGACCTAATCATTCAACAACTACTGCTCTTTTAAAACTTACTAATGATGTGTTTGCAGCATCTGATACTGGCAATCTTACTGGGGCTATTTTTATTGATCTCAAAAAAGCTTTTGATTTCGTGGATCACTATTTACTTTTGGATAAGCTGTATTCAATTGGTTTATCTCAAAATGCATTATTATGGTTTAGTTCTTATTTACATAATAGAAAACAATGTGTTATTTTTAAAGGGAGTAGGTCTGATTTATTTGTGCAACAAAGAGGTGTACCCCAAGGTTCGACCCTGGGTCCACTTCTTTTCTCTATTTTTATTAATGATCTGCCTTTAATCTGTTCTAATTCCTCTGTTCAACTATATGCAGATGATACTGTCATTTATACGTCTAAATCACATTTATTGCAAATTCAAACTGCTCTTCAATTGGATTTTAGTATTTTACAGAAATGGCTGTTATCTAATAAACTATTGCTTAATAAAACTAAATCTTACACTATGGTCTTCGGTACAAGACATACTTTTAAAACAAAAACAAATAATTTAATTATAACGTGTAATGACGGTACTTCTCTGAATGAGGTTGATAAAGTTAAATACTTTGGTTTATGGCTTGACTCTGAACTTACATTTAAATCTCACATTAACTACCTTCTTCATAAAATTAATTTTGCAACCTGTGTTTTATTTCGATCCAGAAATTGTTTTACACTTGCTACACAACTGATATTGCCTTTTTTGACAATGCCGATGTTGTTTATCAAAATGCATCTAAAACTAGCCTTCTACCACTTAATAATTTTTGCAGATTCTCTCTTGGATGTTCTTATAATACTCATCATTGTGTAATGTATAATTTACTTAAATGGCCCTCACTTAATACAAGAAGACACATACACTGGCTGCAACTCGTATTTAAATGTGTACATTTTAACTATCCTCAATATTTAAAAAGGTTTCTGGTACCGTATTTTTCAATACATAACCTTAGCTATTCTACACAATATTTCTTTTTCACTCCCATAGTCAAAAAAGCAATAGGACAGAGAGCATTTATGTTTAAGGCTCCTTCAGACTGGAACAAATTACCTTTAAATATACGATCTTTAACATTATTTCACATATTTAAAAATAGTTTGTTTTCTTATTTTGAACTAAATTGTTCATGTTTCAGATGATACTATAGATATATATATATATAAGTCACTCTATTTTTTGTTTTTGCTGGCAAGTATTTGATCACAGCCTCTGTGTGGCTATCTAGTGGTTGTATTTACCTAAATACTTCTTATCCTTTTTTTTTTTTTTTTTTTTGTGGTAGCGTGTTGATTGTGGTATTGTTTATGTTTTATTATTGTAATGTGTTTGATTTGTCCCTTGTTTTGTATTGTATTGTATTTAGGACCCCCTCGAAAACGAGATGGTCCATCTCAAGGGGTTTATCCTATTTAATAAACTTGAATGAATGAATACATAATTACATTGGCTAAGAGGAATTGTTAAACATGTAAACAAATACATCACACAAAGCCATGGCTAGAGAAAACGTCTCGGTTACTAATGTAACCCTTGTTCCATGAGGGACAGAACGGGAGACGTAACGTCAATGTGATGACGTAATTGGGATCACTTCAGGGAGCTCTATCAACTTCGAGTGTCTACAGAGCGAGCCAATGAATTGGCGTGTGTGAAACGCGTCATGCGGCCCGCCCCACAGCGCGGGTATAAACAGGAAGCGGGCGCACGCACTCATTGTTTTTCGCTGAGGAGCTGAGATCGTGACGGCCGAATAGCGATGGTCAGCAACCGTGGCAACCAGACGTTACGTCTCCCTTTCCTTTCTTCAGGGAACGAGGGTTACATTAGTAACCGAGACGTTCCCTTTCAGTCGCTCACGTTCGACGTAACGTCAACGTGATGACGTAATTGGGATCCCATGGAAAACACCACGGTTGCTGCCACATCCAGCGCCCTATGCAAGACTCTCAGACCCCCAACTGGCTGGGGCGGAAGGCCTGCATAGAGGGAGATCAACTGCTGTTCCGTTATACCTCACACAGTGGAACTCTTTGGATAACACTGGGAAAGCGTGCCTTTCCAGGGGAGAGGGACGCTGTGGAAGCCACATCCTGCCCGAAGGGAAGTAACATGTGGAGAATACACATATGGACTGGCCGGTAGGGGCAGTGCAACATATGGAATGTCACTGGGGTGGCTCCAGCCTGAGAAGGGGGAGGCTGCACCAGACAGTGACAGCAGAGCGGACTCTGCCAAGGGAAAGACACGGGCTCACCACAGGGAGCTGGTCGTGGAATAATACTCATATGGGATCGCCGCAGGGATCACAGCATATGGAACCCAGCCTAGCACAAGTTACACAAGCATACGAGCACTAGGCCTGGCGTCAGACGCTCCGCAACATCCGACTGCCAAAGGGCTGCGGAGGAACTCTACAGGGTTCGCCTGGGTGGGGAACTCGACTGGAGCAAAAAAGTACCGTACCCGCTCCATGTGGAGGGGAGTGGCACAGCAAGCCGACACTAGAGCGGGAACTTCTGTGTTACCGTCTGGTTGAAGCGAGCACACAGGAAGAAACCGGCTCAACATGTAGACTATAAAACCTAGCGAACGTGTTAGGTGTTGCCCAGCCCGGAGCTCTACAGTTGTCTGTCAGCGAGGTGCCGTGTGCCAGTGCCCAAGAAGAAGCGACACTCCTAGTGGAGTGGGCTCTCAACCCGGGAGGGCAAGGCACGCCTTGGGCTTCGTAAGCCAAGGCGATGGCATCCACTATCCAGTGGGCCATCCTCTGCTTGGAGACAGCCTTTCCCTTCTGCTGGCCTCCGTAACAGACAAAGAGCTGATCTGAGGTCCTGAGGCTTTGCGTTCTGTCCACGTACAAGCGCAGAGCGCGGACGGGACAGAGAAAAGCCAGGGCTGGGTCTGCCTCCTCCGAAGGCAGCGCTTGCAGGTTCACCACCTGGTCCCGGAAGGGAGTGGTAGGAACCTTGGGCACGTATCCGAGAGTTAGCCGGGCCGAATTCTAGGCATGATTCGTCGACCGAAAAGGCATGCAGATCCCCTATCCTCTTGATGGAGGCCAATGCAACCAGGAGTACTGTTTTACAGTACAGAATGTTTTACTCAGCTGATTGCAAAGGCTCAAAGGGTGGTCTCTGAAGAGCCGAAAGGACCAGAGATAAATCCCAAGAGGGTGTAGAGAGCAGGCGAGGCGGATTTAGTCACCTCGCCCCCCTCAGGAATCTGAGGATCAGGTCGTGCTTTCCCAACGACTTACCTTCAACTGCATCTTGATGTGTGGCGATAGCGGCAACATACACTTTAAGGGTGGAGGGAGACAGCCTTCGCTCCAACCCATCTTGCAGGAAGGAAAGCACAGCTCTGATCGAGCAAGTTCGGGGGTTCTCCTCGTGAGAAGAACACCAGTCAATAATAATAATAATAATTATTCATTACATTTATATAGCGCTTTTCTCTGCACTCAAAGCGCTTTACATAGAAGGGGGGATCTCCTCAACCACCACCAATGTGCAGCATCCACCTGGATGATGCGACGGCAGCCATATTGCGCCAGTACGCCCACCACACACCAGCTTACTGGTGGAGAGGAGACAGAGTGATGAAGCCAATTGGTATATATATATGGGGATTATTAGGAGGCCATGATGGACAGAGGCCACTGGGCAAATTTGGCCAGGATGCCGGGGTTACACCCCTACTCTTTCGAAAGACATCCTGGGATCTTTTGTGACCACAGAGAGTCAGGGCCTCGGTTTAACGTCTCATCCGAAGGACGGAATGAATAGGTTCCACTTCAACGCATAGAGGCGCCTCATAGAGGGGGCTCTAGCGGCAGTGATGATGTCAACTACCGCTGGGGGTAGGTCACCTAGAACCTCTGCGTCCCATCCAGGGACCAGACATGGAGTTTCCAGAGGTCTGGACACAGTTGCCATAGGGTGCTCCGTCTCTGAGAGAGCAGGTCCTCTCTCAGAGGGATGGACCAGGGAGGGCTGTCACGAGGAGCACCAGTTCCGGGAACCAGGTCCGGTTGGGCCAATACGGTGCAACTAACAAGACCTGCTCCTCGTCCTCTCTGACCTTGCACAAAGTCTGTGCAAGAAGGCTCACTGGGGGAATCACATATTTGCGTAGGCCCGGGGACCAGCTGTGTGCCAGAGCATCCGTGCCGAGGGTTCCCTTTGGTCAGGGAATAGAACAACTGGGAGTGAGACGTGTCCGGGGCCGCAAACAGATCTACCTGTGCAGTCCCGAAGTGCCTGAAAATCAGCTGGACCACCTGGGGATGGAGTCGCCATTCTGCCGCGAGAGCTCGTCGGCTGCATGGTTGAGCAGGCCAGGAATATAAATGGCACGAAGCGACCTCAGATGCTTCTGACTCCAAAGGAGTAGATGGCGGGCGAGTTGTGACATGCGGCAGGAGCGTAGACCACCCTGAAGGTTGATGTATGCAACGGTCGCAGTGCTGTCCGTACAGACCAGTACAGAACAGTAGATGCTTGCCTTATAGTGGTGTTTTGAAGCGGCCCAGCGCAAGATGCACTGCTAACAACTCGAGGCAGTTGATGTGCCAATGCAGTTGAGGTCCCGTCCACAGACCTGAAGCTGCATGCCCGTTGTATGTGGCCCCCCAGTCGGTAGCAGAGGGATCCGTGGTGACCACAGAGTGCTTGGACACTTGTTCTAGGGGAACACCTGCCCGCAGGAGCGAAGAGTTTGACCACAAGGTGAGAGTTTGGTGACAGTGCGGGGATTCTTGTACCCGGCACGAGCCGCTCTGCCACGCTCTGGGACTCGATCATGGAGCCAGTGTTGGAGCGGCCTCATATGAAGCAATCAGAGTGGCGTTACCGTGGCTGCAGATGTCATATGCCCCAGGAGCCTCTAAAACGTGCTCACACAGTTCTACACTGACTGGACACGGGCCTCGGTGAGGAGCGCTGTCAAGTTGATCGAGTCCAACTCCATACCGATAAAAGAGATCCTCTGCCCGGGGGTGAGTTTGCTCTTTTCCCAGTTGACCCGAAGCCCTAGGTTGCTGAGGTGGCTGAGCACTCAGTCCCTGTGTTTGCACAACTGCTCTCTCGACTGGGCCAGAATGAGCCAGTCGTCGAGGTAGTTGAGAATGCGAACACCACGCTCACACATAGGCCGCCTCTATGACTTTCATGAAGACAGGGGGCGACAGGGCCAGCCTCAAGGGTTAGACTTTGTACTGATATGCCCGTCCCTCGAACGCAAAGCGAAGAAATGGTCTGTGTCGAGGGAGAATCGAGACATGAAAGTACGCGTCCTTCAGGTCGATCGCTGCAAACCAATCTTGGGTACAGATGCATTTGAAAATGCGCTTCTGCGTAAGCATCTTGAACGGCAGCCTGTGAAGGGACCGGTTCAGGACACGCAGGTCCAAGATTGGTCGTAACAATGAAGTACGGGCTGTAGAAGCCGGTCTTCATATCAGCTGGAATGACCGACTTGATCGCGTCCTTCGCCAGTAGGACTGCGATCTCTGCCCTGAACACAGGGGCACTGTCCTCCAGAACACAGGTGAACAGAATACCCTTGAAAACAGGGGGGGGCGCCGGACGAACTGAATCACATAGCCGAGTCTGATAGTACGGATGAGCCAGCGAGATGGGCTGGGAAGCGCTAGCCAGGCTCCCAGACACCACACAAGCAGAACCAATGCCACCATAGATGTACCCGGGGTGGGGCAGTGCGGCGGAATTCAGTGACCCGACTCAGACGGCATAGCGGCCTGGAGTTGGGTCTGAGTGTGTGGTGCAACACGTACCTGCTTCCGTCGAAGGGCAGAGTGAGTGTGCGGAGGCGTCAGTGTGTCCGAAACTATGCTCTATGCTCGCTGGCGATGAATGCAGGGCTTGAGGGTGACCAGGCATAGCGTCGTCAAGCACGCCCTCTTGGGACCCAGAGGTTTCAGAAATTGCTCTTTTGTTGAAATTGTGGGTACGGAGGGGAGGGAACAAAAAGGAGGGAACAAAAAGAAAAGGAAACAAAAGATTCCCTCCACTGGGGGAAGGAGCGGCGCGTTCACCATCTCCTGAAGAGCAACTTGATCCACCTCTGGGTCGCCCGTCTCAGGGTTGTTTGCACCTCCGCTTGCCTCCTGGTTTGGCAGCGGCCTGGACGGGCGTAGTCGACTTCCTGCGGCTTGGTGGCTGCTGCTGAGGCTTCGCGGGAGTGGAGGACGCCGCAGGAGGTCGACCTCGGCGACGAGCGGATGGAGGGTCTGCGACCGGCGGACGGGTGGGAGCAGTAGTGGTCCGCCGGGGCAGGATGTGTTGGATGGCCTCCGTCTGCTTCTGGGCGGCCAAGAATTGCTGGACAAAGCTCTCGATCACGTCGCCGAATAACCCAACCTGGGACAGAGGGGCATCCAGGAACCGATACTTATCGGTGTCCCTCATATCAGCCAGGTTGAGCCAAAGGTGGCGCTCCTGGACCACCAAGGTGGACATCGCCTGACCCGAGGTCAGTTGCCACACGGAGCTCCCGGAGGTGCTCTGGGTCAGAACCACCCTCGTTCATGTCCACGAGCGCCTGGGCCTGGTGGACCTGTAGGAGTGCCATGGCATGGAGGGCGGAAGCAGCCTGTCCACAGGCCTTATAAGCCTTTGCCGAAAGACCGGACGAAAACTTACAGGCCTTGGGCGGGAGGCGTGGAAGCCGGACACAGCTGCATCGTGACGGCACGCTCCACTGGCAGGATATCCACATACCCCTTGACTGCCCCGCCGTCGAGGGTGGTGAGGAGGGAGGAACCACCAGGACGGCTTCTGGCACTATACGGTGCCGTCCACGTCAAAGTGAGCTCCTCATGCACTTCCGAAAAGAATGGTACCGGGGCGGAGTGCTGAGAACCAGCACGGCCCGCTTCGAGAAACTAATCATCCAACTAGGAAGGTTCGGGACGTGTTGGAGGGTTCGGACCGGACTCGGGCAACGCTACACTCCCCGAAGGGGGCAACGCAGCCGAATCTTCATTTCCAGAGGACTGAAGCTCCCCCTCCGATACTGCGATCGACATCTGATCATCAGGCTGAGCCCCAAAGGACACGGCTGGTCGTCCATGAGAAGGACCAGCGCGATCCTTTGGGGGCTCCAACGGCGGCAGTGCTTGTGAGGCGTGAGGGACCCACGGAGATTGCCTCAGCGGGGAAGCCCTCATGGTGATCCTCAGATCACCCTGGCCATGCACAGAAGTAGGTCTTTTCTGAGGTCCAGAATAAACGCTAGATCGGGGCATAGGCGAGGGGACAACACCTCCCTTAAGGTAAGCAAGTCTCCATCTCAGCGCTGTCATAGTCATATTCCCTCAATGGGAACATGAACTATTCACAAAAGCTGCCTCAGCGTGCTGAATGCCCAAACACGAGAGGCAACTATTGTGGCCGTCTGCTGGCGTCAGGGAACTACCGCATCCAGAAACGCACAAGCGGAATGACATCCTGAAAAGGATGTTGCTCTTTTAGTGAAAACAAAAAAAACAGAAATATAAACTCTTTCAGTGCTGAAGCACCCAGGGATAGCCACAGTGTGATCGGGGTACACACTCAAGAGGAACGCCCACCGAGACACACACACACACACACACACACGCACACACACACACACACAAGCAATGCTGTGAGAACAGCAGTTTTGAGCTGAAAAATGCTCACGGCCACCGCTGATCGCACCGTCACACCAGAACTGGTTACAGAGTTTTGTTGAAGTCTTCAACATTGCAGCAGTCTGCAGAACTCAGAGTCAAACGAAAGCTCGGCTCCGAAGTGAAAGACAATGAGTGCGTGCGCCCGCTTCCTGCTTGTACCCGCGCTGCGGGGTGGGGCGCTTGACGCGTTTCACGCACGCCAACGTTCATTGGCTCATTCTGTAGACACTCGAAGTTGATAGGGCTCCCTGAAGTGATCCCAATTACGTCGTCACGTCGACATTATGTCGAACGTGAGTGACTGAAAGGGAACAAGCATTAGTGTAATTAATCGTTCATAAGTAACCTGAGAGAGTGAGTAAGTCAACATAAGTAAACTCAGAGATAGAGTGAACTATAGCTAGGTCTCTCTTATTGAACATCCATGGAAGAACTGCAATATTTGAAATCCACTGAAACAGTTTACGGCCCAAGACACTCTCCAGAATCCATGTGACCTCACACTGGACCAACACATCGGGAAACGGTTGAAACGGGTGATTTTCTAAATAAATGTTCTTTAGAAATATTTGAAGACTGAAAATGGACAACACTGACTGTTATATCTTACATATATGTATGTTTGTGGCAGTTTAATGTGGAAAAGTTTAAACTCATTCAAATTGTCATTATCTGTCATTATCATTTCATTATGTAATTCATTGACATTTAAAAACACTTTACACAGACCTTTGGTGATCCTAATCCTGATGTGTCTGATTCTTTCCTGCTTTAAAAGCTTTTCTATGTGGGTTGTAAAGACACAAATAAGCACTCTCATTTTCCCAGCTAATGTCAGCTCTGGCACATAATGTGAGTCAAAGTTTTAATTTAAGGCTGTAATGTAGCTAACAGTCTTTAATGTTTCAAGACATGAAACATTGATTGTTCTCTGAGGGGTCTGGCTGGAATGGATTTTTCTTTCTTTCTTTCTTTCTTTCTTTCTTTCTTTCTTTCTTTCTTTCTTTCTTTCTTTCTTTCTTTCTTTCTTTCTCTCACTCTCTCTCTCTCTCTCTCTTTCTCTCCACAAAGAAGCTTCTCTCAAATTCAGATATTAAAGATTCTTATTCACCATTTAAATGAAATGTTAATTTAATTAAAAAAGGTAACAACACGTCTAATATGTTGTTATTTATACTTAAATTTCAGTCTATGCTTATGATTTACGAAAACTTGAAACAATCACGCTAATCACGTGGACAATTTTTATTGGTCTTTTTCCAGTCATAAAGAAAAAATATATATTTTTGTGTTTCATGAAAAAAATTGGGTTTTTGGATTGATATTAGAATGAAAATTCATTTGTATGGTTAAACTATTCTTGTAGGCCATCAATTTGGAAATTACCATGAAATATTTAATATGTAAACAATATTATTGTCCAGCTCTAATCTTCTAAATGTGACTATAAGGCATAAAGATATTAAGATATCATAAACATTAACATCATGATTCTCTGTACAGTTAATTAAAACACGGTTTTGTAAAAAAAAAAAAAAAAAAAATGCAATACACAAAAATGACTTGACTTAAAGGTAAAAAGGCAATTTGCTATAGTGCTTATTCAATCTGAAAGAGCATATTCCTACACTTTTCATGTACTGTAGTAAAGAAGAGTGTCCTTTCATCTGAAAACATCCCAGAGCGCTGGGCCAATATGGACTGTATCTTTACAGATGCCACTGACAGATGGCAGACCTGATTCACACATGTGGACTCTTAAAGGCATAGTTCACCCAAAAAAAATAAAATAATTTATTCACCCCCAAACCTGAATTAATTTCTTTCATCACACAAAAGAGGAATGCTCTTTTCCATGCAATTACAATGAATGGGGACTGAACATGATAAAAGTAGTCCATTTGTGCACTATATTCCTGTAAGGGCCTATTTACACTCGTCACTTAATGCATTTTTACTGATCAGATAGCTATCCGATTTGTTAAAACTGTTTCATTTACACTTGGCCACATAATTGTGTCTCCACAAAATTATTATAGATCCCATCTTCAATTCTCATCCTTGATGCTATATTTAATGGAGTTCATGTTACCGAAAGCAACAGATGCGCTGGAATTTTATTAACCATCAGCTTATTTTTTTACCATTTTGGGAGGAGTAAAATTTACATACAACAGCCAGATGCATTTAGCAGTTTTGTCTGGAATGCGTCTTAAACCACCTCCTGAATTGGTTTGAGTGATCGATTTAAAGGCGTACTTCACCAATGGGCTTTCAATAAAACTTTGCTGCCTATACAGTAGAAAGTTAAAAAAAAAAATGAAATCAGTGCTACCTGAAAAAGGCTGTTGTCCTTGTGATGGATTTTTTACCTAATCATAATTCTAACATCTAAACTTACAAATTTTTTAGACATGACATTATCAACACTTGAACAAAATGTACTCTGAAGATTGTGTCGAAACCAGTGGAAAATTCTGAGATGTTGGCTAGACAATATCAAAAATGTAACAGTCTAGAATAGTCTCATGACATATTGAGTAATCAACTGAACTTCTAACCTTTACCATTTTTTTGTGATTTGAGGTATAAGTTTACTTCTACAGAAGGGTTTGCATATGAAGAACCAATCAAATTGAAGGGAAATTATGTTATGTTTCATGTCATTTTTGCAATGCTCCTATTCTATAAAAACTGTTGTATTCTTTTTGCTGGTGGGATTCTCTCTGAAATTTGTCTGAGATCCCTTTGGCCGTGATTAAAGCATATTCGAAGGCATTGTCTGGAGTCTGTCGGTTATTATTGCTGCGCAGCAAGTTAGTTAGTGGATCAATTATTTAGCGAAACACTAGAGATCTTACTTCTATTCCCAAGTGATAGTGTGGAGCGGGTTAAGAACACTAGAGACCTTATTCCCAAGTGATAGTGTTCGAACGGAATGAGACATCGTTCGACTCTTTGTGAGACTCTTAGGCGGGGTTAGATTGCGGTCAGGTAACTATAATTCTTAGGCATTTTATGCGGTCAGATTAGCTTAGCTTAGGTGTCAATCCGAGCGGTCAGAGGTGAACTCAACTGAGTATTTTCAGGTGTCAGGGACACTCTGTTCAACCTAAGTCAGGTGCGTAGGGAAATCTACCACATCCTCCATTTTGCCAAATACGTAGGAAAACTTCAACACCCATATTGCACTGGGCATATTGCCATCCAAGGCCACTCCTACCAGTCTGCAATACATATACTACCCAGAGTCAAATACCGCCTTACTTTAGTAGGAAATACTTCTTAGACAACTTTTAGTCATAATGGTGTCTCCCAGTGCAAGATTTCAAAGAGTAAACGTTTAGCGGGAGAGAGTTAGATTCGGTTTCCAGTGAGGATCCAGTGCGTTGTAGGTAGTGGCTAAAGGATTCAAAGAATCCGGCAAACACAGCGATGGAAAATCTGAAACTTTGATGTTTGATGTAGTCGCCACTTCAAACTGGATGACCACAAACACAGTGTTTTATGCCAAACAGAGGGCATAAAATGAAAGAAACTGCCATTCTGTCAGTTCCGTCAAAACAAAACGTTGTTGCATACAGGTAAGAAAGGTGTTGCCATAGTGATACATTTGCTGTTTAAAAATTAGACAGTACAATACAATTTTCAGTGATAAACCTACTTTTACAATAACTGTTCAGTTAACCCTCTGGTGTCTAAGGTGTTTTTGGGGTCCTTGAGATGTTTTGACATGCCCTGACATTTGTGCTTGTTTCAGTTGCTTATAAACATATTAATGGCAAAGTTGTCATTACACTCTATTTAGCACAAACAGGGCTACCATAATATGTGAGCAACATGTATGTACATGTTTGTATTTTTTGTATTTTTTTTTTGAGAATATTGTTTATGCATTGTCATTGAAAAAACTAAAACTTACAGTTTCTGAAATAAGGCCACAAAACACATACTAAATATTTGTCCACAAGACTTTTGACTAATGGATGTTGTCGCCTAGAGTTTTTGCTTCAAAATGATCTAAAAATCATCCTGCCTAATCATTTACACAAAACAATACATTGATTTAAATTTTGTAAGACACTTTTTGAATAATGAGCATTTTTCTGCACAATGAGCCGCATAATGAGCTGTATAATGAGCTGCATAATGAGCCTTTCACACAGGTGTATCACTGGGTACCAAAGAATGCGAGGACAAAATACATCATTCTTTCTTGTGGTACCCAGTGGAAAAAGACACATTTTTTCAAGATGTTTCCAACTCTAACTTTGAACCAATTCTGTAGAATACACACATCTATATATATATATATATATATATATATATATATATATATATATATATATATATATATATATATATATATATATATATATATATATATATATATATATATATATATATATATAAAATATATATATAATATTCTCATACTGTATTTTTTATTTTCAGAAAGTTTTGGAATATGTATCCTCTCTCCAAATTTGTCACTAATAAAACACAATAAAAAAAAGGTTACAATTACAACAACAATTACAATTTTAACAATATTTCAAGTGTAATCTTTCTTTGTAAAAAGTATACATTTTATCATACGTATTTCAAATTCATTAGTTTGAATATTGGAACAAACACTATAATAACATCTTAGTTGATAATTCAATATACCTACTTTATTTTTGACAAAACATCCCATACTGTATATTTAACATATGAGCAGAAATTGGTGAACAAAACCTTATTTAATGCGGCAGTAGTCTTTTTTTTACAGTAAAAACTTTATAATCTATCCAAAACTAATCAACGAAATCTTGTCTAAACATTCATATTTAGACTGTAACATATCGTGTTTTTGATATATTAGCATATAAATGTTAATTTACAGTTTGTTGTTTATACAAAAACATTTTATTTCAACATATTTCAGTCTATGTTCACTCATCTCAGTAGGCTATAGCAATATAGTTTGGATGTGTTCATGTAAAAATAACATGTTTACTAATGTAGGTGCGCTGTACAGCTGTAGTAAACAACAGCACACTCATTCATTCATTCACACACAGATACAGAATTAATATTTAAGTCTTTTTGCGGTTTACAGACAATATTCCATATCGCGATTAGAACAAAGCACTTACGAATAAACTTACTATTCACATCAGCTTGATCCGTTGCTCCTCGAAATGAAACTACCAGCACTTCTGAGGTAAATGTTCCAGGATTATTACGATAGTATTATTCCTCACAGCGTAGCAAGGCGACGTAAAGTACATGATTCTTATTAAACTTGATGTGTTTTATTCAGCTGATGTGGGCGTTGGCATGGTTGCATGGCTTGCCTCAGATAATTTGCATTTGAATGTGGGCGTGGTCACATTAACACTTAATTAGCTATAATGAGCTGAAAAGAAAAAGACTGACATCTCTCTCTTTTCATACAGATTACGAAAACTGAGACTATTTGTTTTTTTCATTTAAAGGAAGAGAATTCAAGCTTCATAAAGAAAAATCTCTTGTGTCTGTGTGACAAGTATTCACTGAGTTAGTTCATTTTCGGATGCGTTTCAGAATGGACTTCACTGACAGAGAGAAGGCAAAATTTGCATCATGTTTATTTTTCTTTATTTGACAAAAAGCACAACACTTCGTTTTTATTGTGAGTATATACAAAAAATAGACACGTAACAGATCGAATGATGTATAACATTTATATGTAAGCTCAAAATCAACAGAGTATTTTGAGTCTCTTTTGCACTGATAAGAAACAGCATGACCGCCGACCCCAGTTAACATTGTTCATTTACATATAGGCCTACTACCGACATTGTAGCAATACAAAACGGGTTGAAAATCTGCAAAGTAACACTTTAAATCTATTCAAATCCGATCAGAGATGACCCGTGAAGTGACCAGGTGTAAAGCAGGCCCTAAATCTCTGAAGTCAGAGGAAGCTTTGTGAGAGACAGACCAACATTTCTCTATTTGTTTGTCAGAGAAGCATCAATGTCTAATTCCTAAATGAATCATTGTTCAGTAAATATGTTTGTCCCCAATTCACAAAGCCAGCCTAGATGATTTGTTGACAAATCACAAATTTAACTCAATGATCCAATCACAGCTAACTGAAGGCAAAGTTTTTCTTTTAAAAATAAAACTTAAATTTCAGTCTGCTTCTTGAAAAAAAAGAAGACTATTGTTTTTTTTGTTGTTGTTTTTTTTATCACTGTTGATTGCAACTATGGAAATTCTTTTGTCTTTCACAGAAACAAGAAAGTAATTTGGGTTGAAATGACATGAGTGAGTAAATGACATAATTTTCTCTTTGGAGAGAACTAGTCTGAAAATAGACTGCGTGTGGAAATGATGCAACTGGACATCCTAAGCAAACAGCACATAAAGCACCAAATAAATGGAAATGCATGCAGGCAGCTAGCATGAACTCCTATATCATTATGCATGCTTTATACAATGTCATGCAATTCCTTCCCCAGTGGTCTAGGGAATTCTGTGCTCTCCCAACACAAACACAAAATGGCAGCGCTGGAAAAGGTTTGTGCAATCAATCAAGTCAGTTCTCGTCAGCCTCACCGCACGCCACACACATCTGATTTTCCATCTCCAAGATGGAGGCGCTGCAGAAATCTTGAGTATTTATGAGCAGATGTCTGGTTTCGATGGCAAGCATCAGGTATACGACTGAACGTTATTGCTTCATCTTATTCACGCGAACCTATCATTCATTTCCCTAGCGTCGGAGATCTCATGCTGCCTCCAGACTCAACGTATAGCTGAGATGCATTGTGCTCGCGTACCTAGTGTCTGTTTTGGGGTTGTAATTTGCTTAATGTCATTACTCTAATTGCTGTACTCAGTGAAATGAAGGGCCAGCAGAAAATGGCGCTTGCATACTCTGAGCTGAGTGTGTGGTCTTTGACTGTGAGCCCACTGGAATACATGAACTTTATCAGCACTTCTGTTTTTAGCACCAGAGCTCACAGTGATACAGTTTACTCAATCACAAACTGTATTTTTGAACAACACACATCCACTGAGCAGATTCAAGTTGAACAATGTAGTCATCATTCATCTACGTGATCACCTACGTGATCTCGTGATGCGTAGGCCTATGTATTTCACATAAAATGTGGTTCTACTACACATGTACTGTATATTTACTTACGTTTGCATAGACACTGAAACTAACACTACTGATGTATTGACAGCATATAAAAGGTAAAGTATATAAATTTGAACAACTTTATAGATTTATACATTTATAAAGCCTGATCAATATTGAATTAATGGAATTAATCATTGATACTGCTGTTTTCATGATCGTTGATATTACGTTTTCCATCACATTTGTTTATTGTAGTTACTCGTTGACTCCAAATTTTCAAATCTTGTATTTGTCGTCTCATGAAGCATTGCCACAGATGTCAGAAAAAAATTGATTGGCTACACTTTATTTTGAAAGTCCACTTTAGACATTTACTTACTATAACTTCACAACTACATATCAACTAACTCTCATTCATTTGCAACTTCATGTCAACTAACTATTTTAGGGGCGGTTTCCCGAACAGAGATTAAGCCTAGTCCTAGACTAAAATGGCCCTTTAAACCAGATTAACAGAAATCTGCTTTCTAAATAGTGCTAGATTTAGTTTAGTCCAGAGTTTAATAAGCTGATTTCCTGGAGGAAGACTAGAGCTACTCCAGGACTAAATTGAGCCTTAAATTAAACCTACCAGGAGGCAGGTTTAACTTCAGATTAAATGTGTTTCAAAGAAGACACATGCATTACTCGGACACACACACACACACACACACACACACACACACACACACACACACACACACACACACACACACACACACACACACACACACACACACACACACACACACACAGACACACATATATATATACTGTATATGCATATATTAATATATCATTTAAACATTTAATTTTGTTTTAACACCATTTTATCGGGTTTCTAGTTCAAATGTGATTGGTTCATGTTAAACTGACTTGAAATGGTCAATCTTTGACTACGCTTGATGTTTTCATTTTGAAATATGCTTCAATCTAGTAACCCTGTCATACAGGACTTTCACTTCCCATCATGTTTTGCACAGGGCTGAATTGGGAGAGTATATTCTGAAATAAAGTGATATTTTATGCATTTTTTTAGCACAATGAGAAAACGGAGAGACTTGTTAATGTTTAAGGTTCTATTACGTTGGTATTTAAAAGTTTCTGTTATGTTAGTATTTTTGGGGGTTACCATTGTGGTGAAGTGTTGAGCCTGTGCTTGGATGAAGGACCTGCTACCAAGAACTTTGTTAATATTAATAATAACGTTACCACAATGGTAGTACTGTAGTTGAAACCGTATTGCTTCTAGACTGCCAACACTGAGCACCACATGTGCAAAGAAAAGTTATAGTAAGTTTGTTATGTAAATCACAGGAATAGACAAGAAGCATTAATCATAGAGTTATTTGAATTATTCATTTTAAATAGCAAACCTAGCTCACTAGTTATCCCCCCCCCCCCACACACACACACAAACATATATATATATATATATATATATATATATATGTGTGTGTGTGTGTGTGTGTGTGTGTACCTAAACAATCCTGTAAGCACTTTACTATATGTTTCCTTTACTCAGATTGCACAAAGCTAGTGATATGATGGCAGTTATAGGGTCTGAAAAATGCAAATGCAGTTACCACTGTTCTGATGAAATAAAATAAACCTTTTTTGCTCAGGTTTTATGCATATGGTGGTGTGTTTTTTATGATAGTTTTTTTTTAATTAGATACCTGTCTTGAAAAAAAAGAAGAAAGAAATATCACAATATATCTCCTTACATAACCCCTGTATTATGATATGTATCACCAGATTATTGCTAATGCACAGCCCTAATAGTTAGTAGAATGTTTAAAGTGGATGATCAAACTGAAGTGTTACCATATTTTCCTCAAGTCTCAATAAAATTTAGATTTTTCCCTATCATGTAAATTTATGTTAATATAAACTGGTTAAGATGAATATTTTAGGAGTTTGCTGTATATAAGATCATTTGGGATACTCAAACAAATGTTTTGATTGAATTGTTGCACTTTTCAGGGAAATCCATCTTCCATGGAGTGCTCTCTGCATATTATGCAAAATCACTTTTTTTTTTGTGGTTTGTTTTTTGAAAATATGTCTTGAAAATGTTTTTTGTAGGTCTGTTTCTGAAGTGTCCAAGTCTTACATGTAGAGCAGACAGAAGAGAAGCAGACATTGCTCTAAGCAAGACAAGAAAAAAAAGACAAAAATCCATTAAATTCTGTTGAAATATTAAATGAATATATCTTTATGTTTATCTCTTTTCCATTTTTATTTTATAAAAACCTTATGAAAGATTTAGATAATATTGGATTGTACCGCAGTAAAAGGCATGGTGGGATTGAATCGTCCTGTTGGCGCTTTCAAACCTTTCAACTGGATATGTGTCTTTTCCAGGTTCACTCTTGGGGAAACAAGAAATCTTTTTAATTTAATAAGTGAATAACATTGATTCAGTTTTTATTTTACATTTGGTTTTGATAAAGTTAAAAGTGAACATAAAATGTAAATATAAAGATGCCTAAAATTGTCCATGACTTGTATATACAAGTGCATATTTACAAATAAAAACATTTTTAAAAAATTAGCAAAATGCAGTTACCTACTTCCCAAGCATATTTCATAAACTTATTACAAGTTATAAATGTAATAAAGATTTTCAAAATCAAACAAACAAAATTAATTAAATTAAATAAAACTTAATAACAAGTAACTTTTATATTAAGAATGTCAAATGAGTTTGCACATCTAAAACACAAATTGGGATTAGGAGTAGGACAATTCTTTTCACATTTCACACATTTGTTTTTTGTTTTTTTAAATTACAACTAAGAACAAAGTTTCAACTAGTTGTTCACTGTGGTCATGATTCATGACACATGATGATGATTCAATAGCATCTGTCAAAATCTGAGCTCTGTCAAAATCACCAGCCGCCTGTTACATGTTTTGCTTGTTGTAATACATAAAACATGACATATACCTTTTTTGCTTTAACTTTTATATTATCATTAGTACTCTCAGACATTTGGAGTCCTCTGTACTTACAATTAGCAAGTGTCTTGTAGATTGAAGATACGCACACTAACACACTAACACACACACACACACACACACACACACACACACACACACACACACACACACACACACACACACACACACACACACACACACACACACACACACACACACACACACGTGTTGTTTTTTCATGTTTTATGGGGACTTTCCAAAGACATAAGGATTTTTATACTGTTCAAACAGTATATTATATCCCCAAAACCTACCCATCAAAGAAAACATTCTGCGTTTTTACATTTTCAAAAAAAAGCTGTTTTCCTCATGAGGACTAAAAATGCCCCCACAAAGACAAGGATTTCAGATAGTTCCATCTTTGTGAGGACATTTTGTCCAAAATGTAGGGTTTACCAGGACCACACACGCACACACACACACACACACACACACACACACACACACACACACACACACACACACACACACACACACACACACACACACACACACACACACACACCACATACACACACTGTAAAACCACACATATTCACACACACATGGATGGCTGTGGAAGTGAATCATGCAAATATCTGGTGACAGTGATTGAAAAGAACTCAAGCAGTGTTAATTGTCTAATCAGCATTATAGCTCTTGCTGTTATTTTTACACATCTTGAAGCAATGGAATTTGCAATCCATTTCCTTCTAAAATCCTGCATTTTTGCATGAGTATCTACCATTTTGCATTCGAGTACGCACTTAGCACTGATAAGATGTCTGTGACGTTGAGCAGAATCTATTAACAGATTTACTGACACAAAACAGTGTTCAGAATCCAATGCAAGTACATTTAAAATCAAAGTCAAAATAAACAGTTCCAACAACCATCACAAAAAAAGGGGCTAAACATGGGGTCTGCAATATTTACACTGCACATGTGTACATTTTGAACGGATCCTGCTCCTTTGGTACCACATTCAAATAAAAATGCCCTCTCCTGCCTCAACATGCTCCTGGCATTTTGTTTGCAGTCGGGAATGACTTCTTGCAGGTTTTCAAAGAACAGACCTGAGTCAGAGTCAACAGCATATTTAATTTGACAGGAACAAAAATGTGGCTGCAGGAATGAACTGAATGGAAGTACAGTTCATTCAATATGTTGTAGTGAGTGTCAAACATTCAGTTGACAAAACAATAAAGATAAATATGTTTCGACAAATTTCTAGTGGACAAAGAACTTGGACAAGTGGACAAGAGAGTTGTAAAAATTAGACATGACTTAAAACAGAAGGACATATTAAGGGGATCTCATTTTCATCTTTGTTGAATAAAATAAATGGCATGTACTCTAACTGAGAAGTCTGTATTATTGGATCTTCTAGTTTCTCAGCTGGAGGACTCTTAAGTGCTTCAACATGATGGTAACATGAGGACATGCTCCGGGTCAACACCATTCCTCAGCTGGGTTTTATAAAAAGGATCTGCCTAGAAGAGTGGAATAAAACTAACCAGAGAGCTTATTTATTGGCTGTATTTAAAACTCAGAATTCAAGGTAAGAATTTTCAGTTTATTCTGCGAAAACTGATAATTTGTGTATGTGTACATATAATCTTAAACTCACATATCAGATGAAAATCAGACTAACTCATCGCCCTTATTCCTCAATCATAATATACATAAAAATATAACCTCCTATCCTTGTTTATCTTGAGGCAAGTATAATATAAGAATATATATATATATATATATATATATATATATATATATATATATATATATATATATATATAAGATGTCCAGGACCTCCAGCAGAAAAATATGCCCACAACATTAAAGATCCAACGGTATATTAAATTGTACACATGGGGTACTTTTTATTCTTGTGTGTACCAAACCCATCTAGCGTGTTCGCTGCCGGAAAGCTCTTTTTTTTAGATTCATCTGACCATAGAACCCTGTGCCGATTGAAGTTACAGTCGTGCCAGACAACTGAATATGCTGGAGTTTGTTTTTGGAGGAGCGAGGAGGATTTTTCTTGAAACCCTCCCAAACAACATGTGGGGATGTAGGGGTTGTTTGATTTTTTTTGGTAGGCTTCTGACCCCAAGACATCTCTGCAATTCTCCATCTGTGATCCTTGGAGAGTCTTTGGCCACTCAAACTTTCCTCCTTACCGTGCATTAAGGCAATATAGACACACGTCCTCTTCCTGGCAGATTCGTAACATCTTTAGTTGATTGGAACTTCTTAATTATTGCTCTGATGATCAAAATGGGAATTTTCAATTCTTTAGCTATTTTCTTACTGCCACTTTCTATTTTGTGATGCTCAACAATCTTTTGATGCACATCAGAACTAAAGTTCCCTTTTCTTTAGTTCCCCTTCAGTCGCTCACGTAGTCGACGTGTCGACTGATTGGGATCACACTTAGGGAGCCTGTCATCTTTGAGTAGCCTACTGTTAAAACGAGCATCACACACGCAAAAAATGCATCACACACTCCGCCCCGCGGCGCGGGTATAAATACGTAAGTGGATGCACGCAGTAGTTGTCTTTCGCTCCGGAGCCAATCGGTCTTCATATCGATGTCTCTGAAGAGTGCTGTTATATTACAACGAGCGAGTGTGTCGGTGTTCTTCTAGAAGACTCTCCCAGTGCTGGTGGTTTCTACAGCACGAGTGCAGCGGTGATCGCGAGCTTTGAGCTCTCAACTGCTGTTTTAACAGCATCATTTCTTGCAACAGAAGAGCAACACGTTTGCGTCTTTTTCAAGATGTCATTCCATCCGTGCATTTCTGGATGCGGTCGTTCCCTTTCCCCCCCTGTGTCATGTTGGAACAGGAACGACGGGAAACAAATGCGAGTGAACAGAATGTTTATTAGATGAGTAGTGAAGCAGTACAGACAGGTGGAACGGTGACACAGGGACTTCGGTGGTCAGGATCCGATGAAGACGTGAAGAGTGCGGTGATGGTGAATCGGGAGACGAAAACCCAGTGATGACGACGAAGATCAGGAACAGGAACACAAGGCAGGACGAGACACCGGAACACCAACACGAACGACATCAAACAACGATCTGACAAGGATGATAGAACAGCGGTGAGTATAAATAGAGTGGTGATATTGATTACAGCTGGTGAAGTGGATGAGGATCAGCTGAAGCGGATCAGGTGATGTCATACACTCACGCCCACTACACACGTGCATTCAAACCACAACATAAACACGAGACTAAAAGGAACAGAGAATGTGTCTACCGTGACAGTACCCCTCCTCCTAAGAACGCCTCCTGGCGTTCCCAGACTCCTTACCCTGTCGATTGTAATCATCGATGAGGGAGTGATCCAGTATGTCTCTAGCCGGCACCCAACTTCTCTCCTCCGGACCGTAACCTTCCCAGTCCACCAAGTACTGAAATCCACGTCCTCTCCGCCTAGAGTTCAGTATACGGTTAACCGAATACGTGGTCTCCCCATCTACGAGTCGCGGTGGGGGAGGAACCGGGACAGGCGGATTAATATGGGAATGAAACACGGGTTTAATCTTAGATACATGGAAGGCGGAATGGATCCTCCTGTACGCGGGAGGTAATTTGAGGCGGACTGCCACCGGACTAATGATCTTGGTGACAGTAAACGGGCCAATAAATTTGGTAGCAAGTTTATTAGATACGGAGCGAAGAGGAATGTTCTTGGTAGAAAGCCACACTTTTTGACCGACGACGTATACGGGAGGCTTCGACCTGTGGCGATCGGCCTTAGCCTTAGTGCGCGCCCCCACCTGGAGTAGAGTCTCGCGGGCTCTAGTCCAGGTGCGGTGACACCTCTGAACAAAGGCGTGAGCGGAGGGGACCGCAACCTCGGATTCCAGACTGGGAAAAACTGGTGGCTGGTAACCTACACTACACTCAAACGGAGATAGGCCCGTGCCCGACACTGGCAACGTGTTGTGGGCGTACTCCACCATGGAGAGTTGCTGACTCCAAGAGGAAGGATTCTTGGAAACCAAACATCGCAACATTCTCTCCAAATCCTGGTTGGCTCTCTCGGTCTGACCATTGCTCTGGGGATGAAACCCTGAGGACAGACTAACAGTCGCTCCCAGTAATCTGCAAAACTCTCGCCAAAATCTGGACACGAACTGGGGTCCCCTGTCGGAAACCACGTCAATCGGAAGGCCATGTAAACGAAAAACGTGATCTACGGCTGTAACCGCTGTTTCCTCAGCTGAGGGTAATTTGGGTAAGGGAACAAAATGGGCTGCCTTCGAGAATCGGTCCACTACAGTCAAAACGACTGTGTTGCCCTGAGAGGGCGGGAGGGCGGTGATAAAATCTAGAGCGATGTGGGACCAGGGTCTCGAAGGAACCGACAGCGGCTGAAGTAACCCGTCTGGGGGTCGATTGGAAGTCTTACCAGTGGCACAAACCGAACAAGCCAAAACAAAATCGTGAATGTCACGAGCCATGAGTGGCCACCAAAATCGTTGCTTGACTAAAAAACTAGTGCGATTAACTCCTGGATGACAAGCCACGTTGGAGTTATGACCCCACTGGATAACGTCGGACCGTAATCCCTCCGGCACAAACAAACGATTCGGTGGGCAACCGGGCGGAGGCGTTACCCCTTCTAAGGCCTTCTTGACCCTCGATTCGACCTCCCATGTGAGTGTGGAAACGAATAGCGTTTCGGACAAAATATACTCGGGAGTAGACGGGCGTTCGGAAAAATCAAATATGCGAGATAATGAATCGGGTTTGATGTTCTTGGAACCCGGACGGTATGAAAGAGAAAAATCGAAACGACCGAAAAACAATGCCCACCGAGCCTGCCTGGAGTTTAATCTTTTGGCGGTTCTGATGTATTCTAGGTTCTTATGATCAGTCCAGACAATAAAAGGTACCCCCGACCCTTCTAACCAGTGGCGCCATTCCTCCAACGCTAATTTGACTGCCAGCAACTCTCTGTTACCAATGTCGTAATTGCGTTCGGCTGGAGATAAACGATGAGACAAAAACGCGCAAGGATGCATCCTGTCATCTGTGGAAGAGCGTTGGGACAACACTGCGCCTACTCCCACCTCTGATGCATCGACCTCCACCACGAACTGACGTGAGGAATCAGGGGCGACAAGGATGGGGGCTGAAACAAAGCGGCCCTTCAGTTTGGAGAACACAGCTTCGGCTGTGTCTGACCACCTGAACGTCGTTCTGGGGGAGGTCAAGGCGGTCAGAGGCGCGACTAGTTGGCTGAAATTGCTAATAAAACGCCGGTAAAAATTGGCGAATCCCAGAAACCTCTGCAGGGCCTTGCGGGAATCTGGGCTTGGCCAATCCACCACAGCCTTGATCTTCTCAGGGTCCATCCGCACTCCCTCAGACGAGACAATGTACCCTAGAAACGGGACCGACTGTGCGTGAAAATCGCATTTCTCCGCCTTGACAAAAAGCCCATTCTCTAGCAACCTCTGAAGCACTCGTCTGACGTGTTGCACGTGTTCCTGGAGAGAAGAAGAAAAAATCAATATGTCATCCAGGTAGACATATATGAACTGATCGATCATATCTCGCAACACGTCATTGACCAGTGCCTGGAAAACTGCTGGGGAGTTGGACAGCCCGAACGGCATGACCAAGTATTCAAAATGCCCCCTGGGGGTGTTAAACGCAGTTTTCCATTCATCCCCCTCCCTAATGCGAACCAAATGATAAGCGTTACGTAAATCCAATTTTGTGAAGATGGACGCTCCCTGCAACCTCTCGAAGGCTGAAGACATCAACGGCAAAGGATAAGTATTCTTTACCGTGATGTTATTCAGCCCTCGGTAATCAATACAAGGTCGCAGAGAACCGTCCTTCTTCCCCACAAAAAATAATCCCGCCCTCGCTGGAGAAGAGGAAGGGCGAATGAACCCGGTAGCTAGAGAATCAGAAATATATTTCTCCATAGCCTCCCTTTCTGGAATAGAAAGTGAATATAACTTGCCTTCAGGCGGAGACTTACCTGGCAGTAAATCTATAGCACAGTCATAGGGACGATGCGGAGGGAGAGAAGCAGCACGAGACTTACTGAACACCTCCTTCAGGTCCAGGTACTCCACGGGCACGTTAGACAAATCCCCTGCTTCCTCCTGAAACACAGAAACAGGAACAGACGAACAGGCAGACACGAGACAAGACTTATGACATTCCTTGCTCCACTCCAGTACTGATTTATGGTGCCAGTCCACTCAGGGGTTGTGATGGATGAGCCAGGGATGTCCGAGGACGATGGGTGTGAGAGGTGAGTCCATGATGTAAAATGAAATAGTTTCAGAGTGGTTGCCGGAAGTGTAATGTGTGTAATGTCCACAGTGCAAAGGGAAATGGTAGGAAGTTCTTGTCCGTTGAGTGCATGAACAGCAATTCTGTGAGTGAGGGGTCTGAGGGGAATCTGAATTTTCTGTGCAAACGTGTGGTCCATAAAATTACCTTCAGCCCCAGAGTCCAGAAGTGCAAGGCAGTCGTGTTGTTGGACTGACCACCTTAGTCTTACCGGAAGGAGTGTGGAGGTAGATGTAATCGCTGATGAGGTCTTTCTAGCGGAGATCCCACCCGATAGTAGCCTCAATCTTACTATCGGGCTTGGCCTTTTACCGGGCAGCCGTATGCAAAATGTCCCGCGCCTCCACAATATAGGCAAAGGCCCTGGGACCTCCGCCTCTCCCTCTCCTCCCGGGAAAGCCGAGCTCGACCCACCTGCATGGGCTCGGGATCGTAGACAGGGCTGACCACGTCCCTGCCGCTGGATCGGAGAGGGTCGGTTCCTGCGAAGGTACGGGTGGACGGGACTCGGCGCTCGACCCTAGACAGCCGAGCGTTCACCCGCAGAGCCAAGTCAACCAACCCGTTGAGAGTGGTGGGTAGATCCAGGGCATAGATCTCCCTCTGGATGTGGTCAGCCAGCCCATGCAGGAACATATCCCACTGCGCCTCCTCGTTCCAGCCGCACTCCGCCGCCAGGGTTCGAAATTCAATAGAATAATCTGAAACCGATCTTTCTCCCTGCTGCATCTCCGCCAGCCTTCGGGCTGCCTCTCTCCCCGAGACAGCCCTATCGAATACAGTCTTCATCTCGGCGGCGAGGGTCTGGAACGAGGCGCAGCATGGGTGTTGATTCTCCCACACCGCCGTTCCCCAAAGCGCAGCCTTCCCAGTCAGCAGGGTGAGTACGAACGCCACCTTCGCTTGTTCCGTGTCGAACGTGCGGGGCTGTAGAGCGAAGTGCATGGTACAACGAGTCAGGAACGCTCTACAGAAGGCGGGCTCACCAGCATAATGTTCGGGTACCGGAAGGCGGGGCTCTGACTGGGAGGGTCTCTCTGGTGGTGTGGGAGGAACGGCCGGTGTGGGCGGCGCAGTGGGACCCTGTAGGCGTTGGATCTGCTGGGTGAGCTCGGACACTTGCGTCACCAAAGCCTGTACTGCGCGGCCCGTGTCGCCGATCTCCCTCTGCTGTGAATCCATCCTCCTGATACTGTGATGAATGAAGTCCTCCAACGATCTCTGTGATGCGCTCGCTGCTTCCCTTTCCTGGTCAGATCGTTCTGTCATGTTGGAACAGGAACGACGGGAAACAAATGCGAGTGAACAGAATGTTTATTAGATGAGTAGTGAAGCAGTACAGACAGGGGGAACGGTGACACAGGGACTTCGGTGGTCAGGATCCGATGAAGACGTGAAGAGTGCGGTGATGGTGAATCGGGAGACGAAAACCCAGTGATGACGACGAAGATCAGGAACAGGAACACAAGGCAGGACGAGACACCGGAACACCAACACGAACGACATCAAACAACGATCTGACAAGGATGATAGAACAGCGGTGAGTATAAATAGAGTGGTGATATTGATTACAGCTGGTGAAGTGGATGAGGATCAGCTGAAGCGGATCAGGTGATGTCATACACTCACGCCCACTACACACGTGCATTCAAACCACAACATAAACACGAGACTAAAAGGAACAGAGAATGTGTCTACCGTGACACCCTGACGGTCAAAATGGTAGCATCACATGTAAAAAAAAAGAAAAAAAAAGAATGTATATATATATATATATATATATATATATATATATATATATACATATATATATAAATATATATACAGGTCCTTCTCAAAAAATTAGCATATTGTGATAAAGTTAATTATTTTCCATAATGTAATGATAAAAATTAAACTTTCATATATTTTAGATTCATTGCACACCAACTGAAATATTTCAGGTCTTTTATTGTTTTAATACTGATGATTTTGGCATACAGCTCATGAAAACCCCAAATTTCTATCTAAAAAAATTAGCATATTTCATCCGACCAATAAAAGAAGTGTTTTTAATACAAAAAAAAGTAAACCTTCAAATAATTATGTTCAGTTATGCACTCAATACTTGGTCGGGAATCCTTTTGCAGAAATGACTGCTTCAATGCGGCGTGGCATGGAGGCAATCAGCCTGTGGCACTGCTGAGGTGTTATGGAGGCCCAGGATGCTTCGATAGCGGCCTTAAGCTCATCCAGAGTGTTGGGTCTTGCGTCTCTCAACTTTCTCTTCACAATATCCCACAGATTCTCTATGGGGTTCAGGTCAGGAGAGTTGGCAGGCCAATTGAGCACAGTAATACCATGGTCAGTAAACCATTTACCAGTGGTTTTGGCACTGTGAGCAGGTGCCAGGTCGTGCTGAAAAATGAAATCAGATGGAAGCATGAAGTGCTCCAAAATCTCCTGATAGCTAGCTGCATTGACCCTGCCCTTGATAAAACACAGTGGACCAACACCAGCAGCTGACATGGCACCCCAGACCATCACTGACTGTGGGTACTTGACATTGGACTTCAGGCATTTTGGCATTTCCTTCTCCCCCGTCTTCCTCCAGACTCTGGCACCTTGATTTCCGAATGACATGCAAAATTTGCTTTCATCCGAAAAAAGTACTTTGGACCACTGAGCAACAGTCCAGTGCTGCTTCTCTGTAACCAAGGTCAGGCGCTTCTGCCGCTGTTTCTGGTTCAAAAGTTGCTTGACCTGGGGAATGCGGCACCTGTAGCCCATTTCCTGCACACGCCTGTGCACGGTGGCTCTGGATGTTTCTACTCCAGACTCAGTCCACTGCTTCCGCAGGTCCCCCAAGGTCTGGAATCGGTCCTTCTCCACAATCTTCCTCAGGGTCCGGTCACCTCTTCTCGTTGTGCAGCGTTTTTTGCCACACTTTTTCCTTCCCACAGACTTCCCACTGAGGTGCCTTGATACAGCACTCTGGGAACAGCCTATTTGTTCAGAAATTTCTTTCTGTGTCTTACCCTCTTGCTTGAGGGTGTCAATGATAGCCTTCTGGACAGCAGTCAGGTCGGCAGTCTTACCCATGATTGCGGTTTTGAGTAATGAAACAGGCTGGGAGTTTTTAAAAGCCTCAGGAATCTTTTGCAGGTGTTTAGAGTTAATTAGTTGATTCAGATGATTAGGTTAATAGCTCGTTTAGAGAACCTTTTCATGATATGCAAATTTTTTGAGATAGGAATTTGGGGTTTTCATGAGCTGTATGCCAAAATCATCAGTATTAAAACAATAAAAGACCTGAAATATTTCAGTTGGTGTGCAATGAATCTAAAATATATGAAAGTTTTAATTTTTATCATTACATTATGGAAAATAATGAACTTTATCACAATATGCTAATTTTTTTAGAAGGACCTGTATATATATATATATATATTTATATATTCAGCAAGCTGAAGCAGCTTTTGTGGATAGTTCATGTTCTCATTGCGAAAACATGACTACCGCGGTGTTGAGATCGAGACTTGCCTTCATGCGTGACGGTGGAGTCCCCATTACCATGTCCCCCTACGGCACCGTGTGATCAGAGAATCATAGTGAGGCTTCCCCGTCCGGTAACCAATCCCTGTGGGCCCCTCACTCCTCTATCACACCGCAGCCGGTGAAGCCCCCGTTGAGCACGCTGGTCCCTCTGTAATGGACCAACCAGCCGTTTCATTCAGGGCCCCTCCAGAGGACAGGACGCCGATTGCAGCATCGGAGGGTGAGCTGACCTCTGGAAATGATTCGTAAAAAAATTCTAGGGCTGCCAATAAATGGCCAATGTGTTTTGGAGAAAAACATTTATTTCATAATGTGATTTCCCCCCCACTTTCAATTCTTTTACTTCAATGAACGATGAACAAAGTCTCTACCAATAAATGTGTGATATAAATCAGATGGGTTAAATAGGAGATGCATCCAAAATGTGAAGTGCAGGGGAATGAGAATCATTGCTTTGATCTGTCTTATCAGTAAAAACATACTTCCTTACATCACTGATTATGCATCTATAACTCCCATGCTACTGTCATCTTTGAGCAATGTTCCAAAAATTTATTTTATATATGTAACAATAACAATTTGTTACATTGAATTTGTTTGTTTCTCACCCAAGATTTTTTATTTGGACCTAGTAGGGTTAATTTAATATGTGTTCAATCTTGGATATTCAACAAACAATGTACCAACTAACACTGGCCTTCCCTATAAAACTTACAGTCAAATCAGATATACATAATTGTTTTTATATTTTTTTAGAAGTGGGTGCAGGACACTATAGTTCATTTATGTAAGTGAGGATAGCAAAATAAAGTAAACTGTGACATATTATACCCAAAAATTCTTCAGACAGTGGATTACAGTACAATTTATAAAAAAAATTGGGACCAAAAATTATCCAGTCACTTTGACCTGAGCATGTTGTGCTTAAAGCCTGGTTCACACGGGACGATTTTAAAATTGTCGGCTGATTTTCCAAACCTGAGAGACCCCACACACGGCGATAAAAAATCACGAGTCTAACAGTTTTGGTCGCACAGTGTGTGGTGCGCAGCCACACGGCAAAATCAACACATCACACACGAACCGATTTGACTCCAGAGCATTCCCAGGTCAGACGGAAAACCTCGCAAAATCCCTCGAGATCAAACGTGACTTCAGAGTAAACAATCAGGGTGGACGAAGAGGATGCAGTGGCGATAGTTTGTAGTTTGTTTTTAACCGAAAAAAAAACGTTATCAAAAGAAAAGGCGATGGTCAAAGTAGTGGAGACAACGATTTTGTTTCCCAGTGCTTCCTCTGCGCCTAGTCACCTCGCTTTCTGATTGGCTACACGCCACAGTCCACTGGCTGCGTGCTCGTTTGTCCCCGGGGGACACCACACACGAGGAGAAATCGGGCCAAAATAATCCAACATGTTGGATATCCCCGATTTGAGATCGGAGCGGTCCCGATGTCCTTCCGAGCAGACGAGAGCACTCTTAACACACCACACACGGCAGGAATATCTGATCAGATTATTTTACCATTATCGGAGCATCCTTAAGATTGTTGGAAGGGGTAAATCGGGCTAAAATCGGCCTAATTATCCTGCCGTGTGAACCAGGCTTAAGTGTTTTTTTCTTTAATTGCTAATGCAACCTTTTTACACAACAGACTCAGCAAAATTAAGCATTGCTTGGTAATTGGTTGAGCTAAATTGGTATTATCTAATTGTGTAGTTAAATTTAACATCTGACAGATATTCAACATAATTCATCTGTGAGACAGTCTAACAGAAGGATGGACAAAACCAGTGAAATATCAACTTATTTGATAACTCAGTTCTTGTCATATTTTATTACCATTTTCTAAACTATAGTGAATAAACTGTGACAATGTTAAAGGTGTCTGAATAAGTTTTGGTTTGACTGTATATTCAGCAGAAAATAGTGTAGGGTTGTGGATCCTAAAATTATGTTTATAAACATTATTTGCATTAGACTAACCGATGAATCATGCACAGTGAGACAACGGACATTTGTAAAATAAAAAAAAACAACAACAACTGTAAATACAATCAAGTTCCATGTTGTCTTTAATCTAGCGTGTGAATGAGCTCATCCAGTTGCAGATATTCCAGTGCTGTATTTTTAGCAGTAAGAGTTTGGGAGTGTTGATGTGGCAGTGCTGTGAGTGGCTGCTCTTTGACCACAGTAAGAGCTGTTCTGTTCCAGCTCTGAGTAGGTGGACTCTCATCCACAGTTCCCTCTCTTTCTCTCTGTCTATGCACAGTATCTTTGTTTTCAGCTATCGTGCTTTGAGTTACAAAAGGTTTCCATGGGAACTAAATGGAGATCACTAAAAAAAAAAAAAAAAGTAGTTGAGACCTTGCATACTGTGATGTGGTGGTAGCCAGAGGCTTTGCTTTGCCATTAATTGAGTTGGTAGATGATTGGCAAGTACATAATGAAGCAACCAAAACCACCAGCTTTGGATAATTCCCTGACCTGCTATGGAAGCTTGTTTCCGCCACAGAATAAAAAATAAAAAGGCGATTGCTACTTTTTATCTCACAATTCAGTCCTTTTTTCTTGCAATTGCGAGTTTACTCCAGAACTGCATGATATAATGTCGTAATTGTGAGATATAAACTTGAAATTCTGACTTTTTTCCCTTAGAATTGCAAGTTATATATTTTGCGAGTTATAAAGTCAGAATTGTGAGATATAAACTCACAATTCAGAAGAAAAAAAATCAGTCTTTTTTCCTCAGGATTGGACTTTATAACTCACAATTGCAAGTTTATCACAATTGCAAGTTAACAAGTTTATCTCTCACAAATCAGAGAAAAAAAAGTCAGAATTCCGAGATAAAAAAAAAGTCACAATTATCTTTCAAAATGTTTTATTTTGTGGCAGAAACAAGCTTCTATAGACCTGCTGATTATATCTGAACACAAATTTGGACACCGATCTCTTTCACCAAAAATGTTACTTTGCGTTTAAACATAATACATGAACAAAACTCAAAAAGTGCGGTAACACTTTATAATAACTGCACTCTATTAATCATTAGTTAAGCATTAGTAAACATTTATTCAATAATTTTTAAAGCATTAATAGACATTAATAAGCATTTTATAAATACAGCTATAAATGCTTTATTCTTGATTTCGAAGCATATCTATAATGTGTTTAATAATTGTATTTTCATACTTTAATAATGATCAATTTATCATGTCTAAATGAAGTATAGCATTATTTACAAACAAGTTATTTAGTTGTCAATGATTCATAAGATCACTTAAGTGTAAGTAAATGTAGTAAATTCAGGTAATTATAAAGCATTTAGTAGTGGCCAGTTAACTATTTTTGTGAGCTCATCTAAAGTGAGGACTATTCATGCCTTGTAAAGCATTTACAAAGGAGATTTAAAGGCTCATTTATCTACTAAACAGAAAAAGGAAACAAACACAACACAGTGATTCAGAACATAAAAATATTTAACTGAGCCTTTAAATCTCCTTTGTAAATTCTTTAAAAGGCATAAATTGTCCTCACTTTAGATGAGCTCACAACAATAGTTAACTGACCACTACTAAATGCTTTATAACTACCTGAATTAACCATGAATTACAGTAGAAATACATGTTAATAAAGCATTTATTAACACACTAAGTTACTATTACTATATGTCTGAATAATAAGATGTATGAATGTACACTTAAATAGTTTATTAATCATTTACTCAAACTTTCTAAAGCCCAATTTATACTTCTGCGTCGAACTCACGCCGTAGCTACATCGTAGGCTGTGTGTAGCGCACGTACCCTGACGTGCACCTCTCCAAAAATGTAACAACGCGTCAATCCTACGTGGACGCAAGCGCTGTGATTGGTCAGCTAAAGCCCCTCCCTCGGGTTTCACATGTTCCCTCTGCATGTGTAATTGCACGTCAATGCGGACAACGACGCAGAAGTATAAATGACAACTCCTAAATAACTGGTTTGTAAATAATGCTATACTTCATTTAGAAATGCTAAATGGATCATTAATAATGTATGGAAATACAATTATTAAACACATTATATATATATATGCTTTTAAAACAGGAATAACGCATTTAGAGCTGTATTTTAAACTGCTTATTAATGTCTATTAATGCTTTATAAATTATGAATTAACTGTTTACTAATGCTTAACTAATGATTAATAGCGTGCAATTATTATAAAGTGTTACCGCCCAAGTCATAGCATCAAATAACTAACTCAAACCAAACTTATTTAAAAAAAAACGAACACTTGAACTTACATCAATGTGATACCTAAAATGACAGAAACTGTCAAAAAATTATTTGAAGTGTAATTTGATTGTTTAGTTAGTCTCACATCCTATTAGATTACATGGAGAGGGCGGGGTTTATGACATATACCGCATCCAGCCACCTGGGGGCTATCGAAACTGGTAACCCGAAGGTTGTGGGTTCGATTCTCAATACCGGTAAGAAATGACTGAGGTGCCCTTGAGCAAGACACCAAACCCCCAATCGCTCCCCGGGCGCCGCAGTGAATGGCTGTCCACTGCTCCGGGTGTGTGTGTGTGTGTGTGTGTGTGTGTGTATCCACAGTTTGCAGTGTGTGTGTGTTCACTACTCACTACTCCTAATGTGTGTGCACTAACTTGTATGGGTTAAAAGCAGAAGACAAGTAGGGTTACCATTTCCGGCCTTTCACGTGTCACTTTCA
The DNA here is from genome assembly GCA_026230005.1 of Gila orcuttii. Lineage (NCBI taxonomy): Eukaryota > Metazoa > Chordata > Actinopteri > Cypriniformes > Leuciscidae > Gila > Gila orcuttii. Next base: position 36,497,340 of record JAPDVR010000016.1, read on the forward strand.
TTTTTCACTTTCAGGATAAGACAAAAACACAGTTTGAAATCTGGATTCATGATGTACTCCCTCATTATATAAATTGTTCTTTTGAACAAAAAAAGTTACATAATATAACCTTAACTGTCATTAAAAAAAGGGATACTTAATGGTCCTAAAAATAGGCTTCATTTTCTTTGTGCGAAATATAACGCATGGGTTCGTTTTAAGTCTTATTAGCAGTGATGGCATGCAGTCTAATGGCGAGGCAGTGTCACAAATCCTGAAAAACCACATTACAATTTTTATTGCTAATCTCAAATGCCATCGAGTGTAATTGGTGAGTGTTCACTGGAGTGGGTGTGCTTTGTATAACAGCTCTCTGTGTGTCACTGCACTGCAGCTCTCAGCTGCATCTACTGCATTTGCATTAACTTCAGTCTGCAATCAACATTATATGACACACCAACCTATTGATATGCCTGTACCATTCTGTTTAGTTATGCATGCTATAGACCTTATGCGCCAGAGAAACAAGGCCGCCGCCATCTTTAGAAAATTGTCTTTGAACTTCCGTTTTTGCGGTCGCTCTGCATATTTCTATGGCATTGCTGTCCAGGAGTAATTAGCTTTTGAAGTGGATTTACCTAATGTAAAGTGAACGAAAGTTATCATGAGGATTGTAATGTTTAAAGCAGATGTCTTAACAAATATCAGTAGACAGGGAAGATTTTAAAACGAGCCGTTCATTTATAAATACGCAGGATCGCTGTGAAAATACAGACCGGAAGACAAAAGACAACGAGCGCAGCGCTGAAAAGGGGCGTGGCTACATAAGGTCTATACTAGCTTTGATCTTTTATAAGGTGGATCACATTTCCCACATTTAAGCTAGTTTTTAAACAGTATTAAAATATGTTTTATGTACTTTACAGTGTTGTAGCTAGTACTCGAGACCTGACTAAGTCCCAAGTCCTTTTTAAGTCTGAGTCCAAGAACAAATTTTCACTGGGGAGCATGTGGACCCGGCTTGACTCGGACTCGAGGACTGTGGATTCGTTTTCTGTGTTATTGTGTCTCTGGATCAGAGCACACTGTGTTTGCACTGCGAAGATTCATGTGACACTGACACAAAACAACCCAGCAAGCAATAGCTGTCATTTCACCTTCTAGGTTAACTATAGACCCTATATAATCTGGCTATGAGTAACCCACTTCTAGCCAAAATAACCTTGAATTTGGTTACATGTCATTTTTGCCCAAATAACTTACGAGTTGTATGATATTCCATCCTGTAAGCAAAGTCAGTAGTGATTACTAGGTGTTTGGTTTAATTTATTTGACATGTTCTACGCGTAGCCTGTGTCTATTCTTGGGATATCTTTAGACGTCTATTAAATTTTCACTGACAGCCCAAATTTTGCCTTGTTTTAGCCTAGACGTCAGGGCTGTGTTTGGACAGCTATTAGACATCTTTTAAACGCAAAATTGCTTGCTGGGCAAAAACACAGGATGCGGCTTCTTTCCGCAGAGGAAAGAATAAGTCTCGGTCTTGACTTGGTCTCGACTCAGACTTCTAATTAGCTGGTCTCGACTACAACACTGGTACTTCATATGATACCATCTAAACTAGCTTTTTTATCAAAATAAAATAAATTCTTTCATATTGCAGAAGAACCATTGGGTTACAAAAATTAAAGTAGTTTTAACGGGACTGAAAAAGTCAAAATAAATAATTTTCACCAAAGTCAAATTGGATAATTCAATTCTATATTCAAAGACATGTCTTATAGTCACCAAAGGGCTGTTTGTCGAGAACATCCCCATTGATCTATTATCATCTGTTCTTTGACTTCTTCAACACCTACAGCTGAAAATCTTGAGTCATGTTTCTAATTTTAACCCAGCCTCTGACCTCCCTTGTGTCATGCAGAACCCAATAAAGACTCAGAAAGTGTCCAGACTGCCAAGCCAGCGGGACCCTTCTTCTGAAAGAGTCAAATGCAAAGATTTACAGTCCTCCTGTCATCTTGAAACTTGAGTAAGGACTAATGTACAATCATTCAATTTATACAAACATAAACCCTGACAAGTGATTTGAGGCCTTATAAGATTCAAGCTGACAAAACCAGACAAATGCCACCAGGTTTAAGAGGTACCACTAAACTCAAACTAAACTTCCTCTGTCAAAGCAGGACTCGACCCTGAGTTTGTTAATAGTTAATCAGCGTGCACAGTGAAGCATCACGTTTGCAAGATAATACGATCCCCTGCTGGTGGAAGTTAGTGCAGTATATTTCTGGGCTAATAATTAAGATATAATTATGAGGAATATGACAAATTAAAACATATTTACATAGCAACAGGAAACACACTGCTGCCTGAAAAGCTTAAGAGGAATGCAGAAAAATAAAATATACAAAAATATCGGTTAGTGAAAGTGAATTAATCGAGGTTTCACAACATGAAAATATAGGCTTATCAAACTAAACAAAAACTTTTATTAATTTACTAAATGATTTTTAATTACTATTATTAGATGTTAAACCAGGTTGCAACACACACACACACACACACACACACACACGTACGTTGAGTTTCCACCAGCATAATGATTTTTACACTGTAAAAACTGTATATTCTATCTCTTAACCCTAAACCTACCTATCACAGAAAACTTTATGCATTTTTACATTTTCAAAAAACATAACTTAGTATGATTTACAAGCTGTTTTTCTCATGGGGACCAAAAAAGTCTCCACAAGGACAAGGATTTCAGATATTGCCAGGATGAACAGGATGAAGATGTCCAATTTTTCTTTTTTCTTTTTAATATCACATTTAGTACTGCTCTTCGAGAGCAAAAGAATATAAATGTTTCCCGAAAGACAAATTGAACAATTTACCTTGATCTTCAAATTTAAAAAGATTTCACCCCCCGGTGACATGGCCATACTGTTCAGCAGTGTGATGTATGTTGAACTCAACAATGGCGGACACCTAATCTTTACCAGACCCAATCACCTCTAAATGCAACATTTCTATGCAGGTTTAATCTTGGAAATGCACTATGGTGCTTGCTCATACTGTCATAAACTTTTATTGAGTTGTGCTATAACTGAAAAGCGACAGATTGCACTGGCTTGGAGTACACATTTACATGCATATGAGCTGCTGTGTCCGACTCGGGATGTTGGTCAACCATTGCGTTAACAAGACAATGAAGATCATATAACTGTGCAGTCCTCAGGAGACCATATGACACGTTTAATCATTTCAAATTAGATTGCATTTGACATGTGAGTAAACGTGGACCAGAACAGCAAGCCTGAGAGCAAATGAGTCACTGAATATAGAAGACATGATGGTGCAGTTTTCAAAGCTGTTAAGTCCCCAATCAAATCCCACATTTATTGGTTAAAGTAAAGGAAAAAGAAGGCTGAAATCACTTAGTCATACCTTTCTATCCATTCTCAACGTGCACAAAATGAAATTTCTACTCTTCACTAAACACATCATTAATCTATGCCAGGCATCATCATTTCCCCTACAACGAAATACAGAAGCACATCCAGTTACAGACAAAGATTTCCTGAAAGATTCCCAGAAATTCGTCTTTAAAAATCAAGCATCATTATTGTTCATAATGATGCAATAAAAAAAAAAAGCATGCAAATGTAAACACAGCTGATTTTGTGTACTGAATATGGTTATTTAGCTCATTAGCACAGATTGCCTGCATTGAAATTGTGAACTGAGGTACAATATGCACATGTGTAAATCTTTCACCGGCACTAAACCTGCAGCTGAGAGACCCTATAGCCCCACCACAAGGGTTTCACAGAACCCCAGCCCATTGCAAATTAAGCATTTCCTCAATCAATAGTGCATTTAATGCTTGCTAACTTAATATTCCAGTTCTGTAAATGCAAGGCAAGCTCAAGTGAAAGGTTGAGTCCACTTGTCTAAGCCCCCAGATGATGTTGTTGTTAACATTTAGATTTCATTGACGAGATACATGACTTTTAATTACGATTATGCAAGAAGACGACTGTGGCTCGCATCACTGTTCAGTTGAGAATAAAGTAGATATGATTGCTTGAGGCATAGTTCCTTTTTCATTTTACTGTCTGCTTTGCCACACACATACAGAATTTTAATGAGGATCTTCCCCAGCGTCTCCAAGGCATGAGTTTTGCTTCTCTTACACGCATCTCTTTTGTATTTCCAAACTTCGTTCGAACCACGCTCTCGCTCAAACATGCCAATCTCACAGCGTTATATACAGTTTCTCAGAGAACGAGAACCAAACTAAAACCAAGAACGTCAGCTCGCATAGCCCTTCCTCCCCTACGGAGGATTTTATTGATCCTTAAATCTGTTGAATTAGATGGGAGATTGAACCTTACCTATGTCTGAAGGAGCGTTTGCATGCAGCAGCCGGTTTCAGCCCGACCAGTCATGCCCTCCTATTTGGGCAGCTTGAGTGCTTGCTGGCAGCTGCACAGGTGGAGGTTCACAGAGAGCTCTTTCCTATTCACCCAGGTCATTGCAGCTGGCCCCAGTGTCTTCTCGAGCAGACAGGGGGATGGGCGGCAGCTCGGACCTCTCACATCTCTGGCGGATCCCTGCCGTGTGCGTTTGCTCTTAGTGACTGCTGGATGGAACTTTCCCCGGTATTCTCCACCTTGCAGGGGTTGCATGCATTTCCCTTCCTTTTGTGAGATCCGGCGAGTGTGACTGAGATGCAGGGAGGTATAGAGCATAAACACAGGAGAGGAGAGAGAAAGGGAGGCAGAGAGAGAGAGAGAGAGAGTGAGAGAGTGAGAGAGGGAGGGTGCAGGAGAGATATGCTTCGTTTATTGGCATAAATCAGGAAGGGAGAGAAGAGGAGGGTCTGTGGAGAGACTACAGAACATGTCAGTCTAGTCCACATTAGAACGCATGTGTGCACATCCCAATAGATGCTCTCTGGACATATGTGATTATGGGTAATGTTGCTTTGATAACACTGCATGCTGGGTTTCCCTGTCTGTCCTTGTGCCGTGACACTGCTTGTACTAATAAAACGCATAAACGTGCCAAGAGTGGACGATCAATCACATACACGGGCACCCACAGGGAATGCACTGAGGCAAAGAGGCTGTATGTGTCTGCCGGGAGAAAATTTACATTAAATACTTCCGCAGGGAATATGGTATTGATGTGATCTATCCTGCGGGCTGCTCTTTGAAAACCAAAGCACAGAAGAAACACTGGATTGTTAATAGCAGTCAGTTATGGAGGTTTACAACTCTACAGAAACACTTCCAGCAACCACTTTTGAGGAAGCTTTTTGACTGGGACATGGAAGCTGAAGGTCAATTTCAGCCTCAGTGGCATGTCAGTGTATCACAGTGTTGACGTATGTTTTTCCAAATCACTTTTTATAAGCTTTGTAAAAATGTGCAACCCAAATTTGCTGTGCCTGTAGCAAAACCTTTGCAAAATGGTATTAAGTTGCTTCTTGCACGGTTTGCCTCAGTTTCAAAGTGAAATTTTCAGAGAATGGTGCTAAAAGTTTGATTTTCTCCTAAACAGAAGAGCATGACTATGGCAAAAAAAGAAAAAGTATGTACAGTGTGTGTGTAAATGAAATTGCATGTCATGTTTGTAATTTCACCATTTGAAACTATAAAATATTGTTTATTAATAATATGTAAGTTAGTATTAATACAATTATTTATTAATACAACGTAAACTTTACTGTAGCTCAAACAGTAGATCGGTGGCGCTTGCAATGCTAAGGTCAAAGCAAGAACTGATAAGAATGTAAATGTGTACCTTGAAATGCAATGTAAGTTGCTTTGGATAAAATCGTATGCATTAAATGTTATTACTTTATATTTCTTTCGAATAACATGCACCAATGAATCAGAATAAGACCATAAATTTGCTTTAAGACAATAAAAAAGTTTTGATTTCATATTTCAAACAGTAAGAACCACTGCAAGGCTGTGACACTCAAGGCAGAAATGATTGCGTATGCAGAAGAAATGAAAAAGCATGAGACATTTACAAAGAGCATGTGGCAGGATACAAAGAAGCTCGCCCAACTCTCCTTTCCCTTGTCAACCAGCCCCTCTAGTTGGGCCAGCGTAATAATTCCAGAGCAGCTTTGATTTACACAGGCTAATGGTGTTGACAAGCCTGTGTGTTTAAAACTGACTAAACATGGGGAATTGAAGGCTCTGCATCAGTTGTTTTAATTTGGCTTTTCAGACTTGACTAATGATGGTTGTTACCTTTTAAACGTGACTTGATGTGAAAAATAATCTTCTTTCCAAGGACAGTACTGCTTATCATTGCACTTGGTCATTGAAATGCTAGTGACAAACATAGTTTTAAATCATTGTACATGGTGTCACAGTCCTCGTCTGCACCCTTCGGTCTTCGTCATCTTCACTACACTTCCCAGCATCCTCTTGTTTCCACACCTGTACTCACTCCCTCAATTACCAGCCTGTTCATCGTTATCTTCATCCGTGTCACCTGTCATCACCTTGTTATGTTTGATTTGTATCTGTATTTAGTATCCTTCTGTTCAGTTAGTCTTGGTCGGTTCTTGTGTAATGTCATAGTGTTTTGTGCGTGTATCCTCTGCCTGCCTGTACCTGTTTGCTTTTGAGTAAATCTTTGAATTGGAGCTTTTTGCCTCAGCCTGTCTTTATCCACACCACAACCGTGACACATGGTCATTGCACACCTTAAATTATCTTAATAGAGGACCTTGAATACAGTGATAATGAATTAGTGAAAGTTTACCTATTACTTGTTCTCTCATCAGAGCTTCATCATTCTCAGCATTCTCCACCAGTTGTAAGGATCTTGATATTGATCATTATATATTTATGAAATGACACGGACTGCATACAAACTTGATAGGCCAGGGCTCCAACCAACCTTTTCATTAGACACAAACTAAAGAACTCACCACTTACTTCTTCATCTGTGAGTTGGTATGGATAGGAACATGATACTAAATATTTGTCCAATAAGCTGCCAAATTGACATGTTATCTCACCTTTGTTGTCTGTTGCCATGTCAAACAATTGTCTCATGCTAACACCTTATGTCAACTCTTAGTTATAAAAAAGTCAGTAGTCAGGATATGTGATTACTGGGTATTTGTTACCAGGTCAAGAGTCAAAATACAGTCTGTAGCTTTGAATCAGTAGGGTCAAGTAGGTGAAAAAATGAAATAAATTTACCAGGCTTTTTTTGTTTAAACTGGCCATTTATTTTATTAAAAAACAGACAGTTACTACTAATAGGCCTACAACCTGGGGGAGGGTAGTTCCCCTACAATTTGGGGGGAATTAAATCTAATTTAGCTTTCATTGATCAAACTTATGATTGCAACTGCAATTTATGATATATTTTTAAGAGCTCCAGGTTTACTATGCTTTGTATGTAGGTCTGCACAATAAAATAAAACAAAAAAATAAAACTATCACATTGTCTCAGGCCACATTTGACACTGTTTTTTTTATTGAACCCATTTAATATGACTATATATTAATCACTTTTTAAAAATAAAAACAATAATAATAATTACTATTAATAGTAGTACCAATTTTTATTATTCTTAAATTATAAAAAGAAATCAATGAAAAAAAAGAGTATGTAATAATAATAATTGCAATACTAAAATGTCTTTGCATAAGTGTTCATTTTGACAGCAAAATTTTATTCAGTTTTATTTAAAAAAGGCATTTAGTTTAGTCATATGAATTGTTTTAGTTTTAATCTATTTTTAGTTGAATAAGTCTACAATAAATGTAATAGTCCCTCCCCAACATTTTCATGTCATACTTATTCGTTGACGAAAAGGTCATTCAATTTTTTTTGTTATAGTTTTTGTCATCACAAAATGGTCTTTATTTAGTTATCGTCTCATTATCGTCAGTAGAAAATTCTTGTTGCTGAAAAATATGACAAATTATTTGTCAAAGAAATGAACACTGCTTTGCATTCAAATGTTAAACCATTTTATTTTGGTGAAAACCAGATTCAGATTCTCTTTTGTTGACAGATTTATAAATTATTCACAATTTAAATTTCAATTTTGACAGCATTTTAAAATTAGCGTTAAGTGACCCAAACTCACAGCTCTTGCAGAGATGGAGTTTGTGTGGAGCAGCATATACTACAAACGAGCCAATCTGAGAGACTGAAAACACCTGATTTGTTCATGCGAGTAAAGGAACATAGTACCTATGAAACATGTAGCATGTAAGACTTTATATTTGTATAATTAATTAAATTAATGTTACTGTCAGGTTTAAGTTCTGTTTTTTATGGACTTTCAGTTTGTTTTGTATTGTTCCCTTGTGTTCAGTTACTGTTTCCCCACTCTTTTAGTTTCCTTGGTTACTCAATACTCCCTAGTTTGTTTCTATGATTACCAATTGAGCTGTGCACCTGTGCCTTGTTCAGTGAATCATTAGTCCTTATATTCTCATGTGCATCCTCGGGGCACCGCGATACGATCGAAAAGGGCACTTTCGATTTCACGATTAAAGGGGCAGGGGCTCAAGACACACCCCCTCCCTCCCTCTCCCCCTCCCCCTCCCCCTCCCTCTCCCTCTCCCCCTCCCTCTCCCTCTCCCCCTCCCCCTCCCCCTCCCTCTCCTCCCCCTCCCTCTCCCTCTCCTCCCCCTCCCTCTCCCTCTCCTCCCCCTCCCTCTCCCTCTTCCTCTCCCTCTCTCTCCCTCTCCCTCTCCCTCTTCCTCCTTTCTCCTCCCTCTCCCTCTCCCTCCTTCCTCCTTTCTCCTCCCTCTCCCTCTCCCTCCTTCCTCCTTCCGCCTTTCTCCTCCCTCTCCCCCCCCGTCCCTCCCCCTGTCCCTCCTTCCTCTTCCCTGTACACGCCAATACTCATACAGTATGTGCTTTTCGGAGATACAGTATATTGAAGCTGAAACTGTTGATTTACTCACTAAATCGCACACTGGGTCTCTCTCGTGTGCACACATATTTATACATTTTGTGATATAAAAAGCAATGTCGTGTAGCAAAGTTATTACATTTCTCAACTAGATTGCCATTGACAGCGACAACATTTCTCCGCCCCTACTCCATTCGAGACCGCAAGTTTTTAGGGCCAGAGTGGATCGATCTTTCCAGCCCCAGGACTAGCTAACTGTGGAGATGGTTCGAGAACGGGCACAGACCGAGAACCCGCACTGGAACCATGTCAGTGGAAAAGGGGTATTTGCAAGATGGTGAGCCTTACCAGCGAGATGAACGTTGGCTATTCTGAGAATTAAGGTCCAACCAATACCTGAGGAATTGTGTACAAAAGTCCTGATTACATGGTAATATTTTTGTCCCATAAACGGAGCAAATCTTTGTTTTTGAGTGACTGCTCAAAAAGCATTTTTGCTCAGACGTTTTTTTTCTGAAACTGAATGAATCATTTTTCATTTTTTTGCAAAAATGGTGCCACAGGTTGCAGACCCCTGCCATGGCCTATCACAGCCTGGTACCTGTCACGAAATTCTCAGACACACAGGTTGGGGATCCAAATGCAGCCGTTCATCGGGGAAATCAAGAATCATAATCCAAAAGATTGACTGCTAATAATCAAAACCAAGGCAAATCATATGGCAAACAATCCAGATGACATGACAGAAAACTCAGGCAAACAGGAAAATCCAGAAAACTAGACAGAAGATCAAAAACCATTATACAGGAAACCAGAGAGAGCGCTCAGAAATGCAGTGTGGCACTTACAAGACTTCGTAAAGAATGAGTGAAAATACAGGGCTTATATAGGCAGAGTTTAACAAGATAATGAGACACAGCTGAACGTAATCACAACATAATGAGTCCAGGCAATGAGTTTTGGGCTAGCTCATCATGAACTTTATTTCCCATGAGTCGGGAGGAACGCCCCCCTAGTGGAAATTATGGGCACTCCATCTGGCGAATATGTGACATAGCCACCCCCCTTAAGGAGTGTATTCTAGACACTCCTCAAACAGTGACAGAAATCCAGGAGGGAGGTGGTGTGGAGGCAGGCCAGGTCCATAGAGTGGAGGCAAGACTGGAGACAGAGGTGGATCGGGGAAACAAGGTGGAGCAGGCAGAGCAGGTGGCCAGGGCAGAGTTGATGGGACTGAAGAACATCTCAATTGGGCTGAAGACCACCCCGGCAAAGTAGACGGGACTGCCAATTTCCACGGTGGAGCAGAAGACCCCTTACAGCAGGGTAGACAGGACTGATAATCCCCATGGCAAGGCAGAAAACCACCACAGCAGGGCAAAAGGGGCTGGTGTAACTAAAGACCGCCCAGGCGTTGCTGAGGACCACCACGGCTGATCAGGCGGAACTGGAAGAAAGAGCATGAGAGGATTGGGTTGGATTCTAGGGTCGTGTCAAAAACAGGCGGAGAGTTCAGTAATGGCCTCCTTGGCCGTAACAGGGCAGGCAGAGATTTCCAGATTGACCTCAGTGGTCATGACGGGACAGATTGAGAGTTCATAGGTGACCTCCATGGTCAAACAGCAAACAGGAAGTTCAGGGCCGACATCCGTGGTCGTATCTGGGCAAACAGGAAGTTCTGGGATAACCTCCATGGTCATATCAGGGCCGATTGAGAATACAGGGATAAGATCAAAAACTATGACACAGGAAACAAGACAGAGCGCTCAGAAATGCAGTGTGACACTTACAAGACTTCGCAAAGAATTTTTCTTATTATTATTCTTCTGACTTTTAATGGCGGTTGGCAAACAACTTTTTAGCATGGGTTACCGCCACCTTCTGAAATGGAGTGTGGATCAGAATAGCCTACATTACCTGCTACAAAAAAAAAAAAAAAAAAAAAAAAAAAAAATACTAATTAAAAAAATATATAATAGTACATTATTTGCAAAGAATTAATGAAAATACAGAGCTTATATAGGCAGAGTTTAACAAGACAATGAGACACAGACATAGCTGAATGTATTCACAACATAATGACATAATGAATCCAGGCAATGAGTTATGGGAAATGAAGTTCATGATGAGCTAGACCAGGGGCCGGTTGTATAAACATAGCCATTATGTTAAGACAGTGTCTTAAGTTCTAGTGTGACCCACTAGCAGTTAGTCTGGGGATGTCAGTTTTACTTTTCGGGATTAAATTAGGCTAATCTACGTTTTTATGTAACTGATTTAAAAAAGCTATGAACAGTCTTAAAGAAAAAAAAAATTGGTGTCTAACTTGTAAGACTAGTCTTAGCGGTTTATGCAACCGGCCCCAGGAGTCGGGAGGTTTGTGCCCCTTCTCTCATCTACCTGCTCACTGCCTTTTCATTTCACTTGTAGGGGCCACCTGAACTAGCACATCGCCTCTGTCCTCTACACTGCTCCTTTTCCCAAACTTCCCAAAAACAAAGACCAAATTGTGCAGCCAGAAAGCCAGATGTGGTACATTTTAGCATCTCTGATGAAGGTGTCAGAGCTCTGGAAGACATTCTGCAATATTCCAGTGCCAACGTTGTGATGTTACAGCAGGGTTACAAACCAGTTGCTCTCTCCCATCATGTGGACCTTTAAAAGGCTTTATTTATATTGTTCCAACTCTTGGTCACAGCCCATCTGGATGTACTGCAGTTTGCATTCCAGGTGTGTATAAGACCCCAATCTGTATGCTCCACAGGGCATTCACCCATCTGGATACCACTGACCACTGTCAGGCATGTGCTATATGGTTTTTCCAGCACCTTCAAATCCATTCAGCTATTGCCACTTGGGTGCAATCTCATGGCAATGCATGCTGATGCCACCACTGTGTGCCTGTAACTATGGAAACAGATGGACAATTTCCTGATACCTGGGACCTCTGGTGGGGGAAATGTGAATCTCTTTAATATTTGTTACATTTCCTGCCTCTACAAGTGAGTGATTAAATAAATGATTGTTTGGTTTAGTCACTTTTCACCATATCACAAGCAAATACTGGCTGCATCAGAGCTTTGCGTCAAGGACTTCCTTTCTATTGTCATGGGAATAGTGCTAAAAATAGCCTGCTGATTCCAGCCAGTCAAGGCTCACAGAGCATGATAGCCATGATATGTAACAGAAACATAAGTTTTAAAGTCTACAGTCAGATTGGAGCTCCTGATCCATCATAAACAGCATCATCTGGTTTAAGCACATTATGTGCACATGCAGAAAGCAATATTCATTCAAGTTCATATTCAAAATCTGGAAAAATACAGTGCTGCTTTTTTAATGTTGCTTCATTAAAATCCCCCATGTTAAGCTGCACCCTACTCCAAAACTGAGGTCAGAAAACATTGCCGTATGAGTGTTGAAATTTGTGGCTTTTGTAATCTGATACCACCACAACAGATCTTTTTGACAGGTCACATGACTTCACAGTGTGAGGATAAGTGTGTGATCATTCTCTTTTACTAAAAAGAATCTTGTAAATGATGATGCTGTTAGAATAATGGTAATTGGCAGAATTATAAGACTACTTTTATTAACATTTATGGCATAAATAAATCACTTAAATATTAAATACTTATAAGTATTTACCAGACAATTTAAAAAAAATAGTTTTGCTACTATAAATGACAATATTGAAATAACAATAAACAATAAGCCATTCATTTCCTTTTGGAAAGAACATGATCGTGATGTAATAATGTTATATACATGCCTTTATATTTTAAGATGGGGGCTCTTCACAAGAGGATCATCATATTTGGCAGTCCTTTTCATCAAAAAGTTTGAATAACAATGGTACCAGGTAAGGGTAGTACATATTACAGTATGTATTACAGTACACTACATTTTAAAGCTAAAATCAATGCATATGCATGCACATTTAATGTCATTCAGTCATATTTGCTTTTAATGGAACTTGCTGGAACTTCACCAAATATTACCAATGAATCCCAAAATCCAGCATTTCCTCCTCAACGAATTAACAATTTGTAAATCAAAGAAAACATTTGCTTAAGGTCCTGGTATTTTACATGACATATCCCAACATGCCACAGACTAACCTTCATACCTAATGCATTAATTTCTCAAATGTTCCAGAGCTTGCCATGCCTCCTTTCATGAAGCACATCTCTTTGGGGGGTAGTCAAGGAGCAATTAGACAAAACGAAAAATCAGCTTTACTTTTACACTGCTCATGTGATGTTGATGTATTTCTATTAGCTTTGGATTTCACCCCAGTGGCTAATTTTTCACATTGTCAGATTTCTGACAGTTGTTATTATTTTATGTACAAACAGAACACCCAAAACCCATTGTTTATGTTTATAATGAAACGGCTGCCCTTGCAGGATGCCTGCGCATGGACACTTTATCAGTGCTTTGCATGCTGATGGGAACCAGCACTGTTTCTGTTATCAGGACAGACATCTGGCTAAAGCATTCAGCCAATCTCTTGAGAAACATGTGGAGATAACTGTCCTAACTGATGAAAACTTGCATATGAAAATATTTGGTCAAGCTGATTGTTGATTCTTGTGCCTAGATGCAAACTGATTGACAATCTTTTTTTTAAATCCATCAAAGGCTCAGACATGGAATACTGCATAAAAGCTGTACTAAAATATACTGTGTTTGCACAGATATTTGGAGGTAAAAATGTAAAATATCCATATATGTATCATTACACTCTCAAAAATAATGGGGCGGTACCCTTCTAGGAGGTATAAATATGTGCCATTTTGGTACTGATGCCACAGAAACCACAGAAAACGATAAAGATGGATTGGTGGTTTGTTGATAGTGTTGTTCAATTTGCGATCAAATCATTTCTTTGAATCATTTCATTTTATGGATTCTTTTTCATTTCAAATACAAAATAATCTGAACAAGTCACAAATCTGACTCAAAAGAGAAGTGATGGGTTTCCACAGGAAAATCTAAACAAAAGACACTGACAATGTAAGCTGAAAATGGGTTTTTGGCTTAAAAATAGCAAAATGCTGATCAGGTTAGATTTGTTAGTGTGATAGCAGTCACCCATTATTAGGAAAAATTGTTTATATTTGTGAAAACAACATCGGCTGAATATTTCCATTGATCCAAGATGCCATCTGTTTAATATAATGTTCTTGCAAGCTGTGCAGTGTGAATCCATTATGGGCAGATGCAGTCATAAAAACGTCAAACAATTTTTTCCTGAGTAAATAAACTGCACAGGTAACATTCAAAGGTAATATGGTATGTGTGCATAGGCCTAAAAAAACAGTATTTACAGAGTATAATAGTATAAAAACAGTATAAAAACATGCTAGCAGCCAAACATAATGTAGACATTACTTATATGTAATATTATATTATTGTTGAGGCAGAGGCATGCTAGCAGGTTTTCTCGTCATTGAAAGGCCAAGAGGTCATGCATTATCCAGAGCACTTGAGTGGTGAGCGACTGTAAATTCAGTCCGACATAACAGTAGCAAACAGTTCTTCTAAGCTCCCACGAAGAACTGAAAAACTAAAAATGATATTTCTCCATGTGTCTGTCTTGTCTGTTATGGTTACTATGATGATGACTTTATGTGGAGAACGAAACAAAAATAAACTAATTGTGCTGTTGAGCTTTTTCTTTCTTTCTTTCTTTCTTTCTTTCTTTCTTTCTTTCTTTCTTTCTAGTATTTTCCAATGCAGTTTTATTTTTCACAATATTGCCTGAACCCTTGGGGGATCTGTATAGTTCAGATAATATATGCAGACGAACATTACATTGTCTTTTAATTCGGTGTATTAATTGGTTTAAGTACATCCCAAACATATAACAAAAGGTCAGAGAATCTCTATCAGTGACAGTGAAATGTAGCAGATACAGTAAAAAGACAAATAGTCTCTTAACACTCCTATCAGATTAATATGAATCACCAAAAGAATCAAGCCCGATTCTATGGGGGTGCTAGAGGTGCTAAGCGCCCTCAAACAAATGCAAGAGCACCCTCAGTTGAAATAATATAATGTAACATATTGGCAAACACACTTGGTAACCACTGTAGGCGGCTGTTTCCACTCTGACGTGTGGCTGAGTGGTGTCGGAGCCTCCAGCCCAAATACCCCAGCAAATTTCAGTTTAAAGTTTTGAGATTTTCATATTAAGGAGGTGACATAGGATTTTGAGATTCTGTGTATGGCCATTTTACCCACCGAGCTGCTGTTATTCAACTATGCCAAGGTAAACTTGGCTTTAATGCCTTTTCTGCATGACCATATTCTACATCTTTTAATCTACCCAATCTCTAAACTTAACAACTACATTACTAACTATAAATAAGCAGTAACTATTAGTTTATAACAAAATTCAAAGTTAACATCAATGACTCGTGACTTCACTTGGACTTGCGCCTTTTGACTCGAGAAGACTTGCTACTTCCCATGAAAACTGGGGAAAATAATGTTCACACGGCCGCGCCGCTCTCAGTTTATCTGCATCTTAGAAAAAAATGTGCACCACCTGTATGCATGCAGAGAGCACGCGCGCTGCCTGCACGACATCCAATCACTGTTAGTCCCACGTTGTTTTGATTCGACAGCATCTAAGCAGGCACATTGCAAGACAACCAATGAAGCGCAACAAGCAACAACGAGCCAGTTGGCAAAATGATGATGACTATACTGCGCGCATAACATACATAGCGCGCGCACGCCAGAGAGGGAGAGAGCGAAAGACACACGCAGTCAGAAAGTCTCTCGCTCTCTCCCTCTCTGCCGTGCGTGCGCGCGCGCTATGTATGTTATGCGCAGTATGTGACAGTATGTTCTGTCTCGCATTCGCGTTCTAGATTCCGGGAGATTTGAACTAATTTGCGGGAATCAGGGACTCCTGCAGGCTCTCCCGGAACTTCCGGGAGACTTTGGATGTCTTTTCTCTCTCTCTCTCTCTCTCTCTCTCTCTCTCTCTCTCTCTCTCTCTCTCTCTCTCTCTCTCTCTCTCTCTCTCTCTCTCTCTCTCACAACAGTCTCTATGGAGGCATTCCAATTATATTATCAGGTTGGTCCAGTTTTTCAGAAGTGATAATTGAGGGGTGAGGATTTTATTGATGACGTGTTTAAAAAAGTTTAGGCTAAAAGGACCCATGTCTATTTGAAAGTTAAATTGTTTTGCAATATGAGGTCAATACAATACAGGACTGAAGCTGCTGTGCATTGTTCTAGTGCAATATGCTGTTGAAATACAAGCATTTTTTGTGAAAATAAAATTTTCAGTTTTTTACTGTATTTGATTAATGTCATTGTAGAAAAAGAGGTTTAAATAAATACAAATCTTACAGACATACTTGAAAGAGGACTTGAAATGACTCGAAACTAAAATGGTAGGACTTTGGACTCGACTTGAGACTTGTTGGCTTTGACTTTTGACTCGACTCGGGACTTGCCTCATCTTTGACTCGACTTGACTCGGGACTCGAGGGCAAAGACTTGAGACTTACTTGTGACTTGCATAACAATGACTTTGTCCCACCCCTGTTAAGTAGCAAAGGTCCTACACCCAAAACCATATTTTGTATCTTTATTATATTTGGTTGATTAAAAATGTCTTCCCTGAATTACTTATGTTCATTTTTTAGATTTTTTTTAAGTAGGCTATAAAATATAGGCTATGAGTGTAATGAGATGTAAGTTCACCGCAACTTATCCAACATCCAAAAGACAAATTATTATAGTAAGAAGATATTTCTGATGTTATAAAATATCGCATAGTATTTTTCCAAGCAAAATGTATATTTTAGTCTTATATTTTTCTATAATCTTGTATTTTTTGCGCATGCGTGCAGCAGTGCGCGTTCAATGTGAACTTAGCAAAATGGAAATATTTGCACGACTTTCTAATATTTACAGATGGAGAACATACCTATGAAATGTAAGTTTTGCCCTGAGGAAAACACCTGGTCTCAAACGCATAAAACAGCAAAAAATATATGCAGTTTGCTGTGGTGGATCAATTTGATCCATGATCGACCTCTAGGGCTGCTTAAGGAATGCCTGCACACGCAATTATCTAGACTAGATAAACCTCATATATGTGTCACAATTAGCCACGCACTTCCTGGGTTAACTTGGACTCCATTTCCCA
Source organism: Gila orcuttii (assembly GCA_026230005.1). Classification (NCBI taxonomy): domain Eukaryota; kingdom Metazoa; phylum Chordata; class Actinopteri; order Cypriniformes; family Leuciscidae; genus Gila; species Gila orcuttii. Next base: position 36,514,412 of record JAPDVR010000016.1, read on the forward strand.
TCATACACCTCCCTGCACTAATTGCACACACACCTGCACTTCATTTACACACACATAAAAGCCACTTCCACACACCACTTCTCTGTGAAGTATTGCATTGCCCTGGCTTTCAATTCCAAGCGTTTATCTCTGTGTCTGCTGATCTGATTACTGACCTAGGACTGTGTACCCCTACCTCTGATCGTTCTCTGCCTGTCTTGACTCGGATTGTTCTTTGGACTTTGTCTTTTGCTGCCTGCCCTGACCTTTGCCTGTGACCTCGTCTTGCTCTTTGCTCTCTTCGTTGTTTCTGTCTGCTGTTGATTTACCCTGCCTGTTGACCATTCTCTATAAAGCTGCAAATGGATTCCTCTGCGTCTGCGCCATCATTACAGTATGTATCGCTGCAGCCAGGAGACCTGCAGGTGGGAGGAGCTTATGCCGCAAGTAGGAGGGATTTCACAAATGTGCAAGTAGGAGTTTACATCGCAAGTGGGAGGAGCTTATGCGGAAATCCCCAAGCTGTCATTGCCGAGGACGGCGGTGAATGAGTATGGCAGGAAGTAGCGACAGTAATGAAAATAAACAATCAAATATTACGTTCCTCATCATGGTCTGATTTCTTACAGCTTTGCTATTATTGTGTGTGTCCAATACCACTCACTGTCAATGATGAAGTCACGTTTTTACACCTTTTACCATACTTACAGTATCAAGTAAATGAACATATTAAAATGTGATGCAATTGGACTCAGTGAAGTGAATGTGTAAATACATGAAAAACATTTGTCTAATGTAAAAAAAAAAAAAAAGTTACCATCCATCTTTACTGCATAATTTTTTTAAATAGCAGACTAATGTTCTTCCGAACGTGTTACACATATATTACATTTAAATCGCAGGGTGGATAAATATTTTTTTTCAATGAATAAAATCAAGTCACAAAAATGTTTATTTTATTATTTTTTGTCTTTTTTTGTTATTTGTAAGGACATTATATTAGCTCATTAGAACTGAATTGCATGCAGTGAAAACTGCAAAATCCAGGGTGGAAGGTTTCTGAATAAATGCCCTGGAGCTTGCCTCGGTTTCCCTTCCCAGCATAACCTGGTGGATACACAAGAAGCACAATAAGAACTAGGGTTTATAGTTAACCTTGAACATTTACAAACATTAAGAATAATTTCTCAAGCTCTGTAGTTCCATGCCATGCAAGTGAATGGTGTCCAGAACTCCAGAAACTCCAAGGGATGACATAAGTAAATTAGATTTTTAGTTTTCCTTTAGACTAACAACTAGTTTATTCATCACCAATTTACACAAATCGTACCAGGTGTGCAGCATTTGTACTCAAACCCACACTCCAAACAAGTGGAGATTGAGTACATCCTCCAGAAGAGCTGTTTGTAGTGAGACGACTTATTTTTCCAGCATGCAACACCTGAGGTGAAAAAAAAAGATAATTTTATTCTTTAATGTCAATATTTACTTTCTAGCCATAAGAAGTGTGCCTGATTCTTGAAATTGTCATCCCCAACTATGTCCCTGAACATTGAGCAAGCCAATGACAGGGGCATGTAGGCAGCACCTCCTTCTTGAAGAACAACTTCAAGAAGTATGTTCTTCAGCAATGCTCCTGATCACTGAAAAGATAGCAACAGTTAGCACAGGCCGTTAAAAAATGTTAAAAAGCACATTATATAACATTATTCAACTACCTTGAAGATGAAGCATGATGGAGGGTCATTGTCTTTTAACAGCTAAATGCTTGATGCCCACTCCTACCTGCTACATCATAAAGCAGTCATCCATCTCGCATTCACTTGGACCTCTCAGCTTTTGTTTAACATGAACAGGAACAGGAGAACCACAGACATTTTTGGCAACTGCAAAAATACCATTTCTTTCATCAATACACTGGCTGGCAAGGTGGCGATCTGCACACGTCAATTTTTTCAGTTCTATGCTTTCTTTGTATGTCTCGTTGTACATTTTTCCAGTAGACACTTTTTTTTTACTTGATTTATGATGTCTTAGCTCCTGCTCCACCAATGGTAGACTCCAGTGTTTCTGGCTTGTGGTAGAAGGCTGGTCAGTTGGTCCAGAAACTATTATGGACTGCTGGTCCCTCCGCTCACTGGCCATTGCTGATGGCTGGTCAGTTGGTCCACAGACCATGGTGGGCTGCTGGTCCCTCCCCTCACTGGCCATTGCTGATGGCTGGTCAGTTGGTCCACAGACCATGGTGGGCTGCTGGTCCCTCCCCTCACTGGCCATTGCTGATGGCTGGTCAGTTGGTCCACAGACCATGGTGGGCTGCTGGTCCCTCCGCTCACTGGCCATTGCTGATGGCTGGTCAGTTGGTCCACAGACCATGGTGGGCTGCTGGTCCCTCCCCTCACTGGCCATTGCTGATGGCTGGTCAGTTGGTCCACAGACCATGGTGGGCTGCTGGTCCCTCCCCTCACTGGCCATTGCTGATGGCTGGTCAGTTGGTCCACAGACCATGGTGGGCTGCTGGTCCCTCCCCTCACTGGCCATTGCTGATGGCTGGTCAGTTGGTCCACAGACCATGGTGGGCTGCTGGTCCCTCCGCTCACTGGCCATTGCTGATGGCTGGTCAGTTGGTCCATGAACCAGAGTGAATGACTTTTCCCCCTGGTTATTAGCCATAGTCCTGGTGGCTTGTCCACCTGCACTCTTATCTGCTGTATGAATAAGCAGGTGTTTTGTGAAGTCAGTCCGATGTATTACTGTTTTGTCACAGTAACAACAGTGGTAGTGCGCTGTTTTGCGACACAAGAGGTGGCATTTATAGATTTTAAAAACCTGAAATAAGTATTATTAAAAAACGTTAACAAATTTCAACTTTTGTCAAAAATGATTGGATACGATCTCCTATTCATAGTGAATATAACAATAATATTTTGGTCAACTTACACCCATGTACTACCACCCAAGATAAATGGGACTGAAGGTGGCCTGTTGCCTGGAAGTTCTCATCAAATTTTATATTGTCCTTAGGACAAAGCGGACAGTGAAATTTTGTGCACTTGAGGAACTGGTATGTCCTGCACATCTTTCAATGATAAGTGAACCTAAAACACAATAACATGCATTTCACATTTATTTCACTGATTGTTATGAGTAATACATTTTATAAAATAATTATGATATTAAAACAGATGTTTCAATTACATTACATTACATTTAATGGATTACGCAGAAAAAAGCATAACTACAATGAAAACAAGTTTTAAAATAATTGCATGCATTGTACAATTAAGTTAGGAAATCCATTTACAAAACGTTTAAGACATTTACAATTTGAAAATCAATGCAGTCCTAAAACGTACAAAAATTACACTGCCACAATACCTTATTATGGTCTTCAGAATCCATAATCTGGAGAGCAAATTGTAAAACAGAAATGTATTTGGATACACCTTACCCTTATTCTTTTTTAATACATCAAGACTAAAAACAGTGTACAAACACCATTATGAAATGGTCTTTTTCAGAACTTATAATGCTTTTTTACAAAACTAAAAACTGTACAACAAGCTTACCCCTTCATCTCAACGGCACGCTGACATGTGAAAGCGGTTTTCTTCTTTGTTTTCTGATGGATCGCAACAAAACTTATACATTACCGCCACCAACTGTGGAGCATAAACCAATAGCTACTACAACACAGGTGATACTAAATAAACCAATCAAAATCCTCTGGAAGTTTGTACAGCCCACTTGCGGCTAAAGCTCCACCCACTTGCTGCTAACCCACCTATTTGCAGCTGGCTCCGACCTCCATTTATACCCATCTCAATAAACCTGGATCAAATTAGTGGGATTGCGTGAACTTCAATTAGGCTACCTTTTATGAAACCGCTTTAGCCCCAATTTATTTGTTAGGTTCATTCAAATCAGGTGTTGGAGTTTAATCCCGCTTTTCTTAGCGTCTTTTATGAAACAGCCCTCAGATGCATGTAAAATGAATCGATCATCAACATTCAACAGCATATAAATCAAAACTGCCAAATGTTACTGAATGAGATGTCGAGCAGAACGAGCTGTAGGACTGTGAAGCTTTGGGGGTGTTGATGGACTCCATCTACTCCATCTGTGTTTTGATCGTCGATCTGAATCGTTCAGAATCCTATCCAGTCGTAGTCTTTGACAGAAACCTCAAAATGTTGCTTTTTTTTAAATGAAACTCACCCACATTCAAGTGCTGATAAAAAAAAAAGGAATCCATGAAGCTAGAATAGTTTTTTTTTTTTTTTTTTTAAAGCACAGGACCTGTTCTGTCTTTCCCTTTCGTAGTCACTCCGAGTTACGTCGAGTGACGGAGAATGGGGGTTTCGCCTAGAAAGCCAATCATCTTCGAGTATTACAAAACGAGCCTATGGCAATGAAATGCCATGGGTCTGCGGAATTTGCATACCGTATCTCCGCCCCACCGCGTGGGTATAAAAGGAGGAACGCCGGCAAAGGCAGATCATGTTTTCGCTTCGGAGCCAAGAAACTTCTCTTCACTCCACAAGCCAAATCCTGAGTTTCAGTGACTTCTCTTCGAGACGAGCGAGCTCTCCGGTGTTGGTGTGACGGCGGTACCCAGCGAGTTCACATTGCCTGCGGTCTGTGCAGTGATCTGCCAGTTGGTGTGTTTCTCCCTGGTCGCCTCAGCATTGCTGAGCTTTTTTCCTCTCTAAAAGAGCTACACGTGGCACGTCTTTTTAAAGATGTCTCGCCTGTGTTCTTCTGGGTGCGGTCGATTCCTGTCTTCCTTTGATGGGCACAATCGCTGCTTTGCGTGTCTGGGCTTAGAGCACGCTAAAGCAGCGCTTGTGGATGACTCATGTTCCTTCTGTGGGAACATGACCATCGCAACACTAAGGTCGAGACTCAATGATCTCATTCGAGAGAGAGTCCCCTCATCCACACCTCGATCTACACCCTCCTCGAGAGGTGGTACTTCGGCTGGTGGACAGGGTGACTTGAGGGTGACGGTGTGGAACAAAAATCCGACGATACGTCCTCGGACCAGGCCCCCTCTGCAGTGTTGCAACCCGCGAGCGCCGCGGTGATTTTACCGGGTCCATCCATTGATGCCCCGCGTATTTCATTCGGCGCTCCAGAGGATGACTCGATGTCGATCGCGGCATCACAAGGTGGGCAAGAGTCATCGGGAAGTGACGATGCGGCTGCGTTGCCTCCTTCTGGAGTTCCAGCGTTGCCCGTATCAGATCCCGAGATGACCGCCATGCTCTCCCGAGCCTGGATGATTGGTTTTTGGGCGCGGCTGCCGCCTCTCGGCCGCAGCCAACCCCAATACCTTTCTTCCCGGAAGTGCATGAGGAGCTGACGAAATCATGGAAGGCTCCCTTGACCTCCCGTGCACGTTCGTCGGCTTTCTCCGCCTTTCCCCCCCTCGATGGGGCGGTCGCCCATGGGTACACTGGGGTTCCCCCGGTTGAACGCTCTGTTGCGATGCAATTGTGTCCTCAGAGTGCTTCATATCGTGGTAATCCTAAGCACCCGTCCAAGGCCTGTAGGCTTTCGTCCTCCCTTGTGGCGAAGTCTTACAAGGCTGCAGGACAGGCGGCCGCCGCTCTGCATGCGATGAGCACCTTACAGGTCTACCAGGCCCAGCTGCTCAGAGATATGCACGAGGGCGGGACTGACCCAGGGCTCTTTGATGAGCTGCGTGCCGCCACTGACCTCGCTCTCCGAGCGACGAAAGAGGCCTCACGCTCCCTGGGGCAGGTGATGGCCACTTCGGTGGTCCAGGAGCGTCACCTGTGGCTGAACCTGGCTGATATGCGGGACGCCGAGCGCTCTCGTCTGCTCGACGCCCCCATATCCCAGGCCGGCCTCTTCGGCGGAACGGTCGAGGACTTTGCCCAGCAGTTCTCGACCGCACAGAAGCAGTCTGAGGCTATCAAGCATATTCTGCCCCGACGGCCCGCTGCTGCCTCCACCCAGCCGTCGGTTCAGAAGCCTCAGCCTGCTCGCCGCCGAGGGCGCCCTCCTGTCGCTCCCTCCCCTCCCGCACGGCCCCAGCAGCAGCCTTCACCCGGGCCGCGTCGTGGAGGAGGCCGCAGGAAGGCGCCCCAGCCCTCTCCAGCCCCGCGCCCCGCTAAACGCCAGGCTAAGCGGCGCTCCTGAGACGGGCTGCTCAGTGATGGTTCCGGTTCTTCCCCAGGAGGTGGTTGCAGGCCCCCTCCTTCCCCCGGCGGAGGGCCGGGGGAGAATCTTTTGTTTTCCCGCTGCTCACCCACGGGTGGGCAGTACCCTAAAACTGTTAAAGAAAGAACCGACACTTCCATCACTGAGCACACAGAGCCGGCTGACAGTGTGCGACGCCTCCGGGCCTCGCTGCTCTCATCCCCCTCTGTCACAGAGTTCTCGGACAGCAGTGTGCGCCGCCTCCGGGCCTCGCCACTCCTGTCCCCCTCTGTTCCAGAGGGCGCAGACGACAGTGCGTGCCGTCTTCGGACCACACCGCTCTCGTCCCCCTCTGTCGCCAGCCCCCTGGCAGAGCAGACCCCCGTGGAACGCTGGTCCTTCCCTGGTCTCCTCTGTCAGGGCACGGAGCCTGACCACGCCCCCGCACAGGGCCGCTATGCCACCCTCGCCGGGGCCGGTCACTCCGCTTCGCTGCCCCTCTGGGGGGACGTCTGTCGTTCGCATGACCCCGCTGGTTCAGTTTCTGGCAGCTTGGTTAGAGCTCCCCAGCCTGTCCCACTGGGTCGCCCGAACGATCAGGCAGATTCAGTTCGCTCGGTCTCCTCCCCGCTTCAGCGGAGTCCGCTTCACTATGGTCGGTGGCAATGCCCCCATCATGCGAGCAGAGGTTGCCACCCTGCTGGCGAAGGGTGCAATCGAGACTGTCCCTCCAGCCGAGATGAGGTCGGGGTTTTACAGCCCGTACTTCATCGTCCCCAAGAAAACCGGTGGGTTACGACCGATCCTGGACCTGCGCGTCCTGAACCGCTCCCTTCACAGGCTGCCGTTCAGGATGCTCACGGCCAAACGCATTTTCGAGTGCGTGCGGCCGCAGGATTGGTTTGCAGCGATAGACCTGAAGAACGCCTACTTTCATGTCTCCATCTTACCTCGACACAGACCGTTCCTTCGGTTTGCTTTCGAGGGGCAGGCATATCAGTACGCGGTTCTCCCATTCGGGTTGGCTCTGTCTCCTCGCGTCTTTACGAAGGTCGTCGAGGCAGCCCTTGTTCCCCTACGCGAACACGGGGTTCGCATCCTGACCTATCTCGACGACTGGCTGATTCTAGCCCACTCTCGAGCTCAGGTTTGCGAACACAGAGACCTTGTGCTCCGGCACCTAGCCCGTCTGGGCCTTCGGGTCAACTGGGAGAAGAGCAAACTCAGCCCCGTGCAGAGGATCTCTTTTCTCGGTATGGAGATCGACTCGGTCGCCATGTCCGCGCAGCTTACGAGCGAGCGCGCACACTCACTGCTGACTTGTCTTCGTCAGTTCGAGGGCAAGAGTGCGGTCCCACTGAAATTATTTCAGAGGCTCCTGGGGCATATGGCATCTGCAGCCGCGGCAACGCCGCTCGGATTGCTTCATATGAGACCGCTTCAGCTGTGGCTTCGCGATCAAGTCCCGAGGTGGGCATGGCATCACGGCACGCTCCGAGTCCCAGTGACTCCGACCTGCCGTCAGTTCTTCACCCCGTGGAGGAACCTCAGTTTTCTACGGGCCGGAGTCCCCCTAGAACGAGTTTCCAGGCATATTGTTGTCTCCACAGATGCCTCTTCCACGGGCTGGGGCGCCATGTGCAACGGACATGCTGCCGTGGGCTCCTGGACAGGACCCCAGCGCCTTCTGCATGTCAATTGCCTCGAGTTGCTGGCAGTACGCCTTGCCCTGCACCGTTTCCACACGCTGCTCAAGGGTCAACACGTGCTAGTCCGTTCAGACAATACCGCAACAGTAGCGTACATCAACCGTCAAGGTGGTCTACGCTCCCGCCGTATGTCGCAACTCGCTCGCCACCTCCTCTTATGGAGTCAGAAGCACCTGAGGTCCCTTCGTGCTATCTACATTCCGGGCGATCGGAACCTTGCAGCCGACGAGCTGTCTCGGCTCCGTCCTATCCCTGGCGAATGGCGACTCCATCCCCAGTCGGTCCAGCTGGTTTGGGATCAGTTCGGGGACGCACAGGTAGACCTGTTTGCCTCCCACGACTCATCCCATTGCGCCCTGTATTACTCCCTGACCGAGGGTACTCTCGGCACGGATGCACTGGCGCACAGCTGGCCGCGGGGCCTACGCAAATATGCGTTTCCCCCAGTGAGCCTTCTCGCACGAACTCTGTGCAAGATCAAGGAGGACGAGGAGCAGGTCACTCTGGTTGCGCCGTACTGGCCCACCAGGACCTGGTTCTCCGAACTAGTACTCCTCGCGACAGCACCTCCTTGGCCAATTCCTCTGAGAGAGGACCTCCTCTCTCAGAGACGGGGCACCCTTTGGCACCCTCGTCCCGATCTTTGGAGACTCCACGTGTGGCTCCTCGACGGGACGAGGCAGGTTTGAGTACCCTGTCACCTGCGGTGGCGGCTACCATCACTTCCGCTAGAGCTTCGTCCACGAGACATCTCTATGCGTTGAAGTGGAACCTCTTCGTTAACTGGTGCTCTTCTCGCCGAGAAGACCCCTGGAGATGCCTGATCAGTGTCGTGCTTTCCTTCCTGCAAGATGGGCTGGAGCGAAGGCTGTCTCCCTCCACCCTGAAGGTGTATGTGGCCGCTATAGCTGCATTTCACGAAGCAGTTGATGGTAAGTCTCTGGGAAAGCACGACCTGATCATCAGGTTCCTAAGAGGGGCGAGGAGACTGAATCCTCCTCGTCCTCCTCTCGTTCCCTCTTGGGACCTCTCAGTGGTGTTGAATGCCCTGCAGAGGGCTCCCTTCGAGCCTCTGCAATCAGTGGAGCTTAAGTTCCTGTCTATGAAGACAGCGCTCCTGGTTGCACTGGCCTCCATTAAGAGGGTAGGGGACCTGCACGCATTCTCCGTTGACGAAGCGTGCCTGGAATTCGGGCCGGCTTACTCTCACGTGATCCTGAGACCCCGGCCTGGATATGTGCCCAAGGTTCCTACCACTCCCTTCCGGGACCAGGTGGTGAACCTGCAAGCGCTGCCCCTGGAGGAGGCAGACCCAGCCTTGGCACTGCTCTGTCCAGTACGCGCTCTCCGCGCTTACGTAGACAGGACGCGGTGTTTCAGGACCTCAGACCAGCTCTTTGTCTGTTATGGTGGGAGACTGAAGGGAAAGGCTCTCTCAAAGCAGAGGTTGTCTCACTGGACAGTGGACGCCATTGCTTTGGCTTACCAACAGCAAGGCCGACCGTGCCCCCTTGGTGTGACAGCCCACTCCACCCGGAGTGTGGCTTCCTCTTGGGCTCTAGCGCATGGCGCCTCGCTGGCAGACATCTGTAGAGCTGCAGGCTGGGCGACACCTAACACATTCGCCAGATTCTATAATCTCCGAGTGGAGCCAGTGTCCTCCCATGTACTCGCTTCAACCAGCTAGTTCAGGACCCGCTCAGGTGTCTTCGCTTGCTCGCCATTCCACTCCACGGACTGGATACGTGCGATTTATTTCCTCAGGTGAGCCTTCCCTTCGGAAGCCCTGAGTTCCTCCAGCACTGTTGACGCTGGCGCCAGTATCTATTGCTTGTGCGTCGGCTAGGTGCCTCCGTGTGCATGGTTCCTCCCCAGTAACCCCCACATGTGTTTTCCACTGTAAGCCTCTTTGAGCATGTGTCTTTCCCTCGGCAAGCCACCCTGCCACCCCTGGAGTTGAAAAGTTGCCACCCCACGGGCTGGTTACTCCAGTGTTCTTCCATATGAAGCCTTCGGTCCATATGTGTATTCCTAAGTCCTCCCTATGGGTAGGCATGCTGCGGCATATCTCCTCTGAGATATGCTCCCCAGTGTACCTTGGTATTCCTGTGTTAAGTAGGACTCCTTCGTCCGTGCCAGTATCACGACAGGGGGATCAGACTTTCGCAGGGCACTGGAAGACAGCTGTGAAGGTGACGTGATTACACGGGGACCCCCATTCTCCGTCACTCGACAAAACTCGGAGTGACTACGAAAGGGAACGTCTCGGTTACGGATGTAACCCTCGTTCCCTGAGTAGGGAACGGAGACGTTACGTCTCCCTGCCACTTCCGCTGTACCGCTGGGTAGACGCCTGAGTTCAGTCTCGGCTCCTCAGCGAAGACATGATCTGCCTTTGCCGGCGTTCCTCCTTTTATACCCACACGGTGGGGCGGAGATACGCTATGCAAATTCCGCAGACCCATGGCATTTCATTGCCATAGGCTCGTTTTGTAATACTCGAAGATGATTGGCTTTCTAGGCGAAACCCCCATTCTCCGTCACTCGACGTAACGTCTCCGTTCCCTACTCAGGGAACGAGGGTTACATCCGTAACCGAGACGTTTGATATATTGTATATATTACGATTTTAATTTAGAAAAAGTATGGGGGCCATGAAACTTTTGTAAAAAAATATTTAAAAAAATGCTGACAGAGGCTGGCAACGTTTTTCAAAAATGCGTGTGGGGAAGTAGTTAAAAGGCTTTGTAGTGGCAGTCACACATCTCACTACAAGATATATTAGCAACTATTGCAACCCCCTTTAAGAAAATTAACATCCATTTATCTCTCTCTCTCTTTTTTACTGTTTCCACACATTTTTCGAAGAACATGGTTTTTAACATGTCCCCTTTCTAGCTTTAGCTGTAAGATGATAGTGTTTTTGAGGACTGGTACAGCTGAGATAGTGTGATGTGAATGATTAGGTAATTAGCTGAGATAATGGAGTTGCTCTGTGATCATCTTAACAGAAGAATACTGCATTATACTGTGAAGAGAAGCCCAGGAAGAACCATCAGTGTAATAACTCAGGCTGTCTGGTCAGAGCAACCTGTTCACTTTTTGACAGGTATCCAGAATCATAATAATTACCAGTGAAGCCGTGAACTCCATAAGTAACATGTAAATGGAACTTAAAGGGTTCACGATGTGTCTCTAAATGAAGGATTGCAAGTTTTACCGAGTAAGAGCCTGTCAGAGCAGAAGGTTTTGGAATTCAATAAACATAGTGTGTTCAGAAGGGATAATGGTTCTGTCTTTCATGGATAACCTTTAATGGAAGAGAGTCTGCATGCAGTGTTTGCTGAAAAATAGAGACTGCAAGAGAAAGGGACACTTTTGTGTGCAAGTGAACGCTGATCTATTTCTTTTCTTTTTTTTTTTTTGTGGGAAACTGAGACGTGATGAATAAAATGTCACCCAGGAATAAAGTCAGCTGGTGATGTGGAACTAACTGCTTACTGCAGTTACATGACAACAGAGTCTAGAACTAAATGAAAACTGTTTTGCCACACCTGCTAAGGCAAAGGAATGAAAAAAAAGAACTGTTATTTTGCATTTTTTTTAATTAAAATAAAATTTTAGTCTCTATAATAATTGGATTATTTAGCTGTTTTCCTGATATATTTGTGACAAACACCACATGTTTCAAACACAAGTTAGTCTTCATCTCTCAGTGAAAGCAGTGTGAACATTTTTATTTTACTTCAAACAGAGTTTTCCTGGACACTCCATGTTTTTCCCCTCACATAATAAACTTGTTTGAACTCAAATCAAGTTAATATCCTTTATTTTGGCACCCTCTTTATATTAACTTTCTTTAACTACTCTGTAATAAAAAAAAATAAATGTCTGCATGTAATTACAGCTAATTCATTTTTGTACTGTAATGCATCTATAATTACAATGTTGACCCTTGAACCCAATGGTTCTCTCAACTGGTTTGGTCGTGGGACCCACATTTTCCCATTGCCATTAAGCTGTGATCCAAATTGTTAGTAATTTTAACCAGCAAATTTATTTCTAAAAAATGATTGACACACACCCAAGTACCATCCCATTTTACTTAACACACAAGTTAAGTGATATACGAATATCACAAACTGTCATGATGTTTTAGTTTCGATTTTTATTTTGGTCAAGGTAACTTTAAACAAAATTTCTGCTGACCAGGGTAATTCACAAAAATACAATAAAATGACAGGTACACAAAAATACAGAGTATAAACATTTTAATTAGCAACTTAAACCGTTTTAAAAAGAATTTTACTCACTAAGACTAACATATGCAAACATTATGAATAGGCCTGAGAAAAAAGATACGTTTTCAGAGATGACTTAAATGCAGATAAAGAAGAAGATAGCCTAACAGATTGAGGTAGCGAATTTCACAGCTTAGGGGAAAATACGGAGAAGGCTCTGTCACCTTTAGATTTCAAGCGAGACAATGGGACGATTAATAGTTTGTCAGAGGATGATCTGAGAGATCTTTTGGGAGAGCATTGACAAGGTCTGAGATATAAACTGGAACCAGACCATGCAAGGCTTTAAATACCATGGTTAAAACCTTGTAATCAATTCTGTATTTGACTGGTAGCCAATGTAAACGTAACAAAATAGGGGTGGTATGCTCACGCTTTTTCTTCCCCATTAAGAAGCGAGCTGCAGCATTTTGAACCAGTTGCAAACGTAATAGGGAAAACTGGTTAATATCAGCATATAGAGCATTGCAATAATCAACCCTTGTTGAAATAAAGGCATGAATGACTGTATAGGTCACTAAAAGATAGAAAGGATTTCAGTTTCCGTAAACCCCTAAGCTGGGAAAAACTGGCTCTGAGCCAGAGTTTATTTGTTTGTCAAATTTTAACTCTGAATCAACAACAACACCCAAGTTCTTTACATGAGTGCGGATATTCGTTTGAATTCAATAAACAGAGGTCCAAAACTAGAGATCAGGCCATCTACCAAATGGGGTAGCCAAATAAAATGACTTCAGTCTTGTTTTCATTTAACTGAAGAAAAGTATCGCCCATCAAACTTTTAATGTAATTTACACGTTAACAAATTAGATAAGGACATAGACCCAAGTTTAATTGTCATATACTGTATAACTGGGTATCATTGGCATAAATGTGACACGGAGCCTTTTGAGATACAAAAATATAACAAAGAGGGAACATATTTAAAGAAAACTGGGCCCAAAATGGAGCCCTGTGGCACTCCACCTGTGACAGAAGCAGACGATGATTGAAATTGACCCATCTCCACAGAGAAGCTCCTCTCAGTAAAATAGGACTCATTTTGGCTTCCAAATATTATGAAAACATGATGCCACTTTCCATTCCTTTCCTTTAAAGCTGTGCACTGTCACCCATACATAGCATCCAAATCAGTCGAATCATGTAACATCACGTTTTAAAAGCGTATTGAGCTGCGACAGAGATGCTGTGAAAGACACTCTGTTCAACAGACAACTTTCTGTCTGTGCAATCCGAGATGGAGATAGACACGGACAAGTACTGGCTACTTTGGGCTTCTGGTATGCATTTAGACAAATACAAGCAAAAATATGTCAAAATGTTCGTCTTGGGGACTTTTTAACTTAAACGCATTCAGTTATGTCTTAAGTGAACATAAACAGCAGGTAAATAAACTTTACACTGCGTCAAAAGGGGTGTATACGGGAGAATTCAGACAATGAATACGCCCGCTAAATGTGCTGTTTGGCAGGGATCTTTGGAACTTTGTTATGCGTACCTGTAAATGCCCGCAAAGGCCCGAAAACAGGAACTTGTCTGACCACATGCTGTTAGTTGATGGCTTGGCTTTGTAAATGCTAATTTGTTTTGGGACTGGCAGCTCAAGATTGCCCCTATTCCCCTGCCCCCCTCATTAGTATTTAGGAAAGGTGATTAGGCTGTTTGTAGCTGGGTGTCCTGGGTGTATGTGGCTATTCAAACTCCGAGTCCGAACGAAAACAGACTAGTGTATATGGTAAATGCAAGTTTGAAGAGGATATTTGAAAAGCTGGAGACGATGGACAAGAGGTTGGATAAGATGGAGGCTGACATCAATGAGCTCAAAGAGGCAAAAGAGGAGCCTGCTTCAAAGAAATTAAAGAGAGCTGGGAATAATTCTGTTGCGGTAAGTTATTTTCTGACCGTCACAAACATTTGGCGGTGTCTGCTTAACTTTGTGTGCTTTATTTATTAATGTATTTGAATTGAGCCCTCATACTATGTTGGATTTTTACAGGAAGCTGTACGGAGATTGCACAATGGGGAAAACAACATACACAAATATGACCCACAGACAAGGTATATCTTAAAAACTATTGTTTCATAACAGTCCTTTCTTCTAAATTATATTTTTAATCAACCTTCTTTAATTACTGCTCCACAGTCTATCCTCCCCCCACAACCTCGAGGTCACAACCTATCTTTTTAATGGCGTCTCCATGGCTGTACTGGACGTAGATCCTGCTGTTGTTAAAGGTAAGTCACAAGAGAATGTCCCAAGGCTACAACTATTTAACTGTATAGATTAGTTAGTAAATAAACACATTCTCCCCCCTCACTATCTCCCTCTCTCTAGCATCCTGCAAGACGTATTTTGAAACTGTTAGAAGGGGTTACAGGATGGCCCAAGATGAGAACAAAGACAAGATGGAGGACAGCAGGATCATTGCGCGCATGAGACAAAGAAAAAGAAGAGTAAGTATAAATAAATATAAATCTCAGTAAAAGATTCAGCCTGGGAGAGGCTCCCATCCCAACCCATTTGATATTTTCAGTGGTTTAATTACTTTTTTCCCTCCTATTTTGCAGCTGCTGAGCACCAGGACTGGCGTTCTCCAGACAGAGGAAGAGGCAGCTATCTGGAAGACTGCAACAGTTGACCACATGTCTGAAGAGGAGGATGCCATCTTGGATGGAAAGTCGGTGTGGGTTGTTCGGCCTCCAACCCGTAGTACAGTTTTGTCTACGCTGTGCTATATATTGTATGACTAATAGTAAAGTGTATTCTGTGCTAACGTATTTTTATTTATAGAATTTTGACTGTGTGTATATATATGTCATGTGCCCAGTGTCATTTAATAATAAAAATAACAAACTCAACTTTGTCTATCTGATTGTCTTGACATTATAACCATGAACACCAATGATAATAAATATTAATAATGAGTAATAATAAACCCAAATGAGGCCATAAACTGGACCAATAGTGTGGGGGTTTAGAGGAGGGACAAAGCATTGAGCAGCCAATCCTATGTAAGACCTCTGACCAATTGAAGGAGGCCACTGCCTTGTGTCCCAAAGGTGTGAAATGCTAATATTCCCTTGCATTGACCCCGACCGGGGGATTATTCACCATGGTAACTGATGGCCCTTAGTGGCTCCCTGCTGTGCCCCAAACTTGGTACATATCCAGGAGTATTCGGGATTGTGTGACGGGACAGCAAACTCCCGTACACACACACGTTTATTTGTGGAGTACACAGTACTCAGGAGTTTTACATGCCCGATTACAGCTCTTTTCACGCAGTGTTATGTCAGTGTATTAGGTCTGTGCCTTTGGTCTTAAAGTGACAGCAGCCTAATAAACCTGCTGCTCTCTCTGTCATTTAAAGTTACACAACAAAATAAAATGAGAGAATCATTCACTGCTCTTCATTGAACAACATTAGTAACTTTAATAAGAATCAAGATATATTTAATTCATAGAGGTGGAGGTGGAATTCAGAGAGATGACAGTAGAAGGTGATAGTTGGTGTCGGGTGAGGGAGTCATGTCATCGTTTTTTTCACCGGAGATAAGAGGTTCTGGAAACAAGACTCACCCCATTGAAGAATCTCTCCTGAGTTCCAGTTGACCAGCGGAGAGTGTTGTGACATCCATGGGTGTCCCAGGATGACGTCAACCGTGGAACCTTCCAGCACCATGAACAAAATCCTTTCTTGATAGAGACAGCCGATGCGGAGTGTCACGGTGGTAGAGAAGTGGCAGATGCGACCATGGCCCAGCGGTTCACCAAGGAGTGAACATTCAATGCTTGGGAGCAGGGCTTCCTCTTGAGGTGGAGCTCTTGTAGAAAGTCGTGGGAGATGAAATTCCCTGTGGAACCGGAGTCGATAAAGCCTTGTGCTGAAACAGTGTTGCGGGGTTATTATCATAACTGGAGTACGAGTGAGGGGTGCAATCAGAGGTGCTATTTGAATGGTACTCACCTCTGGGCATGGTGGTCGAAGGGGACAGTTGGAAATTAGATGTCCTTCCTCACAACAATACAGACATAGCTGGTTGAGAATTATTTGACGCTCTGCATGGGTAAGGTGGAATGAGTCAACTTACATCGGTTCTGGTGCTGGAGGGGCGACAGATGGTGAGGTGGGTGGAGGATGCAGTGCGGGTTGATCCAGTGTACAGGCGGTGAGACGTTGGGAAATCCGAATGGCTCACTGAATGAAACTCTCCAGTCCAATGATGTTGTCATAGATGAACATTTGCTGGCGCACTTCGGTGTTCACACCCTAACGAAAAGTGGTTATCAGAGTGTTTTCACTCAAGCTGCTAGTGGCCGCCAGGGTGTGGAAATTGAGAGCATATTCACTGACCCAGGATCTGCCCTGTTGAAGACGAAAGAGTTGGTCGTGCACTGTGAGTGAAAGCCAAAAACCTCCGTAAAATGGGTGGTGAACACTGTATGAGAGCTGATAACTGGACCATGAGCATTCCAAATGGACTGAGCCCATTGCAGTGCACGTACTGAAAGCAGAGATATCATGTAGGCAATTTTCACTTGGTCAGTGATTAACTGTTGAGGTTGCATCTCAAAATACAATGAGAACTGCAGGAACCCACTGCAATCCTCCACCTCACCAGTATAGGTCGCTGGACAGGCCATGGGACTGGGAGAGGCAGTCAACGAGGGAGAGGGTGTTGTGGATGGTAGCGACTGATGAATGGCTTGGACGAGCTCAGCGAATGGATCCGGTTGGTGTTCCTCGCTTGCTTTAGCGGCATTTTGCATATTGTTTTGATCTGGTCTTCTGTTAGCAACAGCAGTAGACAACACAGGTAACTGAAACAAGCAGGTATATTTATTTACAGGTTTGGAGAGATGAAGAAGCAGGCGATGATGAATGGTGAGTATGAGACAGTCAGATAGATTGCAGATACTTAGCTGAACGTTGATTGTGCTTTCTTGTTTTGCAGAAAGAGATGATGGCATGAAGCGCTGGGCGAAGGAGACAGATGACTAAAGACGGAAGGCAGAAGACGGATGACTAAAGACGATCAAGACGGGCCAGAGAATATCAAGTATGGACAGTTGTGGTCAGAATTAATGGCACCCCTGGTAAATATGATCAAAGATGGCTGTAAAAAATAAATCTGCATTGTTTATCCTTTTGATCTTTCATTAAAAAAAAAAAAAAGGTGCATGCAAATGAAATCATTTCACTGAAGTAAAATAATTGAAAGTGGGGAGTGGGGGGGGGGGATCACATTATGAATTAAATGTTTTTCTCTAAAACACGTTGGCCACAATTATTGGCACCGCTAGAATTTTTTACGAGTAAAATATCTCTGAAGTATATTCCCATTCAAATTTACCTTTTTTTTGCACAACAGGGTGACTAGGAACATGAAATTGTCAAGCTATGACTTTTTGTTTCACAGGAGTTTAAATATGAGGAAACACAAAGGCCAAATTCCCTTAAGGCGGGCATACACTGTGCGATTTTCGTCCGATTTTGAGCCGAATTCTGACTCCTGCGACTCTTTTTCGGGTCGGGCCGATTTTCAGTTACAAGTTGCTTACCGTAAGCTTACCGCTTACCGTATTACAGTTGCTTACCTCCAGTTTGTCCAGTTATTACCCACGTCTTCCAAGCCACCTGCGATGTAAGCCTCTTTTATTAATTTTACAATGTTTTTTAAATAAACCTGTTTTTAATTTTCATTGATGACTAATTATTGCAGTGTTCGGACATATTATAGACTGTTAATATAATTATATGCCTATAATTCATTGTAATCGACCTAAAATGTTTTATACTACTCCTCATTGAAAATTGTCTATGTAATATTGTATTATCCTCACAGCGCGTTGCGGTGATGTGCTATGATTGTGAAATTATTGCGTGGCAAATTAATTATAATAGCAGATCATTTTAATTATAAAATTAGCCTTCCCTAATAATGATAATACAATAATACTAATAATAATTTAATACATAAATTGGAAATGCTAAATCATCTTGATATTGATAGCTGATGCTTGTTTTGACAATATCTCTGGATACATATCGTCTAGGCGCAACCCAGCACGGGGGTTTATCGCATATATTTCACACGTATAGTGTGAGCAGTCACATCACAGCTGGACGTTCGGACCGTATAGTGTGAGAACATATATCCTGAGCTTTGGCTTTACATCACATGCGATTACTCGTTCAGTGTGAGTAGGTACCTTGCTGAAATCGCACAGACATCGCACAGTGTATGCCCGCCTTTAATCATCCATCACAATGAGTAAAACCAAATAATATAGTTCTGATTTGCATCAAAAGATTGTTGAGCATCACAAAATAGAAAGTGGCAGTAAGAAAATAGCTAAAGAATTGAAAATCCCCATTTTGATCATCAGAGCAATAATTAAGAAGTTCCTATCAACTAAAGATGTTACGAATCTGCCAGGATTTGGACGTGTGTCTATATTGTCTTAATGCACGGTGAGGGGGAAAGTTTGAGTGGCAAAAGACTCTCCAAGGATCACAGATGGAGAATTGCAGAGATTACTTGAGTCTTGGGGTCAGAAGCCTACCAAAAAAAAAAAAAAATCAAACAACCCCTACATCCCCACATGTTGTTTGGGAGGGTTTCAAGAAAAATCCTCCTCGCTCCTCCAAAAACGAACTCCAGCAAATTCAGTTGTCTGACACGACTGTAACTTCAATCGGCACAGGGTTCTGTAGTCAGATGAAACTAAAAAAAGAGCTTTTCGGCAGCAAACACGCTAGATGGGTTTGATACACACCACTAGCGGCGCCAGGAATTTGATTGTAGGTGGGCCTCCAGAAAACTGGATGGGCCAGTTAAAATAAGCAAAAAAAAAACAAAAAACAAGGGGTTCCCCTTCATCTCTGTTTCAGCGCTTTTCTGCGGCACTGAGGACAGCGACTCAGTAGCCTACCTGTGTGGCTCTTGTGTCGCTGTCCTCAGCTCAGTGCAGTAACGTTTGCCTAACTGGGGGGTCGCACACTGGACAAGAAGCGCAGCACTGTGCCGCGTCGCGTCTAGGTATCGCACACTGGACGCGCACTTTCTCAGTTTATGGCCAGAAATACTGTTATGTTTAAGGACATTATGGAATTAAAATAATGTCTGTACTATGTTATGATTGTACTGTACAATTAAATACAATCGTTGCTGACTTTGCAGTCTGAACACTTTACCTCAGAGCATCCGTTAACTGAATGAATTGAGAATATCAGCTGAAAATCCGATAACATCAGCAATTTTCATTCAAGCAGCTGATTTCTGTAAATGAATATAAAACTAAATGTATATTGCAGGACAGGGTGAAGTCAGTATACATTAACGACGATTTGAGACAAATACATTTAAATGTAATATAAAACAAATGGCGCTCTGTGGCGCGGCAGGATTTTGAACAAGGTCCTGAGCCGTTGCTGGGCGCCGCAGACAGACGACGAATGGCGCGCCGGTGTGTGTACACTCATAGAGAATAAAGTGTTCGAATTTTTAAGATGCGGCACAGCGCTTCTCGTCCGGTGTGCGACCCCCTTAAGTCACACGTGGGGTAGAAGCCGCTGATTGGTTGAGAAGCTTTCACTCAAAGCTTTCCTCGGGCTGCTTATTGGATGAACTGCTAAAATGGGCGGGCCAGGACCTAAAATGGGTGGGCCCAGGCCCACCCGGGCCCAATGGTAGCGCCGCGGGTGGTACACACAAGGATAAAAAGTACCCCATGTGTACAATTTAATATAAAAACCTGACAGCTTCTGCTAGAAATCTTATTATGGGCTGTGGTTGGATCTTCCATCAGGACAACGATCCAAAACAAACATCAAAATCAACACAAAAATGTGTTACGGAGCACAAAATGAAGCTTCTGCCATGACCGTCCAAGTTCCCTGACCTGATGAGTGGAGTGAATTAAAGAAAAGAAGCACCAACATGGATCTGGGAATCTGAAGGATCTGGACAGATTCTGTATGGAGGAATGGTCTCTGATCTCTTGTCAGGTGTTCTCCAAACTCATCAGGCATTATAGGAGAAAACTCAGAGCTGTTATCTTGGCAAAAGGAGATTGCAAAAAGTATTTAACCCTATGGGGTCTAAGGTGTTTTTGTGGATGTTTTGACATGCCCTGACATTTGTGCTTTTTTCAGTTGCTTATAAACATATTAATAGCAAAGGTGTAATTACACTCTATTTAGCACAAAAAAGGGCTACCATAATATGTGAGCAAGATGTATGTACATGTTTGTATTTTTGAGAGAATATTGTTTATGTATGGTTATTGAAAAAACTAAAACTTAAAGTGTCTGAAATAAGGCCACAAAACACATACTAAATATGTGTCCACAAGACTTTTGACTAATGGGTGTTGTTGCCTAGAGTTTTTGCTTCAAAATGATCTGAAAATCATCCTGCCTAATCATTTAAACAAAACAATACATTGATTTAAATTTTATAAGACACCTTTTGTTTGGAAAGGCAATATGTGTGGAGGCATGTTCACACCTGAGAAGACAAAGGCCGGATAATGTGCCGCATAATGAGCTGCATATTAATTAGCCTTTCACACAGATGTGTCACTGGGTGCAAAAGAATGCGACATCGGACAAAAGAAATATATATATATATATATATATATATATATATATATATATATATATATATATATATATATATATATATATATATATATATATATATATATTAGGGCTGGGCAAGTTAACGCGTTATTATCGCGTTAACGCATTTATTAATTAATGCCGACAATTTTTTTATCGCACGTTAACGCAGTTTTTTTTTATTATTATTTTGAAAGTCCGTTGCTCACTGGCTCTGAATACACATAGGCCTACAGTCAAACCATGATCACAGGAGGGGTGGGATGTTGGTCAGCCAGCAAATAACCCACCCAAACAAGCAGTGGAGAGAGGCAGGTTCTCTCTGGTGAACAGTTAAAGGGTTGCGCTCCGCGAGTGAATGACAGGCGCTCTATGGATAGTACCTATAAAACATATAGCCTAGATAATAACTATTTAGATTCTGGAAACTCACTAACAGCGAGCCGAGGATCAGTCTCTCTTCTAATGATTTGTGCTGCGCGTCCTTTATAAAAAGTTATAGACAATTCAACTTCGGCAACGAGCGGGCGCGGGCGCGTGCGTGAGGCGAGCATGACCGCAACAGTTTCACAGGAACGCACCCGCTTGTCGCTGCACCTTGTGCTCGACCACTTCACCTCACTCTTGGCTGATTTATACTTCTGCGTCGGACTTACGCCGAAGACTATACGCTATAGACTACGCGTTGGTTTTCATTTATATCTCTGCGTCGTTGTCCGCGTTGACGCGCAATTACACATGCAGAGGGAGCATGTGAAACCCGGGGAGCGGTTGTAGCAATCACAGCGCTTGCGGTACGCGTAGAATTGACGTTACATTTTTGGAGAGGTGCACGTCAGGGTACGTCGAAGTGTACGTGCGCTACACAGCCACGGCGTGAGTATAAAGTATACATTGTTTTTTTACTCTGTTTAATGTAATCTTACGTGGGAAACCATGGCATGACCAAACCTAAGCTACTATAAGTAACGTTGGTCGACTTATATCTGTAGTAGTGATCATGACCTCTGACTACTACATAGACTGTTTCTGCTGCTCCCTGATAAAAGATACCTGTTGATACCTGTTCAGAAAAAAAAAACAAGAAAACTGGACTCGTTTTAACAAACTAGATAAAAGGTAATGCCCTGGCAGTGGCAAATAGCTTTGTTTAAATATTTGATTTGATTACATTAATGTTTAAGTTGAGATTTGAGATTACTGTGTAAAGGGAATACTGCTGGTATAAAAGCACCTTATTTGTTTAAAGTTATTGCACTTTTGTGTGTATAGCAGTACATTTAAATCAAAAGTGCGCAATACACTACTTTAGAAGTCATTATTCAATTTTGCGCATAACAATACGATTAATCGCGATTAATCGCAAGAAAATCATGCGATTAATCGCGATTAAAAATTTTAATCGTTGCCCAGCACTAATATATATATATATATATATATATATATATTTTTTTTTTACAGTTAGAAATTGTAACCAATTACAAATAGATTACAATTACAACAACAATTACAATTTTAACAATATTTCAAGTGTATTCTTTCTTTGTAAAAAGTATACATTTTATCATACGTATTAAAAAAGGTAAGGATTCATTAGTTTGAATATTGGAACAAACACAATAATAACATCTTAGTTGATAATTCAATATACCTACTTTATGTTTGACAAAACATCCCATATAGTATATTTAACATATGAGCAGAAATTGGCGAACAAAAGCTTACCTATTTAATGTGACAGTAGTCTTTTTTTACAGTCAAAACTTTATAATCTATCTAAAACGAATCACGAAATCTTGTCTAAACATTCATATTTAGTCTGTAACATATCGTGTTTATGATATATTAGCATATACATGTTAATTTGTAGTTTGTTGCTTATACAGACATTTTATTTCAACATATTTCAGTCTAGTTTTACTCATCTTAGTAGGCTATAACAATATAGTTTGGACGTGTTCATGTAAAAATAACATGTTTACTAATGTAGGTGCGAGAGTGAATGAATGGCACAGACACGCTGTATAACTGAAGTAAACAACGCGCACGCGCCTGTGTTGTTCATTCATCATTTAGCCTACACACAGACACGCAATTCATATTTAAACAGTCTTTTTGCGGTTTACAGACACTATTCAATATCGCGATTAGAACAAAGCACTTAAGAATAAATGACTTACGACATCAGCTGGATCCGTTGCTCCTCGAAATGAAACTACCAGCACTTCTGGTACATTTTCCAGGGTTATTAGATAGTGTTATTCCTCATAGCGTAGCAAGACGAAGTAAAGTGCAAGATTCTTATTCTTAAACATGATGTGTTTTATAATACAGTTGGTGGGCGTTGGCATGTTTGAATGGCTTGCCTTAGATCATTTGCGTTTGAATAGCGCGCGCTCTCCGTGGGCGTGGCACATTAACCTGTAATCAGGTATAATGAGCTGGAAAGAAAAAGACTGACATCTCTCTCTTTTTATACAGATTACATAAACTGAGAATATTTGTTTTTTTTATATAAATTAATTCATTTAAAAGAAGAGAGTTCAAGCTTCATTATGGAAAAACACTCGTGCCTGTATGACAAGTATTCGCGGAATTACAGTTAATTTTCGGACGCGTTTCAGAATGGACTTCACTGACAGAGAGAAGGCAAAACTAGCATCATGTTTATTTTTCTTTATTTGACTAAAAGCACAATACTCTGTTTATATTGTGAGTATACACAAAAAAAATACACACTTAACTGGATCGAATGATGTATAACACTAACACGTAAGATCAAAATCAACAGAGTATTTTGAGTCTCTTTTGCACTGATAAGAAAAAAAGCGAGACTATCGCGCCGGCGCGATAGCAGACCTCAGAGGGTTAATAAAAGGATGCCAATAATTGTGGCCAACGTGTTATGGAGAAAAACGTCTCGGTTACGGAGGTAACCCTCGTTCCCTGAGTAGGGAAGGGAGATGTTACGTCGGATGACGACGAATGGGGTTTTGCTTAGAAAGCCTATCGACTTCGAGTATTACAAAACGAGCCAATGGCAAAGAAATGCCATGGGTCTGCGAAATTTGCATAGCGTATCTCCGCCTTACCTTGTGGGTATAAAAGGAGGACGCCGGCAACATGCAGATATGTTTCTTCGCTGAGGAGCCAAGACTGAGCTCAGGCGATCCCCGCGGTACAGCGGAAGTGGCAGGAAGACGTAACGTCTCCGTTCCCTACTTAGGGAACGAGGGTTACATCAGTAACCGAGAAGTTTCCTTTGGTTGTCACTCCGAGTTACGTCGGATGATCACGAGTGGGGTTACCAGTCTAATCACGCCACCTTCACAGCTGTCTTCCAGTGCCCTGCGTAAATCTGAGATCCCTGTCGTGAGACTAGCACAGACGAAGGACTCCTATTTAGCACAGGAATACCAATGTACACTGGGGAGCATATCCCATATCTTGGAGGAAATATGCAATTAATGCCAGCCCAGAGGGGGGGGACTTAGAGAATACACATATGACCCGAAGGAAGCATATGGAGAACACTGGGGTGTCCAGCCGCAGGTGGAATATTTCAACCCCAGGGGAGGCAAGGTGGCTTGCCAAGGGAAAGACACATGCTCAGAGAGGCTTACAGTGGAAATACACATGTGGGGGTCGCTCAGGGGAGGGACCATGCACATGGGAGGCACCTAGCCAACGCGCAGGTAACAGACACTGGCGCCGACGTCAGGAGTGCTGGAGGAACTCAGGGCTTTCGTGGAAGCTCACCTGAGGAAAATATTGCACGTATCCAGTCCGTGGAGTGGAATAGCGAGCAAGCGAAGACACCTGAGCGGGTCCAGTACTAGCTGGTTGAAGCGAGTACATGAGAGGACACTGGCTCCACTCTGAGATTGTAGAATCTGGCGAATGTGTTCGGTGTCGCCCAGCCTGCAGCTCTGCAGATGTCTGTTAGCGAGGCGCCATGCGCTAGAGCCCAAGAGGACGCCACACTCCGGGTGGAGTGGGCAGTCACACCAAGGGGGCACGGTCGACCTTGCTGCTGGTATGCCAAAGCAATGGCGTCCACTATCCAGTGAGACAACCTTTGCTTGGAGAGAGCCTTTCCCTTCAGCTTCCCACCATAACAGACAAAGAGCCGGTCCAAGGTCCTGAAACACTTTGTCCTGTCTACATAGGCGCGGAGAGCGCGTACTGGACAGAGCAGTGCCAAGGCTGGGTCTGCCTCCTCCAGGGGCAGCGCTTGCAGGTTCACCACCTGGTCCCGGAAGGGAGTGGTAGGAACCTTGGGCACATATCCAGGCCGGGGTCTCAGGATCACATGAGAGTAAGCCGGCCCGAATTCCAGGCACACTTCGTCAACGGAGAATGCGTGCAGGTCCCCTACCCTCTTGATGGAGGCCAGTGCAACCAGGAGCGCTGTCTTCATTGACAGGAACTTAAGCTCCACTGATTGCAGAGGCTCAAAGGGAGCACTCTGCAGGGCAGTTAACACCACTGAGAGGTCCCAAGAGGGAATGAGAGGAGGGTGAGGAGGATTCAGTCTCCTCGCTCCTCTCAGGAACCTGACGATCAGGTCGTGCCTTCCCAAGGACTTACCTTCTACAAAGTCATGCTGTGCGGCAATGGCGGCGACATAGACTTTTAGGGTGGAGGGAGACAGCCTTCGCTCCAACCCATCTTGTTGGAAGGAAAGCACGACACTGATCAAACATCTCCGGGGGTCTTCTCGGTGAGAAGAACACCAGTTGACGAAGAGGTTCCACTTCAACGCGTAGACATGTCTCGTGGACGATGCTCTAGCGGAAGTGATGGTAGCCACCACCGGTGGTGGTAGGGTACTCAAACCTGCCTCGAACCATCCAGGAGCCACACGTGGAGGTTCCAAAGGTCGGGACGAGGGTGCCATAGGGTGCTCCGTCCCTGAGAAAGGAGGTCCTTCCTCAGAGGGATCAGCCAGGGAGGTGCTGTCGCGAGGAGTACTAGTTCGGAGAACCAGGTCCGGGTGGGGCGGTGTGGCGCAACCAGAATGACCTGCTCCTCGTCCTCCCTGACCTTGCGCAAGGTCTGCACAAGAAGGCTCACTGGGGAAAACGCATATTTGCGGCCCCGCGGCCAGCTGTGCGCCAGTGCATCCGTGTCGAGCGTACCCTCGGTCAGGGAATAATACAGGGCGCAATGGGTCGAGTCGTGATAGGCAATCAGATCCATCTGTGCGTCCCCGAACTGGTCCCAAATCAGCTGAACCGACTGGGGATGGAGTCGCCATTCTCCCGGGAGGGACTGAAGCCGTGAGAGCTCGTCGCCTGCCCAGTTCAGGGCTCCGGGGATATAGATGGCACGAAGCGACCTCAGATGCTTCTGACTCCATAAGAGGAGGTGGTGGGCGAGTTGCGACATACGGCGGGAGCACAGACCACCTTGACGGTTGATGTACGCTACAGTGGCGGTAATGTCTGATCGGACTAGTACGTGTTGACCCTTGAGCACGGCCCGAAAGCGGCGTAGAGCAAGACATACAGCCAGCAACTCGAGGCAATTGACATGCCATAGGTGCTGGGGTCCTGTCCAGGAGCCCACGGCAGCACGTCCATTGCACATGGCGCCCCAACCCGTGGTGGAGGCATCTGTCGTTACAACAACATGTCGGGAAGCTCGTTCCAGGGGCACTCCGGCCCGTAGAAAACTGAGGTTCGACCGCGGGATAAGAGGTCTGACAGCAGGTCGGAGTAACTGGTACTCGGAGCACGCCGTGTTGCCATGCCCACCTCAGGACTCGGTCGTGAAGCCAAAGCTGAAGCGGTCTCATATGAGGAATCCGAGAGGCGATGTTGCGGCTACGGACGTCATATGCTCCAGGAGCCTCTGAAAAAACTTCAGTTTTTACAAAACAGGTTTTTTTCCAAACCTGGTCTCGAGAGTGAGCTAGGATAGCCAGTCGCCGAGATAGTTCAGGAAGCGAACCCCGTGTTCCCATGGAGGAACAAGGGCTGCCTCGACAACCTGTGTGAAGGCGCGAGGAGACAGGGCTAGCCCGAATGGGAGAACAGCGTACTGATATGCGCGCCCCCTGACAGCAAACCGAAGGTACGGTCTGAGTCGAAGGAGAACGTAGACATAAAAGTAGGCGTCCTTCAGGTCGATCGCTGCAAACCAATCCTGTGGCCTCACACATTCGGAAATGCGTTTGGCCAGGAGCATCTTGAACGGTAGCCTGTGAAGGGGGTGGTTCAGATGCGCAGGTCCAGGATTGGCCGTAACCCACCGGATTCTCCGGGACAATGAGGTAGGAGCTGTAAAATCCGGACCTCATTTCGACTCGAGGGACAGTCTCGATCGTACCCTTCGCCAATAGGGTAGTAACCTCCGCTCTCATGATAGGGGCATGGCCACCGACCATAGTGGAGCGGACTCCCCTGAAGCGGGGAGGAGACCGTGTGAACTGAATCGCATAGCCGAGCCGATGGTTCGCGCGACCCAGCGGAACAGATTGGGAAGCTCTAGCCAGGCTCCCAAGAACTGTGCCAGCGGAGTCATGCGAACCACAGACGTCCCCTCGGTGGTGCAGCGAAGCGGAATGACCGGCCCGGACGTGGACGGCATAGCGGCCCGGTGTGGGGTCACGGTCATAACCGCACTCTGACAGAGGAGGCCAGGGAAGGACCAGCGTTCCGCGGGGGCCTGCTCAGCCAGGGGTCTGGCGACAGAGGGGGATGAGAGCGGTACGGTTCGGGGACGGCACGCACTGTCATCCGGCTCTGAGACAGAGGGCAACGAGGGGTGCACGGCTCGGGGGCGGCGCACCGTGTCGTCCGAAAACTCTGTATGCTCAGAGACGGGAGAGTCAGTTCTTTCTGAGAATAAGGATTCTTCCCCGGCCCTCCACCGGGGAAAGGAGTGGCCCTGCTACCAGCTCCTGGAAAGAACTGAGTCCCATCTCTGAGCAGCTCATCTCAAGAGTGCCGCTTAACCCAGCGTATAGCGGGGGGCGGGGCTGGAGAGGGCTGTGGCATCCCCCTGCGGCTTCCAGAGCCGGCCAGGGTGAACGGGCGGGGGGGGGAACCGCGGGGGGGCGCCTTCGGCGGTGGGCAGACTGAGGGATCTGAGCGGACAGCGGGGCCGTCGGGGCAGAATATGCCACAGTCTGCTCATGAGCGGTTGAGAACTGTTGTACAGCCCCCAACCGCACCGCCGAAGGGCCAACCTGGGATATGAGGGTGTCGAGCAGACGGGTCCGCCGGACATCCTGCACATCGGACAGGTTAAGCCACAGGCTTGAATGGTGGACATCACCTGACCCAGGGAGCGTACGGCCACTTTCGTCGCTCGGGGAGCAAGGTCAGTGGCGGCGCGCAGCTCATTGAAGAGCCCTGGGTCAGTCCTGCCCTCCTGCATGTCCATGAGCATCTGGGCCAGGTAGACCAGCAGAATGGCCATGGCATGCAGTGAGGCGCTGTCTGTCCTGGGCGCTATAGGATTTCGCCACAAGTGTAGACGAAAAACTACAGGCTTCGGACGGGTGCTTAGGATCGCGCCGAGAAGAAGCACTCTGAGGACACAGTTCTTTTAGTATCGCAACAGAGTGTTCAACCGGGGGACCCCAGTGTACCTATGGGCAGCGGCCCCGTGGAGGGGAGGAAGGGCGGAGAAGATCAACGAGGGATCGCTGGAAGACATGGGTGTCTTCGAGGATTTTGAGATCTCCTGATCCACATCCGGGAAGAAAGGTATTGGAGTGGACGATGACAGGTGTCAGCGGCCACACCCAAAAACCAATCGTCCAGCAGCGAGCGCTCAGGACAGGGTGGAAGGTTCCACTCTAGTCCGATGCTCGCGGCGGCCCGGGAAAGCATGGCCGTCATCTCAGGATCTGACTCGACAAATGCCATATGCACACCTGAAAGTGGCAGCACTGTCGAATCTTCACTTCCTGAAGATTCTTGCCCACCCTGTGATGCTGCGGAGATCCGAATTTGGAACGTCAAAGGAAACCCGCGTGGGGTCCGAGGACGGGCCCGCGGGCGTCCCGTGATCGCTCAAGGGTTGCGTCAATGAAGAGGGGGGCGTGGGGCACGGACGGATAGTCGGCGCCTTTGTTCCACACAATCACCCTCAGGTCACCCTGGCCACCAGCCGAAGTAGCACCTCACGTGGAGAGTGTAAGATCGGGGTGTGGATGAGGGGACTCTCTCTCTAACGAGATCATTGAGTCTCGACCGTAATGACGCGATGGTCACGTTCCCGCGGGGAGAACGTGAGTTATCCACAAACGCTGCTCTAGCGTGATCAAGCCCAAACACGCAGAGCAGAGAATGTGCCCATCAAAATTGGAAATGAGTCAACCGCAACCAGAAATACAAGGGCGAGCCGTCTTTAAAAAGACGTGCCGCGTGCGAGCTCTTTTGTGAGAGGAAAAAACTCCACGATGTTGAAGCGAGCAGGGAGAAACACACTCACTGGCAGATCACTGCATAGATCAGCAGGCAATGTGAACTCGCTGCAGATCGCCGTCACACCAACACCGGAGAATGGCTCGTCTCGTAGAGTGAAGTCAGGAATGGCTGTGGAGTGAAGAGATACTTTTGGCTCCGAAGCGAAAACATATCTGCATGTTGCCGGCGTCCTCCTTTTATACCCACGAGGTAAGGCGGAGATACGCTATGCAAATTCGCAGACCCATGGCATTTTTTGCCATTGGCTCGTTTTGTAATACTCGAAGTCGACAGGCTTTCTAAGCGAAACCCCATTTGTTGTCATCAGACGTAACTCGGAGTGACAACGAAAGGGAACATTTATTTCATAATGTGATTTCCCCCTCACTTTCAATTATTTTACTTCAATGAAAGGTTCGATTTTTGCACATTTTTTGAATGAAAGATCAAAAGGATAAACAATGCAGATTTATTTTTACAGCCATTTTTGATCATATTTACCAGGGGTGCCATTAATTCTGACCACAACTGTAGCCAGTCGATTCGAAGCGTAGTAGCAACAACGAGACCAGACAATGGCAGTGTGGAGAGTGATTGTTTAACAAGGATGAGATAATGAGCTGGTGTGTTGTGTTAGAATTCAGGTGATTGGGATCGGATGGGTGGAGCTGGGTGATCCGGTATTGAGGGTGTGATGGCTGGTATGGAGGATCCTGTGACAACAGGAAAGGAAAGTTGTTGTACAACGAACACAATAAATAATTCTTTTTTTTTTTATGAAAATACATAATAGTTAAAGACACCTAATATAAAGTGAGCCCTTGTTTTGTAAGTAGGCAAGTAGTTGTGCTTTGCATCTGGGTCCTAACCCCACTGTTTATTTTACTGGCTGATTATACATTTTCCCTACATAAAATTATAAAAGAAAATGTATGGTAACATCTACTCCCTCTGTACTGTGTGTTTTCTTTGATAAGTTATAGTCGACTGAACAGCCCAAAACCACATGATAATGTCTTTGTACTATCGCAGAGACTTCAGCAGGATCTTTCCGTGTGATTGAGATGGAGGCTAATTTTAGCAGCCAAGTCATGAGTAGACCAGCTCCTTTCAATCTGCTCTCTGACACATCAACATTATTAATGCACAGAACCTTACAGTTATGCATTTCAACTGTCCTGAAGGAACTGGAAATCAATCTGAATTCACTTGTAAAAATAGACCCATTGAAACACAATGGCTAAAAGAGCTCAGCTTTCATGGTCTGATGAGTTTTGGTGAGCATGCGAGAGAGTTGCTGTAGACCTCATCGAGGAGCAAATTGTGGGATATGGACTCTATGGACAACTTTGTGTTTGCCTCTTTAGAACTAAGTTGCTAAACATGCTTGATTAGATGAACATGATTAAGAAGTTTTGGGATGTGGTTTAGCGCCATTGTTCTTTCAGAAGGATGTTGTAATATCGGTTTATTTTGGGGTGGTGAATGTAAAATTAAGTATATTTTTGTTAGATATTTAAAAAAAAAAACGTTTTAATACATTTGTCGTTTAAAAAATGTAAATGTAATTTTAAATACAAAATATAAATATTAGCAACATTTTGATCTGTGATAGAGATGTGGATCTTTTAACCGCCTCTACAGTAGGTGCACAGGTTACTTTTTTGGCTCTGTAAAAGCAGTAAGTGATTCAGTCAAATACAAGAACAAACTCAGCACTGGGACAGGCAACTCAAAACATGTAGCAGTCACTCAGACAGCTGTCAGACTGTGCAACAATATCTATTCTTAGAACATAAACCTAAGCAACATTAATGATACCTGTAATAATGATAAATATCAGAGGCCAAATCCTGACTGTGGACGAGAGGAGCGAGGGATGGTGGAGGGTAATTAGCCTCTGAGCAACACTGAAAGCAGCTAAAGGATAACTGCAAAGGTGACTTAAATAGGAATGCTGTGATAGTCATATTCCTATAGGTATTCCTGAGTCACCCGATGCGAGCCTGACTAACGTGACCTGCCAGAACTGATGATCATTATTTTTTATGTAAAAGATTTCCACAACATTTCTTCAAATAATTTAATTTTAATACAAAATATTCACAATATTGGGGGGGAAATGTAATGCCACATATAACAATAAAGTACTTGTACTTACTTTCTACATAGTGGTTAGCTGTCCGAATCTGATCTGCAATTTCCGATCCATGAGCCAGGGTTATTGTAGGTAAATAAAACTAAAACCATTAAAAACTCTTTTTTTGTAAATGAAATAAACAGATTTATAAAAAGTACTGTAAACTTATTTTATTTCAGCTAGTTGCCAGGGCAACCTTTCTCATTTTCATTTAATTTAACTGGATGTACTAAAATAACTAAAACTAAAACTGGGTTACACTTTATTTTGATGGTCCCCTTTAGACACTGTTAATGTCAGAACATTGTACCTACATGTCAACTAACTCTTATTAAAGTATTAGTTGAGTATTAGTCGACTGTTAGATTAGGATTAGGTTAGTAGAATAAGTCGGCATGTTCTTGCAAAGTTACTTCTAGTCAGTAGAATGTCTGTTGGGGGACAATCAAAATAAAGTGTTAGCAGATATTAAGCATACAGTCTACTAATACATTAATGAGAGATAGTTGATGCTACATCCTCACTCATCCCAGCTATTACATGAGGGATACATCTGCTGAATAATGAACATCTGTCCTACTTGTTCCTTGTTACCCTAAGCAGCCTCTGTATTTAAGGACCTGGACTTCCCCTTTACAAAGTCTTGTATCTTGCTAATGCATTTCTGAGCATTATTTCCTCTGCTGTGTTTACAGTGTATGACCTTGCTTCACTTGTGTTTACATCTGGCTCCGGTCTGATGGAATATATGGAGGAGTTAACACATGCACAATTATCAGAACCCACTGCTGGTCTTCTTCATCCCTTGCCAATACCTCACCGGCCATGGTTTCACCTTGGTCCTGACTTTGCGACTGACCTCCCTCCCTCTCAAGGTAACACCACCATACTAGCAATCATCTTGTCGCTTCACTCACCTCGTCAAGCTACTTTCAGCCCTGGAAGCTGCATAAGTTCTCTTGCGCTTTATGTTTTGCTTCTTCGGGCTAGCTGAAGACATTCTCTCTGTTTGAGGACCCCAGTTCATTTCTCGAGTCTGGAAAGCTTTATGTGAACTCCTCAACATCAACATCAGCCTCACCTCTGGGTATCACCCACAGTCCAGTGGGCAGGTAAAGCAGCTCAATCAGGAGACTGGCCAGTTCTTACAAACCTACTGTAGTCAAAACCAGCATGATTGGAGTCATTTCTTTCAGTGCTTCCAAAACCTGTCTTGGAGGACCCTCACTACTGCACATTTTGGTTTTAGTTGGTTTGGTTTGGTTTTTGGACACACCCAGTTCAAGTATTGCAGTCTATAGGCTACTAATAAGCTGATGAGTTGAATGAAGTGTGTTATTTGAGGTAGACATACAAAATGTGGAGTGGTGGGAGTCCTGCAGGACAGGTTTGAGACACACTGTCCTAGATTACATTTAACTGTTTGTGATGTTGAACAATTTTTTGTTCAACAAAGTGATGTCAAGACAGGCGCTTTGAACTTTAAACTCCATCATATAAATAATGTTTGAAGTGTGAGATTTATGGTTTAATTACATCACAATGTAAACATAATAGCATCTGTTTCAGACACAAGAGGGCACGCAGCTAGAGGCAAACATCTCTGATAAATGCCAAATGGAGATCCGCTCGTTCATCTTGTTAGCGTTTGTCTGTCATCCGTGTCTTGCAAGCTGTGTGATGGATGACGTGACAACAACACAACAGGCATCACATTTCCTAATTGATCACCATGGAAGCGTTTACACAGCAGGACAGCTCATGACTCTTTGCTGCAAAACTATGGCAAATCAAGCCTGAAGGAGTGCATTATAATTCACCTTTATAGATCAATTTTATATTCACTGTTTCATTGCCCATTTCTCTGAGTTGTGCACTGGCTGGCAGACAGTTGGGGATGATTGCACTGAAGTGGCACTTTCCCATACCTTGGAAGAATATTAATTTTGCATTCTCTGTTTGAATTGATGCAATCATTTGTTTCTCTCTGCTGGATGTTGCACTGTTACCATCATTGTGTTCTCTAGCATATAACATATTCTGCACATAACATTCTGCACAACATTTTTGTAGAAGCAATTCAAATATCCACAAAATCTTTACAGATCGGCTGAGAGGTTTTTAGTTGTTGATTTTTTCACAGAGCAAATATGTGCTCAACAAGATTAACGTTTCTCTCAGCATTGCAAGATGTTTTGGCAACTAAACAGCATGTGTTTAATGCTGATTCAATAAAAGTCATACGCCTGTTGTGTAAAATAAAAAGATGAACCCACTCTTTCTGAAGAAAATCTAAGTGATGCCTGACCGTATACAGACCACAGACTGGTCAATTAGTCAACTTTAATGCCCTGCCATGATGCTTTAAGCTTGACGTCGACTAGTCACTGATCATGGCCTATAGAGGCTGCAACAGGATAAGAAATCTTTGAAATCCACTTTTATGCTCCATTTCCGACAGTTAAAATGAGATATAAATGCATACTCTGATAAAGCTCCACAAGATATGTTTGATTATACCATCTGGATACTCAAAATTGATCAGGTGAATGCATGTTTTAAACAGCTTATTGTACATGTAAGTTCTAAACTTCTAAACTAATGCGCTGCTACATTGTAAAGCAAACACAAAGCTAGCACATCAGTGCAGATTGTGATCACACAGAAACATTCAGTAGCGCAGAAGTGTATTGTCAACACTGCTCTGTGATTTATCAGTAAAGAAGCTCAGAAACTGAACTGTTCTAGCATATATTTCTTAATAACCAAATCCCACAGCTTCACTATTAGTAGAGAGACGCTGCCTGGTAGAATTAATTCACATGCAATCATACTCTCACTAATGCATTCATAAATGTAATCTTCACTGTGCTACTTTATCGGTATCTGATTTAGAACTAGCAGAAATCTGTGAGAAATATAATGACAAAGACAAAAGAACTGATACAAATTAGCTGTTATGTTGGAGCATTAGCCTTGTTGGCAGCGCTGTGTCATTTGCCATTGCGGTTGCAAGGCAACTTGCATTCAAGTCTTGGCTCGAGGTTCAGGCTTATTTGTTCATTAATGACGTCATCACTGATGACATTAATGTTGACTTAAAAAAATCTGAAGTTGTTCAACCCAACTTGAGGTTAGGGGAAAACACCCTTTTCAGAGAATTGCAGAAGCCTATTGAGTCATGCCAGTGTAATTCACTGGGCAATGGTGTTTGAGCCCACCAATATAACCGGCCCATGACCTATCTGTATATTAGGAGTGTGCAACAAAGCCAATTTTTGTATCTATATCGAGCCCAATCTCATGAAAGTGCATATCTATACAACAAATGTTATTTCTCGTGCCATTTATACGCCAAAAAGAGTTTTTGCGTGCACATGCTACACAGTTTTTGCGTGCATATGATACGCACTTTATGATGTGTAATACGCACGCACTCCCCACCCTAATCCTACCCAAGGGGTTTTCAGTGCGTAGCATATGCACGCTAAAACCATTTTTGGCGTATAATTGGCACGAGAAATAACATTCGTGGTATACATACATACTTTCATGAGATTGTGTTGCTATATCTGTAACAATGGCAAAATCATTTGCATCTATATCTGTATTCGGGTAAAATCAAATGTTATTTCAATTAAATGTAATTTTATTTATGTTACTAAGCTATGTTATCTTTCAGCAGTACCGCCGCTCCCTATACACAGTTTGTGTAACTCCCAGGGGGGCACCATTTCTGTTGCTCAAAAAAATATATATT
Organism: Gila orcuttii; assembly: GCA_026230005.1. NCBI lineage: Eukaryota > Metazoa > Chordata > Actinopteri > Cypriniformes > Leuciscidae > Gila > Gila orcuttii. Next base: position 36,549,519 of record JAPDVR010000016.1, read on the forward strand.
AAAAAAAACTTTTATGCTATATTACTATTAACATCAATATAACCCCTTCAGACCTGAATTATGTTTTAAGTTTCTGAAAAATATAAAAGTACATTTTCCCAGCTCATGAGGCTTCTATAAATGAGACCAAATAAAAAAAAAATTAAAAAATGTTTGGCTTTAATATTAATTTTTTTTGTCCATTTCAATGGACATCAGGTCAAAACAGTTGTACTTCACAAAAATGTACCAACATAAAATTAAATAATAAACATAAAAATTGTTAGTATATACTTAAAGCTTTTTCTCAAGGTCAAAAACTTTTCAACAGTTTATCATTTCAACTTTAATTTTGAGGTTTTTGTTTTACAGATTCCACATTGTTTGTAACAAACTAAATATCTTAGAATCAATCAATATGGTCACGTTAGGGTCATTTTCTTTGCACATCTTTCTTTTTTTAGATCAAAAACATTACAATATTGAACATTACAATATTTCAACTTTTATTGTAAGGTTTTTGCTTTATAGATCACACATTTGTTTATTCATAACAAAATAAACCTAGGAATCAATCAATGCATTCATGTTAGAGTAATTTCCTGAGTGCGTCTTTGAAACAATTTCTCTGTTAACGATTTTCTTGTATTGTTACAGTACATTACTGGCAGCACGGTTGCCAGCAAGTTACTGTATTTTGATTTCCAGTAACTGTACTGTAATTCACTTTACAGTACACAAGATCAGTACTGTAAACTACCAAATAGTAGCCTACTTTACTGTATTTTTACTGTATTTCGTCATTTGTTCCGCTTTTGCTGTAATTAATTATACGGTATTGTACTGTAGTATCTATATTGATACATTACTGCTAAATATTATTATAATTTCCTAAATAATTACTAATAATGATAATATTATATCATAATAATATAATATGTAGTTATAAGGAATATATAGGCTATAGTAGGAAAAAATATTATAGAAGTCAATGGCTACTGTCAACTGTCTAGTTATCGACATTCTTTAAAATATCTTCATTTGTCTTCAGCAGAATAAAGAAACTCATACAGATTAAGAACAACATGAGGATGAGTAAGTAATGACAAATATAATTTTTGGGTGTACTATACCGATAAAGGGATAGTTCACCCAAAAATTTAAATTAGCCCATGATTTACTTACCCTCAAGCCATACTAGGTGTGTATGACATCGTTCTTCTTTCAGACGAACACAATCGGTGTTATATTAAAAAATGTCCGGGCTTCCAAGCTTTATAATGGCAGTGAATGGTTGTTTCTGTTTTGAAAGCACATAAAAGTGCATCCATCCATGATAAAAGTGCTCTATGCGGCTCTGGGGGGTAAATAAAGGCCTTCTGAAGCGAAGCGATGCATTTGTGTAAAAAAAATATGAATATTCAAGTTTACGCTTTAGATTTAGGTCAAATCTGTATGTTAATTTGGCCAGAAGCTAGTCATTTTACTTTATACAGTTTTAAATATTGATATTTTTCTTACATCTCCATCTTCCTCATCACCTCACATAAAGTCAACATCTGAGATATTTCCATCAGCTATATGCTCAAGCACTTCAAGAACTATATATTCTGCATATGAAAAAGTTTCAAAAATGTATCGGTACTGTGATGTACATTTTTTATATAAGAAATTTCAATCAGCATTACTGGACTTCAGTTACTGGAATGTGATTTCAGTAACAGGCTTTTGAACCCACTGTCCATTCTAATGGACAGACACATTTGAAAAAATCCTGATTTAAAATGTGCAATTCTACAATAGATTTTTAACGTTAATTAATAAGTTCAATCTTTCTTTTAGACATACAAACTATAAAATACTGGCAAACATATCAAAAAATGTAAATAAAACCATAGGAAATGTTGCTTGCTTCTGTGTTTGGAGAGAAGTGCTGACATGCTTCTCTTCAATGTAGTGTTTTTTTTTATAATTACTACATGCAGAGCTTTACTGCCATTTGATTGGATGACAAGCGTCCAATCTAATGGACTCCAGGCTTTAAACTAGGTGAAATGCTCCAGAAGTAAAAAAAAAGGGGGTTGACATGTGATGTCCATTGTAATGGACGCAGGGTCTGAATGAGATAAACATAAATATATAAAAAATGTATGTTACGGTAAATGCCGTGGACATCAGATATGCAGTAAGCATATATGTGACGTGCCATTCCCACATCCGCGCCTGACCACACGTTTGTGGCTGACTGCGAATGATCATCATAATTGATGGACAACAATGTCGGGGAAAAGAAATCAGCAGTCTGGCGCCAAAAAACTTAAAAAAAAAAAGCCCAAGATGAAGCCCTTGCATCACTTTCAGGTATGTTCACAAACATGTGAAGCTTTGTTTGGCTGTTGACATTAATGAGGGAGATTAATTAATTGATTTGATCTGCTGTAGTGTCACAACAACAATCACCAAGCCTTTGGCGCCCTCTGCATGCATTTGTTATAATACGTAATGTACATAAATTATGTTTATAATACTTTATGTATGACACTTTTATTCAATGAAACAAAATTATTACTTCCGATTATTATTGCCTCATTGTTATTATATAATATATTTTAAGTCATTTTAAAGGCTGTTGTTCACTTAGGTTTATTTTTATTACCACAAAAATATTTTCTAAATACTACTCTAATATTACTCTGAAAATTATCTTAATCGTCAAAATAATCGACTGATTACTTGATTACCAAAATAGTCCTTAGTGACAGTACACATATTTGTGGTTCCTGGTGTGTTAATATTAGGGCCTATAGTGTTTTCTTCTTTGTGAATTATTGTTTGGAGTAATACAACTGCTTAATTTTCTTTTGGATGATTTCCGAATGCTTGAGTATAAAATAAATCTGACAACGGTATTAATAAAATCATAGCCATAGGACATAACTGTCTTTTGTTTTTTGTTAAAACTGTTGTTTTATTACACTGACTGCTCTTAATTTACTTATGTTTTTAACTAACAATTACTGTTTACTTACAAGTGCACTCAGTAATTCTTGAATGACTAATATCTTCCGCTTTATTTATTTATAATGCGGGTTCAATGCTGACATTTATTACAAAAGAGAATGAAGAGGTACCATCCAGCACTGATCCAGAGGGACCCAGCAGCTACACAGTCACTCACACAGGATGAAGCACTGAAGCAAGTCCATCAACCAGCTATCTTTATATTTAATTTATTATTGTTTATTTGGATAATAAACAATCTTTTCTTTTTTTTATAAAATGTATTTAACATGTATAATTTTAGTTAGAATTTTCGTTTTTGCTGTAGAGCTACAATTGTAAATATTTAGTAAAAAAATATATATAGTATTTTATTAATGTTCTATTTTAACCCCTAAAGTAGGTGTTTTTTTAATTTAAAAAAAAAAACGTCCATAACATTTGGAGGGGGAGGGGCACCACAATACAATTCTGGTTAGCGCACCTACACTGTAAAAAAGCCAACTAACAAAAAGTCCTCCCAATAAACATAAAACAGTAAATTGAACTAAGATATTTTGATTGAAAGTGTTCATGCATGATACTAAGTTCATTCAACAAATTAGTTCCTTAAATGTTAAAAACGTGCAATGTTTTGTTGATCTTACTAAGAAGTTTTCGTTCCCTTTCGTCCTGGGAACTCCGACGTGTCGTCGGGGGAGTTCCCTGACGAATTGGGATCACGCTAGGGAGCCAACTGCCTTCGAGAGAATTAAAACGAGCCAATAGACATTGGCATGCAAGGTTTGCATTCCGTGACCCGCCTACCAGCGCGGGTATAAAAGGCGGAAGTAAACATTGCGCAATGCTTTTTGCTTCGGAGCCATTCAGTGTCTCTCTGAGCTGCTGTATTCCGAGGAAATATTGAAAAACGAGTCTTCTTTGGCGAAAGGAATCCTCTGCTGCTGGTGTGACGGCGCTTCAAGTGGCCATCGCTTCCCGTTGCCGGCCGTTTCTCTCTCTCTATTCAAACAAAGAGCTGTTTTAACGGCTGGTATTGGTAACGGTGAGTGCAGCACACGGGCTTGCAGTTTCCCCGCTGTGTCTGCCGCGGTGGTCCCTTTGTGCCTCGGCACATAAAAGAGCATTTCTTTTTGTCTAAAAGAGCAACACGAGTGAAGATCGCGTCCTTTTCAGGATGACGTTTCACTCGTGTGTTTCTGGATGCGATCGTTTCCTGTCCTTATTTGACGGCCACGTTCATTGTTTCACATGCCTAATCAGTGTGTGAGACTACGTTCGTGGGTGGTTCATGTTCTCCCAGGAGTGCATGACCACGTCGGCACGTTGTTCGTCTCCCCTTTCTCGTAAAGGCTTGAGCCGCTCAGCGTGCCGTGTGCCGTCGAGCGCCGGCTGACAGCGCGGGTTGTCACGGCAACCCAGCGCGCGTCATTCGGCGCTCAAGATGCGCGGTCAAGATCAAGACTCATGTGCCTCTATGAGGTGAGTCCCTTTGCTTATTTCCCCGATATAGTTTCTCTTCTGGTGCACCTGAAGAGGGCTACTTTGGCGAATAACATTGGTGATCTGAGGGTTTCAGTGAGCACGAACCACTCACTCCTCTAGCGCATCGCAAACATGCTGAGACTGTGTTCGTGGGTGGTTTATGCTTTCTTATGAGAGCATGACCACGTCGGCACGTTGTTCGCCTTGCCTGAAGGCTTGAGCGCCCAGCGTGCCGTGTGTCATCGAAGCGATGGCCACGTTCACTATCCTGCATGCCTGGTTGACGGCCACGATCACTGTTTCACATGCCTAATCAGTGTGTTGAGACTGCGTTCGTGGGTGGTTAATGTTCTTTCAGGAGTGCATGACCACGTCGGCACGTTGTTCGCCTCCCCTTTCTCGTAAAGGCTTGAGCCGCTCAGCGTGCCGTGTGCCGTCAAGGCTTTCGGATGGGATTCTGGTCCTTCTCATGAGGGACCAAGCATTTCATTCGGGGCCCCAGGGAGGACAGATGTCAATCGCTACATCGGAGAGAGGGCTGTTATACTCTGAAAATGATGCTGAGTTCCTACTATAATGGTGTTTCTCATGCTGAAGATTCAGACTTAACAGCCACACTTTCCTGGGCTGTTCTAAAGTGCCTGGATGTGTGTGAAGAATTTTGGCAGTATGGAAGCATTTTGGTGCCAATATGGCAAGCCAAACATGCCTAAATCTGCAGAAGTTTTTCCTCTCTCGCTACCACTGCACGTGCGTAGTTCTAACTCGGGGTTGAGCTGTGCTTAGTGACTGACCGTGATTAGTCACAGCGCTGGCCCTCGGTTAGACGATGTCCACACTGGTGGTCCAGAAGCACCTCACAACCAGCCCGCTCGGAGTTTGTTTTCCCCCCAGCAAAGGGAAGGGAAACAACCCTGAGAGGAGCGACCCAGAGTATGTGACGATCTGCTCTTTGGGAGTGCGTGCCATCACCACTCCTTCCCCCGGGGGAGGGCCGGGTGGAGAATTTCGCTTCTGTTCCGCCGCTGGTTATCCAGTAATCAGCGGTACCCAAAGTTTGAGCAGTCCATTCATCTGAGTCGTTCACGGGCCCCAGCGCTCAGATGGCAGTGAGGGCTACGGCCTTGTCACTCTCGTCTCTCGCTGGGTGAGGGGAAACCAGGACTCGATGCCCCCGGGCCTTGTTCCTCGTTTCCCCTCACGGTCGAGACTGGCAGTATAATAAGACCAGTTTCCTCCGTCCGAGAGGGTCAGAATGGCAGTGCGTGCCGACCCCCTAGCTGCACCACTCCCGTTCCTCTCTCCCCAGCTTGCAGATAGCAGTGACGCAGCCTCGGCTGCGTCGCTCCGGTCTGCAGCTGGGCCCGGAGGCGCGGAGACCAGGACACGAGGAGTCAGGGCCTCGTTCTTCGTCTCTCTCCCTCCCTTCGCCACCGGGCAGCCCGCAGCAGAATGCCCACGGGCCTTCTCTGTCGTCTGCCCTCAGGTGGAAGCAGGTTGGTGTCAAGTTAAAACGCCCAGACCCCGCTCTTGGTCGCTACAGTGCCACCATGGCCAGGTCCCTGCCTTCCACCTCGCTGCCCCTCCGCGGGTACGCCGGTGGTTCGGGTGGGTTTGTTGAGACCGTATCTGGAAGCCTGGCTAAAAAACGCTTCCGGGTCCGTCCCGATGGCTCATCCGCACCGTCCGGTTCGGCTATGCAATTCAGTGTGCACGCCGGCCTCCCAAGTTCAGGGGCGTCCACTTCACCCGTGTGCGGTCAGTGGACGCCCCTGTCTTAAGGAAAGAGATCGATGTCCTGCTGGCGAAGGACGTGATCTAGCCGGTCCCTCCTGCCGAGATGAGGTCTGGGTTTTACAGCCCCTACTTCATTGTACCCAAGAAAGGCCGTGGGTTACGGCCAATCCTGGACCTGCGTGTTTTGAATCGGGCCCTGCACAAACTCCCGTTCAAAATGCTTACGCAGAAGCGCATTTTCGAGTGCATCCGTCCCCAGGATTGGTTTGCAGCGATCGACCTGAAGGACTCGTACTTTCACGTCTCGATTCTCCCTCGACACAGACCGTTTCTTCGGTCTGCTTTCGAGGGTCGAGCGTATCAGTACAAGGTCCTACCCTTCGGGCTGGCCCTGTCGCCTCGTGTCTTCACGGAAGTCGCGGAGGCGGCCATTGTTCCCATGAGAGAACAAGGCGTTCGCATTCTCAACTATCTCGACGACTGGCTCATTCTAGCCCACTCGCGAGATGTGTTGTGCGATCACAGGGACATGGTGCTTCGGCACCTCAGCCAGTTGGGGCTTCAGGTCAACTGGGACAAGAGCAAACTCTGCCCCATGCAGAGGATCTCTTATCTCGGTATGGAGCTGGACTCGGTCGCCCAGACTGCGTGCCTCACGGAGGAACGCGTCCAATCAGTGCTCACCTGCCTCAGGTCTTTTCGAGGCAGGACAGCGGTTCCACTGAAACAATTTCAGAGGCTCCTGGGGCATATGGCAGCCGCAGCCGCAGTAACGCCGCTCGGCCTGTTACATATGAGACCGCTTCAGCGCTGGCTTCACGATCGAGTCCCGAGGTGGGCGTGGCGCAGCGGCACGTTCCGGGTCAAAGTGACCCCGCACTGTCGCCAAACCTTCTCCCCGTGGTCAGATCCTGCGTTTCTACGGGCCGGAGTGCCCCAAGTCCAGGTTCCCAGGCATGCTGTGGTTTTCACAGATGCCTCTGCCACCGGGTGGGGGGCCACGTACAAAGGGCATGCAGTTTCAGGTCTGTGGACGGGGCCTCAACTGCATTGGCACATCAACTGCCTAGAGTTGCAAGCAGTACGTCTAGCCCTGCGTCGCCTCAAGGGGTTTCTCAGACACAGGCACGTACTGGTCCGTACGGACAGCACTGCGACCGTTGCGTACATCCACCATCAAGGTGGTCTACGCTCCCGTCGCATGTCGCGACTTGCCTCCCACCTCCTCCTATGGAGTCAGAAGCATCTGAGGTCGCTTCGTGCCGTTCACATTCCAGGGGAGCTCAACCGTGTGGCAGACGAGCTCTCACAGTTGCCTCCCCTGCCAGGAGAATGGCGACTCCATCCCCAGGCGGTCCAGCTGGTTTGGAGTGTCTTTGGAGCCGCACAGGTAGATCTGTTTGCGTCTCCAGACACGACCATTGCCAGTGGTTTTTCTCCCTGACCGAGGGAACCCTCGGCACGGATGCCCTGGCTCACAGCTGGCCCCGGGACCTACGCAAGTATGCGTTTTCCCCAGTGAGCCTTCTTGCACAGACACTGTGCAAGGTCAGGGAGGACGAGGAGCAGGTCCTTCTAGTGGCGCCATATTGGCCCACCAGGACTTGGTTCACGGAACTCATGCTCCTCGCGACAGCTCCTCCTTGGCCGATTCCTCTGAGGAAGGACCTTCTTTCTCAGAGACGGGGCACTCTATGGCACCCGCGTCCAGACCTCTGGAAACTCCATGTCTGGTCTCTGGACGGGACGCGGAGGTTCTAGGTGGTCTACCACAGGCAGTGGTAGACACCATCACTTCCGCTAGAGCCCCCTCTACGAGGCGCCTCTACGCGTTGAAGTGGAACCTGTTCGTCGATTGGTGTTCCTCCCGTCAGGAGGACCCCCGAACTTGCCCGATCGGTGTCGTGCTTTCCTTCCTGCAAGATGGGTTGGAGCGGAGGCTGTCCCCCTCCACCCTCAAAGTGTATGTCGCCGCAATAGCCGCGCATCACGATGCAATAGAAGGTAAGTCCTTGGGGAAGCACGACCTGGTCATCAGATTCCTCAAGGGTGCTAGGAGGTTAAATCCACCTCGGGTTTTGCACTCTGTACCCTCTGGGGACCTAGCTCTGGTACTTAGAGCTCTTCAAGGTCCCCCCCTTTGAGCCGTTGCTGACCGTAGAGCTCAATTTCCTGTCCATCAAGACAGCGCTCTTGTTAGCTTTGGCCTCTTTCAAGAGGGTCGGGGATCTGCAGGCTTTTTCGGTCGACGAATCGTGCCTAGAGTTCGGGCCGGTCCTTTCTCATGTTGTTTTGAGACCCCGGCTCGGATATGTGCCCAAGGTTCCTACCACTCCCTTCGTGGACCATGTAGTGAACCTGCAAGCGCTGCCCCAGGAGGAGGCAGACCCAGCCCTAGCTTTTCTCTGTCCCGTCCGCGCTCTGCGGGTTTATATTGACAGAACGCAAAGCTTCAGAACCTCAGATCAGCTCTTTGTCTGTTACGGAGGCCAGCAGAAGGGGAAGGCCGTCTCCAAGCAGAGGTTAGCCCACTGGTTAGTGGATGCTATCACCCGAGCGTATGAATCTCTGGGTGAGCCTTGTCCTCCCAGGTTGCGTGCCCACTCTACTAGAGGTGTTGCCGCTTCCTGGGCTTTGGCTCAAGGCGCCTCGCTGACAGACATCTGTAGAGCTGCGGGCTGGGCGACACCGAACACGTTCGCTAGGTTCTATAGCCTTCGTGTGGAACCTGTTTCCTCCCGAGTTCTGGCTACGGCCAGTGGGTCGAGGGAATAGGTTGTGTCGGCTTGCCACGCCACTCCGTGCCTCGGCCGGATACGTGCGTCTTTTTGCTCCGTTGGCGCCCTACGTCGGTGAGCCTCGTGAGTTCCTCCTTCACCCCTCGGTGCTGGGCGCGGCGGACCGCCCGGCGCCAGGTCTGCTACCTCTAGTAAGGAGTTGTTAGTAGACTGGGTGCCCCAGTGGTCTCTACTGTGACCCATGATGCCATGTGCAGTTCAGCCATGTCTTCCTCTTGACGGACTCGTTCGTCGTCCCCTTGAGTACGCTCCCACTTCCCTTGGATTGGGACTACCTCTGGGACTGCCATATGTTTCACTATTCCTTCGGGCTAGTACATATGTGTATTCCTGGCCTTCCTCAGTCAGGCTGGGGCTTCCGCAGCGTTCCCTCCTCTCTTGAGGGAACGCTTTCCCAGTGTTATCCAACCACTGTGCGGGTCTTGCGGAACAGCAGTGTGGTTCCCGTGCTAGCTCCCGCAACTTATTTCAAGAAACTGCTGCAGGGTAGCTTAGCTGGGCGCTGGAAGGGGCCAGCACCATGGCGTTTTATTAGGGATCCCAATTCGTCAGGGAACTCCCCCGACGACACGTCGGAGTTCCCAGGACGAAAGGGAACGTCTCGGTTACGTATGTAACCCTCGTTCCCTGAGTACAGGGAACGGAGACGTGTCGTCCCTTCGCCATGTTGCTGTACCTTCGCGAGGACTGGACACTGTTCGGCTCCTCAGCGAAAAGCATTGCGCAATGTTTACTTCCGCCTTTTATACCCGCGCTGGTAGGCGGGTCACGGAATGCAAACCTTGCATGCCAATGTCTATTGGCTCGTTTTAATTCTCTCGAAGGCAGTTGGCTCCCTAGCGTGATCCCAATTCGTCAGGGAACTCCCCCGACGACACGTCTCCGTTCCCTGTACTCAGGGAACGAGGGTTACATACGTAACCGAGACGTTTTCATTGAATCTCGCGATTCTCTTTAGCGCGTGCGCAGTTTGAACATTGAACGCATGCGCAGTTTGAGACATAAGCTACTTCGACACGGAGTTTCAAAAAGTTGATGCTGGTGAGAAGACGACGACAGCGCCAACGGTTTCCAGAAATTAAAGCTGGCGAGAAGCAAATGACAGCGTCCTCAATCCAATTTTTCCTGCACAATAACTTGTATGTATTAATCATAATCGTCTATGTTATTTGTCATATAGATGTATTGTGCTCTTTAAAACTGATGGTGTAACGTAATCACTCCTGATGTGAAGGAGTGGTGTCTGTCTGATCAATCCAGCTTTTCTTTAAAATAACCGGTGTATTAATCATTTATATAATCGTCTGTATGTCATTTGAAATATTGAACGAATATTGTGTTCTTCACAAACTGACGGCCTAATTTAATTTGTGTTTCTCATTTTGCGCACTTTTGGGTCCTAAATTCGATGCTGATGTGAAGGAGTGGTGTCGACTCGTGCCTGATCAATCCAGCTTTTCTTTATAATAACTGGTGTGTATTAATCATTTTTATAGTCGACTGTATGTTATTTGACATGTAATGTAAGTTATGTTGCGCTGTTCAGACGGCCTAACGTTACTCTAATTTAGCAGTGTTTGTTACTGATTTCGCACACGGGAAATGTTTTAATCGTTTTAATAATGGAGAAATTGCGAAAAATACATGTATAGACAAAAATATTGACCATCTAGACATCTTCCTGCAATTGCTTTAAGAAAATGAGCACTGTGCACGTATGGGGTTGAAGATGACAGAATAATTTTTGGGTGTAACTTACTGTACCTTTACATACTAAAGCAATAGAGTAGTAAAGGTCATAGGGCATCTGCAGATTTTATAAACAAAATATATATTTCTTTTTATTTTTAGGTGACTGACATTACCTCACATCGGAAAAGAACAGCTCTTAAGGGATTGCCAATTTTTTTGCATGAGAAGCCAACATGTTTACTCAAGATGTGCCTGGTAAATTACCATTTCCATACCCTATTTCTAAATCCCTTTTTTATACTATATTTTACATGTATTCAGTTTAATTACACAACAACAGTGATGATACTAATAATTATTGTTATATGTACATTTCCATTAATACCCCCCCATCCATTATTCTTCCAGGATACTGATCCTGTGGACCACTGGTCGAAGATGATGTTGTTGCCGTCACATCACTACCAACTGTAATCAACCTGGCCATAATCCTGGAAGAGGTCATTGTGCTTGAGGACATTCCAGATCTGCCAGCAGGATTTGCATACATGTTTGGTCTCATGTATGCACTCAACATGGAGTATCCAAAAGAACTTAAGTATACTTTTGAAGTAATACAAAAGATCTTCATGGATCTTGGTGGCATCTGCTCTACAAGAGTAGCCTACAGTCTTTGAAGTCTAAACTTTGCTAAATGGACAAAAGCATCTGAATGATGTTCTTCCAGTGGCCATTATTTATTTTATACTTTCATTGTTAATGACTAAAAAACAATACTGTTTTCTTTCAATGCATTCATTAATGTTAAGTATTCACTTGTTACAACCTTTGCCTTAAAGAGATAGTTCACACAACATAGTTTCTCTAACATGCATTTGTATGTACCATGCATTGAGTTAAGTGTAAAATGCATAAAGTAAAGAAGTTAAAATGCAATGTCTGCCATACAGACTTGGTACTGTAATGTTGTTGTTGTGCATTGGACACAAACTGTTTAAATAATAAAAAGTTAAAAGTTATTTGACCCGTGTTATGGTCTGTCTCTAATTTAATTAGACTACTTAAATAATGAATCAGTCTATTTGCCTTTAGATAATAGGCCTATTTGTGTTCAGTAAACCAAAAATATTTTGTTCTGTTATTCATTAGGTAAACATGACTATTTATGTTGTGACAACTTGCGATGTTAATGTAATATTTTAAGTTGGGTGGACTTTAGTCCCTTATTGTCGAGTTTACTCAAAAAAGTGTTTGCGATAAGTTGCCTTATAATTTAAAGTTGAATCAACTTTTTTTTTTACAGTGTATTTGGCCAGCAGCGGCCCTGTCTTTCAGGCACATCCATAACCTAAATCAAGGGTCATGCACAGACTTTGTGGGGGGCAAGTGCTCAAACATCCCGCTTTAACTCTTTTTCAGTATAATATCTGTTGGAGACTGAAAATCATGACAGTCACGTTACATGATTTGGCTTCACTTTACAGTATTTTGATTGCCCCTTTAACACATTTTGTTGACTATACGTAACATTGCACCTTCATGTCTACTATATCTCATTAGGGTGTTAGTAGAGTATTAGTAGACTGGTAGGGTTAGGGTTAGAATAAGTTGACATGTACTTGCAAAGTTACTTATAGTCATTACAATGTCTGTTGGAGGACCATCAGAATAAAGAGTTATTAAGCAGATATTAATCAGACAGTCTACCAATACTCTAATGAGATCTGAGTTGCAAATTTGCTTATAGTCAACAGAATGTTCAAAAGGGACCATCAAGATAAATTGTTACCCATGATTTGACTGATTTGGATGTTACGTAGGAAAGGTGACAGAGCACTGCTTTAAAGGAAAGGAACAGAATGCGGCATTGTGTTTTCATAATCTTTGGAAGCCATTACAAAAAAACAGAACTAAAATTGTATTAATTGCTCAGCCCTAGTCATTAAATAATTTTTGAGAGCAAGGAGGCCCCCTGGTGGTTTGGTGGTCCAACGCAATTTGCGTACAGGGAGGACCAGCACTGACTAAATTTGTTCATAAACACTGAATGATTAAAGAATTGAAAAAAGGAATTGGATAAAGAAAAGGTTGGCATTACTAACCTTGCACGACACTATTTTATGCCAACGCAGACTAGCTTGTGTCACATTATTCATGGGTTGACAGAGATCATCGGCCCCAGCAGTGAAACATAGAAACTTTGAAGTGTTTCGAAACGTTTCGAAACCGTTATGACGTAATGAAGCCTCGTTTACTGTGAATCACGTGACTCTGGCAGTTTGATACATGCTCTGAACCATTGATTCGAAACAAAAGATTCGTAAAGGTTTCGAAGCTTCATGAAGCAGTGTTTTGAAATTGCCATCACTAGTTTGGATTACTCTGTTTTCTGCTTTTGCTCATTGTTTGGATATACTTTGATATGTTTGTCAATAAAGACATTCTTACTGCAATTAAATTCTACTGCCATCATTTCTGAACAGACACTTACAGCTTGCTTGTGGTTCCGCTTAATGGAGGGCTCTAACTAAAGTTAGGCTGGATATAATGAAATGTTTTAATAGTGGTTTAATTTCACAGTTAATTAATTGTCAATTAATCGAGAATTGATGCCATAGGCCAAATTTAAATAACAACTAAAATATAAAATTAAAAGAAAAAATGTCTTGCAAAAATGCAAGCTATCTAGTCAGAGCAGAGTGTATGTGCCTGTCTGCCTAACCCCTTTATGTGCAACAAACAGAGCTGTATGGAGGGGAGATGGAGGTGTGGGCCGTAGTCAGCATGCATGTGTGTGGCTTGAGGAAGAGAAATGTGAGCGTGGGAGTTCACTCTATGGGAATGCATCATACAAGCATCAGGAAAATGGTAGGTGCTTTGCCTGTATTCCATTACCATAATTTAACACCACAGCTTTGACTACAGTTAGTGCATAACACTTGCACAAAGTTGTCCCTGCAGGGACAAACATCTGATGCTCACTAAAGCATGCTCCAATAAAACCCTCATTTAATGAAAAAGGATTAATAAATTCAGATTCGTTCTCAGTTGTCATACCTTGAGTATATACTGAACAATAGTGCACTAATATTCATACAGTCTTCTTGACTTAAAGGTAGGATAGGACATTTTAGAGAGACTAGCAATAGCAAGCTAGCTTTGAAAGCATAAGATCCCACCCTCCCTTCAGAGCGTCTTCAAAGCCACGCCTCCTCCAAACCAGATGAACGCACACAGTCAAGTCAGTCAAGTCACCTTTATTTATATAGCGCTTTTTACAATACAGATTGTTTCAAAACAGCTTTACAGTGATAACAGGAAAATAATGCAACAAAGTTTGTTTCTGCTGTACAGCAGATCTAGAAGAAAATAGCGGCATAGTCCAGCTCGAGTAAGTTCAGTGATGGTTCATTTTTGATATAAAAATGTTATTAATTTAGTTAATTTATATATATATTTATATGTGCAAAGCGACATGTGAGGCAGCGTTGAATTACCTCATCTCTCAAAACATAACAATAATAAGTAATATTAATTAACTACATGTACTTACTATATAGTTATAGATACAGTTAGGGTTTGGTTTAGAGTAAATTACTAGTTAGTAGTGAAACTACTTGTTTATGAAAAACCTTGCCTACCTTTTACTTGTGTAATCTCAAGTTTTTGCGAGAACTAAAGCGGTGTGAACTCAGCTGTGTTCTATATATTACTGTACAACATCTAATAATCCTAGTTTTTCAGTGGGCGAATGCCATGAATGTGTGTAATAAAATAACACTTTATTATGATTTTAAAAATTGTTATAGTTTATAACAATATATTGTTATAGTTATAGTTTTTATAACAGGTTTATTTGCAGAAGTATTGGATCACAACGATGGAAGCAGGTGAGTAACTGAAGAATATAGAGTAGGCTACTGGATGGATATCTGGATGATAACGGGTCTTATCTGATGCAGGTTCTGAAATGGAGATCGAGGCCGATGACTGAAGACAGACAAACATAGTCGATGACTGAAGACGGAAGCAGGAAACAGATGGCTGAAGGTAAATTGTTCAGGAAGATATCACTAAGGTCAGTTAAAGTCAGGTTAGTGTTCTCTGAGAGAACGATGAGACCAGACAATGGTGAACTGCAGTGAGAAGAGTTCTATAGTGCTGGGTGATGATAGTGAAGGTTGGTGACAGGTGACAGTGATTAGTACTCTGGTGACTGGGAACAAGTGGGTGGAGTGTAGAGGTCTGGTGCTGTCGCTGTTGTTGACTCTGTGACACCAGAAGTACTTCAATATTCAAACTTTTTGCAATATCAGTCTTAGACTGCAATATTTTTTGTGTTGTTGTTTTCACATAGATAATTATTTTTTGGGATTAAAATGTAAAAACCTCCCATTGATAGATCGATATCATTTTTGCCATGCACAACAGTGACTGATTCTTACATATTGAATTCCCATTGGTTTTCTATCTTGCATCAAATCGCATGCTGAATTGTAATTTGTTTTGTTTCTCTTTCTCTTTTATGTGTTAACCTTTTAATCGCCTTTACACAATTGAATCATATGCTCTTGTGGACTGAAAACAAAATAGGCTACATGCATGTGTTAAAATGACAACTTCATTACAGAATTTACACAGAACCAAAGCCTAAAACATAAACTTATCAACTTATCAACTTTAACACTATTACTCTTATACCCACTGCTTTCTCTTTCTGGAAACACAGTTTTTAGTTATTCCCTGGGCACATGAAACCACATTTGGAGGTAGTTAAAACCACTTTACGCTTGTAGTGTATTCAAATACAGTATGTCCAAACAATTGTAAAGGACCATCTTTTATTTCCAGTCTTTCACTTTTTTTGTGTGGTTGTTATTAATGTGCAGTAACACACTTACACAGTAGTATGTAGTTTCATATTTCTTCCCAGAACTTAAAGTTTGTTTAAGTACGTTTCACCTGGTGTCTGGAATCAATACGTTTTAATAGAGTCTCTTTCTGATCGAGTGTAGATGTCATTTGCTCTGAGGCTGAGAGAGAATCATATTAATCACAGAGAATGTGTTTTTATTATTTGTCTCCGCTCCTTCTCTCTCTCGTCTAAGAACCCACAGGAGACACACGGTTGATTGAAAAGCAGCGCTGGTCTCCAACTGAGAGCCAGTGGACCATTGAACAGCTTTTCATAGGCTAGAGGCATGATTGGGGTGTACACTAGTGTATACTGCTGTACAACTTGTTTTCTGCAATTAGCATGCTCTGGAAGAGACTGATAAAGATAAATAAAATATCTTCCTAACATCCTGTTATTTTGTCTAACTGCAGTCATGTAGGTGGCACTGAAGAACAGCCGTTATTGACATCTAAATGGTCTAAAAGCTTTTGCTAAATGTCACACCAGCCTACCAGTCAGTCCTGAATGATGGAAGATAACTGTGATTTTTACCCTCATGAATTCCTTGACAAAAGCACTCTGAGGTCAATAATGTTGCATTTAAGAATTGATTCTAGACCATGAGCTTTGCTTTTGCATCGAGAAAGGATCCGCCTTTGGGTAACACTTTATATTAACTGCACGCTATTAATCATTATTTAAGCATTAGTAAACAGTTAATTCATCATTTATAAAGCATTAATATACATTAATAAGCAGTTTATAAATACAACTATAAATGCTTTATTCTTGATTTAAAAGCATATCTATAATGTGTTTAATAATTGTATTTTCATACTTTATTAATTATCAATTTATAATTTCTAAATGAAGTATTGTATTATTTACAAACCAGTTACTTAGGGAATGTCAGTGGTTCATAAATGATTAATAAACTATTAAAATGTACATTCATACATCTTATTATTTAGACATATAGTAATAGTTACTTAGTGTGTTAGTAAATGCTTTATTGAGATGTATTTCTACTGTAATTCAGGGTTAATTCAAGTAGTTATAAAGCATTTAGTAGTGGTCAGTTAACTATTGTGTGAGCTCATCTAAAGTGAGGACTAGCTATGCCTTGCAAAGCATTTATCTTCTAAACAGAAAAAGGAAACAAACACAACACAGTGATTCAGAACATAGAAATATTTCACTGAGCCTTTAAATCTCCTTTACAAGGCATAACTAGTCCTCACTTTAGATGAGCTCACAAAATAGTTAACTGACCACTGCGAAATGCTTTATAACTACCTGAATTAACCATGAATTACAGTAGAAATACATGTTAATAAAGCATTTACTAACACACTAAGTAACTATTACTATATGTCTAAATAATAAGATGTATGAATGTACATTTTAATAGTTTATTAATCATTAGAACTGAAATAACTGATTTAATCAGATGGGATATATTTATTGAGGACTGAAAGGAGTTTGCATGTTGTTAATAACTATTGCGTAATCATGGCTTAATTAATCAGTTTTAAAATGTTTCAGGAAAAGAAACTAGAAGATAGAAGAAATATCAGAGAAGTACATTTTGAGAGGGAAGAAAGAAAAGATAATCACAATAAATTCCCTTCAATGGACAAACCCATGAAAGGCCTAACAAAAAACTGCATTCAGGAGAGTATCATTAAAAGGGTAAAAACAACCTGCTATACAGTATAAGCATAGAGATCATGCTTTTTTAAAGCCATTTGTAAGGAAGAGGAGAAAATTTCTTAATACCTTTAAGAACAAGACACACTGAAGGAAGATGAAGAAAGGCTATGGTACTCTGGATGAATGCATCTGATGTACAACTGAATGCCCACCACTAATTTGTGGATGAAGGAATATTTTAAGAAACGGACATTGAAGTGCAGACAGTGGAAATGTGAACTAGAAATAAAACAATGAGACTGCATGGTTTAACTTCTCCTTCTCCTGTCAGAGTCGTCAGCTTTAAGAGTAGATGGGGCAACTCATTTTCTCCTTAAAAGTATAGATGAATGTTGTAGGGGATGAAGGGTATGACTTAATCCAGAAGGAGGACAATGAATATAGAGCCACTCATTTTCTCCTTAAAAGTATAGATGACTGTTGTAGGGGATGAAGGGTATGACTTAATCCAGAAGGAGGACAATGAATATAGAGCCAGAAGACCAGAGGTGGACACGGAAGCTTGCACACTGCTTTGAGATATCTATCAGAGGAGTGACTGAGATGAAAAAAAATAGTAGTTATTTATTATCTAATAGTGAACTACCTCATTCAATTTAGTGCTTTTAATTATCAATTAGTTAATCAGAATATCTTGATAGTTAATTGCTGTTACTAGAATGTTAATACTAATTTGTTCCTGTGTAGTTATTTATTAATGACGGAACAGCATTCAAAAAGTTTAATTGTCCTTGCTTATGCGTTTGTGAAGACAAGAGCAGCTGAAGTTGAAGGGATGTTTGACGGTGGGGCAATTAAAGGGGCTTACGTAAGTGTTGATACAATGAGCCTTGTTTTTGAGGAATAGAAACTGAACCCTGGGCTCCCTCTAGGAGGGAGCCCTGAACCCTGGGCTCCCTCCCTCTGACTGGAACCTGCTGTCCAGTGATTCCTCCATCTAACCAACAGAATGCATAGCATTTCAGCAGAGATCCATGAGAATTTGGTCCATTGTCTGTATGGGACATTTTGGCAGTGATCCGGATTTGGCCTGATTTTTTTGTGTCCTGTGATTTTATCTGAGACAGAGGCCAGTGTAGAAGGGATTGCAGAGGTACAGTAGTGTCTTAGTTAGTGAGCGCGGGAGACAAGAAGCCCAAAAACATTACCTGCCAGGCAAAGGGTTAAGGTTAAGCTATTGCCTGGAGAGATCAGGACTTACTCAGATGCCATTTTGAATTGGTAAATCCAAAATCTTAGTGGCTGGCCAATGTGCCTCAGGTGAATTTAAAAATCTAAGGCTGCAACAAGCTTCCGGAGTATTGGAAAATTAAGGTGCATAATCAGAATCAGCTGATTCACTAACATATATGTTGTGTATTTTTAGATTACGTAAGTTTGCTTTTTACGGTAACACTTTATTTTGATGGTCCCTTTTGAACATTCTGTTGACTACAAATAACTTTGCAACTACATGTCAACTTACTCTCATTAATATATTACTATTTAGTATTCTGCGTAATATCTGCAAACTCTTTATTCTGATGGTCCTCCAACAGACATTCTACTGACTATAAGTATCTTTGCAATTACATGTCAACTTATTCTAACCCTAACCCTACCAGTCTACTTATACTCACCCTAATAAGAGTTAGTAGACTTGTATGTGTAATGTAACTTATAGTCAACAGAATGTATTAAATGGACCATCAAAATAAAGTGAAACCATAAAATGACCTAAACCACATTTCTGAACATATCCATATCCACATCCACATGGCAGATGGGAAGACACAGGCCTCTCATTTGCATCTACTGGCTCCTATTATTGGAAATACACACATGCAGGGCTGAAGGTTAAACAAACCATCCTTATTTGTACTGCTAAGATCAAATTGGATGTTAACTCAGTCATAAAGTGCATCAGAGGCCAAAAACCCAGTGAGGATCACAACAGCAGCAATTACACATCTGCCAGGAACAAACCAGCTCTCCCCCAAGGGTTGATGCCTATGAGTAGCAGCAACAAATAAACAGCTCTATTAATGCTTTAACTTTTAGAGAGTTTGATGTTTTTCAGTGTCCTGAAGGTTTCGTAAATGAAGTCCACAACCCTCTTCCTAACACCACACCTAAATATATATCAAATGTGGCACCTTAACAAGAAAAAGTCTCAGGTTACGTATGTAACCCTGGACCCTGAGAGGGAACGAGACGCTGCGTCGAGATGCAGTGGGAACGCCCATGTGTGATTGTGTCATGAAGCACGTGTATAATCAGTCCAATGGAAAGACGAGACGTCAAGGGGGACGTCACCGACCAGGAAACTATAAAGCACAGCTGAAAACAGGCCGCGCTAGCTTCTGAAAAGCCGAAGCAAGTCGATCACAGGCATGCAGAGAGTATGGCAGGGCGACGCAGCGTCTCGTTCCCTCTCAGGGAACCAGGGTTACATACGTAACCTGAGACGTTCCCTTTCAAGGGAACTCGAGCTGTGTCAAGACGCGGTGGGAACCCCATACCCACTACGCCATAATAACAAAGGCCTGTTCTGTGTGAAGTCACTGCGCACACTAAGCAAGCAAGCACCCTAGACCCTGGAGTGGAGCCAATATCTAAGTTATAAAATCTAACAAATGTATGTGGTGAGGACCAGATTGCTGCATCACAGATGTCATGGAAGGAAACCCCCGATAATAAAGCCTTAGAGGCAGCCATACTCCTGGTAGAACAGGCCTGGACAGCCAAAGGTGAAGGATGACCGGCCGCTTCATAAGCAAGTGAGATAGCCTCGACTACCCACTTGCTCATTACCTGCATGGAAGCAGGGTAACCTTTTCTAGGTGACCCGAAACAGACAAATAGTTGGTCTGAATTACGCCACAGGGCAGCTCTATGAACATAAGCATCCAAAGCCCGAACCGGGCACAGCGGATTAAGTTTTTCCTGATGTGGTGTAATAAAAGGTGGAGGACAGAAGGCCTGCAGCACGACTGGGCCTGAAACATTAGTAGGGACCTTAGGAATATACACCGGCCTAGGGTGAAGAAAGGCTTTCACCATACCCGGTGAGAATTTCAGGCATGAAGGAGCAACCGACAAGGCTTGCAAATCTCCAATTCCCTTGATAGAGGAAATAGCAATGAGAAATAAAGTTTTTAGTGAAAGGAACTTTTCTGAAACTTCTTCAATTGGCTCGAAGGGAGCCAAAGACAGGCCCTCCAAAGCAACGGCCAAATCCCAAGCCGGTGCTCTACTACGCAGTGCAGGCCTCAGCCTAAGGGTGCCACGAAGAAAACGAGTAATAAGAGGATCTCTCCCCAATGATGAGTGTGGTAAGCAGATATAGCCGCCACATACACCTTCAAGGTGGAGGGGGATAACCCCACAGAGAAACGTTCTTGCAGAAAATTACTGTACCAACCGGGCAGACAACAGGATTCAGTTGCCGTTCTCCGCACCAGGCAGAGAACAGTTTCCATTTCAATGCATATAGTTTTCTCGTGGAGGGAGCTCTAGATTGGGGTATGATCTCCACAACCTCAGTCGAGAGACCTGATTCTATGAGCTGGGCCCCCTCAGGGTACACCTGGGTGTACAGGGTGCCCCTGCCACACCTGAACCATCGCATCCAGCCCGAGAGGAGCTGGATGTATCGTTGTATCTGACGATGCGAAAAGGTTGACTTGAGCTTGACCAAAATTTTCCCAAAGGAGCTTCACCACCTCAGGGTGAAGTCTCCATTCCCCAGGCCTCAGCCCCTGCCTCGACAGGATATCCGCTCCCAGATTTAGATGCCCCGGAATATATACTGCCATGAGAGACAGTAATTTCCCTTGGGCCCATAGAAGGATCTGATGAGCCAGTTTGCAAAAATGACGTGACCTCAGACCCCCCTGATGGTTGATATAAGAGACCACCGATATGTTGTTTGTGCGGACAAGCACATGGTGACCTCTTAGGTCTGGCAGGAAGTGCTTGAGAGCTCGAAACACAGCCATTATTTCTAGCCGATTTATGTGCCAAGAAAGTAGATGGTCCTGCCAAAGATATATGCAGGGGTCTCATGTACAGGAGGCCAAAGATGATTACGTTGGATGCAGCTGCCATGAGACCCAACAGTCTCTGAAACTGTTTCACAGTGAGTGACTGGCCTAGTTTTACCCCATTTATGGCTGAGAGAATCGAAGTAATACGTGTTGGTGACAATTGTGCCCGCATCGTTATCGAATCCCATACCACACCTAGAAAAGTGGTCCTCTGAGATGGGTGGAGCACACTCTTCTTGGCGTTGAGCCTCAACCCCAGCAATTTCAAGTGGGACAGAACGACATCTCAATGCCGAACTGCCATCTGCTCGGACTGAGCTAAAATCAACCAATCGTCGATATAATTCAACACGCGGATGCCCTGGAGGCTCAGGGGAGCCAGAGCTTGCACCCACGCATTTTGTGAAAGTGCGGGGTGATAAACCTAGGCCAAATGGAAGAACTCGATACTGGTATGCTTCGCCCCCGAAAGCGAACCTCAGGAACTTCCTGTGATGAGGATGGATGGATACATGGAAGTAAGTGTCCTTCAATTCTATCGTGACCAACCAGACCTCGGACTGAATCTGTGAAATGATCTGTTTGAGTGTTAGCATCTTGAACTTGAGTTTCTGAACCCTGCGGTTTAGTAGACGCAGATCTAAAATAGGACACAGCCCTCTGTTTTCAGGTGTGCTTCATAGTTTCCTGGTCGTGACGTCACTCTTGACGTCTCGTCTTTCCATTGAACTGATTATACACATGCTTCACAACGCAATCACGCAGGGCGTTCCCACCGCTTCTCGACGCAGCTCGAGTTCCCTTGAAAGGGAACTCATGGGCTATATATTCCACGTTTTCTGATTCTGGGATCTTATGGGACCGTATTTCTCTACGTTTGACGTCACAGGTCTAGAAAGTTGCTAGTGTAAGGCCCATTTTTGTGATGGCATC
Organism: Gila orcuttii; assembly: GCA_026230005.1. NCBI lineage: Eukaryota > Metazoa > Chordata > Actinopteri > Cypriniformes > Leuciscidae > Gila > Gila orcuttii. Next base: position 36,571,781 of record JAPDVR010000016.1, read on the forward strand.
AGCCAATCTCAAAAACAGTTGTGTCCAGAACTAGGTGTCTATGAGCAAAAATAGCAGATTTCATATTAAATACTTCTGGGGGTTCTGCAACAGATGTCCTGGTGTGTAGTTTGGACTGTGAGTGGTATAACCACACACATGATGTGACAGCCCTGAGATGTTCAGTTTGAGTGGGTGGAGACTGTTATCTTCAGGTCAAAAAGGCTGATAAATGGATGTGTAGGAGAGCATTACTTTTGCCCTTACAGAAGATACTGCACACTGAGCTGTGTATCAGTCAAACCAGCCATTCCCTGTAGCTGTAATGTAGAAGCAGAATGTACTGTATGCAAGTAACTTTTTTAATAGGTGGCAGAAATAGTCTTGTTGGAGCCTGGTATTATGTACCAAATTATTTAGAACTGCATCCAATCATTGATGTTATCTGGAATTAATGAATGAATGAATGAATGAATGAATGAAATCTATATTTCGAACAACAAACAATTAAAATAGAAAATAATAAAAATAAAAAAGACAGCAATACGTATGCAATATCCATCAAAAAAATAAAAACAAAACCAAGAATAGCCAAAAAAAAATAAAAAAAATAAAAAATAAAAAAAAAAATATATATATATATATATATAGCATAATAATCAAACTGTTAAAAAAAGGGATAGGTAGAAGCCCTAGGCTTATCAGGACCTACCCCCAGTAACTACCCAAACCAAATCACAAACGAACAAGATAAATCCAACTTAACGTTTAAGATAATACAGAAAAAACTACTAAATTAACTAATGCTTTATCCTGAAATTAAGATAAAGATAAAGAAGCATAAACATAAACCATTATCAAGCATGCTTTACAAGTTATGAGTTTTTATTCGCCCTCACCACTTCTGTACTTATCAAATATAAAACTTTTATACCTTTTTTTAAATTGAAACCTGTTAACACTTTGTTTGATCGAATTACTCAGACCATTCCACAAAAGCACCCCACAAAAAGAAATACACATACTTTTAAGCTTTGTCCAAATCCTATGTTATCTCAAATTTAAATCCCCTCTCAAATAATAACCCCTTGATGTTATCTTAATTGAATAGTTCAAATAAAAATAAACATTCTGTCGTTATTTACTCACTTTCTTATAGTTCCAAGTTGTGGGCAATATTCCAAGTGTTCCAAAGCCATTCTACAGAAATTAAGCTCTAGCACAAGTTCTGCCAGGAAGACTCAATTGTTACGTCACTCATTACCTTCTCATCTATCCAATCGTGTTCTTATACTAGTGGTATATAAGTCAAGTCAAGTCACCTTTATTTATATAGCGCTTTTTACAATACAAATTGTTTCAAAACAGCTTTACTGAGATAACAGGAAAGTAAAGTTGTAATAGTATTGTTAAATTCAAAATTAAATGTTAAAATATAAGATAGGTGGCACCTTCACAAGAACGCTGTTCTTGTGCACGACACAGTGTCGTGTCAACTTAGCTACATTACTGCTTCCTTCGCCTGCCGCCGACAGGAAAATGATCGACTGTGGTGACGTGGCAGTCCTTCTTAAAACCTCCGATCCTCGCTTACAGCGCAATCTCTCGTTTCGTGAATTCGTAATTGCTTTTAGCATTTACAGAGACATTCTGTGCCAAAGCTATCCTGAGAGAAGGGAAGAGTTAGATCTCTATCTAGCCATGATGGCAGACTTTAGACAAAGATACGGGGGCACGTTGTTTTACGAATACCACAAGTCATTTTCTGCAAAATCTGCTTCCTTCATCACCATTTATAACTCAAGACTAGACTGGTCAGTTACAGACACCGAACTGCTCGTTCGCCATTTCGGTGGCCAAAAAACTTTAGCTTGTGGTGTTTGTAGCGCTCATGGTCACTCGGCTCCATTCTGCCCTAAAGCATTTGCAAGCAATGATCCGGTCGCTGTCCGCGGTGCTGAAAACGTAAGACTCCCTTCAAACAGCAGAGGTCGCCGCGTGGCAGAATTCAACGGCGTTCCTATAAGTTTTCAATTCAATGAATCTGTCTGCTCCTATTCTAATTGTAAATTTGCTCACGTTTGTCGTGTGTCTCAACCCACGGGAAAGTTTGAAGCCTTGTGTTGGATCCTGCTGAATGTCTGTAAGCTTCCTTTCGTTCTGCATTTACTCAATGATTTTTTGCTGATCGATTTTTCATCTTCCCAATCTTCCATCCTTTAGCGATGTCGGCGTTCCCCTCTCGGCGGAAAAAACACTCGGCTCCTCTACTTCACTCGAATTCCTAGGCATTTCTCTAGATACTGTTAAAATGCAAACTTCTCTTCCTATTTCTCGGCTGCTAACTCTGGCTCATTCCGTGCATAAATTGAGTGACTCGCTTCAGCTAGATGAAGGATGCCTGTCCGACATCAAATTCTAGACTCATCTGTTGAATGATTGGAACGACATTTCATTTTTCTACAATGATGCTTTCGAATCATCAGCAGAACTTCAATTATTTACCGATGCCGCCCCATCTATTGGCTTCGGGGGGTTCTTCAAGGGCAATGGTTCGCAGAAAAATGGGCAATCGATTTTCCCGAGTTGACTTCTGGCTCCATTTCTTCTGCGCTTCACGAAATGTATCCTTTAGTTGTAGCCAGCATAATCTGGGGTTCAGCGTGGCCAAGGAAACTCATTATGATGTTTTGCAACAACGAAGCCACTGTTGCCATCTTTAATAAAGGTCGGTCATCTTGCCAGACGATCATGCCTTTCGTGAGACGCTTAATCTGGCAATCAGTCGTTTTCAACTTCATTATTAAGGCTGCTCACATACCAGGTCACTCCAATGTCATTGCTGAGGCGCTCTCTCGTTTTTGTTTTCAGACTTTCAGACGGCTTTGCCCTTCAGCCCATACGGATCCAACACCTTGCCCTCCCCTATCAGCTACAATGTTAAATTAGAAGATTTGCTTAGATCAGCCAGACACTACATGTCTAAAGGAGTAGCTCCTTCCACTTTTAAAGCCTACACTTCCGCTTGGTCTTCGTTCTTAATGTTTTGCTTTTCCTTTTAGATTCTGTTATTTCCCATTTTGATTACGACTGTTTGTTCCTTTCTCGTTTTCAATTTCGAGAAACGGAATTCAAAACCTTCATCTATTTGCAGATTACTCGCAGTTATTCAATTCTATGCTAAATATTTTAATCCTGATTTTCCAAGTCTCTTCACCGCTACTTCTATTCGTTTATTGCTCAAAGGCATAAACAAATCATCTAACAATTCTCCAGATAAACGGCTGCCTTTTACTTTGCCTTTATTGCAAAGATTAATCACTTCTATTCGCCACGGCCTCTTTTCTACGTACATTAATATTTTGCTAGAATCTGTGTTCTTAACTGCTTTCTATGGCTTTAATGCGTCCAGGGGAATTTACTTCAGCTACCAATCACTTCGATCCCACTCACGATCTTTCCTTCTCTGATTTCCACTTTTCACCTAAGTTCTTTACACTCTTTCTTAAGCACTCTAAGAACGATTCCAAAGGTTTCGGCATCACACTAACAGTTTCAAAAATTGACAACCATTTTTGTCCCTTCTCATCTATCCCTTCTCATCTATTCCTCAAAATTCGTTATAGATCTTCAGATAATGCCCCCCTTTTCACACTACCTAACGGAGCACCTATCTCTAAAGCCTGGTTCAGGACTCACCTAGTCTCTGTCCTTGAAAGCTGCAGTCTACCTCCCTCCCTGGCCATTCTTTCAGGATCGGGGCTGCCACTTCAGCAGCTGAACGTGGCATTTCTATGTCAGCTATCAAGATCCTGGGTAGATGGTCTTCCTCTGCATTCGAGTCTTATATAAGACCCGACTCTCAAACCATCCTTGAAGCTCAGCAAGCTCTCCAGTGACGGTTCAGGTAAATACCTATGCAACTGCTGGTGGTGGTGTTATGCTCTCTATTATTCAGCCATTAGTCTCTAGCTTGCATTTTGAAAAAAAAAAAAACTGATTATATTAGTGCACGATATATGTTCAGTGTGGTCTACTGTGACCGTGTCTCGTCGGCCTCGTATCTGTGTGGCATTAGCAGCCTTGTGACCCAGTGGGCCTTGTGGGTCTCAAGGCCTGGTGGCATAATGTTGCCTTGTCCTGTGTGTGGCCTCCGTGGTCTGTCGCCCTTACGGCCTCAGTTCTGTGTGTCCTAGTAGCCGTTGTCTCTGTCCGACTTCGTCTCAGTGTGTGCTCACGATATTGCGGCCCTCGCGGCCTCATTCTATGTTCAGTGTGGTCTACTGTGACCGTGTAGCCTAATGTGGCCTTGTCCCGTGGTCTTGTGGCCAGTTATGGCATTGGTTCTATGTGGCCTAAGGCCTTGTCTATGAGTGGTTCTGTCTCTGTGTGGCTTTAGCAGCCTTGTGGCCCAGCTGGCCTTGTCTCTGTGTGGGTCTAAAGGCCTTGTGGCACAATGTTGCCTTGTCCTGTATGTAAAAAATGGCCAGTGGTCTTGTGGCCCTTAGCGGCATTGGTTCTATTCGGCCAGCGGCCGTTGTCTGTGTGGCCAAGCGGCCTCGAGGCATTGTTGCCTCGCTAAAAAATGGCCATGTGGTCCCGTGGTCCTTGTGGCCTGGTTTTGTGTGGCCTTGCGGCCTTGTCCAGTCTACCTCGTTCAATGTGCGGCATTAGAGGCCGTTGTGGCTGATTGCCAGCCTTGTCTCTGTGGTCTACTAAGGCCGTGTGGCCGTGCGGCCTTATCTCTGTGTGGTCTGTCATGGCCGGGTCTGTGTGCCCCAGGGTGCCCTGGTTCTGTGTGGCCCAAGGTGGCCTTGTCTCTGTGTGGTCCATCGCAGCCTTGTCTCTGTGTGGCCCAAGGTGGCCCAAGGTGGCCTTGTTCTGTGTGGTCCATCGCAGCCTCGTCTCCGTGTATTCTATAACGGGTTGTGGTCCAATGGCCTGTCCCTATGTACTAAGTTAGTCTCATCTCAGTTCATGTCAATATTTCACAACTCATTCACAGGGAACTGGTTTTGATCAGACGTAAGTGCGTCTCGAAACGTAACAAGTCGCTTTGCATTAAAGTGTCAGCAAAGGATAATTGCTTAAATACAGCAGCAGATAATAAATGCACAAATGCATTATTCACATCTTCTCATAGTACCTTCAGACCCACTGTTTTCACTATGACAAAGTCGCCTCTTACTAACTAGCTATTGGCCTACAAAGGCTTTCCACATTCCATGTTCATGCTCTTATTAACTCTCTTCTCTTTTTTATGTTTTAGGCTCTTCAGGATACACGACTGGTGGATATACGTTTCTTTACCGTTCTTTGGGGGTGGGCTCCGTCCTGGTGGAATTATCTTCCACTTTTTTTAGGGGTCGGCTGCACCCCTGCCTTCGTCTTCAGGCAGGAAATGCAGAGTCCGGACCCTTGGATTGCGAGCTATGGACGGGGCCTACGCCAAATAACTTTATTGCTTGCTGGGCTGTCAAATAATGTATAAGTGTTACAGTATTTATTCTCCCGAGTCTTTCTGGTAGAACTAAATTTAAATCACTTAAAAAAGTAACCATAAGTTAGTATATTTTCTTATTTTTTGTAAACTCAAATAGTATTTATATTCTATAAATATTCACATTTTTGTTATTGAGAAACAGTATCTTATACTAATAGTGATTTCACTAGATGCTTGCAGGACAGGACTTGGCAGGCAACTGGGAATGTAACATTTAGTAGGCAGGGCTTAATGGCTCAGAAGATGCTCCTCACAACTGTGGATACAAAACAATCTGCCAAGTAGCCAGGATGCTGCTGGAATCCTCATGAAGTGGGGTTTAAACATAACCAGGTAAGTTTTTAAGAAGTATTTCTTAAGACAAGTAATGCAGTAAATAAAAATTTGAAAAGAAAATATACGCAAACAGAATTCAATTCTGCTGTAAAGCAGCTTTAAAAAGAAAATAGTGTCATTGTTGAGCTGAAGTCAATTCAGCTATAAAACAGCTCTGGAGAAAACGGTCATCGTCCAGCTCAGTTCAGTTCTCATCCAGTCAATAATATTACAGAATGTTACGTGCAATATTCCTTACTAAGAAAGTCAGAGGGCGACATGGAGTGGCAATAACCTTTGGAGAAACCAGGCTCAGTCAGGGGGCTAGTCCTCCTCTGGCCAAATTAACAAACATGGTGTGATTATGATTTCAAGCAAGTCATTTTGTGGACTGACCATCCAGAATATTTCATCCAGTTCCTTCTGCTTGAAGATCGGAAACAGTGCGCTGGCATTTGGAGGGAAGAGGAGTTGAAGCTGGCCATAGGAAGTAATGTAGTAAGTTATTAGTGCATGTTTAATAAAAAAAAAAAAAAACATCTTATGACCTTGTAATGTTTAATCAGATTGTCAGAACTGGATTTTCCGAGAAACGTCAGACTTCTCTCTGGTGACACATGCAGGACTTCTCCAATCATTTAGTTGTCTTAAACACAACTGTCACATCTCAACATCCAATCAACAACTGATGCATAGAACCTGCCTTACATGCTTTCCCCAATAATCCGTTACACTCGGATGTATATCATATGGGAGAGAGAACTTTCCAGGGGCGTGTCTAGGGGGAGGCTGGGGGAGGCAGTGCCTCCCCTAGGATAAGCCCTGCCTCCCCTGAGAAATTATCTGTCCATCTGATGATAAATTAAGATAAAAGTGGATTGTTTTGTGCATATTTTCCCATTGCTAGCGGAAGGGTCTGACCCAACAAAAATCCAGTTTGGCGCTGTTTGACAGTGTGCGTGTGCTTCGGACGTATACGCACTCAGAAAAAGTGCATAATAATGTGAGAACAGAACGCCAATGAAATGTTTACCTGTCAAAGCTTTAAAGCACGAGCAAATAATGAACTTTTGTGATTGCCAATAAGTGCAGTGTCCTGTGAGTTTAACTCTACCGCTGCATTAACATGTGATGTGAATGTACGTCGAGTATTGGGACTGCAGCTGATAGAATGTGCGCTGTAGCACGATACTATCATATTATACTATATCATATTTTAGTTTCCATGCGCTTAATGTGTTTCCACAACAATGTTAGTGAGTAAATCTACTGAAATGGCCAAATGATGAATGAGAGAAAGCCGTGTGCAGTGCGTATGCTATATATAGAATATATTTAGTTGCTCAAACAAGTGGTAAAATATTTAACCATGTATTTATTAAAATCTGATTCGCAAACATTTTAAATTAAAACTTAAAATTGACAAAAACAGCAGACTCATACCTTTTCTTTTGCATTTAAATTTTAATACAATAAATCCTGCATTTCACAAAGAACTTGTTTTTCTACCTCCACGAATGAGACTAGTATCGTTCATTATGTCGCCTTGTTGAGGTAAATTGTAGTCTTCCTTGCTTTACCCCGGTCTTAAAGTGAAAAGATGACTGTGAAAAATATAAGTATGCAATTAAATACATTTATCTAAGTCTATTTTGACTATAGATCTCAAAACTCCTCCAGTAGCCCCTTAAATAAAAAATGAACAGTCCTAACCAGAACGTTCATTAATTTTTTTTTTAACCTATTGCTTTTCTATTGGCCGTTATTGGGGGTGTGTCAGTCTGCTGCCGGATCACTTTAACAACCAGAGAGCGCAGCATTCACAGTCACTCTGCACACAGACGATATAGATTTTGAATCTGTTGGCAGCTCGTGTTAAAAGTCTCACTGATCACAACTTTGTTCTTTTTTCATTTAATGCTAGTGTGTACTACTTATAAGCTTTTCCTGAAATTCTTGTGGTTGAACAGTTAAGTTTTGTGTGCACTTTTTTGTCATTTTAGCAGGCTATTCATTTGTTGGGTAGCTCAGGCTGCTTAGCTAGCTGCTAGTCACTCACTTAAGTTGCTAGTCTCTAGTCACTGAAGTTGGCACTGACTGACTGAAGTCAATGAAGTAGGCTTTTGGATTTAATAATTAGACCAGTTTTTATTAAACATAAAAAATGCATAAGTGGCTCATTAAAAAACAGGCACCTTGTCCTTCGCCCTCCATACAAGCTGTCTCTGTTGAGCTCAGCTCACCTGCTAGCAACAGTGAACATGCTGCCTTTGACAAGCCCAGTACCTCTGCTTCCGACACCGAGCAGAGCCTTGTTGCATCCACAACGGTAAATCCTCCAAACGCATGTCCTCCACAAAATCCACATGCACCATCCTCCAGCTCTGCATCTGTGTCGGAGCCAGCAACATTCTGCCCTCCCCAAAACAGACAATCCTCCTCCAGCTCTAGCGTGTCTGTTCCCCCTGACTTAGATTTGTATAGCCCATCCCAGCCCAAGCTAAGTAGCTATCCTAAGCGCCCATTTGGACAGGCTCTCAGGTGTTTTAATGCGAGCTGGTATCAGTCTCGACCATGGCTCGAATATTCTCTCTTACGTGATGCCAGCTTTTGCTTTTTTGTCTCCAATTCAGAAAGAGATGACGCATTCACAAAAGTAGGCTACACCAATTGGAAAAAAGCGCTGATAAAAAACAGTGGTTTTCAGAAACATGCCTCCGGCACTGCGCATGTCAGAGCCATGTCTGCGTGGCAGGAATACCAGTGCCGGACAGAGACCGATAATACCATTGTTCACCAGCTTGGTCAAACTCACATAGAAAAAAACAGATATTATGTAAAAAGTATTGGGGAAGTTATTCAGTTTCTGGCGGTTAATGAACTTGCTCTACGTGGGCACCATCACGGGGGTGGGGATGAGGAAGGTCTTTTAATTCGGCTATTTGATTACACCCTCCAAAAAGACCCTAAACTCGCAGAGATTGCAAAAAGCATTCCCGAAAACGCGAAATACACGTCCAATTTGATTCAGAACGAGATAATTCAAACTCTTGCCAAAATGGTACTAAAAGACATCCAGACCAAATATGAGGAGGCCGAGTCTCCTGGCCTATGTATTAAAAGTGATGGTACCAGGGATCGGTGTAACATTGAGAATTTGTCAGTCATCATTAGATTTGTCCGCAACTCAATCCCAGAGGAACACCTAATCGGCCTCATCGAATTGAATCAGCTTGATGCTGAGTATGTGTGTGACCAAATTCTGTCTAATCTGTCTGACCTGGGTTACAATGGTGACAATTTAGTGTATCAGTGTTATGATGGTGCTTCTGTCATGTCAGGAGTGAGGGGCGGTGTGCAGGCTTTGCTGCAAAACAAAGTGGGTAAAGATATCCCATATGTGCACTGCTACAACCACCAACTCCATTTGGCAGTGGTACATGCAATGCATGCAGAACCTGTGGCAAAGAAGTTCTTTGACTGGTCCAGTTCACTAAACACATTTTGTCACAGACATTATGTTGCAAATAGATACAGTACACCCACACTGAAAAGACTATTAGAAATTCGCTGGACCAGTCATTATGATGTCACCAAGTCTATTGTTCACAATGAGGATGTCATCAGGAGGCTTCTGTCTGAGATAGCAGAGGATGACAGTGCTCCATTTGACATAAACACAGAGGCATGTGGTCTTTTGACCCAGCTTAACAGACAGAACTTCTTTGACACTGGCAAATTTCTTCTGCATGTGCTTGGTGCGCTGAAGCCAGCCAATTCAATTCTGCAGTCCCAAACAGTGGATTTGTGCACTGCAGGGGAAGTGGTGACAGCTTCCCTGGGCACACTGAAGGAGATGCGATGTGACTCATTCTGGGAGGAGCATTTCTCTCAGTGTGGAAGTAGGCCTACCAACCCACCTAAAAGAAGACGGATAGTTAATTCACAACTTGTCAGTAGTGTTATCTTGTCTACAATAGGGCATGGTGGTGACTCTGATGACCAAACTGCTCCTAATCAGACTTTTAAAAGGGCTATGTTCAACATCCTTGATAGGGCTATTGTGGAGATGGAGACGAGATTATCTCAAAGAAATGTTGATTTAATGAGGACAACATCATTTCTCCTACCAAAATCAGCGTCTTTCCTTGACCCTTCTCTCCTGAAGCCTCTTCAAGTGCTTGCAGGCACAGAGCAAAATAGTATGACCTTGCAAAATGAAATTGCTGTGGCAAAAGCAATGTTGCTCAATAAACTGTCCACTGATGCTAACCTCTCTGAAGTATGCAAGTGCATTCAGCAGTACAAAGAGGCCTTCCCCATTTTGCATAAGCTGTATGTCACAGCACTCATCATAGGTGTGTCCTCAGCTGCATGTGAAAGTTCTTTTTCTACCTTGAGCCGCATTCTCACCCCTCTCCGAAGATCAATGCTGCATTCAAGGAAGAGAGATTTGGTCATTTTGGCACACAAAAATCACAAAAGGTCTGGACATGAATCGATTTGTTTCTGAATTTGCCAAGACTAGCCGCAGACTGGTCCTGTAGATAGGATACACTGGATGTATCAGGGACCTGATTAAATCCATGAATAAGTACCACTAATAAAAAAAAAAAAAAAAAAAAAAAAAAAATATATATATATATATATATATATATGTACAAAAAAAGTTATGTTGCCTCTGCTAATCATATCATAATTTCAATTCTTATAGTTTCACAAAAAATAGCTTTTATTTCAACTCTCTTGGTCTCCTGACCCCCTGCACGTAGCCTAATATGTTTCCTTTTATCTAGGCCTACATTTTTACATTTATTCATTTAGCAGACACTTTTATCCAAAGCCACCAGAGAATAACATTCACATACTGTTCTCATACTGTTCAAATGAGCATATCAAAATTGTTTACCTGGGGCGGCATTCACAAAGAATCTTATAAGAGGCTACAAGTAGCTCCTAACTGGCGAAACTCCTAAAAATAATGGGCGTGTGACTCATAACTTTAGACTCCTAATGTGTTTTACTAAGAGTACTTCACGAAACATTTAAGCCCTAAAAGTAGCACCTACGTCTGGGACAGTTTAGAAGAAGAAACAAATTAATTTACCTCTTGTGTACAAACGTGACTTCAGATTCATTTAAAAAACTCTCATCCTTCTCGGTAGCCTACTCGTGTAGCACGTCTTCTCACAAGCAAACACAGGCAATCACCGTGATCTGATATATATGAATCTGTCAGTAATAATAATATCATCATCATATTATTAATGTTGACCTGGTTTGATTAACTTTTATGTGATAGCCCTAAAGTCTAATAGGGGCCCTGTGCCTATCTCTGGGTTCCTGGCTTAGAAAAAGATCTGCACTAAAACAGATTGTGTGTAGTATAGCTTAATTTTGCGCCGATTTTTTCAATTGTTTATGTTGCCCCCCCAAACAAGCCAAATGCCCCCCCAAACATGACATCCTGGTACCCCCTCTGGAACTTTCACTACTTTTGTTTCATCGTGACTTTAATTTTTTAGTTCTTAGCAGAGCAGTAGGCCAACTGATGATTTTCTTCTGAGGATGAATACAGTTATGAAGGAGTTTAAGCACAGCCTTAAGCACATTAAAGGGGCCATATGATGCGATTTCTTGTTTCCCTTCTTTAGGGTGTTATGTAGTTGTTTGTGCATGTATAAGATCTGCTGAGTAACAAAGCTCAAAGTCTCAAACCCAAAGATATATTCTTCGTAAAAGTTAAGGCTCAGCCACTCCTTCCTAAAACGCTTCATTCAAACGCGCCTCCACAAATCTACGTCAGTGTGTGGGGGCAGAGTTTCATAACACCGCCCACATATGCAAAGAAAGAATGTGTGTACATGTAACTTCTATTCTCACTGTATTATTGTTGCCGCTGGCGCCGCCATGTTGCGGAGACGCTGTGTTTTTCGCCAAACTACTTTGTTTGGCCTTCCAAAAGAGGACACAATTATAAAACAGCGGTTAAGCTTTATTTACAACACTGTTCCAGAACAGTACAACCAAAATATTCGACTGTGTGCTGCGTATCTGGTAACAGAGGACTGTCACAAATGCAGACATGGTTTTATGTTTACATAGTGTTCTCCCCCCCGTAGCGTGACGTGTAAAAAGACAGTATATTACAATTAGTAATTATGTACCCAATGAAATAAAACCTTAACAATCTGATATGATCTGGTCCAGTCGCGCTGGCAAAGTTGATCTATCAGCTTGGTCATCTGCATTTTCCGGATCAGATTCGGGCACAAATTGATAAGGTAGTAACGACATTATCACCTGTCATTATTGCTTTGGGAGCTGATGTTCCAAATATGACATTTCCGTCACACGAGTAAAGTATTTGGGCAATACACTGGATCGCTGGCCAATCAGAGCACACCACGCTTTTCAGAAAGATGAGCGTTGTAAAAATCAACGCGTTTCAGAAAGTATGTGTAAAATAATGACTTTTTTAACCTAAAACCACGTAAACACATTGCATTAAACCAAATACACAAAATAATGTTCTTTTTAGAACCATCATCATCATCATCAAGGCCTTTTACAGCGCAAGCACCGATCTGAACGGTGTCTAGCATGCCGTCTTTCTGTGCAAAAGCTGGTGTAAGCATGGCAGGACAGAGTCGTGCCTTCTGTCAGCGCAGACCGCCAAGCTGCCCGGTCTTCCGCAAGGTGATGCCATTGGTCAGGGTTGATGTTAAAGACATTCATGTCCCGCTTGGCGACATCCTTAAAGCGGAGCTTGGGTCAGCCACGAGGGCGGTGTCCCACAGCTAATTCCCCATGGAAGATGGACTTTGGGAGACGTTCATCTGGCATACGACGTACATGGCCGATCCATCTGAGTCACCTCCTCCGGAACATGGTGTACATGTCAGTTAAGATATGTATTTAATGTCACAGCTCAGGCTCTACAATCACATAGCATTTACGAGACAGGTGACTCCTAAAAAAATATTAAATTAAAAATGAGCAAAGAAAGCAGCATACAGGTCCCGTATGTGCCAGCAGAGCAACTGCCAAAAGTATAACATTTCCCAGTACTATTTCACCTGTGTGGCCTGTGACTCAGCATGTGATGCTTTGCCTAGTTTTTTTCCGTTTTTTTTTTTTTACTTTCCATCGATGTTGTGTGATGGTGAATCACTGGAATTCAAGGATTACCTGTAAATACTTTCTCTATTTATATATAGGCATAGTTATCGATAAACAGAGAAATGCTGAAGCTGAGGTTTTTGTTCACACTGCACATTACAGGGGTCTAATGCAGGAGTGTCCAATCCTGCTCCTGGAGGGCCACTGTCTTGCAAAGTTTAGCTCCGACCCAAATTAAACACGCCTGAACCAGCTAATCAAGGTCTTACTAGGCATACTAGAAACTTCAGGCAGGTGTGTTGAGGCTAGTTGAAGCTAAACTCTGCAGGACAGTGGCCCTCCAGGACAGAGTTTGGACACCCCTGGTTTAATGGGTTCTAAGACCTTCTGAAAGTAATAATGTACTCCCTGAAGGTAAATATAGAAGAACTGTCCATTACCAGGATTAAAATATATTAAAAAAATAACACTAGAATTTGATGATTTACAAATGTATTTATTCTGCTAATTTTATATAATGTCAATATAAATGCCTTTTTCTTAATATCTTTATATGCCTTTTAAACACATTGAAACAAATTGAAATAATTTAAAATATAAAAGTCAACATCCCAAGGCTCTAAAATGCAAACTGTAAATGCAATAGTTTGAATGCAGATTTGCTTGGTGTTTTATCCATCTCCTGCATATGACCAACTATCAATGAACAATAAAGAGACTGATCAACCAAAAATCTAAAAAATTATTTACTCACCCTCAAGCTGTTCAATACCTGCATTTTTTTTTTTAGCAGTTGAAGCAGGACTTTTCCAAACAATGACAATTCACAGTGATCACTATTATAAGGAGGGGCATCGATTTAGTTTGAACTTATGGGCACTAGATTGCACAGTTTTGAATCCTACTTTTATGGTTGTGTTTTCCTGTTCTCAATAGTTTGCCAGTTACTTTAGCATGCGTGTCAGCCATTACAAAAAAAAAAAAAAAAACACTATACCTTCACAATATTCTTCTGAAGCCATACAACAACTTTGATTAAGAAACAGATTGAAATTTTAAATTTTATAAATCTAAAATCCTCCCCTCCACTGCAACCCGATAGTAGCCTTCTATGACGCAAGTTTGACGTTACTAGTGTTTATCTAGTGTTACTAGTGTTATCATTGCAAGAGAATGCAATGATAGGATGTCCTACCTGCCTGACAGCGTATTTATTTCCATACCTCAGCACACTCTGCTCGCTCAGACATTACACGTCATCAGCGCTTTCCATGAGGCTATGCAGAGTTTAGACAGAGAGTCATCGAGCACCACAAATAAACAGCAGCCGCCATTTACTGTTCCTCCTGAACCAAAGCAACATGCCTATGCTGTGTTCACGCTATGTCCTAATTACCATAATTAAGAAATGGCAACCTGTGATGTTGTACTCAGAGCTGTTCATGTCCTCGGGTTCGGGATTATGCATTTCTATGGCAACACTATCAACCCCAAAATCAACTGCAGCAGTCAGGTAGTACAAGTCAGAGCTCTGTAAAGTGTTTACTTTCATTATTATTATAATGTTATGTGCTTTGAGACACCTTTGAGAGGTAATTTAACTCCATCTCTCATGTCACTTTGCAGACTCTGCTGTGTGTGTTCATGGGGTTTGTAGGAGGCGTGGCTTTGGAGACGCTCTGAAGGGAGGTGGGATCTTATACTTTCCAAGCTAGCTCGCCTGTCCGAAATTGCCCATCCTACCTTTAATCGTCTGATTCTATTGTATATGTAATTAGGGTGGGCAATTTGACGATTTTACATCATGATCGATCTTGAATGTCCACGATCCCAGTCTATTCTTGATAGTACATCTCAAAATTGAGAAGATCGCAATTCAGATCGTGGATCGTGATTGTTTGTTATAAGATTGTGATATGAAATTTTGGGAAGATCGCCCACCCCTATTTGTAGTCAATAACATTGTGTTGTAAAATGCCATCATTTTTATTTAAAGGAGCTGACTCATTTACTTTTACATCATTTGTATTAAATATTTCACCTACAATAACTTATTGTCAAATTGTACATTAACTGGCAGTCAACTATGTTGGGTGCATTGTTATGGTTTGCAGTATTTTTATGATGTCAGTTCAAATATATATTCAAATTTGTGGTTAATCTGATCAAGAAAATAATGTGTGGTTGGTCAGACAAGGCCCGCCATTGAAATTGTCAAAGTGGTGAAATTCTCAACTATGTTACCTATGGTGTGTAGGTGTGGGTAAAGGAGGATGCTGGGAAATGTAGTGAGGAGGAGGGGACTAGATGGTGACCGTGACACCCTGTAGAGATGATTCTTGAATAACTCCCAAGTAAAGGCCCCGTACTGAAGCTGAGAGGAAGTGGATGTGCTCAGTATCGAGACAGTGGACATAGAGGACTCGCTACCTCCCTACCCTGCTTATGAGGAGCTTGTGGAGGTTGCTGCTCGTGGCCGTGACCAAGTTAAATATCGAATGTCTGGCCGAGAGGCAGGAGGTTTGTCAAATAAGGAAACTCGATGAACTGCCTAGCAAAGTGCAACCTCCGCGTCAGGGCCTTTCGTTCTTTCCCAATCTTCAAATCAAGGTTTTTAAGATCACAGAATAAATTGTTTCCTGCCCGTGTCTTCAGCCCCAAAGTATCTAACTGAGTGGGCAAAAAGGGGCATTGCCCCCTCTGATCTTATTTGTGCCCCCTCAGTTTACTCGTATTATTATTATTTTTTTTATTAAGATCAAAGATGTTCATAATTGTATATCAAGAGCAGGGACATATTTGTGAGCATTTTTGTTTAGTGATTTCACCTGCAAGAATAGAGTCTCCGCAATGGCACTGAGCATTAGACTGATACACTCATCTGTGTGATGACTGTGCACGAGTCACAATAGAATGTGCCGCAACATAATATTGGCAAAAACAACTCACATGACTTCAAAAACAACACATTTAAGCGTCAGATCACCTCTTACTTGCCACAAATGAACGTCAACTGGACATGTTTCATTTGCATTAGGTATCCGTGCAGTGAGATGTTTAAAAAAGCTGTGAGGACAATATCGACCCTGCATGGCAAAAAGTGTTGGGGATATGCCCCACCCGCAAATTACGCATATGATCACAACTATTCAGTGTTTTCAACAACATTAACGTTTCAACGACGTTACAGTAGGCCACTGTAACGTCATGCCAGCAGAGAGAGCCTTCTCCCGAATACTGACTGTGTGCCACTCCCTCTGCTTCACTGGTTACTTCCTATTCGTAAGACATTTAAGCATGACCTGGCTTACAGACCATTGCAAAGTATTGCCAGTCTGCCTGCCTTACTAAGCGTTCTATTATCATTGTCTTGTTTATATTGTGTTTGACCATTGCCTGCTTTGTTCCGTTTACGCTATTTGCATTACACCTTGCTCTGTTGTTTGGAATGGACTGGCTTATTGTTTGTTACCCCTGCCTGCCTCACGTATATGCACCTGCCTACTGATTTGGTGTGTTTGCTGTGGATTTGAATAAAGGTCTGCATATGGATTCTAACTCGGTCTCCATCTCGTTACATAATATTTTGCCCCCAAAGAATCTAGTGGAAGTTTCTAATCTGCAGACAGCTTTTGCTTACCAAAGCAACATCCTCAAGGGATACCAAGAACAGCTGGGCAAGGATGTTTCAACCCAACTGCTGCAATTGACTCAAAGCCGCCGATCAGCCGTTGATTACGCCATAGAATTCAGAACGCTCGCTGATGCGTGGTTGGAATGATGTTTCATTGGCCGTGGCCAGTGAAACAGAGTTTGAATGTTGAGTTAGAGGCAGAGCTTGCGTGCAAGGAAGAAAGTCAATCATTCTCAGAGTATGTGATGCTCGCTATCAAGATTAATAATCTGAAAATGCCACCCAAGCCTTCACTAAACTCAAGAACGGTTTCACGATCGCACCCATCCTCCAACATCCAGATCCCAACCTGCCGTTTGTCGTAGAAGTCGATGCTTCAAACAGTGGAATTGGTGCAGTGTTCCCTCAACGCCACAGACAGCCAGGCAAGCTCTATCCATGTGCATATTTCTCAAGAAATCTCACTGACACAGAACGCAACTATGATGTCATAAGAATCTTGAGTACATCAAGAGTGCCAAGAGACTAAACCCTTGTCAAGCACGCTGGTCGCTTTTTTTTCACAAGATGCCAATTCACTGCAACTTACTGATCTGGCATTAAAAAGCAGCAAGGCCGATGCACTATCCAGGGTATATGATCATCCCCAAACAGAACCCACACCAGAATTCATCCTGCCCCCATCAGTATTTATTGCACCCGTTACATGGGATTTGATGGAGGAAATTCAAAGAGAACAACTGAATGAACCAACACCACAAAGTTGTCCCCCCCCCCAACAAGCACTATGTTCCTATAAATCTTTGTATAAGAGTCATGCAATGGGTCCATACATCGCTCTGCTCTGGCCATCCATGTATCTCAAGAACACTCCGTCTCACACAAAATTAATTGTGGTGCCCATCAATGATTAAAGAAGTGACGAACTATGTCAAGTCATTTTCAGTCTGTTCCCAGTCCAAAATACCCAATGAATTACCCTCTGGTCTGCTACTACCATTAGCCAGTCCCCAACGATCTTGATCACACCTGTCAATAGGTTTTTCCACTGACCTACATCCATCAGATGAATCCACAACAATCCTAGTTATCATTGACGCTTCTCAAAAGCCTGCCGCCTATTACCCATGAAAGGCTTCCCAACGGCCATGGAAACCGCTCAAGCACTGTTTCAACATGTTTTCAGAGTTTATGGCATACCTAAAGATATTGTTTCAGATAGAGGAACACAATTCATCTCACAAGTATGGAAGGCATTCTGCAGACAGCTGGACATCAATGTCAGCTTAACCAGTCCAACGGTCAAGTGGAGAGGTTTAATCAAGAGATTAGCAGGTATCTGCTCTGATCCCAACATCGAGAACCAGGAGCGCCCTCCACCGCAGGACATTGATGGATCTGCTGCATATGCAGTAAAGGACTTGTTGGATTCCAGGCTGAGAGGGGGTTAGCTCCAATATTTAGTGGACTGGGAGGGGTACGGACCTGAGGAGAGGTCTTGGGTAGCCACCCACGACATATTGGATCCATCACTTATTGAGGAATTTCATCGAGCCAGACCCAATCGTCCAGCACCACGACCACGGGGACGTCCTCGTCGAGCGCCAGGAGTTGCTCCTAGGGGTAGG
The DNA here is from genome assembly GCA_026230005.1 of Gila orcuttii. NCBI lineage: Eukaryota > Metazoa > Chordata > Actinopteri > Cypriniformes > Leuciscidae > Gila > Gila orcuttii. The sequence continues at coordinate 36,589,962 of JAPDVR010000016.1, forward strand.
GATTACGCCAGTAACATCACGCCAGCAGAGGGAGCAAACACCTGTGTCTTGTTGCAGTAATTGTAGTGGAGAGACCAGATATAAGCTGCTGTGAAAAGAGAACGGGAGAGAGAGAAGGACTGAAGACTTGTACAAGATCGCTGTGGAAAGAGTATTGTGATAACCTGCTAGAAAGAGGGACAGAGCCTGTTTGTGAAATACTGTCTGTGCTGTAGCGAGTCTACGGTGAATGCACTCTGGGCGCGACTTTTTGTTTGTTATTTTGAAGTTATCCTAATAAAAACCCAGTCCCAGTCGCGCTGACCCTGTCTTCTTCCTTTCAACCCTGAACCTCATCAAACTGATGCCGAAACCTGGGAAGGAAGAAGAACGCCACCGTCATCATGCAGTCTCCTTCGGGATCGCCATTTGTGGACGTCATCCAATCGCTCGCGAGTCTGCATCAGAAACACCATCAAGCCCTGCTGGGCATGAGGGACGACCAAGAGCATCAGCCCCATCTGCCACAGCCCTGCCCACTCACGTGCCTCTAAATAAAATGGGGCAACAGGATGGGAAGCGACGTCGAGGGTGTCATCAATAAGGTGGTTCTTAAGCAGTTCGTGGCACGGCTTCAGAAGAAGACCGCGCAGTGGGTCCAGTGCCACCACCCAATGTCGCTGAACCAGGCCATCCAACTGGCGGAGGACCAGTAGCTTCTCTCTCTCTCTCTCTCTCACCCTCTTTTTGTTTCCCCCACTCCTTCCCCCTCTAAACCTGTCCTGATCCTTAGGTCTCGAGGGGGTTTCCCACCCCGACCGATACCCCGATGAAGGAGTGGGCCAGCGGCAGAGCCGACAGCTGGTCCCAGAGCACCACCCAGGGGAGTGGGGCTGACAACCAGCAGCACCGCCGCAACTCCCGTTCCTCTGCTCTCTCCACGCCATATCCTTGACCTCCTTCCCGCCACTAAGGAGACGGGGAGACCTTGGGCCGGCCTTTTGGTGTTGCGGGGACCCGGGTCATTTTATCGATCAGTGTCCAGTGATGGAGGTGGGGACACTGATCCGGGTCCTGGATGCTCCGCAGGTCGCCCCCGATCAAGCTGACCTGTACCAGATACCTGTGAGTATTAAGGGGGGTACGTATCAGGCTTTGGTGGATTCAGGATGTAACCAAACCTCCATTCATCAAAGCCTGATTTAACCAGAGGCATTGAATAAGAGCCGCATGGTTAAAGTATGGTGCATGCACGGGGAGGTGGTGAACTACCCCTTAACCCTCTGGGGACCAGAAACGCTCCGGCGCATTTTGCTTGTTTTTTTTCACATAGCAGAAAAAAAATAGACTTAAAGTACTACCATCATTTCTGTTCATATAGAGTTAAGAAATATGAGAAAAATAATCTGTTAAATGTCTACTTTTTTATGTGCCCACATACAATCGAAATAAAATATTGTGCTTTTGTAAAATAAAGAATATAAACAGGGAGTGCATTCTGCCTCTCAGTCACTGTGAACTTTTTTTCTGGAGCACGTCTCTAATCTTCAACAAAACTCAGCAAAAACTATTCACCCAGCCATAAGCAATATATCTTTTAAATCATTTGAGTTTGTACTTTTAAATGGTCCGATTCAAAACTAAAATAAATATTCTCCGTTTATGTCATCTATATAAAAAGAGAGACGTGTCAGCCATTCTAATTATCTTTCTCTCAGCTCATTATCTCTGGTAATATGACACGCCCACGGAGAGCACGCGCTATTCAAACGCAAATATGTGAAGCAACCCATTGAGACGCGTTAACGCCCATAAACTCTGGAAACACACTATATTTTTTAGTCAGATTAATCTACTGTCATCTTGCGCGGCTATATGAGGAACAATCCTGGGACATTTACCTACCTCAGAACAAGTGCTGGTTTATTTTCACTTCGAGGAGGAGCAACAGATTCAGCTGACAAGTGTAAGTGTTTTATGCTTGTGCTTTGTTCTAATCGCGATATAGAATAACGTTAGTGTCTGTAAACGGAAAAATAGCATACTGTTTAAATGTGAATCATGTTTCTGTGTGTGTGTGTGTGTGTGTGTGTGTGTGTGTGTGTGTGTGTGTGTGTGTGTGTGTGTGTGTGTGTGTGTGTGTGTGTGTGTGTGTGAATGAATGAATGAATGAATGAACGAACGCACAGATACAGACACACTGTTACAGACGAAATAAAAGACAACATTTCGTTGACTAGTTTTGGGTAAAATTTTTACTCTAAAATAGACATCAAATAAGCTTTTGTTAGGAGTTTCTGCTCATATGTTAAATATAGGCCTATAGAATGTTTTGTCAATAAACTAATCAACTAAGATGTTATAGTGTTTGTTCCAATGCAAGCTATATCAAAATAATGAATCCTCAACTTTGAAATATGTATGATCAAACTAAGATATTTATGGAAAAAGACAATTTTCTTTTCAAGATGTTTCCAACTCTAACTTTGAACTTTGAACTGAAATAAAACCGCAAAAGCGTAGCAGGAGTGCTGTTTAAGTTAATCTAAAAAAACGGATGGCTCCCCGGCCTGAGTCGAGCGGTGGGAGTATGTGACGAGGTGGGCATGGTTCAGCGAAATCTGTAATGGGCAGTGTTTGGAATAACACCGTTTAAAAGAATGGCGTTAGGTAACTACGTTATTTTTTCAGTAACGGGGTAATCTAACTAATTGCTTTTCCCGTCGTTACAACACCGTTAACGTTACTGGAGGTTAAATGCGGTGCGCTACCACGGGCGTCAGTTTGGTTTGAAATGTGCTGGGGACAGAGACGCTTTCGGAAGTGCATTTTCAGAAGTGCTGGGTACAAACTTGACAAACTGTGCAGCCTCTCTGCTCAACCCGTAAATGAATCCATTGATCCGCAAATTTTGTTTGAGTTCTTAAATGGTCTAGTGGTAGCTATTTTGCCAAGCGTGTCAGAGGTTACGTGTTCTAATCCGCACTCGTATAGTTTTTTTCTCTCATCAAAACTGAATATGTTCATCAGTAGTTACAGTCTACTGTATATCAAGCAGAGACACGTTTGTGTGCATTTTATTTTGTGATTTCACCGGAATGAATAGAGAGTCTCCACAACGGCGATACGTTGAAGCGCGTGTCCAAGTGAAGACTGCACGAGCCACAAGAGAACACTGTATCCATGACACTGATAGCAGCGGCAACGAGCGCTCAGCTTGATTTCAAAGATCTCTTATTTAATAGCGAATTAAATGGCAACGCATGGCGTTGTTAGAGTTTGATTCATTTAATTTGCTACAGTTACTGCAAACAAACTTTATATTATTTAAGTCTTTACTTTTGAAGAAAATACTTGAAGTACAGAATGTCTACCAGACCAGTTGTCTGACATTGGGAGTTTGATTTATTTAATTAAGAATAAGACTACAGATCTAAACACACTTTTTTTTGTTGTTTAAAAGTTTACTTTTGTTGTGAACAAAACACTTGGAAGTACAGGTTGTTTACTTGACCAGTTGTCTCAGGTCGAGAGAGTTTGATTTAATTTGCTAGAGTTAAATGCATTTTATATGGTGTAACTGTTTACTTATCTTACAAAGATAATACTTGAAGTGCAGGATAAACCTCTTGCTGTCTGTCAATGTGCAATAAATATCAAAAGTTATGTACAAACACCTGTCTGTTCTACTCATTTCAACTGACTTGTGAAAACTGCTAAAAAAAAATCCAAATTCTTTGACATATAGCAACTTTTTTTTTAACAGTAACGCAAATAGTTACTTTCCCTGGTAACGAGTTACTTTTATTATAGAGTAATTCAGTTACTAACTCAGTTACTTTTTGGAACAAGTAGTGAGTAACTATAATTACTTTTTTAAAGTAACGTTCCCAACACTGGTAATGGGAGAGAGAGAAAGGAGACGAGCGGTGCATAAGTAGGTGAAGTGCAAATGACGAACACCTGGCCAGCTTCACCTCCGCCTCGTTACAGCTACTATGTAAAAAAAGACATTTATAGTTTGTTAAATTCAAATTCCATACACTGATGTCTATGGAAGCTATAATAATCCTTTTAGTTATAATTCTACGAAGTGTTATATTCATATCAGATACACATTATGTATGAATCAATCAAATTTACTCTATTCTTATCCCAGTTCACCGTTCACCTACTTTTATGTAGTTCGGGGAAAATAGATGAATTTGTACTGTAAATCGGACGCGTTTCTCTGACATGATCATTATAAAGGTGTTTAAATGACAAAACACATTCACTTCCACATAGGTTATTTGACAATAATCGGAATATATCATATTATTCATGATATAGTTAACAAGTTTGTGTATATTTTAAATTGAAAATTAAAAACGAAATAAACACGATACACATCTGTTGTGGCTGCATGACGCCTCGCCAATTATTGATACGCTCTAAAATAATGGTCACCTTAAACAAACTAACGCTGGAGGCTCAGGGGCCACCATGTGTTTGTCCAGTCAGACAATACGTCTGTGGTCTCCTACATAAATCATCAGGGGGGGTCTGCAGTGAATCCTTCTTTACAGACTTGGCACACCAGAACCTCCTGTGGGCCCAGGGCAAACTGCTCTCAGTAAGGGCAGTATACATCCCTGGGCACCTGAATCAGGGAGCAGACATCCTGTCGAGGCAGGGGCTGAGGCTTGGAGAATGTAGATTCCACCATGAGGTGGTGGAGTTAATTTGGAGGACGTTCGGCCGGGCGGAAGTTTGCATCCCAGGAAAAGGCTCTTCTTGGGAGATTCCAGTCAGGAGGGACCTTCTTTCTCAGGCAGGGGGTACTATCTTTCAACCCCATCCAGACCTGTGGAAACTATAGGTTTAGCCCCTGAGGGGTAACAACTCCTGAACCCTGGTCTCTCAACTGAGGTTGTTTCGTCCATCCAAAATGAGCAGATATGTTACACTGATAGAATATATAAACTGAGACCAATAGTCATCTTATTGTCAGAAGCATTTTGTTGTTGTACTTTTTTGTTGATGTGAAATGTACCCTCAATTATAGGATGGGTCAACTCATTATATTTGCTTTCTTCCAAATAAAACTGCCTACAATGGCTTGGCAACCACTTTACAAAAAGAAAACCAGAAATAGAACAGCCAGGACAGCAATGTAATGTCTGAGCGCAGCCTCTGCCTGTCTGCGTGTGTTGCCATGGCAGATAATTGAAATTTAGCCTTGAATATGCCAAAGTGTGGAGAAATGCTGTTAAGGAATGCTTTAATGCAGATGAATGAAATGCCTCTACTACTCTTATGTTTCTTGAGAGATATTTGGAAAGATATTTAAAAGATTTATACTTTTTGTTGAATGCCCACATTGTGTTTCAATAAAGAATATGTCTGAGAGACAGCTTCAGGGTTCCACTGTAGTACTGTGAAACCAGACATCAATTTGGAGATGTGTTTCTACCAGACATACTAAACAAAGCAGGAGGAAGCAATTTGACTGTTCTGCATAGTATTTTATCCAATAGTTTTTCAAACTGTGATGGCAGCAAGTTCAAGCTCACTTTGTAGACTACTCTATATGACAGAAACCCAAGAAACAATTAAACAACCACGTGGGTCATTATTTTTATATGCTTTTTACCAATATATTTGTCAAAGTAAAAAGTATTTTTTAAAAATTCTGTCCATTTGAACATTTTAGATTTTCTTGAAGCATTTAACAACCTAATCATGCAATGTCTTAAAAAATATAAAATATCTTACAGACACAAATTCATAAGGGTCTGCAGGTGTCCTCTCTGTGAAATAATTTCCTGCAGTGTTATGGTGCATGTCCACTGGCATGGAGCAAGCAGAGCAGAGCCAGCATTTTCAATTGATTCCTAAGGAAGATGAGATTCCTGGTGGAATGAACTGAAAACGCTCGCTCTGCTCTGCGCCAGTGGACACACACCATTATGGTATTACATACATGCTTTGTTTCATTCTGTTTTTGTTATCCTACTTACTGTGTGACCTAGGATTCATGTCTGTGCCTGCTTTATTCTATTCACCGGTTGTCAATTAATTAATCCATTAGTTCCCTCGTTTAGTTCTTGTACAAGTACTCCCTGTATTGTTCAATTCTTTGTTTTGTCTCGTCAGTATTTATGTAGTTGTATTAATCTGTTTCCTGAGTTTTCCTTGCCTGTTGGTTTTATTGGATTTAAGTGTTTTTGCTGATCTCCTTTGTTTTCATGTGCTTTGTGACATAGGGATAGTTACTTTTGGTTACACTTTATTTCGATAGCCACTTTAGACATTCTACTAACTATAAGTAACTTTTCAACTACATGTCAACCAACTGACATTAGAGTATTAGTAGGCTGTAGTAGACGGTCAGCAGACTGTTAGGTTATGGTTAGGTGTTAGGGTTAGGAGAACAAGTTGACTAGTAGTTCCTAAGTTACTTATAGTCAGTAGAATATCTGTTGGGGGACCAACAAAATAAAGTGTTAGCAGATATTAAGCAGACAGTCTACTAATGACATTTAGTTGACATTTAGCTGCAAAGTTACTTATAGTTAGTAGAATGTCAAAAGTGGACTATCAAAATAAAGTGTTACCTTACTTTTTTATAAGTTATGCATTACAATATAGTATTACTCCCTAAAAAGTAACTAATTGCATTACTTTTAAAGCTACAATATGTAAAAGATTTAAAAGATTTTTGTAATAAAATATAAAAAAAATCACTTGCACAGTGTGATATATTTCCTGCAGTTGTGTATCCCAAAAGTTCCAAAGATTTTTAATTTCAGAGAAATTCCAATTTTAAATAATGGCTCATCCATGTTCACGTGTTGCCTGTCAATGACATAATATCCGCGTTATCCCTGGTTTCCGTTTGTACTGCCATAGTAACCATGGTGACAGACGTGGACAACTGCATTACGTCTAGCGGCATGCTCACGCTGTTGTTGTTTCATTCAAACATTATGGACCATGGCAAGCAGACTTAGGGAAAAAAGGAGAACAAAAACGAAGATCAATATCAGCGTGGCGTTTTCGAGATGCCGAGAGCTCTTGCATGTACTTTATTAGACAGGTGAGCAAATGTACATAAAACTAATCAATGTTATATAGCTCAACATGATGAAATGTTAGAATATGATCAGTATGTTATTCTAATGTTGATCTAGCTTACTGCTAGTCTCATACAGACTAACTAACACATAGAATAACATAACTTTCAACACTCTCAAATGCCGTTTAGTGTGATAGTGTAGACCAAGTGAAACAGCGCTGCGTTACCTCACAAGTTTCATTTGTCTAATAAACTGTCATGTGTGAGTATTAATTCTGCACTTGCAGGGTAACAGTTAGTTCAGTAGAATGAAATGTCCTTATTCCTTTATATCCGCGGGACTCGTGTGTGGCACTGATATCTCTCTCTCACTAGCAATCGCGACCTGCTTCATACCACAGTCATGTGAAATACATCAATGTATTCACTCATCCATAAACATTATTAGATCCATCAACAGCATGACGACTAGTTCCATAATTCTGCTTATGCGTCATCAACCCACGCCCCTCATTAGTTCATCTGTCTCACCTGTTACCTCATCTATGTGTCACGATCCACACACGGGAAACAGGGGTTAGATCCAAAAGCAGTAGTTTATTTGAGGATAATCCAAAATCGTAAACAAGTCCAAGCAAGGGTCAAAATCCAAAGGCAATCCAACATATACAGGAAACAAAACAAGAAGCAAGGAAAACAGGACATCAGAAGTGGCGTGATAAATGCAAGGACTCCGTGACACACACTGAAACAGACAGGGTTATATACACAGGGAATTGTCAATGATAATGGGGAAATGACTGAGTGCAATGATCAGTGATGAGGAACAGCTGAGTGCAATGATAAGACAAGGATCATGGGAAAAATAGTTCATGAAGTGAATGACACCGTGGGGAAGGAGGACATCTAGTGGACACCTGGGGAACACAAACCCAACACTGTGACATAACCCCCCCTCTACGGAGCGGCTACGAGACGCTCCAAGACAACTAACACACAACACAAGAGTTCAGGAGGGAGGTGGAATGGCGGAGGATCAGGGGGAGGGATGGTGGGCCAAGTCCATGCAGGGGAACAAAAACGGCAGACAGTCCATCGGGCGGCCAGGGCGAAGCAGACAGTCCATCGGGCGGCCAGGGCGAAGCAGACAGTCCATCGGGCGGCCAGGGCGAAGCAGACAGTCCATCGGGTGGCCAGGGTGAAGCAGACAGTCCATCGGGCGGCCAGGGCGAAGCAGACAGTCCATCGGGCAGCCAGGGCGAAGGAGACAGTCCATCTGGCGGCCAGGGCGAAGCAGACAGTCCATCGGGCGGCCATGGCAGAGGCTCTGGAACAGACACTGGCACTGGCTCCGGCTCAGGAATAACAGACACCGGCTCAGGAACAGCAGACACCGGCTCAGGTACAGCAGACACCGGCTCAGGTACAGCAGACACCGGCTCAGGTACAGCAGACACCGGCTCAGGTACAGCAGACACCAGCTCAGGTACAGCAGACACCAGCTCAGGAACTGACACCGGCTCAGGTACAGCAGACACCGGCTCAGGTGGTGCAGACACCGGCTCAGGTGCAGACGCCGGCTCAGGAACTGACACCGGCTCAGGAACTGACACCGGCTCAGGAACAGACACCGGCTCAGGAACAGCCACACGAACTGTAACAGTCACAAGAACAGGCACAAACACAGAAACAAACACTGGCTTTGGCGCTGGAACAGGCACCGGCTCTGGAACAGACACTGGCTCCAGCTCTGGAACGGGCACTGGCTCTGCCTCCGGCTCTGGAACGGGCACTGGCTCTGCCTCCGGCTCTGGAACGGGCAATGGCTCTGCCTCCGGCTCATGAACGGGCACTGGCTCTGCCTCCGGCTATGGAACAGCAGACACTGGCTCTGGCTCCGGCTCTGGAACAGACACTGGCTCCGGCCCTGGAACAGACACTGGCTCCGGCCCTGGAACAGACACTGGCTCCGGCCCTGGAACAGACACTGGCTCCGGCCCTGGAACAGACACTGGCTCCGGCCCTGGAACAGACACTGGCTCCGGCCTTGGAACAGACACTGGCTCCGGCCCTGGAACAGGAGACACTGGCTCCGGCCCTGGAACAGGAGACACTGGCTCCGGCCCTGGAACAGGAGACACTGGCTCCGGCCCTGGAACAGGAGACACTGGCTCCGGCCCTGGAACAGGAGACACTGGCTCCGGCCCTGGAACAGGAGACACTGGCTCCGGCCCTGAAACAGGAGACACTGGCTCCGGCCCTGAAACAGGAGACACTGGCTCCGGCCCTGGAACAGGAGACACTGGCTCCGGCTCTGGAACAGCAGACACGGGCATGTCCAGGATCCGAGCCAGACGCTCCAGATAATCCAGGTCCATGAAGGCAGACGGCACTGGCTCTGTCTCCGGCTCTGGAACGGATACTGGCTCTGCCTCCGGCTCTGGAACGGGCACTGGCTCTGCCTACGGCTCTGGAACAGGCATTGGCTCTGCCTCCGGCTCTGCCTCCGGCTTCTGGAACGGGCACTGGCTCTGCCTCCGGCTCTGGAACAGCAGACACTGGCTCCGGCTCTGGAACAGGAGACACTGGCTCCGGCTCTGGAACAGCAGACACGGGCATGTCCAGGATCCGAGCCAGACGCTCCAGATAGTCCAGGTCCATGAAAGCAGACGGAACGTGAACAGTCTCTGACTGGGCAGACGGAACGTGAACAGTCTCTGACTGGGCAGACGTGACGTGAACAGTCTCTGACTGGGCAGACGGAACGTGAACGTGGCTCTGAGCTGTCCCTCACTGGCCCAGGGTCGAAGGGGGGCCAGGGTGGAGAGTGGTGTTGAACTTCTTCTCGACCACCTCCTCCTCTGCGACCTCCCCGGGTCCCACGAAAAATGACTAGGCGGGTTCCCTGAAAATAATCTCTCCTCTCCCGCTCAGTGGCTGGGGAAGAGAAGTTTGAAAACATACCGCTGGATTTAGGGTGTGACGGAGTCCTTCTGTCACGATCCACACACGGGAAACAGGGGTTAGATCCAAAAGCAGTAGTTTATTTGAGGATAATCCAAAATCGTAAACAAGTCCAAGCAGGGGTCAAAATCCGAAGGCAATCCACCATATACAGGAAACAAAACAAGAAGCAAGGAAAACAGGACATCAGAAGTGGCGTGATAAATGCAAGGACTCCGTGACACACACTGAAACAGACAGGGTTATATACACAGGGAATTGTCAATGATAATGGGGAAATGACTGAGTGCAATGATCAGTGATGAGGAACAGCTGAGTGCAATGATAAGACAAGGATCGTGGGAAAAATAGTTCATGAAGTGAATGACACCGTGGGGAAGGAGGACATCTAGTGGACACCTGGGGAACACAAACCCAACACTGTGACACTATGTCACCTGTGTTCTGTTAATCAGTGTTCATTAGTGTTAGTATTTAGTTTCATTCTATTCAGTCAGTTTTGGTCCGATCTCCGTTGTATTAAGTGTGTGTGTACCTTCTGCCCGTCTTCTATGTACCTGTTTGAGTTATATTGTTAGTAAAAGTTTGCACTGGAACTTTTGATTCTCCCTCGTCTTCTTCTGCCTGGACCACACCGTGACAGTGGGTCTTTTCTATGGCCTCTGCTTTTTCCACATGACCACATTTTTAACAGCAATAAAACCAACTTATCTGATCGTAGTCATGGTAACCAAGACCCTTCTTGCCCTTGTTGGGGGGATGGGACCATAGATCCCAGAGTGAGTTTTAAAGATTATTGTCTGATTTGTCTCAGTCGTTACAACTGAATCAGTATTTGTGCAAGTGAGTTGAGTAAATACATGCTCAAATTTAGTCTAGAACTACAATAACCTGTAACGCGTGAGCAGGCATGGGCAGGAGACCACCATGGCGAAGAAGATGACCACCACAGCCGGGCAGACAGGGCTGAACATCCCCATGGCGGGGTAGATGACCACCACAGCAGATGAGACGGGACTGAAGACCGCCATGTCGAAGCAGAAGAACATCACAACTGTGTAGACTACCACAGCAGGGCAGGCGAAGCAGAAGACCACCAAGGCGTAGCTGAGCGCCACCAAGGTAGATATGGTTAAACTGGAGACCACCACGGCTGATCAGGTGAAACTGAAACACAGAGCACAGAGAGGTAAGAATGGGCCTCAGAGGTGGTGTCAAAACAGGCTGGGAGCTCAAGGGCATCCTCGATTATCCTAAAGGGACCAGTACAGTGTTCCATGTTGTCCTCTGTGGTCATTTCAGGGCAGACAGGCAGTTCAAGAATGACCTCTGTGGGCGCATCAGGGCATACTGAAATCTCAGTGTGGCCTCCGTGGTCGTATCAGGGCAGACAGGAAACTCGGGGATGACCTCAGTGATCGCATCAAGGCAGACAGTAAGTTCACGGGATGGAACTGACAAAAGAATGGACTCTGGGGTAGAAACAGGCTCTGGAGCAGTCTCAGGGACTGAAGCGCTGCTCACACCGACTTCAGAGGTGTGTCCGCCAAACAGGAACCCAGTCTCCAATGCTTAGGAATTGCCTTGACAGCTTTATGGTTGGTCGTCGTTCTGTAATGTGTGAGCAGGCATCAGACGGAGCGAGAATCCAAAACTAATGAGGTTAACAAGGAACAAGCAAAACAGGAACCAAACACAGGATGAACAGAAATAATGGGAACTAAGAATACAATTCAACATAAAAGTCCTAACAAAACAAAACTGATTGGTTTTAAATCAGACGTGAAAGGCGAGCCGGAGGATATAACACAAGAAATCTGCAAACTCTGCACGAAAGTTGTGTGCGTGAGAGAGTCTCAAAATCAGACGTGAAAGGCGAGCCGGAGGATATAACACAAGAAATCTGCAAACTCTGCACGAAAGTTGTGTGCGTGAGAGAGTCTCAAAATCAGACGTGAAAGGCGAGCCGGAGGATATAACACAAGAAATCTGCAAACTCTGTGTAGTCAAGCTTCGCGTGTGTGGGTGTAGGAAGAAGAAGACAGGGTCGGCGGAATTGGGACTCGCACTTTATTCAAACAAAATCAAAGAAACAAAAGGTGCGCTCGTGCGCCTTCACCATAGTAGAGCACTACAGCATAAAAATAAACAGACACTCTTCCCGCTGCAACGAAACACCGTCCACTTGGTCAAAACTCTTTCCTCTGTGGGCATTAACTCTGCCGGTGTCTACTGCGGGTCGCGTGCGAGTCCCAAGCCTTTCTCTCCCCCGCTCTCTCCTTCCTGGCAGCTTATTTGCGGTCTCCACGCCAATCACTGCAATCAGACACAGGTGTTCATCATCTGCACTTGACCTACTTACTCACCGCACATCTCGCTGACTCGTCCCTCGCTACAGACTTCGCGGGACCACGCCCCCCTCGCCACACTCTGCACGAAAGTTGTGTGCGTGAGAGAGTCTCAAACGACTAACCTGTTTGTACATTTGCAAACTCACCACCCCACTGAGGCTGCTAAACTAGCGCCAAAAAAAGCTGCAGTGACGGCTGGCAAAGATCCAACACGTCAGCCATCCATCGTCAAAGCTTTTTCAAAAAGCACCAATTACAAACGGAACAGTGAAAAATGGGCCCAGTGCACGGCAGCTGTTTCTAAGTATATCGCGAAGGAGATGGTTTGCTATCATACAGTTGAAAAGGTAAGTTTTAAACAACTACTCCAGATGTTTGACAAACAGTACAAGTTGCCGGGGCGCAAGTATTTCACCAAAACTGCTATCCCTGATCTGTACAACAAAACAAGGGAGATCATCACTAAGGATTTAAAAGCAGCTGACTTTCTCGCTTTGACCACAGACATGTGGTCAAGCATAAATATGACCCCCTACATATCCGTTACATTCCATTACATTTCAGAGGATTGGAAACCGAACACAAAATGTCTTGACAGAACATTCATCCCGGAGAATCACACTGCAGATGTTCTGGCGGAGGCTGGCCTTGTGTTTGTTTTAGGATAAAGTTTATTCGAGAACATTTGCAATAGACAAATAATATTTTTGTTACAGGATACATTGTCTGCTGATATTTAAGTATTTCACTGCACTTTATTTAATCTGAACGGCCAACTATGTACAATATTTTGTTACAGTAAGTCGTATTCTTCTTAAGAAGTTATCGTTAAATTGTTTGAAATAAAGCTGATCTAAATTTTTATTGTTGACTGACTGTTGTGTGTTCGGACCTATTAGACTGTTATTATAGCCTATCATTTTTATTACACAATATTATTAATATCAATTTGTTATTGTATTAATAACCTATTAGTATCAATAAAATTGTATGTTTAGGCTATGTGCTATCACACTGCTATGCAAAGAAAACGCAATGCAATAGCCCAACGATAATATGATCCCGGAGAACCACACATTAAACGATAATAATCTCCGTGGCTCATGTCATGACTCATGTGAAATTGTGAATATAGGCTAGGTCTATTCTTGTGATTAAATTTTGAAATTATATGTAGTTTTATTTTTTTTAATTAAACATTTTCACTTAAGAGTAGGCCTAATTCTCATTTTTAAAACTCAAATGTGCATGGTGTTGTGTCGGTTCAAGTGTCAAGTGTCGGTTAGGCTTTGCGGTGATGTTGATGTGAACAATAGGCTATGGGCAAATTAATTGTAGCCTAATTAATTTATTAATAACAATAATAATAATGATGATATTTTTATTTAATAATAAAAATAAAATATTTAATACATTCATGGGAAACGAGCCAAATATCATCTTGAAATCTTCAAAGGCATCAGCCATCGGTGATATCTCTGACTATCCTCGATACACAATACTCTCGTCTATCGGCACGACCCTATACTCTACTCAATTTTTCTCAACATGGGAAAAGGAGAGATGTCAGTTAATAAATGGGAAAACAAAGTAACTTGCATTGCTTATTTGAAAAAGTAACTCAGATACTTTGTTGTAGGTTTAAAAGTAATGTGTTACTTGAAAAAGTAATCTGATCATGTATCTCGCGTTACGTGTAATGTGTTACCCCAAACAATGATTTCCTGTTTTGGGATTTTCTTGTTACATGACAAAAATGGCATTCCCTCTGATTTAAAAAAAAAAAGAATTTCAGAACAAAACAAAAAAAGTAATAATTATCTAAAGCTATTGAAGCCATATCTGCACAAATTTCATTTGAATGTATTTTTTAATAAATGAATGGCCAAAATTTGGCATCACATTACTGACCTACTTGTATTACACAAATTACACCAAATGTGTATGATTAGATGTCTCATGAAATGATGTTTTATAAACAAAGTTCGGGAGGAGCACGTTCAAATAATCATTCCAATCAACTGGTCATCAAACAATTACCATGTCTACCCTATCAGCACGAGAAGGAGCATATAAATATTCACTCTGTCAACTCACCTAACATTCCTTGACAGTTTCAGCATCCCTCCACCACCCCGACTCCTCACTCTTGGCTTATCTTATTTATTTATTCACAGCCAGGAATACGGGGGGAGTGCTCTGGGTTCGGGCCGAATACCTAACTCGGAGCCCTCTCCTCGGACAGCACGCCAAATACGCATTTATTCTATCTGACTTATTTGTAAGTGTGAACTCGTGAATGAGTTATGTAGTCTAAGGATGCACTAATAGAATCTAGAGTAGTGCACTCACACCTGGGGAAGCATTTTGAAATGAACAGCGTCATCATGGGAAAATATTATGACTGGAGCTGATCCAGAATTCCTGATGTGTGATTTGTTTCATTTTTACATGCCTGAAGCATTGATTGCTCATTTCATCTCTCACATCAATTCTGTTCTCCCATGACTTGCAGAAACATTAGTTCATTCTTAGTTGCCATCCAGTGGAGTGTGGCTCTTTTTACATTCAACTCACCACATTTTGCAATTGACTTTTCTGGAGGTAGAACATTTAAAAAGTGTTGCAGATGACATCACAGAAAAGCTTTTTTGTACTATTTGTCAATTTGCATAAAATGTGTGAAGAAAAAATAAAAAGTGTGAAATTTGATTATTCGCTGAATGCAACAGCAATCTTCCATCTTGTTTAGACTTTTTCACCAGAACTGACCATGCAATTATACATTTTTCATGTCCTCTAATCTGCATCCAAAAGCATCAATGTTTAATTAGTTTTAACTTTGAACATTGTATTGACAAATTTGACCTGAGCATAGACTGTAGCTTGACACTTGCTCCATACAGTTCACTGAATTTGGAAATTTTGACATGGATCATGTGAAAGGGCCTATAGTAACATTGAAAGAATTGTGAAATTAACAATATTATGCATCTAATCTGTGATTTAAATTGGCCGAAAATTTGTATGGGTTAGATGCCAAACTCAAAGTGTGAAAATGTGCCATCTGGTTTTGGGATCAACACAGGTCTTCAAAAAGACATGCCAAAACTGGTCAGATCATACAGATGGTAAGCAGAGAACTTTTCCACTTTTAATGGTCTCCCGAGACTCTGTTGCAAAAGTAGGCTAGATGTTCACATGGTGGCACATGTTAACAAGACCTCAAGGCCATGAGCCGCATCTTTAATGATGAGATGCACAAGAGCATGAAGTGTGGCCACACTTGAATGCCAAAAAATAATGGAGGCAATTTTTATTATATAACAGAGAAGGCACTAGACCTGTGTGAGAAAGCTGAACGTCTTCTCAACAGAATCTCAGCCTAGCGGTGTTGCTGGAATGAGTTTTGGAGGTAAGGGGCAAAAGATGGATGGGTCATGGTGTCACTATATAGAGAAAACTGAGCTCATGAATATTAATTAATGCACACAGACACTGCAAGATAATCTTCTTAGTTCAGTCATGTTGCCTAGTAACATTCATGAGCCATAAATGCTGCCTTGGTATAGAGATACAATATCAAGTCAGTTTTATGTTTGCACAAATATTTTGGATACCAGTTTTTTGATACTTTTAATACATATTCTGAATAATTGAGGAACAGGTAGTTATTACTTTGCAGTGAAAAATTAAGAAGGATTTTTTTTTCTTTAAATTGTGCACAATAAAACCATGAAAAAAAAAAATTAAGAAAAAAAAAAAGAATAATTAAGAAACCGTTACCTGAAGTTGAAATGGAATTTGAAAATATAATTAAAATATTCTATACTGTTGTGAAACTGCAGTGGATTATTTAGTCCCAGGCCCTGTGAATTCAAACGAAGGCATCCTAATAAGGAAATGCAGGCAGTACAGAAGACGAATGGGATCATAGAGAATGTGACCATAGTAATGGTGCTACCTGAACCCAAGAGGACTGTCAGTTTCTCATTAGTCAACACTTTCTTATCTTGGCAACCCTTATGCTCGTCCCTTGACAGTGAAGTCTCTTAATATCTGCAGTGTCTTATCATACAGTAATCCTCTTAATGCATGATAATACATCAGGTTTACCACTTAAGTTATCCTCTGCACACCACTCAGAATGGACCTAGAAGGGGCACAATTAAGTTGGCTCATATCCAGCATACCTTTGCCTGGCAAGCCAATACTGCCAGCAGCATACCTCAGCTATAAAAATGTAAATGCGCGTTGGGCAGGATAACAGACCCGGTTTGCTGCTTCAGCGGCTTCACACATGAACATTCAAGAGAGCATCTGTTCTTGCTTACTGCGAGTTATCCTGTGTGTGAATGAATCTGAGCTTGGGAATCATTCACAAGACAGAAAAAAATGCTGTTTAGCACTGTGGCAGACGTTGTATGATGTGTGTAGGTGTTACCATAAAGTGTAAAAGTCATCACTTCATGAGAACAGTTGTTAATTTGCTAATGGACATGAAACTATTAACACTGCTGACTTGCAGAGTTTTCAGTCGAATTCTTATGCATATATCAGAGATGGGACCATCTTCTCTCTGGAATGTCATCCAGAGAGCAGCAAGTGGATTATACTAGTTATTTTGGTGATCTGAATGTAAGAACATATAGCCTATGTGTGGTGCTGTATTCTGCTGCCAGGACAGTAGTTGGCGATGTCACTTTGTAAAGAAACTACTCGCCTTTAGACACGTAATACGTTTGTAGTTTATACAGAGATGATAACAGTATTGTTTTCAAAAGTTTACGTTTTCATGCCCCCAAAACGCGTGTAAATGAACTGCCAAAATGCATAAAATTTTTTCCGGTTTTAGTTGAAAATGATGTTGTGTGAACGGGCCTTAAATTCCATTGAGATGACTTGGAAAATGTCTTCCGATTACTGTATGAAAAGACACTGCAAGTATTCACCCTCATTTTTTAATTATTTATTTTTTTATTTTTTTGAGGAACAAGTACATTTACATATGTATGTACTTAATATAAATACCCTGAAATTGTACTTTTAGTATACTAAATTGGTATACTTAAAGTCTGCTTAATTGGAACAACTAATTTTGTACTTAAGGCGAGATATCACCATGAAACTTTACCAACTGATTACTTGCATGAGTAGGAGAAAAAAATGTATTGCAAGTTTTCTGTAATTTTATGTTTAAATATGCTAATCAGGCTATATCTAATTAAATATGCGCTAATTTGCATTTATTTTGAAGTGACGAATTTGATCATTGAAAAAAACAAGGTTCAAAATTATTTTTGCATTTTGTTGATATTCAATGAAAAGACATTACCAGAAGGGATTATGAGTACTTCCTTTTGTTACCCTGTAAATCAGAAAATACTGCCAATAGCCTTCTATTGAAAGCCATGAATTACAGACGAAATATACTTTAGGTCCAAGTAAAATCAATGTATCACACTGTTTAACATCCAAAACTCATCATTGCTTCATCCATCACTGATCATAACATCCAAAACAACACTTCAAAACATCAAAACAACACATCAACAGTCCATCACACAGGTGAATATGATCTGCCTGAGGGACTCACAACCACTTTAGGATCCCACAATTACAGATTTGTTTAGTATTATATAGTAATTATATTATACAAAAACTGAAATGTGTTGTGTAATGTAATTGTTTTGTGTATATATATGTGTAAAGTATAGTATATTTGTGATGTATGTATATAATGTTAGAGTGTGACGATTCTGTGACGATTCTGAACGAATCACGTTGTCAGAAATTTGCATCAGCCAATGAGATTGCACATTTCGAGTTAAATCGCCCATTTTACTTTCATGATTGGTTGCTGATAAACAGGAAATGACCATATTTGGATCCAGCTTTGCAAAGGAGAGAGAGAGCTTTCTAACGGTATATGTGATAACAGGGTGCAGACAGCGATCACGGGTCAGCGTGATGATTTAGATCGCCAACTTTTGATGAATTTTGACGAAATCTACACACGCAAACAGACAAAATGTAGTAAAATAAAGACCTAAATGTGTATTTTGGACTTTTTTTCAGCACAAGTCTGAAAGAAGACATGTTATTGAAGACAAATAGCCCAAAATCTCAAAATTGACCTTTGAAAAAAAATTATATTTTTGCCTGCCGTGTCTCGCCTTAAAGGAATAGTTCACCCAAAAATGAAAATTACCACACCCTCAATCGATGTCCTGGCTCTTCCAAGCTTTATAATGGCAGTGAATGGCCGTTTAAGTTTCGAAGTCCATCAAAGCACAAGTCTGAAAGAAGACATGTTATTGAAGACAAATAGCCCAAAATCTCAAAATTGACCTTTGAAAAAAAATGATATTTTTGCCTGCCGTGTCTCACCTTAAAGGGATAGTTCACCCAAAAATGAAAATTACCCCACCCTCAATCGATGTCCTGGCTCTTCCAAGCTTTATAATGGCAGTGAATGGCCGTTTAAGTTTCAAAGTCCATCAAAGTGCATCCATCAATGATAAAAGTACATCCACATGGCTCTGGGGTGTTAATAAATGCCTTCTGAAGTGAAGTGATGCATTCGTGTAAGAAAAAATCCATATTTAAAATGTTATGACTAAATACACAAAGGTAGCAAGAGACTAAATGAAGGACAGGTGTTGGTGATTGTTGGTTGTCATTAGGGCTGTCACTTTATGTTCGAAAATCGATTGCACAATCGATCGGACCAACCAACACATGTTTCGAAAACGAAAATAGGGAATCGATTTTAACTGCCTTTTTTTTTAACCAAAAATGTGTTTTAGGTAGACAGATCAATACAGTACACAAAACATGTAGGATGTTGGAAAATAACAATGTCTTTTCTGTTAAGCAAATGCTTTTTAATATTCGCTATTACTTCAGTGCAAGTGAACAAGCGTGCCGTTATTTGTTGCTTAGTGACGTGTGTGTTCAAGCAAGCCAGAAATGCGCAGTTCCCTTTCGTTGTCACTCCGAGTTACGTCGGATGACGACGAATGGGGTTTCGCTTAGAAAGCCTATCAGCTTCGAGTATTACAAAACGAGCCTATGGCAAAGAAATGCCATGGGTCTGCGGAATTTGCATGACGTAACTCCGCCCCACCTCGTGGGTATAAAAGGAGGAAGTCCGCAACAGCAGTTTATGTTTTCGCTTCGGAGCCAAGTGTATTCTTCTCTCCACAAGCCATCTCTGAATTGTCAGCTTTACAAACGAGTACCTCGAGTGTTGGTGTGACGGCGATCTACGGCGAGCGCGTGCTTCCTGCTGATCTGTTGCAGTGGTCTGCCAGTGGTCTTTCCCTTGGCAAGCCACCTTGCCACCCCTGGGGTTGAAATATTCCACCTGCGGCTGGACACCCCAGTGTTCTCCATATGTTTCCTTCGGGTCATATGTGTATTCTCTAAGTCCCCCCCCCTCTGGGTTGGCATTAATTGCATACTTCCCCTAGCTTGGGATATGCTTCCCAGTGTACCTTGGTATTCCCGTGTTAAATTGAGTTCTTCGTCCTTCTATGTCAGGGACCTCGATTTACGCAGGGCACTGGAAGACAGCTGAGAAGGTGGCGTGATTAGACTGGTAACCCCATTCGTCGTCATCCGATGTAACTCGGAGTGACAACGAAAGGGAACGTCTCGGTTACGTATGTAACCCTCGTTCCCTGAGTAGGGAACGGAGACGTTACGTCTGCCTGCCACTTTCCGCTGTACCGCGGGGATCGCCTGAGTTCAGTCTCGGCTCCTAAGCGAAGAAACATAAACTGCTGTTGCGGACTTCCTCCTTTTATACCCACGAGGTGGGGCGGAGTTACGTCATGCAAATTCCGCAGACCCATGGCATTTCTTTGCCATAGGCTCGTTTTGTAATACTCGAAGCTGATAGGCTTTCTAAGCGAAACCCCATTCGTCATCATCCGACGTAACGTCTCCGTTCCCTACTCAGGGAACGAGGGTTACATACGTAACCGAGACGATTCTGCGCAATACGCTGTATTTAATATATCATTAAGACTCACGAGTTGCGTATCTGCGCTAAATCCACGCAGATTTGGCTTACACGAACTTCCCCAGCAAAGTGAGTAAACATAGAAACACGCCAAATTGGTTCGTGATATGACAGCGTTACCCGCCAAAGTTCATTTTTATCCGAATTTGGCGGGTGTTAATTTCAATCCTTGAATGTTGCACTCCTGTTTGTCATTGTGCACAAAACTTCACGCCAATAAATCATCAGAAATATTGCTGACTTGTGCGCGTCTCAAGTGCCCTCTTTACGTTCGTCCTAATGTCTGTTAGTTGTCCGTGGATTTGCCAATATTTGGTGTTGAAAATGGAAACGTCTTTAGACATGGAAAAATCGATTTTACAATCGATTCAATGAACGCATATGTCTCAAAAATCGAACAGGATTTTTTCACAAAAGTGACAGCCCTAGTTGTCATGGTGACAAATAATGGTATCTATGGAAACTGACAAGATGGCACACTGCAGGACAACATAATATCAAAATAAGAGTCCATGAAACAGAGACACAGGGATTTGAGACAGTAGTGACTATTCAGAAGTGAATACTAGCATATATTAATTTTTATTAGGTTGTAGTACAAATAAATTAACATTTGCACAACAGACAGTTGCACAATCAGGCACTGGTCTCTATCAAACACATTAAACAACAGCAAACTCTGTTTGCTATATTTGTGGCCATGAGCCCAGAAATCCTTTTTACCTACAGGTGAAAAATGTGTCTGCCACAGTTCTTTAAATCACATACTTCAATTCAGGTAGAATTTGATGGAAAAGCACAGCCCACAGCAAAAGAGTGTATTTGAAAAGATAAGGACCAATGTCACCTCTTCTGAATGAGGCAATTTCTACCCTGTCTGAAAATCAAAGTATGATCAATATAACTTTGCCCTTAAGTGAGCTGATAAGAAATAATAAGAATAACTAATGCAATCTTTTTATATTTTTGCCTTTCATTTTTGTGCACTTAAGGCCCTGTCACTAAATTACAGTCAAAGAATTTGCAATTGATAAGGTAAGGTAAGATGGCCTTTAATGAAACAAGTCAAAAGAGGTTTGTGCTGACCAGCATGCTCTATGATTGATTGGCCATTGAAGGTGCCAGACTAGCAGTGCTCCCTATAATCATCGCCTCAAAAGATCTATTCCTCACAAAATTGCATTAATACTCTGGAACCTTGTATTGATATATCAAGTATGTGTGTTGGGCGTTCACATCCTACAGTGTAATAAATTAAAAGTCAAAGTAGCATTTATCAGTGCAGTCTGATTCACATCTGTGCACAGACGATATATGATTTGTCATTTTCAAGTAATCATTTTTCAGAACCAAACTATAATAACAACAACAACAAAAAATCGTTACATTTATATAGCGCTTTACATGGAAGGGGGAATCTCCTCAATGTGCAGCATCCACCTGGATGATGTGACGGCAGCCATATTGCGCCAGAACGCCCACCACACACAGAGGAAACAGATTGATGAAGCCAATCAGTATATATATATATATATATATTTGGCCAATGGGCAAATTTGGTCAGGGGTTACACCCCTACCTGTTTCGAAAGACATCCTGGGATTTTTAATGACCACAGAGAGTCAGGACCTCGGTTTAACGTCACATCCGAAGGATGACTCAACACTCACAGTTGCTGTTTGGGGGACACAGTATAGTGTCCCCATCACTATACTGAGGCGTTAGGACCCACACAGACCACAGGGTGAGCACCCCCTCCTGGCCTCACTGACACCTCTTCCAGCAGAAACCTAGTTTTCCCAGGAGTCTCCCATCCAGGTACTGACCAGGCTCAGCACTGCTTAGCTTCAGTGGGCAACCAGTCTTGGGCTACAGGGTGATATATAGCTATAGCTAAAGTTAACAAACAGATTATCCATAAATTGAGATAAAAGAATATATAATATATATGTGATCTAACTAATATTATTGTTTCTAAAATTAAAATGTTCAGTCTTAAAGACTAGGATGAAGTTACATTAACAAAGACTTGGTACAATTATAATGAAGGTGTCAGGTTGTGGGTAAGGGATGAGGCGAGGACTCAATCACAGAAGAATGAAGGACTTTTATTAATAATAAAAAATTCACAAAACTCAAACAAAGACTACCCTGAGGGGGACTTGGACTTGGACTTGGACTTGGACTTGGACTTGGACTTGGACTTGGACTTGGACTTGGACTTGGACTTGGACTTGGACTTGGACTTGAGGTTACATTGAACAACGATCCAGCACAAGACTGCAAACACAAGGATAATAAATAGGGAGCAAACAAGGCAGGTAACGAGGGAGGACAGGTGGGGCAAATGAACCAATAATCAGGTAACAAGATGGGCGGGGTTAGACAATCGACAGGAGAGCACATGGCACAGGGAAACACACATGACCAGCCATGTGCTCACAACAAACATGACTTAAACACCAGCACATAATATGTTCAACTCATATATTCATTATGGCCAGTAAAACAAATCACAAGCCATGTGCTCACAAAAACGAGACATGAGAACTCATAAGCCGAGTGTTCACACAGAACATGACAACATGAAAGCACAGTCAAGTCAAGTTACCTTCATTTATAAAGCGCTTTTAACAGTATGGATTGTTTCAAAGCAGCTTTACAGTGATAATAGAAGTTACCGTCACAGATTGTTTAGGCAGCATCCACAGCTCTAGGATAAAGTTATTGTCCAGCTAAAGTTAGTTTTGATTGATTCACTTCCGTTGCGAAGATCATTAGTTATTAACTTAGGGGCCGCTAACACAACACCGTTCTAACAGAAAAACCCCTAACGCGCTCCGGCCGCCCATCCGCACAAAACAGTGCCTGGTGTTTCGAGAACGCACTCCCTGAAATAGGTTCGAAGGTGCAAACGATTATCAGTTATCTCTGAGCAAACCTGCGCAGACAGCGAGCACATACGCATCACGTGTTCAGTCGATAGGTACACGTGCTACACAGCACAAGACAAAAAACAACATGAAAGCACGTGGCGGTTGTAAACACGAACCCCGTGCTACACAGAACACAACAATACACGCGGACAGAAGAGCGTACGGTCCGAGCAAACTCGAAACCGCACGCTCACAGGGCAAGACAGAGCACACGAGAACGAGTGTAAGCTCATCCTGTGCGCTCACAACAGAATACAAACACGCAGATCATGAATGTCTGAATACCGACACAGAACCAAGCCAAACTAGACCGAAGTGCCAGGATCACAAAACACCATGCCCTGCACATGAAACAAGGCACACAGACAAGACGGCACAGCTCGAGCTCGAAGCCGCGGTCTCGGACAAAGACAGGACAAAACAAAACAGGAGTGTCAGGGCTTTGTCACAAAACCAAGAAATAAACTAGACAGAAGTGACAGAACCCTGACAGGAAGATTCTGAAATTTTTTATTTTTTATTTTAAAGACGTGGCGCCCTCTAGCATCCATAAATTATATATATATATAGTTAGCATACTGTAAAAAGAATGTGTGAATATAATGTAGAAAGAAAATCCTTTACATTTTCATGTTTTTGTCTTGTCTCCTACCTAACACTCTATCCTACCCTAATCTGATGATAAATGACATGGTACGACATGATAAAGCAACAAATGATAAAGAATATGCCCTGTTGGGTTTTTGTCCTAACCAGCTGTGACTGCAGCCATTTACAAGCAACACTACATTTTGTCTGTTGTCTGGTTTATTTATGCAGTGTCACGCCAGACAGCTACGGCCAGCTCAGAAAATGTATTGGCCTGTATTAGCGCTCATTTATATTAGTCATCAAATATGGAAGAGACTGATTGTGTAATCATTTGCTGGATCAGTGTTGAAAAATTGTTTATTCATTATTTAAAATATGTGGAAATGTAAATTTGGCAAACAATAAAATTGTTTCTCTATCAGTGTTCCTGCTCCTAAACTAAAAGTGTAACTTTTCATTGTTACATTGTTGCAAAACGCATCATCCGGCAGACTTTCGACAGCTCCAGGGCTTTCGTGAAAACTACATATTGTACTTCCACATGTATGTATCTGCCATTGAACAGTCGGATCGACAGAGGGATTATTGACAAAACAGTTATTGTAAGAGTAGGTTTATCACTAAAAATTGTATTGCACTATGTCTACTCTTTAAATAGCATTATGGTAAACATTGATCACTATGGAAAGAGCCTCCACTGACTGCACGCACTGCTCCCCAAACGGTCCAGTTGTACTATTCGTTGAAGCGACAGGGGGCGACTCTGAGTTAACTGTTCTCTAAACCCTTGAAAGCAGCTGTGAGAAATAGTACTTTGCCGGAACAACACTCAAAACATGGCATCTCGCATGGAGTTGCTGAATGCTGAGGAGGAGCTGTTGTCTAAAAGACGAAGGAGAAGATGGAATGTCTGTCCATTAAATACCACCTGACGAAAAGATGGCAAATACACTACTCTTGTCAGACAAATGCATGCAATGGATAAGGAAATGCACTTCCGCTATTTCCAAATATTTGCTCAGTGGTTCGACGACTTGTTGTATCACATCAAGCTGTATTTTGAATGTAAAAGAACCCATAAGAGCCCAGTAAGTTTGCAAGAGAGACTGACCATCACACTTTGCATACTTGCGTCTGGTAGTAGCCAAAAATATGTTGCCTCCAG
The DNA here is from genome assembly GCA_026230005.1 of Gila orcuttii. Lineage (NCBI taxonomy): Eukaryota > Metazoa > Chordata > Actinopteri > Cypriniformes > Leuciscidae > Gila > Gila orcuttii. The sequence goes on from JAPDVR010000016.1 coordinate 36,615,037, forward strand.
TTATAAATTGTGATCAACTACAGTATCACTGATTGTGGATGAGGTCTGCCAAGCCATCTGGGACTGCTTTGAAAGGCAATGAATGGCTTGATATCAGCCAGAAATTTGGGGTGTGTGCATGGGAAACACATCCAAATCAAGGCACCACCAAATGTTGGAAGTGACTTGGAACACACTCCATTGTTCTTATGACAGTCTGTGATGCAAAGTTGTTCCTTGTTCCTCGCCTCCTCTCGGTGCAATTAGAGAATTGAGATGCCCTTCAAGATGGTTGAATTCGATCGGTTTCCCGGTCACGGGCTGGAGGAAACGAGGAAACATCAATTTGAGTATTGAAAAGCACCCATAAACTCGATATTATTTTCCTCAGAAATGTGAGTTTATATCCCCAATTCTGATCTTTTTTCTTAGAATTGTGATATAAACTCACAGTTGCGAGGAAAAAAGGCAGAATTGTTAGACAAAAATGTTATCCATGTAAAATGTTATAGGTATAAATATTATTTCCTGCTGTAACTGTAGGGATAATACATTATGCCCTCTATGAACTGCATATGTGAATATAATGTATTTCTGTTGTCAAATTCATGCTTTAAAAGTAGGCTAATCGTCGGAGGATTCATCAGTCCAGCCTGTGCATTTGATAGCTTGCAACCATAAAAGCTTGCGTTTAGCTTCAAAGAGTATCTTTGATGACAATCTTCTGTAAAAAAGGCACAACAAAAATAGTTTTCCACCCGTTTTCCTACACGTTACCATTTGCCACTATAATGCGCACACAACTGCGGGGACGTAACTGTGACATCTGCTCCCAAAAACTGCTAAAGCGTATCCATAGCAGACTGGTGGAGTGGCTTTGGATGGCAACATGCCCAGTGCATAATGGGTGTTGAAGTTTTTTTTACCTATTTGGGAAAAGTTTTGTTTTTCTGTTTTCTCTGGTCAGGTAGCATCAATTCTTTTTTTTTTCACCCTTCTACTGCATAGACAGTTGATAGTTGAAAGACATTGAAAGCTCATTTTGCCAGCGGTGATGTACCCCTTTAAGTTCACAAAGATCAAAATTATCCAACCTGCCAGAGACAGGATTTTGATTCAGATTTTGGTCTTGGAATATTCTTGAGTGGCCCGCTCATGCAGTCTCCAGACTGAAAATCTCTGGTGGGATTTGAAGAAAGTAGTGGAAGCAAGGAAACCAAAGCCTGGCCATCCAACATGCATGGAGGCAGACATTTCTAATATGGAGCCAGCTGTGGTGTTGGTTTTAAATTTTTTTTTTTTTAATGATAGTTTTAAAATGAATGTCAAAGTGTTCTTATTACAACAGTTCACTCAAACAAATGGAGTTAAACATTTTGGGTCTGTAAAGAACGTGGTCTCCGTCTTAACCTTCATTGTTTAGTCATATAGGGGAGTGTGGGGCACAACCTAACGCGGGGTTAAATGTAACACGGTCCTTTTACATAGTTAGTCAGGATCAAGCAGGTTGTGTTTCCGCTCTTTTTCTCTTGCTGCCAGAAGACGGTTTCCCGCAAATTTGTGGAAAGTTTTGATAAGATTTCGTGAAGATACTGGACAAAGAGTGTTTTGACACCATGCAAGTAAATTTTTTCATCATACTTTTTTTGGGTGTGTACGTCACCAAATCTAACTTTATATTACCTTAATCACTGTCTTGTTGGCTAAAACATAGCACCATTTTGAAACATATCAACAACTCCTAGCAACTCTAAGCTAGGTTTAAAATATGTTTTACACAGCGGGGTTAGTTGTAGCACAGTGTTACTGTCACCGGGTGAAACAAAGAGGAACTTTTAAACCGGGATTTGTTGCAAGGGGAAGCGACTTCGGGTGTAACACCGGGCCGGTTCCGGTGGCATGTCATGGCCGCCAGTGTTGACGAGCGCCAACTGTGGGCACTAATCAGGCCGTTATCAGTGAGCACATGCGGGAAGAGGGATATATAAGGAGAAGTTTGAAGACATGGGTGTGGTTGTTTTTGTTTCCTTGGTGTTTGGGTTTCCACGTTGGGCTCCCTTGGCGCTTTTGTCAGCAGACAGCAGACAGCAGACAGCAGCAACCGCAGTGCATACAAGTGTGGGGATGTTTACACATTGAAGACGGATGAGTGCCCGACATATGGAACTGAGAGAACAGAGTGATTAAGGGCAGAGCTGAAGATCCATGCTGTTACCAAGGAGAGAAATTAAGTACACTTTTTGCAGCAACATACAAAAGGGAATGTTATGAAGATTTACCAAGAACATTCTGAATACTGATTTGCACTGGCTGGCAGCGTGTGTTGTCTCTCTCGTTGTGAGTCTTAGAGAACAAGGAAGGAGCTGGGCTTTATAGGATTGCTCTTGAAACCTGATACCCCCGTGTAGAAAGCCATCGGTGGATTGTCTGACCCTGCAAAGATGGAGTGAAGGCCTGTTATTCACGAGAGGTGATGTGGCATTGCAGTGTCTGAAAGTGTGAAGTGAGCACGTGTAAAGTTATACTATTGTTGCATGCACGAGTGTGGTAGACCAAATCATTACCATCATTCTATGATCTTTGTTTGGGGAAGCCGAACCAGTGGGGAATCAATCTAATCTGATCCGTTGATTGTAAAGTTGTGTCCAGGTTCCAACCACCTGATGTGATATTGGAGGAAGGAGAAGTTTAGCTCTGTGTGTTGTTGGGAAGAGCTGCATTCTGCTATTGTTGTCCTGTGGGAAGAGAAGACTCAGTTATTAACTGCTGGATTCTGTACTAACCATTGCTGTTCTGTGAACAGAGAGATTCTGCTGTCCGCCGTTGCATTCTGCTATTGCTGTCCTGTGGTAAGAGAAGACTCAGTTATTAACTGCTGGATTCTGTACTCACCATTGCTGTTCTGTGAACAGAGATTCTGCTGTCCGCCGCTGCATTCTGCTATTGCTGTCCTGTGGTAAGAGAAGACTCCGTTATTCACTGTTGGACTCTGTACTCACCATTGCTGTTCTGTGAACAGAGATTCTGTCATCCGCCACTGCGCCTTCACCGTCTGTCCTGAGAAAGAGAGGAGAGTCTGCTGACTGCTGTGTCTGATCTGCTGCCGCTCTATGAGCTGAGAGATCCTGTGAACCATTACTTCGAAGGAGAGTCTGCTGACTGCTGTGTCTGATCTGCTGCCGCTCTATGAGCTGAGAGATCCTGGGAACCATTACTTCGAAGGAGAGTCTGCTGACTGCTGTGTCTGATCTGCTGCCGCTCTATGAGCTGAGAGATCCTGGGAACCATTACTTCGAAGGAGAGTCTGTTGACTGCTGTGTCTGATCTGCTGCCGCTCTATGAGCTGAGAGATCCTGGGAACCATTACTTCGAAGGAGAGTCTGCTGACTGCTGTGTCTGATCTGCTGCCGCTCTACGAGCTGAGAGATCTTGTGAACCATTACTTCGAAGGAGAGTCTGCTGACTGCTGTGTCTGATCTGCTGCCGCTCTACGAGCTGAGAGATCCTGTGAACCATTGCTCTGAAGGAGAGATTGCTGACCGCTGTGCTCGATTATAAATAAAAAGAGATTTTATATGATCTGTTGTCTGTCCTGATTGGTGTCTTTGGTGTCGGCTCCTCCGGAGTGTGGTTATTGACCCTTGGCCTAGGGAAAACGGTGACGGTTACATTACAACTAAGCCGCCAAGTGTACAATGATAATGAAATGAAAACAGGGAGCCACACAATTTTTCAGGTTTGAGTAATTATTTATATATTTAACTTTGTTGGACTTCACAAACAATGTTAGAATTTATTTATTTTTACTATGCATTGGTCACTTGTTTATTTAAATATAGCCTGTTTTTTATGCAATAAACCCTTTAAAATGTGATTTTAAGCTTGTTTTTATCATTATTACTGTTATTATTTATAACTTTGCATGCAGCTGCCACACACAAATATAATTCAATTGCAATATTTGATGATTTTATTTATTACAAAACTGTGCAGCCCTTTCCTATATCTCTATCCATGATATTGATCTATAATAGAAGGATGTTTTGATGAGGGATGGATCTATGGACATCTATCTATACAGATGCACAAACAATGCATCAAACTATACAGATAAAATAGTACTGAATTATGTGTTACAAACAAGTGTTACACAACTCTGTCTGTTACAATTAACCCCAGATATGGGATAAGTTGTAACATTTGCACTTCGGTCACTTTCAGTGCAACAGTACGAAAATGCTAGGTCCTAGAAAAAAACTTTAAGTGTTCATTTGAAGCAGAGATGTGTATGCTGCTTGTGTAAAAAAAAGATGAATCTAACTTAATTAGTTTTTTAACACTTGAGCCAAAACCAAAATGTGTTAGGTTGTGCCCCGCTCTCCCCAAGCTAAAGCAGTGGTTCTCAACCCTGATCCTGGAGGACCTCCAGCACTGCACATTTAAGATGCCTCCCTAATCAAACACACCTGATTCAACTGATCAGCTCATTAGTAAAGACTCCAAGACCTGGGTGTGTCAGATAAGAGAAACATCAAAAGACCTATTTGGACGGGACTACAGTAATTTATCATGGAGAGGTGGGGTAATGTAATTTTACCACAGGACGTCTGTAATAATAATGGCCAATTCGCACGGGATAAGATATCTCAGTAAAACTAGAAGAAGTGGGAGGGATACCTCGATTTACGCACCTCCATCACCTCCCTGTCATCATGTATGTATTACAAATATGGCTGCCGAGTGAACAGAGTTTCCTTGAAAGGGACTTATGGTGCGTTCACGTGCTATGGTAATTATGGTAAATACCAAAAGCCGACATGGAAAATGCACATGAACACCCCCTCATGTGGTATTTTCCACTGGGCAGCTCGTAGAATATTTTGATGCACGAGTTGCCGAGATGAGATAACCTTTGACCTTTTCAAAATGGCGGAGAGCAACGCGAGAGTCGTGAATGGTAAAAATATGTACTATTCATGATCTAGAAAATATACAGCATATTATTTGCCGTTTGAGTTTTGATAAATCATCTTCTTGCTGTAGCAGATGACTTAAGCAATCTAAAATAGTTTTAGCTAAATAACAGGTCTGGATCTCCATCTTTTTACCACATTACGACAACAAAAGCACTTGAACGCAACACACTGGTAAATACCAGTTCACAAGTGGAAAATATCATATTTTCCATAGCACGTGAACGCACCATTAATCTATTCCCATAAAAGTCCATATCTTTTAAAGAGATCTCATGGATAGCCTTCAAAAAAACAAACATAATTCATTTTCAATCAAGTTTTTGAACCCATTGAGAAATTAACAAAAAATAAATGGTATGTGGCATCAAAATAATGATGTATGATAGCAGAAAGAAAGTTTATTTTGTCTCTGAGTTTGTTGACAAAAAAAAAACATATTAAAAAGATTTTAGGGATAATTAAAAAAATAATAATAATTAATTGAAATGTATTAGCAATGAAGCAGCAACTTCATCTCAGGTAAACTGTACTTTGAAACCACTGTACAGTCTATGTAAATAGGCACTTCAAATATTGGATTCACTGAAATACTTGATACTTGAATACTCAAATACTTGAATAAGTTATTCAAAAAAGTTAATTTAGTAACCGAAATGTTCCCTTTCAATAAAGATGCACTCGACATTGCTTCAGTAGCTGACACTATGAGAAATGCAATCCAACAATGCTGTGTTATTAGCAAAGGACTGTCCCAGCATATAAGGTAGAGAAGAGGCCCTGCAAGCCTGTCCCAGGGATGGAAGCTCCGATCCGAGGGCCCTGACAAAGGAAGCACACTGGACCATGGTATTACTGGCAATAGTGCTTGACTTAGGGAAAAACTTAGGCAGGGCGGCAATCCGAAATGGAAGCCGACCGGTCATGTACTGGGCTCGGGCCAACAGCAGCTGAAACCACCATAGATAAGCACCACCATCCAGGGGAGCATGATGCACATAAACAGATAAACCCTCAAGCAGACTGTGCCTGTAGTGCAGAGACATCCAGGATATAGAATCCAGCAAACGTAGAGGACTATGACCCATCAGCCGCTGAGCAGATGTCACTAATAGACACCTCACTAGACCAAGCCCAGGAAGAGGCCATTCCCCTGGTGGAGTGGGCCTTCACTCCTTCCGATGCGTAACAATGTAGTAGCGGAGACTCGGACCTGACCAGGTTCAGAACGATAGCCTGCCATTGCACAGTGCACCAAACCATGTAGGTGCCATTCGTCTTGATCACTTTCTGCTGGAAACCAGCCCTAAATCCACTTGGTACAATTGCAGAGCCTTCCAGGGTGCCAGAGCTTTGACACAACTCAGGGTCACCCTGAGGTTCAAGTGGAATGACTGAGGAGGCTGCTGCTATCAGGCCCAGCATCCTCTGAAACTCCTTGAGGCGGCAAAGACCCCCGGCTTTGAATGATCCGCAAGTCACTGATTTCTCAGCCAGGAAGGATTTTGCTGGCTGGGTGAAAAAGGGATTTTCGCTAGGTTGATTCTGAAACTCAGACACCCTTAAGTGCTGAGGAGCAGAGATATGTGCATCCCTCAACTGGGCCATAATAAGCCAATCAAGGAGGTAGTTCAGGATGCACATCCCCTTCCGTCTCAGGGGAAAGAGTGCAGCATTCAAGCATTTCGTGAAGTTGCGGGGTGCCAGTGACAATTCGAATGGTAGGATGGTAATCTTGTAGCCACTCCTTCAAATGCATACCTTAACTACAAACTACATGTCAACCAACTACAAGTTAACATTTAGTTGCAAAGTTACTTGTAGACAGAATGTCTTTTGGGAAGCATCAAAATAAAGAGTTAGCAGATATTAAGACAGTCCACAAATACTCAGAGAGTTGATATGTAGTTGCAAAGTTACTTTAGTTAGTAGAATGTCTAAAGTGGATCATTTAAATAAAGTGTTACCTTAAGTTATCATCTTTTTTTTCTCTGGAATGTGTCATTTTGGTTTTCAGTGGCAAGTAATAGGTTGTAATTTTACATTAAAGGAGCAAAAGTTCTAACATAATTTATCTTTGTTTTACTTTTTACATCACAAGCAAAAAGCTGTTTTACAGGTGTGTGTGGACTTTATGTCAACTGTATAAATGTAAGGTGTATATATATATATATTTTTTTTTTTGTGAACTGTTGGATTGAAAATAATCAATCGTAAGAACAAGCCTATGATTGACTCTGGAAATAAAGCAAAATAACTGAGAAAAATGAGAAATAGTCCTCAGATGCCATGTTTGTAATTTATAGCAAAACATCTAGTGTTAATTCAATCTCAAACACATTCATTAAAGAAAGTTATTACTCCACCACCTGCGTGACATCATTAACTAACGTGGTTAAACGACCAATTTGCAACAATATGGTTTCAGGAAACAGTCGTGACTAGCTAGTTGATTTCTTCAACGATGCATCGTACTATGGTAGTGAACCAGCGAGTTACGTCGTTGTACGGGAAACGCACCCCAGATTGGGCAGTTTGAATGTCTCACATTTGAGTTTTAGTCACATGGTCAGGGAAAGGATAAAATAAGATTGTAACTGTTGCTCTGTCTCTTTTATTCTCTGGCTCTTCTTTGCGTGGGCTCTTTCTCTGCCTCCTCTTTTCTTTCTCTTCTATTCTCTTCACTCTCTCTCTCTCACTCTCTTTCTATCTGTCAGGTAACATTTTACATAGTGCTGGTCAGAATTCTTTGCCCCCTTGGTAAATATGATCAAAGATGGCTGTAAAAAATAAATTGCATTATTTATCCTTTTGATATATATATTTTTTTTAAATGCAAAAATCTAACCTTTTATTGAAGTAAAATAATTGAAAGTGGGTGGAAAATCACATTATGAAATAAATGTTTTTCTCTAAAACACATTGGGAACAATTAGTTGCCCTCTTTCATTAAATACTTTTTGCAACCTCCTTTTTCCAAGATAACAGCTCTGAGTCTTTTCCTCAGACATTTAAGAGCGCCAACACAACATTTATTGTTTCAATTTCGTAATAAAGTTGACAGAATTTGAAAGCTGAGATTTTGTTTCATATTAAATGTAACAATCACAAAGTTTATTGCGATTTATTGGACAGGGGCCGCTAAATAATGTTTAATGATATTTTGTTTGCGCATCAACTGAAAACATCATAGACTAAAAGATTGATTCTTCAGATTTAAGGATCAGTACTGGTTCATCAAAATGTGAATCGATTGAAATCAAGAAATAAATATTTTAACCCAGCCCTAGCTCACATAAGCAAATCTGCAGTTCAAAACAATGAATCTAATCAGTGTTACTCTGGCAAAGGTTCACATGAGCAAAGTGGAGATTCAATGTATTTTCCACCGGGTGAAGTCAGTGTGTACATTAAAGGCACACTATGTAAGAATTTTACCTTAATATAACAGCTTCAAAGTCATTTCGGTGGTAAACAAACTCATATTAGGGCGAATCATCCTGGTAGTAAAGCTTGGGGGGGACGCCGCTGGAAAAACCAGCAATGCAAGTTTGAGAGGAGCGCCCCCGACAAATCTCGCGAGAATCACAAAATGCTTTACGGCAACAACGTCACACACATCAACAACAACATATGAAGCATGGAGACACTTGCGCGCATTTCAGGCGTGATACTCGAGTCGAAGATGGAAAAAGTAAAGAAAACGTGGTCGGAAGAGACTAGGAAAAGGAAAAGAGAATCTGACCGCGTGAGGAACCGGACAAGAGTCCCACTCGGTTGGGCATTAACTCGTTGGCGTGAGCTAAAAAGCAGCACTGGATGCAACAGCAATGCTGACCTGGCGATCTTGTTGATGGACTAGTAAGTAAATATCTTATTTGTAAACTTGTTTGCATTCTATATTGTATGTCGTTGCGCTTGCTTGTAGTATGTCATTTTTTACGATGCTGTTCATTCATCCATTGTTGATAATTAGACCAGTCCAATAATTTATAATGAAATTATCATGAGAACAGTTGTCAATATCTCACATAATTATCAGGACACAAATAAAGTTAAGCCTAGAGGTTGTAAATAGTGTAAACGAGCACAATTATGATACGAGCACAATAGCAAACTATTATGATAAATTGCAATAATCATGTCTAATGACATCATAACGGCGAATGTTATGAAATAATGTGACGTACATTTAACTTTATTGATGTCATCTGGCATTTTGTAATGTTTACATTACAATCAAAAAACACAAATGAAATTATACAAGGCCTAGACTATAGGTTATTTACTTGTGATTTAGCAGCAATCATGTAAAAACGTTATAAGCCAGCAAACGCGGTAGGCTACTTTATTATTATAAAGTAGTCTAACACTTGACATATAGTTATTATTATCCTTTTACCATCATCAGTAGTTCAGTAAACTATGCAGTATGCAGTAGCCTAATATTTGTATGAAATCGTGAAACATTACCTGGTCAATATCTTCGGAGTCTATCTGTGCCTGTTGCATGCCCGACGCTTCTATCCTACCGAACAGGTACCAGTGTGGGGGGTATTTATGACAGTGCATGTATTCCACAGCGACTCTAGGGGTCGCTGTTTGACAAAAAGGGAATTCCTGCATAGTGTGCCTTTAACAACAGTTTGGACAAAAAAAACTGAGTGAGTGGTGTTATGGCGAGGCTGGATTTTGAGCAGCCTCTGGAACTAGCCACAACCGCTGTACATACACTCATAGAAAAAAATGTTTCCGAGTTTTTAGTTGTCTGCCAGACGCATCCAGTGTGCCAGTATTTTATTCTTCCTCTCAATGATCCACTTCAATTTGCTTGTCCCACCAACAGGGCTATGAAAGATGCCACCAACATAGATCTTAGCTACCTAGAATATGCACCAAACACCTATCAACGCATCCCTTTATTGACATTAAATACTCTATTCTGTCGGCGCTGATAGCCTAGTGGTTAGCGCACTGACATATGGCGCAACTGTGCCTCCGGCTGACCCGGGTTCGAACCCGACTCGAGGTCCTTTCCAGATCCCATTCCTCGCTTTCATTTCAATCTCCACTATCCTGTAAAAAGGCCAAAAAAAGAGATAAAAAGAAAGATAAACTACTCAATTCTCTCTTCACCTACAGTACAGTTAAAAATCATCAGATATGCTGACTACACCACCGGTTTTAGTCTCATCTCTGAAAAGTTAACAACTTGAAATGGACAGAACAACCTCCAGTGGTATCAGCAATGATCATTAATTGAACACATCAAACATCTTTGAAATCCTTGTGGATTTAGGACATTCAACTTGAAAATGGCAATTCAACATTTCACTAAAAAGGCACATAAAATACTGTGCATGTACTGTACTGTACAACTGCTATTCAGAATGACTCAGCACCTCTTAGTCGGTTCTTACACTGGCATTGAGGAGAGCATTTTGGCATCATCCATCAGTGACTCCATAACAAAGGAAAAACAGTAACATGTCATCTTCGAAGCCTTGGGGATCACAGGTTCAGAGTTCCCATCAGTGGAATCCCTGTACATACACACTAAAAAGATTGTTAAGGGCCCATCTCACCCAGCACATGACTAGTTTCAGCCATTCCCCTCAGGCAGAGGTCTGAGATCATTAATAGCCTTTTTTTTTTTCTCTTTTCCCTATTACCAGAAAGATATCACTGAAATAGGTGTCCCGAGGATATGTGACAGCTGCAGACTGTCAACAAAAATAAAGAGTCAGGACTGTTCAGTGGCATGCAAATGTGTTGTAAAAAGAGGAGACAAAGTCCTCATCATTTGTTTGTTTGTCCAATTTGAATACAAGTTACAGTTTCCAGACACATTTTCCAAGTTAAATAAATAAATAAATAAAAACATTTTGCATTTTTAAATGTAATGTTATATTTGTCTTTATCTAGTATAAATCTTGGTAACACTTTAGAATAAAAGTCAATCATTATTGGGTAACTGCAGGAAATAATGCATTCAAAAAGCAGTATTTCACTTTTATGACTTCACCTTAACTAATATGGAAACAAGATTAACTAATCAGTAAGTGCTAGTGAATTTAGGATTAAGAAGTTACTTCCAGTGTGTTTTTTGCTTTAAAGCACAAGCTATGTCATTTTCTGTGATTGTTTCTGAAGAGTCCGTCGTGGCCGCCTGTGCTTGTACAGTAATTGGATTGTACAGGCTATTGCCTCAAACTACCAGGTGCGCAATTAGTGCTCACTAACACAGATTTAGACAGATTTGTGAACAATATCTGAGAGAAATAGGCCTTTTGTGTACATAGAAAAAGTCTTAGATCTTTGAGTTCAGCTCATGAAAAATGGGGGCAAAAACTAAAGTGTTGCGTTTATAATTTTGTTTAGTATATATATATATATATATATATATATATATATATATATATATATATATATATATATATATATATATATATATATATATATATATGAAAGATAACATGAATGCCTGACGGGCTTTCTTGATCATAAATATGTAAATTTTGGCAGAAACTGATAACTCTTTATATTTTGAAGCCAATAACCGATGTATTGGCCAATGAATACAAATCTTTCTGAGCCTGATTACAAAAACAAAAGTCAAACAAATACAATGAACAACTGCTTTTATTTTAAAAACTTAACTGCAGAAAACGTACTCGGTTACTAACGTAACCTCGGTTCTCTCTAGAGAGGGAACGAGTACTGCGTAATAGCTTACGCTAGGGGAAAACTCTTTTCCGCGAGATATTGAAGCCAAAAATTATCCTTAATTTTTTATTAATGTAAAACGCTTTGCAGCAGCAAGCAAACATAGGCGAAACAGCTCGCGCGCCTATTGGTTGCTCTGCAGCAAATGCAGCAGCCTATCGAGAGAGACTCTGCGTGACGTAATGACCAATGGGGGCAATTCGCGCCCATATCGTCACGTTCCGCCAGAAGGGGCGTGGTCTCGCCCTATAAATATGCTCGTTAGGCTGATACAAGCTGGTTTTTATCGCTGAAGCGAACCAGAGCGTATTCCACTCACGGCAAGATACGCAGTACTCGTTCCCTCTCTAGAGAGAACCGAGGTTACGTTAGTAACCGAGTACGTTCTCTTACGAGAGTATCTCTCGTACTGCGTAATAGCTTACGCTAGGGGAACACAATGCAACACGCCGTGCGTACAGGGATCCAACACCAAAGTCCCAGGGGCCGAAGCCCAGGGCTCATGTAGTGCATAATCACCATAAACTCACATAGAGTAGAGGAAGAGAGGCTGGAAGCATCATTCCCTATAAAAAAGCACCCAGCGGGGCTATTATATGACAATCAAACGCGCAGCCAGGGTGAAAGCATTCAGCCTGATCTGGGTGGCCATACGTGAGTCAATACTCATGGGGCTGCAGTAAACTCAGCATCTGGGCCGCACAGCGGGGCAGATAGCACTGAATTTAGACCGCCAAAAGCTTAGCTTGTAAGGCGGGTACCTCCAGGTTATAGTATTTTATAAATGTAGACGGCGAGGCCCAGCCCGCGGCCGTACAGATATCTTGCAGGGAAACCCCGCTAGACCATGCCCACGAAGAGGCCACGCCTCTCGTGGAGTGCGCCCTGACACCCAAGGGGCACTGTAAGCCCTTCGCAGAGTAAGCGAGCGCAATGGCATCCACTATCCATCTGGATAGGCTCTGTTTTGAGGCGGCGAGTCCCTTGGAACGCCCGCCGAACAAAACAAAAAGCTGCTCCGTCTGTCTGAAAACAGACGAGCGTGACACATAAGCTCTTAATGCCCTGACGGGGCAAAGGAGACTTGCATCCTCCTCCTCACTGAGAACCGGAAGGGCAGACAGGGAAATTACCTGGGCCCTGAACGGCGTATTGAGGGATTTCGGGACATACCCGTGCTTTGGTTTGAGAATGACCTTCGAGTCATTAGGCCCAAACTCCATACACGACGCGCTCACTGAAAGCGCCTGTAAGTCCCCTATGCGCTTCACTGAAGCGAGAGCCATGAGAAACACTGTCTTGAACGACAGGTGTTTCATGTCCACCAGCTGGATTGGCTCGAACGGGGCGCCTTTCATGGCCTCCAGGACCGTGGAAAGGTCCCACGTCGGGACTGAAGGGGGCCTTGGAGGGTTCAGCCTCCGAGCTCCCCTAAGGAAAAAGGTTCAGCCTCCTAAGCTCCCCTTTCCCCAGCGACTGGCCAGACACCGGTTTTGCAAACGTTGCTATGGCCGCCACATATACTTCTGAGCGTGGATGGGGTCCTGCCCTTATCCAGTAGCTCTTGAAGGAAGGAAAGCACTTCCGAAACCCCGCACTCCACAGGTGAAAGGCTCTGGGCCTGACACCATGCAGAGAAAACAGACCATTTCGAGGAGTAGAGCCGCCTGGTAGACGGAGCTCTAGCCTGCGCGATCGTGTTTAACACTCCCTCTGGGAGGCTAGCGGGTACCCGTTGATGGCCCATGCGTGCAGGGACCATAACTCCGGGCGAGGGTGCCAAATCGAGCCCTCCGCCTGAGAGAGGAGGTCTCTCCTCAATGGTACAGGCCATGGGGCAGTGCTGGCCAGCTGCATCAGGGCAGGGAACCACGTCTGGTTCGTCCAGAGCGGGGCTACAAGCAGCACTGGGCATCCGTTCTCCCTGATTCGTTCCAACACCTGAGGCAGGAGCGAGACAGGAGGAAAAGCATATAGGGGGCAGCGGGGCCAAACATGAGCCAGCGCGTCCTTGCTTTTCGAGAAAAACTCCGGGCAATGAGCGTTTTCGTGGGACGCGAATAGGTCCACCTGAGCTCTGCCGAACGTTTTCCACAGCAGCTGGACCGTCTGCGGGTGCAGCGACCATTCCCCTGCTGGAACATTGTTCCTGGACAGTCTGTCTGGTCCCACATTCAGGTGACCAGGCACGTGCGCTGCTCTCAGTGAGAGCAGGTTGTGCTGAGCCCAAACCAGGAGGCGTTCCGTCAACCTGTAAAGGTTTCGTGACCTGACGCCACCCTGGCGATTTATGTATGCCACCACCGACATGTTGTCCGACCGGACCAAGACGTGGTGGCCTGTTATCTGGGGACAAAAACGCCGTAGCGCTTTGTCGACTGCTATCATCTCCAAGCAGTTTATGTGAAGGAGCTTTTCCCGTTCTGACCACAGGCCAGCTAGCGGTCTGCCCTCGAGCAGCGCTCCCCACCCCGAGGTGGAGGCATCCGTAGACACCACCTTTACACTCTAAGCGGTCCCCAGGCTCACACCTGACTGATACCAGTCGGTTTTTCTCCAAGGTTCCAGAGCTGACACACACTGAAGGTCGACCCTGAGGCGAAACAGACCCGCTGTCCATGCCCTGGGTGGAACCCGCGCTTTCAGCCACATCTGCAGTGGGCGCATGCGGAGCAGGCCCAACTGGAGTACAGAGGCTGCTGAGGCCATCAGCCCCAGCATTTTCTGAAACCTTTTGAGCGGGACTATCGCGCCGTGGCGGAAGGATTTCACGCCACGCTGAATATTTAGTACGCGCTCTGGTGACAGGCGTGCTGTCATGGACAGCGAGTCCAACACGGTTCCCAGAAAGGAAATTTTCTGACTGGGAGACAGTGAGCTCTTCGCCCAATTGACTGTGAGGCCCAGCTTCTCGAGGTGCTCGAGTAATGCGGCCCTGTGTTCTATGAGCTCCGATCGCGATCGAGCTAGAATCAGCCAATCGTCCAAGTAGTTCAGGACTCGCATGCCCTGAAGTCTCAGGGGTGCGAGCGCCGCGTCCATGCACTTCGTAAATGTACGAGGTGCTAGGGACAGGCCGAACGGCAGGACTGTGTATTGATATGCCTGGCCCTCGAAGGCAAATCTCAAGAATCGCCTGTGATGGGACGCTATTTGTATTTGGAAATAGGCGTCTTTCAGATCTATCGACACAAACCAGTCCCCGTAGCGCACCTGCTCGAGGATTTTCCTGGTCGTAAGCATTCTGAACTGGCGTTTCACAAGCACTCTGTTCAGCTGTCGCAGATCTAAAATGGGTCTGAGACCCCCATCCTTTTTCGGTACCAGAAAATATCTGCTGTATAGGCCCCCTTCGCTCTGAGCCTGAGATAAAGGTTCTATAGCCCCTTTGCTCAGTAGTTTCGCTATTTCGGCACGAAGTAGATGAGATACTTCGTTTTTCACCGTAGTTTCGACGCGCGCCGTATAACGGCGCGGGCGTCGTGCGAATTGTAGCGAGTAGCCTCTCTTTATAGTGTTCAGCACCCATTCTGATACCCCGGGAAGCTTTGACCACGCATCTGCGTGAATAGCTAGAGGCAGAATGAAATCCGGGCTCTGGCCGCGACAAAACGGCAGCTCGAGAGCCCGTGCATACTGGGAACACAACACCATGTTTACAGCGTTCGAGGCGGGGGGCGCGCTGATCACAGCGGGCGACCTGGCCGCGCTCAGCTTCTTTATGGCAGATTGTGCAGAAAAAGCGAGCGGGGAAGATCCCGTGGGAATCGGCGTGTCTGTGAGAAAATGTGGGCGCGGGGCTGCGGGCACATTTAATACACTGAAAACACTGTCGTTCATGGCCGACTGAATGTGTGTTGGTTTCGTTTTTACAGAAACCATGGGACACGCAGCATGTAGTGTGAGCGGGCATGGTGACATGGGCGCTTGCACTACATTGTTTGCACAATCGACCGGAGTCGATTTTATTTGTGCTAGCCCTGCACCGTAGCGGGCTGTGTTTGTGTGTGGGAATGGGCACTGGGTGGGCATTCTTACAACACTCATAACACCTTCGGCCGTGGCCGGAACACCAGAAAATGCACTCTTTATTGGATTTATCTGGGTAGCCGTAAGAACGGCTTTTGTGCGCAGGCAAACGGGCTGTGACACCGGCTGACTCTCTGCGAAATACACTGGGACAGTCGCGATGTTTGGAACTGACCGAGCGAGAAGTTTCAGTGAAAATCCGGCCGCAGCGGGATTTGAACACCGTCGTTTTCCTAGAATGGCTAGGAAGATTTTGAGGCCTCGGGCTTGATCCCAATCCTCGGCCGGGGCCCGCGCTGAGGGGGGCGGCGTCCAGCAGAGCGAGAGCGCGGTCTTTGGTCTCGGGCGTGGCGGCGCTGTGAAGCGGCGGCGGCGGGCGGTGCAGGCTGCGGCTGAGAGCTGCGAGCAGGCGGCGGTTTAGAGCGACCTGCAGCGGAGCTCGAGCGCTTCGGAAGGAAGTGCTTCATGGCCTGCGAAGTTTTTTGTACCTCCATGAATCTGTCCGCGAAGTCTGTGACGGCAGATCCGAAAAGGCCCGCTTGGGAAATGGGCGCGTCAAGGAACACAGAGCGCTCGGCTTCCGTCATCTCAGACAGCGTCAACCATAAGTGTCTCTCAGCCACGGTGAGAGAGGCCATGTTTCGTCCTATGGCCTGTGCAGCGGCTTTAGTAGCGCGAAGAGCGAGGTCTGTAGCGCTTCTCAGGTCCGCCACGCAGATCGCTCCGGGTCCTTCCTCGTCCAGTTTAAGGAGAAGGTCGGCCTGGAAAATCTGCAGGATAGCCATAGTGTGCAGCGCTGAAACTGCTTGCCCGGCGGCGGTGTAAGCGCGACCGTGCATGGATGACGTCACTCGGCAGGCTTTAGAAGGAAGCGTCGTGTGCGCGCGCCGTCCAGCGGAGGGCGGGCAGAGATGAGACGCTACAGCTGGTTCCACAGGAGGAACAGAAAGGTATCCTCTCTCCTTCGCGCCATCCACAGAGGAGAAGGCAGCAGAAGCAGAGGTACGCAGCCTGGCGGAGAAGGGGGCGTTCCACGATTTCGTCACTTTCTCGTGAAGTTCCGGGAGGAAGGGCGCGGGCCGCGATTTCGTCGGAGCCTCGTCATTTCCGAGAAAGCGTCCGTCCATTCTGTTGCGCGGCGGCTGCGCGGGCGCCTCCCAATCGAGGCCGATGCTTTCAACGGCCTGAGAGAGCAGACGTATCAGCTCAGTCTCAATGCCGGCTCTCTTACCAGTGGTCTGGCGGGAAACGCTAGCGGAGGGGAGATCCACAGAGCTCGCCCAATCATCACTATCGGACGGCAGAAGAGAACACGCCTCGGAGGGTTCGTCAAGCTCGTGGATGGACGCGGCGGCAGGCGGCGGCCGTTGTCCGTCAGTGAGCGACTCGAGCGAAGCCGGCGAAGCTGGCGGGCGAACCGGCGAGCTTTGGCGGGCTGGAGAAAGCTCGGGAGCGCGCTGGGCGCGGCGCTTCTTGCGGCGCGGCACCACGGCGGGCTGCGGTGAAGGCTCGGAGAATGATGCCAGGCGCGTCCTCAGAGTCACCATGGACAAAAGCTCGCAATGAGGGCAGCCGCCGTCAGCGAGCGCGATAGCCGCGTGATCCTCACCCAGGCAGGAAACACAGATGACGTGTCGGTCTCCATCGCTGAGCGGGGCGCGGCACGAGCCACAGGAAGGCATCTTTAAAAAGACGCTGCTCTTTTGAGAGAGAAGTGTAAGTCGCGTCAAGTAAGCGAACAAACACTTCTCAACAGAGAAATACACAGAGTGTGAAAGGATATATAACGCCGGAAAGCGCAGCAGGTACGGCAGTTGAAGGCGGCGAGGCCAGCGACTCCAGAGCTCGTCCCGCTGAAAAGCTTGCTTCGACGGCGCGGCTTCTCACTCCGGATCCAGCGATGCGTGTGCTTCGCTGAAGAGGTAAAAATCAGCTTGTATCAGCCTAACGAGCATATTTATAGGGCGAGACCACGCCCCTTCTGGCGGAACGTGACGATATGGGCGCGAATTGCCCCCATTGGTCATTACGTCACGCAGAGTCTCTCTCGATAGGCTGCTGCATTTGCTGCAGAGCAACCAATAGGCGCGCGAGCTGTTTCGCCTATGTTTGCTTGCTGCTGCAAAGCGTTTTACATTAATAAAAAATTAAGGATAATTTTTGGCTTCAATATCTCGCGGAAAAGAGTTTTCCCCTAGCGTAAGCTATTACGCAGTACGAGAGATACTCTCGTAAGAGAACAAGGAAACATCTTGATCTTTCTTTTCCCAAAATCATACTTTTCCCAAAATCAACATGTTTCTTAACTTTTAAAATTAATTGTATATTCCTATGGCCAGCTTTCTTTTATATAAATATCTATTGCCTGACAAAAAGAAAATAATGCATAAATAAAGATTACAAGTCACTGAACTACATTAACATAAAGAATCAAAATACCATACAAAGAATCAAAATGTGCAATGGATAAATAAAGCATGACTTTGTGTGTATTTAAGAACAGGTAGGCCAACTAGAAATGTTATGGAATTGTCTGACCATTTGGTTACTAATGTGAATGTAAGAGTGTAATGTTTTTGTTTTGTTTTTTAACGAAGAGAAGCATTTCGGCTTTCTCACACATAAGTCTGTTTCTCTTTTCATCAATCATGTTTGATGCCACTGAGATGGTACGTTCGCTGTCTACACTTCGCTGTCTACACAGGAAGCAGACAAACTTGCTAAACCGACCGTCTGCCAGCTGTCTCACGTCACCAAGGTCAGATAACTCCCATCACATAGAGGCTCTTTCACCTAGATATCATCATATAAAGACTGTGTATGTTCCCCGAATTAGGAAATACAAAAAAACTTCCAAACCCATCCAAGGTTAAAAATTTAATTGATGTTCATCAAATAAAAAACAGATTTGATACAAATGAACAAATGATAAAGCTTGGGTTGCTGAATATTTGATCCCTTACTTCAAAAGCACTTATTGTTAATGATATGATTACAGACTATAACCTAGATGTGCTGTGTATGACAGAAACCTGGCTAAAACCAAACGATTACATTACTTTAAATGAGTCCACCCCCCAAGATTACTGTTATAAACATGAACCTCGTCTGAAAGGCAAAGGGGGAGGTGTTGCTGTAATTTATAGTAATATTTTCAAAATTACTAAGAAGTCTAGTTTCAAATATAATTCTTTTGAAGTGTTGGTGCTTAATGTAACAATATATAGTGCAAATGATAAATCACGTTTAAGATTTGTGCTGGCTACTGTATACAGGCCACCAGGACACCATACAGACATTATCAAAGAATGTGCTGACTTTCTATCAGAGTTAGTACTGGCTGCAGATAAAGTCCTAATTGTTGGTGATTTTAATATACATGTAGATAATGAAAAAGATGCATTGGGATTGGCATTTAAAGACATTCTTAACTCTATTGGAGTTAGACAACACGTTTCAGGACCTACTCATTGTCGTAATCATACTCTAGATCTAATATTATCACATGGAATCAATGTTGATGCTGTTGAAATTCTGCAGCAGAGCGATGATATCTCAGATCATTATCTAGTCTCGTGTAAACTTCATTTTACCAAGGCTGCAAAGCCGACTCCGTGTTACAAATATGTTAGACTTATCACTTCTGCCACTAAAGATTGCTTTATTAATAATCTTTCTGATCAGTTTCATCATCTCAGCATCACAGATAGCTTAGAAGAATTCGATATTGCAACAGAAACTTTTAACTCTCTCTTTTCCAGCACTTTAGACACAGTTGCTCCGTTGCGCTTAAAGAAGATCAAAGAAAATAGTCCAACGCCGTGGTATTTCATGGAAGGAGAGCTCAATTGCATACAAAGAGGCCTTAAAAGCTGCTAGATCTGCTTATTTTTCAACCCTATTAGAAGAAAATAAACAAAACCCAAGGTATTTATTTGAAACAGTTGCTAAACTGATGAAAAATAAAGTTTCAAGCCCAGAAGTTTCCGAGCAGCACAACAGTAATGACTTTATGACCTTCTTCACTTTTAAGATTGATAATATCAGGGAGAAAATTATAACTATGCAACCGTTTACTACAGCATCGCATCAGGGGTTGCATTGTAGTCTCCCTAAATAAAACATTTTATTCATTCATTGCTATAGGAGAGGAATAATTTTCTAAACTCGTTAAATCATCTAAATAGACAACATGTATGTTAGACCCTATACCGACTAAGCTATTGAAAGAGATGCTTCCAGAGGTCATAGATCCTCTTCTCAATATCATTCATTTAGAGACATCTTTGTCTCTAGGATACGTACCAAAAACTTTTAAGCTGGGTATGATTATACCACTTGTTACCGCAACTTGATCCTACAGAATTAGTCAATAACAGGGCGATCTCAAATCTACCTTTTCTGTCAAAGATACTAGAAAAGGCAGTATCCTCACAACTATGTTCCTTTTTTAGAAATAAATGGTATCTGCGAGGATTTTCAGTCAGGATTACCATAGACCGTACCATAGTACTGAGACAGCTCTCATTAGAGTCACAAATGATTTGCTCTTATCATCCAATCGTGGTTGATAGTATTTCTGTTTTTTTTTCTTCTTCTTTATGTTAACTAAATGGTTAGGTAAAGCACTTTTGAATTTGAGAAAAAAAAATTACCCATTGTCCTACTGGAGTCTCTTGGCCAACAGCGTGCATCTGAAGTGGTTCAACCGGCAGAAATAATCCATAATTTATCTGTATTAATATATCGACCCGATAACGATAACACTAAAAATAATCATTTATCGACCGATAACGATATGGTGTCGATAAATTGTGCATGCCTAATATATATATATATATACTGTGTATATATATATATATATATATATATATATATATATATATATATATATATATATATATATATATATATATATATATATATATATGGCGATGCGATCCACCACGATAATGATTAGGGGCGGGTTCAGTATACTCGGCAGATATAAAAGGGACGAGAATGGCGTCTAAGGGGGCGCGTCATTCTGGGTTTTGGACGTGACGTCATCTTGGCGCGCAGTGTTTATGTCGGGGAGTGCGACTGAGGAATACTGTAGACACGTTGCTTAAATGGCCGTCATTGCGAGCCTGTACTTCGCACTCTATTGAGTGCACTGGGCGGTGCGATTTCCCATCGATCGGCAAGTCATGCTAGCGAGATCATAAATTCGTAATTTATAAACGTCTTGTGTTATATTTTTGATAGTGATACAGGGAAGGTGTTGCAGCAGGCTTGGTGGAAGTAAACGGGCTTCGTGGGTACAGTTAGGTGTGGCGACGACCCTTTGCTGGACCGTTTGGATTGTGTCTCCCTTTGCAAGCAACTCCTCGACCATTTCTCAGTGCCTATTACTGGAACGGTGTACTAGTTGTGATCACTTGACTAATATTCTATCTCTCATTCCCGTGACAAGGAGTCCTGAGACGGCCTGAACAATAGTGCGTTCACGGTCGTGGTGACGCATCCCAAAATTTCGTAACTTCAGTGTTGATCTCTTTGACTGGAGTACAGCGGCGAACAAATATGTGTTGTCATTTCTACTTGCTCTTTTAGCAGAAACAATGTCATTTTAAAGTGTTTATGCTTGTAAAACTGTTTTTGTATGTTTTGAATGTTCTTTATGTGCTTCTATAATCCGACCTGAGACTACGTCCAGGAGAGTGTAATCGCTGGGCGACGCAGTGTTGCAAAGCTATTAATGAGCGTCAGCCAGCGAGTGGTTGCTTTTACTCTTTGTATACTCAATTGATTTAATCTGTTCCCATGTGATAAGGGTTCAACTAGCAGAGTACTACGTGAAAAGTGTGTGTGTGTGTATGGTTGCCTATGTCTCATATCGTTCTCTTTTTCTTCATTCAGAATTGGGGTGCCAGCTCAGCGCCAACGTCCTCTGGTGTGGTGGTGGTTTGCTTATCGATCTGCAGTGTTCACAGAGGGTGATTTGGTGTTGTGTGGTGAGAGCACGAATAGTTGCAGTGTTTGCTGGGCAGGCGAGTCGAACCCCCAATTCTGGGGTTCGAATACATGCCTCCTCCCGTGCTGATTTGGGTAGATTATCTGAACATGCTCATCCTGAACTTTGTTATTAAAACATGTGTCATGCCAAGAGTGATGCAAGAGTGATTGTATCAAAATGTCCCGCAAGAGCATCTTTTCCAAATGACCCAGAAGGAATTTGATGATGATCTGTGCTGTATGATGGAGCACCATGTCACAGGGCAAGAGTGATAATGTGGTTTGGAGATCATTACATTGAAATTTTGCATCCGTGGCCAGGCAACTCCCCGGATCTTAATCTCATATAGAAAATGTGTCCAATCCTCAAAAGTTGAGTGGACAAGCAGAAGTTATCAAATTGTGATATTGTGATATCCGAGCACTAATAAGGCAAGAATGGATCTTCATCAGTCAGGATTTGTCCCAGAAGCTGATATCCAGCATGCTAGAGCGAATTGCAAAGATTATGAACAAGGGTCAACACTGTAAATATTAACTCTTTGCATATATTGAATGTTTTTGCCAATAAAAGCCCTTACAACTTATGAAATGCTTATCACTGTTTTCCAGTATACCATAGAAACATGAAAAAGCAAACATTGCGAAACACAAAATTGGGTCAAAATAATACATTCTGTTGACTATACGTAACGTTGCACCTACATGTCTACTTACTCTCAATAAGAGTGTTAGTAGAGTATTAATAGACTGGTAGGGTTATGGTTAAAATAAGTAGACATGTAGTTACAAAATGTTATAGTCAGTAGAATGTCTGTTGGAGGACCATCACAATAAAGTGTTAGCAGATATTAAGCAGACAGTCTACTAATACTTGACCTGTTAGTTGACAGGTAGTTGCAAAGTTACTTATAGAATGTTCAAAAGGGACCATCAAAACAAAGTGTTACCCAAAATCGATCTCACTGCCAATACTTTTGGCCACGGTTTGTTGGTTTTTGTACTTTGTAAAGCTGTTGCATTATTGCTCTTCCTTGGATCATCATATTTGTTTTGTTTGCTTAATAAACATTTGTGCTGCAATTAGATCCACTTCTCTTCTTTCGCCTTGACATTGAAATGTTCCAAGAGTCTCCATGATTCTGTATTCATTCAGTGAGAAGTGTAGATCTAAGCTGTCTTCTCTGTATTTTAGTAATAATAATGTGAAAAAAAGAATACAAATAAGGCTGAAGTTCAGAGGGATGTCAGAAAATTGGCCACAGGAGTAAGGTCATGAAAACGTCTCGGGTTACATCTATAACTCTTGATCCCTGAGAAGGGAACAAGACACTGCGTCATAATAACAACACTTTGGGGATGCTCCCTAAGCATACGCCTCTGAAGTATGAATGAAACTATTCCAATCCTGATTGGTGTTGCGTCATGATGTAACATGTGACGGCATACCCGGAAGTATAAAGCGATGCCGGCACACACACACGTTAGTCTCGCGATGAAGCAAGCCGCTCCTAGGCATGAAGGGGCGTGGCAATGTGTTGCCTTCTCAGGGAACAAGGGTTACAGACATAACCCGAGACGTTCCCTTTCGAGGGAACTCGAACTGCATCATAATAACGACACTTTGGGGAACGAATGCCCACTATGCCACGCGCCAAATATGCCTGCCCTATTGTGAAACTGAATCAGGCACAATCTAGGATGAGAGCACTCGTGTGCCCGGCGTGCTGGGGAGGTGCAGACTATAAAACCTGATAAATATGTGTGGGGTAGCCCAACCGGCTGCCTCACAAATCTCCTGGAGGGGTACTCCCAAGTAGAGGGCCCTAGAGGACGCCATGCCCATAGTAGAATGAGCCCTCACGGCCAAAGATGAAGGCAAATTGCGCACCTGGTAGGCTGAGGCAATAGCCTGTAGAATCCAATTACTAATTGTTTCTTTGGATGCATGGAGCCCCTTTTTAGGTGACCCAAAACACACCAAAAGTTGGTCTGACCTCTTCCAAGAAGAGGACCTCTCAAGGTAGATACTCCATGCTCTGACAGGACAGAGCACATTGAGCCTCTCTTCTTCTGCCGACATATGTGGTTGAGGTTGAAATGCCTGCAGGACCATAGACCGTGCCATATTGGAAGGCACCTTTGGTACATAGCCAGGCCTCGGATACAAGACGGCCTTAACTCCTCCCCGGGGCAAACTCCAAGCAAGCTGGTGAAATTGCCAGGGCCTGGAGATCTCCAACCCTCTTAAGCGAGGTAATGACTTGGAGAAAGGCCATCTTAAGTGTCAGGTCCTTAGCTGATGCTGACTGAAGTGGTTCGAAGGGGGCCAGGGATAACCCTTCGAGAACCACCGCCAGGTCCTAGGTTGGTACTCTAGTCCTGGTCGTCGGTCACATCCTCCATGTACCACGGAGAAAATGTATGACCAGCTGGTTTCTCCCCAGAGGCCCATCACTATGGCCTCGTTTACATTGCAGGTCTTGATGCCCAACTCTGATTTGTTGCCTACATCCAATTTTTTTTTGACCGTCCATTTACACGTTCTTTCAATTGTGACCCATATCCGATTCATGTGTTTACACAACATCGCACATGCTTAAAGGGGGTTCTTGCACAGATGGAGGAACGTGAACTATGCTTGATGCTAGCTTTGCGATATATGTGAAGTTCGCCAAACATCACCATGGTTTTGAGGTGGAGGAGGACGAAAAGGGCCATCATTGCAGCCTGCGCATGTGCTTCAGTTATTGTGTGCGAGAGAGATCTCAGGACTGGTGGGAACATACAACACAATCTCATTAAATTGAGAATCTATACCACTAATTTTATTTCTCGTGCCATTTATACGGCAAAAATAGTTTTTGCGTGCATGATACGCACTGTAAACCCCTTGGGTAGGATTAGGAGTGTGTAGTGCATGCGTATTACACGCCATATGTCACGGTTTATGAATTCACCGTCTCCTTTCTTGTCTCGTGTGTGTGTGTATTTGCGTATGGGCGGGGTCGCTGATCACTGCCGCTGATCAGTCACCAGCCACGTCTGATCAGCACGCAAGCTGCAGCTGATCAGCGAACCCAATTTAGTCTCTCTGTTTTCTCCTTGTCTTTGTCAGATCGTTATTTGGATGTTCCATGTATCCTGCCTGTGTCTAGTTCTGTTTTGCCCTGCCTGTTCCAGTTCCGTGTTTCGTCTTTTCTACACTCCTGCACTTCATTCCGTCAGCTTCCTGTTGTCTTCGCGCTATTTCCTGGATCTCCCGAACTATGGTCATCACCTTCATCATCATCATCTTCACCCTCTTCATACCATCCAGATCGGGTTGGACCTCAGCGTCCCTGTGCTGCCTTGTGCTTCTCTCACCGGACTTTACTACCATCAGCTACCAAGACTCACTTAATAAATATTATACTTTACTTGCTATTGGATCTCCTGTTTATTTCCTGACACCATAGAGTGCATATCAAATGCACGTGAAAACGGCCTATCATATGCACGCAAAAACTATTTTTTGGTGTAAATGGCACGAGAAATAAAATTTGTGCTATAGATACGCACTTTCATGAGATCGTGGCGGGCTTTAATGAGGAGCAGTGTGTCCGAAATTTTAGGATGAGCAAGCCAACCTTTGATAGGCCATACAATCTCCTAGTGCAGGGGTAGGCAAGTTCGGTCCTAGAGAGCCGCCGTCCTGCAGAACTTAGTTCCAACCCTAATCAAACACATCTGAACAAGCTAATCAATGTCTTCAGGATCACTAAGGCTATAGGCAGGTGAGGCTTTTTTCAGTGTTGGAGCCAAACTCTGCAGGACAGCGGCTCTCTAGGACCGAACTTGCCTACCCCAGTCCTAGTGGAAGGAGCTCTGGAACTAAGTATGGTCTCGACCACTCCGGCTGAGAGGCCAGCATCTAGGTACTAAACCTCCTCAGGGGCCAGACCCACAGCTTCCACAGCTCCGGCAAGGGTGGAATATTGAGCCTCCCGCCTGAGATAGCAGGTCCCTCCCAGGGGGATTGGTACAGCCTTCTCAGACTTCTTAGATCTTGGAGGGAGAAACTGCTGGAACGCCGCAGATTGCGTCTTTACCTCCTGAAACCTGTCGACGACAGTATTTACTGCGTCACCGAACAGGCCAGAAGGCGAGAGCGGCACATCCAGAAGAAAAAACTTATCCTTCTCCTTGATACCGGATAAGTTCAGCCACAAATGTCTCTCTGTTGCTACCAAAGCTGCCATGGAGCGGCCGATGGCATGAGCCGTCTCCTTAGTAGCCTGGAGAGACAAATCTGTGGCTTTGCGCAATTCCGCAATATCCTCAGGAGTTGGTCCCTCGCCCTCATCCAAGTCTTTTAAAAGGTCGGCCTGATATGCCTGCAGAATAGCCATTGAGTGCAGACATGAACCAGCCCGACCTGTTGCCATATATGTCCTATCGACCAATGCAGTGGCTTACTGGGCAACACCGGGGCTTTCAGGGATGATGCCGCTTCAGGAGAGAGGTAGCTAGCGAGAGCCTCTTCCATCCGTGGCATTTTCCCATACCCCAACTCTCTCGCGCCTACTACAATCACTATAATCCACAGCATCCATCTGCAAAGGTCCCTTTGCGAACCCCATGATCTAAGTCGCCATGCCGCCTCAACGGACGCGGGACCTGAACCATGGGGAACGCGAGCATGGCCATCCTCATCAAAGATAGCCAGGCGAGAGCGCAGCACTCTGATAGGGAGAGCTTCACAATCACCGCAAGCAGCCCCCTCAAGCTGCACTCCCAAGCAATTCACACATAGTTGATGTCTGTCCCCAACCGTTATGAATCTAGGGCAGGGGTGCACACATCTTTTGAATTGTTCACTCGCCATACTTTTCTCTTTTCAATAAAGAGACAGACAACACCAAATAGAACATACAACAACAGAGAGCGCTTGCTGAAGAGCGAAAGCTATCGCGTCTGTGTGCCGGCTTTATACTATTCTGTGTGCTTTATACTTCCGGGTATGCCGTCACGTTATGTCATGACGCAACACCAATCAGGATTGGAATAGTTTAATTCATACTTCAGAGGCGTATGCTTAGGGAGCGTCCCCAAAGTCTCGTTATTACGACGCAGTTCGAGTTCCCTTCTCAGGGTTACAGACGTAACCCGAGACATTTCAAGCCATTTCTTTACAATTATCCATTCAAATTTCAGTTGCATTTAATCATAGCAGATGCTTTTATTCAAAGCCACTTACAAATGAGGAGAACAGTGGAAGCAATCAAACCAACAACAGAGCAAAAATTTGTAAGTGCTGTGACTAGTCTCAGTTAGCACAGTAGCAAGGTTGTCCATTGTTAATAAATAGGAGGAATGATAAAAATGTACTAATAATTAACAGCTTACCCAGATCATAAGTCTGCTATTACATATTGATTATGTAAACAATCTTGCATATTCGGTAACAGCAGCAGTTAAAATGTTAATGCATTTCTATTGCCATTTGTGCTGCATTAGTTATTGATTAGTTTCACATTAATTATGAAGCTGTATTTAGCTTCTTAGTTGTTGTCTGAGAGACAAAAAAGTAGTTCCTGATTAGCTACAGATGATAGTCAACCACGCATTCAACTGTGTGCTATTAATAATTTGAAAGGTTAGTAAATTCCTTCACGTTTTGATTTAATATAAATCCACCGATGGGGACCATTCACAATGCTACCTTTTGAAATGTAATACACTGGTTAGCACTGTTTGAAAGTGTCACTTTATACAAATTTGTGATTTATAAATTATTAACTCTCACGATTTTCAGTATTTCTAGTTTTGTTGTTGTGCTGTTGATTGTTTTCCTTGTTTCCTCTTAAAACTCCTCTGAGTTGTGAAGCTTTAGCAGTGAGATACTTGTTCTGAAGCATTCTGAGGTTGTTGTCTTCATTACATTTATCATGGTTGTAGCAAAATGTCAGGAAAGTATTATTTGAATTTTTACATTCACATTTAGTATTCTTTTTTTTTAATGTTACCATCACTAAAGGTAATATATATTCCACAGTAGTAACAGTTATTTTTTTTAAACATACAGATGCACCCATTATGCATGGGTGACTGAAAATGCACAATTAAATGCCAGATTACTTTAAATAATGAAATAATGAATATGACATGGAGTCCTAAATGCCCCAGAGCCTTATGCCTTTTTTTTTTTTTTTTTTTTTTAGGTGGGGGAACTGCTGTTCTGGCTCCTCATTTTCTCTTAACATCAGATAGAATATGCAGGAGGTGTGCAGATGACCCCAGCATCTCCATGCAGATAATGACAGGAAGAAGCAGTGTCTAAACGTTTACGCAGCAGAGATGCCTACTAGTACTTGGGGTTGTCTTCAGGCTTGACTGCCTTGAGCTAGTCCATGTGGATGTCTTGTCTCTTGTGATCAACATCATAAAGTACAGTATGAGAACTTTTAAGAGCAGTACTGTCAGTGTGTGGATTTCTGGTGCTGGTTTAAAGATTTAATTTACTTAAAGTGTGTGGCCCACATTAAAATGAAAAATATTAGAGGAGGATTTCTGTGTGGAGGGGGAGAAAGTTTCACAGTTATAACAAAATAAGAACATTAAAAATTAATGTTATCTGTCCCAAGTGTTACTATTTTACCCAGCATGTTTCTGACATTTATTTTGTATGGCTGTATTTGTGCAACACAGCAAAAAGCAAAATGAATAAATAAATAATGTTACAAAATTATGTCTTATAGATGAGATTTGAGCTGTGTGACAAGGCCATCAAGTTTTAATGTAATTGCATGGAGTAGTTTGTTTTGGTCCTCTGATTGGGCAAGGTTTTTCCACTAGTAAGATCTTCTTTTGTAAGAGATGGATACAAGATCCTTAAAAGAAGAAACATTTAACTGTGAGACGATTTTAATTTTATGAGTTTAAATAAAACATTCTTTAAAGATTTACTTTTTTGCAGTCATTTTAGTGCAAAAATGAAGTGACAAATATGGAATGAAACCTTGGTGTTAAAAGTCTACAAATCTGAGCTACAAAGCTGTGAAAACACAATATTGAAACACCCACTCAACCAGATTTCATTGTTGATTTTTTCATGATGTTAACAGGTGTGAAGGCAATTTCAAGGAGGACTGACCATTCAGTCAAGATCAAGTCAAATGTATTTGTATAGTTCTTTTCACAATACTTCTAGTTTCAAAGCAGCCTTACTGTTACGTTTATAATGCTTTAATGCGGTTTTATGGCTGGGTAATATGTAACAATGGTATAAATGATCCTCTGAATTTAAATTTAGCTATATTGTATTATTTTGGACCATTTCTGCAGGTTACATTTACATTAATTTATTTAGCAGATGCTTTTATCCCTATACTGTAACTCTATATCTCTATATATGATCTTTAGATGTTACATTAAAATTGTAAGGGATTAGGCTATATCAGTTGGAAAGATCATTCCACCAGTCAGGGACAGTGAAGGTACTGGAAAGTGATTTTGTGCCTGTATCTGTGATGTACCAAACTGTAACCCTTTACTGTAAATTTACAGGTAAATTCCTACAGTATTGTACTGTATTTCCATAATACAGTATTAGGCTGTATCTTTTACAGAACAGCTGTAAATATACAGCATATTTCTGTTTTCATCCTGATAAATTCGTAATACAGTATCATACTGTAAATGCATTGCATTGTGAGATTGATTTTTTTCGCGCTCAATTCAAATCAAACGTGACACGAACAGACAGTACAGCAAACTTGATTTGTCACCGGTGTTGTGCCGAATTTCGACTCCCTGCCAAATTATTACCCCCCTCGTTGAAATCAGTATCTGATTGCCTAATCCTAACCCCACCCCTAATCCTAACCCCTCCCCCACAACTAATCCTAAACCTACCATACTAGGGGAGTAATAATTTGGCGGGGGTCAGAATTCGGCACCACACCGGGACTCAACTGCACAGGATAATCATTCCTGTTATCAAGATAAACTGTCTATTAATTTGTGAGCAATTTTTAAACTCTTGCTTCGGTTCGTGTTTCAAACATTAGTTGCCTGTGATGCAGCAGAAAATGGAGGACGTTAACGTTACATGAAGACGGGTGGAAGAATTTGTCATCTGAATAGCTTGCGCCTGTGACGATAAGTGAGGTTTAGAGTTTGAGAAGATGGAAAATTGTTCAACTGAGTGATACGGTAAGTCAGTATATTTTTTTCCATTCGCGTTTCTACATTGTTTCCACGAATTTGGTTTGATTTTGCGAACGTGGTTTACTACCGCGCAAAAAAATCATTCTGTTCCACGGTCCACCTGTTTACCAATTAACGTTAGGCTAACTTCGATATTTCACATAATAGGCAACATTTACCGTGCTATTTGCATGGTCTGCTTTTGATATATTTTTTTCGTTTCAGGCTTTGTAATCCGATGACGGTCCAGTGCTAATGTAAGTGCTTTTAAGTATTACAGTTATAACGTTAGTCAATCTATGTGGTAACAAAATGCTATGGCGTCAGACTCAGTTCTGTGATCGTGCTTTTGAATCGTTGTCAGCATATTGCCAGCACATGAAAATCCATGTTCCTAAAGCTGTTTTCAAATGTGGTATTCCTGATTGCTATGCCATGTTCCTACAGCTACTCACACATCAAAGAGAAGTTAGATGGTTATCCTTCAAGCAGATAAGTAGAGATTATTCAACAAATCTCATTCATCTGTAATATGTTTTATATTTTGGTTCTGTTGATTATGGTTGTGCTGTCCTTTTTTTAAAAATTGTTTCAGGAATTTGCAACTCTGATGTCCAGCAATCTACATTTGCCAGAGAGTCCACGCCTTATATTATTGGTATGTAAACATTAAAGGGGTAGTTTTACCCTAAAATTGTAAGCCATTATTTACTCACCCCACTGCAAAAAAAGTTTTTCTTAATTAGTGTTTTTTTTTCTTGTTTCCAGTCCAGATATCTTCAATTCTTACATGAAACATTTAATAGACAAGTAGCTAAAAATTGTCTTGTTTTCTGAAAGAATAAGTCAAAATTAAGTGAGTGTATGCTTAAAACCAAAACACAAATAATATGCCAGTGCTTGAAGCAAATTTTTTTTTTTCAGAAAACAAGACAATCATTTTTACTTGTCTAGATATTTAGTCTGGAAACAAGACAAAATACTAAGTAGGCTAAGTAAAGTATTTTTTTGCAGTGGGGTGTTATCGTGTGACTTTTTTTCTTTTCTGACCACTAAAGGAGAATACAAAAAATGTCTTCATCTTCATGTCTTCAAATGGCTTGCCTTCATCCATATAATATCAGTGAATAGTGCCTACCGTCACGATTTTGAAAAAGATGCAAAAGTATCACAGAATGATCCCATGCAATGTGCCATAAGTGTTCTGTGGGTATACGATTGGGTTTGATGAAAAATAAAACGTAATTTAATGTATTTTTTAATGAAAATCTTGCCATTGACTGTTGGTCTTCTGTGCTCAAATGCATGTTCATGATTATTATGCCGCAGTTGTGAGAAATTGAAATTCACAACAAAAAAAATACTATATTTATAAGAAAATATATACTATGTACATTCTTTTATGAGATTAATCTATCCATTGTGTTTGTTGTAACAATAAGTTTTCACGTTCACATCTGTCAAGTACAGAAGACCAATGGCCAAGGTCAGGATTTTCATTAAATATTACTTTACATTTTGGTTGGATTTTTACCAAACCCTTTTGTATACCCCAGAACGTTTGGAATATACGGCATTTGTCGAAAAGAAAAAGAAAGAACGGTATACTGCATTAGAACAACACCAGATGAGTAAATGATTATGTAATTTTAATTTTTAGGTGAACTATGGGTGACATACTTTAAGGGTGGTCATCTCTGTCTCTAAGCCAAATGCAAACACATTCATTTAAAGTAAAAAAGAAGTTGCAAAGAATTCTTTTTTAAACTAATTTTAGCTCATCTTGGCAGAACTCTGTTAGCTGTAAAAACCTGTCCTTGTTTATAAAAACGTACAGTTTACGACATAAATTTGTGAAATGCCATAGAAATCCTATATGTATGTGCTTTACTAACAGTCAGTCCAGTGGTCTGCATTGTCTGAAATTGAATTTTTGCTAATTTTTACAGCACATGACTGCAATCCTGGATTCTTGTGTGTGATTAGACAGGTGCTTAGTCAAAAACAGACAGGCAGGCAGAGATTGGTGATGGTACAAGAAATAGGCTATAAAACAGATTTTAATTTGCAACATATGGAAGAATCTATTTTTCCATACATATGGACTATTCCTTTAAGGAAATTGATCATAGCTATAAATTATTGTATTACTGTATTGATGAACCCTTCCCAAAAATACTACTAAAACAGAATGAAATGGTGAATCCTGTGAATGGTGTTTCAGAGTTATTTTAACAGTGGAGCCCAAAATAGTTATTTTAATTATTAATATTATTATTTTTTTCAATTACAGATCAATCTTTAAGCATCCAGTGCTGGATATTAAGTTTGGAAGGTCAAGGTGTGTGTGAAGGATCACAGCCTAACTTCATCACTGTTTGCTTCCTCCTATAACTTCAGCTTGCAGTACCAGGAAGAGGCAGCATGCACCCTTGAGTTTGTTCAGAGGTTAGTCATTATCATATTTGCCATTCATATATATTAGACTAAATTGTGTCACTAACCTTGTCTTGACAGTATTTATTAAGGACTTTTTAAGGATTTTTTTGTTCAAAAACGTTTTGTCAGCTGACTACTGGTATGAACAATATGGCCCTGGTTTCCATACAGGGCTTAGCTTAAAGGGATAGTTCACCCAAAAATGAAAATTCTGTCAGTAATTACTCTCCCTCATGTTGTTCCAACCCAGTAAGACCTTCGTTCATCTTCGGAACACAAATTAAGATATTTTTGATGAAATCTGAGAGCTGGATCACTCCTCCATAGGCTTCTTAAGAGATTGAAACTTGTTCCCCGAAAAGTTATTAAAGACATCGTTAAAATAGTCCAAGTGACTACAGTGGCTCAATCCTAAGTTTATCAAATGACGAGAATACTTTTTGTGCGCAAAAAAAACAAAAATAACGACTTTATTTCAACTATTCATTTCCTTCTCTGTGGGCCTCGAGTCAGTTCACTAGTGTAACAGCGCATCGCTTCTGTGTTGTACGTCACACGCATCCCACACATGACCAGCGTCGGCCAATAGTGAGCCTACGTGTGACGTAGCTCTACGCTAACACACTTCACTAACTGACTAGAGGCCCACAGAGAAGGAAATGAATAGTTGAAATAAAGTCATTATTTTTGTTTTTGCGCTCAAAAAGCATTCTCGTCACTTGATAAACTTAAGATTGAGCCACAGTAGTCACTTGGACTATTTTAACGATGTCTTTAATAACTTTTCGGGGCCGGCAAGTTTCAATCCCTTAGAAGCCTATGGAGGAGTGACCCAGCTCTCAGATTCCAGCAAAAATATCTTAATTCGTGTTCCGAAGAACGAAGGTCTTAGGGGGTTGAACAACATGAGGGAGAGTAATTACTGACAGATTTTTCATTTTTGGGTTAACTATCCCTTTAAGCCAGGTCTAGGCCTTAATGTAATTAGGGCATTTAAGCAGCTTTTATAAAAATGTCTCATAAAAAAAAAAAAAAAAAACATTACTGGTGTGCATCTTGAGACAAAACAGTGGCAGTCACATATTTTAAGATATGTCAGTGAAAGTTGTTTTCAGTTAAAGGATAAGTGAAAATTCTATCTGTAATTACTCGCCCTCATGTCGTTTCAAACCCGTAAGTCCTTCGTTCATCTTCAGAATACAAATTAAGATGTTTTTGATGAAATCTGAGAGGTTTCTGTCCCTCCATTGACAGCAATGTCATTGCAAATTTCAAGGCCCAGAAAGGTAGTAAAAACATCGTTAAAATAGTCCATGTAACTACAGTGGTTCAACCTTAATATTATGAAGCAACAAGAATACTTTTTATGCACAAAAAAACCCAAAATAACGACATTATTCAACAATCTCTTCTCTTCCACGTCATTCTCTTACGCTGTTGACGTAGTGTAAACAGTGTCAAGTCACCTTCATTTATAAAGCGCTTTTAACCATATAGATTGTTTCAAAGCAGCTTTACAGTGATAATAGGAAATTAAAGTAACAGAGATTGTTTTGCTTTACAGCAGCTCTAGAATAAAGTTATTGTCCAGCTAACGCTAGTTTTGATTGATTGATTCACTTCCGTTACAAAGATCATTAGTTAACTTAGGGGCCGCTAACACGACACCGTTCTAACAGAAAACACTTAACGCGCTCCGGCCCGCTCATCCGCACTAAACCAGTGTCTGGTGGCTCCAGAACGCAAACCCTTAAATAGGTTCCAAGGTGCAAGCTTTGAAAAAAAGCTAGTGCAGCGCTTCTGGTTTCTATGTCAGAACGTAGGCTCATTATTGGCCGAGAGAAGAGATTGTTGAATAATGTCGTTATTTTGGGGGGTTTTTGTGCACAAATATTCTCATCGCTTCATAATATTAAGGTTGAACCACTGTAGTTACATGGACTATTTAACAATGTTTTTACTACCTTTCTGGGCTTTGACAGTTGCAAAGACATTGCTGTCAATGGAGGGACATAAACTTCTCAGATTTCATCAAAAATATCTTAATTTGTGTTCTGAAAATGAACGAAGGTCTTACGGGTTTGGAACGACATGAGGGTGAGTAATTAATGACATCATTTTAATATTTCGATTATCTATTTCTTTAAGCCAGCTCAAACATGCATTTTAGTCTGGTAAATGTCATGTTTAACA
Source organism: Gila orcuttii (assembly GCA_026230005.1). Taxonomy (NCBI): domain Eukaryota; kingdom Metazoa; phylum Chordata; class Actinopteri; order Cypriniformes; family Leuciscidae; genus Gila; species Gila orcuttii. Next base: position 36,649,563 of record JAPDVR010000016.1, read on the forward strand.
TTATCATGTAGTCATGTATGCAATAAACAAATTGCAAGGACATTCTCTCTCTCTGTCTCAAAATATACACAGTCAGTCCATAATATTTCATTGTCTTTTTTCTTTTCTGCCTTTTAGATGCTTTCTTGTCATCAATCCTGAACGTGGATCAAAAACAAAGAAAGGACAAGTAACTTCAAAGAAAACTGGCCAAGTTGTGCAAAAAAAAGAACACCACTGCCTACAGGTTTCCTCACTTCTGCGAAAACTTGTGGACTTTGAATGGGATTTTGTTTGCACTTTTATGGACTTCAAAACGGAAACAGCAATTCACTGCCATTATAAAGCTTGGAAGAGCCAGGACATTTTTTTAAATATAACTCTGATTGTATTCGTCTGAAAGAAGAATGTCATTTACACCTAGGATGACTTGAGGGTGAGTAAATCATGGGCTAATTTTCATTTTTTGGGTGAACTACCCCTTTAATTAAATGCTAAGACAGTGTTACCTGTTTGTTGTTCAGTGTTAAAATTGTAAAATTGTAAAACAGCCAATATGTTCTCACAAGGCAATTTTCTGATCTTAGCTTTTAACCAAAATAAATGTTTTAAAACCCAGAGAATGTTGGTTGCTTTTTCCTTGTGACTACTCTCATGTGTGACTTACTTTAAAGTATAATATTTTTAATTATGTAAGCAGTATTCCCTGTAAAAATACAATTTACTGCTGTAGACAAGTTTAATACGGTAAAAGTGTGTGGTATATACTGTATTTGGTAATTACAGTGGAGTACTGTAAGTGCTGTTTACAGTACCAGTTCTGTAAAAATACAGTATGTGGCTGGCAACCCAGCTGTCAGTATTTTACTGTAAATTTACAGTACATTGTTTTACGGTACAATACTGTAAATGTTGTTTACAGTACTAGTTCTGTAAAAATACAGTATGTGGCTGGCAACCCAGCGGCCAGTATTTTACTGTAAATTTACAGTACAATGTTTTACAGTACAATACTGTAAATGCTGTTTTACAGTGTTGTCCATATGGACCAGCACGTCCCTGCCCTGTAGCCGTCTTTTCAAGCGGGTCAGGGCGAGATGTACTGCTAGCAACTCGAGGTTGATGTGCCAATGCAGTTGAGGGTCCGTCCACACCCCTGACACTGCATGCCCGTTGTACGTGGCACCCCAGCCGGTGGCAGAGGCGTCTGTGAATACCACAGCACGTCTGGACACCTGTTTCAAGGGGACTCCTGCCTGCAGGAACGAGGGGTCTGACCACGGGCTGAAGGTCTGGCGGCACGCCGGTGTGATTGCTACCCGGTGGGTGCCGTGATACCACGCCCATCTCGGGACTCGGCCGTGAAGCCAGTGCTGAAGAGGTCTCATGTGATGCAGGCCTAGCGAGGTTACCGCTGCTGTTGCTGCCATATGCCCCAGGAGCCTCTGAAAGAATTTCAGTGGAACCGCCATCCTGCCTTTGAATGTATTCAAGAAGTTCAGCACCGACTGAGCACGCTGCTCTGTGAGGCGCACTGTCTGTGCAACCGAATCCAACTCCATACCGAGAAAAGAGATCCTCTGTACAGGGGAGAGTTTGCTCTTTTCCCAGTTGACCTGAAGACCCAGCTGGCTGAGGTGCCTGAGCACGAGGTCCCTGTGTTCGCAAAGTTGATCTCGAGAGTGTGCTAGTAAGAGCGAGATGGTTGAGGATGCGAACGCCCTGTTCTCACACGGGAACAAGGGCCCCCTGCGTGACTTTCGTGAAGACACGGGGGGGGGCAGGGACAGCCCGAAGGGAGAGACTTTGTACTGATATGCTCGATCCTTGAAGGCAAAGCGCAGGAACGGCCTGTGTCGAGGAAGAATCGAGCCATGAAAGTACGGGTCCTTCAGGTCGATCGCTGCAGAACAATCTCGGGGACGGATGCATTTGAAAATGCGCCCCTGCGTGAGCATTCTAAATTCGCAGGTCCAAGATTGGTCGTAACCCACCCCTTTCTTGGGTACAATGAAGTAGGGACTGTAGTACCCTGACCCCATATCGGCTGGAGGGACCGGCTCTATCGCGTCCTTCGCCAGTAGGACTGCGATCTCCGCACGCAAGACATGGGCATCGACTGCTCTCAATGTAGTGGAGTGGATGGCCCGAAACTTGGAGGGACGCGGGGCGAACTGAATCGCATAGCCGAGCCTGATGGTCCGAATGAGCCAGCAAGACGGACTGGGTAGCGCTAAGCAGGCTCTCAGAGACCGTACAAGCGGGACCAAAGGGACCGTAGGCGTACCCGGAGTGGGGCAGCGAGGTGGAACACAGGGACACGGCTCGGGAGGCTTTCTCTGGGAGGCGGCCCGTCAGGGGGTCTGTGTGCGCTGAGCAGCACTTACCTGGTTCCACGGGGCAGGAGGTGCAGGAGGCGGCTCGGTGGCGATCCATCCATTCCATCCATCTCCGGGTCGCCCGTCCTGGGGCCACTTACCTGTACTAGTTTTGCTGCCCTTCTTGGCGGGGGCCTGGGCGGGCGGGCGGCCTGCCTGCGACTGGCTCCACGGCGTCGTTTAGGTGGAGGCTGCTTCTGCGGCGCGGGAGCAGGGGCAGACGCAGGAGGACGCCCCCGGCGATGAGCAGACTGAGGAGCCGCAGGCGGTGGGGTAGGTACAGCAGCTGACCACCGCGGCAGAATGTGTTTGATAGCCTCTGTCTGCTTTTGTACAGCCGAGAACTGCTGGGCGAAGTTCTCGACCGCGTCGCCGAAGAGGCCGGTCCGGGACACGGGGGAGTAAAGGAACCGGAGCTTGTCGATCTCTCTCATGTCAGCCAGACACAGCCAGAGATGGCGTTCCTGGACCACCAAGGTGGACATCGCACGACCCACTGACCGCGCCGTGACCTTCGTCGCACGAAGCCCGAGGTCCGCTGCGGCACGGAGTTCTTGGAGAACTTTTGGATCATGACCACCCTCGTGCAGGTCTTTCAGTGCCTTGGCCTGATGGACCTGCAGCAACGCTGTGGCGTGCATGGCAGAGGCAGCTTCCCCACAGGCCTTCCCCACGTCGAATAGGTCCGACGAGAACCAACAGGCCCGGGAAGGAAGACACGGTACTCCACGCCAAGTGGAGTTAGGGCACAGCTGCATGGCAGCAGCCCGCTCCACTGGCGGGATACGCGTGTATCCCTTAGCTGCCCCGTCATCAAGGGTGGTGAGGGAGGGGCCACCGAGACGGTTTCTGGCAGTAAAAGGTGCCGTCCATGTCTCTGTGAGCTCCTCGTGCACTTCCGTAACGAAAGGCACTGGGGTGGGTCGCTGAGAACCAGCACGCACCACCCCGAGATACCAATCATCCAGCCTTGAGGGCTCGGGACGCGGTGGTTTTTTCCACTCGAGCCCGATCCTGTTGGCGGCCCGGGAAAGCATGGCCATCATCTCTGGGTCCGACTCGGGCACCGCTGGCACACCCGAAGGAGGCAGCGGGTCCGAGCCGTCATCCGCAGAGACTTCTGACCCACCCTCCGATGCAGCGATCGACATCTGGTCGTCGCGGGGAGCACCGAAATGAACAACTGGTACACACCTCGAGGATGGTCCAGCCCGTTCATCTGGTAGCTCAGCTGGCTGCGGAGCGTGAGAGGGATGAGGGTGCCTCAGCGTGTTCGAGGCCCAGACACACGAGGCAGCGAGCGTGACCATCCGTGACCCCAGGTAATGACCACATCCAGAAACACAGATAGAACGTCATCTTTTTTCTTTTTTTTTTAAAAGACACAAACTATCTGTGTTTGCTCTTTTAGAGACTGCTCTCACAAGTGCTGAGGCACACAGGGGAACAGCCACCGCGATCACAGTCAGGAATGTGCACCTGCTCTGTGCGCGCTCTCTCTCTCTCTTACCGGTTACCGGCCGTTAAAACAGCCTTTGAGCGCTCGTATGCGGCGCACCTTACCAGCTGTTAGAACAGCTTTTACTTGCTCTGAGAGAGAGGAAGAAGGCTGTTCGCGCTGAAGCGCCGTCACACCCGCACCGAAGAGAGAATAGTCGAGAAAAGAAAAGGCTTGTCTCAGTTCGAAGAGTTGGCTCCGAAGCGAAAAACTGAAGTGCAATCCACCAGCTGCTCGTTTATACCCGCGCTAACGAGGGCGCGCAGCTGATGCAAATGATTGCACGCCAATGTGTATTGGCTTGTTTTAGTTTCACTCGAAGTAGATTGCCTCTCTAACGAGATTCCTATTGGTCAGTCACGACCTACGTTGTAGTGACCGACTGATAGTGAACTCCAACTGTCGTTTTTTGGCAAAAGCAGATAACTCCACATTTTATGAGGTTAAATGTGGTTTTATGAAATAAAACCAAGTAATTGCTATGATATATAATAAAACACTTGGTTAATCTTTGTAACGTTAATCTCATCTGCTGACATAGACGCCTGACAAACTTTGTTGTTGTGATTACACGCAATACAGGGATCTTTTCCCTCAACACTGTAATGTGCTACTTTAAAAAGTTTCAGCCTTTAATTTTCCTTTTATGCCCCGAAGAAGATATCACAAGTTCATCAAGTTTGTTGAAATTATCTATCATCGATAACTTTTAGTCAGCTTTGACGAAACTTCTCTCAGCTAGCACGTCTTTTCAAAGTGACTAGCAGCCTTGTCATCTGACCTAAATACTGAGCGCTGATTTGCTAAAACGGACTTATCGGGTTGTGTTCACAAACAACAAAGGTGCTTGTCTGTTTCTGCTGTAAAACATGAACTCACGATGCCTTGACAGTGGACAATACCGACTTTTGTGGTTCAGTCAATTTTGTCAGGCATCTATTTCAGCTGGGGAGATAAACATTACAGAGACACCAGCAGACAGTATGGCGAAAATGCGCACTTTGGCGGAAATGCGTAGACGGACATTACGTGAGGATGTGGAGAGTGTCAAAATAAAGGTACCTCATATCGATATTTTACGTGTGGCATTGATGCATCGTATCATTAGACGTTTGATCGATGCAACGAGCCATATCGATGTATTGTTACAGCCCTACTGAACAGACTGATCCTATAGTGGCAACTTCTGCTCATCCCCCCTAAATGGGTCCTGCACACTATAAGAAAAAAGGTTACAGGATTCAGTTTGCTGCCCGTCCACCCTGTTTCTATGGTATGGTAGCAACGAACTTGATGCATCCGATTTTAGATCTGAGGGATTTGAACCATACTCTTTGGACATACTGGTTCAAAATGCTGACCCTCAAACTCATTGAGTCATAAATCTAAACCAACCGTTTGTGACGATAGATCTAATGGATGCTTACTTTCACATCAAGATCCTTCCAGAACACAGGAAGTTTCTCAGGTTTGCTTTCGTGGCGAAACATACCAGTATCGAATTTCATTCGGCCTAGCCTTGTCCCCACCTTAAACACCTTAACTTTTATGCAAGATTTGAAAAACCTACCTCACCAGTCATCCCCCCCGACCCCATTCCAACACCACCCTTCTGCATCCAGGAGGATGAGGTGAGAACTACATTTAAGAGGCTTAAGATCAGGAAAGCAGCAGGGCCGGATGGGATCAGTCCTGCTTTGCTTAGCCATTGTGCAGCTCAATTGGCGCCTGTATTTTCCACTATTTTTAACATCTCATTAAGCCGATGTACAGTCCCACAATGCTTTAAATGCTCCATCATTATTCCTGTGCAAAAGTCCTCAAAGATCACCTGCCTCAATGACTTCAGACCAGTTGCCCTAACATCTGTGGTAATGAAAGCATTTGAACAAATTATTCTGGCATACCTGAAATCCTGCACTTCCTTGCTGATGGACTCATATCAATTTGCCTACCAAGCCAACCGGTCCATTGAGGATGCAATCAGCATAGCACTCCACCATACCTTGCAACATCTGGAATCACCAAACACCTACAAACGCATCCTGTTCATAGACTTTAGTTCTGCCTTTAACACTATTAACCCATTTAAACTCTTTACCACACTCTTGGACATGAACATTGACCCAGCCATATGCCACTGGATAAGGAGCTTCCTGTGGAATAGATCACAGAGGGTGAAGATTAATAACATAACCTCACACCCTCTCACCCTCAGTACAGGAGCTCCGCAGGGCTGTGTTCTCTCCCCTTGGCTCTTCTCCCTTTACACAGCATACTTTGCATCCATGGACACTTCAGTGAAAACAATAAAATATGCGGATGATACAACCATTGTAGGCCTCATCTCAGACAATGATGAAACCCAGTACCGTATGGTGGTAGACCACGCTGTAAATTGGTGTTCGAACAATGACCTCCAGCTCAACACAGCCGAAACCCAGGAACTCATTATTGACTTTAGACGTAGGCCATTTCCCAAAACACCCATACAAATAAACGGCAACCCAATCACCATCACTGACTCCTTTAAATTCCTAGGAACCCACACTAGTAATTACCTGAAGTGGACAGCTAACACTAAACACATCATTGCAAAAGCTCAACAAAGACTTTACTTCCTCAGGCAGCTTAAAAAATACCGGATCAAACATCAGCTCCTTGTTCTGTTCTACTCCGCTATCATCGAGTCCATCATTACATCATCAATCACAGTTTGGTATGGTAGCACAGTAAGCCAAACAAAGAAAAAACTACAGCATATTGTCAACAAAGCATCCAAGATCATAGGAAAACCACTGCCCTCAGTCGATTCCCTCTATATACATCGGACTGTAAAGAGAGCAAAGAAAATCATCTCCGACCCCTCACATCCTGCTCACCACCTCTTCCAGCTCCTTCCCTCAGGGAGGCGCTACAGGTCTCTCTCTACCAAGACCAAATGCTTCACAAAGAGCTTTTTCCCCATAGCCATCAGGACTCTGAATTCCTCTCTTTAGTTACGCATGGTCATTTACCCAATGTATCTTGTATTGGTACATGTTGTGAAGTGTATTGTCTATTTGTTGTTTGTATACACATGATGTAGATCTTAAACATACTGTACCGAAAACAAATTTCACCGGCATTGTCGTGTGGCTAAATAAATAAAAATTTCTATTCTATTCTAAGTGCATGGATGCTGCCTGCTCTGGCTCCTCTGTGACTCCAGGGCATTTATGTACTGAATTATATAGATGATTGGCTGACACTAGCTTAATTGGAGGAGTCAGCGTCACGACATCAATATGTTGTGCTCACTCGTATGAAGCATCTAGGACACAGGTTAAACCTCAAGAATAATGTGTTTTCTCCCAAACAGAGAACCACTCTGCCGCACTAAGGCAAAAGGTCATAACTTCGATTTTTTTTCATTAGTTATTGTCATTTTTAGGACAATAAACATAAGTTTTATCAAATAGACAAACATCAAGTTTCAATTTGATTGTTTTTTGGGGGAAATAAGATGATGTTTTTGGCGTAACTTCAAAAAGCCAAAGGGAAACTGTGGTAGAAGCCCGTATGCCTTTGTTTCTCGCTGCTCCTGAACACTCGAATGAAGTTACGGTTGTGCTGCCCTGAAGTTACGGCACTCTGCCTTGTTCTGACCGACCATCAAAGTATTGCCGCGCTGGAGTTATAATGTAGCAATTAAATCACCTCAGACACACACCTACATGTTTCACAGTGATTGCTTTTGTTAGATTATTGAAGAATGGCATACTCTCGGGGGGAAATTATGGTGGAGATGGCTTTGAAACGTAAACACCAAGATCAAGGTAAGAATGACATGACACGGGTGCATAAAAAAGATAATCCTTAAAATCCAGTAATAGCTAGCGGTAGCCTTTAGCTAGCGATGCTACTTCGCAAACTAGACACAAGCACGTTTCGAGCCATAATCAACTTATCCAGTAACAAGCGCTGCATTAGAACAGACTTGTAGGATATCTTAATTCACAGCCCGTAATACAAGGCTACGTACAACTGAAACGTAGCTCTCGCCTGCCAATGACAGTCCACTGACTGAAAACTACGTACGCGAGTTGGTTGGTTGAAGCCGCAACAACACACCCATTATACACCAGCAGCAGGAATGTAGTAATTTAGAGCCTTCCTTTTGTTGAACCCTGGTTAAAATCCATGTCAAACAACCAACGAGAAAGCAAAACCATTACAATGCGGAACTACTAGATACAGTTCTTTAGCGACACCTAATCTGTAGCCCCGCCTTAGCTCTGAAGCTCTGTGACTATTATGAACAAGCTGCGATCTCAAGATTGCAATGCTGGAATATGTTGTGTGAGTATGTGGCGCCTGTCTGTGTGTGTGTGTGTGTGTGTGTGTGTGTGTGTGTGTGTGTGTGTGTGTGTGTGTGAGAGTGAGAGTGAGAGAAAGAGAGAGAGGCGCGGGCGCGATCGAACAGTGGAAACATAAAAACATACTCCGTCATTTTGTTCATACAGGACATTCCAAATATTCTCACTACTTCAACTTCTTGTTTATACATGTGAAGCCATTTTTATCATAGTGAGTCCAATATAATATTGTTTACATTTTAAGTGTTATCATAACATTGTGCTATAAAATAGAAGTTAAGGTCTTTTGCCTTGGTCACAATAGAGGTAATGCGAACCATCATTTCTGGTATGGGAGGCAGGTGCAAACAAGGACACTAAAGACTCCAGCCATTGTTGCGAAGTTCACATGTTGGTAGAACTTCAAAAAAGTTATTAGGGTTGTTGGTTTGTTGCTCACTAATAAATAGAGCTGTATAGTTAACAAAGAGCATCTCTGGCGTTGACACATGGGAGAATATACACAGCCATAATAACAATGGCCGTGAACACCCTCCGCAGATAGAAGGGTCGGCACTTCACAAACATGAACTCCACCAGCGATGAACAGTGTTTGGACACTACCACAGCATTGTTACATCATTCTTTGTTGATATAAACACATAAACCAACTATGCGAGCCTTACCAGACAGTGTTGTGTCTCGGTCTGCTCGATACCAGGTTAGTCCGTGTAGCTGAACAGCAGAGTCCAGGACGTTTCAGTGAAAAATTATGTTTTATTAATAAAGTTTGGGAGGAGCACGTTCAAATAATCTATCCAATCAGCATGAGAGGAGGCCTATAAATACAGTTTTTTTCAGCATCCCTCCACCACCCTGTCTCCTCTCACTCGCCTGGTTACTATTCTTACTAGAGATACGGGGAGAGTACTCTGGGTTCGGGCCACATTCCAAGCTTGGAGCCCTACCCGGACAGTACGCCAAATACGCATACACTTTTACTCTAACTGATCATTTGTAAGTGAGAATAGTGTTATGATACTATTGAAGATCCTGCAGTGTCGATGTTCCACTTCGAAGGGGAACGTCTCAGGTTATGAATGGAAACAAACAAAAAACTTTTTGTTCTTTCATTTCTCTAATCTTCAGCATTTTATTTCTGTTGTAGCTTCTGTACTAAAGTTTACTCTTGGGACTTTGTAGGTAATTTAAAAGAGTCAATAACGATATGCTCTCATGAGGACTGCAACAGCCATTGTGTGGGGATTATTACTTTTAAATTCCTATTCTTTCTATCCCTAAACAGGATGGATACAAATTCTATAAATAAGTCAAGATTTTATGTTCATACCAACTAGACTTGTTCTAGTGTCAAACAAGGCAGATTAACGGTGCAGACATCATTGCATGGTGATGTAAAATGTAGCCTAATACATTATAGGGTTGAAGTTCCAGCCCAAATAATAAATAGACATATGATATAGGTCATAATATAGACCTATACCACAACTATGATATCAAATTATATGATTTTAAACACAGCACATACAGCACACATGCCTTTTAATATAAAGATGAAAATGTTGTAGTGCAAGACTATACGTTCAAGAGATACTGCTACTCTATGTGGCCCCTGAGCTTTTAAAAGTTGGAAAGCCTTGGACTGCACTCTTAACAATATACGTGTAGAATCTGTCTTACAGTAAACAGGAACAAAAAGAGTGAGACCTTGAGACAGATGCTCTGATTGGCAAGGAAACAATGAGCCAGGCCTCATTCTCCACTGAGGAGGTGTTGCCTAGCAGCAGTAATGTGGCACTCTGCTGTATGTGTGTGTGCTTGTGTCCGGTAAGAATGGATACGGGTCTGTAGGACTATTTAATGAGTATTGGCGGTAGCCAGAGATGTATTATCCCTCTGAATCACAATTTGGGATGCAAACAGCAATGAAAATATAAAATGCAACTGAGAATAGCAGAAATAGCTCAGATTAAAGTCTTTATACTCACAAACCTATAAGTGGTTTTTAATGAGCACTTTAGTTTTCCTACTGCATTCCAATTCTATAAATGTGTATTGATTCAGAGAGATGATAAGCAGGAACATTGGTGATTCATTGTTTCTCCCTCAGTCTTTCTCTTACCAGGTTTAAACCCAGATTCAGTAATTAACAGCCATTATCTAGTGGGTCTCTTGTCACCATTTTGCACAAAATCTCAGTCATTACTATTGGGTTTCTTGCTCTTCAGTGTCACCCATTTTTCTTGCTGCCTTTAAGTCCTTCTAGGGATCCCCTACTTTCATCTTTGAAAGGCATGATTATGATGTGAGTTCAACTGACTTTGGTCAGATTAGAATAGAGTAGAATTGAATGCAATTTCCTAATTCTTTCTCTTCAAAAACACAGGAAGCTTTTATTTCTCTTGTGACAAAATGAAGCGCAAAGGACAAGCATAATGTGTGTAATTTATGCATTTTCTCACGCTCAACCAAACAGCTCTGAGGCTGCATTTTGCCTCATAAACTCACTAAATGAGTAGAATTAAATATTGTGGGGATATTGCATTTTTAGCTGCCATTTTTAAGGATGCAGAGATTTTTAAATTCTGGCCAATACCAATAATTATTTTCACGTTATCAATAACTGATGCTACTGTGACAGAATGAATGAAGTAAGTGGTGGTGATTGACACTTGTGATCACCTATCAGTGAAGAGTGCCTCCTATTTAAAAGCTGGTTGACTGTAGGCTATGATCCGTCCGGTCCGACTCCTCCCTTTTCTGTCTTTTCGTCTCTCTGTGTTTCCCTCGACTTGCTTCAGTAGTAGATTTAACAACTGCTCACCTCTCAGTTTAGCAGTGGGTAATTTGAATGCTGTGTACTTTTGCCTGTGAAAGGATAACAGAGCAGGACATCGTCCATTTTAGGATTCTCCCTCTCGTTCTTGATGATCACTGTTTTCAGCTGTCGCTATAGTTACAACCCTGACACTTATCTTCTGCCGTGTTGCAAGAACGCAGTTATCTTTCAACTAAAAGGGGATTGTTGTTGCCTGGTTTCAAGTGTCTGGTCCATTTGTGTGGTCCATTTGTCTGTTTCATTTGTTTATTTTTTATTATCATTTCGAGGCTCGCTCGTGATAACTGGTGCTGGAGCACAAACTACGTGGTGGGTTCATGCTAGCCCCTTTCGTCTTTGGTGTTTGAATTGTTTTTGTTTTGTTTTTCCTACTGTTTTGAATATTAGTATCTTGTTTATTGTGATTTATTTTTATGATTTAGGCTACCCATCACTGTTTTCTGTTTCGTGACTAAATTGTGATATTAAACAGTGTTTTAATTTAATTTGTTTTATTTATCTATCTTTGATTTTTCTTTCAGGAACTGAACTACCACGGCTGAAGGATCTTTTGTGGTGGTGGTGCTTCTTCAAAGTTTGTATATAGTGATGTCACTAAGCTTGTGCCCCAAAATAATATACTAATAGACCGGATACCCTCGGGTCTGATTATATATATGGGCAAAAAACAGCCAAAGCTGGTTTATAGCAAGGGATACTGTGCTTATGAACACATAGATAAGACCGGACCTCGTCGAGTCTAATCATACAGAAAGGACCTTCGTCTGCAGGGAAGGGACCTCCATATTATAGAACCTAACAAATGTCCTGAATAGGAAACCCAGAGGACCACCCCCATGACGAGGCCATACCTCTAGTTGAATGGGCTCTAGTGCCTATAGGGCAGACCTGACCCACCGAGGCGTATGCCAAAGAGATGGCATCCACTATCCATCTGGACAGCCTCTGCTTCGTGACTGGAGATCCTTTAGATTGGCCACCGAAGCAGACAAAGAGCTGTTCCGACTGTCTATAGGACGCAAAGCGCTCCAAATAGACCATCAAAGCTCTAACAGGGCAAAGTAGATTAGCCTCCCCATCCTCACCAGAAGGGGGAAGAGCTAATAGTGTAATAACCTGTGCTCTAAACAGTGTTGAGAGCACCTTGGGGACATAGCCCTGTCTGGGTTTGAGAGTAACTTTGGAGTCACCTATTCCAAACTCCAAACAGAGAGCGCCTGCAGATCTCCCACTCGCTTGATAGATGCCAGTGCCAGCAGGAGAGTAGTCTTTGGTGAAAGTGGTTTAAGATCAACCGACTGAAGCGGCTCAAATGGAAGACCCTTCAGGGCCTCAAGGACCGTGGAGAGGTTCCAAGATGGTACCGAAGGAGGCCTGGGAGGGTTCATCCTCCTGGCCCCCTTAAGGAACCGTATGACCAAGTAATTTCTTCCTAGTGATTGGCCAGCCACCAGAGCATGATAAGCTGTTATGGCTGCCACATATACTTTGAGCATGGACGGGGAACGGCCCGCACCTGAACCAGCTCTGGAAACCACGGTCTGGACTTCCAGAGGGGGGTCACTAGGAGGACTGGCCATCCCAGTTCCCTGACCCATTTGATGACCTTGGGGATCATGGAAACGGGGGGGAAACGCATACAAGGGACGACTGGGCCAGGGTTGGGCCAGCGCATCCCTGTTCTTCGAAGGGAACACTGCGCAGTGAGTGTTGTCTCTTGAGGCAAAAAGGTCGCCCTCGGCCTCGCCGAAAACACTCCATATCAGATGAACCGTCTGAGGGTTTAAAGACCACTCGCCTAGGGGAGTGTTGTCTTGAGAAAGCATATCCGCACCCAGATTCTGAATGCCCGGGATATGCGCTGCTTTCAGAGAGCTCAAGTTGGCTTGCGCCCAAAGAAGTAGGTCTCTCACCATGGAGTGCAGGTAGCCCGACCTGAGACCGCCTTGGCGATTGATATATGCCACCACCGACATGTTGTCCGTGCGGACTAAGACGTTTTGTCCTTTGAGGTTCGACAGAAATTATTTAATTTACAGACAGTTGATATGTAAGCTCTGCTCCGAGCTTGACCAGAGGCCGGAGACAGGTTTTCCCTCGTGCAGCACTCCCCAACCTAGGTTGGAAGCATCTGTGAAAACCACTTTCCTCCTGGAGGCCACCCCCATGGCCACGCCCTTTGGGTACCAGTCCTGAGCCCGCCAGGGATTCAGGGTCTGTAAACAACCGCGATTCACCGTAATGCGAATGCTCCCCGACCGCCACTCGGCCGCCACTCGAGCTGGCACTCTGCATTTGAGCCAGTGCTGAAGCGGGCACATATGCAGTAATTCCATATTGAGTACTGGCGATGCGGCTGCCATGAGACCGAGAAGTTTCTGAAACTCTCTGAGGGGTATGTGCATGCCTGCTTTTTAAGGAGACTGTTAGCTGTTGTATAGAGAGCGCGCGCTCTGGTGTGAGCCACGCTCTCATAGTTGTAGAGTGGATAACTGTGCCCAGAAAGATCACATTCTGGCTGGGGGTTAGTTTGCGCTTGGATAGATTGATATTGAGCCCCAGGCATTCCAAATGACCGAGGATCAAATCTCTGTGTATCAATAGTTCGGCTCGCGATTGAGCCAGAACCAGCCAGTCGTCGAGATAATTCAGCACGCGCACTCCCCGGAGTCTCAGGATCTAGGCCAGCCTCGTCCATCGCCTGGAGGAGTTTGACCTGGTAAACCTGCAGCACGGCCATCGTGTGCAGGGCCGAAGCAGCTCGGCAGAAGGTGGCGAAAGAGCGTCCAGCGAGAGGTGAGGTGTTTCGGCACGGCTTGCTTGTGTGAGTCGCTCTAGCTTTCCAGCTAGCAGCAGTGTTCGGGCAGAGGTGAACGACCACGGCCTCTTCGAGGGGCAGCAGCGACTCGTAGCCCTTTTCCACAGAGGAGAGCGTTGCGGACCTGGAAGAGCTCGTGCGTGCAGAGTAGGGAGCACGCCACGTCTTGGTAAGCTCCTGGTGAACTTCGGGGAAGAACGGTGCAGGCCTGTGATGAGGGGCCTGCTGGCGCCCCGCCAAAAACAAGCCGTCCATCCGACTTCGAGGCGGTTCGCCATTATAGCAGATTTTCTCTACTTCAGCGACAACTTTTGTCTCTGTGTCCTCGGGAAAAATTAGAAGCTATCGCCATGGAAAAAAGCCTTTTTCTGCCAGAACGAGCTGTCACACAGCGCACTGTGCCTTCACTCACCTGGAAGCCGCTCTCTCCTGTTCCCGTTATCCAGTGGCCATCCGGCGATCAGCCATATATCCTTTCACTCACTGTTACGTTATACAGTCTGAAAGAGCTAACGAGCATTGTTTCAAATGCCTCGCTCAACATGCGCCACGTGCGGATCCCATCTGCATGAGGGCGATGGGCATTCAGAGTGTGTTTCATGCCTGGGGTCTGCCCACGCTGAAACTGCACTTTCTGCTGGCGGCTGCTCTCTCTGCAAGGGCATGCCCGTATCGGTGCTGCGGACGCGGCTAGCTCTCTCTCAAGATGGCGACGCGCTCCTCCTGCTCTTCCTTTTCCCACGCTACTTCGACCGAAGAGCCAGCGGCAGCCCGAAGGCATGGATGTAAGCGAGCCCTCACTTTCTCTTGCCCGAACTCCGTCACCGGTCCTGCTCTCACAGGCGGACCAGCACCCGCCCACCATCACGTGGAGGGCCTGGTCTCATTCGGGGCGTCGGACGATGACGACAGCCTCTCCATTGTGGCTTCTGAGCAGGAATGGTCGGGCTCTGTCGACCCCACCCTCCCCTCTCAGTCAAATGCCAGCGTTTCAGCTACCAGGACCAACTCTGATGCAGAGATACTGAGGATCCTCACCGCGGCTGTCGCGGACAGGATAAATGGCTGATCGCCGGATGGCCACTGGAGAACAGCGACAGGAGAGAGCAGCTTCCAGGTGAGTGAAGGAGCAGTGCGATGTGTGACGGCTCGTTCTGGCAGAAAAAGACTTGTTTCCGTGGCGATAGCTTAACATTTTTCCCAAGAATACAGAGACAAAAGTTGTCGCTGAAGTAGAGAAAATCTGCTATAATGGCGAACCGCCTCGAAGCCGGATGGACGGCTGGTTTTTGGCGGGGCGCCAGCAGGCCCCTCATCACAGGCCTGCACCGTTCTTCCCCGAAGTTCACCTCGAAGTATTTCTTTTTTAACCGTCCGATGACATCCCCAATTGAGGTCAACAGCTGCCTACCTCCACTGTAAACAGTTTTGGTAGGGCACTGCTTTGAGTGTGGACGGGAAAGGTAACACAGGGCTCTGGAACCACACTCCTTGAGAGAGGCTAGACTCTCTACCACTCTGGAGTTGCCCACGGCGGCGGGCTGTTGTGGGTTTTATTATAGCCCCACAGCTCAGCCACCATGTGTTGGAGATCACCCCGGTGAATGAGAGGGTCTCTTCCCTGCGCCTTCAGGTTGGGGACAAGTCTCTCACTGTCGTGTGTGCCTACGGGCCGAACAGCAGTGCAGAGTACCCGCCCCTCTTGAAGTCTCTGGGAGGGGTGCTGGAAAGTGCTCTGACTGGGGACTCCGTCGTTCTACTGGGGGACTTCAGCGCCCACGTGGGCAGCGACAGTGACACCTGGAGGGACGTGATTGGGAGGAATGGCCCCCCTGATCTGAACCCGAGCTGTGTTCTGTTATTGGACTTCTGTGCTAGTCACAGCTTGTCCATAACGAACACCATGTTTGAGCATTGGGGTGTCCTAATGGTTCAATATCTGAACGTCTGACTAGGGACCCCTTTGGACGTCTTTGGACGTGTGAAACTGATTCAATATCTGAACGTCTAACTAGGGACCCCTTTGAACGTCTGTGGACGTTAATTCAATGCTTAGCACATATCTCACTATTTATCACACTGCAATTATTAATATTAGTTTGACCATGTTATTGGAGGACACGGAATCCTGTACTGATGAACAAATATAGCCAATACATGTTTATATGTGTGAGATTAGGGTTAGGGTTAGGTTAACCCTAACACAAAATATTTCATTATACAGCAAAGTATACATACTGTATACAGCAAAGTTATACAGCAAGTAGGAAAATCAGAAGCTAAATCGATAATAAAGAAAGAAGTTATGAGAATGTGGAAGGAACTTTGGAATAGAGGGAAGGGAACTATTTTATTAACTCTCAGGTTGGGGTATCATAAGGGGGTATGAAAGAAGGAAACCATCATTGCAAGATTACGGTTAGGACACACTGCAAACTCTGCATCTAGGCAAGCATGATACTGGTTTATTTAATAATTGTAATGTACCTGATCAGCAGAGCATGTTGTTATGATGTGAAATAAATATGATAGCTGTAGTCAAGAGGAAAATTGAGCACATGGGAGAGACTTGCATAGGCTATTGCAATATGCATATAGCTTGCATATAGCACTTGCATAGGTTATAGCACTTGCATATAGCTTGTATAGCACTTGCATATAGCACTTGCATATACGTAGTTTGCACATAGCACTTGCATAGCTCTTGCATATTGTTTTCCTACTGTCAGTTTAACTGCTTATATTGTTCTCATTTGTAAGTCGCTTTGGATAAAAGTGTCTGCTAAATAAATGTAAATGAATCTTATTAAAAGAAATATTAAATAAATCGTCAGGCCATAAAATAATTAAATATTTATTTGAGTTTCTGAGAGCTACCAAGCTGGAAAAAAATCAAATATAATAATAATAATAATAATAATATAAAATTATATATATATATATATAATTTTTCTTCATAATAATGATATCCAGTAGCATGTAAGCAAGAGATCATTCATGGGGGTGGCTGTAATGCACTAAAACAGTTTGCGACCGCCGTTATAGGGTAACTAAACCCTAAACCAACTTTTTTAGTTAATGATCTGTAAGACTGGGGCTTTATTATTGCTGTTCATTGATTCAAGTAATTTTTTTGACATTTGGGTTTAAAGTGTTTTAATTCTACAATATATGGTGTAAAAATGTCTGAGTGCAGGTTGAACGCTGGCTACTGCAGTTGAATTTTCCTATTGGATGTTGCGGTGGTTTGTGACGTAAGCAACCACCAGTTAACCACACCCAGAGAATGTCTAATATGGGGAGAAGTTTCACTTTCAGTAAACTTCCGGGTTCTGAACTGGTTGCAGTTCCACTCTGGTTCCATATGAGGGCGCTCAGAGGACGAGTGCAGAATGAATGGAGGTCTATGGAGATATACCCCTAAAAATCCACTTTTCTCAGGATATAATTTTTTGTCTAGTAATTTGAATGTTGTTTTCGAAAGGAGATAAAAAGAAATTACAGATTACTGGGTGTTAGATTTTTTAGAGTCACTTATTTGCTTTAAAAAGTCTTTTAAAATGTCAATGACGTCATACACATCGTACGACCAAAGAACTGCTTTACGGCAATCCTTCAGTCACTTTGGTGCTTTCGCGATCTGCACTTTCTTTTCTCTCGAGGCATCGACAACACAGCTGACACGGGTAAATACACGTGCTAGAAGAGTTTTTGTTTTGTTGTTTTAAAAGACCACGCCGAAAATACTTCGGATGCCACGATGCCATCAAGCGGTATCTCTGGACGTAATCAGTCCTTCACTGACCAATCAGCGTCCGTTAGCAGAATGCTAGCGTGTTATGGGCAACCACAACTCAACCTGTAAAATCGAAAGGACATAAGTACTTGTTCATTCAACTTTGGACCTATAACCCATGTTGAACTTGCAAAACCTACATTCAAATCTGAGATTTCTCAACGGCAATCGGGTGAAAGAGACAAATTTAGCCGTCTAGCCCAGGGGTAGGCAAGTTCGGTCCTAGAGAGCCGCTGTCCTGCAGAATTTAGTTCCAACCCTAATCAAACACACCTGAACAAGCTAATCAATGTCTTCAGGATTACTAAGGCTATAGGCAGGTGAGGTTTTTTTCACTGTTTGGAGCCAAACTCTGCAGGAGAGCGGCTCTCTAGGAGCGAACTTGCCTACCCCTGGTCTAGCCCCATAGGCTCCCATTCATTTTGCACTCGGACGATCGCCCCCCAGTGGAACTACAACCAAAATTCGGTACAATAGGACTTAATAGGGAGTGGCCAGGCTTTCCTTAGATGGCTTTGCTGCAGCCTTGCCTAAAGAAAGATGCGTCTCAGGTGCACGCCCCCCCCCTCCGCTGGGCTCTGACCACTTTTCCAGCATTTTTCAAATATTGCCAGTGGGTGGAGTCAGGCTCTGACCAGGGGTTTAGTTACGCTTTAAAAAAAAGAAAAAAAGAAAGAAAGAATAATCGCCACGTCACACTGCAATGTCACCAGGAAAAGGATCCTGCCGATGCTGCAGACACGTGGAGATCGAGAGACACTGCGTTTATTGTACAAAAACAGGTAAGTAAAAAACAAACATCAATTTAATATGTTATTCAGTTAAGTTTAGATCACATCAGTGAATTAAATACCTTGAAATACTTCTTAAAACGGCGGCATTTTGCATGGGGTCGACAAACGCGCGGGTGCATTTGCTGGATTTTTTTTCACATAGCAGCAACATGGACTTAAAATACTCCGTCATTTATGGTCATACAGACTTAAGAAACATGAAAAAAAAAAGCAATTTTTTTATGTGTCCACTTACAATCGAAACAAAACATTGTGCTTTTTTGTAAAATAAAGAAAATACTGGGTGTGCTTTCTGCCTCTCCGTGAACTTTTCTTCTGGAGCACGTATCTAAACTTAAAGGGATACTTCAGCTGTGGGAAGATGAATGTGTATTTAATAGTGGTCATTTATATAGTAGAAATGTGAAATTATTTTTTAAATTGAAGCATTCTAGACTGAGAAAAGGTAGAAAATTTATTTTTTACTCATGTGGCTGAAAGACAACAACTCCCAGAATGCACTTGCTTTGCTGCCCTTACAGGGCCAGGCCACTCCCAAACCACGCCTACCGGTTACAGGCGGCAGTATCCGAAATATTGCTCCACACATTCTCTAGGCTAATACATACTCTAGTAACAGTAAAAATTTATAAAAAGAACCACAACCAATGTGAGTTATAACTTTTAATTAAAAAAAGAATTAATATTAACACTTTTACACTCAAAGCTCTTCCAGAGCTTCAGCTGTTTCCTTATATCCACAGTATTGCCCGTCAGGAGCTGGATATCTCCGTCTGATATCCTGGACAACACAGGTGGGCAAAACGAGACGATAGCCTTTACAAAGTCTCTCGCCTTGCAGGACCCATTCCATAAAGTGACGGTAGGCTGTTAGGCAATATTGTCTACAAAACAGTAAACACAACGTTAGCAATGTGAACTATTTGCACCCACAGTATGCTAGCATAGATGTAAATATAACAACAATAGCTCAGCTGACTACGCGGGAAGAACATTGTGATAATGCCGGGTGTCCAAACTCTGTTCATTACGTCTTAGTGTAAAGTGAGTATTTGGTTTGTTTTTCTTTTTTTTACTAAGCCGTTCATTTGTCCCTGCGGGCTTTGGCTGGCGTTTCCAATTTATCTCGTCCAGAAGAAAATGGCATCGCTGAAATTCGCGACAGCAATAGGACTCTCTATCTGTTTCCATAGGCGCACAGCGAGAGCACTGACACCACCAGTCCGCCCCAGCTCGAGTCTGGCTGGCCGGGCTCTTCCTCCTGACCGCCAAGCAGGTCTTGCTCCCCTGCTGCAGCAGCTGCTCCGGCCGCCTCTTGTTCCTCCATCTCCCGCAACTGTTCATCGCTGTATTGCGGCTCGTGCAGGTAGCTGTGAGCATCAGATTCTTGCAACAGATCTTCGAAATCCACTTCTGCCATTTCAACTTCAAACCTACCTTCCGCCAACGTGATTAGCCTACGATACAAACTTTCTACACAGAGCAAGAGCCTGTTAGCTTAGCTTCTACAGAAAGATGGCTGACACTATCTTTACATTCGGTGAGTGAGATTTGTATCTAAAACAATAAAAATGAATTGAACAGGACATACAGCATTAGCAAGTTTAACTTTGTACATCCGTTTTAAGGACAACAGTAGCATAGTTTTCCCATTGGCTCCTTGTCAGCAGTTTAAACCGTCATGGAGGCTTTTACATATGTGGTACTTTTTGTTTTCAGAGTTTCAGAAAAAAGTGCTTACTAAATTAGTGAATATACACATGGAGGTCAGAAGGCTGGCAAGAAGCGAGCCTCCCCTGTCATCTGCCCATATAGAGCAGCTGGAGACGATGGAGGAGTTTGACAGAGAGGAGGAACGCCTCAAGGACAAGGAAGCCTTTGAGTCTCTGTGTGCACAATCTAGTAGTGATGTAATTTTATGCTCTGTTTTATTTATATATATTATGTGGTATATCAGTGAAACTTGTTATAGGCTATTGTTTTTCTAACATGACAGGAATGCTACTCCCTCTCTTTAAAGGTGTTGCAACTTTCCAGAATTGGAGGGAAAGATATAAGGGATTGTGTCCACAAAATTCTTGACAGGTATTTTTAACAGGATCCCTACATATAGGAACATGTAACATGCACAACACAAAAGACGTTACATTTCTTGTCACAGTTTGCCGGTCTACAGAGGATGTGACATATCTTGACCAACTTATACTATACACTTTATTCACCAGGCCACTGTCTGAAACAAGAAAGCTGTGGAGAAATAGGAAGATCTCCAGAAAATGCATTGACTGCCATTTTTATATTTCATAAAAGGGCAAATTGATAAAAAAATCTAAGCAAGCCTCCTCTGTCATCCGCCCATATAGAGCAGCTGGAGACGATGGAGGAGATTAAATGCTATTTAATTATCTGAAATGCAATCATGAGACTGCATAGAAACCTGACGTGGAAGGTAGAGGAGGGGATTCGACAGGTGCAGGGACAGGTAAAGTATGTCATTGGAGCTATCAAATGGTCACGTCTCTGTTGTTTTCTGGAATTGATTAAACAGAAGCACATCTCTTTAGTCTACTCTTGGCACTCTCACCCATGCTATAGTTCCTGTAGATTACCACACACATATAATTTCTAAATGGTGATTTTTTTTTCCTCAGGCTCTTTACCAACTGGCTGATGGCAAATTTTAATATGAAGGGGAAGGGGAAGAGGCAGAAACTGCCTCTGGAAACTACTAAAACCTTTGAAGCAATTAAAGGTACACAGAATTTCCCCACATGCCATTTAAGTTTAATACCAACTCACTTGTATTCACTACCTCAACATATTCTAGTGTCAGTTTTAGCAAAAATATTGCAGTCTTACACCTTCCTAACATACAGTGATGCGAGTTTACAGAACTCATCTTCAGTCACGTGTATGCTGCCATATACCACACCAGTCACCATTGGTCTGTGCAGTATTGCCACTTAATTGATATTTGACAGGAGGAATAAGGAACTTCAAACCTGGATGTTTTCACATAAAAATATTGTATGTGAACTTTCCTACTGCAATGTGACACTGGTTCCCTTTCAGTCGAGAATGTCAAACGTAGTCGACGTCGACTGAATTGGGATCACGCTTAGGGAGCCTGTCTTCTTCGTACTACTATTTAATCAAGCCAATAGACCTTTTTCACAATAAACGGAAGTACGTAATCGTTGTGGAAGCGGAGTTCCTGTCAAGCGTCAACACATCAGAAAAACAGAAAATGAATCAGAGAATCTACACATCTTCGCTAACGGATTTGCCAAATATTACATTTGCCGACGTTACACGACTCGTGGAGGAAAACTCCGTCACAAAAAATAAAATAAAAAAAATAAAGGGTACAAATTTTTACAAATCGAATGTATCGTCCTGTGGAATCATTCATTCACATACAGCATACGAAGATGTTCAACTAATAAAGATCTTCATCGCTGGCAAAAATATGATGCATTTGCAGATTTGCCTTCACTAGACTGTAGGTCCACGCCACTTCATCCAACGCTCTTGATGTTCTTAAATCTTCCTGTTACTCTGAGTCGAGTGTGAATTGAAAGCGCTTCAGAGGATTCAGTGCGTGCAAGAAACTGAACCGATCATTCAAACTGATTCACGAACCGATTTAGACAGATCTGCCAACTTGTTTGATGAAGTCTTTGAACAGAATCAACTCAAAAGAGTGATTCATTTGTGAATTGAGCATCGCTCATGCCCATAAAAAAGATACAGCGCGCTTGGAATAAACTACGCATTACAACATGTATTGCATTAAAAATTAAATAACGAGAGGAACGTCGCCCTACGTAACGAAGTAAAAGTAATTTTTTTTTCATTAGAAATGTACTTGAGTTAAAGTAAAAGTACCTACATTTAAATCTACTCTTAAAAGTACAATTTCTCAAAAAAAAAAAATACTCAGGTAAATGTAAGAGTTAACGAAGTAAATGTACTTCGTTACTACCCACCTCTGCAAATCATTAGCGTGTCTACTTAGACATAATGTATTTATATTATAGAGGATATATATTATCTTACTAAAGCATTATAGTCTGCTTTTAATGAAGCATTATGGTATCAATTTGTTCTGTCTATGGTTGTCCAAGTAAACGTCTTGTGTGTAGCGACAATAATGTTAAGTGCTCCCCTTTTTAATCGTAAAGTTTGGTCCTTCATCCCGCCGGATAGCCTGAATCCATTTCCGTCTAACTTCACTATCAACAGGGAGGTCATGAAATGACAGATATGGCTGCTTTTGTGAATAACTACAACCAAAGATATCCATAGTTAGCCTTTATTGTGGATATCTATGACTACAACAGTCCGGTACGCTACAATGACTCTTGCTCGTTGCTTGTGCCATTTGTTTACCTATTGCCCTGACCGGGGAGGAAGAAGATTTCCAAGACGATTGCGTATTTCCGGTCACAAATACGGAAGTTGTGAGAAAGGTCTATTCAACATTGCGTGCGTGATTACACGCTCCGCCCTGCAGCACGGGCATAGACACGGAAGTGGACGCACGCGCCAGTTGCCTTTCGCTTCGGAGCCGATCGGATGTCTCTGAAGAGTACTATTGTTTAAACAAGAGTGTCGGTGTTCTTGCGGGAAGACCTCCCAGTGTAGTGCCCAGTCCCAATTTGCATACTATACGTCCTAAATAGTATTCGAAAATAGAATTAGTACGTCCCAAATCGTAGTATGTTGAAATGAGTGTTCCAAAGATACCCGGATGGTCTACTATTCCGGTCAGAATCCGAAGTGCAGATCGATGCGCACTCTAACGGCTAATATTGCCCAAAACCCTCAACGCGCGTTGGACAAGGATTCGGTTAGAACTACAAACACGAGTGAAAAGTGTTAAAAAACTACAGACATGGAGGACGCGCGAGTCCGGAGGTTATGTAAAGAGGTTTCGTTATTGGGGTTTGAGTGATTATCAGTGTCTAACCTGACGAAAATGTATTTATTCAACATTGTCTACATTATATTGCATCTGCAGCAGCATTGTGAACTTTTGTAACGATACGTTTAGCCATTAACTTTTAAATGCATCATTATATTCAAATTGCCAACACATGAGAAGATTCTCAGCATGAAAGACCCACGACTGGCAGATGAAACGTGCATCTGCATTTCTCTCCGAAACGGTAGGAAATCAAATTAGATTGAATGGAGGATTTTAATTGTGACAAGATGATTGACAGGGCAGTTTACGGTGATAGGATGCACGCAACAGATCTGTCCGTTAAAGATGATGTGATAGTATGTCCCAAAGCTTGCCTACTCTTTTGCTACACACTCAAAAGTATGTACTTTTTCTTCACAAAAAGAGTACATACTTTTAGGTCGTAGTATAAGTAGGCGAATTGGGACTGGGCCTTGGTGTTTACAGCGCGAGTGCAGCGGTGATCATGAGCTTCTTAAGCTCTCAACTGCTGTTTTAACAGCATCAAATTTCTGTTTGTTTGTGTGTTTGACGGTTTGTTAAAGGCACAGTTGCCAACTCTCGCGAGACAAATAAGCAACTGTAGCTTCAAAAACAAGCCCAAAACAAGCCCAATATTATTAGATTATTTAGTTTCAGCATTATCATTTATTTTTTATTACCAATAAATGAGCCTGCAACATATTAAACTGAAACCACTCCTTTATTAGAAAAGGATAAACGGATTAGGAAAAAAAGGATTTAAAAAAGGTTTGGAGAGATGGAAAAGGACAAAAAGACAATCAGGAAAAGACGGGGATATGTAACACACACAAACACATTATATAATATATATATATATTTATCTTAATAAAATAAATTTCACCCATATGTATCTTATGTTAGTATAGACTATTTTTTTTTTTTACCTTACAAAAGAAGGTCATCCCTCTTCTCCCCTGCACGATCCATCATCTCCCCAACGTCTATCATTGGATTACAGTGTCGCGCGCGCGGCTGCCTGCACGTTGAAAGGGATTTTTCTCCAATAAGGGGGCGGATTCGGCGGAATGTTTTGACGAATTACGCCACAGCACTTATACAATTGCACTGATTGGCTATGGCTGTGAGCAGACAGTGTCAATCAATGTATTGGAGATTGAGAAAACGGCAACCGTGACCATAGATGTAAAGAAAACAAAGTTGCTTGTCAGATTTTCCTAACAAGCAACCATATTTTTTTAATAAGCCCAAAAAAAGGCAACCCGCAACCCGTGCTTTTTTAACGCGACTTACAAAAAAAAAAGCCCAAAGTCGCGTATTATAAGCGGACTTGGCAACTATGGTTAAAGGGCGAGAAGTGAGTCATTCACTGTTTCAGTTCACTGATTCGGTGTTGAAAAAAAACAAAAAAGCAACTGGTGCGTGCGTCCACTTCCGTGTTTATACCTGCGCTTCGGGGCAGAGCGTATAATCACGCACGCCAATGTTGAATTGGCTTGATTAAATAGTAGTACGATAAAGACAGGCTCCCTAAGCGTGATCCCCATTCAGTCGACGTCAACTACGTCCTCCGTTCCCTCCTTCAGGGAAATCTCCTTTCCAGATGGGAAAAAAATATTGTCATTTCAAACTATTTAAAAATTAAACACAAGCCATCGCACACCTGTAGGTGATAGGTGCGTAGGAAAGGAAGACCAAGCTTGATTGACAATCTACAAATAGGAACTCCCGCACACTATCAGTGCTTGCAAATAAAACTTTAATTTAGCAGCAACGTTTCGGTCTTTCGACCTTCATCAGGCAAAGAGGGCCGAGTTGGACTTGAGTCCGAGTCCTTAACATCCGAGTCCGAGTGGAGTCCAGCCGAGTCCACAAAGATTTAAATGATTTGAAATTGACCTTTCACAAAGACCCACCCCTCTTAGTTACTGTTGCTATGTCCGACAAGCTGTTCCGCTCTCACTCCAAATGTTCTCACACAGTGAAAAATATATTGCGGAGCAAAGAGGACACTGAATATGCGCCAACATACAAGACAGAGCAGCCTACTTTTGGTATGAAATAAAGTCTCATCTTTTACATTTTTATAATTATTATGAAATTCAAACAATAAATCCTGTTTTGCAGTGACGTGGGGTGATGTCTTAAAGAGGCTAGGCACTGAGTTATGATAGCCAGATTACCTGATTTATTGTTTAGGCTAATAATACGTAATAACAGTAAACGTTACCCACAAACGCAGCATAACAAGAAATGTACAAATCAGAATGTATACCGTGTACTCTCTCTCTCTCTCTCTCTCTCTCACACACACACACACACACACACACACACACACACACACACACACACACACACACACATACACACATACACACACGCAAGCGCGGCACAGGCACACACCGGTAGTTAATGTCCACTCCAGCATCAATACAACCATTCTTAATCCTTAATTTTTGCACAGCGGCCAATTATGTCTGTCACCAAAAGTAAAATCACACACTGCTCAATTTAATATGAAGGCAAATGGCTTGCATTAATTCAACCACATTTATCAATTCAATATTAAGCCCAAAATAGTTTTTGACTCACCAATCGGTAGATTATTTGTAGCCTACATAAAATCCATCCGCCGCTCTTTCCTCGTAAAGACGTCGATCACAACTTTGTAAAACTCGTCTTTACGGCCTTCAGTTGCTGCACTAGTCTATCTAAGGCTGGCGTAGATCTCCCTCTTGCTATTAACTCAGATTTTGAATTAAAATCGAGCTTGAAAAAATTTCTTAACTCTGTGATCACGGCCGGTGCTGTCATTTTGATTTTGAATTTGATTAGGCATAGGCTAGCTGTGGTGTAATGACGTTAGCTACGCAAATGTGTCCAGTAATATCTCGATTTTAATTGGTCCATGTCTGATATGTAACGTAGATGGGTACGGGCATAGCATATTTACGTCCAAAGGCACAGCAGAGTTGTGCTTTTTGCCGTACATGTTAAAGAATACAGGATCGAAGTGCGCATGCGCAACATGGGTTTTCCGCTTGTCGTCTGCAATGAATGGACCGTAAAAGCACTGCTTATTCTACCATTTGTTTGTTATTTGATTATGCGTAACTGCTACATTTGTCATTGTAACGTCTAGACAGTTGGAATAACACCCATATTGCATATATAAATCACAAGAATAAACAGTAAAAATACAAATACAAGTTTATTATTTAATAAACATTTTTATTTTTTTATTTTGGCAGGGTAGGCAGTGCCTAGTTTGCCTACCCAGACCGAACGTCACTGCTGTTTTGTGGTGCTTTAATGTGTAGGCCTCAGTTCAAGCAGCACATTAACTGATAATCTCTTCTAGTTATAGCACAAATTAAACATGAATGAAAATCAGAACTGCAAAAAGATATCAATACACACCATTTTTCAAGTTCAAGTCCACTGACTTTAATCTACTAACTGATTGTTTGTCGGACAAAAATGGCGGTATCTGCATTATGATTGGTCAGATCGCCTGTCAATCAAATTCCGGCGAAAGGTCTCAACACTGAGCTCTTAAATTAATATTTTAAACCTTACAACATGATTGCAATGTATAGTCAAAGTCATACGTTTACCTATTGTACATCTTTCAGAATCTGCAAGGTAATGCTCAAGAATGCAACACGATGCATTAAGAGCCAGGGGTAAACTTTTGAGCAAATGGTGATGTTTAAAGTTTTCTTATTTTGTTTTACATGCTAATATCTTTTTTAGCCTCTGAAGGGCAGGACTAAATTAATATAATTTTTCAACAAAATAAGAACAATTTACATCCAGTTTCATCCTTAATGGACTTCTTGAGCATCACTAAGTGTTTGCAGGGTTTGTAATAGTTGCGTTTGTGTCCCTCAGTTGTCACCAGTGTGAAAAGATGGATCTCACAATCACAGTCACTGCTAGTAAGGAGTCAAATATGCAGAAGATGCTGGAAAAGCAAATAATGTGCAGGAGCTGGAGGATTTTTCCTCATGAACAACCATTACAAAAAAAAAAAAAAAAAAACAGTTGTGGATACAAACACAAAATACAAGATAAATTACTTGATTGTAATATTGTGTGTCAGGTAATGGTATTTACAATCAAGTAATTTGTCTTGTATTTTGTGTTTGTATTTTGTCTTGTGGACTAGGCTATTAAACATCTGTTATGTGAAAAAGCTTTTTCAGTGCAGTACTAAATAGAAACAATGTTTTTATGATCCTTCTTATTAATAAATAAATAAAAATTCAATTTTGGAGATTTTGAAAGGTGTATGTAAACGTATGACTAAAGTGTAAATGTAACAAAAATCATTAAATTATTAGACACCTAAATGTTGCTATGGTTCTCACATTCTCATGTTGCTATGGTTACTATGTCAGTCATCGCAATTTCAAGACTCACAGGACTAAAATTTAGCGGATTCACTCCCACATTTAAATGCATTCATCACTCTTTATAATTTACAGTGTGAACGTAACCACTGGTCCTCTAGAAGCACGAAAATAAAACTATTATTTAGATAGTCGATAGCGCTCCCTTTAAAGGTGCCATATGTTAAAATTGAGGTAAAAATATCCAAAAAATGAGCTACATGTATCAGAAGAATGAGAAGAAATAAGTGCAATGATGTCATTAAAAAAATGACAAGTTATAGTGCTGCCGAGATATAAACCTGAATTAGCATGCTAAATTACTAGCCCCGGCCGGTGTCTAATACCAGTTTCGGCCATGGGAGGCGGTATGCGGGCAACATACATAACCACCAGCCAAACTGCAACACACGAATAACTCGCACGGCTTGTATCTCTTTAATCTCTAAAAATCTCCAAATGCTCCACGTGAAACTGCGGTCTTACTATAGTGTCAATTGATTTGATTAATATGCGTGAGGGAGAGAGAGCAGGACCGCGCTCGTGTTGTTTGTAGACGTGAGAGTGCGCGCGCGCGGCCGAGCTCTCTCTCTCTCTCTCTCTCTCTCTCTCTCTCTCTCTCTCTCTCTCTCTCTCTCTCTCTCTCTCTCTCTCTCTCTCTCTCTCTCTCTCTGCTCATAACGCGCCCTGTCAAGCGCAGCGGCAGCAGTCATTCTATTCTACGTCCCTCACCGATCAAATTAGGCTTTGGCGGGACAAAGCGGACTATTTGACGGTTTTAGAAGATTAACAACCTGAAACTAAAAAACAGACTAGAGTAGGCCAACTTTCTGGAGGTATACTGCCCCCATTTGGTATGGAATATGTGGAGTATGAATTGATTTTTTGACATAAGGCACCTTTAAGCCATCACTTACAGTTGCCAACTCTCGCGAGACAAATAAGCAACTGGAGCTTCAAAAACAAGCCCAAAACAAGCCCAATATATTATTAGATTATTAAGTTTCAGTATTATAATTTATTACCAATAAATGAGCCTGCAACATATTAAACTGAAACTGAAACCACATACTTTATTAGAAAAGTAAAAACGGTTTAGAAAAAAAGAGGATTAAAAAAAAATAATCAGCGAACTGCAACCAAGGTACCTTTACAGTACCTGCACATCGCTTTACTCTGGTCCCCAACCACTTGACCTATCCAGTCTTTAAGCTTTACATCCTTCTCCCAGTCTTTGTTGTACTTCTTTCCATATTTGGACCACTTCGTTGGAGGCATCGTAGAAATTTAAATCTATGATATCATATAGATTACTGCGTAGCGGGACTCGTCTCGCGCGCGCGCCGGCCCGCCGCCTACACGTGATTTTTTTCTCCAATGAGGGGGACAAGGGGGCGGATTCGGCGGGATGTTTCGACGAATTATACCACAGCACTTAAATGATTGCACTGATTGGCTATAGTTGTGAGCAGAAAGTGTCAATCAATGTATCGGAGATTGAGAAAACGGCAACCGTAACCATAGATGTAAAGAAAACAAAGTTGCTTGTCAGATTTTCCTAACAAGCAACCATATTTTTATTAATAAGCCCAAAAAAAACGCAACCCGCAACTCGTGCTGTTTTGACGCGACTTACAAAAAAAAGAAGCCCAAAGTCGCGTATTATAAGCGGACTTGGCAACTATGATCACTTACCGCGTTCTGCACTCTCCCTAAAACTCTCGTCATAAACACTGAAGTGTCCACACTGCACAGTGAATCTCTCATTTATATCGCGTCAAGACTTTGTTTATGAGGGGATTTGTGAAAGGATAAAGCTTGTGCTGATTCTGAACATACATTTTAAGCGAAATCTCCGCATGTTGACTCTAAAATGCCTCTGATTTGCCACTGTGTTCATGCGCTTAATACACATGTCTGTGATTGGCTAATGCTCAACACGGAAACAACACAAGTAGTTTGGTTTCGTTTTTGAATAATATTGTGTCCTCTAGTGCCCGGACTCGACTGGACTCGGACATTGTCAAGTCCGAGTACAAATTCATCCGAGTGCGTGACAAGTCCGAGTTCATTCAAAATTGGACTCGAGTCCGAGTACCCCACAACTCTAGTAGAAACATTGATCAGCAACGCTGCTATTGGTTGCTCACCGTGGCCAAAGAGCACGCTCAGTTTTTCTCTGCAGTAGAACAAGAGTTATTGCTTGAAGGATATGCAGAATTTTAAATCTTAATTAAAACGCCAGGGAACACCTCAAAGCAAAAGCCAGGAGAGAGGGCTGGCAAAAAGTAGCAGACAAATTAAGTTTGTAGTGACCATGTTAGATGTTTTTATCACTTATTACAGTATATATTTTTGTATTTTAATAATTTCTAAATAATTAATAACTTTGTTCATTGTAATGTCAGTCACCACCCACTACTAGAACATGTGAACAAGTAAAAGTGAAGTAGGCTACTAGAATATTCTACATAATAGTTATTTGTACTACTTATTGTCTCTTTTAAAAAGGCACTGTTAATAAATGTTTGCCTGTTTATAAAAGAAACCAAGAAAAAGGCTGAGAAAAAAGAGAAAAGAAGAACAAATAGGTGGTGGTCCTGCACCCCCACGTTATACAGGCAAAAGAGCTGGCCCTTGTGTTGAATGTGAACCGACCCATTGTGGAGGGCATCCCTGTGTTCAGCTCTTCCTCAGACCCACAGCCAGAGGCCAGGAGCAGCAACACCTTCACTGCTGGGAAATCAACTTTAAATGATCTTAGTACACTGTAAAATAATTTGTTGCTGCATTAAATTAAGTAGGCCTATAATCCAGTCATATCAACTGTTAAACCTTGAGTAGTAATGAATTGCTTTGACTTGTGACAGTGTACATGTGTGAAACTACATGTAGTTAATGTAAAAAAATATGTTGCCATGAGTTATTGATCACATTCCCCCCAGTGTACTTCATTGTAATGAAAATGTGTTTTACTCTTTTGTGCAGTTTTAAACAATACACCAACACTTTTACCGGTTCCCAAGCAAGTGCTGGCTGAAGCATGTGCAGTAAGGGGACTTTTTCTAACTTTACATCAAAAGGGAAGAATGTACAACACTTTATAATGCCCATTTTCCCCGATGCACAGGACAGTGATGAAACCCTCTTTGGTGACTGTCTTTTGGAGAAAGTATCTGCATGTGCATAAATATCTTTACTTAATTTACACTTGAGTACCTATTATTTCTGAATGCAATATGAGTTGCAGGCATCCACATCTACAGAAAGGCCTACAGAAGAGTCTGCACAAATTAGTGATACAGAGGTGGGCAGTGTTGTACTTTTCTTTTTAATTATTGTTACATAAGGCATGCGTTGACAGGTTTACACCAACCTACCCCTAGAAAATAGAGTAGCCTATTTTGATTTTTTTTTTTGACAAATTAAAGAAAAAAAAATGGCACTGGAGATAGAGTTGGTTTAAAGGAACTTCAGAGTAAGTGCTAAATATATTATTTCACACAGAGTACTATTGCTGACCTTACATCTCTTATTGCAGGCAAAAAATTACTTGATCACTGGCTTTTCTTTACAAAGAACAATTAAAATAAAACTCAAAGAACTAAGCATATTTGTCTTGTCTTTAATTAAACATTTAATGAATTGTTTTATATTTTTTCTGATGGTGGCAATGTTGTGTAATATGGCACATGCAATGTCACAGGCCCTGTCAGGTGCAACCCTCAGGCTTTTCAGACACTGAAATCTTCCCTTTAGTTGGCCAAAGTTCATTTCATTGTGTGCCCTTGTCCTGGCTAGAGCGGCATTGTAACTGGTCTGGGGTTTGGGTCAGGGAATGGGGTCATAAAACACCTGTCTCCAAGCAGGATCCTGTAATCACCTGTATAATGGAAAAATGCAGCTCTGTTAGGATCAGCATAAGTGCATGTAATACAGTGAGCTTGATATTTATAATTTTCCTTACCACGTTCAAATGATGTGCATAAATGTGATCTCTGAAAATTCTTGAGTCATGCACAGATCCTGGCCATTTTGCTTTCACAATTGTGATATGGAACCAACAAGTCCTCCAACCCATACGACCATTTAGGTCGTTTGTGACTACCTTCAAATACGACACATAAGAGCGTTTCCTAAATTTGCGCCCCTACCGGCAGCTGGAGATATGGAGTAACTGTAACGTTAGATTTACTGTGGTATTGGTAGTTAAAGCACAGTAACTTGCATGCTTTTACCACAGTAACTGTTTTTACTGTCTACTATTTGTAGTTAGAGCACAGTAACCACAGCACTTACCATGGTTTTACCAGAGTAACTGTCATTTTACTGTGGTATTTGTAGTTGAAACAGTAACAAAACACTTGCCATGGTTTTACTACAATAACCACATCACTGGCCATGCCTTTAATACCTTTTTGTAATGTAATTGTAATTCAATATTCTTTTACTGTCTTGCAGTTACTTCAGATCACATACTCCTCCATCTCCATCTCCCACAACAACCTTTAATCCAACAGCTCTTTTAAGAGGCCATCTCTCGCTAAAACTCACTTTCTGTCTGTGTCTGTCTCTCTCTCAGTTTTTTTTAACTGTAATTAATTTACACATATTTTTGCTCTCTTTCTTTCTCTTCTTCATCATGGAATATTTTTAAAAATCAAAATTTGATCAATTCTGTCAGAAAGCTGCTATTAGGGAACTTGAACTCAAAGCTCCCAGTGCTGATCTTTAAGAAGCTGCCAGGGAGGCTGAACAAGTGCTTCAAATTAGGTAATGTTGAACACATTTAGTTATAGCTGATTTGCTTTAATGAATGTATCCTTATTTTATGTTTTATTAACTTTCCTTAAAGTCCTTCCTCTCAAATAATTTGGTCACGGATCATTTTTAACACTCTGTCTCAACATGTATATATTTCTCTTTGTTTCAGCTGAAAAGGAAGTGCTGTCAAGGGCTTGTTAAACCTGTCTTCGTGGAGAGGGATGAATTCGGCTATCTTGTGCGTTTATTGAGAAGGAAAAAAGCTACAAAGGCAAATGTTTCCAATGGTATGTCTGTGTTGGTCTTAACCCTTGATTGAACATTACTGCAGTTACATTTTGCACAGCATTTGATGTTTCTTAAACTTTATTTTACATACTACACTACCCCGTCAGTAAGAACCCACAATAAAGCGTCATGTCGAAGTAGTAATAGTTCGTTCAACTGACCAAGTCAGCAAATTCATATGATATTGTGCAAGTGCGCTCGTACAAAATTCTATGACTTTTACTCCAGCTGCTGCCATTGGCCATTGCCTCAACTCTCTTGCAGATTGTGCCCATTGTAAGTAGCCGGGACGTTTATATCAGAAAGTTCATATCAAAACCATTGTATTCTTTATTAACCTTTACATATTGGCGCCGTCTCTTCTCGTACCAACAGTAGGCTACATGATATCTTTCCACATGTTGATTTTTATTGACCACATCTGTTTAAGAAGCAAGAGTCTGGAAATGCTAGTTTAACAAGTTACGTGACACATCAGATCTTCAAATAACTTGTCCTAATCAGATCACTTAAACGATTAGTTCACCCAAAAATGAAAATTCTGTCAGTAATTACTCACCCTCACCCTCATGTTGTTTCAACCCCGTAAGACTTTCATTCATCTTCAGAACATAAATTAAGATATTTTTGATTAAATCTGAGAGCTGTCTCACTCCTCCATAGAAGCTAAGGGATCGAAACTTGTCGGCCTAGAAAGTTAGAAAAGACAATGTTTAAAATAGTCCAAGTGACTACAGTGGCTCAACCTTGAGTTTATCCAGCGACGAGAATACTTTTTGTGCGCAAAAATAACGACTTATTCAACTCTTCATTTTCTTTTCTGTGGGCCTCTGAGTGAGTTTACGTAGTGTAACAGTGCAGCGCTTCTGTGTTGTACGTCAGAACGTAGGCTCGCTATTGGCCGATGCAGGTCACATGTGTGATGCGTGTGACGTACAACACAGAAGCGCTGCGCTGTTACACTACGTAAACTCACTCAGAGGCCCACACAGAAGAAAATGAAGAGTTGAATAAAGTCGTTATTTTTGCTTGTTTTTGCGCACAAAAAGTTTTCTCGTGGCTTGATAAACTTATGGTTGATTGACGAAAGTCTTACGGGGTTGGAACTTGGAACAACATGAGAGTGAGTAATTACTGACAGAATTGTCATTTTGGGTGAACTAACCCTTTAAGTTTGTTCATAACAGCAAGAACAATAACTATAATAATAACTATTTTAACATCCACAACAAACGGACGATAAAGTTCTTTTTATTATCAAAAGTGTGTGCTGTGGTAATGTTGTCTGTCATTTTAAGTGCTTAAGCTTTTTAAAGTCGAGTAGATTCTGATTGGCTGTCAAAGATTTTATAGTTCATCAGCTGGAAAAAAACAACATTTCTGAAAGTGATTCCAACTAAATTGTTCCTCTGTGTCGTTATATGGTAAATAGCTGCAGTGTGGGCTCATCCTTTGTGTGAAGAGGCCTTTAAACTGCTTACAACAATACTGGCAGCAAGTAATCATGTTTAAAGGAATTCATTTATTAATATAGCTTGCTATTGAAGATACAGCTTTTCAAACCAGTATTTACCAGGACAACCAGTCCTGTTGGGGATGAGAAATGAACATGGCCTTCTCATGTATTCATACTCATACATACATGTTTATAGCTGGAAATTACTTTATATGGTAAGTACTGACAATTTTTCTGGAGTTATTATTAAATTGTTGTTTTGTCTGATTGTTTGAAGGAGGATGAAGCCAGTTGATGAAGAAATAGGCATGTTGCACTAGTTTTAAATACATTACTAATTTGTTATGACTGCTTGTATTATGTTCTCATTTTCTACTTGTACAGAAAGACTACATCAAGAGGTAGAGGAGCCGATAGCTGGCACTGAACACACTCAATGCTCAGGTCCGTCTTCACGCATGAAATTCAGGTCCGTCTTCACATGGTCCAGACTAAGGAGAAATGGGTCTGAGGCCAGAGATGGAGTTTTTGTTGACAGGAGACGATTCTGTGGCCACCAAGTGCAGCACTGCATCAGTTATCCACTGTGAAGAATACATTCCAGCTTCACGCTGACAGGTCAGAGTTCCCTTTCGAGAGGTCTCTCCTATTGCGTAAGTAGCTTACGCTATGGGGAAAACTCCTTTTCTCGAGAATATTGAAGTCTTTATGTAAAACGCATTGCAGCTGCACAGCTGACAGCAATGAACGAAGGAACTCGGTCATTGGCTGTGCTGCGGCAACTTGCTTGAACCAATGACGGGGCGACTCTGAATGCGCGACCAATGAGCGCGCTTCGCGCCTGCGCGCGTCAGAGCCCGCCAAGATGGGCGTGGCCAAGCTATATATTGGGCGCCCCGTCATGAGAGTTCTTTAGATTTAATCTCCTTCAGCGAACACCTTCTTCGCTGGATCCTCCGGATTATTGGAAGCCTTCGCCGCCGTGGAAAAGCATACCAGCGGGATTGCTACGAGGACGTCGGCACCTTCAGCCGCCTTCAAGCACCTCCTACTGAGCCATCCGGCGCGCCATATACGCAAGTATTTTACATCTGTCCGCCCCGCGACATTTGTGAAAGAGAAAATTTCCATTAAGGCGTTGTTTCAAATGCCTTCCTGCGCGTCGTGCAGAGACCTTCTCCCGGACGGGGATCGTCACAGCTCGCTGCCTGGGCCGTGACCACGCAGAAGCTGCATTGACCAAGGGCGGATGCCCGGAATGTGATGACCTGGGTCTCTCCGCACTACGGGCTCGCCTCGCCGCTTTCGCCGTGAGCGAGCCCATCGCCACCCCTCTGTTTGAGCCGCGCACTAAGAAAAAGCGCCGCTCACAGAGGCTTCCTGAACCTGAGCTCAGTGACGTCACGCCGAGCCAGTCTCCGCGTGCTTCACCGCCGCTCTTGCCTTCCCCACCGCCGGTTCAGTTCACCCAGCCGGACCCACACCCCTCTGGCAGAGCGGTGGGCCTTGTGACTTTCGGCGCGTCCGAGGACGACGGGGGAATGGACGACAGCTTGTCCATCGACGCTACATCGGACGACTGGCCGGGCTCCACTCTCGACCCCGCCCCGTCGACGCTAGCTAGCACGAGCGGGGGCTCCACTATGGATACTGAGATTATCCGTGTCCTCTCTAAGGCCGTGGAAGACCTCGGGCTCGATTGGTCTTCTCCCGAAGAGCCAACCCGGAGCCGACTGGATGAGTGGTTTCTGCAGGGGCGCCAGCAGGCCCCTCGGCAAAGGCCTTCTCCCTTCTTCCCGGAAGTTCACGACGAACTCACCAAGTCGTGGAAAGCCCCCCACTCTGCGCGCCTAAAGCCTTCTTTTTCTTCTTCGCTCTCCTCAGTGGACGGCGCGAAGGAAAGAGGCTACGAGGGAACGCCGCCCCTCGAGGAGGCCGTGGCCAATCATCTCTGCCCGCCCTCCACCTCCGGATGGAAAGCCAAAGCTTCCCACCCCTCGAAACCCTGCCGCACTACCTCTGCTCTCGCCGGTCGCGCCTACGCCGCCGCCGGCCAAGCTGCATCAGCGCTTCACTCAATGGCGGTACTTCAAGTGTTCCAAGCCAAGCTTCTCCGCTCTATGGACGAGTCTGGCCCCGAACCCGAAGCCTTCAGGGACTTACGCAGCGCGACTGATATAGCTCTGCGAGCCACGAAGGCCACCGCCCAGTCCATCGGCCGTGCTATGGCTAATTTGACTGTTCTCGAGCGCCATCTGTGGCTGACTCTGACTGAAATGAAGGACGCGGATAAGGCGCCATTTCTCGATGCGCCTATCTCCACCAGCGGGCTGTTTGGACCGGCGGTTAAAGGTTTCGCCGAACGCTTCACTGAGGCCCAGAACGCTTCACAAGCTATGCGTCATTTCCTGCCAAAGCGCTCCAGCTCATCGCAGAGCAGACAGAGACCGCCGCAGCCGCAGCGGGCTAGAACAGCCCCCACCGCCTCTCAGCCCGCGCCTCAGGCTGACGCTCGACGCCGCTCGCGCTCTCACAACCGCAAGCCGCCTCCTGAGCGACGGGGTCCTCCGCCCAAGATTGTGCTGAACCCTGAGCCTCGAAAGCCGTCCTAGCCACAGAAATGAGAAGAGAGAGTACGTGTCTCGCAAAAGCCGGACCACTCTCTCCGCAAAAGCTCAAACATTACCCAGTCCCCTTACAGGCGGTTGGATATGTCCATACAGCAGTCAATGGGCCAGTCACAGAGCTCGCTCACCTGCAAACAAACGCCGTTTTTACGGCGACGCACAGAAAACACAAAAAGAGTCTTTTTCTGCCTGCATCACTAAGGGTTCACATGTCCACAAAGTGTGCATTCCCAGATACTGTCAAAACAGTGCCAAATTCATTCCCAGCTCAGGCTGCGCTTCCCATGAATGTAGATCACGTGCCTACGGTCATGTACGCACCACTACACACAAGCACTGTTCACACAGTTATAAATTCATCCCCAGTAAAAGCGGGAAACATTATAAAAGTGACGCGTGTGCCTACCACTGTTTATGCACCCCCACTTATAAACACTGCCCTTACAGTGTCAAACAAAACCTCAGCTCAGGCTGCGAGTTTTACAAACACAGCGCGCACTGTTGTAATCACACACGCGCCCATTCACTCAGCTGCTCAGCGCGCGCCCGCGCCCCTGAGAGCTATGAGCTCAGGCGATTCGCTAGCCGGGTCCCTACGTCACAGCGGCCCGCCCCTAGCCTGTATTCAGCCCATATCTGTACACGCAGCGGCATGGGAAAACATTCCAGATATGCCGAAATGGGTATTAAATATAGTAAAGCACGGATACTCGCTCCAGTTCGCTCGCAGGCCACCACGTTTTACGACTGTGGTCGAGACGAAAGTGAGAAAAGAGTGTTCACATGTTCTACGCACCGAGGTGCGCAAACTAATAGAAAAGGGCGCTGTGGAAACTGTTTCCCCCTCTCTGAGCGGGACAGGTTTTTACAGCCGCTATTTTCTCGTCCCGAAAAAGGATGGCGGTCTCCGCCCCATCCTAGATCTCAGACACCTGAACAAAGCACTAATGATTCGCTCGTTCAGAATGTTAACAACCAAGCATATCCTCGCGCAAGTGCGCCCAGGAGATTGGTTTCTCTCAGTGGATCTGAAAGATGCTTACTTTCACATTCCAATAGCGCCTCATCACAGGCCGTTTCTGAGATTCGCTTTCGAGGGACAGTCATACCAGTACACAGTACTCCCGTTCGGCCTGTCCCTGGCTCCCCGTACATTCACGAAATGTATGGATGCAGCACTTTCCCCCCTAAGACAAAGGGGAGTGCGAATACTGAATTATCTCGACGATTGGCTGGTTCTAGCACAATCAGAGAGTCAGCTAATAACACACAGATCTTGGATTATCAGCCATTTAGAATGCCTGGGTCTAAGAATCAATTTTGCAAAAAGCATACTATCTCCCAGCCAGAGAATTTCTTTCCTGGGAATAGTTCTAGACTCGATGCAAATGACAGCGCGTCTCTCATCGGAGCGCGCGCTCACCATCCGGCGCCTTGCAACATCATTCAGAGCGGGCGCGCGCGCCCCCGTCAAACGGTTTCAGAGGATGCTCGGTCTCATGGCCTCAGCATCGGCCGTACTCCAGCTAGGATTGTTGCATATGCGCCCTCTCCAACGCTGGCTCAAGAGCCGCGTCCCTACTCACGCGTGGCGTTCGGGCCACTTTTTAATCAGAGCGAACCACGGCTGTATAAAAGCCCTGACGCACTGGAAAGCCGCCGACTGGTACCAGTCAGGCGTGAGTCTGGGTGTGAACACAAGGAGAAAGATGATAACGACAGATGCCTCCAAAATAGGTTGGGGGGCCCTTTACGAGGGCAGGCCTGTCTCCGGCTTTTGGTCAAACCCGGAGAAGCGCCTACACATAAACTGTCTGGAAATGAAAGCGGTCGCTTTGGCTCTCAGAGCCCTGCTCCCACATCTAAAAAACGAACACGTCCTGGTCCGAA
Organism: Gila orcuttii; assembly: GCA_026230005.1. Taxonomy (NCBI): domain Eukaryota; kingdom Metazoa; phylum Chordata; class Actinopteri; order Cypriniformes; family Leuciscidae; genus Gila; species Gila orcuttii. The sequence goes on from JAPDVR010000016.1 coordinate 36,688,393, forward strand.
CGGACAACATGACGGTAGTGTCGTACATAAATCGCCAGGGTGGACTCAGGTCGAGCTCCATGCATTCAATGGCCAGGAGACTCATTTTATGGTCCCAGCACAACTTGCGCTCGCTGAGAGCAGCGCATGTGCCAGGCGCCCTGAACCAGGGGGCAGACATGTTATCCAGAGACAAGATTCTCCCAGGAGAATGGGCTCTCAACCCTCTGACGATTCAGTGGTTATGGAAAACCTTTGGCAAAGCGGAGATCGACCTCTTCGCCTCCAAGGAGAACGCGCACTGCTCTCTTTTCTTCACGAAAAGCACGGACGCGCTCGCCCAGAGCTGGCCGAGCCGCCCCTTATATGCCTTTCCCCCGATCGCGATGCTGCCACAGGTCATCAGTCGGGTCAGAGAGGAGGGAAACGCAGTGCTGCTGATAGCCCCACTCTGGAAGAACCAAACATGGTTTCCAGATCTGATGCAAATGCAATCTGCACCACGGCCGATTCCACTGAGGCCAGACCTCCTCAGTCAGGCCAGCGGGATGATATTTCATCCCCGCCCCGATCTGTGGGCCCTTCATGCATGGCCCCTCAACGGGTTCCCAGGAACCTCGCGAGCGGAGCACTAAAAACCATCGCTGAGGCGCGGGCGCCCTCCACGAGACGCTTATATGCCCAGAAATGGAAAGTGTTCGGTGACTGGTGTAATACCAAGGGCCTGAACCCTGTAACATGCGAGATTATGAGTGTACTCGTTTTCCTACAAGGGCTTCTGGAGGCGGGCCGCACCCCCTCCACGCTCAAAGTATATGTGGCTGCCATCACAGCGTCACACGACCTTGTAATGGAACGTCCATTGGGAAGAAACGACCTAATTATTCGTTTCCTAAGGGGCGCCAGGAGGATGAACCCTTCACGCCCCCCCTCAGTGCCGATCTGGGACCTAGCTACGGTCCTAGACGCTCTTAAAGGGCCCCCGTTCGAACCACTCCGAACCGTGCACCTTAAACAGCTCTCGCTCAAGACGGCGCTCTTGCTGGCACTCGCCTCGGTCAAGAGAGTGGGCGACCTGCACGCGCTTTCAACAAGCGCTGCCTGCCTAGAATTCGGACCTAACGACTGCAGGGTCGTCCTTAGACCGAAACATGGGTATATTCCTAAAGTGCTCACCACTCCCTTCAGAGCACAGGTTATCTCCCTAACTGCGCTTTCGTCTTCAGCAGACGAACACGACGCTAATCTACTCTGCCCCGTTAGGGCTCTCAGAGTGTATTTGGAGCGTTCTGCCCTATTCAGACAGACAGAACAACTGTTTGTATGCTTTGGCGGCCGTACGAAAGGTTCCGCCGTTTCAAAGCAGAGAATCTCTCACTGGATAGTCGAAGCTATAGCTCTGGCTTATGAAGCTAAGGGACTTCAATGCCCCTGGGGAGTCAAAGCACACTCCACCAGGAGTGTGGCTTCTTCCTGGGCATGGTCGAGCGGGATACCGATCGAGGATATTTGTGCGGCGGCAGGCTGGGCCTCACCGTCCACATTTATCAGATTCTACAACCTACAGGTCCCGACATTGCATTCCAATGTGCTATCAGCATAATGCTAGTTGAACTGCGAGTTCGTATCTAGATTATGTATGTGCTTGTGTCACACTGAGCGCCTTCTAGCCGCTCTGTATTTTTTCCCACATATAAAGCTCGCCTCTGCCGGATAGTTGGATGATAACTTTGCTTTTTAGCTCAGGCACCTGCCTCTGGCTATCATAAGGCGAAGTTCAGCACGCACGGCGTTTTGCATGGTGTTCCCATAGCGCAAGCTACTTACGCAATAGGAGAGACCTCTCGAAAGGGAACGACTCGGTTACTAACGTAACCTCGGTTCCCTGAGAGGAGGGAACGAGTATTGCGTAAGCTGCCGTGCTTGTGCTTGGTTAGTTCGCTTCAGTCGTTTTAACCTAAAGAACTCTCATGACGGGGCGCCCAATATATAGCTTGGCCACGCCCATCTTGGCGGGCTCTGACGCGCGCAGGCGCGAAGCGCGCTCATTGGTCGCGCATTCAGAGTCGCCCCGTCATTGGTTTAAGCAAGTTGCCGCAGCACAGCCAATGACCGAGTTCCTTCGTTCATTGCTGTCAGCTGTGCAGCTGCAATGCGTTTTACATAAAGACTTCAATATTCTCGAGAAAAGGAGTTTTCCCCATAGCGTAAGCTACTTACGCAATACTCGTTCCCTCCTCTCAGGGAACCGAGGTTACGTTAGTAACCGAGTCGTTACGGCCCATGGAATCAATGGTAAGTCTAGTGCAGGGGTAGGCAAGTTAGGTCCTAGAGAGCCGCTGTCCTGCAGAGTTTGGCTCCAACACTGAGAAAAACCTCACCTGCCTATAGCCTTAGTAATCCTGAAGACATTGATTAGCTTGTTCAGGTGTGTTTGATTAGGGTTGGAACTAAATTCTGCAGGACAGTGGCTCTCTAGGACCGAACTTGCCTACCCCTGGTCTAGTGCAACAATTTTAAATAATACTATTATATATGGTTTGCTGATTTACCACCTCCTAAATACATATTTTATTTGGTTAGAACTTCACCCATCCACCCTGATGCTGTGCTGAAGAAGGCTCATCAGTGTCTTTTCTTCCTCAGACAGCTGAGGAAATTCAGTGTGAGCACCAAAACCCTCAAATCAACCCTCAATTTTACACTGTGGAGAGGATCCTGACTGGCTGCATCACTGCAAATGTCTACGAACTGCACAGAACACTGTTGGAGGTGAGCTTCCCTCCCTCCAGGACAAGGGAGTGTGTGAGGAAACTTCCTTTCCTACAGGTGTGTGTGAGGAAAGCACGGAGAATCCAGACACCCGAGCCATGGACTGCTCTCACCGTTACCATCAGGCAGAGGTTATCGTAGAACCCGCACCAGCAGACTGGACTCATACCAGTAACACACACACAGCAACCCCCACCCCCCAACCTCATATGCTCTACATTTTTTCAATTACACTGACTGGACTCTTACTCAGTATTATTCTGGACCCTGACATTCTATTTTCACTCATTCATACCGTACTGCACTGTATATGTATACTGTGATTATTTTGTTTGTTATTTTTTTCATTTTTCAATCTGTGTATAGTATAATATTGTACCATATATTGTTCTCTACTTGTATTGAGTCCCTAACATATACTGTGTATATTAATACTGTATGTGTTGTGTAAATATTCTATACTTGTCATCCATACTGTTATTCTGCAGAGTTTGCAAAAAAGGATTTCATCACCTGTACACACTTGGGTTCATGGTTTCGTGACAATAAAATATTTTGATTTGATCACATCTTTTGTCCATCATTTGTACTGTACTGTGCTCGATAACAATTGCAAATTGCTTATGGAAGAAGAAGATTTTGATAGGGAGATAAATATCATGATTATAACAACCCTTTTTTATTTCTCTCAAATATCATAAGTCTTTATATGCTACTTTAGCTGTATTTATGCTGTATTATCCAGTAAAGTTTTGTACATGGTGTTGTATAATAAAATATGGTGAATATTATTTAATAAGGATTGTGTTTGGTAAATACACAATTAGATTTTGTAAAAAGACATAACCATGATTGTTTTAATTGAGACATGAACATTTGTCATATTAATGACATTTGGGACAATCATTTGCTAGAATGTTACCATTGTATATGTTTTAGGACTTAGATGCTGTGTCAAATACAGTAAATATGCCAAATTTCAGTTACATGAAATGAAAGGCTGAAAGATGCATCACAATAGACTGCATGGGCTATATTGTTATGGGCACTTCAGGCACACTGAGGATGATGTACCAGGGAAAGATCAACATGGATCCTGTACTATAAGCAGGATGAGCATTCAAATTTCTGATGTCCAGAACTTTTACATTATGATGCTTTGCAGTGCATTCATTTTTTGTTAAGACTTTTGAGCCATAAGTTACACACTGTGTGTACTTGGACAGTATGCCATTCAGTAAAACAATGTTGTACAATGAAGTGTCACAAGTGTATTGGTTGTTTAAATTGATGTCTTTGTTTATTGTCAACACTATTCTTGTGCTTTGTTTACATAATGATGTTGACTTCACTTTTTTAAAAATTATATATATATGAAAAGGTGGTATAAAGGCGTTTTAAAAAGTGCTTATAGCAAAATACCAAATTTTAGCCTGCCTATCAAATATGTCTTAGAGGTTTGCACAATGACCATGATTAGATATATCCCTATGTTCAGTAAAGATAGTATTTTTTAAAATTTCTTTATTAAATGTTTTAAACTACATTACCCATGAGCCTCTATCATTATATGCTATTTGGCAGTAGTCTTTGTTTGTAGTTCAGTTAACTTATACTTAGGGTTAGGGTTAGGATCTCGGTAAAGGGGTAATTTCTCACAACAAATCAACTCCACATTGTTAACTTTATGTATTACTGACGTAATTATAACAGCAAAACGTACTTTGCAACATTAAACGTTTAGTAATATGGGTTTAAAGATTGTCCAACCACAGCCAGTCCTGTAGGTGCCAAGGAAATGTCAAAGCCAATGACAACCCAGTTGAGCAGATGCGTCACACTTACTTGTCCATATATGGTCATTTATGACAGGATCTTCCAGGTTCTTGTGGTGAATGGACAAATTAAACATTTATTTGTCCCCATTAAATATAAAACTAAAATGACAGATTGCATTGTGGGGTTAACCTGATACAACAATAGATTACATGCAATAGAAAAATGTTGCAGTTGGATACTGTATGACAAATAAGTATTAAAATAATTCAAAAAGTTTCATTTACTTACAAAAAACTAATCCTCTGATAATTATTCAAGCATTCAGTATTTCTTAAACAAAGATAAGTTCAGCTACTATTCAAATGAAGTGCTTCTATAACATTAATAATGTATTAAAGGTATATATTTAATCACTTCAGTGTTTCTTGGAAATGGATCCCTTACCATTATTAGCTAGTATAAATATAGGAATAAAAAAAAGCTCAAAAATAGCATAATGAATGGACACATTTTGTAGTAATTTCCCAATGTTTATTTATATGTCAAACTGTTTAAATACAAAGATAAGCGCCCAGCACAGCATCCTCTGTCACACAGGTACTTCCCCAGTTTGCGCCACTAAGTAGAAAAGAAAACAAAAAAATAGGTTGGTTATATAAAAAAATATCTGCATTGAGGTAATCAATTATAGTGAAAAATAGAAAACTCTTTAAAAAAAACACTGATTGATAAAGTAACTGATATGTAACCGAAACCCCTTTAAAACAACATTGAATAGTATACAACATGCAATTTTGATTGGCATTTCAGATGGATGGAGAAAACTGAACTGGAATGATATATGTAAGGGATAATGTGTAAGGGAGATTATCCCGCTTATTACATGGCTACCTACCAAATAAATCAATAATTTGACTCAAAATATTGATTTTAAAAGGAGTTTATTGATTTAAAAATGATTGTATTGCTTCCGCTAAAGAAAATAGCGTTTAGCGCTACGTCTCTACGGTTAGAATCCATGGCAACGCTCTGTTTTTCATGGCAACGGTGTGTTATACTTAGCAGCGGTCTGTTTTTATAAATATATATTTATATATTTATATAATTACACAATATGCAATTCAATAACATTAAGTTGAAACAATTAAGGAAATAATATTAAAAAGAAGGAAAATAGGTTATTTTTACATTACCATTTCCCCCCCTCTTTCTGTGTTGGCAAGTAGAATACAGTGGGAGGGATGGTGACAGGAGTGCTCACAGTAGAATCTGAGTGTTCACTGTAGAAAAGAAATTATTACAAGTAGACATGGTCAGAGTGGAAATTAGCAATAAGAGTGAAGAAGGGCTGAGAGCAGATGTGCCACACAAGACGGAGAGCAATGTGGAAGCTTTTGGATGGGTTGGGTCTTAAAAGAGCCATTGGGTTTTATATTGTAGAGAGCTGATGGAGTTTGATATTGTAGAGAGCTGATGGAGCAGGACTAAGTAATTCGTGACAAATCCTGCAAGAAAGGACAAAAGAGAATTTTATTAAATCACATGATGAACTATAAAAACATTGACAGCCAATCAGGATCTATCCAACTTTAACCGTTTGTTGTGGATGTTAAAATAGTTATCATTATAGTTATTGTTCTTGGTGTTATGAACGAACTTAAAGGGTTAGTTCACCCAAAAATGACAATTCTGTCAGTAATTACTCACTCTCATGTTGTTCCAAGTTCCAACCCCGTAAGACTTTCATCAATCAACCATAAGTTTATCAAGCCACGAGAATACTTTTTGTGCGCAAAAACAAGCAAAAATAACGACTTTATTCAACTCTTCATTTTCTTCTGTGTGGGCCTCTGAGTGAGTTTACGTAGTGTAACAGCGCAGCGCTTCTGTGTTGTACGTCACACGCATCACACATGTGACCTGCATCGGCCAATAGCGAGCCTACGTTCTGACGTACAACACAGAAGCGCTGCACTGTTACACTACGTAAACTCACTCAGAGGCCCACACAGAAGAAAATGAAGAGTTGAATAAGTCGTTATTTTTGCGCACAAAAAGTATTCGCGTCGCTGGATAAACTCAAGGTTGAGCCACTGTAGTCACTTGGACTATTTTAAACATTGTCTTTTCTAACTTTCTAGGCCGACAAGTTTCGATCCCTTAGCTTCTATGGAGGAGTGAGACAGCTCTCAGATTTAATCAAAAATATCTTAATTTGTGTTCTGAAGATGAATGAAAGTCTTACGGGGTTGAAACAACATGAGGGTGAGGGTGAGTAATTACTGACAGAATTTTCATTTTTGGGTGAACTAATCGTTTAAGTGATCTGATTAGGACAAGTTATTTGAAGATCTGATGTGTCACGTAACTTGTTAAACTAGCATTTCCAGACTCTTGCTTCTTAAACAGATGTGGTCAATAAAAATCAACATGTGGAAAGATATCATGTAGCCTACTGTTGATACGAGAAGAGACGGCGCCAATATGTAAAGGTTAATAAAGAATACAATGGATTTGATATGAACTTTCTGATATAAACGGTCCGACTACTTACAATGTGAAAGAAAGTTGAGGCAATGGCCAATGGCAGCAGCTGGAGTAAAAGTTATAGAATTTTGTACGAGCGCACTTGCACAATATCATATGAATTTGCTGACTTGGTCAGTTGAACGAACTATTACTACTTCGACATGACGCTTTATTGTGGGTTCTTACTGACGGGGTAGTGTAGTATGTAAAATAAAGTTTAAGAAACATCAAATGCTGTGCAAAATGTAACTGCAGTAATGTTCAATCAAGGGTTAAGACCAACACAGACATACCATTGGAAACATTTGCCTTTGTAGCTTTTTTCCTTCTCAATAAACGCACAAGATGGCCGAATTCATCCCTCTCCACGAAGACAGGTTTAACAAGCCCTTGACAGCACTTCCTTTTCAGCTGAAACAAAGAGAAATATATACATGTTGAGACAGTGTGTTAAAAATGATCCGTGACCAAATTATTTGAGAGGAAGGACTTTAAGGAAATTTAATAAAACATAAAATAAGGATACATTCATTAAAGCAAATCAGCTATAACTAAATGTGTTCAACATTACCTAATTTGAAGCACTTGTTCAGCCTCCCTGGCAGCTTCTTAAAGATCAGCACTGGGAGCTTTGAGTTCAAGTTCCCTAATAGCAGCTTTCTGACAGAATTGATCAAATTTTGATTTTTAAAAATATTCCATGATGAAGAAGAGAAATAAAGAAAGAGCAAAAATATGTGTAAATTAATTACAGTTAAAAAAAACTGAGAGAGAGACAGACACAGACAGAAAGTGAGTTTTAGCGAGAGATGGCCTCTTAAAAGAGCTGTTGGATTAAAGGTTGTTGTGGGAGATGGAGATGGAGGAGTATGTGATCTGAAGTAACTGCAAGACAGTAAAAGAATATTGAATTACAATTACATTACAAAAAGGTATTAAAGGCATGGCCAGTGATGTGGTTATTGTAGTAAAACCATGGCAAGTGTTTTGTTACTGTTTCAACTACATATACCACAGTAAAATGACAGTTACTCTGGTAAAACCATGGTAAGTGCTGTGGTTACTGTGCTCTAACTACAAATAGTAGACAGTAAAAACAGTTACTGTGGTAAAAGCATGCAAGTTACTGTGCTTTAACTACAAATACCACAGTAAATCTAACGTTACAGTTACTGTGTTAAATCCAAGGTATGTGTTGTGGTACTGTGCTTTAAATTCCACAGTAAAACTACTTAACTTAGGTAAAACCATTGTAAGTGTTGTGTTACTGTGTTTACAAATACCACAGTTAAACCACAGTCTTAAAAGCATGGCGTTGTCTTATTTAACTAAAAATTCCACAGTAAAACTAATTACTATGGTAAAATTTATGGGCACTGTGCTTTAACTAGCACGATCGAGCTAATATAGCCTACTGTGGTAAAATCACATACATTCAGTGGCATTCGCAACTGATTTGTAAAGAAAAAAACATCAAACTACACTTACTTACACATGAATTGCCGACAGTCACAACGATACATTAAATAGATCTTTAAAAAAAATAAAACAGATATTGATTACGGCGTTCAGGGTCATTCTTTCTCTTGCCGCATTTTGTTTTTATTGGTAATGACAGTCAAAGGTCATTTGATGACGACACACCCGATAAACGAGACTGTCATATAAGACTGCTAGAGGGCGCTTCATTTTAAAACGCCCCTATAAGTCGTAATACGCTGCATGTACAAACCACATATGGGGTCGTTTTTCGGAGGAGGACAGTCTCTATGGAACATAGTCACACACCATCTAAGAGATTTTAGTCAGTTAACTGCCTTTTTTTAAATTTGATATAATATTACTAATCTGGAATATTAAGAATCGTAATAGTAACTTGGCTGCACATTTACATTGGGAGCCTGAGCCCCCTTTCTGTTCACAAAATCCCCTTCATTGAGGCCTTGAAGGGAACATGTGTGGAGTCTATGCACCAATCACGTTAGGGAAGCCTGAGGGACATATACTGTAAGTCATATTAATCGGCATGGTCATGATTGCATGATCTTCATTAAAAATTATAGGCTAATGTACTTGCATTTGCAAAAAACAAAACAAAAAAAAAAACCTGCTTTAGGCTACAATCTTGGGTCTTAAGTGGCTTGCAAAACGCCACAAAAAAACCCTAAAAACTGCTTGAGCGCCAGGTAAACTTTTCGAATGACACGACAGCCAGCACTTTTCATCAAGTTCTCCACATCTCCAATAGTGTAAAGGAAAGAGCCACTCGCAAATAATTTCAGGGCAATGCAAACATTTTGTGCTGTTGTTAAAGCCCGACTCCGACGAGTCGAACATTAATGTGCGTTTCCAACAAAATAATAATGTATAAACGACACCCTGACAATCGTTTCACGAGAAAAAATATACATCTCAGAAAGTATCCTACACTATCGCGCTGCGCTAAAGGACTTCCCGTATCAGCTCCGCTTATGAAGCCGCGCTCTAATCCTGTTAACATGAAATAAGCCTGCTCGCGAGCAGGTTCAAGCTTGCGCACCTGTTGCTATGACAGCAAATCCAGGATGAGCATCGAAGAACCAAACAATCCAAGATCATGCAAAATCGGCAACAATCAAATCCAGCTAAGTGAGTTAGCGACGTACGAAGAACGGGCCCCTGATGAAGGTTTGATGACCAAAACATGGTTTAATAAAGCTAATAGTAAGACAGGATTGAACTCTGGCCTCATTAACAATTAAAATAATACAGTTGATTTGTGACATCTGAAATCAGTTCAAGAAATGTGCCATCATAACTTGTATGAATGTCCTTTAGACATCTGTAAGTGACGTTGAAATGACGTCGTAAAAACGTTCATTTAGAACCCTGTAAAGATGTCACTTGGACGTCAATAATGAACATTTAAAAGACGCTTAAAAAAGACGTCTAATGAACGTTCACTATGTACGTCAATAGTGAATGTTATAAAAAGACGTCTAAAAAAGACGTTGCAAAAACTTAGAATGATGTCTTTTGGACTTGTCTTTGCTCAGTGGGCGTACACAGGTGGCCGAAATTAGCTTTCTCCGCAGGGTGGCTGGGCGATCCCTTAGAGATAGGTTGAGGAGCTCGGTCACTCAGGAGGAGCTCAGAGTAGAGCCGCTGCTCCTCTACATCGATAGAAGCCAGCTGAGGTGGCTCTGGCATCTGTTCCGGATGCCTCCTGGAAGCCTTCCCGGGAAGGTGGTCCGGGGGCATCACACCGGGTGGAGACCCGGGGGAAGACCTAGGACACGCTGGAGGGATTATGTCTCCCGGCTGGCCTGGGAACGCCTCGGCATCCCCCCGGAAGAGCTGGAGGAAGTGTCTAGGGAGAGGGAAGTCTGGGCGTCTCTGCTTAGACTGTTGCCCCAGCCCCGGATAAGCGGAAGAAGATTGTATGGGATGGTATAATCATATACACTGAAAATGTTTTTATTGCATTCTGTTTCATAATGCACTACAAAACCCTGAGATGCAAATAGTATTTAACACTTTTTTTCACTTAGTGCAGAGAAAATAGGCTACTGCAATTTTCACAACAGTCACCGAAAAGAGAGAAGCCCATCACAAAGTATAACATAAGTGTAAGTGAACAGAACTTTTATATTAGTTTCTACAACTCACTATGGCGCTGCAAAATATTTAGTTAGTATCAACTTAACAATGATATGTTAAGTTAATAAAATTAATTTACATTGGAGCAAATGATGATCATTCGGGAATGAGGGCAACACAATTTAATTCACTGACTAAATTTCTTAATATTTATTTAAAGACTTGGGAAATATATTGTTGTTATTAAATCCTTGTGTCACATCTAAATATACACGATTTCCATAGACTTACATTAGAAAACAGAAAGAGCCTGTCTTGTATGGCAGATGGCTATAGTTGCTAAAGTAGGATTGGGGTTCATGTGTTCTCATTTGAAATATTATCCTTCTGACGTGAGTTGACAAATACAAACGAAACACAATGACACAGAAGGGTTAATACACCGGAGATGAGATGTGTGATCCAAAAATAGGCAGGAAAAACTGTTCCTGCAAGTGTGAAAATTCCACTGCAGCCGTTAAGTCTCATTACTGGCCTCTACAATCAGTAAACAGCATGAGTGCTGCCTGTATTTTCCCTGGCCAAACAAAATCACATTTCTGCTATAGCTGAATGTCGTAAATATAGCTGAGTGGCCTCTCACCACACACAGATGACTTCAGAAAGCTACTTTCACTTCTTTAAGCTTTTGGTAGCTCTCCACTTTCCCTTCATGCTTCATTTCATTCTACAAGTGCAAACAGCCTCACAAGAGTCATGAACCTTGTCTTCTGAGGAAGATTTTCCATATGGAGGACACTTTCAGCATCATGGGTAATAGAGAAATCTGCTGTGGAAGTCAAAGAATATGAGTTAATATTTGTTTACAGCCCATATTTTGTGAGTGTCTCAAGCTAAAGGAAAATATGGAGGACTTTAGTTGTTATTAATGAGATGCTGGAAAACATTTGCACTGTGATAGCAAAATGCCGTCAGAAATGAGTAGATAAAGATGGAGCCAAAATTACTCAGTTTCTGTTTCCTCATTTCTCATGTAACAGATGGAAGAGGACAAAACAATTAGACATCTGTGTTTAACTGGCTTGGCAAAATAACTAGACTTTATAAGAATGATTAGACTTTAATGGAGGTTCAGGATCAGTATGCAAATGTTCATCTCTCAATCAAACAATCCAAATAAAGCTCAGTTGTTGAAACAGGAATATGTCAGTAAGACTCCCTGAGAGACACTGGACAGGCAGAATGGCAGTTCAGTCATGACAGCTCTTCATTACTCAACATGAGTAAGTTTTAGTATTTAAATGGATATGACAACGTTTATATATTTGACCTTGGCAGACTAGCTCTGCTACATGGAGAGTTGCTAAGTGCCAATAAAAACCAGGCATGTTGACTGACATGCATGTAGCACAGTCATAGTAGTCTGATGAGAGTGACCCCCTAGTGGTGAGGAGGTAATGCCATTGCTACTAATACTTCGCTTTTTTGATGCCCTTCCCTCGCTGACTTGGATGTACGCCATTGCTTACGTTACTCACTACTAGGGGAACCTGGGCAATGGGTTGAACTGGAACATCCTGGAATATCCATTGATCACTTTGAAACCACCAATGAGATGATTTTTTATTTACTAGGGATGCACCAAAATGAAAATTCTTGGCCAAAGCCGATAACGAATATAATGAAACACTTGGCTGAAGGCCGAATAGAGTTTTTCAAATTTTTTCCATTTACTTTGCCAATTTTTTCACCAGAAGACATTATACCAAACAAAGCACAATATAACTTAAAATAAATAAATTAGTAAAATACAAATATTTTTATTTGGCCATATTTGAGCCCCCCTTCTTGAATAGCCTATATCGTATATACGATACCTATACCTATATTATGCCTATACCTCTGTACACCTACAACAAAAAAGTGCAAAAAAAAGTGGATGAACCCACAACAAAATTAATAATCATCCTAAATATAGGCTAAGCCTACTTTTTCAGGAAAAGTGGCAGGTTCTTCTAAATGAAAAGTAACTTCTCTGCTTACATGAAAGTCTGTTCCTCTTCTCATCGGTGACATGAGATGCAGCACTAAACAGTTTATCGCTGTCTGTTAGGGCTGTGAATCTTTGGGTAGGCAGCGATTCGATTCACGATTCATAGGTTTTCGATTCGATTCAAGAACATTTTTTGCAAATTCAGAAAGATTCGATTCAATGCGATTCACATTAAAATTCGATGCGATTCGATTTGATTCTTCATTTTTTATATGCATTCATAGGATTATTTAAATGCTTCCCCCAATGGGTCTTAGTCAGGGTGTGAATTACACAGCGGTCTACGAGGGTCAGAGAGTGGGGACCAAAAAAAACTAAAAAACAATGACATTTTGTCTATTGTTAAGGTTAGTTTTTAATGAGTCTATTATTATAAAAAATATTTCCAAAGCTATAAATTAGCATTTATAGAAATGTAAGCCAAGATTGAAAATGGGTTTAAAAGTATTGTTAGTTCATCATGCTAACTAACTATTTTGTAGGATATGTTAATGGATACACAACCTTAAAGTGTTAAACATCCTTCCATTGTGAGACTAAAAATACCATGAACTTTCCCAACTAAACCTTAACTAACTTTTCCTCATGGAATAGTAAGTATTCCTCATGGAATACTCTTTGTTCTCTTTATACTGAACATTTTCCTTATGATTCTGAAAGAAAACATGCCGGGTGTCTACTTGTGCTATAGTACCCTAACGATTATGAATGCAACTTTAATGCGCATCTGATTGATGGTTAAACCACGCGCTCTTATTTCAGTGTAATTAATATTGTAGTTATTTTAGCGGTTTCCTTCTTACATTCAGTTTAACGACATTAAGAGTTAAATTTAATTAATCATTCATGATTCATCGGAAGGGTGAACATTTTAGACACCTTATGCGTTTGCTCTTTCCATGTAATAAATGCGCACCCTTGAATAAGTGGGGTTTTACTTCAAATGCTCAGGACGGGTATGACCCATTTCCGTAAAACTTCAGTATCTTATCTTAAAGAAAATAACGGCGACGTTTCCACGCAACGAACGCGTTGTTTCATAGCAGTGCCCGCGCAATGACATGGCAGCTTTATCAATGGCTTGAGCGGTTTGACTCAAGACTTGCTTTCTCGATAGAGAGCTGTCATCTGCTCGTAAACATCAGTGGCTGTCCTGAGGAGAGCTCAAACGTGGACTGCTCAAAAATCTGTAGATGAGAGCTATATGGGACAGAGCGCGAGCGAAATCCAGTGAAAGATGGTAAAGAGTGCAGCGAGTATCTGTGAAGGAGAGCTGGGAGGACGCGAAATGACGCAGCACAATGCCTCCATTAATTCGCGCATGCAGTCATTTAATGTTTATATATTTTAAAGCACTGAATCGTTATAGAATCGCAAATTATTCAATTTTTAGCATTTTAAATCGAATATTGACCGAAATAAACGATTCACGATTCAAAATGCATGTTTCAAGATCGATGCATATGCATCGTCAGGATTTGTAATCGATGCATCGAGAAAACGAATGAATCGTTACGCCCCTACTGTCTGTGCGTGTGTATGGAGCAGACAAGTACCTAGGATCGGAATCGTTATATATTTAAATATTGCGTTTTTTTGACAGTTGCTAATTTCAGTGGAGTGGGTGTGCTGTTCGTTTTTGCAGATGCATCCCCTCTAGACAATTCAGCAGAATAGTGACTGCAAATGGCCATTTTTGCGTCTTTCTCTGACACTTTAAAATGCTTCCACAGTGCCGATATTTTTGCTGCATTTATAAAGTGTGTGTGCCACCGAATGCCACCGGAATAATTTCGGTTGCCGAACATTTGGTGCATCCCTATTATTTACCAAAAAAAATCTTTATGAATTTTATTTGGTGCACCATTCTATTTGCTTCTGTCTGGGATATATAATAAAATATATAAATTACACAAACAAATAAAATCTTAAAGAGATAGTTCACCAAAAAATGTAAATTAACCCATTATTTAGGGTGAGAATAAAATCTGTTAGCCAGCAACCTCACTTTGGAAAAATCCCCAGAAATGGCATACCTAAACTAAAACAGATACAGTTCATGAACCTGTTGCACTAAAAACACAAGTATGATCTCATTTGAAAGTTGACACTTTGCAGTTTATCTTAAGTTCATTTAGAATTAATTATTGTCAAAATGAAAAAAAAAGTTATAAATAGCTTCAAAGTTTTGTAAAGTTATTAGAAATTCATTTTTATGAAATGTCTTAATGAAAATAAAATTGAAGTTGTATCAATCTAGAAATGCACTGGAGCTAAAGCCACATGTCTGACCATGTTATATTTAAAATCTGAAGATAAGTCTAAAACTTTGTATTTAGTTAACTGTTTTTCAAGATCATTTCATATGAATATATTTTGAGAAGACTCTAAAGTGCAAACTGATGTTTATTGCCATTTTCTAAGCATCCATTCAGTCTATTGTCTATTGTTTTGTGGTGCAAACGAGCCCCATTCAGTCTCAGTCTCCCCTGCACACATTCACACCTCACCTCTCCGACCTGGTTATCGCTCTAAATATTCTTTCTAAATATTTGATTTCATTATAATTATAATGACTGGCTATTCACGCTGTTTCAATCCCTAATTTATTTTATCAAAGTTCTCACTTCACATTTGAAACTGTATCAAATGCCCTTCTTCAAAAAAGAAACATTTCAGTAAGCATTCCAATTTAAAAAAGAATTCATAAAAATAACTGCAAGGTGGCAGGTGCATCTGAGAGCTAGCTAGCATGTTAGCTTAGCACACCATCAATACATGTTAATTTATGAGATTAAAACTATGTTTTTGCTTCAAATTTACTTTATAACGCGAGTCAGGTGTTTTAAATAACCTTCTGTGATCTGATTTGGCTTCGAATAAAAAAAATCAGACAGAAAATATATTATTTTATAGTATTCTGCACGATGATAAAGTCTATATCGATTAGCATTACATTATAAATATAATCTATTATTATGAAAATACCTGACATGGCTCGAAGAACACAGATAAATCATATATCGTTGCAATCATGTTTATTGTCTCCAAAACATCTTTATCTGCATGTTACAGCGATCTCTGGAAGCTTTGTTTACGTCAGGGACTTCCTTGAATGTCACATGATTATGGCACTTCTTCATGTGTTCCATATATGGACTAAATGTGCACAGGGCGCTCTCAGGCTGCCAGTGTGGATTGAAAACACAGTACATCTGAGTATCCAACGCTCATAATGATTACATCAGCCCATTTTGGGTATAAATTCAATAAATATTATTCCTCTGTAAAGAAATCTGACGTAAACCTATGAGAATCTATCAATATTTCTCCAAATTTGCAAAATTTTGTGCTAAAAGCCCTGAGGGACATTATTTGGTCAAGCTTTTTTCTGAATGGGAGTGGCTGACGCTCATAATTCATATTAAAGGTGCAGTGTGTGATTTTAGCGGCATCTAGTGGTGAGGTTACGAATTGCAACCAACAAAAGTTACGGTGGCCGACAGGAAAATGTCATCGTCTGAGACTGCAGAGAGTAGCCAGTTCAGCAATGAGGTTTCTTTACAAGGATAAATTAAGAAATTATGTTTACTTAATTATTCAGTAAAACTATATGTTATTGCGAATATTACTGTTACTTGTTCATCATTGTGTCAGTGTTTTATTCGCTGAACTAAGCTTGCTTCCTTGCACGAAGAGCAACATGGTAACGAAACGCGTTTGTCCATTTAGGGCTACAGTAGAAACATGTCGGCGCATTTCAATGTAAGGAGATCCGCGGTGTATGTAGAGAGAAACTGCTCATTCTAAGGTAATACACATATAACGGTTCATTAGGTAAGGTCTTTATACACCACTGAAAACTTATTTTTCATGGTAGTGACGAAACGCGCTCTGTAGCATTGTTTGTTCGCTGTCGGTTACGGTAGAAACATGACGAGACACTATGTCGACCTCCATAGAAGGGGGTGCCCGCGGTAATGGAGATATAAATGTCTCATTCTTATGTGACGACCTCTGCTGTTGGTCTTGAGTATTGCAGTTTGGTATCTGAGCCCACTAATTGCCTCAATCGGCAGTCAACTGGAAACACCTGTGACCGTGCCTTAGACGCTTCTTAAGAGATCACCAGCTGAGCCAAAGGGAGAGGGAACTTTTGTGTTGGACTTTTGCTTTTGCCTTGTGCTTGCGTTGCATTTTGTTACTTTTTGCACTTACATTTCAACTTCAACATTACATTACACTTTCAACCATGCATCTTGCTTTACACACTGATGTTACTGATGAATACAGAAACACTCTTATTTTCTTTAATTGTTTTAATTCTATTATTTAATCTTGTCTTATTTTTGTAGTTAAATAAACATTACTTTTGAGCTTACAATTTGGTTTACGTGTGTCCCTTTTTTTTGTTGCTTCCCTTGAGCCAAGGGTTGTAACACTTAGGTAATAAAAACATAACGGTTCATTATGCAAGTGTGGCAACCACAGGGACAAAGGACACTACACATATGTTGTATGTTTTAGTGTAGACTACGCCACCCTGGGAATTTCCAGAGAATATTATCCGCACACAGGTTCCTCACCAAAGACAGGAAACATGGAGACACAGGTATTTATACAAAATTACAAAAAGGAAGTTTATTATAAGTTATAACAAGACCCCATACACGAAAGACAAACCTCAAATACAACATTCAAAAAAGGGAAGCTGCGGCCTTGGCAAGAGATGTGTATATTCCCCTCATACACACTACACACTCACTCTCACAGCACAAAGAGCCCCAGTGAAATGATCGGTCACGGCACACGTTGTAGACACCACCACCAAAGATAGGAGGGAAAAAATCTATTTCCTAAGCCCAAGAGGCCACAGCTCCTAAAAACAAACACACTCTCTACACCATACACACACACACACAACACACAAAAATAAGAGATTAATAAAAAAAAGGTCATACAAGCAAACAGGTGGATGACAAATGCTCATCCACCTACAGGCCTTGACATTCAACCTTAATAGGCGGAATCCAAATGAAATAAACAATTATAGTAAACAAATTTTGAAAATAAACTTTACAAAAATCAATAAACAAGAAAACAATTATTTTGTGTTATACATAAATCAACACTTCAAATGCATAAACAATATCAAAAAAATAAATCAATTCACAATATTATATTTACCAAAAAAAGACAGTTTAAAGCATGAAAAATACAAACGAAAGAAAACCCCCAAAAAAGAGGGAAACCAAAATTACTCCAAAATAAGATATCAAATGGGAAAATATAACTTGAAATCCTACTGTGGGCAAAACATCCACTGAGGAAGTGTATGGAAGCAGAAAATATGAAGATGTAACAGCACAGCAGTCTCAAAACATTGTATCAGCAGTATCAAATGGCCTAGGACAAAACAGCGGTGACACTGCACGAACTGTAGTTCTCCTGTAATTCACACAAATGGTTAAAACAATCTATATGGGCACATATACCTTTTTAAAAAGGGGAAATACGATGGTGACCTACCGTAGCTGCGAGGCCAGGCACCCAAAAGGACATAGCCTCACTAGTTTAATGCAGTCGTCATTCACCCACCCAATCACGAACTAACAAAACAAATGCAGGAGAGTTGCCACCTAACCAGTTGCTACACTTTAATACAATAAATTAAAACCAGTCATACCTGCACCTGAAGTCCACAGACGCCCGCACAACAGCCATCTGAATGAAGCGCAAATGGGAAGTTGTCCGCCCAGAATGGTCACCGGCTCAGCCGCGTGCAGCAAAAAGCAACAGGCGAGAGTTTCCAAAAGACACGCTGGAAGTGGTCACAGCAGCGCGCAGCACGAAGCAAAAAGGCGAGCATTCACAGAAGACGCGCAAGGAGCCTAAATGCAAGCGCAGATTAATGACGTCACATACTTTAGAATGCGGACAAATGAGCTTTCAGCTCATTATGCCACACAAGGTCTCTACACACCACTGAAAATATAGTTATGGATCTTATATTGCTTTTCTGTCAATAGATCCTCAGAAATATTACACATTGCACCTTTAAAGGTATCGGCTCATTTTATCATTACATAACTCCTGACAAAAATTAATACATAACTGTCAATATAAGTTTCTCAGAATAAAATAGTGGTCAAATACTTAAACTTGAGTCTTATATCTTTTTAATGATGTACAGTTTGTCAAGGTAATAACATTACCTTGACAAACTATACATTAAAAAGATACCTGGGTCCCTGAACTGCCGGCTCTGCCCTGGAGGCTTCCTGCTCTGGGTAGGCCACGCCCTCGTCAGCCTCCAGGATGCCCACCCCTGGTGATGTAATACGGCATGAGGCCTCACCTTGTGGGAGGGGGAGGTACTGTCATGGTTTCATTTCTGTTTTCAGTTAGTTTTCATTTCATTTCAGGGTCCGAAAACCAGTCAGTATCTGGTGTGATCACCATTTGCCTCACGCAGTGCAACACATCTCCTTCATAGAGCTGATCAGGTTGTTGATTGTGGCCTTTGGAATGTTGGTCCACTCCTCTTCAATGGCTGTGCAAAGTTGCTGGATATTGACAGGACCTGAAGTGTTATAATTTTGTTCAGTGTAAATAAGCTTCTCTGTATCATTAAAACTCAAACATCAAAAACCACCTTACCTAGGAAGTATTTCTTAAAAACAAGACTGATAAAAACAAGACTAAACCAACTTCTTAACAAGATATTGAAAGCCTAAATAATGTGTGCATATCTACTGATAATATGTGTATTAAAGAGTCAATATGTGTTTTTGAAAAACCCACATCATTTAGCTAGGTGAAAGATTAATTGCGTCAAATTAATTATTCATTCGACCTTGAATTAATAGTCACCATATGGAAAGAAAATGATGTTGGCTCACTGGCAAAAAGTTAACTAATAGTAATTGGAGTGCAGTAGCAAAAGCAAGCTGAACCCAGTTAACCTATTATTACCAATATTTTTTTCCCCATTTAATTTCTTAAAGCATGTTCCAGGTTTTATTGTGTATGATTCATCAGTGCACGTTATTTCATTTGAAGAAAAATATTTGCCTTTGTAATCTTGTATCAAAATGTAATAACTTGCTCTGCCTTTCTTTCTCGAGTGATGTCTCCAAGTCCTCTTGTGATACAGTAACCCAGGTAGCCAGCGTAATCAAGCCAATTGCGGTTGAGTGTCGGCTCATTCGGCCGTGTTCTGGCAGCAGCTCACCAAAAGTCAGCCAGCTCTGTCCCAGTAATGGTTGCCAGATTTGACTAGGCTTTGAATGTGCGGATTCGGCCTGATTTGCGCTGAGACACAACATATTTTTTTGTTTCAGGAATTCCCATTGCCAAATGCCAGTCACCTTGCAGGCCCTGCTCCACAACAAAAGCTCTCCAGCAAATGCACAGAAATAAAATATATACATTACAATCAGGAATTCAATAATCAATTGCTGTAATAACTCTATTTTAAATTACAATAATTGAAGTAAACTACAACTTAAAGGGGAACTTGCCAACTCTATCCATTTGTTCGCTGATTTTCACTTTTGTTGTCGCATATTGTCTCAACGAGCTCCCCCTCCAGCTGTGGGGCGTATATGTCGTAAAAAAAAAAACTCACTTGCGGCACCCTCCTCCCCCTTTCTACCGCTGCTCATGTGCATTTGTTATTATCGAGCCGGCCAACTTTATCATGTGGAGCTATGTCTACCGAGGTGGGTAATACATCATACACATACGCGTTTGTGTTAATGTCGAGTTGCCGTAAAGCAGTTAGTGTTTCTCGCTCGTTCTCGCTTCTCACAAGACTTCTTTTTTACAACTTGCCGGGACGTTAGTCCCCATGTCGCAAGGTTGGTTTTCCGCCTGGGAACGCTGGGGGGAGCGGGGAAAGTCACCATTCTCACCAGAACAGGTTATTTAACCATCCAAATGATTTCTAAACGTTTTTATTAAGTTGAAATAGTTGCCAGGTTCCCCTTTAAGAATTAATGATGTCTTATTAGTTTCTGTAGTATACTCACTCAAAGCCTTTGATGGCAGCAGCCTGCTTCATTAGCCTCTCTCCACTGGATACATGTTGAAGTAGTGATGTGTTTACTCACTTTTTATCCAACACTACTGTATATAAAAAACTTATATATTCTAATAATCACAACTTGTAATTATTGTTTTAGCGACCTCATTGATATAATTAATGCATGCTAGTTAACTGCATGATTTCTATTATCTTGAACTGTTAATTTCTTAAATGGACATTACTTGGACACAGTCACCTCTGATAACAGATCATTCTAAATTGTAATGTAAATATCGTAGTTATGCTCTGCCGGGGACAGTTTCTTTGAGTAGAAGGCACATGGATGGAGTTTGGGAAGCTCACCCTGCTGCTTGGAGAGTACAGCTCATACCCTGATGGAGGCATCTACCTCAGTGATGAAGGGAGTTCTGGATTGGGATGAGCGAAGATGGGAGCTATACAGAAGATGTTTTTCAGGTGGTTAAATGCTGAGGTAGCTTCAGGATTCCAGGACAGAGAGTTGGGCCCAATGCGCATCAAGGATGTAAGTGGAGCACTGATCTTGTTGAAGTTCAGGCCGCGGGCGGACGCCACAGCCCTCTCCAGCCCCGCCCCCCGCTACACGCCGGGTAAAGCGGCGCTCCTGAGACGGGCTCCTCGGGGATGGAGCGGGCTGAGGTTGACTCTGTCCCGACGGCCCCGTCGTCCGCTCAGGTCCCTCGGTCTGCCCACCGCCGAGGGCGCCCCCCGCGGCTCCCACCCCGCCCGTTCACCCGGGCCGGCTCTGGAGGCCGCGGTCGGACGCCACAGCCCTCTCTAGCCCCGGGTTAGGCGGCGCTCTTGAGAGGGGCTCCTCAGAGATGGGACTCAGTTCTTTCCAGGAGTTGGTAGCAGGACCACTCCTTTCCCCGGTGGAGGGCCGGGGAAGAATCCTTATTCTCCAAAGAACTGACTCTCCCGTCTCTGAGCACACAGAGTTCTCGGACGACACAGAGCGCCGCCCACTAGCCGTGCTCTCCTCGTCCCCCTCTGTCCCAGAGGTGGTTGACACGGCGTGCCGTCCACGGACCGCTTCGCCCTTGTCCCCCTCTGTCGCCAGACCCCTGGCAGAGCAGGCCCCCGCGGGACGACCAGCCTGGTCCTCCCCTGGCCCCCTCTGCCAGGGCGCGGTTACTAACTGTGCCCCCACACCGGACCGCTATGCCGTCCACGTCTGGGCCAGTTACTCCGCTTCACTGCCCCTCCGGGGGGACGCCTGTCGTTCGCATGATCCCGCTGGTTCAGTTCTTGGGAGCCTGGTTAGAGCTTCCCCGTCTGTCCCGCGCAGACCGTCAGGCTCGGCTATGCGATTCAGTTCGCACGGTCTCCTCCCCGCTTCAGGGGAGTCCGCTCCACTTTGGTCAGTGGCGGCTACCATCACTTCCGCTAGAGCGTCTTCCACGAGACACGCCTATGCGTTGAAGTGGAACCTCTTCGTCGACTGGTGCTCTTCTCACCGAGAAGACCCCCGGAGATGCTCGATCAGCGTTGTGCTTTCCTTCCTTCAGCAGGGGTGTTCAGCTGTCTCCCTCCACCCTTAAGGTCTATGTTGCCGCTATTGCCGCACACCATGACCTGGTCGAAGGTAAGTCGGTAGGGAAGCACGACCTGGTCATCAGGTTCCTGAGAGGAGCGAGGAGACTAAATCCTCCTCGCCCTCCTCTCGTTCCCTCTTGGGACCTCTCAGTGGTTCTAACTGCCCTGAAGAGTGCTCCCCTTGAGCCCCTGCAATCAGTTGAGCTTAAGTTCCTGTCAATGAAGACAGCGCTCCTGGTTGCACTGGCCTCCATCAAGAGGGTAGGGGACCTGCTCGCATTCTCCGTCGACGAAGCGTGCCTGGAATTCGGGCCGGCTTTCTCTCACGTGATCCTGAGACCCCGGCCCGGATATGTGCCCAAGGTTCCTACCACTCCCTTTCGGGACCAGGTGGTGAACCTGCAAGCGCTGCCCCCGGAGGAGGCAGACCCAGCCTTGGCACTGCTCTGTCCAGTATGCGCTCTTCGCGCCTATGTAGACAGGACGCAGTGTTTCAGGTCCTCAGACCAGCTCTTTGTCTGTTATGGTGGGAAGCTGAAGGGAAAGGCTCTCTCCAAGCAAAGGTTGTCTCACTGGATAGTGGACGCCATTGCTTGGGCTACCAGCAGCAAGGTCGACCATGCCCCCTTGGTGTGACGGCCCACTCCACCCGGAGTGTGGCATCCTCTTGGGCTCTAGCGCATGGCCCCTCGCTAACAAACATCTGCAGAGCTGCAGGCTGGGCGACACCTAACACATTCGCCAGATTCTGTAATCTCCGAGTGGAGCCAGTGTCCTCTCATGTACTCGCTTCAACTAGCTAGTACCGGACCCGCTCAGGTGTCTTCGCTTGCTCGCCATTCCACTCCACGGACTGGATACGTGCCATGTTCTCCTCAGGTGAACTTCCCCGAAAGCCCTGAGCTCCTCCAGCACTCCTGACGTCGGCGCCAGTGTCTCTTGCCTGCGCGTCGGCTAGGTGCGTCCCGTGTGCATGGTCCCTCCCTTGAGCGACCCCCACATGTGTATTTCCACTGTAAGCCTCTCTGAGCATGTGTCTTTCCCTTGGCAAGCCACTTGCCACCCCTGGGGTTGAAATATTCCACCTGCGGCTGGACACCCCAGTGTCCTCCATATGCTTCCTTCGGGTCATATGTGTATTCTCTAACTCCCCCCCTCTGGGTTGGCATTAATTGCATACTTCCCCTAGCTTGGGATATGCTTCCCAGTGTACCTTGGTATTCCTGTGTTAAATGGAGTCCTTCGTCCGTCTATGACAGGGATCTCTGTTTACGCAGGGCACTGGAAGACAGCTGAGAAGGTGGCGTGATTAGACTGGTAACCCCATTCGTCGTCATCCGACGTAACTCGGAGTGACAACGAAAGGGAACGTCTACGGTTGCGTATGTAACCCTCGTTCCCTGAGTAGGGAACGGAGACGTTACGTCTGCCTGCCACTTTCCGCTGTACCGCGGGGATAGCCTGAGCTCAGTCTTGGCCCCTCAGCGAAGAAACATAAACTGCTGTTGCGGACTTCCTCCTTTTATACCCACGAGGTGGGGCGGAGTTACGTCATGCAAATTCCGCAGACCCATGGCATTTCTTTGCCATTGGCTCGTTTTGTAATACTCGAAGTTGATTGGCTTTCTAAGCGAAACCCCATTCGTCGTCATCCGACGTAACGTCTCCGTTCCCTACTCAGGGAACGAGGGTTACACACGTAACCGTAGACGTTTTGTTTGAGAAAGCTTTATGCGAAGGGGCGTGATCTCTCATTAATATGTGTGGCATTTCACACCTGAGAAAGACAAAGACCCTCCCATAATGGCCCTATTAGGTGTGCTATCAGGCCATATCATTATGAGGAGCCTTGCACAAAGAATGAGATTAAAAAAAGAATGGCTTTTAGATTGTTTGGATTTATTTACAATACACACACACACACACACACTGCTTAGAATAAGTGAACACACTCATGCTAAAGTTGACTAAAAAGAGGAATAAAAAATCTTTAAATACAGGGTGCATACGTCTGGACACTTCTATCACACACCCTTCACCATATAGACATGGTTTTATTTCAGTTCAAAGTTCAAAGTTAGAGTTGGAAACATCTTGAAAAGAAAATTGTCTTTTTCCATAAATGTCTTAGTTTGATCATACATATTTCAAAGTTGAGGATTCATTATTTTGATATAGCTTGCATTGGAACAAACACTATAACATCTTAGTTGATTAGTTTATTGACAAAACATACTAGGCTATATATTTAACATATGAGCAGAAACTCCTAACAAAAGCTTATTTGATGTCTATTTTAGACTAGTCAACGAAATGTTGTCTTTTATTTCGTCTGTAACAGTGCGTATCTGTGTGTTCATTCATTCATTCATTCATTCACGCACACACACACACACACACACACACACAGAAACAGAAACATGATTCACATTTAAACGGTATGCTATTTTTCCGTTTACAGACACTAACGTTATTCTATATCGCGATTAGAACAAAGCACAAGCATAAAACACTTACTTCTCAGCTGAATCTGTTGCTCCTCCTCGTGGTGAAAATAAACCAGTACTTGTTCTGAGGTAGGTAAATGTCCCAGGATTGTTCCTCATATAGCCGCGCAAGACGACAGTAGATTAATCTGACTAAAAAATATAGTGTGTTTTCTGAGTTTATGGGCGTTAACGCGTCTCAATGTGTTGCTTCACATATTTGCGTTTGAATTAGCGCGTCCTCTCCGTGGGCGTGTCACATTACCAGAATAATGAGCTGAGAGGAAAATAATTAGACCGGCTGACACGTCTCTCTTTTTATATAGATGACATAAACAGAGAATATTTATTTTAGTTTTGAATCGGATCATTTAAAAGTACAAACTCAAATGATTTAAAAGATATATTGCTTATGGCTGGGTGAATAGTATTTGCTGAGTTTTGTTGAAGATTAGAGACGTGCTCCAGAAAAAAAGTTCAAAGGTGACTGAGAGGCAGAACGCACACCCTGTTTATTTTCTTTATTTTACAAAAGCACAATATTTTTTTTCGATTTTATGTGGGCACATAAAAAAGTAGACATTTAACAGATTATTTTCTCATATTTATTAACTCTATATGAACAGAAATGATGGTAGTACTTTAAGTCTATTTTTCTGCTATGTGAAAAAAAAAAACAAGCAAAACGCGCCGGCTCGTTTCTGGTCCCCAGAGGGTTAATGGATGGATGAAATCTTGCTTTAGAGCCTCCTCGCTATGCTCCTCCATGGGCTTCTGTTTCGGGATGGCCAGTGAGTATACTTTACCCTTAGGGGGAGTTGTCACAGGCAGCAAGTCGATCACGCAATCCCATGGGCAATTGGGTACCAGTTTGGTCGCCAGGTCTGCCACCTGACCCGAGCCCGACGGTAACGAAAAACTCATGGGTTTCGACTCTGGTTCGGGTAAATGTTTAATGAATAGCATCGGGTTAGAGTTTGTAACTAAGAAAAACTATATAGGCTATAGATAAATATAGTTTGCGTGCCGTGTGCTTGCCTTCTTGCTGTGTTGTGACCGTAAATAAGAGCAACACGATTGCTCTTAAGCACAAGAAAAAACAAGATTTTGTTTTCTTGTGTACTGACTGCTGAGGGGGCCACTGTGTCTTGGTGAAACATTGTTTGTACATGTATTTGTTTAATTATCATTGCAAGCAATTATAAAATACAGCATATTCCAAAAAAAAACTCAGGTTCGGGCTTCAGTTTAAAGCCCGTGCAGACCTCTACTTCCTGAACCCATCCTAGAACACCCAGTAGTCGTGAGGAATCTCCTTTTTAGAGGTGGCTGGGCTCTCAATGGTGGTTGAACACATTGGAAAGGTCACATTGGAAAGATGACCATTTTTGAACTGATGATCTGATTAAAGGTTTCTTGATTGAGTGGAGACAATGAGTAAAGCAGGTGAATATTGAAGCATCCACGGGCATCCCAGGACCCCTGTAGACCCCTCCAGCTCCATGAATGAGATGTCCTCATGGTGGAGACATCTGTCTGAATCCCACTGATGTGACCACGACCCAGCGGTTTTCCTAGGATGTTGTGGATGTTGAGTTCTTGGGAACAGGTGATATTAAATTTCCAGCAGATCCAGAATCTAATCGCTGAAACGGAGTGATGGGGTGTCATCACTAACACATTAGTGTGCACTAAAGATGTTACTGAAGGAGATGTATGGAGGGTACTCACCACTGGGCGTGGTCCAACAGAACAGGTAGGATGAATATGTCCTTCTGCACCACAGTGAAGACAAAGACCGTTATTGTTTCTTCATTGACGCTCCGCATGTGAGAGATGGGTTGAATCGATCTGTGTGGATTCTGGTGCTGGAGGAATGATTGATGGTGAGGCAATGGGTGGATGCAGCGTGGGTTGATTGGCAATGCAGGCGGCGAGACGCTGGGAGATTCTGATGGACTCTTATGAAGCTCTCTCGGCCTATCACGTATGGTACTCAGGCCTTGACGATAGTCAGCGAGGAGAGCCGTTTCATTCCACCTGCTAACGTCAGCCAGGGTGTGGAACTGCAGTGCGTAATCATTCACCGAAGACGGTAAACCACTTGGGGAGGATTAGGGGTGTGTATTACACGCCATAAAGTGCATATCATATGCACGCAAAAACTATTTTTGGCGTAAATGGCACGAGAAATAAAATTTGTGCTATAGATACGCACTTTCATGAGATTGTGGCGGGCTTTAACGAGGAGCAGTGGGTCTATGCCATAATGAGCAAGCCAACCTTTGATATGTTGTGTCAACGTGTGTCCACATTCCTCTCCTACGACGACACAACGTTTCATCGGGCCATTCCATCCCTTTGCAGATGCGCGTCGGGGTTTCTCTCATCATTAATCCGCGGATACGTAGCCTAATGCCCACATTTATTTCCACACATGAACGAGGCCTGAAACCGATTTCGAAATATCCAAATGCATGTGTTTTTTTCCTGTTTACACTATCATAGAATACATCCGATCTGTGTCACATGAGCAAAAAATCGGAATTGGGTTACATTACACCGACAGTGTAAACGAGGCCAAAGTGCTTGGACGAGTTAGGCGAATGGATCCAGTGGTCAAGGGCCATTATCACGAGACTCTGCTGCAGTTTGCATGTTGCAAACACAGGTAAAATCAGAATGGAGTTTATTTAATGACACACAAGTTATCAGCAGGTGAGTCTCTGGATTGCAGATAGTTCTGGTGATACTGGCATGTGAATGAAAGTTTTATCTTTTGTAGGTGATGGAAAGAAGTGGTTGGAGAACTGGAGACTGGCAAATGATGACACACAGAGGACTAAAGAAGACAAAGGACAAGACAGTTTGATGCACAGGTAAGTTTTCAAAACATTTCCAAAAACATTTTCATCCAATCATTGTATTCGGTCCGAATGCAATGATACGATGTCCTACATGCCTGTCAACATATGTACTGTATTTCCATATCTCCACACACCCTTCTCACACACACACATCACACCCCATCAGCGTGTTCAGTAAGGCTATTCAGAGCTGTAGACAGACAGTCACAGAGTGCCACAAACAAACAACCTGTGGCAACCCATGACATTCAGAGCTGTTCACGTCCTCAGACTCGGATTTATGCGTCTCTCTAGCAACACTATAAACGCCAAAATTAATCTGCAGTAGTCAGGTGGTACAGGTGTTAGCCTTCTATAAAAACACATAACATGGTCTTATGAAATAATTTATAAAATGCTTAGTTATAGAGATATAATCCTCAGATTTGAAATGAAGCATGACCACACCTGTGGCTTCACTTTAATTGTGGTAATAATTTGTTATACCACATTTATATAATATTTTCACACATATATATATATATATATATATATATATATATATATATATATATATATATATATATTTTTTTTTTTTTTTTTATGATATTCGTAATACTTTAGTTTTTATGTTTTAGCATATATATATATATATATATATATATATATATATATATATATATATATATATATATATATATATATATATATATATATATATATATATATATATATATATATCCATAGTAATAACAGGCTGAATAATTCTGAGTCTTGAACTGTAAACTCTCAAGTATCAGCTTTCTAAAAATATGTTGATTATATGTCTATCCAGAATGACATGTGAGCAGCACTTCTATTCTAGTGAGTTTATACAAATAGTGAAATGAAACAGGCGATGTTAGTTCCACTTCACCTTTTTTGACTGAATGTGCTGTCAAGCGAGATGCTGACCTCAACCTTTCAGTAAAACTTTGTGAGGGTGTTTACCCAAAATTATGTCATAGGACAATCCCGTTTGGTCATTTAATTGTTGATGGGTTTTTTTTCATTGCCAGAAATTCGTCACATAGATATCATTTTCATGTGATCACTTCAGGATTACTTTTGTTTAGTGTATAGTGGGCAGTGATGGGAATAACGGCGTTATAAATAACGCCGTTACTAACGGCATTACTTTTTCCAGTAACGAGTAATCTAATTGATTACTCTTCTCATCTTAATAACGCCGTTACCGTTACTGCCAAAAAATGCGGCGCGTTACTATAACTGATGAAGCTGTTTTTTTTTTTCATCAGACCAACTAGATCTCTGAGCGAGAGGCAAATACTTTTTTTACTGTTCTTCCTTGGTTAGTGGGCAGAGCACGAGACAAGCGCAAAAATGCTGACGATTGGCTATAAGGTAGAGTAAAATGTCATTGTAAGCCAATCAGAGGTAGAGTTGGGCGGGTGTTCGAAAGCACGCATAGTAGTGATGGGCATTCGGCTCTTTTGACTCAGCTCACTGAAAAGAGCCGGCTCTTTTGGCTCACAAACGGCTCTTTAAATGACTTTGACTATAATATTTCAATTTTTATTACATAATTATTTAATTTCTATAGGCTAAATTTGTAAAAATAGAGTCGGCTCTTCAGATATGCGAGCCAGCTCCCAACGTTCACCTAAAAGAGCCGGCTCTTAGAGTCGGCTCATTCGCGAATCGCGAACGACCCATCAAAAGCTCATTCGCGAACGACCCATCATCACTAACGGCTAACGCTCATGAATTGCGAACGACCCATCATAACGCATAGTCGGGCAGGACAGGACACACAAGGAACAACACAAGCCAGTCAGTCAACGAGAGACAGGTATGGCGACGAGCTTAACAAGCTTAATTTAATTTTGCCCAGTTGTGGCCTGTTGAGGGGCAATAAATATCAAAATTTCCAAAACATCTATTGTGTTATTTGCATTGATCCACTATATAAACATAATATCTACATACATGGCGCTTGATTGGAGGCTAGTCTCACTTTGTCCCACAGCAACATTTTTTTTTTTAGATGCGTGTACAATGTTTCATGTTTCTGTTAATAATGTATTGTATTAAGTGTCCATTTCATTATAATATTCAAATTTATCATAAATAATTGAACATGCACATGTATTTTAAGTTCCGTTAAAGAGGGGTAGAGGTGGGGTCACATTTGAGCATTTAAAATTAAATTTTACTTGAAAGTAACGCAATAGTTACTTTCATAAGTAACTAGTTACTTTTAAAATTTGTAACTGAGTTACTAATTTAGTTACTTTTTGGAAGAAGTAACTAGTAACTGTAACTAATTACTTTTTAAAAGTAACTTGCCCAACACTGATAGTGGGTTTTCTCAATGTGAGGAATTTAAATGGCTTTATTTACCACCTCACAAGGTGATCATGTCCCCACTTTTGCCCCATTTCATACCTATCAGTCAATGGTGAAAGCCGGCTCATTTCTTCTGGGGATACAAGCAGAAACTTTTCTTGAGCCATAAACCATACAACCCACCACCACCACAACCAGCAATCAAATTCTTGATTGTTAATCAGATGAGATTGGAATTACAATGCATGTTCGCTCTGTGAATTTTTCTGCCTGTTTTAGCCTGGGCATCGTCAAAGACATGGACATGTATCTCCAGACATATGGCAGATGCCTGCTATCTCTCTCTGTGCGCTTGACAGACCAGTCGATGCTTTTAATCAGCTGATTGGAAGCCAAAGAAAATCCTATTCAACACAGAGGCAGGTGAAGGGAATTGATTCACCAACAAATGGCCTTGGAAGGTTCATTGCAGATGTTTACTCAGTGTTAGCTCACCAATATTAGATTCTTCCCTGACCCCGTAACGTTATTGCTGTATAGTGATGGAGACAACCCAGGATAATTTGAAAAACATGCTTCTACCTACATTTTTGCAAAACTTCATGGACATCCAATTCACTGCAGTTTTCGGCTGGAATGAAAACTAGTGGTAGTAAAAGACCAAAAACTTTATTAATTTTTACTCAAATTAGTATTACAAGGGCAAATTATCAATTAATAAAGACTTGTTTTTGTTGTTGTTGTTTTTTGCCTTTATTATCTATTTATTTATTCATATTTTATTAATTGTTAAATTGATAAAAAAAGTTAAATTCTCATATGTTAAGGCATTTCAAGATGCATTTTTATTGTTGTCCCTGCAGTTGGTATGGTGTTCTCAATGGTGGTTGAACACATTGGAAAGGTCACATTGGAAAGATGACCATTTTTGAACTGATGATCTGATGAAAGGTTTCTTGATTGAGTGGAGACAATGAGTAAAGCAGGTGAATATTGAAGCATCCACGGGCATCCCAGGACCCCTGTAGACCCCTCCAGCTCCATGAATGAGATGTCCTCATGGTGGAGACATCTGTCTGAATCCCACTGTCTGATGTGACCACGACCCAGCGGTTTTCCTAGGATGTTGTGGATGTTGAGTTCTTGGGAACAGGTGATATTAAATTTCCAGCAGATCCAGAATCTAATCGCTGAAACGGAGTGATGGGGTGTCATCACTAACACATTAGTGTGCACTAAAGATGTTACTGAAGGAGATGTATGGAGGGTACTCACCACTGGGCGTGGTCCAACAGAACAGGTAGGATGAATATGTCCTTCTGCACCACAGTGAAGACAAAGACCGTTATTGTTTCTTCATTGACGCTCCGCATGTGAGAGATGGGTTGAATCGATCTGTATGGATTCTGGTGCTGGAGGAATGATTGATGGTGAGGCAATGGGTGGATGCAGCGTGGGTTGATTGGCAATGCAGGCGGCGAGACGCTGGGAGATTCTGATGGACTCTTATGAAGCTCTCTCGGCCTATCACGTATGGTACTCAGGCCTTGATGATAGTCAGCGAGGAGAGCCGTTTCATTCCACCTGCTAACGTCAGCCAGGGTGTGGAACTGCAGTGCGTAATCATTCACCGAAGACGGTAAACCACTTGGGGAGGATTAGGGGTGTGTATTACACGCCATAAAGTGCATATCATATGCACGCGAAAACTGTGTATCATATGCACGCAAAAACTATTTTTGGCGTAAATGGCACGAGAAATAAAATTTGTGCTATAGATACGCACTTTCATGAGATTGTGGCGGGCTTTAACGAGGAGCAGTGGGTCTATGCCATAATGAGCAAGCCAACCTTTGATATGTTGTGTCAACGTGTGTCCACATTCCTCTCCTTCGACGACACAACGTTTCATCGGGCAATTCCATCCCTTTGCAGATGCGCGTCGGGGTTTCTCTCATCATTAATCCGCGGATACGTAGCCTAATGCCCACATTTATTTCCACACATGAACGAGGCCTGAAACCGATTTCGAAATATCCAAATGCATGCGTTTTTTTCCTGTTTACACTATCATAGAATACATCCGATCTGTGTCACATGAGCAAAAAAATCGGAATTGGGTTACATTTCACTGACAGTGTAAACGAGGCCAAAGTGCTTGGACGAGTTAGGCGAATGGATCCAGTGGTCAAGGGCCATTATCACGAGACTCTGCTGCGGTTTGCATGTTGGTCTGTTCTTCTGTCACGGAACAGAAGATTGCAAACACAGGTAAAATCAGAATGGAGTTAATTGAATGACACAACCATGGAGACAACCCAGGATAATTTGAAAAACATGCTTCTACCTACATTTTTGCAAAACTTCATGGACATACAATTCACTGCAGTTTTCAGCTGGAATGAAAACTAGTGGTAGTAAAAGACCAAAAACTTTATTAATTTTTACTCAAATTAGTATTACAAGGGCAAATTATCAATTAATAAAGACTTGTTTTTGTTGTTGTTGTTTTTTGCCTTTATTATCTATTTATTTATTCGTATTTTATTAATTGTTAAATTGATAAAAAAGTTAAATTGTCATATGTTAAGGCATTTAAAGATGCATTTTTATTGTTGTCCCTGCAGTTGGTATGGTCTTTCATT
The DNA here is from genome assembly GCA_026230005.1 of Gila orcuttii. NCBI lineage: Eukaryota > Metazoa > Chordata > Actinopteri > Cypriniformes > Leuciscidae > Gila > Gila orcuttii. Next base: position 36,721,014 of record JAPDVR010000016.1, read on the forward strand.
TAGTGGGCCTGCCCTAGGTTAAACAAGTCTAAACTGAACCTTGGGAGGAAAAAGTGGGGGCATGCTGAAGGTATTTGTGCATTTTGCAAATAGTTCCCTTTTGAAGTGGAACTCGACACTTCATCCTGAATTGATGCTATGGGGAACGTCATCAGCGTGACTGATGTCTGTAGCATGAGTAAACACAACAATATTATTGGCCAACAACAGTCCATGACATCATTACCGGAGCACCCATGAGTATAAGAGGGTGACTGCAATGTACGGCATCAGCTTTTTTTATCTTCAGGAGCCGTTTGTTTGTATTAGCGAGTATTAAAAGCAATCATCATGGATAAACACTTGTGCAACAGTTTTAGGAAGTGTGTACCTCCATGTCCAAGGATTTTGAGACCTGAGGACACACACGACCTGTGCTTTATGTGTTTGGGTGAGGAGCAAACGCATTCAGTTCTCGAGGGAGCTGAATTTGGCCCTATTTTTGAGGGATGTGGGACAATCATCTGCACCCAGCAGCTCGGGCCCCACAGTAGCCGAGGCAGAGTGGAGACTTAACTTGTGGGGATCGTAGGTCGAGATGGCTGAGGAGTTCGAGAAAGGTATGGTTCTCTTGCGTTCCTTAGTCACTCAGTCTGCTGGACCAGGTAATGTCTCTTGAGTCTTCTGATCCAGCAGATAGCATGTTGTTGGAACCATCCAGCCAGGATGAGGCGGAGTGGTTAAGGAGGGCGAGGATATCGCTTACAGTGAGCCCTCTCAGACTGCCAGCCCTGCATAAGAGGAGTTGTTAGTGATGATGACCCGTGCCACGACTGGATTGGATCTAGTTTGGGGGTGCATGCGAAAGATAGGAAGTCACTCGTGACAGACTCGATAAGTGGTTCATGTCAGGCCATAATCGTCCCGCTCCAGTGAGCTTTCCGTTTCCTCCTGAAATTCACGCTTTGGAGAAGTCGTGGACGAAGCCATATTCAGCTCGCATCTATCCCTTTCAGCATTCAAATGATTTAAATGTGGAGGCATTGTGTGAACGGGGATATGTGAGGATGCCCCCTCTTTGAAGCAGTAAGTCAGGCCAGTGGTGCCTTTCACATGATGGCCATGCTGCAGGCATACCAGGACGATCTGCTTTAAAGGAACACGCCACCTTTTTTTGAAATTGGGGGTTATTCACCGTCTCCCCTACATTTAGATAGGTGAGCAAACGCATTTTTGTCTCAGTGTATGCATTGTCTTAGTCTGGCAGTGCCGCCGCTAGCTTAGCTTAGCATAAAGAATGAAATCCTTTGTTGCCGGATAACATGTTGTAAGTAAAAGTGATAAAAAAAAAAAACTAATTACTTCTTGAGGGCTGAGTATTCACAACGAGTACAAATAGCAATGCAGATTAAGACTAGGCGATTTGCTAGGCAGATATTGATTTGGGACTATATTCCCAGCAAACAATGACGTTGTGACGACGTCACGTGCTGGTCATTTTTAGTCACGCTTACGTTAGCATATGACGTCGCCACAACCGTCAAAGTGAAACACCAAAAGAGGTCGCTAAGACGTCAACCGACAACCGTCATCGTGAGAACGTCTTCAGTACGTTAAGTTGAACGTTATTTAATTTTGGTCGCCGATTGGTCATTTGATGACTTTTTCATTTATTCATATATATTCATTCTGCAGTGGATTTATTGACATCCATTTATACTAGCATTTACCTGCCACTACTGTCACAGCAACATCTATAATTGTGGTTCTTGTTCAGAATTTCAGAATTTAAGTTTATTGTTTCAACTAGCATTACTGTTCAAATCTTGACATTTTACTCAAACAATTGGTAAAAACATGTTTAAACATTCACTAATGTAAACACATGTTAAAAAACATTGTAGAATAATTGAAAGAACTGAAAAGTGTTTTTGCAGATTTTATTTAACAGAATTTAACAGACACTATAATAACAAATGGGGGGAAAAATTAACTATACATTAAAGCAAAAAATGAAAAAAAAAATAAACATCACTATGTAAAACACTTTAAAAAGGTCTTCATCTGAATCTTAATCTGTGTCACTGAATTGCTGGTTATTGATCTCTTGTGGGACCCCCACTTCTGGGACTGACTGCACCTAGACAAACAATTTAAATAAATTCAGTGAACAGACCTTCCGCTTCCGCTTCTCGCTTTGACTATTGCCCTGCGATCGACTGCTTTTGTCAGCCTCGTTACCCGCTGTGAGTTTGTTTGTTTGCGCAAATACGGTTTGAACATTGATTGTTGGTCGTAGAGCGAGACACCGCTTCACTGCTGCTCGCCCTGCGATCGACTGCTTTTGTCAGCCTCGTTACCCGCTGTGAGTTTGTTTGTTTGCGTTTGTTTGTTTGCGCAAATACGGTTTGAACATTGGTTGTTGGTCGTAGAGCGAGACACCGCTTCACTGCTGCTCGCCCTGCGATCGACTGCTTTTGTCAGCCTCGTTACCCGCTGTGAGTTTGTTTGTTTGCGTTTGTTTGTTTGCGCAAATACGGTTTGAACATTGGTTGTTGGTCGTAGAGCGAGACACCGCTTCACTGCTGCTCGCCCTGCGATCGACTGCTTTTGTCAGCCTCGTTGCCTGCTGTGAGTTTGTTTGTTTTCCCGTCTATCCTGCGTCTATATTACACCCATACCACTAAAAAGACGGTTATACCCAAGACTTGAGTCATAAATTAGTATAAATATTAATAGCATCACTGGTTGCATCATTGCTAACTTACTGTCCATCTGTTAAAATGGCGAATATATCAGGTGTATGTTATCTACCTTTTGGTGCAGATGAGAACAAATCTGAATTGCTTGCGGTGCAGTCTGAATTAGAAACTGTAGAAAAGCAGATCCTTGACCTTCTAGAGAGACAAGCTGAGCTGAGAGACCGGCGTTTAGCTCTTGAAACATCACGCGCTGATGCACACGGATCAGTGATTAACGTTAGTAACCCGCTGACGCTGACCTCGTCTACTCCGTGCGTTTCTCAGCATTGGTCCCGAGCGTCCAGGTCACGATCAGCCATGATTTCATTCACTCCGGCCCCAACACACCACCACGAAGCCTGGGTGGTTCCGCGGAAGCCGCGAGCCAGGACAAGAATCTTTTCGCCCCTCCCGGTTTTCGAGATCTCCACTCAGAACCGCTTCTCCCCTCTTCGCGAAACGGAACGCGATGCTGTGATCATCGGCGATTCCACCGTCCGACACGTCCATGCTACGTTAGGTAAAAGTAAGGTGCACAGTCACTGCTTTCCTGGTGCTCGTGTTCTCGATATCACTGCGCGGGTAACTGAGATCTTGAACGGTGACGAGCGCGTCGGAGCTGTTGTGCTGCATGCGGGAGCTAACGACACTAGGCTGCGACAGACGGAGGTTCTGAAGAAAGACTTCAGGAGCCTTATCGATACGGTACGCAGCACATCGCCTGAAACATCGATTATTGTGTCTGGACCGCTTCCTACGTACCGACGAGGGCATGAAAAGTTCAGTAGATTATTCGCTCTAAATGAATGGTTATTGTCATGGTGCAATGAGCAGAAATTGATTTTTGTAAATAATTGGAATCTGTTTTGGGAGCGACCAAGGCTCTTCCGCGCTGATGGCTTACACCCAAGTAGAATCGGGGCAGATCTTCTGTCGGATAACATCTCCAAGATGTTAAATACCATTTGACTAGTAACCAAAAATCCAAATCACAGTCTCTACTGCACCAATTTAATTGATATTAATACTAGTGTAGAACACTGCATAGAAACTGTGTCTATTCCTCGTTTACTAAGATCAAATAATAAATCTACTGCAGGATCTAGAAAAAATCTAATTGTTATTAAAACAAAAAATCTCGCTATTAGTGAACAAAAACAATTTCTAAAGCTAGGTCTTCTAAACATTAGATCGCTCACACCTAAGGCGGTTATTGTAAATGAAATGGTCACAGATAATAATTTCGATGTTCTGTGCCTTACTGAAACCTGGCTTAAACCAAACGATTATTTCGGTCTAAATGAGTCTACTCCGCCAGGATACTGTTATAAGCATGAGCCCCGTCTGATCGGTCGTGGCGGCGGTGTTGCAACAATCTACAGAGATATCCTGAATGTTACTAAGAAAACTCGTCATAGGTTTAATTCGTTTGAAGTACTTGTGCTAAATGTTACGCTCTTAGATGTAAGAAAAAAATCACTATTATCTCTAGCATTGGCTACCGTATATAGACCTCCAGGGCCTTACGCCAATTTCCTAAAAGAGTTTGCTGACTTTCTATCAGATCTTTTGGTCAACGTCGATAAAGCATTAATTGTTGGAGATTTTAACATACACGTAGATAATTTAAATGATGCGTTAGGGGCTGCGTTTACAGATTTATTAAACTCCTTCGGGGTCAAGCAAAACGTCACCGGACCAACTCATCGTCTTAATCATACACTCGATTTAATTATATCATATGGAACCAATCCAACCGATATAGATATTGTTCCACAAAGTGATGATGTCACTGACCACTACTTGTTAACTTGCATATTACGCACTGCTGTAATATGTCATGCTGCGCCACGTTATCGACCAGGTAGAACAATTCGTCCATCCACCATAGATCATTTCTCAAATAGCTTATCTGATCTGTCTCAGCTGCTGTCTGAACCCAAACAAACAGATGAATTAGACGAACTAACTAGCACTATGAGCACCATTCTCTCTAGAACATTGGATATTGTTGCACCCATTAGATTAAAAAAGGTCAGAGAAAAAAGTATAGCACCATGGTACAATAATACTACGTATGTTTTAAAGAGAGAAATCCGTAATTTAGAGCGTAAATGGAAAAAAACTAATTTAGAGGTCTTTAGAATCGCGTGGAAAGACAGTATGTCACTTTATAAAAAGGCACTTAAAACGGCCAGGGCTGAGCACCTCAGCAAATTAATAGAAAACAACCGAAATAATCCAAGGTTTTTATTTAATACCGTGGCTAGACTAACAAATAAACAGACGTCGTCTGAACAAAATACCTCGTTACAGTTTAGTAGTAATGATTTCATGAACTTCTTCACCGAGAAAATTGAAAGCATCAGAATCAAAATCGTAAACGTTCGATCTTTGCTCGCGCCTTATAATTCGGCCGCAATTATCACCCCGCAAGAACAATTACAATGCTTTACAACCATAGAACAAAAAGAGTTAAATAAACTTATCACTTCATCTAAAACAACAACATGTTTATTAGATCCTATACCAACTGAACTACTGAAAGAAGTGTTACCTGTAGTGGAAGAGCCTCTTCTCAATATTATTAACTCATCTTTATCTTTAGGTCATGTTCCAAGAACGTTCAAGCTGGCAGTTATAAAACCTCTTATTAAGAAACCACAATTAGATCCAAATAACCTAGCAAATTACAGACCCATTTCGAATCTTCCATTTATGTCAAAAATATTAGAAAAAGTTGTGTCCGCTCAACTCGGCTCTTTCTTGCAAGAAAACGACATCTATGAAAAGTTTCAGTCTGGATTCAGGCCACATCATAGCACTGAAACTGCGCTTGTTAGAATCACAAATGATTTACTTTTAGCTTCGGACCAAGGCTGTATCTCAGTACTAGTTTTACTTGATCTTAGTGCTGCGTTCGATACTATAGATCACTCAATACTCTTAGATCGACTACAAAATTACACTGGTGTTCAAGGACAAGCATTAAGCTGGTTCAGGTCATACTTATCTGACCGCTACCATTTCGTCTACTTAAATGGAGAAAAATCGATTATAACTTCGGCAAACTATGGAGTGCCGCAGGGATCTGTGTTAGGCCCTTTATTATTCTCAATATATATGCTGCCACTTGGTAATATTCTAAGGAAACATGGAATTAGTTTCCATTGTTATGCTGATGACACTCAAATATATATTTCCTCACGGCCAGATGAATACGCTAAATTATCCAAATTGACAGATTGTGTTAAAGATATAAAAGATTGGATGACGCATAATTTTCTTTTATTAAATCCAGACAAGACAGAGGTAATACTTATCGGTTCTAAAAACCATCCACAAAACCTTTCACAGCACGACTTTAACACATTAGGATGCCCTTTTACTCTATCCGCTACAGTAAAAGACCTGGGTGTTACATTAGACTGCAACCTGTCTTTTGAAAAGCATATTTCATATGTTACAAAAACAGCCTTTTTCCACCTTAGAAACATTGCTAAGCTACGTAATATGCTATCAGTCTCTGATGCAGAAAAGTTAGTTCATGCATTCATGACCTCGAGACTAGATTACTGTAATGCTTTATTAGCTGGTTGTCCTGCATCTTCAATAAACAAGCTACAGTTAGTCCAAAATGCAGCCGCTAGAGTTCTTACTAGATCAAGAAAATATGATCATATAACACCGATTTTATCATCACTTCATTGGTTACCTATAAAGTTCCGTATTAATTACAAGGTATTGCTTTTGACCTATAAAGCTCTAAATGGTTTAGCTCCAGTCTATTTAACGGATCTTCTATCGCCTTACAATCCATCGCGCTCTTTAAGATCACTAGATTCGAGGTTTCTGGTCATTCCTAGGATATCCAGATCCACCAAAGGAGGCAGAGCATTTTCACATTTAGCTCCGAAGCTCTGGAATAGCCTTCCTGATATTGTTCGTTGCTCAGACTCGCTCTCCCAGTTTAAAACTAGACTGAAGACGCATCTATTTAGCCAGGCATTCATATAAATTTTTATCTTACAGTTACTGTAAATTCGGCCTCTAGTTCATAAACGCCAGAGGAGAACTGGCCCCCGACTGAGCCTGGGTTCTCCCAAGGTTTTTTTTTCTCCATTGGGTCATCTGATGGGGTGTTAGGACACCATTAGGTCACTGGATGGAGTTTTTCGGTTCCTTGCCACTGTTGCCTTAGGCTTGCTCAGTTGGGGATATTCAAATTAATTAACCAATCATACCATTGATCAGCTCTACCAAACTTGGATGTCTTTTTTTCCAGTAATAAACAAACATTAAGTTGTTTTGATTGATACTGTGAAGCAGCTTTGATACAATCTGTATTGTGAAAAGCGCTATATAAATATATTTGACTTGACTTGACTTGACCTTCAAGATTTAATGTCAACCAAGGAAGTAAGTGTTAACCATTTTGTAAGAGTAACTATACCAAGTAACTAGGGATTGGCCGATACCAGTATCTAGCCCGATGCTGGGCTTAAGTACTCGTACTTGAGAAAACAGGCCCAACACTACAAGATGATACTTCTACCACATTTATGAGTGTTATGCTGCGCAACGTGTAGTTGTTTTCTTTAAGTGCCAGAGGGGAATAGTAGCCTGTACAACGAATATAGATGTATAGGAAAAAGAAGTATTGCTTCGATTTAACGATAGGAACAACAAAACCAACGAACTGGTAAGTCTGATTCACGTAACTGTTTCAATATGGACGTAGCTGTATCCAGCACTATGCATAGACTTTTGCGTTAGTGAGAACGGCAGTCTACTTTCTCTTTCATGGTAAGAAATGCGATATAGCCTATGTATATTTTGTTCAAAAACAGTGCCAGAACAGCTAAAATTGTGTACTGATTACAATAACATGATCTTAACTGAATATTTTATGATAAAGTCATTATCCCTCTTCGGATAAATTTACTTCAGACATTCTCATTTTACAAAAAAATGTCTGCAATGTAGAGTACAAATGCAAACACAAAAATACAGCCCATACATTGGCTTTTCACAAACGTGTTTCTGTCTTTCTAGTTAGGAAGGAGACAAACTATAATAAATATATAAATTACACATTCTTGATCTGCAATATTAATGATGTTCTTTTGAATGTTGGAGCATTTACCTTTCTAGATTTGAATTGGTTGAAATTGGTTGATCAACATCTAAGGAGATCAACTTTTAGCTTGATGAGTGACATTTGGCACAGTTATTAAAAGTACTTGTATCTTGTATCAGTACACTGTATGTATCGGCAAGTACAAAAAATGAAATACTAAGTACTGCTACTCATTCCATAAAGTGGTATCGGCCCATCCCTACAAGTAATAGTCGATTGCCACAGTCTTTTAAGTGAAATGCTCACAAGAAGTGTATATTTGTACCTGTAGTTTACTGTGGGCTGGCGCATGTTTTAAAACATTTGTGACGATTTCCTCCACAGCTTTGTCCTGTAGTCCGGAACGACTCAGCATGATAGCCCCTGTTGTGTAGAATAAAAAAATAGAAATGTTTTGTAAATTTATTGTGTAATTACAATATGTTTTACAAAACAAGTGGTGGACTCATTTGAAATATAAATGAAATGAAGCAGAAGGGCATTTAATATTGATATTGTCTTTTAGATTTAAAAACAGCAAGCTATATTTTGAAACATGAACCAATTGTAAAGCAGAAACTGTTTAGACAAGCATAAATGCATTTTTTGTGCTGTGGAACATCCACACAATTATTACCAAAAGTAACACCCTATATTAAACTCACGTTTGATAACCTGGTACACTGCTGTATGCGGCAACGTTTTTTGCCCCTTCTTCCCATGAAGGCTGTAGTTCTTCCAGACACTGCTAGAAGCTACAGCCCTCATGATACGCCTTGTAGCTTCTCCCGGGTTGGCTCCACCAATCAGACTGAGATGGTGTGTCTACACAGAGGTAATACAGAAAATTAAAAATCAGTAATGCGGTAAATATTCAGCTCTACATAAAACATATCTTTATGTTTAAACCATTACCCACCAATCTCTTCTTGTAGTCCACATCGATTTCTATTGGGGTCTCCGGACCCTGGCTGGCCCCTCCAGTCTGGTTTAACCGGAGGAGCATCTCCTGGATGTTTTTTGCCATCACATCCTGGCGGGTCAACATTGCCTTAAGTGTCTCTCAGAAACACAAAATGTTTCAAAGACATTAAAATGAAGGTCAGAAACGAACAAAGTGCAAAGATAACACATGACTTTGAAAATCTTGTTTATTCTAATCATGTTGATAACTGTAACACTTACAAATGAACAAGATTTTCAAAGTCATTAAACCAACAATAAAAATATAATGATACCATCAGACATCTCAGGCTGAATAGGACTAACTGGATCATGGTCTGTGTAAATAAATAAAAATTTCAACATAAGGTATATTTTAATATAGATCTGCACAACTTGACAAAGCTTATGCAACAATTGTTAACTAACTGTTCATAGTGTTTGTCTGCGGAAAGATGCAGATGGGAGGTGGAGGGTGTGTTGGTCGTGCAGAAGATTTCTGTGTAAGTGGCATCTCTGGTGGTCCATAGGACAAACCTAGATGATACATATTACCAAGATACTTTGGTTAATCATTCATTTACGGGACCCTGTCTAATGATTTCCAAAAATGTCATGCTAGCGATTTACTTATAGAGGGCAGTCTTGTGAAGCATGGCATGCTTGAGAAATATTGAACAATTATTTAATATCATACCTCTGGATTTCTTATTAGTATGGAGGACCTGTTCCGCAGAGTCTTCATCTAAAAAGCATACAATAAACTCCAGTCAACAAACCAGTCAGGGATACAGCATGTAATAAATAACTACATGAAAATGTAAATACCCTCATCGTTGCTGTAAGCAAATTTTGCTGGCCTTTTTGATAGCACAGCCCCATCCTCTGCACTTTCCACGTTTGACATTGTTTCGTCCTTTCTCAACCACCGAAGTGCCTGGTTAAAGTCAGCTACAAGGAAATGTGAACATTAGGGAAAGTACAAACAATATAGGATTAGTTGAAACATGTCACAAGTATTCTACATGACGCAATGTATTTTGCTTTCTTAGCACCTTTAGAAAAAATGTACTTAAGCATGCACAGCAAAAACAGGACAACAAAATAATACAACTGTACCGCGGGCCAGTAACAATACTCATCCTGAAATTCATGAAAAACATTTAATGACCTCTGTATTTTCCAAAGTACAGTACATACTGAATAGATTCTCCGACTTGGCTTCATCCTAAAATACAATCAAATTTTATGACGCCAGTGTAGCAAGAGAACCTAAAATTCCATGTAACTACAACGCCCTAACATTGTGAAAAAGTATGGTTTGTGAATAAAATAAACCAAAAGCAACTATCCACTTGAGACCATGTGTTGTGTGAGGACATGGTAGCCAATTGATATGTTTCTGAAAAGGTTTAAAGTTGCAGTAGGGAGTTTTGAGAAAATGTTGACTTAGCCTGAAAATTTGAACAAGCACAACTTCCAGGTCCAACCCCCTTGCTCTCTGCTGCGCTACAGCCCTCCCTCCACAGCTCCTCCCCCACAGCGGAGCCTGCCGTGAACGCGCAGACTAGTAAACAGGACCACCGATGACGGCAGATTATAAACAGTTATGGAACATTCACTAATAGGGACGAAACATCAACAATATGCTTTACATTGACTATGGCCTGACCATACTTTGACTACAAACTTGGTCCTCAAATCATTATGTATTTTGCAATACATGTAACTTTATAACGTTGCACTCTTTCTATAAGTTATAAATAGCTAGTAAGATAACGTTAAAGGATTAGTTCACTTTTAAAAAAAACTTTTGCTGATAATTTACTCACCCCCATGTCATCCAAGATGTCCATGTCTTTCTTTCTTCAGTCGAAAAGAAATTAAGGTTTTTGATGAAAACATTCCAGGCTTTTTCTCCATATAATGGACTTCAATAGGACACAAACGTTTCAAGGACCAAATGACAGTTTTAGTGCAGCTTCAAAGGGCTTTAAACGATACCAGACGATGAATAAGGGTCTTATCTAGCGAAACGATCGGTCATTTCAAAAATAAATAAAAAACTTTAAGTTTTGTAAGCACAAATGCTCGCCTTGCTCTGTTCTGTGATGCACGTTCGTGACTCTCCTGTTTGAACTCGTTCATCAAAATGAACAAATCTTTTTCGAATCATTTCGTTCGTTGAATGAACGAAATGACTCCAAAAAAGACTCGTTCGAAATGAACGAATCTTTTTGCGAGTCATTTCATTCGTTGAATGAACGAAATGACTCGAAAAAAGATTCGTTCATTTGGATGAACGAGTTCGAACAGGAGAGTCACGAACGACGGTACGCGCTCGCGCTGTGCAAGAGAGGGGTGATCAGCGCGTACACGAGCGTGATTGACACTGCTAAGACATTCCTCCTGGCTCTGATTGGTTGTTTCTGACCGGGAGCGGTGTATTTCTGCAAATGGCAATAGGACCACAGAGAGGAGCCAGAGGAGCTCGATTTTTTCCACAGATTATCTGTCTCATATTCTACTGTGAGGACATAATGACAGTTTTAACAAATATTTGTTTACAAAAGCTACCTACTGGAGCTTTAAGTTAGGGGATTGTCAAGTTCTAAAAACAGAATAGTTTACAGTCCCCCGATAACAATATTTGTATACTGCATTTAATACTATCACTTTTTTTTAAACATGCTTACCTGAAAAACACTGTCAATTTTCACTGAAATCGGAAATCACGGAAACCTGCAATCACCGAAAGCTGCAATGGAAGAAGAAAATACATGTGAGTTTAATAGTTTCCCACACCACTATTGTGTGAATACAACATTTCCTGACAAAAACAGGGTTTCTAGGAATTGGGAAGGGAGAAAAACAATATATAATAATACAAAACAACAATTAAATAATAAAGCTGAAATAAGCTATTCTATTTACCAGGATAATGAAATAAATTACCACAGTAAGAGACTACAGCAGTAAATTCCACTGATATAAATCAATTACTGATATAAATCAACTTTTTGATGATATTCTAATTATATGACCAGCACCTGTACATATAAAACAACAACAGTAGGCCTACAGTAACGTTAGGCCCACTCAGACATGTTCTATTTGAGTAAATGTGACGTAACACTGTCTACTCACCAATGAAACCTAACTAGTTAAAAAGCCATTTTAAACTACATTTGAAACAGAGATCTTGGTTAAAATGTAAAATTCGGAAAATACTTTAGAGAACGTGTGGGACCCTTATGGCGGGTTGTATTTATACTTACCTGTGTTTCGTCATGAAGGAATGGTGTATTTCTTCTTTCTTCGATTCTAGATAAGTTAAACTACTGCTGTAACGTTTGGTAACTCCAAAAACTGAAAAGATAAGAAAGTGTGTAAAATAAAACAACTAGAAGACGGTCAAAGGATACGTATACTAGTGAAAATTCCAACACAATCCACGCACGTTCGTGAGGCGGGACTTCTATAAACCAGCAGCGGAAGCTCTTCTTTTGTGGATATGGGGAGGCTGCAAGCGTTTGAGAGTTGCATATACTGCCCCCTACTGTACCGAAGTGAAATTGTTGAAATCTGTATGACTTGAATGAGTCTTAAAGCTGCCGTCGGCAACATTTTTTTGATCTTATTCAGTGAAATCGACACTTTAATCCGACAGAACAACATAAATAAAGTGGTTTTAGAAAAAAACTGAGCTTCTAACTGCACCTGGAGCGTGTTATTTGTTTTTGAAAAATCCACCCGTCCCGGATCATCGGGTCCAATCAGCGCAGGGGGGTGTGAGATCTGACTGTCAATCACAGGTCGTGCACACGCCACCCTTCGCCACCCTTATTTTATTTCTTAGTGTTATGTTAGTAATCTAAGTATGTTTGCCCAAATGTGTTGGTATGGATAGCTAACGTTAGCACTTGTTGGGCAGGTTCGTTTGTTTGCACTGAAATCCGTGTGAATGTAACGTTAGGTGGATAAACATGTCCAGATGAAGGGATAAAGTCCGGCTTTTTGGAAGAATCATTGCTACTCTATCTTTGTTACGAGAGTAAGAACAGTAGTAAAGCTACTGTTATTGTTTGTGCTCTCTGACTAACGTTAGCTATGTTATATAAGCAATAGAACAATGTACATTGACCATGTCTGCCGTATATACCATACAGCAATAATAGCGTTTCAGACAGACGATGGTGTTTATTTACGTTTAATTGGTGGGTAATCCAATTCGTAACAATCTACTCCAAAATAACAAAACAACAATAACAAAATACTCCATGGTGTTGATGGATGCTGATGAGACGGGCGCGTTCACAGAAAATCTGGTGCACAGGCACTGACGAGCACGAGCTTCAAATGAGACACTAGACACTGTGGTTAGGTCTCAGCAGCAGGAGGGATGTAGAGGTCAGTAAGCTGGGCTGAGTTGAGTGGGGGACGGAGGGGGGTGACTCTGGGACGCCAGAGTCACTGTCGAGCCCTCTTGAGGTGTCGTGGGCTAGTCGACGAAACAGACGGTTAGACGAAACAGACGGTCCAGACGGTTTTCGTGCTGGTCCACTAGGGAGACCACACTGTAGTTGCAGCCGTCGTGTGTGCTGACGCGCCAAGTACACTGCAGCTGTTAACGCCGGACAGAAGGGGAGTCACACCACCATATGGAAAGAAGCGTAAATGGATGGAGAAGCGTAGTTTACTGTAAACCTACGTCTTAGTGTTGCTTATCTTGGCGAAAGCCAAGTACAAATAAGCATGAAGTTTTAACATCTCTCGTGTAATGGAAATCATGAAGATCTGGATACGACCAGTGACTGCGGTGAATAGTGCTGCTGGCAACAAGGGAAAGACCTTGTGACAGCCTGGAGAGACAGCTGACAGGAGGAAAGAGACCCCAATGGGGCTGGTAAGGGTTAGCTACCCTTGTCGGCAGTATTCAGCTCCGTGTTTACAGGATGCTGGAGACACCTGCCCAAGGCTTCTGAGAAATTAAAGAGAAAAATACCCCTAGAGTCTGCGAGAGCGTGGGCGGAAGATGACTCAATGTTGGACAACATGGTTAACGACTTAGGAATGGAAACGGATATGAGTATGGAGAGTAAGACTAGTTCAAGATCTGTAGTTAGTAAAGTCATTGAACTCCAAGTTTGTGTCTGTGGCTGGAGCAAGGCGACAACGGTCAGGGGTTTGAAGGTTCATCGAGGGAAAATGAAATGCTTGAGGGAGAAGGGACAAGGGCCTCGCATTGATCAGTACTTCTTACGAAGTCAGTCAATTCAGTCGAATGAAATCCAGCGACAGGAAGCAAACCACAGCTCGCAGGATATCAGCACCCTTGTCATAGAGGAGAGGAGGGCTTGCACAGTTAGTGATGAACATATTCATACTTGTGAACCCGGTCAGACTAACCAGCATAAGAGAAAAGAACCTCAACGGGCATGGGCCTGGAGTTAGATGGCCAAGAGCTTGTGAGAAAACTGCATGGGACACGGTAAACACAGATCTATGCTTTGCATTGGAAAGATTACCTGGTACAGTTGAAAAGAAGCTGGATAAATTTGGGGACATCATTTACGCATATGGAAGTGAGAGGTTTGGTGTGGAAAAAAGGAAGTAAAAAGTACAAACTACTCCTGGAATGTCTAGACAGCAGCAGAAAATTGAAGGGTTAGTTAGAGAAAGGAGACAGCTGAGGAAGCAATGGAAAAGAGCAGAACAAAGTCAGAAGGAGGGACTCAATCTCTTACAAAGGGCCATAAAAGATAAGCTGGCAACATTACGCAGAGCTGAGCGCCTACGGAAACGCTACAAAAAGAAGGAACGTGCGAGGGCTAATTTTTATAAAGACCCATTCAAATTCGTAAAGAAGTTATTCACCAGGGAGAAGAATGGCATTTTAAAAGCATCTAGGGTTGAGCTAGAGAGATATTTGGAGGAAACGCATACAGATGCAAAAAGGCATGAGCCTATGTCAATTCCATCAGACATACCACCTATCAACCCACCAGAATACCAAATGGAGGTCTGTGCACCTAAGTGGAAAGAGGTAGAGCAGGCTGTGAGAAAGGCAAGGGCTTCATCATCTCCAGGGCCTAATGGAGTGCTTAAGGAGTTCTGCGAATTCTGTGGAAATTGATAAAAGTGGCATGGGAAAAACAGGTTGTACCTAGAGCATGGCGCAGAGCAGGTGGAGTCTTTATACCTAAAGAAAAAGATGCTACAAGCATCAGTCAGTTTCGTCCTATTTCACTATTAAACGTTGAAGGTAAGATTTTCTTCAGCATTATTGCCCAGAGATTGCCCACCTACCTATTAAAGAATGGCTTCATTGACACTTCAGTTCAAAAAGCGGGCATTCCAGGGTTCTCAGGATGCTTAGAACACATCAATGTTATCTGGCAACGAATTCAGTCAGCTAAAAAGGAGAGAAAGGAGCTCCATGTGACATTCCTGGATTTGGCTAATGCATATGGTTCAGTGCCACATGAGCTTCTTTGGGCAGCATTTGATTTTTTCAGAGTACCAATGTCAATAACAAAGTTAGTGAAAGCCTATTTTGGAGATTTGCAATTTAGTTTCTCAACTCCAAAATTCAGCACTGAATGGCAATGCTTAGAGGTTGGAATTATGGCAGGATGCACCATTTCTCCACTGGCTTTTACCATGGCAATGGAAGTAATCATTAGGGCATCAAGATGGGTAGTAGGAGGAGAGCGCTTGGCTTCTAGGATGCGATTACCACCAATCAGAGCATACATGGATGACATGACAACCATGACTACAACAGTAGCCTGCACTAATCGGTTATTGGAGAAGTTAACAGATAATATTGAATGGGCACGAATGCAATTTAAGCCCTCTAAATCAAGGAGCATCTCGATAGTTAAAGGAAAGGTAGTAGATAAAACATTCTTCATTAATGGTGAGGCAATAACAACAGTTTCTGAGAAGCCAGTGAAGAGTCTTGGGAGATGGTACGATGGGGATCTAAAGGACACAGTTCGAGTGGGAGAAGTTAGACGACAAGCAGTGGAAGGGTTGAAGAGCATAAACAACTGTGCTCTACCAGGCAAACTAAAACTCTGGTGCTTTCAGTTTGGTCTACTGCCGAGGTTGCTGTGGCCACTGACTGTGTACGAGGTTTCTTTGACAACAGTGGATAAGCTGGAAGCGTTAATAAGTTCATACATTAGGAAATGGTTGGGAGTTCCACGCTGCCTCAGCAGACAGCTACCTAACTTGCGTGCTCCCAACAAGTAGCAGTGCTTTGCCTGTGCATCACCCCAATATAGTCCCAAGTCAATATCTGCCTAGGAAATTGCCTAGTCTTAATCTGCATTGCTATTTGTATTCGTTGTGAATACGCAGGCCACTAGAAGGTTAGGTTTAGGTTTAATTAGGTTTTTATTTTAATTTTTTTGGATCACTTTTACTCACGCGATGCTACCCGGCAACAAAGGATTCCATTCATTATGCTAAGCTAAGCTAGTGTCTGCGCTGCCAGACTAAGACAATGCTTGCACTGAGACAAAAATGTGTTTGCCCACCTATCTAAATCTAGGGGAGATGGTGAATAACCCCTATTTCAAAAAACGGTGGCGTGTTCCTTTAAGATTTGGATCAGGGGCAGGGACTGTCTCCTGAAGCGGTTGCTGAGCCTCACCACTGCACCAAACAAACAGCCGTTGTCATTGGTTTTTCAATTGCGGCGATGGGGGTGTAACCCAGGTTACAAAGAGTATTAAGATGTGACTGAATAATGTAAATGAAAAGAATGTAATTATTTTTTTATGAACAGTAAAACAGCCAATGGAAATATGTTGTACTTTGGAGAACTGGCCAATGATGTTTGAGAATGTTGTATAGAGCGTTTTTTGTTTTCTGCAATTCACACAAGGTTGAAGCTCTCTCTCTCTCTCTCTCTCTCTCTCTATTGTGCAGAACAGAAGATAGCAGAAGTTTTTCGGGTCTCTCTGAGGAAATTCGAGAATTTGATTAGTCAAATAGAAATATTTGATCAAAATTAAAGTGATATTGGTCCAGAGACAATGTAGTGAGAGGAGAAGTGAAGTTTGATAAATAAAGAGACAGTTAAATTGATTTATAATAAATGACGCAGCTGCTCAGAAGAAGCCTCGTTAACGCATAGCGCATTACTAAAACATTGAGTTGTTTTATGAATAAAGAAAGAGTTTATATAGAGAATTTCATTTTATTGCAACGGATGAGCAAACAACCAAGTGGAAACTGAGTTGTTTGGAGCATAAAGGGATTAAACCGTCAAGTTCATCAGTGGTCTTGGTGAATTAAAACTGTAATTTAATGTATTAATCTGGGTGAAATGTTCATATAAGTGAACTGTTCATGTAAGTGAAATGAGAGAGTTGCATTTAAATTCCTTTATTAATTGTGAATGTATGATATAACATGTTGTGAAGGCATGCTTACTATGGAGCTAGAATTGTGTCTTTATTACATGCGAGAAAATAAATGATCTGAAAGGAAAAAAAAGTTTGAGAGAAAAAGTTATCACACTGATAGCAAAAAAGCATTTCATGAGAGAAAAAAAGAATATTTGAGAGAAAAAGTTATCTTACCAATAGCAAAAAATAATAATATTTGAGACTAAAAAAAGTTTTGAGAGAAAGTATTTTCTCATAGAACATAAAAAAATATAAATTTGATTTTTTAAAATTATTTCTGAGAAAAAAAATCTCTCTCAAAATACTTTGAAAAAAATCTCAAATATATATTTTTTTGCTATCAGCTTGAAAACATTTTCTCTAAAAAAAAAAAGTGTTTCTCTCAAAACGCTTTTCTTTGCTCTCGATGCAATTTCTTGCTCTTGTGTCAGGATTTTGCTTTCGCTGTGAAAATTGTCATGGGCGGGGCCACGTTCCTATTGGCCAGTCGGGTGAGCATCATCTTTCTTGGGAGTCGAACTGAATCATTACACCGATGCACAAAAACAGCAATAGTTCCACATACCTTTATTCTGTAGCTAGTCGCAACTCCAAAACACATGCACACCAAGTGGCGGCTGCTGGTCTTTCAAAGAGGGGAAGTTCATTTTCAGCCTAGATCATACATTTTTTTCATTTATTTATACTTAAATATATATTCAATTCAATTCAATTCAAATTTATTTGTATAGCGCTTTTCACAATACATATTGTTTCAAAGCAGCTTTACAGAAAGTGCATTTCAGAAATGTACGTAAAAAATACAGTTAGTTAATCATCATGTATTAATTTAGGGCATAACATATCGCCGGCGTTGAGTCGTCTCTTCACAGGCGTCGAGTCGTCTCATCGCAGGTGTTGGGGACTCTGAAGTCTCCGTGAGAGGCTGGATACAGACTGTAGCTGAAGAACGCTATTTACCTCGGGACTAGCGTCCCGAGATAACAGCAGAAAAGCAGATGGGAAATAATTAGCGTAGCTGCTGTTCATAATATTAATGTATTCGATCTGATTCAACAGTAGTATAAGAGGCAAGCATTATGTGAATGCTTGGCTGAAGAGATGCGTCTTTAATCTAGTTTTGAACTGGGAGAGCGAGTCTGAGCAACGAACAGTACCAGGAAGGCTATTCCAGAGTTGAGGAGCGAAATGCGAGAACGCCCTCCCTCCTTTAGTGGATCTGGATATCCTAGGAATGACCAGAAGCCTCGAATTTAGGGATCTTAAAGAACGCGATGGATTGTAGGGCGATAGAAGGTCCATTAAATATACAGGAGCTAGACCATTTAGGGCTTTATAGGTCAGTAATAGTACTTTGTAATTGATACGGAACTTAATAGGTAACCAGTGCAGAGATGATAAAATTGGTGTTATATGATCATATTTTCTTGACCTAGTAAGAACTCTAGCAGCTGCATTTTGCACTAACTGTATCTTGTTTATTGAGGATGTAGGACAACCAGCTAATAAAGCGTTACAGTAATCTAGTCTTGAGGTCATGAATGCATGAACTAACTTTTCTGCATCAGAAACAGATAGCATGTTACGTAGCTTAGCAATATTTCTAAGGTGGAAGAAGGCTGTTCTTGTAACATATGAAATATGATTTTCGAAAGACAAGTTGCGGTCTAGTATAACACCCAGGTCTTTTACTGTAGTGGATAAAGTAACTGGACATCCTTCTAAATTAAAGTTGTATTGTACGAGGTTTTGTGGGTAGTTTTTTGGACCAATAAGTAATACCTCCGTTTTATCTGAATTTAATAGCAGGAAATTACACGTCATCCAGCATTTTATATCTTTAAGACACTCTGTCAATTTAGATAAGTTAGTGTTTTCATCTGGTCTTGATGAAATATATAATTGAGTGTCATCAGCATAACAGTGGAAATTAATTCCATGTTTTCTTATAATATTACCCAGTGGCAGCATATATATTGAGAATAGCAGAGGGCCTAACACCGATCCTTGCGCCACTCCATAGTCTACTGACGTTATCTTCGATTTTTCACCATTTAAACAGACAAAATGGTAACGGTCTGATAAGTACGATCTAAACCAGCTTAATGCCTGTCCCTGAACACCAGTGTAATTTTGTAGTCGATCTAAGAGTATTTTATGATCTATAGTGTCGAACGCAGTGCTAAGATCGAGTAGAACTAGTATTGAGATACAGCCTTGGTCAGAAGCTAAAAGTAAATCATTTGTAATTTTAACTAGCGCAGTTTCTGTGCTATGATGCGGTCTGAATCCTGACTGAAATTTTTCATAGATATCATTTTCTTGCAAGAAAGAGCACAATTGAGCGGACACAATTTTTTCTAGTATTTTAGATATAAATGGAAGATTTGAAATGGGTCTGTAATTTGCTAAGTTATTTTGATCTAATTGCGGTTTCTTAATAATAGGTTTTATTACTGCCAGCTTAAATATTTTTGGAACATGACCTAAAGATAAAGACGAGTTAATAATATTGAGAAGAGGCTCTTCCACTACAGGTAACACTTCTTTCAGTAGTTTAGTGGGTATTGGGTCTAATAAACATGTTGTTGGTTTCGCTGCAAAGATAAGTTTATTTAGCTCTTCCTGTCCTATAGTTGTAAAGCGGTGTAGTTGTTCTTGAGGGGCGATAATTGTGGCTGAATCATAAGACACCATAGAGGATTGTACATTTACAATTGTATTTCGGATGCTTTCTATTTTCTCATTGAAGTAATTCATAAAATCATTACAACTATACTGTAACGGAATATTTTGCTCTGGTGATGTCTGTTTATTTGTTAGTCTAGCCACGGTGTTAAATAAAAACCTTGGATTATTTTGGTTATTTTCTATTAGTTTGCGGAGATGCTCAGCCCTGGCTGCTTTTAGAGCCTTTTTATAACGTGACATACTGTCTTTCCACGCGATTCTAAAGACCTCTAAATTAGTTTGTTTCCATTTACGCTCTAAGTTACGAGTTTCTCTCTTGATAACATGTGTAGTACTATTGTACCATGGTGCTTTAGTTTTCTCTCTAACCTTTTTTAATCTAATTGGTGCAACAATATCTAATGTACTAGAGAAAATGGTGCTCAAACTGCTAGTCATTTCCTCTAGTTCATCTGTTTGTTGGGGTTCACTGAGCAGCTGAGATAGATCAGGTAAGCTATTTGTGAATCTATCTATAGTGGTTGGAACGATTGTTCTGCCTGGTCGATAACGTGGCGCAACATGGCAAATTTCAGCAGTACGTAATATGCACGTTACCATACAATGATCAGTGAGATCGTCACTTTGCGCTATAATATCTATATCGGTTGGATTGGTTCCATATGATATAATTAAATCTAGTGTATGATTTAGACGATGAGTGGGACCACTGACGTTTTGCTTGACCCCAAATGAGTTTAATAAATCTGTAAACGCAGCCCCTAACGCATCATTTGTGTTATCTACGTGTATGTTAAAATCTCCAACAATTATTGCTTTATCGGCATTGACCAATAGATCTGAGAGAAAGTCTGAAAACTCTTTTAGGAAATCAGCATAGGGCCCTGGAGGTCTATATACGGTCGCCAAGGCTAGAGATAATAGGGATTTCTTTCTTACATCTAAGAGCGTAACATTTAGCACAAGTACTTCAAACGAATTAAACCTGTGACCTGTTTTCTGAGTAACATTTAGGATATCTCTATAGATTGTTGCAACACCGCCGCCACGACCGATCGGACGGGGCTCCTGCTTATAACAGTATCCTGGTGGAGTAGACTCATTTAGACCGAAATAATCATTTGGTTTAAGCCAGGTTTCAGTAAGGCACAGAACATCGAAATTATTATCTTTGACCATTTCATTTACAATAACCGCCTTAGGTGTGAGCGATCTAATGTTTAGAAGACCTAGTTTTAGAAATTCTTTTTGTTCACTGAGATTTAGATTTTCTGGTTTAATTACAATAAGATTTTTCCTAGATCCTAAACTAGATTTATTGTTTGGCCTCACTAGACGAGGAATAGACACAGTTTCTATATAATGTTCTACACTACTTGTATCAATTAAGTTGGGACAGCAGAGATTGTGATTTGGACTTTGACTTACTAGTCAGATGGTGTGTAACGTCTTGGAGATGTTGTCCGACAGCACAGCCGCTCCGATTCTGCTGGGGTGCAGGCCATCAGCACGGTAGAGCCTAGGTCGCTCCCAGAACAGATTCCAATTATTTACAAAGAGCAGTTTCTGTTCATTACACCATGATATTAACCATTCATTTAGAGCAAATAGTCTACTGAACCTTTCTTGTCCTAGTCGGTACGTGGGAAGCGGTCCAGACACGATGATCGTTGCCTCAGGCGCTGTGCTGCGTACCGTCTCGATCAGGCTCCTGTAGTCCTTCTTCAGAACCTCCGTCTGCCGCAGCCGGATGTCGTTCGTTCCCGCGTGCAGCACCACAGCTCCGACGCGCTCGTCACCGTTCAGGATCTCGGGAACATGTGCAGCGACATCTAGAACACGAGCACCAGGAAAGCAGTGAGTGCGCACATTACCCTTACCTGAGGTAGCGCGGACATGACGGACGATGGAACTGCCGATGATCACGGCGTCGTCACGTTCCGACTCGTGAAGAGGGGAGAAGCGGTTCCGGGTGGAGATCTCGAAGACCGGGAGCGGTGGAGAGGTTCTTGGTCTGGTCCTGGCTCGTGTCTTCCGCTGAGGGATCACCCAGGGTCCATGGCTTTGTGTCGGTGCCGGAGTGAAAGAAGCCAGAGATGATCGCGTCCTCCTGGGCAGAGAAACGCACGGAGTAGACGAAGTCGGAGTCAAAAAGTTACTAACCACTGACTTGTGAGCATCGGCGCGTGATGTTTCAAGCGCTGATCGCCGATCTCGCAGCTCGGCTTGCCTCTCTAGCAGACCACGGATCTGCTTCTCCACGGACTCCAGCTCCAACAGCACCGAATGCAGCTCGAATGTGTCCTCACCTGCACTCAGAGGTAGCGTTAGACACACATCCGATATATTCACCATTATAACAGATGAACAGTAAATTAGTAGTGATACTACCAATATCACTACTAATTTAGGACTGAAATCCTGGATATAACCCGTATCCTTTCAGTGAAACGGGTGTAAAATCCGACGGTCGATTGGCGCGAGGCCACGCGTGAAATGCTAGTGGGCTAAAAGGCTAGTAGCTGGGATTCGCAAAGTTGGATCTAAGTAGCGATATCAAAGCAATCTGATTGTTTTTTATAGGGAATAGTATCGAGGATAAGTTCACACGATATAAAAATAGAAAGTATTTGTTTATAAATGAGTGGTAAAGAAGAAAATCAAGGATTAATGAATCAATTCGACGGAGCTCCAAACACAAACAATCATCCTGATATATGTATATATATATATATGTATATATGTATATATATACTGTATGTATGAATGAATGAACAAACAATCTAAAAAATATATTTTAAACTCGACGGAGGAAATGTGGGAATTAGATTAAACTGAAACAAGGAATGTGGTGTATAATTGTGTAAAATGTATGATGAAACTTGCCTAGCAATTTCGCCAACCAAATACCTAGCAGTTTGTCTTTCGACTAACGTTACACTTGCAAAATCCGCGATGGAACAGAGCAGAGCCGTTAACGGCTCTGTTTCAGAGCTAGAATAGCTTCAGGGTCAGTAACTTTTTATAGTACAAAATCGCTGTCAATCAAAAGGAGATGCAGTCTTTGGACAGACCCTCCAATCATCACGCAGAAGCCCGGAGTCCAGCCCCGCCCACTCCTCCATTTTCCCCAGAGAAGCTGAACGTCCGTGAACGGGACATAATCGCAGCATTTATCCAATGACCGTCTAGTTACGAAGCACTGAAAAAAACTGTTCAAAGCAGCCCCATTGAAGTCAATGGACGCTAGGCTTCAACAGGGAACTGCACTGTGACGCTCCGGGAATGAATTAGAAGGAAATCGAGTCAGCCAAAATGTTCAAAGCTGTATGTAGCTTATTCTGAACGAACTCGTCTTCAAGATGAACGTGTTCTTACGCATTTTTAGTCAATAAAATGTTAACACAATAGTACATATTAGACCATTAATTGTTTGGCATTATAGGGGAAGCCGAGCTTCCCTTGCAGTCTTAAAGAAATCCCCACTGATGCACACAGTAGGGCATCAACATGTCAACAAAGCACAGGACTGCAGGAAGAGAATATGTAGAGGGAATGGCAGCTGCCAGCAACCAAAGCAATGGACTGGACAAACCAAATGAACTGTTACATAAAATCACGCAACTTTGTGCTAACTAGTTAGCCAAACAGCACATACCTCCAAGCAGAAGGGATCCAAAACCAGAATGGGTGGCCCCCGGCAGTGACGCACAGACGGTGCTCAAATAAGCTGTGCCGTAAAATTCCCTTTTATACGCTCCCTCGCGGGATATACACTGAACAAAATTATAAATGCAACACTGTTGTTTTTGCCTACATTTTCCATGAGCTGAACTCAAAGATCTAAGACTTTTTCTATGTACACAAAAGGCCTATTTCTCTCAAATATTGTTCACAAATCTGTCTAAATCTGTGTTAGTGAGCACTTCTCCTTTGCCGAGATAATCCGAGATGTCCACCAAAGCATTTTTTCATGCAGCTGGCGTATTTTTCCTATTGTTTCCAATGGGAGGCCCGCTTTTTTTAAACGCCATGAGCGCAACAAGGGGCTGAGTGTTTTTTTACGCTCAAGCGTTGAGCGCCCAGCATTTTTTACTGGTCCCCGAGAGTTGAAGAATGTTCAAATTTGGGGTAAAACGCAAAGCTCATCTCTGTCACTTTTTACCCAACCGTCCAATCACAGTGGAGGAGGGGCGGGAGAAATATCACACCGACCAACCGCCACATTCTGCTTGTTCAACGTCAACAGATGACAACAACAAGCATAATAACGGAACAAAATAATTTAAAACAAGAACTAGAGAAAATACGTTTACAAATCGACATTTTAACCCTCTGAGGTCGGCTATCGTGCTGGCGCGATAGTCTTGCTTTTTTTCTTATCAGTGCAAAAGAGACTCAAAATACTCTGTTGATTTTGATTTTACATATTTGTGTTATACATCATTTGATCCTGTTAAGTCTCCATTTTTTTGTGTATACTCACAATATAAACAAAGTATTGTGCTCTTAGTCAAATAAAGAAAAATAAACATGATGCTAGTTTTGCCTTCTCTCTGTCAGTGAAGTCCATTCTGAAACGCGTCCGAAAATTAACTGTAATTCCGCGAATACTTGTCATACAGGCACGAGTGTTTTTCCATAATGAAGCTTGAACTCTCTTCTTTTAAATGAATTAAGTTATATAAAAAAACTAATATTCTCAGTTTATGTAATCTGTATGAAAAGAGAGAGATGTCAGTATTTTTCTTTCCAGCTCATTATACCTCATTACGCGTTAATGTGCCACGCCCACGGAGAGCGCGCGGTATTCAAACGCAAATGATCTAAGGCAAGCCATGCAAACATGCCAACGCCCACCAGCTGGATTATAAAACACATCATGTTTAGTAAGTTTCTCACAGCGTATCCCTATGCTGTGAGGAAAAATACTATCCAATAACCCTGGAAAATGTACCAGAAGTGCTGGTAGTTTAATTTCGAGGAGCAACGGATCCAGCTGATGTAGTAAGTCATTTATTCTTAAGTGCTTTGTTCTAATCGCGATATTGAATAGTGTCTGTAAACCGCAAAAAGACTGTTTAAATATGAATTGTGTGTCTGTGTGTAGGCTAAATGATGAATGAACGGCACAGGCGTGCGCACTTTGTTTACTACAGTTATACAGCGCATGTCTGTGCCGTTCATTCACTCTCATCTACATTAGTAAACATGTTATTTTTACATGAACACATCCAAACTATATTGCTATAGCCTACTAAGATGAGTAAAAATAGACTGAAATATGTTGAAATAAAATGTCTGTATAAGCAACAAACTGCAAATTAACATGTATATGCTAATATATCATACACAATATGTTACAGACTAAATATGAATGTTTAGACAAGAATTTGTGATTAGTTTTGGATAGATTATAAAGTTTTGACTGTAAAAAAGACTACTGTCACATTAAATAGGTAAGCTTTTGTTCACCAATTTCTGCTCATGTTAAATATACTATAGTATGATGTTTTGTCAAAAATAAAGTAGGTATATTGAATTATCAACTAAGATGTTATTATAGTGTTTGTTCCAATATTCAAACTAATGAATCCTTACCTTTTTTAATACGTATGATAAAATGTATACTTTTTACAAAGAAAGAATACACTTGAAATATTGTTAAAATAGTAATTGTTGTTGTAATTGTAACCTATTTGTAATTGGTTACAAATTCTAATTGTAAAATATGTATATATAGATAATTTCTTTTGTCCTTGCATTCTTTGGGACCCTGTGACACATCTGTGTGAGAGGCTAATTAATATGCAGCTCATTATGTATTTGGCACATTATCCGGCCTTTGTCTTCTCAGGTGTGCACGCATATTGCCTTTCCAAACAAAAGGTGTCTTATAAAATTTAAATCAATGTATTGTTTTGTGAAAATGATTAGGCAGTATGATTTTCAGATCATTTTGAAGCAAAAACTCTAAGCAACAATGCCCATTAGTCAAAAGTCTTGTGGACACATATTTAGTATGTGTTTTGTGGCCTTATTTCAGACACTTTAAGTTTTAGTTTTTTCAATAACCATGCATAAACAATATTCTCTCAAAAATACAAACATGTGCATACATGTTGCTCACATATTACGGTAGCCACGTTTGTGCTATATAGAGTAAATTTACACCTTTGCCATTAACATGTTTATAAATAACTGAAAAAAGCACAAATGTCAGAACACCTCCATGACCCAGAAAACCCCTCAGACCCCAGAGGGTTAATATAGAATCAACACAGAAACAAAATATGTGTGAAATGAGATACTAGTAACACTTTTGCGGATATTCCGTATCATAACAAGCTAAGTGTCTCAACTGAAAAAAAAAATGCTGCGCTGCCAAAACGCTCTCAAGCGCTCTCAGCTAGGCGTTTTCAGCAGAGCGCCTAGCATTTTCAGCTTGCTAAAAACGCTTTGGTGGACACACGGCCTTAGGCTGGCCACAATAAAAGGCCACTCTAAAATGTGCAGTTTTATCACACAGCACAATGCCACAGATGTCGCAAGTTTTGAGGGAGCTTGTAATTGGCATGCTGACAGCAGGAATGTCCACCAGAGCTGTTGCCTGTGAATTGAATGTTAATTTCTCTACCTTAAGCCGTCTCCAAAAGCGTTTCAGAGAATTTGGAAGTACATCCAACCGGCCTCACAACCGCAGACCACGTGTAACCACACCAGCCTAGGACCTCCACATCCAGCATACTCTCCGGACATGTCACCCATTGAGCATGTTTGGGATGCTCTGGATCGGCATATACGAAAGCGTGTTCCAGGTCCTGCCAATATCCAGCAACTTCGCACTAGAGCTTAGATTCTCTACCCGAGCCAGAGCCCGGCCCGACCCGACCCGACCCGCGGGCCGGGCCGATATTTCCCACCACTATGCTCGGGTCGGGTCGGGTCGGGCCCTTGATCAAGCACGTCACGTGTCACGCGCAGCGTCTCCTCCACTCGCACGCATGCACACTGTATTGTGTAGCTTAAGTGCAACATGGAGCTTGAAGAAGTAAAGAAAAAAAAGAAAACAGGAGAATTAACTTTGAGCAAGTATGAAGGAAAGTCGGAGGTATGGAAATATTTTAAATTAGTCGTGGGCAGTGACAACATATGTGTTGGCTTTGTTGAGTGCAAGTGCGGCGCGCTGCTATGACAGCAAAAAAACGGGGACTTCGACGATGAGCAGACACATGAAGCAGGCTTGCCATGACAGAAAGGATGATAGTCAGCCTTCAATGTCCTCTTTTGTTACTTCTCCAAGCATACCGCTGAGGGCGAGGTTTTCTTTCTTTCTTTTTTTTATTTTTTATGTTTCTTCATTCGGATCCATTTGCGATCTATTCGATTCTGAATAAATATACAACGCAGTTTACATGCTTCGTCCTTGTTACATTATTCATAAAGATAATAATTAATAAATGCACGCAATAAAGGCAACATGCCTTTCAACTTAAGTGTGCAAAATTCAGAATTAAATGAATGTGTAGCAATTTGTACAAATTGAGAGTCTGTGTATAGTATGTGTTGTAGCCTTTAAATAAGCGCATTTAGTTGCATATTAAAACATTATAATGTTATTTTTTTCCATCTATGTTGATAATGAAAGTGAACAGAGTAGATAGGAGGATGCGCAATATCGGGAGACATGGAGTGGTTCAGGCATGATTTTGACCACTTAATTATGTTTTGTTTTGTAGAAAGCCTTTCTTTAAAGTGAATTTCGTTTTGTATAAATTGTATCTTAATTCTAATACATTTTTCATAAACCAATTGCCTGTATTTAATAAGAAGCAAATATAGCAGACAATATAATCATGACATGAAGGCGCCGGCGAGCCGCGGTCACCATAGCCTGTGAACTGGAGCATCTCATCATAAATTAAATCAATTCTCGGCACGCTGGTCACCGAATTTACAAATGCACATCTTGCTTGTTGCACGCGTCGTACACATATGTCGAAATAACATTATTAATAATAATGAATCTGTAAGAATAGGCCTATTTGATTGAATGCTGAATGTTGTGCTTGTTCAATTTAATAAAATTAAAACTTTCATTGTGATAATTAAAATAGGCTAATTGAATATTAAATATTAAGTAGCCAATTTTTGTACATTACTTAATAGTATTTATATAATATATATACTGTAAAATTGCGCAGCTCTCCACTGTCAATGGTCTAGCACCTGCGTTAAAAAAAAACGATCTGGCGTCGCCCCTGGTTATAACGGCCCACGTATTAAAAATGGTCGGGTTTAAATCGGGCTCGGGCTCATAATTACAGTTAATGTGTCGGGCCGGGCCGGGCCGGGCTCGGACACAACGTGCACGGGCTCGGGTTGGGTCGGGCTTGATTTTTTGGGCCCGATCTAAGCTCTACTTCGCACAGCCATTGAAGAGGAGTGGACCAACATTCCACAGGCCACAATCAACAATCTGATCAACTCTATGCGAAGGAGATGTGTTGCACTGCGTGAGGCAAATGGTAGTCACACCAGATACTGACTGGTTTTCGGACCCCGCCGGACCCCCCCAATTCAGTAAAACTGCACTTTTTAGAGTGGCCTTTTCTTGTGGCACACCTGTGCAATAATCATGCTGTCTAATCAGCATCTTGATATGCCACACCTGTGAGGTGGATGGATTATCTCGGTAAAGGAGAAGTACTCACTAACACAGATTTAGACAGATTTGTGAACAATATTTGAGAGAAATAGGCCTTTTGTGTGCATAGACAAAGTCTTGTAATTGGATCACTTGCGCACCCAAGGGCATTAGGCTAATTAAAAAAAAAACACTACAATACCATGATAATAAAGTATATTTAAGAATATAGACTAAATATATCTGGCTATGTGAGACTATAGTTTGAATTGATCCAATTTCTTTGAATGACACATTTATGGCTGCAGTTGCATCATCCAGGTGGATGCTGCACATTGGTGGTGGTTGAGGAGATCCCCCCTTCCATGTAAAGCGCTTTGAGTACCCAGAAAAGCACTATATAAATGTAACAAATTATTATTATTATTATTATTATTATTATTATTATTATTATTATTGACATTACAGTACAGAATAGCTATATCTGAAGAGATTATCCTGAACATTGTATCCATGTGTCATTGAAAGGAAGAGAGGCTCCCAGGAGAGCTTGTAAAACTTTGTTACAAGCTATTTACACATTGGCAATAAAAAAGCGATTAATATATGAAAATTCATACATATAACCCCTTTAACAAATCCTTGCTTCTCTCATGAACTCTCATAAACCTTCTGATTAGTTGGAATTAATGATTTTCGAGGACTTGTGGCTTTCCCTTACTCAAAGCCATTGTATGGCTTTAGAAGACTTGGCAAATGGACAATTTTTATTCTTTTCTGGTGCTTATTTGCAATTTTGGTATATATTATTATTTATACCATTATCATTGTATTATATAACATTCTTTAGACATTCATCTAATGATGGTGACTAAATTATTATTTTTTTCATTTTGAGGTGATTTAAACCCTTTAAATATTATCCACACTCTTGGCAGTGTTGAGAATGAATGAAAGATTTCATGAAGCAACTTCCTAATTTTATGGGTCAATGAAAGCAATCTTTTCCATTTAAGAATAAAAGAAATGAACTACATGATAGATGCCATGACTGACTCAGCTAAATTTTAATTTAGTATGGCAACTCACAGATGCCACAGAGTGTTAGTGTTTATCACACTTCATGACTGTGTGATTCATCATTTGTCCACACATGTCAATATTCATTCTCCCAATGCATGAAGCAGAACATTCTAGTGCCAGAAGTTCCTAGCTGCCTCCAAGTAGAAATACTGAAGAGATTCATCCTCGTAAAAGCCAGCACACAAACACAAGATTATATACCACTGTATCTGAGGTTGTAGAATGAGTGAAATGTGTTACCTGCTCTTCATTAACACACTAAAAGCAACATGAAGAGGTCCACCAGTCAGCACACCAACAGACTGCAGATTTTATATGTATATCTGACTGGAGCTTTCTCAAAATGGCAAGCTCTAATCAAGTTGTGGTTGTTCAACAAATTGCAAATGTTTGCTGTGTTCTGTTCTGTTCAAAGTCAGATCTGTGTCTGACTTCTGACCATATTGCTTTCTTAAAAGCTTCTTGTTTTTTCAGTAAGCGAAAAAGGTAGATGTAAAGGTGCGATTACATAAGCACAAAAAAGGTCCATTAATAATACAGCAATGCACACAGAGTTCTGCTCACACAGAGGTCACTTTTAAACCAAGCAGCTTTCTGATTGTCAACACAGCGATTTTGAATGACCATCTTAAACCTGATGCAAAGCCCATGTGGGGAAATTTTCCACCCTCAAGTGAAATTCCAGATCATGCCAATTCCTATTGAAATTACTATATTTTGAACTTCAAATTTAGCCAAGCAAAGGTGAATGTTATTTCCACTTTCAGTCTGAAAGCCAACTTGTGCGCAAAATTGGAATATTGCATAAAACATTTATGAAGAAAGCACCGTTTACATACCGTGTGTTCAAGAGAACAAAATCGTCACTTCATGGGAAATTGGCGCAAACTATATGTAATAAAAATGGAAGTTGCTGCAATTGGGGAAGCCACTGTAGATCTTTTTCCTTCCATCATAATTTACATGCAGTTCAGGGTGCGCCGACAAAAAGCAATAAACGCTGTCATGTTCTCTTGGGCTCAGATGCCTGGTGAATGCAATCATTTGAGACACTTCTGGGCAGAAATTAAACTAAATCATGCTGATGACAGACTCTGGCATTTCAGAATGATCCAACCAACATTTGAGATGCTGTGTGATGAAATTGGACTTCTGGTTAGTCCAGTTCCCTTTCGTAGTCACTGCGAGTTACGTCGTGACGACGAATGGGGTTTCGCTTAGAAAGCCTATCAACTTAGATCATTACAAAACATGCCAATGACAAAGAAATGCCATGGGTCTGCGGATTTTGCATAGCGTAACTCCGCTCCACCTCGTGGGTATATAAGGAAGTACGCTGGCAACATGCAGATATGTTTTTGCTTCGGAGCCAAGAGGTCCTCTTCACTCCTGCAGCCTATTCTCTGACTATCTTTGTGAATCTTCTAGACAAGCAGCTTCCAGTCGGTGTTGGTGTGACGGCGTGTTCCAGCGAGTTCCACATTCCTGTCTGCTGATTCTGTGCAGTGGTCTGCTACAGCGTGTGTTTCTGCCTGGGCGCTTCAGCACTGCTGCAAGCTTTCCTCTCACAAAAAGAGCTTGCACGTGGCAGCTGGTGTGGAACAAACCGACGAATTCTCCTCGGTCCACACCCCCCTCTTTCACATTGCAACCCGTGAGGTTTCCGGATGAGTTAGCAGACCAGTTGCGTTCAGAGGATGCCGGTGGGTCCAGAATCTTATTTGGCGCCACGGCAGATGAAAGCTGGAGTACTCTGGGGATGAGGATGAGGCTGTGCCGGCACTTTCGGGTGTGCCAGCATTGCCCGAGTCTGATCCAGAGTTGACAGCTATGCTTACCTGGGCCGACGCGAGTATCGGGCTTGTGTGGAACCTTCCGCCATGTCCCGAGCACTCAAGGCTGACGATTGGTTTTTGGGGGTGGCGATCCCAATTCCTTTCTACCCGGACGTGCATGAATAGGTCATGAGAGTCTCCTTTGACTTTTCGCTACTGCTCAGTGGCCTCTTCCGCCTTCTCTGCCCTCGCAGAGGTCGTGGCCAAGGGTAAACTGGGGTTCCCGTCGTGGAGTGTTCTGTGGCAACACATCTGTGTCCCCACAGCGCCTCCACCTGGCGTGGTGACTCTAAGCACCCCTCCAATGCCTATAGGTTTCTGTCTACTCTGGTGGCAAGACCTATAGAGGTGCGGGGCAGGCTGCCGCCTCACTGCATGCTATGGCCATCCTTCAGGTCTACTAGGCCAGGGTGCTCACTGACATGCACGAGGGCAGGGCTGATTCAGGGCTCATCCAAGAGCTGCGTGCCGCCACCAACCTCGCTCTATGAGCGACAAACATGCGTGGTCAGACATCTCTGGCTTAACCTGGTTGATGTGCACGAGGTTGAGCAAATCCGCTTCCTCAACTCCCCCATATCTCTGGCTGGCCTCTTCGGCGGCGCGGTCGAGGACTCTGCCCAACAGCGATCAAACATGTTCTGACCCCGCGGCCAGCTGCTGCCACCCAGCCGCCGGCTCAGACGCCTCAGTCCGCTCGCCGCCGAGTGCACCCTCCTGGGACTTCTGCCCCCTCCCGCCCGGCCCCAGCAGCAGCCTTCACCTGGGCCGCGCCGTGGAGGTGGTCGCAGTAAGGTGTCCCAGCCCGTACCAGCCCCACAGCCTGCCGAACGCCAGGAGATGCGGTGCTCCCGTTTGGGCAGCTCAAAGATGGGTTGCAGTTCTTTCCAGGAAGTGGTTGCAGGGCTCCGCCGGGGGAGAACCTCTTCTTCCAAAGAACTAACTTTCCCATCTCTGAGCCCCCAGAGGGCGCGGATGGCAGTGTGCGCCGCTTACGAGCCTCGCCACTCTCGTCTCTCTCTGTCGCCAGACCCCTGACAGAGCAGGCCCCCGTGGAACGCTGGTCCTTCCTTGGCCTCCTCTGTCAGGATGCGGCATATGACTGTGCCCCCACACCGGGATGCACCGCCTCCCACGTCTGGGCCGGTCATTCTGCCTCACTGCCCCATTGTGGGTACGTCTGTGGTTCACGTGACCCCCGCTGGTTCAGTTTTTGGAGCTTCCAATCTGTCCCGCTGGCTCACGAGAACCATCAGGCTCGGCTATGCGATTCAGTTTGCACAGTCTCCTCCCCGCTTCAAAGGAGTCCGCTTTACTATGGTCCGTAGCAATGCCTCCGTCATGAGAGCGGAGGCCGCCACCCTACTGGCGAAGTTTTACGTTTTTATGCGCATTTGTACAATTTGCCATTTCCAATCATAATTTTTTTAGGCGATATCCCAAATTTTGGCAAAAAAAAAAAAATATAGGTGGATGGAAATATATCTCAATTTATTCCTACTGAAATAACTTCACAACATAATTATGATTATGAACATGTAAATAGAAATGTCTCCAGAAGATTTGGAACACTAAGTTGTAATTTGTAATTTATAGGTTCTGATGGACATTTTGAATATATTGCAAAGACAATAGTTCCAACATGTTTTAAGTCTGCTTAAAAGTCTGCTACAGACACAGCCGGATCATTTCCATAATGACCAAAGCAATCTACTGTACCAAGAACAGTGCAAATTAGCGTCTGGTTTAAAACATGTTTTTTTTGGGCCGGTACTGTCACATTGTGTTTCAGGCAGGAAGACGAAGACAGATCCAGTTTAAGTTTAATCTCAATATCTCAGACAGGCAATGGCAAACACAACTAAACATAACTGTGATCGGACAAGGTGTGAAGGAACAGGTACAACTTATAAGGCAAGCACAAACGAGATAATGAAGGGTACACAGCTGATCTAGATTAACTCATAATGACGGTGACCATAGTAACGGATAACAAAAGGAAAACAGGAACTGAAGAAATGCAAATTAAAAGTCCATGAACTAAACAGAACATAATGGTGACAGGTACATAGTGTGTCTTTGTATGCAGGGTTCTAAATTAACTTTTTTGATCACCAGCTAATGATCACCAGCTAATGCTGGTAACTTTAGAAAGTTACCAGCCAATCAGAATTTCCACTAGCCAAATTTTTTCCGGTGAAAATAAGAGAAATTATGAGTGCCACTGAATGCATTTGATCATTTTTATTAACATTGTTGGCATGAAAAACATATAAAGTACAATACAGAAAGTGCAAACATTTCATTTCAAGTTTGGGATCTATCTATCTATCTAATTTTCGATTTGTAATTATTATTCAAAAAATAAAATACTATTCGATTTTTTTTTTTCGCAGTTATAA
Organism: Gila orcuttii; assembly: GCA_026230005.1. Lineage (NCBI taxonomy): Eukaryota > Metazoa > Chordata > Actinopteri > Cypriniformes > Leuciscidae > Gila > Gila orcuttii. The sequence continues at coordinate 36,754,876 of JAPDVR010000016.1, forward strand.
TTAAATGCACTGAGTGGAATGTGTTTAACAAGTGGATTGTATTTGATCACATAATGTCGTTGTCTGCCTCACGAAGTTTGGAATTACTTAGATGAAAATGATAGCCTATTACAAAATGGAATTTCTTTTAATCAATTATTAATTAAACTGAGTTATCGTAATATCACCACCACAATATACATGAGAAATGAGAAATCACATGAAATCCAAAGAAACACCAGTCGACTGAGGAAGCAGCTGTCCATCACTGCATTAAGGACTGCAGGTCAGCAGCTGTACCCCGAGGGAATCATGATCCGAGATGATATCAAAAGCAAAATGATTTTGAGACATATGCTTCCTTTAAATTTTGTTGAGGGAGTCAGGTTTAAGAACAGAAAACGCAAAGTGCTGTTACTTCACTTTGCACACTCACACGTGTCTCTGCAACGTCTGTGTCAGCGCAGCGCGTTTTCTCACTCAAGCATGTGGATATTAGGCTATTGGTTTTCTCAACATGAACGTGAAACAATATAAACACGATAATCATAAGCTGACTCGAGTATGTACGTTCTGTACGGTAACTGCATAGTCTGCTTTTTTTTTTGCGTTTTTTCCCCGTTCGTGCTGCTTGAGCTTAAATGTTTTTGCTGTTTATATTTTTTGTTTACACATATTCTTTAATGTTTTCAACTAAAAGAAAACCTTAAGATATATAGTAAGCTTGTTGTGTATATTGCCTAATGTATAAGCTTGTTCAGAAATAATGACAAAAACCTTAAACTTAAAAAAATAACGTATCTCTCGTTAAACGACATTTAAATTTTAACCCAGAAGTCTGTCCCAACCACCGCCGCATTTAGTTTAATCTTAACTTTTTACTTTACTTTACTAGCTAACTCCCTCCTCGTTCAGTCTATGCTCCCTGCTCCGGCTCCGTTCGTTCTTCATCTTCCTTGTGTTTTCTGGTGGATGCTCCGTTCGTTTCCATGATCATTTCTCACGCTGGTTTCACTGCAAACTGCGCGCAGCCAATGGGCGTATGAAACGTCATCACGTAGCATTACGGCACAGTGTTCATGGGAAATGTAGGAAGTACTGCCAGGGGATAAATGACCGAGAACAGAGCCTTATGCATCACCGGCCAAACTGGCTAGTAATTTTTTATTTTGTTAATTTAGAACCCTGTTTGTATGTGTCTTTAGTAAATCCTGACAGTAGTTTTTTTAACCCCAAAAGAGGGTTTGTGCTGGTGCAAGCTGTTAGTAAATCTGGCCCAAAGGATAATATAGGGGCCATTGTGGACCCCTACAAGTGTTCATATAGGGATGCTATATCAGTGTGGTTCTTTTAGCCCATGTTCATTTGGAGAACAGAGATTCATGTGTTAGACTTTATTTATTGGATTTTAACTCAGCTTTTAATACTATTATTCCACAAACTCTGGTGAATAAGCTGGCAATGCTTGGTTGTCCATCTTGGTAGTCCATCTCTAAGTAATTGGATTTTCTAACAAATAGGCCACATGCCACATTGTGTTAGAATTCACAACCTATCACTCTCCACCATTATCCTTATAGTGGCTCCCCACAGGGCTGTGTCTTGAGCCCCCTTCGGTGCACTCTATACACCTACGATTACACAGTCACGTGCTCGAACACTTGTATTGTTACATTTGCAGACGATACTTAGTGATTGGTCTAATTTCCAAAAATTATGAGTCAAAGTACAGACAGGAGGTGGGTATAATGGAGGTTTGATGCTTAGCAAATAACCTCTGCATTAATGTTGAAAAAAAAGAGATGATTGTGGACTTTAGAAAAGATGACAACATCCCTCCCGCTCTAGACATTGGAGGAGTAGCTGTTGAGGTGGTCTCCAGGTTCAAACACTTGAGAGTGCATATTAGTAATGAGCTAGCTCACTTGAAGTAACAATAGCCTGATAAAGAAGGCCAATCAACGCCTATATTTCTTGAGGAAATTGAAGCATACTGGCATTCGCATTTCAATCCTCACATCCTTCTACAGATGTATGGTGGAGATTGTCCTCAACTCCTGTATCACTGTGTGCTGGGGATATTCTTCTGTTGCTGACAGGAGGGCACTACAGCGGGTAGTTAAGTCTGCCCGGAAACTCAATCAAGCACAGTTTGCCATCTGTAAGTGATATTTACATCACCATATGCTGAAGGAGGGCAACTTGTATTATGACTGACGGACCTTTTCCACCTATAAAATGGTCTGTTTGCTATTCTCCCTTCAGGAAGGAAGTTGCGTAGCATTAGTACCAGAACCACCAGCCTAAAAAATAACTTCTTTTCAGAAGCGGTAAGAGTGATGAACTCTACATCATAGTGCTGCATTAAACTGTACCCCATTGTGTGATGACTGTATTCGCACATTTTTACACTAATGAATTGATTAATAAATTATTTTAGCATTTAAGTGGAGGCTATTACTTATTTATTTATTGACATATATATATATTAGAGATGCACCGATTGATCGGCTGGTGATCGGAATCGGCCGATTTTCACGTGATCGGTCATGACCGGCGATCGGCCGGTCAGTCTGATATATTCCGATTTTTTGTCAAATGCACTCGGGCGCCGCATGATTAACATCGCGCAACATCAGCATCACATGTGCACACTGAACGCACATGTAGGAAACCTCATGAATTACGGCCGTTTCACACCGCAAGCGTGAACAGCGCGGGGTTTTTTTTTCCGGCGTGCCTGTTAATCAATGAGTGCATCCACACCGAGAGCAGGATCAGCGCGTGAGTATGAGGTGCCCCAAGGCCTCATACGTGAGCGTCGAGCAGGAGCGTCGCGTGAGCAGCAGTGAAGCGGGGTTTTGGCGCGGCGGTTGAGTCTATTTTTGCTGCGCTGCTCGCGCTCAATTAAAGTGAAAGCACACTTTTGTTGGACAAAACAAAATAAATATGATTTCACCCAAAAAGTGCCCAAAATGCACAGAATTTGCATGTCTGGTGTATTTTAACAAAATAAATTATTTTTATTATTTCCCAATCATTTCCCTGCACTTGCTCCACTTGCCCGAGCTTAGCTCTTGTTTAGCTGGCTGGACATGTGGCAGATGAAAGAAGAACTGTTTGCGAAATAGAACTTGATGTACAAGTGATTGCAATAGGCCTGTGTGTGTTTTGAGAAATATCTTTATACTGCAAGGCTATATTTATTTTATTTTTATTTGCAATGTATATATTATTTTATTGCCATTACCTGTTTTCATACAGTAGTTTAGTTTCCTAAATAAGTAAATATATCAAAATTCTTTTAGTTGAATATTGGAAGTGAAAATGGTTCTTCCATACCATAACACTGCACTTAGATATGTGTGAATTTCCCACACAAGGAGTTATAATTTATATAGTTCTATTTTATTTTATTTGTTCAAAAAATGCTCTATGTTCTATGTAAAATGTTCTATTAAAGAAAAGATAGAAAACAAATATTTGTGTTTGCTGTAAAGTGGTTAGAAAAAATGAAATCGGAATCGGCAAAAATCGGTATCGGCAGGCCAAACTCATGAAAAATCGGAAATCGGAATCGGCCTGGAAAATTGTAATCGGTGCATCTCTAATATATATATTTTTTTTATCTGATGGATTAGTATCATTATTTGTAATGCTTTTATTTAACTGATTTTATTCTATTACTACTATTATGAATGTTGTTATCTATTGTTATTCCTGGGACCTATTCCTTTCCTTTCATGCACCGAATGATTTGGAATGACAATAAACTGCTACTACTAATTTGTACCAGATTTAAATCCAACTCCCCACTAATAAAACAGCAAAAAACAGCCTAAGATGGTTGCCTGGTCATGCAGGCTGGTTTTAGAGAGGTTTTGACCACTTTTTTAGGTGGTCAGTCAGGGAGACCAGCTTGAACCAGCTAAGAACCATTGGCTGGTTAGTCAAAAATCTGGCTACCTGTATGTTAGACTGACCATGTACTGTAGTTAATATCTCTGAATATCTGACAGGTAGCCTTGTACCTGACTCCCTGCATGCTTTCAAAGTGGTTTTCTTTCTAATCAAGAGCAGGGGAATAAAGCAAATGATTTTTTTTTTTCAAAAGCAGTGCACTTTAATATTACAAGCCCTCAGAGGAAAGCCGCTCCTTTGGAAAAGAGAGAGCTGAGAACCACTTTCCAATTAAAGGCCATGAATGAAATCTGTGGCAGTGCTCATTTGAAAGTCTTGATCTATAAGAGCTGTCTGTAGCCGAAGGCAGAGCCGTGACTCACTGCAGTCCAGCAGCCCACTGTGGGAGTCTGAAATCAAACCTTGCCAATTGTGTCCTCTTCCTCTGTCACATATTACAATGTTTATGAATACAATAAATAAAGAGACTAAAAAGTAGCCTGTGGCAGGGGAAACAATTGTCACTGAAATCTCATTTATATGCCCAGCATTGCCACACCAAATGTTTCATTAAGCTTCATATGCTAAATCTTTCATGAAAAACAAACAAACAAACTTTCCTTTAAAGCTGCAGTCCATAGTTTTTCCTCTTTGTCACCATCTCTGTTCGAAATCTGCAATTGCAGTTATTTGCGGAATTATCAACTTTACGTGGGTTGTGCATCGGCACGGCACAGCGCGGATGAATCCAGTGTTTTGAGGAGAATGTGCGGCTGTCAGTCGCCGCGCCGGTGTGGATACTGGCATTCGGAATCACAGTTTATACTTTTTGGAAGTATAACCAACATAAGAATTTTCACCGGAAAATGTAATCTGAACAAGTAAGTAACATCCACTTTTGTTCTGACCAACGAAGGGAAAAAAAGCATTGCAGTAAATCGCGCTGATTAAATCTAACGATTGCTTATCATATCACGTCAAACCGTGCAAATTATACTTTGTTCTCAAATTGTTAATGTTAACAATATCAGCATAGCGTGACTACATTTAATGCCATTCCGATATTTATCCTTGTTTTCGCATGGGCCCGGTTGCAATCTCTTTTTTTCTGTAGCCACTCCGAAGTCCGAAGTCTTTTGCATTGTACAACGGGTGAATCTCCAGTTGTCACTGGTGATTGTCGTTTGATTAGTTTAATTAGATCAAGTGCTGCAAGAAAAGGCTCTAAATCTCCACCTCCAACATCCTCACACGCAATATAGCCTACTAGCTGAGACTCCTTCTTTATGTGTACAGATGTGACGTAATGATGCAAAGACATGCTCGGATTTCCTGCGGAAATCCACCAGTACCACTGGAGTTAAAAACATTATTACAAGATTACCGTTTTGAATCGAGCTAAGGCAAACAGATTGTTTTGAACATGGGCTGGTTATGTACTTGCTCAAAAATTTATTTGGGATTATTTTTAACTCAAAAAAGTTACGGACTGCAGCTTTAAGCTCATGATTTTCATTTTTAGGATGGTGTGTCTCCCCAACTGGTAATAATCTTGCTTTCCAAAAATAAGTTGAGTGTGTCTTGGGTCATGAACTGCATTTTATTATTGTATAATTTTCCCTGAGGTCCACTTATAATGTTAGTAGATTTAAAATTTTCTGGCTTTCCTAGTGTGGCCTACTGGGCGCCTTCTCATCATCCCTAACCATTTACAGGTATAGTTGGGCAATCAATAGCAAACAACTAAAATAATATCTAGATACGCTGTAGGCCAATACAGGAATGACTCTATCTCCTATTTAAAGGACAAAGGTTGACACTGGTGTAAAAAAACAATCAGTAACTGTGGCGAGCAGGACGAGGCAGAGGGCCGTGAGAGAGCGGAGCGAGGCCGGTGGTGTGATTTATAATGAGCGACACCTGCGCGACACACCGGTCTCGTATCTCTCACGGAGGAGTGGAAGCATAAAAAGAGGAACGACGATAGTGAAGTGCGAGAGAGGAACAGGCCTGGACTTATGTTGTGTTTTGTTTTATTATATGTGACAGCAGTCATCCGTGTGGGGCTGCTGTCGTTAGATTCATTTTGTTGTTTGGATATTTTACGTCATTAAAGTTGCTGAACGTTCACTGGTTCCCGCCTCCTTCTTCACACAACGTCTAACCACGTTACAGTAACACTTTATTTCTCCATGTTACACATAAATATACAGGTATAAATACTATAAAAATAATAGGCACCCATCTCCTACAAAACAGTGGAATTACACAATTTACAGATTACCTTTTAATACCGACTATAATAATAGAAAGAAAGAATAACAACTCCTAAAAAATAGTGTCGTTTCTCTATTTACAGATCACCCATTAATAGTAGCACAATAGTAACAACACTAGCAAAAATAACATAACAAAAGAAAAGATAAAGGGATAAAGCTGTAAGAACAACGGTAAGTATGAGTACCAGGACGCTTCCCTTCTAAACAACTTTAGAACAACAGTTCGAGGGACGCTAACACACAGGTCCTTGTTCAGTCTTGCGCAGAAGCATGTTTTAAAATAATTTAATTTGAATGTTAGAATTTGACATAAAAGGTGATGCATACATCTAATAAGTTCAGGAAAAAAAATGGCTGTGTTCTGACAACTGCATAGAATATGAATAATATTCTATATAATAATAATATTGGCAGTCAGCTGTCAACAACATGCTTAAACCAGCCATGGTACCAGCACAAACACACACTCAGCAAAATATCATTGAATTATTATAAACAAACTTTGAAAATATCTAGATATTTTTTTCTACAAAATTGCACACCCCTAATGTACCCCGTCAACATTACAATCGCAGCAGTATATAATAATTTAAAAACACTCAAAGCAAAATGTGACCGGATGCTCTCCTCCCATGTTGTCTATTAATAAGTGAATTAGAGCTCGCCGCCTACAAATTTTCTTTAATCGTTGACACGTCATTTCCGATCGGCTATAAATAGCCTATTTCTATTCCTGTCGAGACGCGTAATTTCCGACTGGGTTCCCAATCGTTTCCAACGTGCGGATTTGACTGCGGCTGTACACCAGCTTTCGCTTGCTCCTGAAACGGCGATTTTTCTTTTGGTAAGCTGTTACTGCAGTAAGTTGTGGAAATTGTGTTTGGGCATTAATCTGACGAGTGGGTATGATTTTAGCTTGTTTCAGGCATATGTAAATCCATTTATGCGACGCTGCAGGATCAAAACGAGACCAAGCGATCTAAAAGATTGACTGTGCAGAGTGATTGACTGATTCTATTGTCGGGTAAGTCGTCATCATAGGAAGTTACAGGTACTGTGTCTTTAGGCATCGATTGGGAAAGTGTGTGTGACTTTTAGCACATTTCAGGCATAGGCAAACCAGTTCAGTGCGGCGCTTCAGGATCAACACTAATTAACAAACGGTGGTTTGTGATTGAGACTGACGCGAATCTATCATCGGGTAAGTCTCTTCCGGATTGGGTTGAGAACATTGGGCATTCGTGTGGCGTTTAACCATTGTGTTTCCCTTCTAAGGAGTTCGGGATCTTTCTTTGCTTTTTGCCCGTATATAATGCGAGGAATCGCCGTTGTCCTACCACCTACGTGTTTGTGTGTTATTTAGTTTGATTTGCATGGTTCATTATATGTGAGTTGAACGACTGATTAATTTGTTTAGAGATTATTTGTGATGGGAATTCTAGTGTTTTCTTGATTTATTATTATTATTGACTGTCTTCTGTGTTTATGTTGTTTTGATTTATAACCCAATGGTATTTTGATTTTTGTTGTTTGTGTGTGCATGAGCAATTGTAACTTCTGCTAGATGCTGAGGGCTTCAGCCAGGAATCCTCCCTGGTTTTCTCCGCGTGCTGGTGGTGGTTTGAACACTGGGTGCTATGTGCAGTGAGACGCACGGATTTTGTGTGAGTGATAAGAGTTTACTCCAAAGTGTGTGTGGTACTATTCCTTGTTCTTTAGCCCTCAGCCAAAAAGCTTCTGAGTGTAATGTTATTATATTTGTTTTGTTGTGAATGACTATTTCTTCTGACCACATAACAACCCCTTTTATTGTCAGATGTTGCGGTGTGTCTTGCCTGGGATGCTCGGTTTATTTTAATGAGTTTAGTAATAAAGAACCCTTTTTGTACGACATTCACGTCTCTGATCCTTACTAGTGCAACCAACTTGCGTGCCTTTTGGATAAAGGTTATCAATCATTCTCTGTGTGATATCATAGTGGCGTAGTCGGTTTCTTAAAGCTGCATTTATTCTAATATAAGTAGTTAGGCCTTAGTGCCAGTCTAGTGCGGTTTTCCCTCCTGCCACAAAAACATAAATATTGTATTTGTTTGCATGACCATCAATCAACATCAGAGAACCACCAACATGCAAAAGTGGTTCAGCTGACAAAAAGTTTGGGAACGCCCAGCAACTACCCAGAGCTTTGTGGACGTGATAAAATAATCTTACCCATGAACCTTTTCACAATGAAAATGAAAGGTCTTTTCCATTTGTTGTTTCTATGTCATTACAGGATGTTTGCAACTATCACATTTCTTGTAATAAATCTTTTCATGTTGAATAATAACACAGTCATATTAATTCTTCATAGGGGCATTAAAAAGCCCAATTAATGGGGAATTGTAAGTACTTTGTGATTAACTCCAAGAATTAATAAAGGCTATCAAATTGAATCAAGCCTGACCCCATTAGAATCTTCCCAACAAAGAAGCATTAGGCCTGGGCCACAGTGAGCTATTGAGATAAATGAACCCCAAAGAGCGGGGAGAAGACGAGACGGGTGCCTTGTGTTCAGCAAAAATGATAACTGAATGTCATTCATCTGTGTGTCAATGCAGTTATGGTCATGCTGCTGGTATGAAGATAAATGTTATTCTACTAGCTACTGTTTAATGCACAAAAATATAGAAGTTTAATTGAGTTAGATAATGTTTGAGCTGTACATCCAGATTTTCCCGTGATGTATGAGATGGTAATACCATGCTACTTTTGATATAAATATTGCCACATGGTATTTATATAGAAATGAAAGCTTTAGCATAAAGTTCTGCCAGGAAGACTTAATTACCACGTCATTATTACCTTCACATCTATCCAATCATGTCCTTATAAAAGATCGGTACTTAACACATGTAACTACCTCCACCCTCCCCACCACCACCAGGATGGTCCTGTCCATAACCCCCGGGCGGTCGGCTGTGCCCCTGTCTTTGCTTCAGGCAGGAAATGCAGGTTCACTACCCTTGGATTATGAACTACGGACGGGGCCTACACCAAAGTACTTTATAAATAATTGCTTGCTGGGCTGTCAATAAATGAATGCTTGTTACATCACTATATCCCCCGAGTCTTTCTGGTAGAACTACATTGTACAGTGTAACGATGTAAAATAAAATGTTACACTAACCTTTGTTATGATTTTGTTTGTGTAATTTATTTTTACATGAAGTTGAAACTATAGCCTGATATGTTCCTGAAAAGTTTTTATGGGGTGCGTTTCCCAAAAGCATCATAAGCCAACTACACTGAACAAAATTATAAACGTGACATTTTTGTTTTTGCCCCCATTTTCAATGAGCTGAACTCAAAGATCTAAGACTTTTTCTATGTACACAAAAGCACTTCTCCTTTGCCGAGATAATCCATCCACCTCACAGGTGTGGCATATCAAGATGCTGATTAGACAGCATGATTATTGCACAGGTGTGCCTCAGGCTGGCCACAATAAAAGGCCACTCTGAAATGTGCAGTTTTATCACACAGCACAATGCCACAGATGTCGCAAGTTTTTAGGGAGAGTGCAATTGGCATGCTGACTGCAGGAATGTCCACCAGAGCTGTTGCCCGTGAATTGAATATTAATTTCTCTACCATAGGCCGTCTCCAAAGGGGTTTCAGAGAATTTGGCAGTACATCCAACCGGCCTCACAACCGCAGACCAGGTGTAACCACACCAGCCTAGGACCTCCACATCCAGCATCTTCACTTTCAAGATCGTCTGAGGCCAGCCACCCTGACAGCTGCTGCATCAACCAAATTGACCCACATATCCAAAAACCCAATTGAAATTAATTATTAAATAATTAAATACAAGGACATTATTTTCACATAGATGACACTACGTTTTGCTGTCCAAGATTGTGAATTTTATTATTTTAAATTTGTTTGTTCTTTTTTCTTTGCATTTATCATCAAACCATAGTGCCTTCTGATTTTTCTGAATGAGTTTGATTTTTTTTTTTTTTTTTTTTTTATGCTGATGTAGCACCAGGTCAGGTCATCCTTATGTTCTGTTTCAAAGCAAAGGGAGAACATTCCATTTCAGAGCACATTTTGTCCTTGATCCTGATTGGGTCCTGATGCATTGGGTCAATAAAGCCATTGCTAAAGCACTCTCTTCAGCCATAGCTGACTAGAGTTAATGCTCTAACTAATGCTAGACTCAGCAATACATTGACTGGCAAGTCATCATAATGAATGGAGTAATCATGACCGTTGGAAGGGTAATGTGGCCATTGTGGTAATCCATCTCTGGTTTCACACCTGCAATGTTCAGAATGAAACACTAGCATACATCCTACTATTTATACTGTACCTACAATTTGTAAAAAATAAAACAAAAGTACAACACACATATAGTTTAGAATGTAGTCGCACCACTCAACGTGTAAACATGGTTTCAGTGTAGATGGGGTGTCCCAGCTGTAAAAAGTCTGCACTGATCTGCAAAATTACTGATTTACACTCATCATTTGATTTCAGTTGATTTTTGTGTTTTGTTTTAAGTCACTATTGTTACAAAACTGCTCAGGGACAAGACGTTGGGATCCAAATGCAGCTTTATTTAGGGTTAATCCAGACACGTAATCCAAGAGGCAATGGTCGTAACTCAGGGAAGCAGTCCAAACAAACACTCAAACAAACAAGGAAACACAGGCAGGGGTCAGAAGCAGGAGAATAATCCAAGGTACAGGCAGGGGATCCAGGAACCGGGAAATAATAAAGAGAACGCTCAGAAGTGCAGTGTAACCACATACAAAACTTTGTGGTGAGTGAATGAGTGCACAGGGTATAAATAGGCTAGGAAGACTAACAGGGTGACGAGACACAGGTGAATGCAATCAGAGAAGGTGAGTCCAGGCAGAGAATAATGGGCAAATAAACTATGAACACAGGTGGTATACATGAACACAAACGAGGAGCCGGAAAACTAGGAAGAGGACTGAACCAAAGACACAAATACCTCATTTCGACCAAAAAAGAGCTGGTTCGGAACTGGTGCTGGTTCAAAGTTGGTTCAAGGCTGGTTCAATTTGCGAACCTTCTCAGAACCTGTTTGTTTTTCCACTGACTAGAGAGCCCAGCGAATGACATCGTTACGTCACTGTGTACGTCGCCTTACGTCTTAGCTAGAAACGCTTGCGCCAACTTCAAGCATAACAATTACAATGGCGGACTACATCGTCTTTCTGCAAATGTTTCTCCTGGCTTTGCGATCCTATATTGGGGTCAGAAGAAGACGTTTAGAACACATTTGTGTTCTAAACCCCGCCCCCAGCCCCCGATGTAAGCATGATTTGGTAAAAGAACGGTTCTAGTCCAGCAAAGAGTTGGTGCCGCTTTGGAACCAATTTTCCTGGCCGAGAACCGGTTCTTTGGCTGTCGAAACACAAAGAACTGGTTCGCGAGTAGGCACCGGCTCCGAACCGGCTCTCAAAATGCTTTGGTGGAAAAGGGGTAACAGACTACAACTATATATTCACAAGAAAATTTTCTTGCACTAAATACTATACTACCGTTTCGGTTAGTACAATGAAACTGTAAATTGTCACAGGGAACATCATCCACCATTGAACTTAATATTTCCCAGTACTCTCATGAAAAGTAATAATATTAAATCCAACTATCTATTGCAGTAGTAACAACAACTCTTGTAACTGGAATTTTGGTGGAAAATATGGTTACCATGGTACATTTGTTTACAGTAGGCTACAATTACACAGACATCCTGGGAGTTGAAAATAACCCCCCAATGTCCTTTCACTCATGTGTTCACAGTGAGATATTGTGGTTTGACTTTTAACCGTGCTGCTTTTAGCTGTCTTTCAGAAAGCCCACAGAAAACAGATGATACTGAAGTGGAAATTCCCTGCAGCCTACCAGCAAATCACTTCCTTATTTTGTATCTCAATCTAGTAACCATTACAAAGACATAAAATCCCTTTCAAATAATAAGTCACACAATAGTGCTACATATTTGACCAAATTAATTATTCCCATTATATTGTTATTAGTTTGTAAAGATCGTTCAGTTTTGACATATGATTGTTTATTATTGTGTCACACTGAGCATTACTTCCTACTCTGTGATGTCTTGCATGTCAATGAGGGGGTTTAAATTTGAACTTCCCCTCCAGTGAATAACATTACGCTACCACACTGCCTTTAGGCTGTACACTTTACATCACTTGGATTTAGGAGTAAAAGACGACAAGAGGATTAGAACTACAGCTATTAATCATTTGGATTCAGATTTGAAAGGGTCATGGAAGGAAGTTCACAGTCTTCACTGTCAGAAGAGGACTCTTCAAGCAAAGAGCGCTCTTTACCTGAGGAGGAGAATGATCTTCAGTCTGGGTATAATTTTACTGTCTTTCAGCATCTAAATTTGCAGATTAAATGGACTTCATCCATTTAATAGTACGGTATGTGTTATAAGATGTATGTGTGTGCGTACAGGCCTCTAAAATCGGATAAAGTGCAATCAGTTTATCATAGAAGAAAACTGTAAACAGGAAGTAGGGACTCTTTTTGTAATAATTTGCTAATACACTCATAAAAATAGGGGTTCTTTATTGGCATTGATGGCTCCATGAAGAATCTTTAACATCCATGGCAAGTTTTGATTCCACAAATGGTTCTTTATTGTATCTATTGAATTATTATCTATATTTATAGATTATCTTCACAGTTTTTATTTTTTTCAAGAACGGTTAACTGAGTGGTTCCTTGGGTAGGTAACAATGGTTCTTATATGGCATCGCTGTGAAAATTTCCTATGAAATTGTGAAATGGGTTATTTTGTACGATAGTACATGATCCTTGGAATATTATAAAGAGTGACATGTTTAGGTGAGATATTCATGTATATGATACTCAAAAGTACTTTTTTTTTGTTAGTGTACATAACCTGCAATAACCTCCTCTGATTTTGCAATCTCTCAGGAGACACAATAATTCTCTGTACTGTAATCACACATATATGACGTCTTAAGCCCTATTCGGACGGTATTAGTTTTACAAAGGTTGATTGAGTAATGTAATTTTACCACAGTGTGTCCGTAATAATAATGGCCAACTCCCACAGGATAAGATATCTCAGTAAAACTCAGGGCTAACTCGATTTACGCACTACCGTCACCTTCCTGTCGTCATGTGCGTATTACGTTGCTTCCTGATATCATGTGCACAAACACATATAACCTATATTTATAAAAAAGATCAGTCGAATGATGTATCAATTAAATTCAGATTGGATTATTTTGGTAATAGGCACTTACATAACGCTAAAAGAAGTTCCGTGCCTCTAACAAGTGCTTTTGACCTTCTTTTTAATCTAAATGGTATGTGGAAAACATTTGAGTTTTGCCACAGACTTGCCCCACCGCCTAGAACGCAACTGAATGCTTTTTCAAGTGCCCCCATATTTGAAAAAACACGGAAAACTAATTTTAAACAGAAAATAACAGAATATTTACATACATATTTTCGGCGTGTTTATTTGCATGTGATTAGTATTGCCTGAGGTAATTTTTCTGGACCTTTTTACAGAAGGTAAAAGTCGCCGTAATCTTTACTGACATTGCCCGGAATGATTACTGAGATGGCACATTCGGATGGGACTAAAATCACTGAGAAGCTCTGGTAATAGTTATTTTACCCACCTCTCCATGTTAAACTAATCCCGTCCAAATAGGGCTTTAGTGACAGTTTCAGAAATACAGCATCACACGGGTGGACATGTTGACCTATATTTTAAAAAGTCACTTTACATGACAAGGACCACACTGCACATAAATGTTAATACAATTAACTGACTTAGCATTAGCGTAACTGTTAACTTTCATTTTGATATATTTGTTTGATGTCCTGAGAGAAAATAAAAACCCAGTCTCATACAAAGGGAGAATAGAAACAGAAACCCATCCTAACTCAAATTTCCCAAAGCTTTTATATAGTCATTTTCTTTTTATGGGCGTCGGTGATGTGTTTGTCTAACTTTTATTAGTTCATACTTTGTCAAAGTTTAGCATGAGTCATTCATCATGAGACTGAAATGAAATATGGGGACATTTGCATAAAACCCATGACTTTATTTGAGCTGGTTCAGATTATCAGAGTCCATCAGCCCATTACTGTATCACCACAGCAGCAATAACAGCAGTGTTAATCCCAAAGGCTGTTAAAAAAAAATAAAAAATAATAATAATAATAATAATGATAAATATTTCAAGAAAAAATTGAGCTTTAATATGTTGTGTTTAATACGAATCTATTTAATTTCTCATTATCTATTAAAATACATGTAAAATTGTGGAGGAACTTTACACATTATAATTGTAATCACTGCAGTAATTAATTACTTTAACATGTATGTGCAGTATGGCCCTTGTCATGTAAAGTGGTTATTTAAACTTAGGTGGATCCTCACAAGAATAGAAATATCTCCATAAGGAAATCAACTTCATAAAGGATTTAAATAATGTTTTATTTATAGAATAAACATATCAACAGCTATATTTCAAAGTTAAAGTTGTACGACTGTAACCTTGGTTCCCTGAAGAGGGAACGAGGTGCTGCATCGATTGACGCTGTGGGAATGCTGATTGAAATCAGTCCAATGGTGTGACGAGACTTCAGAGGAAGGTGACGTCATGAACCAGCAAACTATAAAGCATGCCCATACAGAGCAAAGCTAGCTTCTAATAGGCTGAAGTAAGTTGCTGACAGGCACGCAGTAGGTATGATAGGGCTACGCAGCATCCCGTTGCCTCTTCAGGGAACCAAGGTTACGGTCTTAACCGAGGCGTTCCCTTTCAAGGTAACTTGTGCTGCTTCGGTTGACGCTGTGAGAACATTTATACCCACACCGCAATAATAACCGTATCTGTCTAGTGTGAAATTGTTCAAGAAAAGCACTAAGAGGAGAGCACCTGGGCCCCTGGTGTGGAGCTCATGTCCAGGTTTTAAAACCTCATGAATGTGTGCGGTGTAAGTAAATCTCCTGACAGAAGAGCCTCGGAGGCAGCCATACTCCTAGTCGAGTGAGCTAGGACTGCCATGACTAGCAGATTACTCTTTTCCTGGTCTGGATCCCAGAAGGGAGGACGACTGAAGGCCTGCAGCACAATAGATCTATCCACATTAGTGGGCACCTTAGGGATGTAACCTGGGTGACCTGGCCTAACCTGGCCTAGGGTGAAGAAAAGTCTTCATCATGCCAGGTGCAAATTCCAAGCACGAAGGGGCAAACCACAGGGCTTGAAGATCTCCTATTCTTTTAAGAGATGTAATGGCAAGGAGGATCAATGCTTTAAGAGTCAGAAACTTGATTGGAACCTCTTCAAAAGGCTTGAAGAGAGCTAGGGACAGGCCTTGGAGCACCATGGCCAGATCCCAAGCCGGTTCCCCAGTGAGTACTGCAGGCCTCAGCCTCAATATGCCATGAAGGAAACATGTTTCCCAAGAGTCTCTCCTTAAAGACAGTCCACTCAAAGGAATGTGGTAAACAGCTACCACCCCCCGTTGAACGTTATGTTATCTCTAACATAACGTTAGCCTAACATTAGAAAACATTAACGTTAGCTTCTAGCTGTGTTGGACATCATCTCATCTAGCTTCATTAACGTATCTGTAAATAACCAAGATAACAAATGTTAGCAATGTTGTGCTGAATGATTCATGTAAATACTGTAGCACCAAACTAACAGAGAGGTACTCTTGGTAAAAAGGCTTGTCCTGGAAACATATGCAACTTAGACCAGTACATATTTAATTTGATCATGAACCATTAATTACATATTAAAGCACAACATTTTAGACAACTTTCTACCAAAACAACTGGGGAACGTTGTGGGGGGTTTTTTTAGCAAAAAATGTAGCCTTTTCACTCCTCTTCAACATAACTAAATATAGCGCCTGTCACCGAATGTTGACTGTTTGTCCGAGTGAGTGGAGGGGGTGTGGCTTAGCCATAGGTCCATTGAGAGACTGGATTCATTGACTTGGGCCCCCTTAGAGGCCAAGCCCACAGCTTCCACATTTCTGGGCGGGGGTGAAGTATTGAGCCCCCTGCCTGGGAAAGAAGGTCCCTCCTGACTGGAATCTCCCAAGGAGAGCAGTCGAGGAGAGACACAAGATCAGAGAACCACACTCTGCCTGCCCATCACGGGGCGATTAAGGTGAGACAGACCATGTCCCAGCAAATTCTCTCCAGAACTACTGATGTAGCCTTGGCCATGTCGTACCATTAGCATCCAGTCCCAGAGGAGTTGGGTGCGTGAGGGAGAACCAGAGTGGACAGTGAGACATCTCTCAAGATGCAAACAGATCCACTTCTGCCTGGCCGAACACCCTCTATCCTCCATTTCCCGGGCCTCAGCCCCTGCCTCGACAGGATGTCTGCACCCTAATTTTGGTTCCCAGGAATGTAAGATGCCCTAAGTGACAGCAGCTTCCCTTGGGACCACAGAAGGATTTGGTGCAGCAGTTTGCAAAGTGGACACGAGGTCAAACCCCCCTGGTGTTTTATGTAGGAGACCACCGAGGTGTTGTCTGTACGGATGAGCACATGGTGGCCTCTGAGGTCTGGGAGGAAATTCTTGAGAGCAAGAAAGATAGCCATCATCTACAGGCAGTTGAAGTGGTTGATATGCCAGGAGAGATGATGCCCCCTCCACAGACCTTGAGTTGAGCAACTTTCTAGAATCAATCTCAAACCCATGAGGGCAGCATCCGTCGTTTGCATCATGCTACGACAAAGAGCTCCCCGCATGGGACCTTGGGATAGGAACTATGGTTTCTTCCACATAACCAAGGCATGTAAGCAGCGCCGCGTGACCTTGATAATGCGAAATGGGGTGCCCCTCTGGGAGAATCCCCTGGTCCTGAGCCACCACTGTAGGACTCTCATATGCAACAGGCCAAACAGAATCACATTGGACGCTGCTGCCAACAAACCCAACAGTCTCTGAAACTGCTTTACGGTGAGTGACTGGCCTAGCTTTATTCGGTTTACGACAGACAGGATCGATTCAATGCGTGCAGGGTTAAAGACGTGCTTGTAACCAAATCCCACACCATCCCTAGAAAAGTGGTCCTCTGTGCTGGAGACAGCACACTCTTCTTGGCGTTTAACCTTAACCCCAACATTTTCATAAGAGCAAGGATGACATCCCGATGCCGAACTGAGCTAAAATCAACCGATCGCCGATGAAATCTATTGTGACAAACCAGTCCTTGGACCTGATTTGTGACAAGATTTGTCTCAAAGTTAACATTTTGAATTTGAGCTGCATGATTGACTGGTTCAGGTGTTTATTTTTGGAACGATAAAATGCCAGCTGTAGAAATCGGCTTCTTTGTCGGGGGAGGTACACATTCTATGGCCCCCTTCCCCTACAAAATCTTTACCCCCTGTTCCATAACCAGAGCCTGCTCGGGGCCTACCACTGTGGGCAGGACCCCCATAAATATGGGTGGGCGAGACCCAAACTGAATTGTGTAACTTTTTTCGACTATGTGCAGGACCCAACAAGATATATTTGGCATTAGCTTCCATGCTGCCAGAAAATCAACTAAAGGAACCAGCCTCTCGAGACTGGCCTCTGATGTTTTTCGAGCAACCACTTCAGTGCCCTTAAACGGCGCACTGGCAGTGAACAACTGGTAGCTCTGGGACCCTTCTCAGAGGGGGCGAGCATCCTAGCACCGCTACATTTTCAGGCGGACACTGAGATATGGGCTCGCCAGAGATCGCTGCACCCCGAAGCACACAAGGTGGCGGGGTTGTCAGAATGGCCCATTGAGGGCACAGAGGGGAAATGGGCAGCTTATAATGAGCCGTTCCCCAAATTGTGGAATAGCCTACCGTTATCGATTAGGGTAATTGCTACAGAATCTCTGTTTAAAACAAAACTCAAAACATACCTTTTAGAGAAGGCTTATAACATCTTTTTAGGGTCTTTTTTAGCTTGTTTTTCTGTATGTAAATGTCTTTGTATGTTTTTTTATTGTTTTGATTGGTGTTGTTTTTACAATTTTTGTACAGCACAATGGTCAGCGACAGTTGTTTTATTGTGCTATATAAATAAATAAACTAAACTAAACTATAATAAGGCGTTGACCCCTTCTCCCCTGAGGGGACTACCCTCAGAGGTCTGGCGTCGGGACCTCTTTTCCGCACGCTTCTTGGTGATGATGACGTGCCCAGATCCATCTTACCCTGCGAAGGCTGGGTTTTACAGCGCCTCACCAATTCTCCTTCTCTCTGGTGGGGTAGCGACGCTTTTGTGCGGCACGGTATGAGGAGCTGGATTTAGATGTTTGGGGCTGCTCCCTCTCTGCAGCCCCTGAGAGCGGCGGGGCAGGAGCTTCTGGAACTCCTCATAGGCTGGAGAGTGAGGTGGCGGGTCCTCAATATCTCCTGCCTCAATGCTTACAACATCTAACTCTTCAGAGCTGGATATTTGCAGCACGCTGCCTCACTCAGGGCGGAAAAAAAATCCCAGCGCGTGCTTCTGAACCCTGAGAAAAGGCACTGGATGTAGGTGAGGTCAGAGAAAAGGCCAGGTCTGTCTCTAACCCCTTTGTTAGATCCATTTGCGATCCCCATGACAAACAACACATACATCATGTGTATCCCCACCCGTGATGTAAGCGTGGGCAGGAAAGAACACAAGATCTAAATTGCTGTTTGCTCACCATGATAATATATTTATATATTATTTATTATAATAATAATAATAATAATAATAATGTGAGAGATCTTAAAATATAAAAAAAAACTAATGTGTGGGTGTTTGCACGTGTTGTAGGCAGGTGGAGGATGTGGCACAGGAAGTGTCTCTTCTCTCTGGGGAGGAGCAGTTAACCCTCATCACAGAAAGCATGTCAATCACCTCCTCTGATGAAGAGAAGCTTCAGCTCCTCAACAAAAACACTGAACTACGGAGAATCAACAAAGAGGTAGAATAAAACACTGTGACCCTAAAACTCAATTTTCATAATCTACTAGTATATAGTGTACCTGATGTATAATTATCTGAAATTTACCATAAAATAAAAGAAAAATTTTTTTTTTCAATTACAACAGCTCAGAACATGAATTTGACTTTCATTTAGATAATTCTTTTTCATTTGTATGTTAAACTTTTTTTTTATTATTAAGTGTCCTATATATTGAATTCCTATAATAATATTATTTTAAAACTATTTTTATGTCAAGAAGTAAGGTGCCTTTAATTTTTGCGCATCTAGTGTGGTCCCACTTTATATTAGGTGTCTTTAACTACTACGTACTTACATAAAAAATATATTAAGCTTGTTTCAGCCACTGAATAAAAAAAAAATGTTAATTGTGACTTTTTTCTCAAAATTCTGAAATTTTTATTTAGAATTGTGAGACATAAACTGGCAATTGTATGTTATTAAGTCAGAATTGCGAGATATAAACTCCCAATTGTAAGGAAAAAAGTCATAATTGTGAGGAAAAGTCGCAATTACTTTTTTTATTTTAGAATTGCGAGTTTATACAAGCAATTCTGACTTTGTGACTTGCAATTGTGAAAAACAAAGCCAGAATTGCGAGATAAAAAGGCAGACTTATTTTTCAATTTGTTATATTCCGTGGTGGAAACAAGCAAATGAATAAATTAATAAACAAATGAATGCTAGGTGCAATGTTTTTATTGTTTTGATATTGTATTGTAAAACAATTGTGCTATTAAAGTGGGATACGGGGAAGGTTAGGACAGGTTTGGTGGTATGAGTAGGTTTAAGGGTGGGTTAAGTTGTTAGGTAAAGGCAACAGTGTAATTATAGATGTAATTACAGAAATTAAATACAGCTGTAATTACATGCAGGTATATTGAAATATAAGTAAAAACATGCATTAACGCAATAAGTGCATTGTATCAAATGATTCGTTTAAATTTTAGTACATAGTGAAGACACTTAATTTTAGCTCTATATAAGTGTTTTGGGTGTAGGCGAGTCAGATTTTGCTGTGTTTGTGGGGATCAAATGTCATTACAATGATAGTAAAAACAGGTAGACAATGGCCCCTATGGTTTCTGCAGGGGTTTAGGGTTAGTGTAGGGTTAGGATATACAGCAAATACAATTACAAAGCAAATTAACAATAGAAGTCAACATAAACTCCCCACAATGATATAAAAGTCAATGTGTGTGTGTGTGTGTGTGTGTGTGTGTGTGTGTGTCAGCTGATGAAACTGAACGAGGAGTGGGATCATATCTACCACAGCACAAGTGTGGGCCTCCAGCAGCGTGTAGCGGCTCTCGAGGAGGAAAACACTGCCCTCAAACAGCTCAACAGCAGACTGCTGTTCAAAGTAGAACATGAACAGGTACGTGGGCAGACACACACACACACACACACTCAAATTCTTATGGCAGAGATGCGTTTAAAGCTAAGTGTGTAATTTTAGCATCATTGTTGTCATTAAACAGAAAAGTAAATATTGTTAGAGTTTACCTATTAACATCCCGTTTGCCAGTGGTTGAGCAAACAGGCAATCCTGCCCTGAACTAACACCACTGGATGGACAAGTCCTTCATATCACATTACCAGTGAGTATGTTATCTTGTGAAGCTATTTTTACATGACCTGACTTTTAAAGTCAGCATTAAACAGAAGTTGCTATCATCTTCTCGAAGATTGTAGGGTAGGAATTTATTTTGTCCAATGGGAACGTCTTGGTTACGTATGTAACCCTCGGTTCCTGAGGAGGAAACGGAGACGTTACGCCAGTGACTGACGAAATGGGGGTTTCGCTTAGAAGCCTATCACCTTCGATTTCTACAAAACGAGCCAATGGCAAGGAAATGCCATGTGTCTGTGGAATTTGCATAGCGCAACTCAGCCCCACAGCGTGGGTATAAAAGGAGGGACGCTGGCAATCTCGCATTATGTTTTCCTGCTGAGGAGCCAAGACTGAACTCCAGGCTGTTCCAGGGGTACAGTGGTTGTGGCAGGGGGACATAACGTCTCAGTTCCCTCCTCAGGGAACGAGGGTTACATACGTAACCGAAACGTTCCCTTTCGTTCAGTCACTCCGAGTTATGTCAGTGACTGACGAAATGGGGGTCCCAATTTAATCACGCCACAGCGGCTGTCTGAGCTTTCTGTCATCAAGTCAAGTCAAGTCCCCTTTATTTATATAGCGCTTTTAACAATATGGACTGTTTCAAAGCAGCTTTACAGTGATAATAGGAAATTAAAAGTAACAGAGATTGTTTGGGCTTTACAGCAGCTCTAGAATAAAGTTATTGTCCAGCTAAAGTTAGTTTTGATTGATTCACTTCCGTCACATTGATCATTAGTTATTAACTTAGGGGCCGCTAGCACGACACCATTCTAACAGAAAACCTTTAATGCGATCTGGCTGCTCATTTGCATAAAACAGTGTCTGGTGGCTCTGAGAATTTTTTAGCGCTTCCGCGTAGCCACATGAATCGAAATTATCCCGACAACGTTTTATCAGTACAGAGGTAAAGGGAAGGAGGCCTTCACAAGAGAGTGTCTAGTTGACACTTCAGGACTGCGTTGTCGTCGTGTCCAGGCGCAGGTCCTTCATCAGATCCGGATACAGCCTGGATCCGGCGGACTGCGGTAAACCTCGGGATAAACAGAGAGACTAATATTAGCGTAGACGCCATCCTTCTTATAATGTACAAAGTACATCAGGATTTATGGGAAGTGTTTCCGGTTCCGGCTGATCTAAACTAAGCAGCCTAACATTGAATTATAGAAGTCTATAATGTGTTATGTGTAAGCTAAGCCAAAGAGATGTGTTTTTAGTCTAGATTTGAACTGACAGACTGTGTCTGTGGACAATGTTAGGAAGATTGTTCCAAAGTTTTGGTGATAAATAGGAAAAGGATCTCCCGCCAGCAGTCGATTTTGATATTCTAGGTATTATCAACTGGCTAGAATTTTGAGATCGCAATAGACGTGAAGGACTATAATGCGTTAAGAGCTCGCTCAAGTACAGGGGAGCTAAACCATTTAGTGCTTTGTAAGTAATCAGCAATATTTTAAAATATATACGATGTTTAATAGGGAGCCAATGCAGTGTTGACAGAACCGGGCTAATATGGTCATACTTCCTGGTTCTGGTAAGAACTCTCGCGGCTGCATTTTGGACCAGCTGTAGTTTATGTATTAAACGTGCAGGGCAACCACTCAGTAGAGCATTATAATAATCTAGCCTTGATGTCATGAACGCATGAACCAATTGTTCTGCATTTTTCATTGAGAGCATATGACGTAATTTAGATATATTTTTAAGATGAAAAACACAGTTTTACAGATACTAAACACGTGACTTTTAAATGAAAGATTGGTATCAAAGAGCACACCCAGGTTCCTAACTGACGATGAGGGCTTGACAGAGCAGCCATCAAGTATTAGACAGTATTCTAGGTTATTACGTGAGGACATTTTTTGTCCAATAATTAGAATCTCTGTTTTTTCAGAATTAAGTAGTAGGAAATTTCTAGTCATCCAGTTTTTTTATATCAGCTGCATTCCATTAATTTTGTTAATTGGTAAGTTTCGTCAGGGTGTGAAGAAATATAGAAAGTTATTGTCCAGCTAAAGTTAGTTTTGATTGATTCACTTCTGTCACATGATCATTAGTTATTAACTTAGGGGCCGCTAGCACGACACCATTCTAACAGAAAACCTTTAATGCGATCTGGCTGCTCATTTGCATAAAACAGTGTCTGGTGGCTCTGAGAATTTTTTAGCGCTTCCGCGTAGCCACATGAATCGAAATTATCCCGACAACGTTTTATCAGTACAGAGGTAAAGGGAAGGAGGCCTTCACAAGAGAGTGTCTAGTTGACACTTCAGGACTGCGTTGTCGTCGTGTCCAGGCGCAGGTCCTTCATCAGATCCGGATACAGCCTGGATCCGGCGGACTGCGGTAAACCTCGGGATAAACAGAGAGACTAATATTAACGTAGACGCCATCCTTCTTATAATGTACAAAGTACATCAGGATTTATGGTG
Source organism: Gila orcuttii (assembly GCA_026230005.1). Lineage (NCBI taxonomy): Eukaryota > Metazoa > Chordata > Actinopteri > Cypriniformes > Leuciscidae > Gila > Gila orcuttii. Next base: position 36,778,110 of record JAPDVR010000016.1, read on the forward strand.
CATTCCAGGAAGGGTGCAGCCTTCCTGGATACGAATCGAGCTCAAAGTCCCCATGGCGGGCTTGACTCTAGAGTCAAATTGACTCCTGATGTACTTTATCGTCATTATAACAGTGAAAACTAATGCCATGCTTCCTAATGATATCTGCTAAGGGTAGCATGTACAGAGTGAACAGCAGCGGTCCTAGTACTGAGCCTTGTGGTACGCCATACTGAACATCTCTTAATTTACTGCTACAAACTGATAACGGTCAGATAAGTATGATTTAAACCATGCTAGTGCAATTCCACTAATGCCAACATAATTTTCGAGTCTATTTAAAAGAATGTTGTGGTCAATAGTATCAAAAGGTAGATTTGAGATCGGCCTGTAATTGACTAATTCTGTAGGATCAAGTTGTGTTTTTTTAACAAGTGGTTTAATCATAGCCAGCTTAAAAGTTTTTGGTATGTATCCTAATGACAAAGATTAATTAATGATATTAAGAAGAGGATCTATGACCTCTGGAAGCATCTCTTTCAATAACTTAGTCGGTATAGGGTCTAGCATACATGTTGTCGATTTAGATGATTTAACAAGTTTGGAAAAATCTTCCTCTCCTATTGCAATGAATGAATAAAAATTTTCCTCAAGGAGACTACAATGCACTGTAGTAGACGATTATATAGTTATAATTTTCTTCTGTTAAAAAATCTGTTAAAAAAAATGTTAAAAAAGTAAAAAAAATCTCTGAGCGGCCTGTATCAGGAGCGCCGCTTCGCCTGGCGTTTGGGAGGCTGCGGGGCTGGTACGGGCTGGGGTGCCTTCTTGCGGCTACCTCCACGGCACGGCCCGGGTGAAGGCTGCTGCTGGGGCCGGGCAGGAGGGGTGGGAGCCGCAGGAGGGTGCCCTCGGTGGCGAGCGAACTGAGGCATCTGAGCTGGGCAGAATATGTTTTATTCCCTCAGTCTGCTTCTGGGCGGCCGAGAACTTTTGGGCAAAGTCCTTGATTGCGTCGCCAAAGAGGCCAGCCTGAGATATGGGAGAGTTCTAGAGAGTAAGCCTCTCGCATATCAGCCAGGTTGGGCCAGAGGTGTCTCTCCTGGACCACAGCTGTGGACATCACCTGACCCAGGGAGCGTGCGGTCACCTTCGTCGCCCGGAGAGCGAGGTCGGTGGCGGCATACAGCTCTTCCATGAGCCCTGGATCAGCCCTACCCTCATGCATGTCTCTGAGCACCCTGGCCTGGTAGACCTGAAGGATGGCCATCGCATGCTTTATAGGTCTTCACCACCAGAGTAGATGAAAACCTACAGGCTTTGGAGGGGTGCTTTGGATCACCACGCCAGGTAGAAGCGCTCTGAGGACACAGCTGCATCCCAACCGGTGGTACCTCAGTGTACCCTTTAGCTGCGGCCCCGTCGAGGGTAGAGAAGGTGGAAGATGTCGATGAACGATCGCAGGAAGTCAAAGGAGACTTCCAGGATCACATGACCTATTCATGCACCTCCAGCCGCGAGTGCTCCGGACAGGGTGGAGGGTCCCATTCCAGCCCAATGCTCACCGCTGCCCGGGAAATCATGGCTGTCAATTCCGGATCCGACTCGGGCAATGCTGGCACACCCGAAGGCGGCAGCACAGCCGAGTCTTCATCTCCGGAAGACTCCAGCCCACCTTGTGATGCGGCGATAGACATCGTCTCATCATCTGGAGTGCTGAATGATCTCATCCTACACGCTCGCTGGTTGCAGTGCACAAGAGGAGGGTGTGGCCTGAGGAGGAATCCTTGGAAAATTGGCTCGTTTGGTAGAACTCGAAGGTGAAAGGGCTCTAAGCGAAACCATTTCGTCAGTCACTGACGTAACTCGGAGTGACTGAACGAAAGGGAACTGATTGGATGGTGGTGGATTGCTATTGGTGAATCTCATGAGAGTGACAGGTTGCCTCGCCCTCACGCCAGTAAACACGTTATCAGAGAAGCGAAGAGAATGATAGATGTCTCTGCAAGAATTAGGGGGAGTTATTTTAATTAAAGATCATGAGGCACATTAATTAAAAAACAATATGTGCACAGATCATTTATAATAAATACTGCAATATTTAATAAAAAAAAAGTCACTTTCGATTTCATGGTGACTGCCAATAAAAATGACTTCCAAAGGAATAATCTTAGCTAGTCGGGTTGATTCAGTCATATTACAATTTGAATTGTTTTTCTTCAAAAAGATTTTTAACATGTTTACACTGTGATAACATTGTAGCATTAATACTAAGTTTAAAGTAATGAAATTACAATTATATATTGAGCTGCAACACTGAATCAGTCAGGATGTCAATTAGCACTTGCATCAGCTTTAGTACAATTCCTAGTGAGCACTTTCATGTGCGATATTTAAAAAATAAAATTAGGCTGCTAACATATTTTGTGCATCAGTCTCAAAAAACACATTGTAATTGTAAAATGCAAGAGGAACAAATAAAATAGTGACCGGCTAAACAGGATCAAACCAAATCGTCAAAGAGAAGCAAAATAAAACGTAAAGAAGGAACTATGAGAGATTCAGTACTGTGACTTTTTTGCCATGTGTTCTTGGATCCAGTGGGGGCTGGTGAAAAATAACTTAGGTGGGGCTGTGCCATATTCAGTCAGTTTCAATAGTCTGGTAACCATAAGAGCCATCACCCACTGCGCAATGTGACGTCAGAGTGACGTCTTTTCTATGTCATTTTTGGACGTCCAATTTCGGTCCACTGAAGGGGTTGTTTTGTAACGCCAGGCGACGTCTTTATTCGACGTCTTTTGCACGTCTAATATTGACGTCGGTGGGACCAAATGTGGTCGTTTGTGGACGTCTTTTCAACATCAAATTTAGTATCTTCTACTTTGTAAGTGACCTCTGTATTTTACTTTCTGCCCTTGGTGTGTGTATTGTGCTTTTTATGTTGATTTTGTTCTATTCCTTAACCCAGTGGTTCTCAAACTTTTTAAAGTGTTGTTCCCCATGAGGCTTTTAACATCCTTCTGGGTACCCCCTTTTTGCAGTCACACCTTTTTCATTAAGGGACAATATTTGCCCCCTTAAATCGTTATTTCCAGTGCATTTTTTACCTTTATAAAATAAATAATGCTTTAAATAAAAAATGTTCAATGGAGAAATATGCAATGATTGTGAAAACGAAGTGATGCTTTAAAATGTTTAATTAAATCCGCCAGTAGATGTCTTTATGAGTGAGTCATTTATTCATCAGCAGCGAAGCAAGTGGCTGTAAGTAATTATGAATGAATCATTGACTCTCACGATTTGTTCAAAGCCGCAGATTCGTTCACAAACACTGTTGTGGCTCTCGTTGGAGCTATCGTGTTGTTGCAAAAAATACGGACAATACTGTGTTTAAAATGAACATCACTTAATATTAATACCTATCGTTTGTTGAACTGTTGTATAAAATCAATGTCACATTTGAAATCGTGTGGATATTCGTATAATGTGATCAACATTAAACACAGGACCTGACACAGGGTATGTTTTTGTATTGATTTGTATTGATGTTTGAATCTTAAATTGATCTCTATGCACAGAGATCTGTGTCTTTGTTCTTTGTGCTAGTACGTTAAGTGCTAAATCCCCACTTTTACAAAGGTACATTGTCGAGAACGGCAGTAGGCCAATAGCGCGATTTGCAGACAGCATAATCTGCATGAATCATGATATACGCTGCCTATGTGAATACAGCCAGTTTTGCCCCCCCCCCCCCAAAAAATGAGGTAATTTGATCGGATGTCATGTAGCCTATTTACGGCATTTTACTAGCTAAAAATACATGCTAAGTTTTAATGTTATTTTAAGATGTAGTAGACTTGAATGAACGGCAAAATTCAGCATTTTGTTCACGTCGGCTAACATTATTCGCTTCTGTCACCTCACGTACCCCAGTTTGAGAACCACTGCCTTAACCTATCTTTGTAAAGCGACCTTAGGGGTTGGAAAGGCGCTATATAAATACAAATCATCATCATTATTAATAACCACCCAAACACAATACAAACTGCAGGATACCAGTGCTCTTTGAAAAAGTCAGTAATTATTTATTGCCAATATTAAAAGGTTGAGGCATTTTTACACAAAAACAAACATATTACACAAACTTTCCATTTGCATTTGAAAGCCTTGCGTGCACTGCTTCCCTAGCACCCTAGCACCCTCTATTGGCCAGCCGCCCCTGCTTGGATCACCATCCTTCATTCCTGAACAATATTCCTATTGGCCAATCAGATTTCACAGTTGATGTTGAGTCTGAAGCACACCTTCTATGCAAGTCCATAACCTGCTGCACAAACCCTGCTTCTTTGAATGATTGGAAAAGCAATATGTGTGATGAGTCATCTCTCACCCAATTTATTACATCTGGACCGTTTTATATTTGAAGAAAGCCAAAGGACGGCTTCAGGTATCCTATATGTTGTTTGGAGTAATTAGTTCATTTGATCGCTTGGCATGGTCGAGAGCCAGGAATATGAGGATCTTGCAGACTCACTCTGATCCCCTATGAATCTCCCATACTCCAGCACCCTAATGCCCTATAACACACTGCTGAAGACATTCAAGTGTAGATTTATGAACAGCAGGATGAACTCAAGATCCGCGTGGTCTACCAGTGAACAGGTGTAATCTGAAGAGGGTTGTTTGGTTGCACTGGTGGTCAGCCAAGTGTTGGTAATTGCAAGCCATATTGGGAATAACTTAATGCAAGAGATCTTGGCTGCCTGAAGATGGTTACATATCACATAATCCTAAAGAAATAGGTTCATCAGTGGATTTTTGCAGCTCCTCCTCTTAGCTGAGAATATTATATAGCTAATTTAGTGTTTGTTTGTTTGTTTGTTTGTACGGTTTCATGGAATGCTATGGTGTGACTGATGTTTTGCTGAAATTCAGAAGTAGATACATGAGCAGACACTGAAACTTTTTTCTGTTGTGTGTGTGTAGAATAAGGGGGAATATTATGAACAAACACTGATGCAGGAACTGAAGAAAAACCAGCATCTCCAGGAGTATATCCGACTGCTGGAGAGCCGACTGCACCAAACAGATCTTCATCAGTGGACTAGCGGGACACAGGTCAGCTTACAGAATCAGTCAGGCCAGCGATTTACAGTAGCTATAATACATGTCTTTCTTTTAACATTTTGATTGACTTTTCCTCTGTTGGTAGACCCCAGATATGAGTGGCACCTCAGACTCTCAGCTACACCAACGTTCCCGTAAACCATCGCTGGAAGTACGCTCTACTGTGTCACCAGGCACAAAGTCAAGCCTCAGACTGGCTGCTATGGGAATGGAGATCCGGTCTGACCCGGTGAGAGAGGTTCAGGATCTGAAAGAACAGCTGGAGGCGCTGCAGTGTCAGGTGAGTTAACATGTGATCATAACATCCAAAAACAACCAAGACAGTTGTAAATAGGCCTGTAGTTTTATGACTTATGATGTAGGAGAATATGGACATCTCAGTTTTATTCAGATGCCCAAATTGAGCGAAAATATGCAATTTATATTTTCAAAAAGAAAGATGAAATTCTTATCTCCATAACACTACAGCATACTTACATAAAATGCATATAAATATGTTTTAACTCTATATCTCAACAATATGTATTTAATTCTGGCGTGTAAAACGTAATGCAGTGCAATAAAATTATAAATGAGACATGCACAAAAAACATGATTTTTAACAATGTTGAATCTTTAAATATAGTTGTTGTTTTTTTCATTACAGTAAAGCAGCAAATGATGAAAATAAAAATAATAATAAAAAAGAACATCTAATGGTCCTAAAATTAAAAATACAATTTAAAAAAATAAACCTTTAAATTTGGAGGGAAATATGAACTGTTTATCGTTATTTAAATGTTTGTTTCTTAGATGTTTTTACAAAAACATAGTTTACATTTTAAACAAACAGGTGGAGATTAAAGTTGTACAGGTTTCATACATTACAGTCAAATGTGACTAAGCACGGTCAAATCTCAATAATGTTACCCATCCACAGACTAAAATCTATGAGGCTGATTATAAGACGGAGCAGAAGGACCACGAGCGCATGCTGCAGGAGAACAAGAGACTGCGGCGCAGAGAAGGGGACATGCGTCAGCAGATGGCGCTGTTGCAGGAGCAGGTGAGCACAGTTCAAGCGTGTGTTACAGAGCTCCACCACTGGGGGGCAGATGTTACCAGCTAATCATCTCCTAGGCAATACAAAGAGATCTTCCTCTGTTTGTAGACTGATTCCTCCAGCCTACAAACAGTTTTAGCAGTCTGACATGCCAGCTACTGAATCATTTTACAGTAAAGTTTCATTTATTAACCAGCTAAATTAGTGAACTTATCTAACAATGAAAAAACTTCTATAGCATTTATTAATCTTAGTTCCTGTAAATTTCAACATTTACTAATACAGTATTAAAATCAAAAATGCTTCACTTATTCTCAATCACAAAAGTTTATTATTTGCATTTGCTTTAAAGCCTTGCGGTTAAACATTTAATTCACGTGCTGTTCTGACATGCGTTTTTTTTTTGTTTTTTTTGTGAGCATACACACTGAGCGTGCGCACACTAAAAAGTGTCAGATTACTGGACTTTATCTAAATTGCGTCTGATTGTGCAAATACTGTCAAATACACACAGGGTTTACATAAACACAGTTGGTTATGTCTAAAGTGAAAGTAATCAGTTGTGTCTGCCACTTTGTTAGAAGCGGGACAGCAGCCTATAGCAGTGGTTCTCAAACCTGTCCTAGGGACCCCTCACCACTGCACATTTTGTATGTCTCCCTCATCAGAGACACCTAATTCAAGTCTTGCAGTCTGTACTAATGAGCTGATAAGTTGAATCAGGTGTGTTAGGTGAGGGAGACATGCAAAATGTGCAGTGGCGAGGGGTCCCTAGGACAGGTTTGAGAACCACTAGTATACATGGATACTTAAAGGGATAGTTCACACAAAAATTATATCATTTACTCACTCTCCATGTATCAATTTCTTTCTTTTGCTGAACACAAAATAGGATATTTTGAAGAATGTGGGTAACCAAACTGTTGCAGGTCCCCAATGACTTCCATATAGGAAAAAAAAAACACCTTTGGAAATCAATGGGGTCTATCAACTGTTTGGTTACACACATTCATCAAAATATCTTCTTTTGTGTTCAGAAGACAGAAATTGATACATGGAGAATGAGTAAATAACAGAATTTTCATGGGTGAACTACCCCTTTAATGTTAATAGGCCACATATATTATTGTTATCTTGTTACAGATCCATCTGATTCTGATCTGTTCATTTTATGTCTTATTTAAGTATTTAATTTAATATTGTCCGTTTTGTAATTAAATTATTTTTTATATAAGAAGATACTGTTTATCTAAAGTTATTTAGTTAATTGTTCTGCACATTTGCACAGAATTTCTTTTATACCAAAAGCAGGTTTTCTGGTTTATTTAGTACACCACATTGAGTATACCACTTAGTACTGTAAGACTTTGAATATTAAAGTGCAAAATAAGACCTGGCCACTCTTGTGGGTTTGCTACTGTTACAATTTGAAACCTTAGAAGGGTAAAAACATGCCAGGCACACATTGATGTTAGCAACACAGATACAACTAATAAAATTGATAATGGGTGAGTTTTGTAGTCTGCGAATAATCAAGCATTGACAAAAGTCAATCTTATTGGCGGGCGGCACCATGGGCCCCCAAATAAAAATCTGCTTAGGGCCCCATAAAGGCTTGGGCCGGCCTTGAAGACAATGAACCTTTATCATGATGTTGTTACCTGTAGATCAGGTTCATCAGTCATCCGTCAAAGATGTCCATTGTGATTTTGAACTATCACATAAACAAAGAATCTTATTACAAAAGGAAATAATCAGTAGTTTCCAGTGAAACTAATTATGATCTCATGGTGTCCTCCTGATGTTGAATATGTCATAATACATGAGAGTCTTACACACTAACTACTAGGAATGCTGATAATTATCTTGTCAGGTTTTAATGGATTATGTTAATGTGAACATGTATATGAATACTATATATTCATATTAGTAATAATATTAATATTAGTTGAACCATTATTTACCATTTCATTTCTGCATGTGAACTACAGTACTGTCATTATAGTCTGTAATGCAATTACAGAAACGGTAGCTAACAACTTACTGCACATTTACAATGTATGAAAGACACAATCAAACCGTTATTTTAATCTTAATTTGTTCTTTTTTCTTAGCTAAAGGTGTATGAGGATGATTTCCACAAGGAACGCTCAGACAAACAGATTCTCCAGAGACTGCTGATGAAGAAATCTCCAGCCGAGAAAGATCCGGTTCTGGTGCATCGCTGCAACAACGAGCAGAACCGGCCCAGGACCGACAGGAGGAAGAACCGAGAAGATCAGCGGGGGGGATACGTTTGTCCCAAACACTGTGAACATCACGGCCAGCTGGACTTCCCCTGAACGCTGACACGCATTCATTCATCAGATTAAAGAAAGGGGAAACAAGCTATTTTCTATCTTTTAGATCCCTTTTAACTGCTATATTTATTGAGTTGTTTTTTTTTTGTTATTCTTTATTGTATTATTCTTTTATATTCTTGAAAGGATTGTGTTTGTACAATGACTGTATGGAAACTGTGCACTTTTGTATCTGAACCAGTTCAATGGCTGAACTCAAACAATCCATGTCAGACAGTAAATATTGTAATCTTTATAACCCTATATGTGTTTTGTCTTTTTCAGTTAATATGTCAGCAAATTGACTTTTTATTAATAAAGTACTAACAGGAAACAACTTCAGATGTTTTTGCACTTTGACTTTAAGGAAACCCGAGGCCATTGGAATTTCCCTGTGTTGACCGCATTCTTAATGACAAAAGATTTTTCCGGGATATTTGCTCAGTTGTGTCAATCAATTATACTTTATTTAGGTAGCATGTTTCCCAAACAAATCAATGCAGTTCAAGAGCAACTGACACTAGGATAAAAATGACAAATAAAATAGATTATAACGATAACATTAAAAAGTTAAAAGTGTATAATAGTAAATCTATAATGAAAAAGAAAACAGGATATGAATGATGATTCATTGAAATTAAATGTGGTTGTCTCTCAGTAATGTCCATCCCTGCTCTTGCACCTGTTATATACAGTTCAGTCAGAATTAATGGCACCTCTGGTAAATAAGACCAAAAATGCCTGTAAAAAATAAATCTGCATTGTTTATCCTTTTGATGTTTCATTCAAAAAATTTGCAAAAATCGAATCTTTCATTGAAGTAAAATAATTGAAAGTGGGGGGGAAATCACATTATGAAACAAATGTTTTTCTTTAAAACACGTTGGCCACAATTATTGGCACCCCTAGAATTTTTTACGTGTAAAATATCTTTGAAGTATATTCCCATTCATATTTACCTTTTTTTAGCACACCCAGGGGTAGGAACATGAAATGGTCTAGCTATGACTTCTTGATTCACAGGAGTTTAAATAAACAATGCAGATTTATTTTTTACAGCCATTTTTGATCATATTTACCAGGGGTGCCATTCATTCTGACCACAACTGTAGGTCAGGTATTGTTATTGTTTGTTTGTTTGTTTGTTTGTATTTTTTAAGATTATAACCAATTAAAATTTGTCCCTTAGAATTACTTTGAAATGTTCAACTATATTGTTTCTATAAAATACACATTAACAATATAAATGATTGTGCCCCCCAAATCCTTAAGACAACACAAGTTTATATATATATATATATATATATATATATATATATATATATATATATATATATATATATATATATATATATATATATATATATATATATATATATATACACATATATATATTAAAAGAATATTAAAAAAATAATGACCATGTCATTATTGCTAGATAGTTTATTCTATTGTTTCTTCCGTAAACAGCAGTTTATTCAAAAAAAGAAATTAGTTGAACATCGTTTTTAGAGAGAAAAAAACAAACAAAAAATGCTGTAAATGTCATCACGTAATACAATTTTTTTTTTTATTAGAAATATGTAGAAGTAGAAATATTTTTTATTTTAATAAAATGTTTAAGCCCTTATTTTGTTCACCTTTAGACAAAGTCAGGGGATGTAAGGATGATTTAAATGGATAAAAACATGTAAATAGTTTAATATATAGTACAATATTTACTAAATAACTATGTGTATGGGATGTATAGTCTCTAAGTGTTCATTTTTGAATGAATGATTTCGCTTTACCACAATGTTGACCAATAGGTGACAAGGTCACGTTCAGCACGTGCTGAGAGATGACAGCTTTCCATTGTGTTTTGATCCAGTGACAGATACACACAAATAATTACTCACAAAAGGAAATGCTCTTACCCTGAAATTTCCAGCATCATCAGCAGTACATATTGCAAAATATGCATTCAATGTTTACACACCCTAGGATATTTAAATAAGGATGCTAAAAATATGCCCTCTTTTCTTCTCTGGAATCTTAACAGGTATGTATGATGTTGTAATGGAGGAGGAGCCTAATTCTCAAATGATTATAAATATTCACCATTTGATGGTCAAGAGCACAACACCTCAGGAAGAAACAGCCTGAACAGCAGAGAAGCAGCAGGTATTGCTGATCTTTATTTCATGCATGGCTGTTAAATTACATTTTCTGTAATTTTTTCAATTTGTTTTATATGTTTGAGTGTGTTTTTTTTTTTATTTATTTTTATTATTATTATTATTTTCCTCTTTGCAGCTTGCACCAAGACTCAGCAGAAAGAAACCAACAGCTCTCAGACTCAGGTGCGTGTTTCTTGTTGTTGCCAAACTCTGTGAACTTTAGCAATGAAAAGGAGTGTACTAGACAGATGGCTACATAGATGCCAGCATTTAACTGCTAACTGTGGCTCACCTCCACCCTTGTGTGCTTAAGAGTAAGCTGCACTCCCCATTTAATTGCTCATGGACCATTGCTTCCAGGCACCATAGGACTCTCTGTCCCAGCATAAATAACACTGAATAAATTTGCCATGAATACTTGAGGAGGTGTAAGGCCAAGACAAGGAGGTTTCAGAGGTCAAAAAAGGAAATGCCAGACTGAGCATGGACCCAAAGTTTAATTTCCATCGTTCTCTCTCTGTACCACAGGTTATAAAAACAGGTTCTGTCTCCCTGTGGAGTTTGCACAGCTGAGATTAAGCCAAGCTCTTGAGAAAGCTAGAGACGAAGCAAACAAGCGGAAGTTTCCCTGCCTTTTCAGACATGAACAGAGACGCAGCAGAGCTTCAGGCCCAGTACGAGCAGCACGGGTATCTGTCGGCTCTTCCCATCCTAAGTCCAGAAGAGCTTCAGCGGGCCCGGGATGCCTTCGCTGAGCTGGAGAGAAAACATGGTGAGGTTCGGTATTATTGATCTGCCTGCATTGACACCATTAAATGAGAACTGAACTGAGCTGGACAATGCCATCACGGTTTTTTCCAGAGCGGCTATTTATACATATATGTATAAATGAACTAAATTAACATCTTTTTTAAAACAAAAATGAACCATCACTGAACTTACTTAAGCTGGACTGTGACGCTATTTTCTTCTAGAAACAAACTTTGTTGCATTATTTTCCTGTTATCACTGTAAAGCTGCTTTGAAACAATCTGTGTTGTAAAAAGTGCTACATAAATGAAGGTGACTTGACCTTACTTGACTTCAGTGGAACCTCTGCAATCCTGTTGTTGGCTTGGACTCGAGGTTTGGAATTGAAATAACCCAGGTATTCTTTTACAGGAGAAGATTACACTGCTTACAACCTTCATAACATCCACAAGGATAATGAATGGGTGATGGCCCTCGCCAAACACCCTCGGCTTCTTGAGGTGGTCACTGCAGTTCTGGGGCCCGACGTCATTCTGCTTGACTCCAGATTCATTTGTAAATATCCAGTGAGAAAGCCAGAAAGCAATGGCGTCATCCAATTGAGCAGTGATAAGATGGAAGGATTGCCGTTTGTGGCCTGGCACCAGGACATGACGTAAGCACCATTCCACAAAATCTAATGGTGTGTTTTTTTGTTTTTTGTTTTTTTGTTCCTATTGGCTCAGCTTCCTCATATTTTGGTCTTTAGGTACTGGGGTTTTGATGGAGGTCCCGTTCTGTCTGTATGGCTTGCCCTTGATGACTCGCTTGAGGACAATGGAGCACTACAAGTTATTCCAGGTACAAACACTGCTCCATGTGCCTCTATGTCTGGTTTGTAATGGGAAGTGTCTAAATTGTCCTTATTTATCCAACAGGTAGTCACCACTCCGGTCTTCTGCCCCATCACCAATCAAAACGATCTGGGAACATGCTGAGTGTCAATCAGGAGATCCCAGAGGAGCTGGTGAAGTCAGAGAATGCCCTCTTATGCCCCCTTCAAGCTGGTCAGATGTCTGTGAGTGTGAATGTGTATTTATATGTTTCCCTGGCATTTCTTTAATGTATGAAAAAACAATATGCAGTGACAAAATGCAGGTACACTACCCGTCAAGGTTACACTTTATTTCGATAGCCCACTTTAGACACTTCACTAACTATAATTTGCAACTACATGTCAACTACCAGAGTATTAGTGGTCGACTGTTAGGTTAGGGTTCGGGTTAATAGAATAAGTTTACATGTAGTTGCATAGTTACTTGTAGTCAGTAGAACATCTGAAGTGGACCATTGAAATAAAGTATTATATAGTCAAAATTTTGGACATTACACACTGACCAAAAGCAAATCAAAACAATCTTATCTACCTCATTTTTCGACGTAGAAGTAAGCTATTTTCTGCAAATATGTGAGTATTCTGATTCATTAGCCGCTGTAAGTAACTAGAAGAATAGCAGTAATGCGGTAAATGGTAAAACTGTTTGCGCTCCAAACCAGTGTGTTTATAATTACAACAATACTTTAAAATAACATGGTAAGAAAAACCAGTTTGAAATATCAAGCAGCAAAATGAGCTGTTTTGAACAGCTAAAAATAACTAGAAGCATGATGAGACCAGAACCCAGACACGTTCAATATACAAATAGCTGCTATTATGTTAAAAAATAAGGTGGATGTCTGAGTTTAATTTAAGCATTTTCCAAGCATTCATTGACTGAATTCTGTTCCCACACAGGTCCATGATGGACTTCTGGTTCATGCCAGTGATCCCAACACCTCTAATAGGAGGCGCTGTGGCTACGTCATCCGATATGTCCCTACATGTGCTTATCCAATCCAGGTAAAAATCCCTCTCAGTTTACAAAATCAAGTCGTCATTGATATTTACAGTAGCAGTAAATATCATAAATATGTGTGCTTTCCTGACAGGACCCTGAGCGGCCCAGGAGTTTTCCTGACACAGTGCTGGTCAGCGGTTTTGACAAATACAACCATTTCTCCTCCAAACTGTGACCGGCTTATACTGAGCTCTTTATTTAAAACATGGGTGCTTTGGCTATAGGAATTAATTCATCTCTAACAGTGTGTGTCTCCTCAAATGAAACATAGTATTTTTAGCTTTTATTTATTATTATTTGTAATATTAACAATAGTTGAGAATCAAAGTATAAAGTTAAATATTTTTCTATGCAATATTTACTTTGTTATAGCACTACTATTATTTTAACTTTGGGTATGTATCTTTCAGGCTTTTTAGGAAATCATGTGTCATGGGATTTTAAATCTTGATCTTATGTGTCCTTTAACTGAACTGTCACGTTCTGAACATAGAAATGATCTGAAATGCTCAATAAATTGTTCAATATTACCTTTGGATGTTTTAAGTCATTTACAACATATTCAACAAATCTTTGTCAAAAACCATAACACATAAACTTAAGTATTCCACACGTGGTCTCAGACCAACAGATGCCTCGCTCAGTAAAATATGATTAAAAACATACAGTGTAATGTCTAGGATTTTTACCAGTAGTATCCACATAGAAAGTGGAATCTGGCATGCTAATGTTGGTTCAGGCTGTCCAGTGGCAGTGTTCCTGTGGCTGTTGATATGTCATTTGAACCTTGGTCTGGTTTTAGTAAGACCGATACAAAATAAAGACTAAAAAATATATCAAATGAAGAAGAGAAAGGAAAGAGCAGCAACAATACCACATAATGCAGTCATGATCTTGCTACTGTATAGTCTTGGTCTTGAAACCTCTATGGACACATAGAGACATGGGCCCGTATGGGCGTACATTTCATCTAACAGTAGGGGGGACAATAAACAAAAAAGCACTAAAGGGACACTAATAATATAGCCAAACTTGTACTACTCACACAAAGGATCATCAAGATGTTTAAATATGAGTTAGATTCATAGGTTCACCATGCGGTCACATTATAATTATTACATTATCTTGTGTCCTCCACATACAGTAGTATTTTAGGTTTCGTCTGGGACAGACAAGCCTTCTAATCTGACACTTAACATCATATTGAGCAAATCCCAACACAACGGTAGATCTACAATATTAGCCTAATATCAGTTTACACATAGGTGTATTGCTAGTTAGTTGTAGTGGGTAACTTACTATCCAATAAGCTACTGTAATAAACAAGCTAGCAAACAAGCTAGGTAACATTATAATCGCTGACATAGCGGACTCATGGAAAAAGAAATTGGATATCATCTTTTTTTTTTTCATGACTAATTTATTAAAGACACAGCATCATCTGTATTAAAGAGAAAAAAATCACTTCATCTGATGATTAAAGTGAATAAGATCCACAACTACTGAAGAACTTGTTTCTCTCTCCCACCAGACTCAAAATGTTTCTGAACATAAATCTTTTGTATTGTTTTACTACAGTACGTACACAATTATTTTATGTATATATTATTTATATAGTATATAGCATGGTTTTTAATTATATTTTTAATGATACTTTTAGGGGGGGACAACCATCAACTGACCCCCAACCCCCCAAGATTTCCGCCTATGCCCGTATGCGGAAAACTTCTCAGATTATGCTCTTAAGAATAGTCTTAAGCTATGACTTAAATGTAAAAAGAAAATTATATAATTTTATAAAGAAGCTAAAAGCAACTTTTAGTAAAGCCTAAGACTGATTCATAAGTGCTGACTGAAGTGGCACTAAAGTGTTGTGAACTAAGGACTACAATGATGTCAACCCA
Organism: Gila orcuttii; assembly: GCA_026230005.1. Lineage (NCBI taxonomy): Eukaryota > Metazoa > Chordata > Actinopteri > Cypriniformes > Leuciscidae > Gila > Gila orcuttii. The sequence continues at coordinate 36,793,290 of JAPDVR010000016.1, forward strand.
AAATGGCCGCATCAACCACTGAATCAGCCAATAGTGATTCTGCAAGGGTGAAGTCACAGCGGCAAATCATTTAATGTATTATAATAAAATAATTTAATTAAGACACTAAAACTTTAATATTTATGTCTCCTCATTTGCAGTTAGAGCAATGATGCAAACATGAGTTCCATCAATGTCTCCAACAACTCGAGGAAGCTTGCAATCCTCATTATAGTGGCTTGCTTTTGGCACATGGTTTTTAGATCAGTTGGAAAGTCAATGAACTGCCATTCAGTAGTGGCCAAAAGTGATGTGCAGCCTAGGAAAATTTACATATTAACCCTTTATTCAAATATGATTAAAAATGTGTTGGGTAGTTCAGAGTTAATAGTTTTATTTGTAATAATGCAATGAAACATGCCAAATCATGCAAAATAAATTATGAACACATGCAAAAACAAGATAGAACCAGAGAAATATTAATAACCGAGTATGTTGTTGTCAATGTATTATTTTTCCCATTAGTTTTTTTTAACCTTTTAGAATTTCGACTCACTTAAGACACGTTTTTTACTCTGAGAAGCTTTATACATACTTTATACATGGATTTTTGATTTTGCATTGGCAAGAAATGTTGGAAACCAGCAGCAGTTTCTTAGTTTTCTATTGCTTCATGATCACATGAAGCAGTCAATATTTCCTGAGTGTTGTAACACGGAGACAGTTGCCAGTTTGACCAGGCAGAAAATAGTTGTGATGTCATCAAAATCATACATCAACATTCACCTTTCCGTCACAAGAAGTGGCATGTGACTGACCAACAATGTAGATTTTATCACCTGATTTTCAGCAAAGATAGTAAAAAAAAAATTAGCAAGATACTTTTTTGCCTATAGCAATCATTGAAATGTAGCTATAGATACAATTATTTGACTTTCTTAACCTAAAGTAGCCAGGTTGCTTTGTCACTTTAAATTCACTTTTGATTATTCTTTGTTTTACAATAAAGTTATTGTGTGAATTAGATAGCGTGGATCTTATTTCAGCAGATTTGCTCTCATTGTCACATCTATCCTCAGCTAGTGTTACAACAGTAGTAGGTTGTAACAATGGAACTCTTTGTGTTTGACATTAACTCACAAAATATGTGATTGTGTAGAACACGTCCAAGTGAGTTTTGCCACAAATGTGGCTATCATGTTTCAAAGTTTAAGAGATAAAGCACAAACAACCACTGAGTTACTGATGCTCAAATAAAAAGTGTTATTTCCATCCCCGGTTTCCCCTATTTATTTATTCAGTCATTATCACTGTGATAAGCACAAAAAAAAGTAAATCATTACTTATTAAAAAAATAAAAACCTTCAAGGTACATTTCAATCAATTCTAATGTCCTATAGATTGTGGATCTCTTACCTAGTTCCTTATTCCTGCTACAGACTGAGATTTCAACAGTCCTAAGCCCCTTTCACACAGAGATTCCGGAAAATACACAAATAAAGTGACCTGGGATTTGACCCGGGATCGTTTGACTTTGGTTCATTCACACTGCCAGTGATTTTCCGGAATCAGAGACTGCGTTCACACAGCCCGATCTCACGGCAATTCGCACGAATTTTACGAGGTGGCTAATTCGTACTGTTGATAATTCCTATGGATCACATGACGTAGCCAGTCATGGGAGGAGCTAAGTCTGCTCAGGTGCACTTAATGATTGATAAATCACTATTGTTTGGTGTGTTGGTGTGTGCCATATGCAATGGAAGCAGACTGTCCTTTCTTTCTCTCCTAATGAGAGCCTTTGTAGAGTGATGTGTTCCTGACAATGTAAGTTTGTGCCCTTTTGATTTCTTTTATAATGTTAAAGTAACACTATGTAGTTTTTCAACCTTCATAATATATTTCCAAGACCCTTGTGATGGTACATCGACTTACAATCGGTTAAATGACACGTCTGCCATAGCCTGACCGTGTCTGTATCGCTTTTACTGGCACTATGTAACTTCGGGTTTCGGGTAGTAACCGGAGCACAAAAAGAACTACAAAATTCGACTGCTTTACGGCATACATAGTTTTTCTTCGTTTGTGATGTCTTTCATAAAATCATGCATCATACTCTACCTTGTCTGTGGCCATTGTTGATTCCAAAGCCGGTGCTGGATAAACAGCGAGTGTGCGACAGTAGGCTGCGGTAGGCTAAATTATTTACGACAGCGGTAATGGACAATTCCGCTTCCAACCTGTAGGGCGACCGCAGAGGAAATGTTCCTTGGTGTTGCTTTAATTCTTGAGATTCTGTTTGGGTCTAATTCTGAAATGTTCCATGTGATTATGATTCTTATGTTTCAGTGTTCTTATTTTAATGTGGAATTGTTTAGGATTGGATTATGTGTTTAATGATTTATTAGTTGAAGTTCTATGGTGTTAATTATATTTAAGATTCTGTTTGTTGTTTATAGAAACCATACAACTCTACATCTGATTCCCATTCTACTCTATGGCCTGATTCATGATCTATTTCAATAAATGAGTATGGACTGAGTACTGGACCCCTGTGTTTTAATGGACACACCATCCTGGTAGCACATTTCCTGAACCAAACATCCTCAAACTTTACAGTACGAATTCATACGACCTCACTCGTACGAATTAGTAAGATTTTTGCTAAATCGTACATATTTTACGAGTTGCCCAATTCGTATGGATTTTGTACGAATGACCTACCCCTGACCCCGCCCCTAAACCTACCCATCACTTGAGTTTAGACAAATCATAGAATTCATACAAATTAGCCACTTTTTAATCACTCGTACAAATTCGTACGAATTGGTCGTGAGATAGCGTTGGTTCACACACAACCCGTAAAAATCCCGTAAAGACACGTGACATCGATGTGATATGTAATGTCTAAGCAGCGTCTATAGTTTGCTTATGAGTTGCGATTTCTCTCTCGAGAAACCATACTTGTGCATTTTTTTTCTCTGATTCGATCATAAACTAGCGCATTACGTACCATTTCACGCTGGCGAACGTTCACACAGCGCGCGTTCCGGGACTGATCCCGGCAATGTTACTAGGTCCCCAACCCGGCATCGATCCTGGCATCAATCCCAGGTCGTGTTTGATCAACGCGCTGTGTGAAAGGGGCTCTATAAGAACATTACAGATCACACTGTACGACATGGATCTATTAAACTTGGGTACGACATGTATGTAGACTGTATGATGATGACACCTATTGAATCGCAGGCTACATACGACGCAAGTTAGTATAGATGAATAAAATGTCATTCGCATGTGGTAAACAAATAGAGCAAGATCAATCACACTTCAGCTATTGTGACTTTTATGTGCGCTGAAAAAAGGAGAAAGTGAAAGAGGAGAATATGGATGCGGTCATGGCTAGGAAAAAGAGGCCAGATTGGCATGACAATTTTGGAAATGGAGCTTGAGGAAAGTAGGAAGTAGTTTTAAGTTTTAGCCATGTCGTGTTAAACAATACCATTTCATGTTGCATTTTTATTGACTAGTCAGCAGACATAGGTCATAGCAGCAAACACACACTGTGAGACGATCATGCTAAATTTATGACACTGTCAGATAATTATTGCAGGCTATCTTTGGTCGCACGACTGTGACAACGGCCGTCTTTAAACCTTTCTCGATGTACGATGTAGGACCACCGTTTAGGAGCCACGACCACAGAAATTGCTTTCATCTGGGACAGCCCAAAATCTTTAGAATGTGTATTCACTTATTTCCCCTTTTTTATGTTTTTCATGTCAGTATATGAGGATTTAAAGAATGGACCCTTTTCACATTTCAGGGTTTGGCCATGGAAGTAAATTATAGCAGCACCTCTGGCTTATAGAGGTAAATGGAAGACCAGAGCCAATTTAATTTCTGTGTTCCTTTTAGGTCGAAAAATTCATCATCACATCACATTTACAACTGTCCAAAAGGGAAAAGTAGAGAGAGATGGATTATGGCAAGCAGAAGAGAGAAAGTGGCAAAGTGTTGACTAGTTTACTAGTGTATTGGCTCATATCCCACCGTGATCTAAATATACTTTGAAAATGTATATAATAAAGTACATTAATCGTCATCTGTGATAAGAATTCATCATCACTTTTCAACATGAGGAAATGTATAAGATAAGATATGAGTATGATTAGACTTGCTGTCACAACTAGCAACACTGGAAACTATATCTAATATCTGTATAGGCCTGATTCTGTACTGTAATGACATCTTAAAAAGCATCACTGGATGCTTGTATTCCTGTTTTTGGATTATTATATTAAAGACTGTTATCTCTCGTGCAATTCATTAAAGCCACAGTTTAGCGTGAAAACTGTTTTGTTGTTACTGGATAAATTTGTTTTTCTCTTTGCATTATTTGATGTTATCATGTAATTGATTATATTTGGAATTACAACGTATTTATTCTGTTTAATGTTAATGAAATCTCTCTCTCTATATATATATATATATATATATATATATATATATATATAAACAGAAAAACTAGATTATTTTTTTTTTAATAAAAGGAATTCTTTAATAACCATGATTGATACATACAGTATTGTGAGTATAGCCTATGTATCATGATACGTCTTGTATGAGGTTGCCAGGAATGCGTAACAAAACTACCCCGATAGTCAATCAAAACAGCCCAAAAGAAGCTCAAATATCAAAATTTTAAAATAAGCCATTCCCATACCTAAAATAAATATTTATACTTTATGTGTTGTGACTGCACTTTTATGCAAGTTGAAAACCACTATATTGTTGTGATCATAAACACAGCTCAAAGGCTTCATACCAGTGGCCCTCCTTCACAAAACATAACATCTTCCACATCTCACGAAAAACTGAATAAGTGTAAAATATCAATACGAACAAGGAAATGTTTAAATTCAGTTCAGTTTTATTGATAAGTTACCACAACAACAAAAACATTGACAGATGGTTTGTTCTGTTTCTCATTTTCTATAAAAAAATGAACTGGTCACTGGTTTTGTGATGTATTTGTTTATAAATAAATAGACTTCTGTTAAAAGTTAGGCTAGTTTGAGAACTTCTTTAATCATGACACCCAGACCATCAAAGATCTCATGGATGGGAGCGTTGCACATGAACGCACTTGTAGTCACCAGTTTGTTCTTGGAATCCACATGCACTTCACCGACATTCTTATTCAAGTGTTTGCTTCCCAGTTCTGCCATGGTTTTGGCCACCTGAGCGTACGGCCACCTGCGGTTGCAAGAAAGACAATATCAACCAGTAATATCACCAGAGCCCACTTTTAAGAACTGCTTAAAGGTGCATTGTGTAATATGTAGGAGGATCTGTTTACAGAAATGCAATATCATACACATAACTATGTTTTCAGTTGGTGTATAAAGGCCTTACATAGTGAACCGTTATGTTTTTATTACCTTAGAATGAGACATTTCTATCTACACACACCACGGGTCCCCTTACATTGAAATAGCCATTTTGCGCCGCCATGTTTCTACAGTGGCCCTAAACGGACAAACTACTACAGAGCGATTTCGTCACAATGTTGTTCTTCATGTAAAGAAGCTAGCTAAAGTCAGTGAATAAAACACGGACACAATGATGAACAAGTAACAATAATATTCGCAATAACATATCATTTTACTGAATAATTAAGTAAACCTAATTTATTAATTTATCTTTGTAAAGACACTTCATTGCTGAACTACTCTGGACTACTGCTGGCTACTCTCTGCTGTCTCAGACAACGAAATCTATTCCTGTCGGCCACCGTAACTTCTGTTGGTTGCAATTCGCAACCTCACCACTAGATGCCGCTAAAATGTACACACTGCACCTTTAAACCATCATCTCTATTACCGTAATTCCTCAAATAAAAACCGGGGCCTTTATTTACCTGAACTGCAGAAGGTAACCGGCTTTTATTTGAAGCAGGCTTTTATTAGAGGCAGGCCTTTATTTCTAATTCCATCTTTTTGATAAATAATAGGATTTGGGCCGATAGACGATGCAATCATCTATCGCGATGGCTGACAGACATAACTAGACGGCATCGCGATCCCCCCCGCCCCGCCCGCCATGTTTCCATGGTGACGCGTCATGCTTGGCATGTGATTCACCACAGCCAAAATAGCGCTGTATGACAGATGTAGCACTTTTATTTCTAAATATTAACAAACTTGCTTACCATGTCATTAACTATCTTCTATTCCGATTCTCAAATACACATAAGAGAGTTTGTTTCGTCGTTTAAAAACCGTTAACGTTATGAATAATCTTGATCTGTAATGAGATGTTTGTTTGGGCCGCAGGTCAGAGATTCCTGTCTGTTGGATTTATTACAGCATGTGAATTAATCAGTTTCTCCCGAAATACATGAAAGTAAGTGGCCGGTGAACTGGGAGAAGCATAGAGTAAACTTTATAGTTACTTACACAGTGTATCTGATATGAATAAAACACCTCGGCAAATATATTTGAATGAATTGTTATTGCTGCTTCCATATACGCCTTGTGTATTTTACAAACTATAAATGTATTGTTTTTCTATAAATTATATGTATTTAAATGTCTGAAACCTAAAATAAACATGATGTGGTTAAAAACACTGAATAGTTGTGATATACGGTAACGGTATGAAGCGCTGAAAGTCTGTCTTTAGCTCAGCGCCAGGCATAGCGCGAAAGCACAGTTTGAATCTGGCAGTTATGTCGCGTCACTGTACATCCGCTCCTCAGTGGTCAGCTGATGCAGAGAGTGCCCACATCGATGATGAGATGTAGAGGAAAATATCTAGTGGAAAATGAGTATGTTACGTTATGTCATTATATGAAAGGCACAGGAGATTACCTATCAACACTATAAATTTCCCCCGGCCTTAATTTAAGACCGGCCTTTATTTGTCTGTGCTGACCCCGCCCCCGGCCACTATCAGAGGCCCGGCGTTTAATTGACTACCGGTTTTTATTTGAGGAATTACGGTATATAAACTAGAGATGCGCAGATGGGCTATTATTTCATCCGCAACCGCAACCGCATCACAAAATTCATCATCCATCCGCCATCCGTCTGCACCAACGTTTTTGAGCAATTTTCAAAACCGCATCCGCTGATACAATGACAATACTGATGACAGCCGCGAGACTAGAAACCGCCCGCCACCCGACCGAATTTAATTAAAATATTTTTTTCGTCGCGTCATCCGCCCGATCCGCGGTTTATCCGCGGAGTCCGCGGCTATAACCGCCAACCGCGCATCTCTAATATAAACTCTGCTAGAAGATATTGCCCAAACTCACTTCTCACACTCGCAGTCGTGTCCGACGGTGATCTCACATCCTGGGATAGCTTTGGCTGCCAGCACAGGGGAGATGCAGCACATGCCCATGGGTTTCTTCGCCTGATGGAAATCTTTAATGACCTTCTCAATCTCAGGAGTGATTGAGTAGTCCTTGCCTTTGGTGGCCCAGTCGCTCAGGTTTTTAGCCACTCCAAAACCACCTGCATGGCAAATTAAGAGTTAATTCACCATGAATTGAGAAATCAAATTTTCTTTGATCTTTCAAATATAGGAGGTCAATGTAAGTTATCCTTTAAGCTTTTATTGAAACCAGTTTTATTAGACAATAGAGATGAATACATCAGCACAAGACTGTCTGCCAGACACAGATCCATACTCACACACATTATATGGCCAGATAAAAGATCTACTACAACAGCATGACTGGAGTATAAATAGCATTACCTTTCAAAGGATCCTTATAGGAAATTGTCTGTTTATTATGCAAAATTTTCAGTAGTGTATTATTTGTTTGTTCGGTTGTTGTTTGTTTAACTATATTAATCTGACTCAAGTACGGCCAGATGTTCATGTTGTTCAAATCGAGATAAACGGTCAACTTCACACTGTTCTTGTTAGTAGTATGGGTGTTCATAAGTCTTGAGACACATTTAAACAGAGCCTTTGAATCAGAGGGCTAAAATCAGGGTAGAAAATGTCATTTTATTTCTAAATGATCATTTTATATAAAAAGAAGGTAACATTTTAGAGTAATGGTCCATCATTAATATACGTAACTATGCAGGAATTAATGCAGGACAAAGGAGTAGTTCTATATTAACACTTCAGCTACTACTATTAACTAATATAGAAAAAAAGCTTAACTAATCAGTAAGTCATATCAGACTTTAATATAAGACAGATAGTTTCTTAAATAATCAATAATTACAGGATGAGATTAGCCTCATAAATAACTATCAACTAACTATGACAAATTATAAAGAACAATTAATTACCAATCACAACATTAACGTGTGTCTGAGATGTGATCAGATCTTTTTTACTTTGAATATGGTCATAAAATGCATCACTAATCACTCAAGTTTTACCTTGTCACTCTGCAGGAACTACTAGTGATCTGGACCATTATTTTAAAGTAAAAAACATGATCAGAGTAAAAAAGACAATCGGTAACATCTCTTTATTTATTGTTACCACATAAATAAATTAATCTACTAACATTTTAAGTGCACCTTAGGAAGCAAAATTTAAAAATGCAGTCCATGATTTCATTTGGAAGTTTGGCTTTCATTATGAACATTGGCCTGCATTTAAAATACCTATTAGTGCTTGTTTGTTGTTTAGTTTAGTTGTTTAGTAAAGTTGCTTAGCCTGTGTGTTATCACTTTAAGGGCTTTTGCACCGGGTAGTTATAGGAACTAGCCACCAGGGTGGTTCCCAGAGAACTAATGGTTCCCTTAGGAATATTTTCCTGGTTGCATGCCAGTAGGATCTCTGAAGTGACGTAAGCCGTGCTTGTTGTTGTGACTTTTATTTTATTTCGCAGAGAACGCCAGATCCTGAGCAAACAAACAGTGCTAGCATTCTCCATCTTCATTAGATTATGATCTGTTTAACAGTGCTGTCTAATACGTTATTGGAAATAACTGGTATACATAGAAAGTAGACAGTATATGAAAAGGTATTAGCATATGCCGTGTGGTTGATATCCAGTATTGCTGAGCAGAAATACATACTCATATTTCTCTTGGTCTCCTCAAAGTCACGTTGGATTTTCTCCTCAGCGTAAAGGTTAAGAGGCTCATCGATCACGGTTTTCCATGTTCGTAGAGTTAGTTTCTGGAGTATATATAAAGGCTATAATCTGTGTTTTTACAGACCTTTTTTAAAAATGGCGAGTGTTTCGCGTGCGTTCAGCCAATCAGCGAACACTAACATTACTGGTAGTTCCTATAGTGCTGGTTTAGACCGACTCTGAAGTAGGAGCTAAATTAGTTCCTTCAAAAGAGTTCCTAGTTCCTGCGGTGGGAACGCGCCAACATCTACTTGGTCTACATGGTACTTCAGCCAATATTTCTAGGAACTATGAAAAGGTTCCTCCGGTGCGAAAGCCCCTTTTTGTAGTTATATGTAATATTTATAGTACTGAATTTGTGCAGATGTTTCAATTACCTGGGATGACGAGAGCATCAAAGGCGCTGACCTTGAGCTTGGCCAGGTCAGTGATTTCCCCCCGGGCGATGCGGGCGCTCTCCTGCAACACGTTCCTCTTGTCTGTCCCAGGCTGTCCTTCACAGTGATTCACCACATGCATCATCTCAATATCAGGAGCGAACATCTGAACCTACACGCAAAGTGAGCTGCATTAAAGCCAAGTACAACTGAGATGCAAAGGACACGTTTTATTTTCACGCTAGAACTTTTCTTCATTTAAAATGTATGGGTTTCTGCTCATTTCCAGATTTAATTAAAGGAAAGTTGTGAAGATTGAGTGTGTGTGTGTGTGTGTGTGTGTGTGTGTGTGTGTGTGTGTGTGTGTGTGTGTGTGTGTGTGTGTGTGTGTGTGTGTGTGTGTGTGTGTGTGTGTGTGTGTGTGTGTGTGTGTGTGTGTGTGTGTGTGTGTCATTACCTTGGCACCTGCTCGACTGAGGTGTACCATTACAGCAGACGCCTCATGAACTTCTGTGCCGTCATACACACCACATCCTGACAAAATCACCGCCACACGCTTTGTCATCTTGCCTGTTAAACTAAACACAAACAAGGAAATTAACTATTAAGGCCGCTCTTTTACTGTACGTATTCATTTGAACACAATGTGAAGGTTCATGACATAAGAAGAGAAATCAGAAGTATACAACAAATGCCAGTTACATACACACTTGCAGAATTAATTATTTATATGGCTACTAAACACCCTGAGAGAGTTTTGCCAAGGTAAAACAGTTTCCAAGGAGTTAAAGTAAACAAGTGCTGAAAACAATGTCTTGTTGGTTTTATTATACACATACTGTATAAAAAATGTTGGTTACAGTAAGAGTAATGGTGAGAATAATATTAATAGCACCATTAAACAACAACCTTACAAAATATCAAAACAATTGATATGGAAATAATGATGTTTCAGAGTTAAAACTTAAAGGTTTCAGTAAATTCAGAATTGCAGTTGTTACAGTAAATACAGTACCTACCTTGTTAAAGGAGTTGTCATTTCAGTGAAGTGTGCTGCCTTTCTGAATGTTTCGCTTAACACACAGATGAACAGACGGGCTGACTGCTTATATTACTGAAGGTTACGGTCCCTCCCACGGAGGCGTGTTAAACGGTCACACAGTCACAGCTTCCTGGAAGGAAAAAGAGAGCTATTGTCTGTTTGCCCATAGAGACAGTGCTTAGTCATGCTTACCCTTTCTGTCTGAGCTCACCTGTATTTACATTGGTGCCATATTAACTGTGCTGCAACAAAGCCAAAGAAAGTTTCATGTAATTGACAGGATGTGATTTGGAGAACTGTACAGTATAAGGATATAAGACATTACTAATACATATAATAAAAAAAGTATAAATATTTAGTTTATTATAAATGTGTTTATTATATATATATATATATATATATATATATATATATATATATATATATATATATATATATATATATATATACATATACATACATATACATATATATATATATATATATATATATATATATATATATATATATATATACAGTATATATATATATATACAGTATATATATATATATATATTGGTTTTTTTTTGGGGGGGGGGGGGTTGTTTTTTTTCGCAGTGACCAGAAATGATTGTTGTCACAGACATTTTAACTGGATGAATGAAGTCAGATCTCCTAAGATTCACACAGGTGTCCCAGCAGAGTAATGTGTAGTATTTCACATTAATTATGTAAACATGTTCCATTACCTTTTCGTAATGCTTGTCTTCATTATTATCTCTATGTCTATTAATTTGAAAATAATGATTAATTTGAAATCTAACACTTCTGTAAAATAATTTTGAAAAGTGTGTTTGTGCTATTTTTCTTTAAAATAAATTAATATTTTCTACATCCACATTTGACAAAAAACGTAGCCTACATTCAAGTGTATTAAACGAAAAAGTAATAAGCTATACGTTTCTAATTAGTAGGCTAGGCCTGTTTAAAGCAGCAATCGCTTAAATAAAAATTAAACAATTGAAACGGCATACTTATGGTTTTTTATTAGATGGATTATATTCCCATCAGTGTTATATGAGGTTGCGGAAACTCCAGGAAAGAAGGAAATACACCTTTTGTACAAGTGCTTTTCTGACATCATCGTGTACGTCGTCACGGGTGTGTGTGTGTATATAAAGCTCAGTGCGTGTCAGAGAGCGTGTGTGTGTGTGTGTGTGTGAACTGTGAAGAAGGATGGCGGAGTCTGAATCGCTGCACTTATCCATCGGAGTTCTGGGAATATCTGGAGGTATGTGCAAATAATAGAAAAACGTTTTGTGAGCTTTTAGATCTTACAAACTATTTATTAGCGAGGAATTTAAATAATTATCCCTGTTTTTAATCTTGAACGGTAAAAATGTTTTGTTTTTTAATCAAACAAAACTGATATTGAAGAAATGTCTTGCGAATTTAAACATTTATTTGCGATGTAATTGCATTTTTAATCTTTGTAAATGTTTTCTGATAAGCAATAATATCCTTATGATTTGTAGGCTATTTATTTAAAAAAAATACACCAGTAGAGGGCAAAACTAACGTGCAATAAGTTAACTAGGCTACACGCTGACAGAAACACTTGACGGTAATCTAAACTTGAACTGATAGTGATGCCAATAATAATAGTGTCTTATTAATAGGTTCTTTGTTGCTTCTGGTGAACAACTATGCAAGCTCTCCAGGCAGACCTCTGATCACAGACACAGCTTTAGGAGTTCTGCTCCTCATGATTGCGGCTCTGCTGGCTTATTCAGGTAATATATCGTTCACAGAAATGTAAATCACATTGACATTTTTTTTAACTTTAACTAATTACTACAAATTAATCACGAGTTAGTTTATTGTCTTTTATTTTGTCAAATGGAGACATTTGTAGTGCACTTCTTAACTTTTGTTACTTAAGACATAAGCAACATATTTAATTTTTGTAACATATCTAGATGTTTAACGTGCATAATGATGATGCATCACCCAATGTGTTATTATAGGAAATTAATACATTCGCTAATTTAGTTGTAATAGTGCAAAATGCCCCCCCCCCCCCTCCTCCCCCCACACACACATACATAAATATACTTTTGATATCATTCTTATTAATATGTATATATTTTTTAAGTGTCATTAATGTAAAATAGTACATCAACTATTCAACCTAAAATTTTAGGTAGACAATTTTGAATATTTTAATAACTAAGCAGAGTCGATTAAGGGAATGGACCATTTAGTTTATGATTTGAAGTCATAAAAATAAACTGGAAATATGCTTACATTTCTGAATACGAATCACATTAACTAAATGGTCCATTCCCTTGTTCCATTAAAATGTATACAAAATGCTTTATTGAGCTCTATTTTTTTTGTTCATTTTTAAGTTGTTGGTTTGTAATAAGAATAAGTAAGGAGTATTCCATTCAATTTGGTGGAATTTTACTATACAACTGAAATTCATAAATCTTTAAAAAAAAGGCTTACATTTTTTGAGTGTACATACATTTTGTGCAAATCAAATTTTTTTCATCAGCCCATGTATTTCTCTCTCTCTCTCTCTCTCTCTCTCTCTCTCTCTCTCTCTCTCTCTCTCTCTATCAATCTCCATCTCACTCTCCTTTTATATAGGTGTACGGCGCAACCAGTCCCACAATGCACTTTTTGGTAGTTTGTGCTTTACAGTGTCCGCCCTATGGTGTGGTTCAGGTTTAGTGCACATACTTTTAGGTGAAAAGATAATAAATGGCAGAAATGAGCTGAGAGATGCTATGGTGCCAGGTCTTGCAGCTTTCGCTCTGGCACTGCTTGTTATTTGCATTGTGGCTGTTATATGTCATGAGGTTGTCCTTTCATTCATTGCCCTGGCCATATGTTTAGCATGTGCCCACCAGATTGCTGGTTTGGCAGATTTGGCTTTCGGACAGACAACCACCGCTGTCTGCTACCTCATGGTCTGTTTAGTGGGTGCTTACTTTGGCAGTGGCCGTTTGTTGTCTCACATTACACTAAGAAAGATTCAGCTACCCGGAACATTTAAGAAAGAGAGCTTGAAACCGTTACAGAATCAAGAGGCTAATGATGTCGTAACCATTGGTATAATCATGAACCTGCTGTCAGCTAGTGTGCTAGCTTGTCCTCTGCTTGGTGTTGTGCCTAAGCTTTTCTCTGGCCATGTGCCATGGCTGTGGACAGCTGGTGTCTTTCAGCTGGGTGTGTGTGTTAAGAGCTATAGATCTATGGATACCCTGGCGGCCACTTTCTATGGCTTCACATCGATTCTACGCTTCACTGAAGGGTACACTGCACTAGTTGTGCACTTAACAAACCAGGTGCCCTATTCTCCAGTGCCTTTTCCAGCTGTATTCTCTGTGTTGTTTTTCATCCTGGCTTTGTTTAGCTTGCAGGGAGGATTTGTGAACACTATCTACCAACTGTTGTTTGTGGCATACTGTATAGCAATTGCAGCCGAACCCCAGAGCTTCTTTCAGAGAGGAACACAGGGTGTACAGGCTGCCATCTTTGTCACGTCTGCTTTTGTGCTCTTTATAACCCTTTATAACGTGGTTTCCTTAAGTAAGTTACCCACAGGTGCCGGGTTTCTTAAGAACCTGTTGAGCCGCAGTAATACATTTGTTTTGCAAACCCATGACAAAGATCTACATGCTCCCTATCTGGGCTACTCTAAGTATGCAGACGCTGAGGTGTTGGGCCATGGTTGCAGTGTCCTGGCTGCCTTTTCAATTACAGCCTCACTTTCAAGTGGAAACCCCTTGGCCATTCTCATCCTACCTTGGGCAGTGGTTTCAGGTGGTGTGCTACACCTAATATGTGGTTTTGTTGCCTTTGCTCGGGGAAAGACTCTAGAGAGTACGACTTTCATTCTTTACGGCATCATGTGGACCGTGTGGGGACTGACACGCTTCGGCGGCCTCTATGGAGATGTGCGTGGCCTACACCTAGCTGTAGGAATCATCTGTTTCATGATCTTCAATGTATTAGTGACTGCTGGGACTCTGTTTCTCAACAAGGCTTGGTTCGTCTATACCTTCACCTTCCAACTCATCCTCATTAGCTTCTTACTGGATGCAGTAGGCGTACTGCCCTACGGCTACGATATCGGTGTGACCATCATTGTTGGGCTGGTCAGCTTCTACATTTTCCTGGCCAGCATTTTCAACTCCACCTTTAAAAGTCCACAACTGCCATTCGGTGATCCTTTCATCAAGTTGAGTGGCTTTGGAGGAGGCAAAGACAGTTGCCCTCATCTTACAGCCAGGAGGTCCACATCTGTTCAGCAGATTGCAGGTGAGCCACTATTGAAAAAGTGAGAACATTTCTATGTATAGCCTTAGTCAGGTAAGATGCCATATTGTACACAAATGAAAATGAAGCTGTGAGTGATAGACTCTTTACAATGGCATTCCCTCTAACCAAGCAGTCGCGGCCTAATGGTTAGAGAGTCAGACTGGTAACCCGAAGGTTGTGGGTTCGATTTTCAATACCAGCAGGAAATGACTGAGGTGCCCTTGAGTAAGGCACCAAACCCCCAATCGCTCCACGGGCACCCACTGCTCTGGGTATGTTCACTACTCACTGCCCCTAATGTGTGTGCACTAACTTGGATGGGCTAAATGCAGAGGGCAAATTATGAGTATGAGTTACCATACTTGGTCCTCACGTCATGTTACTATAAATATATAGATCACATTTAATTTTCAAAACTCTTTTATGGAGTTTTTGTTTGTAGAAAGTCTTTGGGAAAGATGTTTCATCAGCTTAACAATCAGTATGTTGTTTGACAACAGTACCCTCCATTGAACACACTCGACTTCTATCCCACACAGCCTCGTTTTCATTCCTGTCAAAAATTAAATATGGCACTACCCTGACTAATGTATATTGGCAAATCTTGAGTTTGTATGTGTCTATAGACTTTCCTTTCTTTTATGACAGAGATCATGAAGAACGGGGGCATATGTGGAATGCCCACAGACACGGTCTATGTACTTGTGGCAGCTTGCAATCGCCCGCAGGCTGTTGAAAAGGCATATAGGTAAGCCTAAATGTACGAATAACCACTTTTGGTTTCTGTTGCTCCATTAGTGTCTCTAACCATGTAATCACACCTCTATAGTGTAAAGAAACAGGCCAAAGAACGTCCCATGTCCTTATGGATTTCATCCATAAAGCAGCTGGAGCCAGTCAAACAACAGATCAGCCCTGTTCTCTGGGACTTTATGGAAGCTGCTTGGCCATCTTCCATTAGCCTGGTTATAGCTAGAGGTGGGTGATGTGATATTAGCAATGGACCTGACATGTGTACTAAATTATGTAACATTAAATCCAAACTTTACTATTTAATCTTAGCTCCATGGATGGAGTTCTTTGGATTGGGTGAATCATCAAAATATATTGGCACACCACAGAGCATAGCCATTAGAAACCCAGACTGCGCTGTCGCTACACACCTCATAAATGCAGTATGTGTTGTAATTGTTTTCTCATGGAAATGTTAGACTGTATCATAGTATAAACCATGCATTCCTGTTTGACTAGGTGGGTCCCATTGCGGTCACATCTGCTAATCCTACTGGTGAGGCAGATACTACACATCATAACCAAGTTTATGCAAAACTTGGTGACAAGGTACAGAGGTGGTTTTCTTTTTTTTTTAAGATTCATAGATATACCCATCGGGAGACTAAAATGTCATTGGCCCAAATCCTGCAGGTGGATGGGGTGCTGTGTGATGGACCGTCACCAGAGAATATCGCCTCCACAGTGGTAGACTGCACCAAAATCGAGAGTGGCCAGATTGGATTTTTCCGTGTTGGTCTTATTCCTAAATCTAAGGTAACTAGTGATCATTCCAGCACGGATGTCCTACTATTCACAGATTTATGCAGCTGTGTGGAGTTAACAGAAAATCTGTGTGTTGTGATTTTCTGAAGGTTCTTCAGATCTTTGAGGGGATTCAGAAGAAGCATGTGCATGGTGAACTGAATGCAGCTTTCGAGACGGATATCGCAGACCTCCACAGAGATCTCACAGTCTCTCAGACAGACTTGTCAGAGACTAAAACAGACTCTGGGATTGGTAATGTGACCCCTGCTGACTCTCAGAGCTCTCTGGACCTCAGCCAACATGACCATCAGGAGGAGGACGAGGACGAGTCTCTATAGATACTGCAAAAACACTGAATGTGCTGCATTTTAATTATTGAATGTGTCCATTTTGAATTGTACAGTACAACCTTTCAGTGTGATGACATCAGATGCTTCGGACAAATGGGTCAGGAAACAATTCAATTCAATTACATTAGAATTGTATTTCGAATTAAGGTAATTATATGAATTAATAAAATAGATAGTAATAGGCCTCAATATTTTAAGTAGATACCATTAATGTATTGTTAATTTCTGTGAGGTTCTCATTATCTTACTATTAATTCTAAACCCTTTTCTACTTATTTATTATTTTTAATAAATATCAAAATGTAAAATTGTATATTTTATTAATTTGTCAATGTGATGTTTTATTTCTGCAATATATTGTATAAAATATTTTTGAAAATTAATCTTACTGCATATTTTCATGAGTAAATATGGAGTCATAACTGAATAAAAACATTCACAATAATGCAGAGAACAATAAAAGACCAATAAGGATCAGTTATGTAAACGTATTTGGCTGTTTGAGCAGTGCAGGCATGAGGTGGGATTCTTCTGAAAACTTGTTGTAAAAACAGCATTAGGGTCAAGCCCTGAAGGCAATGAGTAGCAGCCCCAGAATGCATAGTAAAATGTTGAGACATTTACCAATGATTTGGACAGATCTTAGTGGTCATGTAGGCTAATCTGTTTAACATTTAGGTCACAAATGTGGCCTTAACCCCAGACTTACTCCTAAATCCAATCATGCCTCAAACATCCAGAATTACATGTAGTTACACAGTAACTGTCTTGTATTTAACATTATAGTAGTTAAGGCCACCTAATATAAAGTGTGACCAAAATTTTTTTTGAAAGTTTGGTTTAATAATTGAATAACTGATGACAGACCACGCATATACTGTACCAGTAAAAGAGATTCATCTGAAAGGTAAATGTGGTATCTGTCCGGAGTTAGTAAGCAATGAAGCACATAAGACAGAAGTAGCGAACTTCATCCATTTTGTTTTCTCATCACTTCCATTCTCGCACACATTACGTCAGAATACAACACTTCCTTACAGTAAATTTATTCTATGACTTATATACAGTAGCGAAACTCCAGAGCATGTAGATGTGAATTTGAGAACTTGTACAATAAATATTTGTACTTGAAAACCTGTTGAATGTTGAGATTTTTTTCACTCGCAGACAATAATCACAAACCTGTATTCTGAATTTGAAGCTGCAGACAAGTAGTCACAAATGTGTAAAATGCCATTCACAGAAATACAATGACCATTCACATTCACAGTACAACCTCAATTAGACATTTGCAACTTCTCATCTACCAGTGCTATTTCAAATCTTCACGCATTGACTTTGCTACTATTTACTATTTTTATATATTAGATGCGTAACTAACTTGTGCACTTCCAAACTGAGCGGCGCTGAGAGAGAAAGGCTGGGCAATTAAAAAAAATGCAATGGCAGATTTGAGAAGTTGCAAATGCCTAATTGAGATTTTCACATTGGAGCTGTGAGTGTAAATTTTATTGTACAAGTACAAATATTTATTGTACAAGTTCTTAAATTCACATTTACATGCTCTTGAGTTTTGCTACTCTTTTACCTTGATGTAATCTTTTCCAATCTTAAAGCAGAAGCAGCTGAATAAAATACTCTGAATGATATCAATCCACAATCTGACTTGGGAAGCAGCCTGAATCCTAACAAACACCATGTTCGTTGTTTGGCCAGAGGAGAACTGCCCCCCACCCCACCCTCCCCCCGACTGAGCCTGGTTTTCTTTCTTCATTCGGTCACTGATGGAGTTTGGGTTCTTGCCATTGTCGCCTCTGGCTTGCTTAGTTGGGGACACTTATTCTTAATATTATTGATCTGCCTGTATTGACACCATTATATGAGAACTGAACTGAGCTGGACGATGACATCACTGTTTTCTCCAGAGCTGCTTAATAATGAAAATTAACTCTTTTTATAATGTCTATACTTTATACAGTTGTTATACAGTTGTTGAACAGAACTGAATCAACACTGAACTGAATTCAGCTGAACAATGACACTATTTTCTTTTTAGAGCAGCTTTACAGCCAAATTGAACTCTGTTTGCATCATTGATCATTTTCCTGTTTAACTCTGTAAAGCTGCTTTGAAACAGTCATTACTGTATATAGCGATATATATTCAATGGTGACTTGACATTTGCAAAAGTAATTAATTTAGTGTTAAAGAGAGTGAAAAAGTTTGTGTGTGAAAGAGAATTATGTTTTTCTTTTAATCATATACAGTAAATAATTTACTTATTTTGTGGTTTAAAAATTGTGTTGTTAATAAATGTTAATAGTGTATTTTGTTCATTGTTAATACATGTTTATATTAAAGTGTATTTGTTAATTTTATAATAAAAACCCTTAAATGGTTGAATTTGTGTTTCATTGTCAGCCAGTTTCTGGGCCACATCTGGCCCGGGGACCCAGCCGCCTCTCAGCCAGATCTCGCTTACAGTGCCTGGGCCAGACCTGGGCCATATCAATAAATAAGAGTAATGTTATAGTGCTTGGGCCAGGCCTGAGCCATATCAATAAATAAGAGTCATTTTACAGGGTGTGGGCCACATCTGGGCCAGAGGAAGTTGTTTGAGTCCGTATTCAGTGTGTTGGGCCAGTTTTGGACCGGGGACCCAGCCAGAACTGGGCCAGAATTGAAGCAAGGGTGAGGCCCAGAGGTGGGCCAAACAAATTTTGCTATGTGGGTGACGGGATTTTAATGATATCATAAAGAATTTCTGCTCTGCTAAAGCTAGAAAAAAATATTATTTAACATTTATTCCGACAGTCCACTTTAGACATTCTACTAACAATAAGTAACTTTGCAACTACAAGTCAACTTATTCTACTAACCTGAACCCAACACCTAACCCTAACCTAACGGCAGTCTACTAATACTCTAATATGAGTTAGTTGACATGTAGTTGCATTGTTACTTGTAGTTAGTATAATGTCTAAAGTGGACTATCGCAATAAAGTGGAACCTCTAATAATAAAGCTTCTGGTCTAAATTCGAGGCTTCTGGTCATTCCTAGGATATCTAAGTCCACTAAAGGAGGGAGGGCGTTCTCACATTTAGCTCCTAAACTCTGGAATAGCCTTCCTGATACTGTTCGTTGCTCAGACTCGCTCTCCCAGTTCAAAACTAGATTAAAGACGCATCTCTTCAGCCAAGCATTCACATAATGCTTGCCTCTTATACTACTGTTGAATCAGATCGAATGCATTAATATTATGAACAGCAGCTACGCTAATTATTTCCCATCTGCTTTTCTGCTGTTATCTCGGGACGCTAGTCCCGAGGTAAATAGCGTTCTTCAGCTACAGTCTGTATCCAGCCTCTCACGGAGACTTCAGAGTCCCCAACACCTGCGATGAGACGACTAAACGCCTGCGATGAGACGACTCGACGCCTGTGAAGAGACGACTCAACGCCGGCGATATGTTATGCCCTAAATTAATACATGATGATTAACTAACTGTATTTTCTACGTACATTTCTGAAATGCACTTTCTGTAAAGCTGCTTTGGAACAATATGTATTGTGAAAAGCGCTATACAAATAAATTTGAATTGAATTGAATTAAAGCCACTAATTGTATCTTTTCACTTCAAAATCTGTCCATCCATTGTTCAAACCACTTTAACCTTATTAGAGTCTCCTCAGGCAGAAAGTGAGGTTGTAGCTTGTTCATGCTTTGGCATATTAAAATCAATAACTTGCGACCTTGAACACTCCCTGAGAGTACCATAAACATTTACAGAAGTCACTTACTGGTCAAAACCTCTGCACATAACCTTTGAAGTATTACCATAAAATTGTTTTACAATATTTTTGTCATTGAATGCTAATTATGTTAGAGCATATATGTTATTCCTTATTCTGATGAACGTATACAAGCATCTGAAATTTATCTGGATTTTAAAAATGCCTTAAACAGAAGTATAACATCGTGACCATGTGTTTCTGAGAATAATTGAGGATAATACTTGCCCAACAACAAGTGATTGATACACTGTTAAAAAAAATGTTGCTGCAATTAGTTGTAACAACCCAAAATGTGTTGAGATAACTGAAATATCCAATTTAATTAAACTAAATTAAGTCATCATCTGCAGTTTGTCATTTTTATTGACATGTTTTTATTTTAAATATATGGTTCTGAGCATCATGAGAGTCTGTGCTCTGAATTATTTTAGCAGTGATTACTGAAGTAAAAGCAATGAATATTTGATCAGGTTTGCTTCATTAGACACGTCTTACTTTCACATTATATAATGTGAAAGTTAGATACAGTAAAGCAGGTATAGTTTATTTTAGCACCTTGGGATTTCTTCTTTTTTTTTTATTTCCTTCCCTGTTAGAAACATGATGTGATTACTCAACAATGAAGAAGAACAAAGCAAAGTTACAGAGATGAAAATTTATAAAAATGTGTTTGATAGTGGAAGAATGGCGTCATGCCACACAAGGGAAAGAATACATTAATTGTCTTGCTCTTATTTAGTAACAAGGAAATCATTTATCAGCTGATTCAAGCAAGTAGATTTCAAAGAACCAATGGGCAATCAGAGAAAAACTATTTAAACATGTAAAGATTGTTTATTTTACTTACTATTATGAGTTTCGTTTTCTTTCTTTTTTTGAATTGTCAAACAGCTTAGGTAAGATGAGGAAGTAAAATTGTAGTTAATTATAGACAACGGTAACAACAAATAGGTTCCTTGTCGACTTCTAGTTTTTGGATTTGTTTAGCTCTGATTTAAAGGTTTACTGTCAGGGAGAACAAATGAACCTAAGTCAGATTTCACCTAAAGGAAGTACAATAAGGGGGATTTCTTCAAGTAAAACATTAAAAGGATTACTGCTCTAATACATTAACTAGTCATTATGGGCATGACCTCCAAAAGCATCTCTTACAAGAAGAGGTTTCTTTCCAGGAAATTGCAAAGAAAATAAAACGCTGATGCATAGAGTCAGACTATGAGTTTGTTTTTGTGTGGATAGCTGAACCAATGATCCTGCCCTTCAAGTTTATTTGCTTGCCAGTCTATGAATGGCACAAACAGCTCCTTGACTTCTCAGACTGTGTCATGATGTCTCATGACGCTGGCAGGACATCCCAGAGCATCCTGTTTACAGTCGCATGAATCTGAGAGTGGGTTCGTAGTGCAGTTCGGATGATACTTTCCTGTAATTCAGTATTGTGTGCTGTACAGTATGGCCATTTTTTCTCAGTTAACAAATTTCCTTTCATGACTTTTGTTGTAAAGGTTGCCCTCTGTAACCCGAGCTTCACTGTCTGACAGTCGCTGGGGCAGGTGTGTAAGGGGCCGTTCACACAGAACGCACATATTCCAATGCGCTACTTTTCCATTGTTTTTTCTATGTAAACGCGCTAGACGAACGTCTTAAACCGCATTCTAAAATCGGGGTGCTCAAGATAAAATAAGCTCAACTTTTTAAAAAACGCATCTCTAGATTTTGTGTTTTTCACAGCAAAAAAGTGTTCTGAGTGAACCAGCCCCACATGAGCACAGGGTGTGTTAAAGGGATAGTTCACCCAAAAATGAAAATTCTGTCAGTATTTACTCTCCCTCATGTTGTTCCAACCCTGTAAGACCTTCGTTCATCTTCGGAACACAAATTAAGATATTTTTGATGAAATCTGAGAGCTGGATCACTCCTCTATAGGCTTCTTCAGGGATTAAACTTGCCAGCCTCGAAAAGTTATTAAAGACATCGTTAAAATAGTCCAAGTGACTAGAGTGGCTCAATCTTAAGTTTATCAAGCGACGAGAATATTTTTTTTTATTTTAACTAATCATTTCCATCTCTGTGGGCCTCTAGTCAGTTCACGTAGTGTGATTGCGTAGAGCTACGTCACACATAGGCTCACTATTGGCCGACGCTGTTCGTGTGTGATGCGTGTGACGTACAACAACAGAAACTTACGCTATTACACTAGTGAACTGACTCGAGGCCCACAGAGAAGGAAATGAATAGTTGAAATAAAGTCTTTTTTGTGTGTGTTTTTTTTTGCGCACAAAAAGTATTCTCGTCGTTTGATAAACTTAAGATTGAGCCACTGTAGTCACTTGGACTATTTTAACTATGTCTTTAATAACTTTTCGGGCAACAAGTGTCGATCCCTTAATCAAAAATATCTTAATTCGTGTTCCGAAGATGAACGAAGGTCTTACGGGGTGGGAACAACATGAGGGTGAGTAAATACTGACAGAATTTTCATTTTTGGGTGAACTATCCCTTTAATAGTAACAGGAGGCATCAAAAGTGGCATGTAAATTGAAACTTGGCTTTTATTCAGCCTGAATAGTTTGAGGACAATTAATTAAATAATATTAAGTTGGAAACCCCATGGTTGGGAAATTCTTAAGTTACTTAATTTACAGTAAAAATCTCTAACGCAATTAATAGAAATAAATTTTGACGTTATGACTGGTAGAAATCTGACTCTTACATTTTTAACAATAAGTAAAGTTTCTATTAAAATTATTGAATTAAGAATGCTTTCTGGGAGGAGGAAATGGTACAAAAAAAACCATATGCGAAGTTTCTGCAAGACAGGTTTTGGACATTGTACCGTAGTATCATGGTAATATCATGGTTTTCTTTGAATATAAACATAAAACACTCACACACTCCTCTGTCGTAAAATACCTGACACTTCACATAGCCTGACGCATCATTCTTTCAAATTATAGAGGTATTGTCTTGTTTGATGAGTGACAGTTTTGCAGTGACTTCATTGTTACGGTAAAAGGAAATGGAAAAATCAGCTAAATGGAAAACTTCAATATGATCTCATTGGTATTTGTTTGTGAATTGTATCAGTCCTCCCTAATCAGTCTATTTGAGTATTAGCTTTTGAAAATTGTGTTCTAAAGTGTTAACATAAACCTAAAAATGACAAACAGTCAACATCAACTTACATAAATGATTAGGGCTGTCGATAAATAATAATAATAAAATAAGTAATTTCTGTAACTGATTGTGATTAATTGCACATAACATTAAAATTTGTTTAATGAAATTTGTTTAGTGAAATATTTGTTTAGTGGCATCTGATGAAATGTTCAATTTCTGGGGATAAAATTAGTAATTATAGCCATTCGACATTACATTATGATCAAAAGGCAGGTTTTAATTTTGTTTTAGTTTTCATCTTTCTTTAACAATTACTGAACATAAAAAATATTCCAACAACTTTTAATTACACTGCGTAACAGGGATACCTTAAAATCAAGTGTAATGCAATTTTTTTTTTTTTAATGGGAGCATCGATTGGTAACACTTTATTTCGATAGTCCACTTTAGACATTCTACTAACTATAAGTAACTTTGCAGCTACATGTCAACTAAATGTCATTAGAGTATTGGTAGACTGTCTGTTTAATATCTGCTAACACTTAATTTTGTTGGTCCCCCAACAGATATTCTACTGACTATAAGTAACTTAGGAATTACAAGTCAACTTGTTCTCCTAACCCGAACCCTAACACCTAACCATAACCATAACCATCTGCTGACCGTCTACTACAGCCTACTAATACTCTAATGTCAGTTGGTTGACATGTAGTTGAAAAGTTACTTATAGTTAGTAGAATGTCTAAAGTGACTATCGAAATACAGTGTAACCCATCAATTATCTCAATACAATGTCACACTCACACCGCACACAGATAGCCAACTAAAGGATGTGGTGAAAACCTATCACCAAAGCTACTGCAGGAAGTGAAAAAAGCTAGTTTTTTTTTTATCTGCGTTAATTACTATTTTTTAATACATTAAACTACATATATTAATCTCAGAAATATTTTTTTCCAGCCCTATAAATTATTCATAATTAAACATCTGCAAACTGCACCACAATGGCGGAAGTTACAGGAAAAAGTTCAAAAGCTATTGATGACATTAAATTATGTTACACAACAATACAGTTCTAATCTAGCAATTATTGTAGGCCTACATTTTCATTGCTAAATCCTGACTCATTTTCAAATAAGACTTAAAATCATCATCAGTAAAAAAAGACTACCATTTAACTGTACCATGAAAGTGTAATGTTTTTTTGTTTGTCTCAGACACAACACAATAGCAGGATTGTTCTGTTTTATTACTGTGAGTTTTGGAATGATTGAGTGAGGAAAAAGAAAATAGATTTTTCTGACATCTTTTTGGTTAGATGCTACTATAAGAGCCATGGCCACTAAGAGCTAATAAAGTATCAATGGGATCTCATTGTTCAAATGTTTCACTCAGATAAGGGCTACAAAAACATTTCCCAGGCATTAGATGTACATGGAACCCAGTGAAGATAGTAATCAACCAGAGGAGGAAATTTGGCACACAGGGAAATGATCAAGAACAGGGTGTCCTTTCGGTATTGATGAGAAGACAAAGAGAGAACTGGTCAGGGAGGCTGTCAAGGCTGTCATCTGTCTGAGCTTTGAGACAAAGCCTTTTCTGACTAAAAAAACACCCAGGCGTGACTAATCTTAGCAAAAAAGAAAAATATATATATTTACCAAAACCATGTAGAAAAAAAACGTGTTATGGTCTGATAAATTGAATTTTCTGGCCAAAATTGTAAAAGGTAGGGGTTGGCGTAATGTCAGCTGGAGTCTGTGTTCTAGGTTCTTGTTTGTTCCCCTGGTTTTTAATTAGTACCACACCTCTTCTGTTTTTCCTTGATTGTGCCCTTGTGTATTTAAGTTCAATGTTCAGTATTGTTTATGTTACTGTGGAAACCTGAAAAGATTTCATAGTGTTCTTTATAATGTCAGTACGTTCTCTACTTGTTGATGACTATCTTGACTGTGTTCCATGAACATCTAATACCTTGGAAAAGTTTTTGTAGTACTTATCTGTGTGAAAACCTTTTAACAATGAGATCCGGTTGATACTTCTTAAAATATTTGTGGCCCATGGCTCTTGTAGTAGCATCCAACCAAGAAGATGTATGAAAACTCTTACAAAATCAGCTGAGATTTATTTGGAGTTAATCAGAGTCACTTCAGGTCAAGACAGGTGAGTAACATTTCACATGAGCTTCACGATTAGTTCATTCTAATTTTTCGCGATTACTTTTTTCAGGAAAAAATAAAAATCGGTCTGGGCTTTGAGATGCAAGCCTTTTCTGACTGGAACTTTTTGCAAAGAAGAGTGAGAAAACAAGCCAAGATGTGCCAAGCAGATACACTCCTATCCAAAACAGACTGAGTGCTGTAAAAAAAAAAATCAAAGGGTGATTAAAATAAAAAAAATAAAAAACTATTAGTTCAAGAGTGTGTACAATTATGCAGTTAGTAATTCCAAGTTTTCTTAAATGAAAACTTTGAAGAGAACAGAATTACATTTAAAAAGGGCTTGTCATGTAATTTCACAAACTTCCAGTTAAAGCCCTGCCCACTTCAGCATTTATTTGAATACAGATAATAATTTTGAGACTGTTACAGATACAGATATTGGCTCTGTTGTTGCAGACCCCTAGCCAATATTCTAGTAATATGCAAGCTAATAAGCAACTAGTTAATCGGGAGAAACTCTAAAGTGTTTTTTTTTTTTTTTGTGATGTAATAATAAAAAAAGTATAAATTATATCAGAACTTTTCCCATATAATGTAAAATTACAATCTATGCAATGCCATTAAAAACCAAACTGACATGTGATGAAGTTCAAAGTTGTGGGAAGAAGGAGGCGGGACCCAGCAAAATTAATCGCAAAATAAAACAAATACAAAAACAAAAGTATAAGCCAGCAGCCCCTCGCAGACGACTGCTGGCCACACAAAAGAGAAACAAAACACAAGTTCAGGCCTGTTCCTCTCTCGATCATCAGCGTCGTCGCTCCTCCTTTTATGCTTCCACTCCTCCGTGAGAGATACTGTACGAGACCAGTGCGTCTCACAGGTGTCGTTCATTATCAGGATAACTCATAAAATAATCAAAATAAAGTTAAGCCACAACTTTTAGTATGCATACAAATTGGAAGAAATACTAAAAAAAAAATCTAAATTATACGTAAATGCTTGTCTTCTCAGTGTGAAAATGAGACAGAAAAACATATCCTATTGCACAATGGTTTATCTTTCAGAAATCAGGGCTTTGTGTAGCACGTCCGCCGTCCGACTGAAGGTGCTGCAGTAAGTTTTCTGTTTGGCAAAACAATGACACAGATAGACACAGTTGTGCTGCTATCAGTAACAAGTCACTCTTGTAGTGGCGGCCTCTTCGCTATTACTTACGGTTACCCTTATAGTCTCTGATCAGCACACTGTACATACAGTCCACCGAGGGTATTACGCTTCATGAGTCCAACATAATAACAGTAACTAAAACAATATCAGAAACACAATAAAATATTTAGATACATGGAAATACCTGTGACTATACATACTGTCAGGAAACTCGGATAAATGGAGGACTCAATTACGGTGACAAACGCGAGTAACGTTTATTAGAAAACTTTGGGAACAATGGAAACAGTTTATGTGACAGTGAAAATAGTTGACTATCTGTGTGGTGGTTCCTGTGTGCTCTGCACACTCATCAGCGGACACAAGTAGAGGAGACCACCGAAAGGAAACAAACACAGGACGACCAACTGAATGACAAGCCCGGGTCCAGCAAGTGAGAACAGTCTTGCTACAAATTCCTCGTCTTTGGTTCCTTAGCATAATCACAAGCAGGTAACTAACAGACAGAAACACACATGAATGAGGGGACAGAACATGAAACATCCCCACGACATGAACAGTGATCAACTGACAACAAGAGGTAGACACAGCTGGGAATATAAAGGGTAAGGCAAACAAGCAACAGATGGAGGAGATCAGCTCGTGATTGTGTGCATAGTGCTACAAGGCAGCTCTGATTGCTCAAATCACGAGCTGCAGAAAATGACAGGACCATAACAAACTGCAGAGAAGAACCGGTGGCACACCCTGACCCATGACAGAACCCATCTGGCGTTCCCATAGGCGTTCCCGGAGGACTCACCAGGATGCCGACGATGGGATTTGTCAATGAGAGCGCGGTCCAGCATGTTCTCTGAAGTCTGCCAAGTCTCCCAAGCACCTATCAATCAATTAAAGCTTTATTACGGACACACACGATCCAAAAACACATGCAATAGAACATAACAATTTTTTTTTTTTTTAAGAACAGAAGTGTCCACAATATCACATACTGTATTTACATTCTAAAAAGTGTAGCCTTCACAGATCATGAGTGCAAACTAAATTTGAAAATCAACATATTATCTCGTGCATACATCATCCGACACTGTCTGTAAATGTCCCTATCATCAGTCAGGTCATCAGTTATATAATGTTATAATTATTTAGTCTCGTCACATACTATAAAACACATTACCACACAGAGAGAAGTCAGGAAGTGACAGTTTCCTGTCCTCCCTACAACTAAAAATCATAAAATTACTCTTCTTTGCATTGTATTTAAGGTCAAAGTCTGAGCCATATTGTGAGCAAACCCTCAGTAACTCTTGAAAGCCAGCACTATATGGACAAAAAAATCACCAAATCGTTGCGTACATCAATTTCAAGTTCAAGGTATTTTATTGTCAGTCTGTACATGTTGACACATGAGAATGAAATATGTACTCAGGACCAGCAGCGTAATAAAAAGGATAAATAATATACAATCTACATACAATAAGTAAAACATAGTTTAATAGACTAAATTTAGAAATAACTTAATAAACTAAAAATACCTAAAGAGTAAAACCTATATAATAAATAACTAAGCAGCAAGTTTTTAAAAGCAGTGCATCAAATTCGCATATAAACCAGAGCATCATTATGACACAGTGAATAAGAGTTATAAATTATAAGGAGAGATTAATCCCTAAGGCAGGGAATTCATGAATCCTGCACCTGCTGGTGTAAATGTCCTCAACAGAGGAAAGGCTGATAGAAGTTATTTTTTGGG
This sequence comes from Gila orcuttii, assembly GCA_026230005.1. NCBI lineage: Eukaryota > Metazoa > Chordata > Actinopteri > Cypriniformes > Leuciscidae > Gila > Gila orcuttii. The sequence goes on from JAPDVR010000016.1 coordinate 36,822,009, forward strand.
CAGATTTGACCACCCTCTGCAATTTCTTCTTGTCAGCAGCAGAACAGTTTCCGTATCAGGCAGTGATGGAAAAGGTGAGTGTACTCTCCACCACACACCGGTAAAAAGCTAACAGAACCGGAGTGCTGAGACCAGCCCGCTTCAACCTCCTAAGAAAATAAAGGCGTTGTTGGGCCTTTTTTATAATGCTGTCTGTGTTGATGACTCATGTTAAATCATTGGAAATGTGTATTCCAAGATACTTGAAGCTTGAGACCATTTCCACAGGTGTAACCTCTCCTCCTAAAGTCCATGACCATTTCCTTCGTCTTCCCCACATTAATGCAGAGATTGTTTGCTCTGCACCAGTCCTCAAGTTCTCGTCCAGTCCTTGTCGTCATGGGATATCAATCCCACAACAGCCGTGTCATCAGCAAACTTCACAATATGACTGCCCGGATATTTAGCCGAGCAGTAATATGTTAATATTGTGTACAGCAGGGGGATCAGGACACATCCCTGGGGGGAACCGGTGTTAAGGATGTGTCACCCTAACTCCATCCTGCAAACCAAACAAAGGGAAAACAAACAACTAACAAATCTATCCCATACTGGGTTCATAACAGCTGATAGACGAAGATGAAATGCCATGGACTTTGACAGTCTGTGGCCTGTTCGTTAAAAAGTCATGGATCCAGTTACAAAGTGATGGTTTAAATAAGTAGCAGCAGTTTATTAACTAGAGTCTGTGGAACAATTGTATTAAAGGCCGAACTGAAGTCCAAGGAAGATCAACCTGACATAGGAGTCCCTGCTCTCCAAATGAGTGAGAGCAGAGTGGATGACCGATGAAACTGCATCCGATGCAGACCGGTTCTCCCTGTAAGCATACTGATGGGGGTCCACATTAATGTCGATGGTATCCTTCTTGTGGGCCATAACCAGCCTTACAAAGAATTTCAGAATTATCGGAGTGAGAGCCACTGGACGTTAGTCATTCATGCACGTCACGGCCAAGCTTTTGGGAACTTGTGTGTTAATTCTCAGCAATGTCCTCCTCACATCCTCAGCACACTGAAAGGCTGTTCACCTGGATGGAGTGTGAGTGCAGAGAAGTGAGAGGGAATGGATGTCTCAATTCGGGCATAAAATGTATTCAGGGCATCGGGAAGAGATGGATCCTAAGGGCAAACAGCATCTCTCTTGCTGTAATCAGTGATGCTCTTGATGCCTTTCCACATGCTCCGGGGGTCATTGGTGGAAAAGTGACTGTGTATTCCTCGCCGTTCTCAGTGTAGATGCGTCCCCTGTCCTAAAGACTAAGTCCCGTGCCTTCAGAAAACACTGCACCTCTCCATTCAGCCAGGGTTTCTGATTTGGACAGATGGTGATCTTCCTGGTAGTAGTGACATCATCAATACATTTACTGATGTAGCCATAAACAGATGAGACATATTCCTACAGGTCCACCCCACCAACGCTGGTTGCCGCTTCTCTGAAGATCTGAAGAAAATCCTTGCCACTACATTTGGGACACATTCATTTACATTGCTTTAACTGCAGCTGGGAATCGGTGACTCAACTGTATTTATAAGAGCTTCATTTTGTGCACTCAACCGATGAACAATCTCACTTTGGTCATTTTGTCTATTGCAGTATGCGTCCTTACCTCGGCTGGACTGGGAACTAAGGGCACTGGGCACTGGACACTAAGGGCATTTAACACTCTCTGGCGTGAAGCTTGTCCCAACCAACGTTGTCTTTCACTCTCGTTACTGGCTATCAGGGTTACTTAGCACAGGAGTGCCTCATCTAGGAGTGCCACAGTTCGTAAGCAAGGATTTCAATTCGGCGTGAAACTGGTTGTACTTTGCGCCCATGCCCTGATAAATCGTTCTCAGACACACATTTTGAATCGTTTGATCATTATACTCCAGGTCTGTGACTGCTTGTTTGGACAGAAAAATATGTTTCTGTTTCAGTCCAATCAGTCTATACAGTAATTATTTGGGAGTCTCAATGTCATTCTGTTTACCACAGATTAACTCCTGGAAGAGCTCAGAGTTACCTTTCTCATTCAGATGCGACTGAAGGAAACTCTTTAACTCTGGGATTGTTAGCGCCTCTCCTTGTTGACTAACATGTCCTTAAAGTTTCCTGGCTTAATGACGCTCAAGACCCCTGTGATGATATAATTTTCACTGCGGTTGGCTGCTAATCCCTCATCTATTTGCCTGGTTACACTTATGTAGCTTATATCACTAGTACTGTCACTAACACTTACAGTGTACTTACCGAGAAAGTAATATAAGGTAACTACATGTTTTAAGATTAGGTTTAGGGGTAATTTTTTTAAGGGTAATTTTTTATTTTTCCTAATTATTACCTGATTGTTGTAATTACTATAATAAATATAAATGGTAACACTTTACAATAAGTTTCATTAGTTAACATTAGTGAATGAACTAACAATGAGCAATACATTTGTTATAGTATTTATTAATCTTTGGTAATGTTAGTTAATAAAAAAACAGCTGTTCATTGTTTGTTCATGTTAGTTCACCATGCATTAACTAATGTTAACAAATACAACCTTTGATTTTAATAATGTATTAGTAAATGTTGAAGTTAATATTAACTAAGATTAATAAATGCTGAAGATTCATTGTTCATTCTTAGTTCATGTTAACTAAGGTAGTTAACTAATGAACCTTATTGTAAAGTGTCACCATATCAATAAATATATACATATATAGTATGTACTTGCTAAACAGGACTGTAAAATAGAGTGCTACCTGAATATGTGTTCCCCAAACTAAAGTGTGACAAATCTTCATATCCCAATATTTTTTTAGACAGTAATTAAGCACATTTTACATGTTTACATATTAACATGTGAAGCTATATCAAAGTTTTCTCTTCATATGCAAAATAAAACATCCTTTACATTAAACAGCAACTAGAAGTGCTATTGAAGCTGATGTTAGTAGTAATTTTTACTTGGGTAATTTGAGTTTACTTTACTCAAAAATCTGACTCACTTTCAAAGCAGGTACACAACATTCACTAAGAATGCTGATAGTTCCTGAAATTAACATAATGCATGTTTTTATAATGGAATACAAATATTATTGTGAAAGGATATCAGCTCTTTGGGATATCAGTTTACCTTCATCAATTCTGAGGCAGTTCACTTCAGTTGACGCCACCACCTCATTAGATACCAGCAATCAAGGGACACTGCCGACGCTGGTCATGTGTGTGATGCGTGTGATGCTGGCCAATAGTGAGCCTACGTTCTGACATACAACCCAGAAGCGCTGCGCTGTTAACCTACGTGAACTCACTCAGAGGCCCACACAGAAGAAAATTTATTCTCGTCGCTTGATAAACTTATGGTTGAGCCACTGGAGTCACTTGGACTATTTTAAATATTGTCTTTACTAACTTTTTGGCCCGGCAAGTTTCAATTACATAGAAGCCTATGGAGGAGTGAGACAGCTCTCAGATTTAATCAAAAATATCTTAATTTGTGAACTTGTTTGTTAATTTATTAATGCAGTGAACATATTCATCAAGAATTGGAGGAAATATAGCAAACTATGACATTATCAAGAACACTGGGCGTCCCTCCAAAACTGATAAGAAGACAAAGAGAGAATTGGTCAGGGAGGCTGTCAAGAGACCTACAGCAACATTAAAAGAGTTGCAGTTCCTTCCATCAAGTACTGGTTGCTCCCCACAAGCCTTCTTTTTAGACGCAAGCCTTTTCTGATTAAAAAAACATCCAAGCCTGGCTAATCTTTGCAAAAACATATATCGAGTCTCCGTAAACCATGTGAAAAATATGTGTTATGGTCTCATGAGACCAAAATGGAAGCTTTTGGCCAGGTATGTTGGGTGCAAAAACATGTTTGTACACTAAAATCCACACCAACGTTCATATTTATAAAAACGGTCTTTGACATGGAAAAGTGCTTAGTGCAACGTCAGGGTCTGAGCAGATGTACACACTTTTTCTTGTGGCAGAGAGTCACAGAACTGCAGGTTTTGGAAATCTAAGCAATTCTTGCCGCTCGCCATTCTTAAGTAAAGCATTTGGATGTTGACTGGTGTTTTTTATATGTTAATGACATAAATAAAAGGCAGAGATGTGAAATCATTCAACCACATCAGGAAGAGAGGTGTATTGCACATTTTTGCGATTTTGTTCTCTGAATGACATAATACACTCACAGTCACATTTGAGAAATGATCGTAAGATCAAAAATGGGATGTACGCACATTTTAAAATTGAGGCCCCTTGATTCTGCTAGAAAGCTGAATAAAGATAACCTGCAGCTTTCAGCAAAGTTCCAAAACACACAATTGAATTTAACAAAACAAAGGCTTCAGCAAAGCAAGATGAATGTTTTGGAATGGCAGCCAGAGTGGGAAAACAAGTCAAGATGTGCCAAGCAGATAGACTTCTATCCAAACAGACTGAGTGCTGTAATAAAATCAAAAAGTGCTTCAAATAAATATTTGTTCAAGCTGTGCACACTTATGCAGTTAGTTATTCCAAGTTTTTTATTTTTATATTTTTTTCTCTGAAATGTGTCACTTTGGGGTTGAGCGCAGGTGGAAAAGGGATGGGCGTCAAGTCTCCTACCAAATTCTGAAAGACTGCTTAACAGTATATCAACACTCTGTTAGTGAGGCAAAATCTAAATATTTCTCAAACTTGATTGCAAAAAACGCCAATAGGCCAAACGTTCTGTTCAAAACCATACATTCGGTTCTTAATCCTGTGGTTTGTTCAGTTCCTGATGTGAGATGTGCACACAATTTTCAGAATTTTTTGTTAAAAAAATACAGGATATTAGATCACACCTCTCTCCTCTTTACATAGATCACTCTAAATTGGTCCTTACATCCAGTAGCTTTACAAACTTTCAACCAGTGTCTTCATCTCAATTACTTAAAATAATTTCTCAGATGAAATTCACATTCTGTCAATCCGATATATTGCCTGGACGTCTGTTTAGAGAGGTTTTAGAAACACTCTGTAATAAATGGGGGTTTTCCAGAAAGTTTTAAACATGCTATTATACAGCCCCTATTGAAAGGACATCACCTTGACCAGACCGTGCATAATAACTACCGGCCTATCTCTAAACTCCCATTCATTTCAAAGATTTTGGAAAAAGCTGCACTGTTACAGTTTACCTCATACCTGGATACTTTTAATATTCTAGACCCATTTCAATCTGATTTTAGAGTGCTGCATAGCACCGAGTCAGCACTGCTGAAGGTTACAAAGAACATTCTATTGTCCAATGATTCTGGGTCTTCGGTTATCCTGATACTTTTAGATTTGAGTGCCGCATTTGACACCATTGATCATAATATTCTTTTGAAATGTCTGGAGTATGTTGTTGGAGTCAAGGGCCTTGCTTTACAGTAGTTCGCCTCATACTTCAAGGGGAGGACCTTCTCTGTAAATATTGGGTCATTCACTTCAACCTCTGCGCAGATCCATTGTGGTGTTCCACAGGGATCCATTCTTGGCCCTCTTTTGTTTTCTCTCTACATGTTACCTTTAGGCTCAATATTCAAGAAATATAATACGCTGACGACCTCCAACTATATCTCCCAATCAAACCAGGAAATTACTTTTCATTAGACAACCTCTTCACATGCCTCAAGGAAGTCAAGACCTGGATGACAAATAACTCACTGCAACTGAATGAAAATGAAACCGAAGTGCTTCTACTGGGTCCTGCTGCTAACAACAACTCCATTAAAACACAGCTAGGTCCCTTAAATAACAACCTACACAATCATGCAAAAAACCTTGGAGTCTATTTTGATCCTCTACTCCAATTTGACAAGCATGTAAATGCAGTTGTAAAGAGTAGCTTTTTTTCAACTCCGATCTATAGCAAAAGTGAAAAACTTTCTTTCTAGTAAAGACCTTGAAATTGTGATTCATGCACTAATTTCCTCTCGATTGGACTACTTTAATTCTCTGTATGTTGGCCTACCTCAAACTACACTGTCTCAGTTGCAGATGGTACAAAATTCAGCAGCCAGATTGTTAACAGGAACTAAGAAAAGGGTTCATATCTCCCCTGTTCTTGCCTCATTGCATTGGCTACCAATAAAATTTAGAGTCGACTTTAAGATCCTTCTTTGTGCATACAAGGCTCTACATAGATCGGCCCCATATTATATTTGTGATTTTATTAGCCAATACACAGCCTCTAGGTCACTAAGATCTTGTGATCAGTCACTTTTATCTGTCCCTCGTTCCAGGTGGAAATCAAAAGGTGATCGAGCTTTCTCTGTGTCACGGTTCACCGTCATCTCATGCACTACAGTCCCCAGAATCCTCTTTGGCGCACCTGCAATCACTTTCCTCTGAATTAGCACCTGCACCTGTTACAATCAGTAAGCCTCATTACCCCTGCATAAAAACACTCACCACAGCCTCACTCACCGTCAAGCCTCCAACAGGAACAGACCATTTCCCGTTGTCCTACAAAGCCTCTAAAGAAGTCCAGTTCCAGCCAAGTAAAGTATACTCACCTGTGAATTACTAACCTCTGCATTCCTGTTCCACTGCCTCCAGACATCCTGTCCGAGTCCTTGCTTCCTGAAACCCCGTCTGGATCCCTGTCCCCTTAAATCCTGGATCTTCCTGAGTCCTGGTGTTCACGCTGAGTTATCTCTCCCACGACGACATCTGAAAGAGAAAAGACACGTATGAAAGATCTGCAACCGCTTGACATAAAGTAACCTGAAGAGGATCTACTCACCTGTAATCTTCCCCGCATGTAGTGATCCACCTCGTATCTGCACCTTCACTCTGAGAATACTCACCCTTGCACTTGTGTCACATTTAATAAAGCTGTGTTTGGATTCACTTACCTCTGTCTCCTTGCCTGTATCCTGACACTCTGTAGTCGCCCCAAAGCTCTGGAATAATTTACCTTTAAACATCAGGACCTCTCCATCTCTGGTTGCTTTTAAATCCAGCTTAAAAAACTATATTTACATCTTGCATTTGAGTAATGTTGTGTACGTATTTTAAATTAATCGGTGTTCTACGTTATCTATGTATGTATATACACTGAATGATTTTGATACTTGATTTTTATCTCCTTTTTTCTACTACTTTTCTCTTTATATTATTTGATTGATTTATTTTATTGTACTGTAAAGCACTTTAGATCAACTACGGTTGTGTTAAACTTGTGCTCGATAAATAAAACTTTACTGAAAAAAACAGGGATGTGTAGACTTTTTATATCTACAGTATTTGAATTATACATATTTGCACATATATCATCTGCAAACTTTTGTATATTGTTTTCTGAATATATTACTTTTATGTATTGTACACAGTATTTACTATGTAGTGCAATGCATGTTTTCAATTGTTATATATCTTTCCGGTAACACTTTAGAATACTGTTCTTTCATTAATGAATAACTACACAGGCACAAATGAGTAACGCACCATTAACATTCTAGTAACTACTATTAACTAATAAGTCAAGTCAATACAATACAAATAGTTTCAAAGCAGCTTTACGGTGATATTAGGAAATGAATGCAACAAAGACTGTTTTGGCTGTACAGCAGTTCCCTTTCAGTCACTCACATTCGGATCTAATTGGGATCACGCCCGGGAGCCTTTCATCTTCTAGTACTGTTAAAACGAGCCAATGCACATTGGCGTGCGTGAAATGCATCACACACCCCGCCCCCACGGCGCGGGTATAAATACGGAAGTGGATACACGCACTAGTTGTCTTTCGCTTCGGAGCCGATCGTTAAGATGTCTCTGAAGAGTGCTGTTGTTATACAACGAGTGAGTGTGTCTGTGTTCTTCTGGAAAGACTCTCCCGGTGCAGACTTCTACAGTGCAGTGCAGCGGTGAAAAAAACTGCTGTTTTTACAGCAAGCAGATTTCTGTGTTTGTGTGTGTTGATGGCGGTTGAGGGCAGAAAAGTGAGTGCTTCGCTATTTTCAGTTCGCTGATTTAGTGTTGCCACGGTCATTCCCTGTGTCCCATTTCCATGCGTTTCTGGGTGCGGTAGGGATCTGTCCCCCTCTGACGGTCACAAGATCTGTATCACGTGTCTGGGTTTAAAGCACGCTGAGGCAGCTCTAGTGGATGAATCATGTTCCCATTGCGGGAATATGACCATCTCGGTGTTGAGGTCGAGACTCGCCTTCGTTCGCAAGGGTGGAGTCCCCATCCCCAGGCCCTGCTCTGGTGTTTCTTCTCGGTTACCTTCCCAGAAGAGGTCTGGAGTGCCGTCTGGGCTTGGTGACCTGAGGATTACAGTGACGGGTAATCCATCCGGCAAGGCTCAGTGGATCCCTCACTCCTCTTTCACACCACAGCCGATGGACCTCCCTGATGAGTGCCTATGAAGCCTATGGAGGAGTGAGACAGCTCTCAGATTTAATCAAAAATATCTTAATTTGTGTTCCTAAGATGAACGAAAGTCTTATTGGGTTGGAACAACATGAGGGTGAGTACTTACTGACAGAATATTCATTTTTGGGTGAACTAACCCTTTAAATATGACAATGTGTGCGCACCCTTTTATAGTTGAGTACGTGTTCGGAACTAATCGTGACCTTACCTTCCCAGAAGAGGCCTGGAGTGCTGTCTGGGCTGGGTGACCTGAGGATTACTGTGATGGGTATGTGATGGCCCCGTGGATCCCTCACTCCTCTTTCAGACAACAGCTGGTGGACCTCCCCGATGAGCGTGCTAGTACCTCTGTGGTGGACTGACCAGCCATTTCATTCGGGGCCCCTCCAGAGGACAGGATGTCCATCGCAGCATCAGAAAGAGAGCTGGGCTCTGGAGATGAAGACTCGGCTGCCCTGCCTCCCTCTGGGAGACCAGTGATGCCCAAGCCAGATCCAGAGATGACAGCTATGCTCAAAAAGGCCGACGAGCCGGTAGGGCTCGAGTGGAACCCTCCACCGTGTCCCAAACCGTCTTGGTTGGATGATTGGTTGATGATTGGATGTTTGGATATGTGCCCAAGGTTCCTACCTCTCCTACAGGACCAGGTGGTGAGCCTGCAAGCACTGCCCCGGAGGAGGCAGACCCAGCCCTGGCTTTTCTCTGTCAGTCTGCTCCATTGCGGTTATACGTGCTCAGAATGCAAAGCCTGGACCTTAGACCAGCTCTTGTCTGTTACAGAGACTAACAGAAGGGAAGGCTGTTGCCAAGCAGGGGTTGGCCCACTATTCATTCAGCTGACGCTTTTATCCAAAGCGACTTACAATTGCTATATATGTCAGAGGTCGCACGCCTCTGGAGCAACTAGGGGTTAAGTGTCTTGCTCAGGGACACACTGGTGTCTCACAGTGGATTCGAACCTGGGTCTCTCACACCAAAGGCATGTGTCTTATCCACTGCGCCATCACCCCACACTACATGTGGTTGCCTTCATCTTGGGGATTTTCCAAGGTACACATGCCCACCTGGGTGGTGAGCTCCTCCCAAGTGAGTGTATTGCTCCCTCCTAGGAATTTGACACAGAGTGCCCCGCTGAACAGATGACAAATAGAGTCGGGGGCTGGGCGACACCTATCACGTTCGCTAAAGATACTAGCCTATGTGTCGAACCGCTGCTTCCCGTGGGCTCCCTTCACATGAAGCCCGGTTCAAAGTGTCGGCTTGCTGGACCATTGCCCTCCTATGGACTGGATACGTGCGCAATTCTTGCTCCAGTGAGTTCCCCTTATTGGCCGAACCCTGTCGAGTTCCTCCATACCCTTTGGCAACGGATGAGGCGGAACGTCCGAAGTCAGGCCTATCACTCGTATGCACTGGTTAAACCTGTGTTAGGCTGGGTCCATATGTTGTAATTCCTATGGCGATCCCATATGTGTATTCTTCCACAGTACGGCTCCCTGTGGCGAGCCTGTGTCTTCCCTCGGCAAAAACCTGCTCTGCCGTCACTGTCCAGTTGATTCTCCCCCTGTCATAGGCTGTAGCCACCCCAGTACACCCCACAGTACTCGAAGATGACAGGCTCCCTAACATGATCTCAATCAGTCGACACGTCGACTACTTCTCCGTTCCCTCCTTCAGAGAACGAGGGTTACATACATAACCGAGACGATCTAGAAGAAAGTCATTGTCTAGCTTAACTAGAAAAACTTAAAACTTAAGTTTTTGATTGATTCATTTCCATTGTAAAAATCTAATTAGTTATCAAATTAGGGGCCGTTTACACTTAACTTTTAATGCGCTCTGGCTGTTCATTTACACGACAACGGAGTCTTAGTGGCCCAAGAACTTAAACTTCGAAGTAGTTCTCAAAGTGCAAGTCTCTGAAAACGAGTTTTGAATGCGATACCATTATCTCAATGTAAATTTAAAAATCGTGAATCTGTTAAACCAGTGACGGCGTACACATACGTAGTAGTCTTTCTTTACAAAGTGACATTGCCAATTACTTGTCTGGCATGCATAATACAGCGTTTTTAGTCGTTTCCGCTGATTTGTGTACGGGAATCATTTTTATAACGTTTTCAATTTCATCTGTACAGAGAATTTGTCGTGAAAAAAAAAACACTTTTGTCATGGCGATGAGGCCTTCACAGGGGATAGTCTAATTGACATGGGCTCTGCTGACACTCCAGGGCTGTGTTGTGGTCATGTCTAGGTGCAGGTAATTCATCTGATCTGGATACGACCCGTATCCGGCTGACTACGTTAAACCTCAGGATAAACAGAGAGACAAACATTAGCATAGACGCCATTCTTCTTATGATGAAACGAGTACATCAGGTGTAATGGCAAGTGTTCTCGGTTCTGCCTGACCTAATTTATGCAGCCTAATAATAATTTGACATGATTTGAATTATAGAAATTGATAATGTGTTATGTGTATGCAAAGTTTAGGTGCTAAATAGGAAAAAAATCTACCAGCAACAGTTGATTTTAATATTCTAGGTATTATCAACTGGCCAGAAAAGTGAGATCACAATAGACGTGAATGACTATAATGCGTTAAGAGCTCGCCCAAGTACTGGGGAGCTTGACCATTTGTGCTTTGTAAGTAATCAGCAATATTTTAAAATGTATACAATGTTTTTATAGGGAGCCAATGCAGTGTTGACAGAACCAGGCTAATATGGTCATACGTCCTGGTTCTGGTAAGAACTCTAGCGGCTGCATTTTGGACCAGCTGTAGTTTGTTTATTAAGCGTGCAGGGCAACCACCCATAATAGCATTACAATAATGTAGCTGTCACGGTCACCATCTCTGTCACCTGTTAGTCACCGTCTGCACTATGTCCCATCATCCTCTCCGGCTCACACCTGCACTCACTCCACCATTCCCCGCACCTGCCAGCAATCATCATCTGCATCACCTGTATCCTGTTAATCAGTGTTCATCTGTGTGTGCATTTAGTTCTCTTCTGTTCAGTCTGTCTTGGTCGGTTTTACTTTGCATCTAGTGTGTGTGAACCTTCTGCCCGTCTGTACCCTTTTTAGTTGTATTGTTGTAAGTAAATTCTTTGCTTTGGAACTTCTGACTCCTCTTCTGCTTCTGCCTGCACCACACCCTGACACTAGCCTTGATGTCATGAACGCATGAACTAATTGTTCTGCATTTTTCATTGAGATATTTTTAAGATGAAAAAATGTGGTTTTACAAATACTAGACGCGTGACTTTCAAATGAAAGATTGGTATCAAAGAGCACACCCAGGTTCCTATGTCATGACGTTATTACGTGCAGGGAGTTTTTCAGAATTGGTAATAGGAAATTACTAATCATCCCAGCTATGCATTCAGTTAATTATGTGAATTGATAAGTTTTGTTGGGGCGTGAAGAAAACAAGAAACTCTGATTAACGATTTAGTAAGTAATAATGCTCATTTGAATGTAGTAGTTCACTATTGGCTAATCAATCACTATTTTTCATACCTCCCAGATAACTACTAAAAACTACTATACAGGTTCAAAACTAATGTAAATAATGCATAATGTGTAATTAATTCTAAAGGGAAGATCATGGTAATCCACTCGAATATTACCAAATCCTTCAAAAGGAATTACTAATTATTTGGATCGTTATTCTAAAGTGAAATTCTAACTGAAGTCATTGTAAGCTTCTGAGTAAGGATTTGGATAGTAATGACTCAAGTTTTTCTAAATCTTTTTAAAGGAATTACTAATTATTTGGATCAATATTTTTAAGTGAAGATCATGGGAACTCACCAGTAATGAATCAAGTGTTACCAAATAATATCATTAGGAATTACTAACCAAAACCTTATAATGACTTAAAATGACAACAGTCATTACCAGGGATTTGTCGTTGTGTTTTCTGATTTGTTATTTTGTATTCGGAATTGTTATTGTGTTTTCTAATTTGTTAATTTGTTTTTAATCTTTCCATTGCGTTTATAAATTTGTTGTTTTGTTTTCGGAATTTTGTTTTGTTTCATACTTCTCGGCCACCGTAGATTTATCATGTTTTTCACTTTAGAATACTGATCCAAATAATTAGTTATTCCTTTTGAAGGATTTGGTAATACTTGAGTCATTATTGTTACATTATGAGTTTGTTTTTGTCATGTCTTCTGTTTGTCTTCCATTCATGCCTGAGTTTTCTAGTTAGTTTTCTAGTATGTTACCGTATTGTTCCAAATACAAGACATATTTTTTATATTTATTTTTGTATTTAAACAAGTATGAGAAGTACTGGTAAAATGTACCAGCAACAATCACATTCAGAAATAAACACTTTATGGCATAGCTACCATAAAAATAACCTGAAGCTGTCATTTAGTAGATTTCACTCTGACTGATTTCTCACCTTTTTTATGTACAGTGACAGATGCTGGCATGTCAAAAACACAATTGTTTGATCGGCATTACCTATCTGATCCAGGGGGATATGAATGTTTGTTCCTTAGGCCGATCACATAGCGCAGGAAAGACAGCAGTTTCGTAGGGCAAGCAGCATACTAATCTAATTTGTCTTATATTCGGAACAATACAGTAGTTCTGTTCTTTCTGTTCCCTGACTGTTTGTTCAGTTACACATTGTTTTATTCATTTAGTTCAGGAGTTCCTTGTTTTGTTTTGTTTTGCCCTTGTGTTTGCTCTCTATTTACCTCAGTTTTGGTTTGTTCTTTGTCTGGCGTCATATTTATTTGTGTGGTATTGTTTTCTCTTGCAATTTCTTGGATTTAAGTTGTTGGATTTAAAATAAACACTCTTGGATTTGTACTCCATCTTCGAGAGTGTTCAACACAGCAACCGTTGACGTTACTAGTGGGTTACCATTACCTTCACTTTAGAATGAATTATACATTATGCAATATTCACATTAATTATGAACCTATAGACCATTTCAAGGACGTAAACAATAACAGACGCGTTGGAATGCTACTGCGCATGTCTGGCCCTGAAGCACTTCCGGTGTCGCCATTTTTTAAACCACAGAGCTGTCAAAACAAAATGACTAGCACAAACTTTTTAAGTCTAGCTAAAACAGAACAGTTAAGATATTTAAAGAAAATTCAAATAGGCGATGAAATTACCGGACCATTTAAATCATACGCTGAGGCGACAACTATTCACTCAGAACGTAAAACATTTACCTGAAGTGTCGTATACAGACGTGTACCATTATCTGGTTGAGACCGAGTGTGTCTACACGAGAGAAGCGGTCAAGGCATATTGTAGCCTAGATGCTTACAACTACTTCCTTAGTGGAAAAGTTGGAAACATTTGTTCTTACAATGTGGACGATGTTTGTCTTGTATTTGGTGAAGTTGGAGCAAGTCAGACATTGTCAAAAACGTACTCTGCGTGGTTCGTTGCTAAGGTGACCGGGGAGGTTATTAGTGGGCATTGCACTTGCATGGCAGGGTAAATATGTCTATTCAAATAATAAATCACATTGCTAATCCTCTAGTAAACGAATTGTTGTGTTCTATTATTACCTATTGCATAATTATTTCATACGTTTGGAAATATTTGTGGTTAGGTTAGGTGAAGTGTGCAGCCATGTTGCTGCGATCCTGGTTGCTGTGGAACAGTGTGTTAGAGAAGGTTTCTTCATCTGTCACATCTGAGCCCTGCATGTGGTCACGAATAAACAAGAAGGTGCATGAAATTAAATTCTGGCTAACGTGTTTTTTTGTTTGTTTTTGTGTTCTAATTCATATTAAATTAAAATTATAATTCTAATCACATCCCTTATGAAAATTAACTATGGTTTTACTGCAAATAGAAAACATGATTATTGTAGTTAAACCTCCACAAAATTAACCATAGTTTTGCAACACTAACCATAGTTTAACCATGGCATTTATAATAAAACTGTGGTTATACAAATGAGTATCAAAAAACGAAACAAAAACATGGTGACTAGACTTTTATTTGGTTAATAACCATAGTTCAATTACATAAAGGGTGTGTTGCTGCTTTTATATAAAAGTAGATACTCGCAGTAAATGTATAATCCCACTTTGTTTTAGATTGATCCAAAACCAGTAGCAGACATAGACTTTTCCAAGCCTGTCAGACAAAGAGCAATTCAGAGTTGGGAGCCCATCTTACCCACTGTAGTCACACCAGTCTCACCAAGCATGCTTTTTAAGTCATTGAAGGTAAGGAATTTGCAGAAACCTGATGACAATATATGCAAAACACATGTTCCTATATGGTTTGCATGGATATAGTCACATACATGAATACATATATGGATATAGTCACCATATATACACATGTATCTAACTATATCTGTGAAATAAATAAAAACCATAAGAACATTTCATGTTTTTCCATACACATACAGTATATGTGTGCATATGGATTGAAACGTCAAATAGGAACTTTTTAAGGACAAAGCAGGTCATAGAAAAGTAGTTATGATTTTGACTAGTTACTAGATTGTTAATATTGTTACTCATTTGTTCCTGTGAAGTTATTCATTAACGAAGGTATTGTAAGGAACTCAGCTTTTTGGAAATATTAATAATCAATAATATCTTGTTATTATTAATTATAAATATTTGGGTCAGTTAATTGGATTAACTTGATGTGGCTGAATTAATATTACAATCAATTAATCAGTTCGTCCAACAAACTCTTTTGATTATTAATTTATTCTAAGAAAAGGGTATCTTCCATGGCCACAGAAGAATAATTATTTCTTCGCATATACCGCACGTTGAGCCAGTAGCAAAAACCGTGATCATAAAGTGACATTGTATTGCAAACAAACCAGAACCAAATACATATTATGTACAACTTTTATTAACTAAATATAGATATTTATATGAAAATAAATAAACTAAACAACATACACACATGAATACATAAATAGGTTAGTGATAGGATGAAATTGGAAACCGGAAGAGGGTCTATGAGAAGAACCATCAGAATTTCATTTTCACATTTCATTGAATTGAATACTTGCATTTGTAATGGGAACAATTCTTGAAGTTGTTGAAAATTGAAGTCGTTGATGGTTCCGGCAGTGTCAAGTGGAAGTTGGTTGAGCGTTCTCTTTCTCCAGGAACGCATGATTGGTTTGGTCAAGGCCTGGGACTCTGTTGAGGCCACGCCGA
Source organism: Gila orcuttii (assembly GCA_026230005.1). Lineage (NCBI taxonomy): Eukaryota > Metazoa > Chordata > Actinopteri > Cypriniformes > Leuciscidae > Gila > Gila orcuttii. The sequence goes on from JAPDVR010000016.1 coordinate 36,837,609, forward strand.
GTACCCAGGAGAAGTGAGGAAGTCGGAAGGATGGGTGATTGGAGTCGTTGTTGGTTGGAGTCTTTGTTCCAAAACTCCTGAGATTGTCTTTGGTTCTTTGTGAGAGAGTCTCCTCTCTTTTCCATGAGGCCGGATCTGGTTGGGATCCAGGCCTGCTGGAAGGCCTCTTGGCCCCCATGGAGGGGGGAGGGGGGGGGGTTTCCCCGTATCACCCGAGACCGTGTTTGCGGCAGGATGGGAAACCAAGAGAGGGCGGTCACTGTTGCCTGTCTCTGATATAGTCTGAAAAAGAACCACCCCTCAGGTTTGAATGGACCTATGAGTAAGGTGACATGTCCAAGAGGGGAAGCGGCTCTTAGTTGATTTATGGTCTTTGTCCCCAGCGTGCTTAGACTGTTCATTCAAGCTCAAATAGACATAACAAATTCAAATTGCATTCTAAGAGAAGGTGATGTACATCAAAGTATGTGTCATTAAATGAGGATTAATTAGGTAGGAAGAATGATACAGGTGGTTGTGCAACCACATACACCCCAATCAAACATACCATGTTGTTATACCTAATAGTACACGAGACAGTAAATCATCACGGTTTCTGTGAGGCATGTTCCTTCATAGATCAGAGTAATACCGCAAAGTTTATTTAATTAAAGATTGTCTCTCTCTCTTGAGCATGTGGCGCATGTGGCCACATTCCTTTGAGGTCGTAAAAGTCTGTTATCAGTCTTAAAGTGTTCTGTAATCGGACACCCGGCTGACAAAGTAACTTCATTTGTGAGGTTAGTTTTGGGGGGGAGTTTTATAGACCTTTATATTGATTAAATATAGTGAATATGAATAATTAGTGTGTGTCTGAATGGTCCAGACCCTACAGTATCAAAACACTAACGTTAGCCATTTGACGTTACATGCTATCTACATATGAAAACAATGACGGAGCCAAACTGCTAGCTCAAATAATGATTCATCATACTTAACGTTAACTAGTTAACGTATAGACAAATTATTTAGTGACAAAATGTTGTTTACTTACCAGAGATAAAATGTGTGCTGCATATCCTAGAGTTGCTAGTTGGTATCCAGCCTTCTCTCTTCACTGCCGCAATCCAGGCGTCACAGTGTTTTTTGGTTTTCGGAAATCTAAGCGCTTTGATTTCCGAAAGCAAGTTAGTTCCGGGCCTGAGAGAACAGCCAACAACCGAACAGCACGCTCCTAATTTAAATTTGGACATGTTTTATCTAATGAATAAGAAAATAATCGAACAATTGCCATATATAGTACAAAAACGCCTCCCGTCTGTTGTTTTGAATGTGCACGATAACTAACCGGAAATGTCTGAGGGCCAAACACGTCACTTCCTTCCATCTACAAATAGCCGTTGAAATGGTCTATATAGTAGTTCTTGGTCCTCTTGTAAGTGTGAAAAAATAGTTGTTATTGATTAGCTAATAATGAACTACCACATTCAACTAAGTGCTATTACTTACTAATTCCTTAATCAGAGTTTACTGTTAGTTAATAGTAGTTACTGTAATGTTAATATTATATTATACGGGACAGTATTCTAAAGTGTTACATTTTTCCTTGTGTTTTGTATATTGTTCCATGTGTTTTGTGTGTTCTGTTTTTATTGTCTTCACTGCCTTTGTTTGGTTCTACTGCAAACAGCATGTGAAGTCATTGTATAAGACCAACTTTGATGTTCATGACAAAACAAATCTTCATATACCAATATTTTATTAAACAGTAATTAAGCACTTTGGGAAAAAAATTCATGCATACAGTTTCTCATTTCGCAATATACACAGGCATACTTTACAAAGATAATATTCAAATGCATTTTCATTCGCTCTGGTTGAATTGCTCGCTGATGTATACCCTTAATCAACAAAGGAATGATCCATTGAAAGAATACATATAAATAGCAATAAATTAAAAAGAACAGTTCAGTATTACAACACATTTCAACCTTCAAAAGCATTGGCAAACATACAGTAAATTCACCCAGCACTACAGTAACAGGTTTATGTAACTAACGCTCACTTAATATGAGCTTTAACATTGCTCACGCAATGTTTTCATTGTGATACTTGCTCAGAATAACTAATAATGGATTTGAGCAAGTGAGATCAAACTTGACTTGTTTACATGTAAAGTTATGTCAAAGTTTTCTCTTCATGTGCAAAATGAAACATCCTTCACGTTAAAGACAATAATTGGAGGTTGAAGCTGATGTTAGTAGAAATCCTATAGCATGTTGCTTTTTACTCGTTCAAAAATCTGCCTCACTTTTAAAGCAGGTACACAACCTTCACGGAGAATGCTGATAGTTCCTGGAAATGAACAAAATGCATGTTATTATTAATAATGGAATACATATATTATTATGACATGATTTAAGCTCTTTGGGATATCAGTTTACCTTCATCAATTTTGAGGCAGTTCACTACAGTTGACGCCACCACCTCATTAGATTCTCCATCACACAGGACTCCTTCAATCTTGTGGCCAAGACGGCTGTTTCAGGACAAAAGAAAACAATGCTCCAATTAACCCTTGAGACCAGCAATCAAGGGACACTGCCAAATCTAACATGTGTTTTTATTGCAATTATTGTTTTAATATAAAATGTCACGACCAGCAGTGAATACATCCTTCCTTATAATAAAGTTGGCTTCTGAAGAGGCATGCTTTAATATAAGAGGTAAACCTTTGATCGTAGAACACACTGCTAATTACATTAAGTGTGCCTAACATTAGAGTATTGTGGTTTGTTGTTTCAAGGTAATAGCCTGAATTATGTAAAATCTCAAACACTTAAAACCCTATAATATTCCCTTGTTAAGGCTACATTGTTTATTAATTTAATACAATTCCGTGTACAATGCATTTGATTTGTGGAGTTTGTATTCCTTCACAATAGCTTCTAACTATTGTTGGGGCTTTTTTAAACTTACTTGATGACCATATCATGATGTGTACTGTCAGCTTCTCCACTGGGATTGGCTGATGTAATGGCCAATGGACCGGTGAATTCACATAGGTGAGCAGTAGCAGTGTGGTCAGGTACTCTTATCATAATGCTTTCTCTGGTCCCCACACGGTCATATGCAGGACCCACACCTGTGAGCAAAAGGACCATTGACAAGGGTTGGAGATAATAGATAATCATCACTGATTCCTGAAAACGTTCTCTCACTAAAGTTTTAATTTGGTTTGTTGATTGTCCCAAGATTGATTAGAGTTAGGGTTAGGTTAAGTGTAATTACAAAATGTTAATGCGTGTTTATAACCTTACCGAGTTTGAGGAGCCATTCGCCTTTTGGGACAATGCAACTAATGCCTCCTGGGTAGACGTTTCTCATGAACTCCCACAGCAAAGGACTGAAGGGAGGTTTGGCTGCCACAAGTTGCTCCACACTTGAGATACAAATACAAATTGGCTTTTCTGCAGGACGGTCCTACCGGAGAGAAAAGTTTATGGGTCAGTGGGTCGGCTGACAAAGGGCGCAGGCAGCTTATCATTTGTAAAATAATAATGTTTCAAAGCGTTTGTGTTGGCGTGTACTTTGATAGTGTAGATCTTCTCAATTGCACTAGGGTTCTTGCATGAAGCAGCCAATGCATAGACTGTATCTGTAGGGATACCACACACTCCATTGTTTTCCAACAATTTTGCAATTTTGAGGAGTCCGCTGGTTTCCCGAGACTTAGCAATAAAACATGGATATGTGGTCTCAGATTCCTTCTTTTTCTTGCCCTTTGAAAAAAGTAGATGTTAATCAGTAGGAATGTTTTGTCTAACCATCAAAGTATAATATAATTAAACTTCATAAGCACTTTGTCATCATTGATAAAATATAATACCTTGATAAGGGAAGGTCCAACTGGTATCAGGGTCTTGGAGAAGATAGCGTTCACAAGGGATGCTAGCATGCCATACAAACATATGATGGCGAAAATTGCAAGCATAGCAACTAAAGAAAGAGTTTCAAGAAAATATGAGATAACTTTTACACATTATTTCATTTCTTTACAATCCTTTTCTTAGCAAAATGTATTTCTGTACCTTCTAACTGATAGGGCAGTCTTCTAAATGTAGAGAGGAGAAAACAAACTATGATGACCTCCATGACAGTGGTCAATGCCAAGAGAACAAGATTGCCGTAAGTTGCTGTAAAAAAAAAGAAGGTCCAATTCACAATCCTTCAAACGGCAAAAGTCAGAAGTGAGGATGTATGTTATGTATTAGTAAACAAACCTACCAACTAGAATCAAGAAAGCATTAATGACCAGGAATGCTATTGCCCCAGCTGCAAATCCGTTTGCTGACTCTGTGGTTATTTGCAAGCGATGTCCTGCAAGAAAAAATAAGAATCTTAGAATTCTACCCAAATTTTTAGCCAAGGATTTTTTTTTATCTAACATTTTCATACCTGCAAACCTAAACCAGCTCCAAGTTGCCCAAATAGCCATATAGAACGAGGGAATGACAGAGCCGAATCTCTGGCCTCCTTGTACTTGTAGTCGACTGACGTAAGCCTGGATAATAGCTCCAGGGATGAGTACCCAGGGAACAGTTAGGTCGAAAAACGCCAGGCCGGGCTGACTGTTGTGAATGGCTGAGAGTGCGGCCACTCCATTGCAAAGGTAGAATAAAGCATCGGGGAGCTCTGCACCTTTATCCTCAGGCTCATCCAGTTTAGATCTCTTTAGGTAACTGAGATATTTCTGCAGGGATTCAGTGGAGACAGGCTGGGGTCCAACTGGAATCAAGGATTTCTCAGCAATAGTGTTGATGAGGCGTGCAAAAGTGCCATAGAAGGATAAGAGAGTGAAGAGGGAGCAGGTCACTCCAAAAAAGATGTAGTACCTGTCGATGGGAATCTGGGAGATGGTTGATATGGTCACCAGGACAAAAAATGAATTGTGAACTAGCTCAAGAGTGTCTTTGTTTAGACTTGCAACACAAAAAACCAAAGCAGCAGACAGGAAGAACCAGTTGCCAACCATGGCATGCCTTACTTCACCAGCTTCAGTCCGGCCAATGGTTACAGACACCACATACTCTTCCCAGGTCTTCACCAACCAAAACACGCAGTGCAGGCCAAACTTGGTTGCATGGTAGCAATCTTGACGCAGATATGCATAATAGCTTGATAGAAGCTGAGCAGCAGAATTAATGGTTATCCAGATGGCAGCTACTGGGATCGACGGGAAGTAGCCAAAGGCGTAGAATGCGAATATAAATGGTGAGACTGTGTCGCAGAAGAATCCCAAGGCCATAGGTTCAGCATACTTTGTGTTCTTCTTCTTCTCTTGGCCCAAGCTTTGGGAGCTGCTAGCATTGGTGGTTCCTAGAAGCAGCACATTAAAGAGAGGGTTTCCAAAACCCTTCAGCACGTAGCGTTGGGCCAATCCCTTGATTAGCAGTGCTGATGAGCCATATATGGCAAAGACCAGGATTAGGAGCTCCAGAATGCCAGAGACCACTAAAGCCCACCCTGCAACCAGACCCACAGCCTCAAATATCAGTGTGAGGGTGATGGCCCCAAACACAAAGGGCATGATGTAGTTTACTGTTGCTGAACAGAAGGCCAGTAGAAAGGAAAGCAGGATGTAAGGTACCAGCCCAGCTATGGCAGACTCCTTGATGTACATTACAATGTCAGTTTCATTGACACTAGTGTTTGTGAGCAGATTTTGAACTGTGCTGTTTATCATTGTAGATTCATTAAATAGGTTTGAACTTGGTTGGTTGGCACCTAGAAAAATTCTTGTGGCCCCATAGCTCCCCCACAGAGCTGCGTATCCTACAAATGACGTTCCGCTCAGATGGTCATATTTTCGGAAAGACAGCAATCCTGCCACAAGCTGACACACTCCACCAATCAGAATGAGATGAACCCCTGTATAAATTGACATAAGATGCAAAGAAAGGGATGCGTGATGTTCAAGGAAGTAAGCAGACTGGTGTATTGCACAAACTAAACCAGCAAAAATGCAAATTAGGTTTCAATTATTTTCTGCTATTAGCATATAAATGTATAATTCTTACAAGTTGTTTGTTAAATTAAAATGACAAAACAATGACCTGCTAATATGTTCTCCACTCCCTCTGCAGGAATGCCAGTCCTGGCCCCATGGAAGTTCTGCAGTAGGACAAGGAAAGCACTGATGCCATTGGCAAGGAGCCCAAGCACTCCGGGCTCACCATAAAAACTTGCCGGAAAGTCACTCGCCGATGCCATGACCTTCCCCTTAAGTGTAGCTTTTTGCTGATAGAATTAAGTTGGATAATTAGGATATGATCATAAAAAATACAAATTCTAATATTTGTGGCAAAAATAGATTTTGATCAGTCAAATTCTCTCTGAAACATTAATAATTAATTCACAGTGTGCTAAAATATTTTTTTCAGATTTAATCAGCCCAAATTAATTGACATTATGAACATATCCAGGTTGATAAAAGTTACTTATAACTGTGTGGCGAGCAGGACGAGGTCGAGGGATGTGAGAGAATGGCGTGATTAATGATGAACGACACCTGTGAGACGCACTGGTCTCGTACAGTATCTCTCACGGAGGAGCGGAAGCATAAAAGGAGGAGCGACGACTGTGAAGATCGAGACAGGAACAGGCCTGAACTTGTGTTTTGTTTCTGTTTTGTGTGGCCAGCAGTCGTCTGCGAGGGGCTGCTGCCTTATACTTTTGTTTTTGTATTTGTTTTATTTTGTTTTTTAAAGTGCTGAATGTTTGCCGGTTCCCGTCTCCTTCTTCCTTCCGTAACATCTAACCCCGTTACAAACTGATTGATATAAGCCATTTAATCAGCATGCTAAAATGTACTTTCTGTATTCTGTACTAGTGGTGGGACACATATACGTCTACAAACACAAATTTTAGTCTGTGATATAAAAGATTATTAAAGGGACGTTGTGTAGGAATTTCTCCCATCTAGCGATGAAATTGTATTTTGCATTCAAACGAATTATGCTCTCCAGCGCCTCGCTTTTTCAAATGCGTGTTGCATCTACGGTAGCTGTTATGTACCAAAAAGCTATGACAGGATGTCATCTAACAGCACTTCGTGAACTTTTCCTTCGGGTGAACAGGTTTTTTTATTTCAAACTAGGGCTGTTGCGATAACCGCAATATTACAGTACCGCGCTACTGACAGGCCAACCGCAGAGGAATGCAAGTAACCGCAGTAACCGCGAACCGCGTTTTCTTTTTTCATAAGGCCACCCTTCGTAGTTCGTACCATGTGTATTGAATGTTAAATATGTTAATAATGATAACAAGACTGTTTATCATGGTGATTTGTACAGAGGATTCGTGGATTTGGACTTAAGCCTAAACAGACAGTGAATGAGATCGACTGAGCGCGTGTGATTACCTGCGTCTGTCTTTGAAGTCAAGTCGTGTATATTCGTGAAAAGGTTGCCGTTTCCAAGGAAAGCGAAATATTTGTCGTGGGCTATCATCCTTTTAACGTGTAAGGGTATTTACCATGAATGGCGTCAGCGCTGGTCAGCATTACACAGCGCGAGGAAGCCGTGGGGGGAAAGCAGCGAGTCACGCATTGAATCAATGCCATTGGTCTCTATGTGAAGCATTGCTTCAGCTTTGCCCAAAAGTGAAGCATTGCTGGCCAGCTGAGCCTTGAAAAGTGGAGCTCAAAGTTAAAAAATAATTAACACCTTGTTTCATTACATCTATCATTTAAGGAATCAGCTTTTTTTAATGTTTTTGTTGAATGAACGGTTTAATGACTCACTCAAATACAGTCCGTTGGCGTAACAACTGCGCGCTGAGTGACAGTCTTTCAATGCACAGAGACGCTGTTTAGTTTCGGTTACATTGGTTACATTGTTTTTGTGTATGTTGACCATATCATAACACGTATTTATATAGCAACAAATAAATATAAATAAATAAATAAATGGCGGTAAAACCGCATATTGAGCCACTCAAAATTACCGCAGGGGAAATTCCTTCACTGCGACAGCCCTATTTCAAACAAACTGCAACTTGACACAACGAACAAGCGAATGTTACAGTATGAATAATAACAGTGCAATTCAGCCTTTTAAACTTGCCGGGGCAGTGACAAGCGCCTCTCACTGCTCTGCTCCTCCGTTTCTGCTGCTTTCAGTCACGTGACGCTGGCTCTGAACATAAACGCGTTGTGGAAATGCGTTGGCCTAGTACTTTTTGACCCTCTCTGCTATTATAGTTTTTCAAGATGGCGGAACGACATGGAAGCCTCCGTGGACATACCCGTCACATGTATATAAAGATAATAAATTTTTTGTTTATGAGGATAAGTCAGATAATTGACAGAGTACATATTTGACATTGAGGACATATTTATGAATTTCTAGATAATAAAATACCTAAAAAACTACACATTGTCCCTTTAAAAACCTTCATAAAATGAAACCTGCCAAAGCCTTGTTAAGATGTGGTAAAAGACTCCTCCCTTGAGTGTGCACTAAATAGCCTATTTCTGGGTGTGTTTAGTTTCATATTCTCCCTCCCCTCCGTAAGTAAGCAACACAGTTGACTTTTCAGCAAACAGCTGAGCAGGAGGCAAAAGCTTTTTCACATAGTGGATGTTTTAGTTTTCAGGCTATAAAACTAAAACTGCCTCTCTGACACAGATGTGACTGTTGGCTAAATAACAGTCTAGGTGACTGTACAGTTTCATCTCAAACAGCCAGCAGACAGGTGTCATCATACACAGCTGTCTGTGGACATTATGCTTGAGGATAAACTCACAGTAAGTTTGAACAGACTTTTATGTCAACTTTTCAACATGTTTTTAACATAGTAACATAATCATAACTGAGTGAGCAATGAAATGTTAATGTTATTGTGTATATTTACAATATATGTTCCCACAAAGATAGTAATACCAGAAGTTTTGACTTTGTGAGGACTTTTTTTTTTGTCCCCATGAGGAAAACAGTTTATAAATCATAATAAATGTTGTTGGTTTTTTTGTTTTGTTTTTATATAAAAATGCTGAAAGTGTTCTGTTATTGAGTAGGGGGGTATTGGGATAGAATATACAGTTTGTATAGTATACAAATCATGTTTATGGAACATGCCTATACGCGTATACACACTTTGTGAGATATCATATTATAAATAGACACTACATTAACATTTAAACAAAAAAAAAATTAAGGAAAAAGGTTTAAAGACATAAGAAACTTACCTAATTAGAATCCTTGATCTGTAATGAAGTATTGAGATGCTTGTGAAGCCTTAAGTTTATAGAAACACTCATGGAAGCTGGGAGGAGTTACAGTGATGTCAACCAACCCTTGGTCTTACAAATGATGACATCATTGACCCTTTCACAAGACAGTTTGTTTCCTGCTGCGAAATCCCACCTATGGACCTAAAAATAAACACAATTTGGGAATTCCAACCCTAGTTCTTCAGTGGGTGTGTCATCTTCTTTTGTGGTCCAGTACTTTATAAAAACCTGACTCTAGCACATCATCATCATCGACCTTCAATCACTCCATCTCTACACTGAGATAGGGAAAAGAAGACAGCCTTTCTTCAACTTCGAATCAACAAACAGAGATATCAAGCTTCTTCATATCCAGATTCTGAACAAACACTGACAACATGCTTTCAGTTGCACAGGTAGAGAAAATTTTGTGCTATCATGTTGTGACATAGATGTGTAACTTCTAGATTTATGTGTGATTGGTCGATGTATAAAGAAAAAAAAAACACTGTACAGGTTTTATAAATTACGGGATTTTTTTATGAAGTGTCTTATTGTAACACAGTCTCATCCCAAGCTTTTGACCATACGTCAACATCCGTCGTTTTAGGGTACCCTTTAACGTCAGTTAGATGACACTATCTAATCCTAACCCTACCCCAGACCTAAACCTACCCGCGTCATCTAACTGACGCTAAAGGTAAAGCGTCAGTAGATGACGCCCTAGGATCGTCATCTAACTGACGTTAAAGGGTACCCTAAAACGTCGGATGTTGACGTATGGTCAAAAGCGTCAGTCAAATGACGTCTTGGGATTGAAGTCAAACTCTTTACAATTAGTTTTTAATAGTTTTTTTTTTATGTTTCATAGAAGAAAAAAAAACTTTCAGAAAATATTATTAAATAAAGAAGGTTTTTACATTGTATTTGACTTGGCTTTTTAGCTGTGCTTTTAAGGTACACTTGAAAGAGAACAAAACATACACTATACACTAACTATATATACTGTACGTACATACTATAGAGCTGAGACACTCAAACATAATTGTTTGTACACAGAGATCTACCAGATGCCTGTCTGCTTTTTCTGCTGCTCGAGGACTCCATAAGTCTGCACTAGATGGTGAGCAAGCTCTACTTGTCACAGCCTTATTTTCAGTAAACTGCTGTTTGTTAACTCATGACAGAAAAGAAAAGTTAAAGTCTAGACTTTTATTTAGGGTCTGGAATTTAGATAAAAATTTATATAGACTGACGAATCAGACTAATCTAGGATCGTCATTGGCACTCAGGATGAGTGCTATTCAGCAAAGGAAATTGTTTCAGTGTTCATTTACACTGTCTCTTGTCTGTTTTTAGTGGCAGAGCGTCCTGCTCCTGAGGAAACAGTGACCAGTAGCTTTGGCAGGTTTATTCAGAGTGTACAACCAAGGCATCTGTCACCAACCGTGCTGCAGCGCAGCAAACGCATGATTCTGGACAGCATCGGCGTTGGGCTTTTGGGAAGCAACACTGAGGTGTTTGAACTGGCCCTTCAGCACTGCCAGGTAGGGCACAATGCCAATATTAAATAGAAACCTTTAGATAAAACAACATGTTTTTCAATCATTAAGAGAACAGCATTTTTCAGTAGAATTGAGTGATGCCAAGACTTAACAGAGTGCAATTCTTCCCTGGACATGGTTTAGCAATGGTGTACAGAAAGTGATGTCGGACACTTCTAATGTGTTTGTTGATGTGTGAATGAGTTGGATCTAATGACCATTCATTTATCCTCTTCCCCAAGCACATGTATGCTTCTGATGACGTCAGCTTCGTCTATGGGCGCCAAGGTGTGAAGCTTTCTCCAACCCTTTCAGCTTTTGTCAATGGAGTTGCTGTAAGTATAATGAAGTTTATTGTGATGTCATTGCAGTTCTTAGTTTATCTTACACTGGATGTGTGATTCAACATCCTAGACACATTCTCAGTGTTTCTCCAGAAAGTCCTGTTTTGCAGATCCTGAAAATAGTAACCAGCCATACAGTCAATTAAGCATGAAATTATAAACTTGTTTTGTAACATTCAGCAACATTCCAAATGTGGAAATGAGGGGAGGGGGGGGCTCTAATAAGTCATAAAACCTCAGCTCTGTGAAACTATTATGGTCTACAGAAACATCCATTCTACTGTTGGAATGTCTGGTGTGTAAACCCTCTAAATAAAGTGTGTTTAACCACTAACCCTTCAGGAAGTGTTTCAGATTATAGAAACTAAACAGACCGGGTTATTAGGTCTTGCTCATACTATCGGTAGTCATGCATAGCTTTTTCCTTTTCCCTGTAGCAGTTTAGCTACGCCACTGAAGCTATATCTGAAGGCTATGACATGGTCTTCTGAGACTATGTGCAGTGATATTTAGAAACATCATCATCATCACCATCATCCCAGGACAGCCACAATAAAGAGATACTCTAGACATTGATTGACATGTTGGTTTTCAACAGGCTCACTCAATGGACTTTGACGACACTTGGCACCCTGCAACCCACCCCTCTGGAGCGGTTCTGCCTGCCCTCCTGGCTATAAGTGACATGTTGCACAAGAACAGCAAACCAAGTGGGCTCGACTTTCTAACCGCCTTCAATGTGGGCATCGAAATACAGGGTCGACTGATGAGATTCTCCAATGAGGCTCACAACATCCCTAAAAGGTTAGAGTCAATTTTTTTGTCTCATTCTCAACTAAAGTGACTGAGAGTGATAACTATAATTTATAAGTACAGCACAGCCTGAATATGGCAGTATAACAGCATGGATATTGTCTGAGGTTATAGACAAACAGAGAGCTAGGTGGGTAAGAACACTGCAGATTTGAAAGGTTGTCAAAGCTCTTTCAAACAGGTGTTTATGCTGAGCAGTTCTGTTTGTGCTCCGAGAATATAGTTAAACACTTATAATTTGTTATTTCCTGAGTACTCTATTCTAGAACACAGGTGGATTATGTTTTCAGTGTCTGGTAGCTATAAAGTGTAAACAAAAAAACATTGTAATTTATTGAGTACAAGAGAATTTTATTGTAGCTAGCAAAGGATATTACTTTTGCTATTACTATTTCAGACATTTAGGGGATTTTACCATGGCAAACAATAGAAAAGAGTGTAAATATTTCATATACTCGTCTTGAAGAAGGAACAGAGTCATATTTATAGGCCAGGATGGGCTCTATTGATTTACCAAATTCTTTTGTGTTCCAAAGTTCAAGTATGGTGAACTCTGACTTCTGAATTCGTATCACAAGTAGGCGTGTGTCAACTAGAAAATGGATACATCACAGAGTGACCTCTTAGGCCCTGTTTACACCTGGTTTTAAGATGTTTACACCTGGTCCACCTTAACCACTTTTGTCCTGCATTCTTCAAGGGTAGGGGTCTATGGGTGGGTAAATGCATGTGCTTTTTCAGATCTTGCTATCTAATGGACAAAATTAGCTTGCGCAATTTACATATGAACGCGAAAGGAGACGACGGATAGCCGCAAGACGGTGGCGAGTGTGTGTTAGATATTAGGAATGATAAGAGAACAGAAATGCTTGGTACGTTTTTCGTCAGGTCTTAACTCAGGTCTCCAGCCGATAAAGTTTAAATCCCGTCTGGCTAGTGCGCTTCCCATAATGTTTACGCGTCAGGTCAGTAGGCGGAGAGTAGGCGGTCTTTGTGGCTCTTTAAACGCATTCAACCACATGAATGGTTACAGTATGAAGGCAATGGTGAAACGTCCTAGTGCGCATTTGTCAAACAACTGTGTCTGTGTACTTTGTCAAATGGAGTATACTTTGAAAGGCTTCATGTTCGATTCTAAGCGTTCACATCAAAACTGAAGCATTCTTTAGGCGTTAGGCTAGTAAGTAATCACCAAACAACCACACAGAACACAAAACACCCTAGAACAGTTGTGGAGAGCTTTGCACAGGAACGCACCACTTAAATTCTGATCAGCTGATCAAAATTTAGATTCTAATTTAGATTAGTTTTGTGGCTCTGTATTTTCTTGAGAATGCCCAAGCTTGTAAAATAACGACTGTGCTCTTTCTGTCTTTTCCGCTAGGTTTCATCCTCCCAGTGTGGTGGGAACTCTGGGTAGTGCTGCTGCCTGTGCTCGCCTCCTCTCTCTGGACCGCAATCAGTGCAGTAATGCCCTGGCAATTGCTGCATCTTTGGCAGGTGCGCCAATGGCTAACGCCGCCACACAATCCAAACCCCTTCACATCGGAAATGCCTCGCGCCTCGGGCTCGAAGCAGCCCTGCTGGCATCTCGTGGGTTGGAAGCAAGTCCTCTGGTCCTGGATGCAGTGCCTGGCGTAGCTGGCTTCAGCGCTTTCTACGAAGACTACACCCCACACCCCATCCCGTCCCCCGAGAGGAATGAGCACAGCTTCCTCTTAGAGAAACAAGACATCGCTTTCAAGCGCTTTCCCGCACACCTCGGGATGCACTGGATTGCTGATGCGGCCTCTGTTGTGCACAAGACCCTGGTTGGCCTGAGAGGAGGCAGCGTTTCTCCAAACCTGGTGCGGGATATCCTGCTTAGGGTGCCGCTCTCCAAGTACATCAACCGTCCATTCCCGGAGACAGAGCACCAGGCGCGACACTCCTTCCAGTTTAATGCCTGCACTACCCTGTTGGATGGAGAAGTCACAGTGCAGTCCTTCCACCCAGAAGCCATCCGACGGCCTGAACTTCATGCGCTCCTCTCCCGTGTCCGTTTGGAGCACCCCCACGACAACCCGGCCAATTTCAACATAATGTACGGTGAGGTGGAGGTTACCTTGGTAAGTGGAGATGTCCTAAAAGGGCGATGTGACACCTTCTACGGCCATTGGAGGAACCCACTTAGCCAAGAAAGCCTGCAGAATAAGTTCTGTAATAATGCAGGCACAGTTCTGTCCAATGAGAGGGTGGAGAGGCTGATCGAAGCTGTCGAAGGCCTGGAGCATCTAGATGACTGTAAACCACTGCTAACTCAACTGCAGTGAACAGCTTGGTGCATTTATTACGAAATGACACCAATAATGTAATATGAATATAGAATATTTGTGAAAATGCACAGCTACTTGTATTTATTTAATATAGTCAAACATGTTATATTCTTTCTTGATATACATACTGTAGACTTACAGTACAAACTGTCTTATTTTCCTGCTGTGGATGTCTGTTTTCTACAATATTTATTTACACTATTTCACAAAATGACAAAAGTTGAATATATGTTTGTAAATATAATTTTAAAAGCTCTTTTTAAATATCGTATATTAGAATCTTCTTGATGACTTCTGCTTTTTCTAAGATCTTGTTTAGATTGAAACTCAATAAATTTCAAAATGTATACATGTCTTGTCCACTGTGCATTTTGTCATAAAAACACACATAAAATTGAAATAGTCTGGGAGTCAGGGTACATTAATTATAATGAATTCATGTATAAATTCATTCATGAATTAGGCATTAATTCATGCATTAATATCTCTTGAATCATCAGGAACTAACACGAATTCAACGTTTTCATTAATGACTTCATGGATGAACAACACCTTAATTAAAACATTAACTAAGATGAGTACATCATAATGAATTATGATTTATTACGCATGATCATGATGTTTTCTTTGTTCACAATTAATGATTATGGTTTACAGCTATGAAAACCTTTTCACAATATTCTAATTTTTAATTTGGGGTTTTCATAAGCTGTAAGCATGAATGTATACATGAATTCATGATAATTCATGTACCCTTACCATAAAGTGTTACCATGTTTGGCTACAAACTGAAAGTAGGTATTGGAACGATTTCATGTCTTTGTTATTTCTGGCATGTCCAAACCAGATAGACAGCTAGTTGGAGAGTATCTGGTGCTTCTGAGATCATGCAGGTTTAAGCTATTGCTAGATTTCTTCTACTTATATTGAAATATGATTAAGGGAAAAATGTTACAGGATTTAAGGTAAAAAATACATGATGATATCAAGTATGATGTTTGAATCACAGCGAAGGGCCAAATTGAGCTTTTTCCCAGAAAGATTAAAGGTTTTTCCAGTAAAAGTTTAAATGTTGGTCTATGGGGCCCATCAAAATGTAATGATTTGGGACTTGGTAGGAACTTGTATGTCAATGAAACATAACCATTTAAAAACAAAATGAATTTGATTACACACTAATATGAGGTAAATATAATCAAATAATTCATCCTGTTTTTTTATATTTTTTAAATATATGTTATTCTAATTTAACTATGGGTATTTTCATATATGGTATAAACTTATATATTCTCTATCCTCTATCCCGAGGATGTATAGTGATAATAATAAATTGCCTTATATGTAACGACAAAACCACTTGCGATATAATGACATATATGTATACATATATTACAAACCCCATTTCCAGAAAAGTTGGGACATTTCTGTGATTTGTTAATTCTCTTGAACCTTTATTTAAATGACAAATGTACAAAGACAAGATTTACAATGTTTTTATTGAACAACTTTGTTGTATTTCGTAAATATAAACAAATTTTGATTTTAATAACTGCAACACACTCTGAAAAAAGTTGGGACAGAGGCTTGTTTCCCAGACAGCAACATAGTGTCGCCCCTGATCCCACATCTGCAACATATGGATTCCACACGTACCAGATGTGGGCCGGATCTAGGCCGACACTATGTTGCTGTCAGGGGAGCTCGGCCCCAGAGAACTCGGTGGAATCCCTGTTTTGAACACGCTTTCTCCTTGCGTAACAGAGATTCCAGTTGCATTTCTTGATGCTGTGGACTGTGTTCAGTGAAAACGGTTTTCTAAAGTACTCCCGAGCACATATGGCTGTATTTAACACAGTAGGATGATGGTTTCTCATGCAATGCCATCTAAGGGCTCAACGGTCACGCACCTTCAACAGAGGTCTCATGCCTTGCCCTACACAGACTGAGATTTCTCTGGATTCCCTGAATCTTTTCACAATATTATGTGTGGAAGATGGTAAAATATGTAAACTCTTAGCAATCTTGCATTGAGAAATTAGATTTTAGATTTAGATTTTAGATTTTAACAATTCTCTCATGAAATTTGGCCCAGATTGGTGAGCCATGACCCATCTTTGCTCGCAAAGACAGAGAAGCTCTTTTACACCCAAACACGATTCCCTCATCTATTACCAATTCACCTGTTCATTGGGGGCTGTGTAGAAAACAGTTTAACTTGGATATTTTATAATTGTTTCACTTTAATTTTGAGTGTGTTGCAGCCATTAAAATCAAAAACTGTTTATATTTACAAAATACAATTATGCTGATCAGTGAAAACATCGGAAAAAAATTCTTTGAACTTTTGTCAGTTAAAAAAAGGATCAAGAGAAATAACAAATCCCAGATTGTGGCTTTTATTGCATTTTCTGAAATGTGAATTCCAATCAAATATTGGGGTGAAACAATGAGTTCAGCCTCAGTGTCTCATCCTCCATTCCACGTCTGAAGAGTCAGAGAACAACAGGGGTATAATATTTGGGGAGTCGATATATTATTCAGCAGTAGAGGAAAGTGTGGTGAGTTTGAAGTTCAATGTTGTGGTTAATTCCTTGAAAGGAGTCATAAGCCTTTGAAAAAGCCACTTAATGCCAGGTAGGGATATTGTTCCTGTAATAAGTGTACTTTGCATACTATTACAAGTGTCCACTAAAATGACTACTTCCCAGCAAAGTGGTTCAGGATATAGGTTAGCTGATCAAAAGGTGCCTTTCCTGCCATTCAGTGTATTACTGTACCACAGAACGTAGAAAAAAACTTCTCGCTCTCAACGACATGTCATGTTGTGAGGACAGAAGGGTGTCTAAAAATCATTTGCAATCTTGTAGAATTTCCTCCATTGTTCCTGGTGATTCATATATTGTACAGTGTTGAACACGCAATAGTGTCCTCCCTAGGAACGCTCACCAGTTTAGTTTCTCCTGTCTCGTGAGATGATTGCTATAGTTTTTCTTTTTGTATGCTTTCATTCAGAAATATGAGATCACTGTTCTCATCTTACACCCCAATATCCCCACCAAATGGCTTTGTTTATTTGGTTTCAGCATCTGTGTCATCAATGGCAATTGCTGTGGGAGAGATACTACCGGTTAGGAGTTAGGTGACACCTACAATAGTTTATTGATGTATGCAAGTTGTTAACTATGAATTGAAAGAATGATTTTGTATTTTAAAACTTCCTTGGAATGAAACCAAAAAAAAAAAGAAAACAGTTTTGGTTTCATAGTGTCCTGTGTCACATCATATCTTTGTCTGTTTTATTGATTAATTGAAACCTGTGTTTTGGTCATATACAGACACCCACATTTACAGTAGGTGATTTCCATATGCTGTCAAAAGATTGATTAATGATTTACATTTTACTGGACTATTTTTAATATTCACACAATAACAGTGTCACTCAAGAAAAAGTGACACAGTCAGTAGGAATTTTTGAGAATGTCATTGATTCCTTAAAAAATAAGGAAGCTGGAAGCACTTAATAGATGATCTTTAAACAAAACGTCAATCCAGTATCAACAGAGAGCGGTTTAAGAGTTTACTAAATAAATAAAGTTTGGCAAACCATTTGAAAATAACTTGAGAAATTGAATCGTTAAGATTGAACAAACACAATAAAAGAAGGATGCTCGTTCATTTATGGGAAGGGAGTCCAACAAACTGAAGCTTTACAGTTTCTTCAAAGCCTGATGGTGCACTGCAGGGGCCTTCGTGACATAAAAACAAATACGGAAAAGATTGTGAATGAGCTTACAGTAATGCATGAATAGTTGAAACTCTGATTAGAGGCTTGGATACTTAAACACATTTGATTCATTGTCATACCAAGAAGAAGGAAGAGAAAGATTTATCTTTTAAAACCTGGGCTTTACAGGAACTCAGTACGCATAGTCTTCTAATCTTTTAGCAGTTATTGGCAGCACTGTTACGGCTCTGATCGCAAGGGCTTTACTGTCTTTGTTTTTTCATTAGGAAATCTTTGAACACTGTTTGGTGCTACTGTGAGTCAGGCAGGTGGATATCAGTATTTTCCATTTATAATTTAAAAAAAAAGGCAAATAACATACTATCGATCAAACCTCACATAATAAGACTTAAAGAGCTGATGGAGTCACTAAGCTGTCGGTTAGATAATAAAACAAGATGAAATAGTGCAGGGAATATGGAAACATAATGATCAATCAGATGTTTTTAATTAGAAAGTTGAGGAACTTCAGGGTCAGTCAACACAACTTTTGAGATGGCATATAGGGCCCTGGTAGAAAGCATTTTACAGTTTAATATAACAGCTTGGTATGGAAACCTGAATGTGAAAGACAAAAACAAGCTTTCCAAAATTGTTAATATTGCAGGGAAGGTGATTGGCAAGTCACAAAGGCAGCTTGGGGATGTATTTGATAGGGTGGTACTCAGGAAGGCCAGACAGATATCAGCAGACACCCTACACCCACTCAACTCAGAGTTTGAGTTGCTCCCATCTGGCCGTAGGTTTAGGGTCCCAAGGGTGAGCCGGAACATCTATAAGAGATCTTTTATTCCCCATGCCGTACAGGAACTTAATTCAAACTGAAAGCATTTTTGTGTTTATTGTAGGTCGCTGCGCTGCTTTCCATTTTCTGTTGTTGTATGTTGATGGTGGTACTGTCATACTCTTAACTGTGTGTATTTTTGTAATTTTAACTGTGGCATCACTGATGCATATCTGTTTGGAGAAGTCGAAGACAAATTTCCACTAAGGTGGACAATAAAGTCTAATAAAAAAAAAAAGAAAAAGAACATGAGCAATCCGGATGAGTGTGTTCACATCCGTCATCTGGACAACCTGGTGCTCACTGTTCGGGACCTGAACAAAACCACTTATTTTTACTCCAAGGTTTTGGGAATGGAGGTCATCACTTTTCTGCTCCCCTACAACTTACTAAACATGTGGAATTTCAGTAAAACCACTGAGGATGTAATAAGGCTGAAGAGTTACATATTCATATAGACTTAATTTCATTACCTTCATTCAAGGTATACATTTTATCATTATGTCTTTACACCGCCATGGCAAACTGTTGCCAAGGGAATTATCTGACCTTACTTAAAAAAGAGCATTCAAACCACTGACCTTAAAAAATCAAAGTAAACTTACTTGGTTGATTCAAGTAAAATGGACTTGGATTTGGTTGCACATTATCTATGGTGTGTACTCCAGGAAGCTGAGTAATAAAAGGTTATTACGTGGACTTATCTTTAGAGTTAGGTTCTGGCTTAGTGTACCTAGTTATTACCAAATTGTTGTACATTCTATATGTACTTACAGTAATTACACAGAGAAGAAGGCAGTAAAATAAAGTGCTACCCTTGGAATTGTCCTCTGTGTGTCCCTTCAAAGAGTGAATTTTAAACGATTAAAATAAAGGATAAAAGATTAATTCTGACTCTGGGTCAGTGATTGAACACTCTCGATTCAGCTCAGTACTTTTAAGTGCATACACACGCAGTACAACTGCAAGGGCTTATGGGTCTTTTCACAGCCTTAGTATTTTACTTGATCATTTTGAGTTATTAATGGCTAAAGTTAGGGAAGTTGAAGAGTTCTGCTCCAGGAGGGCCGGTGTCCTGCAGAGATCAGCTCCAGCCTGGAACACACTTGCCCAGAAATGTCTAGTAAACGAGCTTGATTATCTGGTTCTGGTGTGTTTGATTAGAGTTGGAGATAAACTTTGCAGGAAAGTTCATGTGGCGCTCCAGGAACAGGTCTGGACACCTGGCTAAAATCTTTATTTGATGGATTTTTGGATTTTGAAGTCAGAGACATATCTAAGGGACTCAAGTTTTTAAATCATAACTCAAGTTTTGAAAACATAATGTGTTGAGTAATTGGTAAAACTTTACAATAAGGTTTATTAGTTAAAATTAGTTAACTACCTTAGTTTACATGAACTAAGAATGAACAATATTTCTACAGCATTTATTAGTCTTAGATAATATTAATTTCAACATTTACTAATAGGGCCTACATTATTAAAATCAAAGGTTGTATTTGTTAACATTAGTTAATGCACTGTGGACTAACATGAAAAAAAATGATCAGCTGTATTTTTATTAACTAACATTAACAAAGATTATTAAATACTGTAACAAACATATTGCCCATTGTTAGTTCATGTTAGTTAATATATTAACTAATGTTAACTAATGAACCTTATTGTAAAGTGTTACTGAGTAATTTGTAATCAGAACCCCTTCATTGATATGGTTTACAATATAACAGTAACTTAATTTACTCTAGTAAGAATAGCAAAAACGTAAGCTTAATTCAGCAAATTTGTTTCATTTGAGGAAGCTGTTGTCAAACCCATGTCCTTTGTGACGGCACAATGCCAGTGTCATCTTCAGTATGAGGATGATGAGGGACAAACATAAAACTAACAAAAACTTTTCTGCTGAAACTGTTCGTGTGATGGAACAAGGAAATAGTTTCCTGTCAAGAATTCTATATTACATAAGAGGTTTGAGGAAACAATACTGATCATTGACACATCATTGCCCTTCTTGCCCAGAGAAAACGTGACAGAAGGAAATTGTGTCAGTGTGCTCATAAAAATGATTTTATCATACATGACTGGGACGGAAGAATGAGAAGAGAAATAACCATTCTATGTTTTAGTTTGGGCTTTACAGGATCATTAAAGTTCTGTTTTATGCAATTATGCATCATTTACTGTCATTAATACAGTAAGTACATGTAACGTGTAACAAGGACACTGTAAAATAAAGTGTTATAGTGTTATAAATAGCATCATGAGACAACATTCATTTATTTGGGTGTTGTTGTTTTCACGTGTTCAGACTGGAGCATTGTATTATTGTAACTAGGGTAACACTTTATTTTGATGGTCCCTTTTGAACATTCTGCTAACTATAAGTAACTTTGCAACTACATGTCATCTAACTCTCATTAGAGTATTAGTGGACTATCTGCTTCATATCTGCAAACTCTTTATTGTGATGCTCCTCCAACAGACACTCTACTGACTATAAGTAACTTTACAACTACATGTCAGCTTATTCTAACCCTACCAGTCTACTACAGTTTTTTACAATCACTATGACAATTTTTTCAATACTTTTAACAAATTTCCTAAACTCTTAACGCACCAACACACCTACAACACACAATTGGCAAAACAGTTAATTTCAT
The DNA here is from genome assembly GCA_026230005.1 of Gila orcuttii. Classification (NCBI taxonomy): domain Eukaryota; kingdom Metazoa; phylum Chordata; class Actinopteri; order Cypriniformes; family Leuciscidae; genus Gila; species Gila orcuttii. The sequence goes on from JAPDVR010000016.1 coordinate 36,859,106, forward strand.
GCTCAAAATCACACATGGTAAACTAAACTCCAACACTAATTTTCAAAATACAATCATACACTATCAACAATACACTGTCTACCAAAACACTGCAAACACATCTCAAAATCAAATAATTTTTCAAAACACTAACATATGTTCTCGTCCAACAGGAAGATTTAGTCAATCATAGCACAATGTCATAAAAACACGAACATCAGATGGAATTACAGAAACTGCATTATTTTATATGTATTGTATATTTTATATGTATTGTATTGATAGATTGTGTTTTGCACTGCAGTTTCTTTCGAAGCCTCTCTACATTTTTGTTTTGTTGGGTTTAGGTCTGTTGCTGCAGAAATTCAATAAAAAAGACCCGTCTCAGAGTGCTTTATAATGTACGGTTACTGTAATGAAAAAACGAAGACAGAGACAGAATTTCTCCAATAAATAAAATAAATAAAAATAAATGTATATATTTGCATAATTCAATCAGCTGTTTCTCAGTAACAATAGAATAAAATACAGGGGATATATTTGTGTTTCAATTCACAATATAAAAGCTGTTTACCTTGACTTTAGCCTGGGTTAGGTTTATAAAATGGTGTTCTCTGTTCTGACATACAGTGTTAAAGCATTGGTAAATTTGCCAGTAAAAATCCATTGTTTTGGTCTTGTTTGAGCTTGTGTGTAAAAGAAGTTCAAGCATTTTAAATTTGTGTTAATTGTATGCATTTTGTGTTAAAGCAACAAGAAATGTGTTAATAGTATAGCTTACACAGACGGATGTAGTGCTAACTGTGTTAAGAGTTTAGGAAATTTGTTAAAAGTTTTGAAAAAATTGTCATAGCGATTGTAAAAAACTGTAATACTCTACTAATACTCTTATGAGAGTTAGTAGACATGAAGGTGCAATGTTACTTATAGACAACAGAATGTGTTAAAGGGACCATCAAAATAAAGTGAAACCGTAACTAGTATAGTTCTTGTAATTGTGATGAGTCTTCTTACTTTTTATTTATTTTAACAGTAAACCTTCGATGCGTGGCTATACGTCCACAAACAGCACAGAAACTTGATGAAACTCTTGAATAGTGTGTGTGTGCGAGAGAGAGAGAGAGAGAGAGAGAGAGAGAGAGAGAGAGAGAGAGAGAGAGAGAGTGTGAGTGTGTGTGTGTGTGTGTGTGTGTGTGTGTGTGTGTGTGTGTGTGTGTGTGTGTGTGTGTGTGTGTGTGTGTGTGTGTGTGTGTGTGTGTGCAGATGGACAATGCTCTTCTTCTAATTCAGAGGTTCTACAGAGAGGCTTTCCTTACGTCCCCAAGGTGAATGTGATCTTTGTCTGGAACAATTAAACTCTTTTCTTCTATAGAATTCCTTCAGGTGTCATTTACAGAGAATTTCCAATGGTCTCATTTCATACTTCAGTTTTTGTTTGCTAAGTGTGACGTCACGTGTCTCCAAACGCTCTATCAGCTCGTAAAAGCAAACAACAAACGTTGCGAGAATACACTTACTAATGATCCTAACCTTTATCTTCATTCCTAAATCTCAGTAGGCCAGACAGTGATTTGTCTTTTCTAAAGTATTAAACTGTCGAGCCCAGAGACTGTCGTGGTTTTGTTCAGGTCCCGAACACTGAGCACCAGGAACTTCTGAACCGGACTGAGAACTGACTGGATGTGAAGACAAGAATCATTTAAACAAACATATTGAAATTAATATTTGTGATGAATGTGTTTGGCAGAATGTCACAAAAATTAATACTTTGCAATTTTTTATTTATTTAGCATTACTGTAACAAGAATCTTAATAGTCCTAAACGTAGTTTAAAATTTCTTTTTCTTTATAACATATAACAAGGACATCATGGTTGTTATTTGTTGTATTGCCTTTATCATGATAGTAATAATAAAAATCATCATCATAAAAATCATAAGGTATAGCAATAGACCAATAATATCATGACATATTATTTTAAATGATTTCATTTTAAATGAATATTATTAATATTAAAAGTATTATCGTTTTCATCTAAATTAATTCTATTTAACATGATCCAAAGAACTGAGGAAGATAGAATGAGTAAAATGGTTTAAGATTAAGTGAATATAGTCATAATCTTACAGAACTTAATGGCTTCAAATGAATTTAACCCACATCATCATAATTACAATTTTTAAAATCATGTACAGTGTCTCAGTACGTGAGGATTCGTGCTTGGCCCTAAATGGTTTGATATTGAGGAAGTTTTAAAAAGAAGGAAATATCAGCTCAGCCAGTAAAAGCAATTAGCTTTAAAAAGAAATCCAATTACAGAGCCATTTATATTTATCTTCAAGCAATGATACAATGCCTCCTGTCTATTGTTGATAATTGGAGACTTCAATCAAGTTGTTGTCAGGGTCACGAAAATAGAGGGAACTGATGGGACCCACAGCGCCAGTCCTGTCAACTGGACCCTCCTCTATCGTCACTCCACACGCCTACAAACACAACATCAGAAAATCAGAGAATATATCATTCTATGAAAAAACAGTCGTTATACTTCAGTGTTTTGTTCTCTAGAACCAGGGGTGAGCACCATTTAGAGCTGAATTTAGAGGGCCTTTTAAATTTCAGTTCAATTATTGAAATTGAGTTGAAGTAGGAAACAGAATGCAGAATAAACATTTGAATTAAAGTATGTAAAATCATAGTTGAATGAAATTCTAACTAGTTTATATATACTGTATGAGTAGTTTTGTGCAAATGAGCGGCCGGATCGCATTAAAGGTTTTCTGTTAGAACGGTGTCGTGTTAGCGGCCCCTAAGTTAATAACTAATAACATTCTCGTTGCGACGGAAATGAATCAATCAAAACTAACTTTAGCTGGACAATAACTTTATTCTAGAGCTCCTGTAAAGCCCAAACAATCTCTGTTACTTTAATTTCCTATTATCACCGTAAAGCTGCTTTGAAACAATCTATATTGTTAAAAGCGCTATATAAATGAAGGTGACATTAACAGTTTGTTTTGGCCATTGAATCTGACTGAGTTTTAAAACAAGAAAAGTTCATTCAGGAAATAAACTGCTGTGTTGTTCAGAGATTTTGCTTTGGCTTCGTCTGGAAATATGTTTTGTCCGTAAAAATAGAATGATATTATTAAATTGAATAATGTTAGAGTAATATTGTCAATATTGTGTCTAAAATGTAAGTTATTCAGGAGTAACTTCTTGTTTATAGAACTGCTGTATAAAAGGAATATCACACTCACAATCATGTTGTTGTACTAAATTTTACCATGCTTATAATTAGTATTAAAAACAACAGCACTCTGTGGCATTGCTTAATTATGAAGCATGGTGGAAGAACTCCTCATTCTCAGACATTCTGTGGTGTTGTATGACAAAATTAATGAATATGAATAAAAAGTCCAAATTAATAGTCATAATTTTATTTATTTAGCAAAACTAGTGTTGGACTGACTAATGATTTTATAAGTCAATTTAATTGCAATGAATACCTTGAGATGGGAAGAAACAGTTGTCAGAGGGGTCTTGGTGATAAGGCACAAGTCAGCAGATCCTGGTGTTGGGCTTTTGGCTTTCGGCTCAAACTCCTTCCCAACCTGATGCAGGTTTATTTTCTGCTCTCCAAAGCTCAAAGCTTTACGCTCACCCTGAAACACAGACCGTCTTGAAGTGATTGCTGAGAATACTTATACTTTGCTGCCACCATGTGGTATTGTCCGCTGTGTGGTTTTTGTGTGAAGTTTTACCTTAAAAGTGATGACCTCCATTCCCAAAACCTTGGAGTAAAAATGAGTGGTTTTGTTCAGGTCCCGAACAGTGAGCACAAGGTGGTCCAGATGACTGATGTGAACTGGACAGGAACTTCTGAACCGGACTGATGACGGTCCACTGAGAACGGACTGGAACATAGAGTTAGAGTATTGAAAATATTATTTGTGATCAATGTATTTGGCAGAATATCACAAAAATGAATAGTTTGCCATTTTGATTTTTTTTTTTTTTTTTAGCATTACTGTAAGAAGAATCTTAATGGTCCAGAAAGTAGTATACATTTTCTTTATGCAAAAACATAATATATAATAAGGACATTATGGTGGTTATTTGTTGTACTGACTTTATTATGATTAAAAATAATCATCATCACAAGAGAAAGTGCTGTAGTTCTAAACATTCAATGGGTTTTATGGCCGCTATAGCAATAATATGCATTACAGAATTAATATTAATATTTTTACAGAATGCTGCAGTGTTTATTATGAATGATTTATCATCTGTCCACATTATTATTATTAATCTTTTTTTATTTTTTTATATATATATTCCATATATATATATATATATATATATATATATATATATATATATATATATATATATACATTCCATCGTACATAATCTGTAATCAAAAACGTTAACCTCCCCTCTATGGGATTACAAATTTAAGAGTCTGTTTAAAATTTGCTGATCCTACATCCTGACATAACATCACATGAAGGACTAAGGTAAACTACAATGCATTGGGCATTCAAGGTGAACACGATGGCATCAGTTTACTGATTAGGCTACATTTCACGAGTTCACACTTACATGTAATCAGATAATGTGTATTTGGCGTGCTGTCCGAGGGCAGGGCTCTTTTTTGGCCCAAACCCAGAGTACTAATAAACCTTATTGTAAAGTGTTACTGAGTAATTTGTAATCAGAACCCCTTCATTGATATGGTTTACAATATAACAGTAACTTAATTTACTCTAGTAAGAATAGCAAAAACGTAAGCTTAATTCAGCAAATTTGTTTCATTTGAGGAAGCTGTTGTCAAACCCATGTCCTTTGTGACGGCACAATGCCAGTGTCATCTTCAGTATGAGGATGATGAGGGACAAACATAAAACTAACAAAAACTTTTCTGCTGAAACTGTTCGTGTGATGGAACAAGGAAATAGTTTCCTGTCAAGAATTCTATATTACATAAGAGGTTTGAGGAAACAATACTGATCATTGACACATCATTGCCCTTCTTGCCCAGAGAAAACGTGACAGAAAAAAATTGTGTCAGTGTGCTCATAAAAATGATTTTATCATACATGACTGGGACGGAAGAATGAGAAGAGAAATAACCATTCTATGTTTTAGTTTGGGCTTTACAGGATCATTAAAGTTCTGTTTTATGCAATTATGCATCATTTACTGTCATTAATACAGTAAGTACATGTAACGTGTAACAAGGACACTGTAAAATAAAGTGTTATAGTGTTATAAATAGCATCATGAGACAACATTCATTTATTTGGGTGTTGTTGTTTTAGAATTCCTTCAGGTGTCATTGACAGAGAATTTCCAATGGTCTCATTTCATACTTCAGTTCCCCTTCGTCAGTCACTACGAGTAAGTCTAGACTGACGAATGGGGATTGCTTGCAAGAGCCTATCTACTTCGAGTGAAACTAAACGAGCCAATGCACATTGGCATGCGATAATTGCACCAGCTGCTGTGCATCGTGGCGCGAGCATATAATGAGCAGCAGGTGCCTCGCATCCTTGTCTTTCGCTTCGGAGCCAGACAGTGAATGCTGTTCCTGTCTCCTGCAAGATCTTCTATGGTGATTTCGAGTCTCTGCGAGGAAGCCTCTGTGTTTGGTGTTGGTGTGACAGCGCGAGCAGTGGTGGTCGCAATCTCTCCTGTCAACGGTTGTGAGCAAAAACAGCTTTTTTTTACAGCTTTGTTGGTTCGGAGGGCATGACACTATGTCAGTGAGTGCTCAAACAAGATTGCACTATTTTCCTGTGTGTAGTCGCGGCTATCCCCCTGTGCGTTTCAGCACCTCAGAGCACTTCTAAAAGAGCTAATAAGATCTGTCTACATCTTTTTCAAGATGTCATTCAAATCGTGTGTTTCTGGATGCGGCCAATGTTTGACTCCGGCTGACGGGCATGATCACTGTAACACGTGTTTGGGCTATAGGCATGCTGAAATGGCGCTCATGGATGACTCATGTTCTCATTGCGGGAACATGACCATCGCGGCGTTATGGTCGAGACTCCGTTACCTTGAAAGAGGTGGAGCCTAACTACTTCGGTTAATAGCCTTGGTGACCTGATGATCACAGTGAGAGGTAACCCACCGAGCCAGTCTCCTCGGGCCCCTCCCTCCTCTATAACGCTACCCACGGAGCCTCCAAGAGAGCACGCTGGGCCGTCCCCAGTGGTTCCAGACGTTTCTTTTGGAGCTCCACCGGATGATCAAATGTCGGTCGCTGCATCGGAGGGTGAGCTAATGTCCTCTGGGGATGAAGACTTGGCTGTGCTGCCTCCTTCGGGTGCGCCAGCATTGTCCGAGTCAGACCAAAAACTCATGGCTTTGCTTTCTCGGGCCGCCGCAAGTGTCCCGAACCTTCACGGCTGGACGATTGGTATCTCGGGAAGGCCCGCCCTGCCGCAGTGCCTTTCTTTCCGGAAGTGCATGAAGAGGTTATCAGAACATGGACGGCACCTTTTTCTGCCCGAAACCGTTCTGGTGCCTCTTCCTCCCTCACTACCCTCGACGGCGGAGCAGCTAAGGGTTACGTGGAGATCCCCCCGGTGGAGCGATCTGTGGCGATGCAGCTGTGTCCCAAGACCGCTACCTCCTGGCGGGGAAATCCGCGCCTCCCCTCCTGGGTTTTTAAGTTCTCGTCTCGCTCCCGCAAGAGAAGCGCCCATCCCATCCAGGCCCCCGCTAAATCAGATGGCAAGCATAAGGCCAAGCGGCCCTGAGACGGGCGACCCAGCGATGGAGGAAGTTGCTCTCCGGGAGATAGTGTCCGCACCTCTCCCTCCCCAGGAGGAGGACAGTGTAGAGAATCTTTTGTTTCATTTTGTTTCTGTTCTGCAGCTGAGACTCGGCTATGCGATTCTGTTCACCCGGCGCCCTCCCAAGTTCAGGGCCATCCACTTCACCTCTGTGAGAGTTGCGATGCCCCTGTGTTGCGGGCAGAGATCTATGTCCTACTGGCGAAGGACGCGGTCGAGGCGGTTCCTCCAGCTGATATGAAGACAGGGTTCTACACCCTCTACTTCATTGTATCCAAGAAAGGCGATGGGTTACAGCTGATCTTGGGCCTGTGAACCTTGAATCGGGCCCTGCACAAGCTCCCGTTCAAGATGCTCATGCAGAAACACATTTTTGAATGCATCCCTCCCCAAGATTGGTTTGCAGCAATCGACCTGAAGAACGCATACTTTCATGTCTCGATTCTTCCTTGTCACAGACCGTTCCTGCGGTTTGCGTTCGAGGGACGGGCATATCAGTACAAAGTCCTGCCCTTCGGGCTGTCCCTGTCGCCCCGCGTCTTCATGAAAGTCACGGAGGCAGCCATTGTTCCACTCCGAGAACGCGGAGTTCGTATTCTCAACTATCTTGACGACTGGCTGATCCTGGCTCAGTCTCGAGATCAGTTGTGCGAACACAGGGACATGGTGCTCTGTCACCTCAGCCTGTTGGGCCTTTGGATCAACTGGGACAAGAGCAAACTCTCCCCTGTGCAGAGTATATCTTATCTCGGTATGGAGTTGGACTCGGTCAACCAGACAGCGCGACTCACAGAGGAGCGCGTCCGGTCAGTGTTGAGCTGCTTGAGTACAATCAAGAGCAGGACAGCGGCCCCACTGAAACCTTTTCAGAGGCTCCTGGGGCATATGGCATCCGCAGCCACAGCAACGCCGCTCGGATTGCTTCATATGAGACCGCTTCAGCACTGGCTTCACGGCCGAGTCCCAAGATGGGCGCGGCAGAGCGGCACGTACTGGGTGCACGTCACCCCGCACTGCCTCCGAGTTGCTCAAAGTACGCCTTGTGCTGGGCCGCCTCAGAGGGCCGCTACATGGCAAGCACGTACTGGTCCGTACGGACAACACTGCAACCGTTGTGTACATCAACCGTCAAGGTGATCTACGCTCCCGCCGCATGTCACAACTCGCACGCCATCTCCTCCTATGGAGTCAGAAGCATCTGAGGTCGCTTCGTGCCATTCACATCCCTGGCATGCTCAATCGTGCAGCCAATGAGCTCTCACAACAGCCTACACCTCCGGGAGAGTGTCGTCTCCATCCCCAGGTGGTCCAGCTGATATGGGACTTCTTCGGAGTTGCTCAAATAGATCTGTTTGCCTCTCTGGACTCGACTCATTGGCAGTTGTTTTATTCCCTGACTGAGGGGCCCCTCGGTGCGTATGCATTGGCGCACAGCTGGCCCCGGGGCCTACGCAAGTATGCGTTTCCCCCAGTGAGCCTTCTCGCACAGACACTGTGCAAAGACAGGGAGGACGAGGAGCAGGTCTTGTTAGTTGCGCCGTATTGGCCCAACCGGACCTGGTTCCCAGAACTCATGCTCCTTGTGACAGCACCTCCTTGGCCCATTGCTCTGAGGAAGGACCTGCTTTCTCAAAGACGGGGCACTCTATGGCACCCGCGTCTAGACCTCTGGAAACTCCATGTCTGCTCCTTGGATGGGACGCGGAGGTTCTGGGTGACCTACCCCAGGCGGTGGTAGACGCCATCACTTCTGCTAGAGCCCCCTCAATGAGGCACCTCTATGCTCTGAAGTGGAACCTGTTCATTGAATGGTGTTCTTCCCACCGGGAAGACCCCCGAAGATGTCCGATCAGAGTCGTGCTTTCTTTCCTGCAAGATGGGTTGGAGCGAAGGCTGTCTCCCTCCACCCTCAAAGTGTATGTTGCCGCTATTGCAGCACATCACGATGCAGTTGAAGGTAAGTCATTAGGAAAGCATGACCTGATCGCCAGGTTTCTGAGGGGAGCGAGGAGACTATAAATCCGCCTCGCCTCACCTTTATACCCTCTTGGGACCTGTCTCTGGTGCACAGCACACTGGGTGTCCATATGTAGCGGTCCCTGCGGCAACCCCATATGTGTATTCCTCCACTATCAGCTCCTCTCCGGACGAGCCTGTGTCTTTCCCTCGACAGAGCTCTGCTGGTGTTCTTCCCCCCTATAACTAGGCTGGAACCACCCCAGAGACTGCAATATGTTGTACTACCCTGCTTGGCTAGTCCATATGTGTATCCGTCACAGTGCCTCCCTCCGGGGTAGGATGTGGCTTCCGCAGCGTTCCCTTCCCCAAGGGCATGCTTTCCCAGCGTTATCCAATAAGTCACACTGAGTGGGTCTTGCGGAACAGCAGTGACTGACCTTCTCTGCTTAGAGCTCCTACTTCTGCCCAACACTGAGGTCAGGCCAGGTGGCTCAAGCGGAGCGCTGGAAGGGCCAGCAGCCGTGGCGTTTTGGTAGATATCCCCATTCGTCAGTCTACTTACACTACTTACTCGTAGTGACTGACGAACGGGAACGTCTCGGTTACGTATGGTAACCCTCGTTCCCCGAGGAGGGAACGGAGACGTAAGTCACCTCGCCACAGTTGCTGAGCTTCCGCTGTATGGCCGAGTCAGAGGTCCGGCTCCTCAGCTGAAAAACAAGGATGCGAGGCACAGCAGCTGGTGCAATTATCGCATGCCAATATGCATTGGCTCGTTTAGTTTCACTCGAAGTAGATAGGCTCTCGCAACCAATCCCCATTCGTCAGTCTAGACTTACGTCTCTGTTCCCTCCTCGGGGAACGAGGGTTATCATACGTAACCGAGACGTTTTCGTTTGCTAAGTCTGACGTCAAGTGTCTCCAAACGCTCTATCAGCTTGTAAAAGTAAAAAGACAAATGTTGCAAGAATACACTTACTAATGATCCTAACCTTTATCTTTGTACCTAAATCTCAGTAGGCCAGACAGTGATTTGTCTTTTCTAAAGTATTAAACTATCGAGCCCAGAGACTGTCGTGGTTTTGTTCAGGTCCCGAACAGTGAGCACAAGGTGGTCCAGATGACTTATGTGAACTGGACAGGAACTTCTGAACCAGACTGATGACAGTCCACTGAGAACTGACTGGAACATAGAGTTAGAGTATTGAAAATATTATTTGTGATCAATGTATTTGGCAGAATATCACAAAAATGAATACTTTGCAATTTTGATTTTTTATTTATTTATTTAGCATTACTGTAACAAGAATCTTAATGGTCCTGAAAGTAGTATACATTTTCTTTATGCAAAAACATAATATATAACAAGGACATCATGGTGGTTATTTGTTGTACTGACTTTATTATGATAGTAAAAATAAAAATAATCATCATCACAAGAGAAATAGTGCAGTAGTTCTAAACATTCAATGGGTTTTATGGCAGCTATAGCAATAATATACTAATATGCTATTCCTAATTCAGCGAGTACGACAAGTGTGCTAAAGTCAACATGAAATTTAAATTTTATTTTTTTACAGAATGTTGCAGTGTTTATTATGAATGATTTATCATCCGTCCACATTATTATTAATTCTTTTTTTTTTTTTTTTACATTTATATTCCCTCATAATCTGTAATCAAAAATGTTAACCTCCCCTCTATGGGATTACAAATTTAAGAGTCTGTTTAAAATTTGCTGATCCTACATCCTGACATAACATCACATGTTATGACTATCAAACTAAGGTAAACTACAATGCATTGGGCATTCAAGGTGAACACGATGGCATCAGTTTACCGATTAGATTTCACGAGTTCACACTTACATGTAATCAGATAGAGTAAAGATAATGTGTATTTGGCGTGCTGTCCGAGGGCAGGGCTCTTTTTTGGCCCAAACCCAGAGTACACCACCCTGGTCTTTGCTTCTGAGTTTTCTACACCACCTCGAAAAAGTATCTGTTCTCTTCATGACACGATCTGCCTAATATGCTGTTGGTCCTCTGTGTGCTGCCAAAACAGCGCAGACCCACCGAGACCTGAAGGTGTCCTGTAGTTTCTGGTACCAAGACGTTAGCAGCAGATCTGTAGGTTGTGATCGTGGATCAAACTTTTTGGTCCAGCACACCCCACTGACACTAAACTGTATTGAGATCTGGGGAATTTGGAGGCCAGGGCAACAGCTTGAACTCTTCATCATGTTCCTCAAAGCCATTGGCGTGGCTTGCTTAGTTGGGGACATTAAATTTAACATTTAATTAAATATTCAACAATAATATTGATCTGCCTGCATTGACACTATAATACAAGAACTGAATTGAGCTGGACGATGAAATCATGGTTTACTCCAGAGCAGCTAAAAAGTATATAAATTAACTAATTTAAAACAAAAATAAAACATCACTGAGACACCATTTTCTTCTGGAAACAAACTTTTTTTTTTGCATTATTTTCCTGTTGTCTCTGTAAAGCTGCTTTGAAACAATCTATATTGTAAAAAGCGATATATAAATAAATGTGACTTGACTTGACATATGCAGCAGAGTACAACGCCATAAGTCAAAGTTGCTCAGATATTTATTCCTGCCCATTTACAGCAGCACAAGTACGATTTGTGGATTGATACTACTCATAATATTACATCCAGTTCCTTCTGCTTGAATATAGCCTACATCATGCCGGCATTTGGCACAGTTGTTGTCTGTAGTAGACTAGACTACAAGAACATCCAATATAATGTAACAGTTGGGTTCTGGAAGAAAAAATCCCATTTATTTTCTCCATAGGGGAATTCATTTTTAACAGCCCCCCTGCGATGATCAGACCTCCCAACCCTGGAACGCGATTTAAACCGCAAAGCAATTTAAACAAGGGGAGTCACCCCGCGTGAAAATCAGTTCGGTATTCAGTGAGATATGATTAATTAAATGCGCTGACAGCTCATTGCACCTGCCAAACAGATTACACTGAGCGGAGCGGGTGACCGGTTTAAGATGGTGGCCGCACGGCTCGTCCGCGCCAATAGGCAGTAGCGGTCGATAGGGCGTCTATCTATATATGATGTCTATGGTCATAAGCGTAGCCACTTAAAAATAGATGGAGAATTATTTTTTGGTCTTAATAATAATAATAATAATAATAATAAAATCTAATTGTTGTTTACTTACAATATTTCTTAATTTAAAATGTAATTTAATGTTTAAATTATTATCGTTAAAAAAAGTATCTGCCGGCATTCGGGCTGCCAACCAATCCGAACACAGCCGCTGACTGTCTGACGATAACAATGTTGTGCTGTCGAGACTCGAACCGAACCATGTCGAGCAGAACCATATAATGCAACTCACCGGAACACATAACCGTGTTTTCATTACTGAATGATTCAGCGTTTTGAAAGAACCGTTTCAACGAATCGTTTGAATAAATGACTTAATGTCTCACTCATTTAGACGGTCACCTGCCGCCACCTACTGGTGGTTTAGTTTCGTGTTTAAAAGTTTCATTCTTTCCAATATTTCATATTTGTATATTCAAAAAATATTCAAAACAATCTCATAACATTATTTAATGCAGTTGTAATTTTTAAGTGTAAATTATTTAATTTGATTGGTAACAACCACATAGTGTCTTATTATTCTAATTTAATTTATTGATAAAATTTAAGAATTTAAAATGAACGATGAAGGATATATTTAAAACGACTAGGGAAATGCTCTTTATAAAGGTTAAAATATCATAAGTATGCAGATTTAAATGCATAGTCAAAGCTAACTGACCACTGGTAAGAATATTGCCTCAGAATAAATTATATATTTTTGTCTGAACAAGCGAATGAGTGATTTTGTTCGAAGGACAAGCACATGAAAAGGCTTTATGTCGAGCCCTGAGTTATATTTTATATAATATTATGGTTATGTAGCGAGCCTGAATATAGTTTTACACATCAGCCCAGTCTATTCTGTAAAGTTAGTGATATGCAAAGTCAGGTTTTTTTGCACATATTAATCTGACAATAAATGTGGCACAGTTCTTATGCACAACCAGGTACACTTTTCTGGATACGCTAGTGCTACTTACAAAAGAAAACATTTTGTTTTTTAGACGTTTTTTAGAACGTTCCAAATGCGTTTGTCCTTTTATCGGTAGCTTTTACCAGTGGATCAAGTGTGTCAGAATCACTGATTTTAATGGGTTCTATGCGCTTTTGACACAACATGTTCACATTGGATGCACCGTTCGCATCCAATGAGTGTAACCTGCCTGTTTACACCAATGTGACTAGAATCAACGGTGTATCATTTCCATAGCAATGATTTTACTTCAGTGTATCTGTCAGCTTTCTGTAGCACAGCTGCCGAACTTCCAGCGAAAACAACTTAGAGCGGCTAGTATTCATTCAACATCATGCTTTTTCTTGTTTTCCGTTAGAAATTAATGTGAATTATTTGTTTGCTAATTAGCTGCTGCTTGTGATGATAGTTTCAATGTCAAATTTATAAAGCATTTATTTAGCACTCATAAATATTATTATTTTTTGTTGCTTTTTTTGCTACTTGGAAACTAAATAATGATATTTTAACTATCCAGTCAAATCAAATCTGTTATGTGGAATTTAGTGACATGCTTTTTAAATTATATATAGGCCTTTTGGTGAATAATAACAACAATTAATAATAATAATATACACCAAAATATATATTTTAAATAAAAATATATAATATTAGATTAAAAATAAGATTTAAATATAGCTTAAAAGTTTTGGGTCGATAATGCTTTTGAAAAGTGTCTGCATTTATTTGGTCAAAAATACAGTAAATGTGTATTAATTTCAAAGAACTGTTTTGTTTGAATATGTTTTTACAAATGTATTTTTCCCCTGTTCGGTCTTCAGTAATGAATTTGAAATCGAAAATGGAAATTTATTTTAAGTAAAAAGAAATGTGTGCATTTACAAAGCAGGACAGAGAGCATACCAATCATGAGGCCAAAAAAGCAAGATTTGAAATGGAATGGGCTCATGCCTTAAATATTTAAATCAGCATGGGGATTCAACATTTTTAACAAAAACAGGATTTAAAACTAAGTAAAGCGATAGCACTCCATGTTATGTATGTATGTGACCTTGGATGTGTAAGCATACTTGGCAATATATAAAGCTCCTGAAGAACTTAAAAAAAAAAAAATCAGATCAAACATTCGATTTGAGATGATTCACAATAAAATTTGCGATTTGCTAAACAATCCGATTTGCAACTTGTCTTAAATAATTTTGAGTCTGAATCGTTAAGATGAAAAACAAACAATCATTTTATAAGGCAAGGTGTACAACTGCCCAAATAAAATTTTCCAGGAAGTGAAATTAAACCAAGGTAACTCATGAATATTAAAAAAAAAAAAAAAAAAAAAAAAACGTCTTTTAGTAATCTTCATACAGTCTCCACTCGCATTTTATTTAATATTCATGACTGAGACAAGAATTTCACATAAAGTCCAGAAACGTCTAACCAACGTCAGCCTTTGAGCCAATCAGTACAACCATCACTTTGAGACGTCACACTCCTTAATGAATATTTATGAGCCAAGCCTTCATCATAGTATACACAGGATTCAAATTCACTTCCAGGAAACTCACATTTTAACAGTAATAAAACATCATAAATCAGTAAGTAAGTAATAGCCTACTAGTCTCGTATAATTTAATTAATTGTTTCCATGCGCTACTTTACATTCCAGCTTTCTAAAAGAAACTAGGAAGTAGCCTAATTATCAAACTAAAAGAGAGATTTTGTTACCTTGCCGTGGGTCGAGTAAGAACGCAGAAAAGTACTGCAAACGCGTAGAGCCATTTTAACAGTGGAAAGTCAATGAGACTGACGATATCACCTGTTCTAACCTGTCCGGAATAACAAAATCATAGAAGCAAGTCCAACTGGAGAACGTGAAGCGCTAGACACCCTGCCGTAATCACTCTATTACACACGCCATCGAACGCGACATATGAATAAAATAAACAATGCGGCCCAGAAGATGTCTAAATAATAGTTACATACATTTGAACGATGTATTTTCAATTCAAAATCTGTTTAAATTTCTCATTCTCATTAATGTACGTTATCATCCTGCTACTGAAGTAGCACGTTTCCCCATGGTACCTATTACTTTTCTCCGCGCTGCTCAGGAAGGGCCAATCTCTTGCGCCTCCAAACAAGGAATAGTCACGTTTGCCAACTACAAATAATATTTTCTAATGACACTAATTTCAGATTTTTATTTATTATTTCTGAAAACTCTAGTCCCAAAACAGTCTTAATTTGTAACAGGCTGTTGAAATAACTCATTTATCATAAAATACCACAGGAACATTAATGTACATTATCTAGGCACAAGACATCGGTTAGTTACTTTGAATCAAAGCAAATATAATTGCAAAATGGAAAAACACCATAATCTCCAATAGCAGTGTGCATCGTCTGGTTTACTGAAAAAAATAAGAACAAAAGACTTGACAACTGTACTGCTATATTTCCATCAAGACCGTCTAGTGGATTTGGCATACATAGAGCAATGTCAAATCTGAAAACATGGTCTGGAAAAGTAGTACATGGGACCACATAAATAATGTCTGGTGAAAAAATATCACATCGATCGAATGATCCACAGTATTTCGTTGAACATTTCATGATCTAAACATGGAACAGTGTTCGTCAGTTTCTGTAAAATTATGCATTAAGAGTAATGCAACAGTTACTTCTTTAATTATCATGATCAGTTACTTCATTAGTATAATTTGGAGCATTTGTATCAGATGATATGACTATACTGGAAAGACACTGTGCATCTCAGATGTAATGTGTGAATTGCGTTTTTGAAATGGTAATATTGTGATGTTATGTTGTGTCTGTTTGAAAAGTTAAAAAAATGCAATATTAAATTAACAAAAATTAAGTTTAAAAAAAAAATCACTCTTTTTCTAAACAACAAACCAGTCTTGTTGCTGTACACTTTTTATTGTAATATACAAATAACATTATGGCTTGATGAAGCCAGAACAAACCGGTCATTATGTTGTAGCAGAAAGTGTGCAACATCCCTGCAGTAAGCACTGGTGTGTTTACAAACAAATGTCACCTAAATAATCCAAATTTAACTCAAAATATTATTGAACATTTCGGAAATATCATAATTATTCATTACAAACCAGAACATGAAAACTTATCCATAATATTTAGTGTGTGTGTGTGTGTGTATATATATATATATATATATATATATATATATATATATATATATATATTTATTTTCACAGCATCACGTTTTTGAGATGTTCAAGGTAAAGTATTGCTAAATTCAATTCCTTGATAGCAGGGCTGTATGATTCACTTTATGTTTCTTTATTCCACAGCAGCACTTAACATGATGGGACACTGGTGAGGCCACAGAGAAATGGTCAGGTGAGGAAATCATTTTATTCATTTCAAACACAGCAAACTGGAAGCTAGTCAAAATATTGACTCAAAATATAACCTATAAATATGCTGACAAAATTAAGAAATTCTATTGAGTAACTCGCTCTTATAATACATGACCTCGGAACTGAATGCATTTTAACAATGGTTGGCTTGCTTACGATACATGAAATGTTGATGTAACTCATGGTTGAGAACATTTTGCTTGGGGTTATTCTTCCAAGTCAAAACAGAAACAAAGGAAACAGATTTCATCTATTGTTTCTAAATAACACTGCATTTTCTTATACTCGCATGGGAATAAAGAACCTTAGCTCCCATATGAACCAACCATTACATAATGAGAAAAATAATTTCCTCCTCAGAGTAAGATAAATGGTGCTATTCTCAATGTACAGAACTGTTAGAAAAACTTCCATTTAAGTCTTCATTTTAAATGTTAATATTTACAGACTACAACATACAAGTCAATTTGTCAAAACTTCCTTTACATTTTCCTTATTAGCATTGCACAACATTGCCTATATGCAGCCAAGTTTATTTCTTAAGATATATGAAACATGTTTGAGTCAGCTAACTGATGCATTATTGTCATTTGGGAAGACAGGCGGAAATACAACCTGATGCAGCAACATAGCATATTTACAGCCTTTTTTGTTTGTTTAAAAAAAAAGTGTCTGAGCATATGGTTTTCAAAACCATTATTGCAGAACACTTTCAAATGCCAAATTAATCTATTCTATACAGGATGACAAATTCATTAAGAACTACTCCATGAATTTCCTAATATTTATCTGCATTTAATCATTTATGATAATGGTGCAATTGGTACAACACATACTATGCTTTCATACCAACATGCAACCAACACTGTGAAACCAAAATAAGTTCAGATGCAGCACAGTGTGAGTTTCAATGTATTTTTTCAATTGAAATGTATTAGTGGATGCTGAGCAGATTACACCATTCTTGATCCTTAATGCAATTCCCGATGCTCTACAATATTATCAAATCATTAACTTTTATTAAAACACAATCTTTGTAATGATCTGATAATACTTGCTTAAAAGTACAACTCAAATCTCTCTTTAGTACAAAAGTATATGTACCGCTCAAAGGTATTTCTACATTGCCTCTCATCCTATGATTTTGAAATGTTGCTTTTCAATTTATGTAAAAGATAAGGGATTGCAGCATGGTCTTGATCGGTTGTGTCTTGCACCAATATTTATTGTAAGATGGGTCAAAATACACTGATGTATAGTTTGTGGGGAAAATATTGGCACCAGCAAATCTGATAAAACTTAATGACTTCATATAGGATGTATGGAAAAATCTCAGCAAGTGTCCTCACATGACTAATTAATAAATGTAAAAGGAAGAGAGGAAAAGAGACATTAAACCTGTCAAGAGTGCCACAAAACCAATTCTGGCTAGACAACACTCTCACGGTTGGTGGAAACAAGAACCGCTCTGCGGCAAATAGGGCAGGTTGAGTTCTCTGAAAGCCAGCGGTCAATACAGTGCACATGGTACTCGTGAGAGCAGGGTAGCTTTCGCAATTTGTTGCCTTCAGCATACTCTGTAATGCAGACACTGCAGGTTTTGAGTGCATCACTTTCACCAAAGTTTCGCATGGATAGGTTGTCAATCTGCTCTTTGGTGAGACCTCTGGGCTGGTCATCATCTTCCTCGTTGAGCAAGAAGAAGTGAGCAAGTCGCAGAAAGGGCAGAGATCCAGTTTCATCCAGGCTGATGGGAGCCCGTTGTCTGCCTCGGTTCTCCCGAGGACCAGCAGCACCGGGAAGTCCACCTTCCACCTCCCTTTCCTCTGTCCGTGCCTCTAAACCACCCGGGTTCGAGACTCCATGCCCAGGAAGATGGGAATCCGCTTCACTTGCAGCAGTTTCAGTAGAAGCATCAGGGTTACCCAGTGCATCAGTAAGGTCTGCTGGTGGGCTGTCTTCACGGTTTGAGTCTGGATAGTCCGAGTCCATAAAGTAGCTAAGTTCACCGAAGCCAGTCATGATTTGACGAATCATAGACTGCAGAGCCAAAGAAGTGGCTTCACCAAGTCCAGCATCTGAGATCCTCCGAATGGGAATGCGAATAGTGCTAACGTATGTTCTCACTCCAGCCCGCTCAGAGCGGGAGAAAGTCCGACGGAAACCCCCGCGCTCGGTCTCATATAATAAAGTGTTATTGGAGGTCTGAGAACGAGACCTTGTACGGTTAGCAATGCTGTCTCTCTGGCGGTACTCTCCGGGACGCACCCTACGTACCTGTAAATCAAGCATTATGGTTGGAGGACGACGACCTGAGGCTCCTGCTTCCCCAGCATTTGTCTCTCTTTCCTGTGGTGTTCCGGTCAACTCAGGTGCTGCCCCCAATTCTTGAGTTTCCATATCCACGGTGCTCTGCCTAGACAAAAACAATTGCCGAGTCCTTGAGCTTCCCTCTACCTGGGGCTCAGGCAGGATCTCAGGATGGCGAGAAGGTATGCCATGCTGAGTAGGCGGAAGTCCATCCAATCTTTCAAGGTTGAGCGGTGAACGTCCTCTTGCAGTACGAGCCCTTGTCCGTCGCTGCTCTGGGCTTCTACTGCGAGCCCTTATTTGACCCCTACGTGGTTGCTCCACTGTAGGCAAGGTTGGAGGAGCCAATGTCGGAGGAGCCAAGGTCGGGGGAGCCAAGGTCGGGGGAGCCAAGGTCGGGGGAGCCAAGGTCGGGGGAGCCAAGGTCGGGGGAGCCAAGGTCGGGGGAGTCAAGTTCGGGGGAGCCAAGCTTGGGGGAGCCAAGGTTGGGGGAGCTAAAGTTGGAGGAGCTACGGTTGGGGAACCTAAATTTGGAGGAGCCAAGGTTGGGGGAGCTATGGTTGGGGGAGCTAAATTTGGAGGAGCCAAGGTTGGGGGAGCCAAGGTTGGGGGAGCTGTGGTTGTGGGAGCTGTGGTTGGGGGAGCTGTGGTTGGGGGAGCTGTGGTTGGGGGAGCTGTGGTTGGGGGAGCCGTGGTTGGGGGAGCCGTGGTTGGGGGAGCCGTGGTTGGGGGAGCCGTGGTTGGGGGAGCCGTGGTTGGGGGAGCCGTGGTTGGGGGAGCCGTGGTTGGGAGAGCCGTGGTTGGGAGAGCCATGGTTGGGGGAGCCATGGTTGGGGGAGCCACGGTTGGGGGAGCCATGGTTGGGGGAGCCATGGTTGGGGGGGCTATCGTTGAGGGAGCTAAAGTTGGGGGAGCTAAAGTTGGGGGAGCTAAAGTTGGGGGATCTGGTGCATTAACTTCCCCGTTTAGAGATAGGGTGCTGGGAACTGCCAGCTCTGGCTCTACTATAACAGCCAGCTCGTCTACCACTGGTTCCTCAACCACCTCTGCAGTCTCCATAAGACTCTCCGGCTCAGACACAGGGCCATCTGCTCTTTCCTGGCCCCCTTCCAGCCTTTCTGTCTGCGTTTGCTGTTCAGCTATGTTGCGATTGACATTGATCTCCAAGCTGAAACGGAAATCACCACTGTTGGGATTGGTTTGGCTCACAGCCCGCCATGACTGGTTACCCCGGTAACCACTCCTTGTTGTATTCCCCGTCTGTCGTACTGTGTTGAGCCAGTCAAGAAGGGTCTCACCGCTGGGGTTTTCTTCAGTGGCCTCCACCTCTGTTGCTGAGAAAAACAAGAAATTATCAAAACAGGCCAGAATCACAAGTAAAGTCACCTGGATGGATATGGATTTTATATACTAACAGGGAAATTTAGTTGACTTACCACTAGGTCCGTCCCTTCTTTCCTCAGTGGTGCCATTGCTGGGCGACTCAGGGCCATCCTTGACCTGCCGAAGGCGGCTCAACAGTTCATCTGCTGTAATTTCACCTAACCAAGAAACATATTAGTTAGAATTATGACACCAGAGAAAAAGTGGGTATTTTGCAGGGACGTGTAGCCTAGGAAAAGTCAATCAGACCAATGAAATGTATTGATTACTGTTGTCCATTCCATACAATTTCATACATGCAAATTTTTCATGTTTTTCCGTTAAGACCTCTTAAAGACAACCAACTTTCAGAAACTATGAACATTTAAAACAGTCTTGTTCTTTGGAGAAAAAGGTTAAACACTGACAACCCTTCTTGCACTGAGGAAATTCCAAATGGTCATTCAATAAAAGGCTCTCTAGAAATCTCCTCCCTCTAACACCACCTGCCTCTGACTAGCAACAGCATGCTGCAAATCATAGTTCACTGGTGTGACTTGAAGTCTATAACAAAGTCCCAACCAAACTTCCTGTTTCAATGGGAAATAGAAAAGTGTACTAAGCTCGCCACCAATGGTGGTTAATGGGGTTAAATGTGAATGAACAGGATGTTTTAAGAAATCAACAAGACTCAAATTATTTTATTATTAAATACATGGCTTGCACAAAACAATTGGGATACACTTAAAAATACACAGTATTCTTATACATAAAAGAAATGTAGCAAAACACTGCATATCCAACTTAGCTGCAGTTAGTTGTTAAGACTATGAATGTCTATGTTAATACTAGGGATGCACCGATCCGATACTCAGGATCGGTATCGGCTCCGATCCTGCCATTTTTGCCGGATCGGGTATCGATCAGACAAGGCCGATCCAAATCCGATATTGTCTGTATACTATTCTGTGTTATTGTTAAGCCCCACAAAAGCACCAAAAACATTATAAAGCACCATAAAGTTTTCGTGCACTATATTACAAGTGTTCTGAAGCCATTATAAGTTAGCATAATGTGAGATAGAAATTAACATTTAAGTCATTAAATTCAAGATCACGTAACTTTTCCCTCCGCTGCGGCTGTCAATCATTCTTCATTCAGTATTCAGCGTCGCGCTCGGTTACGACAGTCAACATGATGAAACCCTCTTCAACATGATTCAATGTTACTATTATTATACTCGATCTGTAGATAAAGGTCTATGGTTTCGCATAAAACAACTTTATCTTGTTGCACTCATGTTTCTACCGGGTGTCTGTTAGATCACAACACTAGAGTAGAGTCCACTTGTTCTTCACGCGCACAGTAACTAAATTTTAAAACTGTTAAAAGAAAAGGCTCAATAAACTATTGCATACATATATACTGTATAATACACTACGCATCAATATGTCTTTCGTTTGTGCTTTGAACTTTTCAATGCGGACTCGACGCGCTGCGCGCTGTGACTCCGTGTTGCTTCAAGCGCATCATTCTGCGCTCGGGATGCGCATAAGCGATTTGTGCAGCCTTTCATATCATAATACAGTGACGCAATGAAAGATTATTAATGGCCTTTCCTGTTCTTTCCTATCTATCATATGTTGCTGCCTCATTAAACAGGTGTGCTATAGCCTACATTTAAGACATGTCTCAATTGTAGCCTATATAAAATAATTTATCTTTTAGATTTCTGTTATCTTTTTTTTTTCATGAATGTATTTTTCAATACAAAGAGCAATGTGTAACGTTTTACCAGATTTAGTGTTACACTTATTGTCTCTTATTTGTTTTTTTTCACTAAATGTTCAGATTTTATACAATTATTGTGGACTTATGATTTTTCTAGACTAAATTTTACTGCTGAATTATCCACTAATCTAGTTTATAATAGCATTTTTGTCATAGATTATGATCATATATTTTTTGGATTTGTTTTTCTTTATAACGAAGTTGTCTGTATTAAGTAGATTGTGTTTAACACACAAAAGAGTGATTATCAGTTCAACACACAGAGAGTTATATAAATTCTACTTAATTAAAAAAAAACTGTGTTGGTATCGGATCGGCATCGGTATCGCTCGATACTCAGAATTGTTGGTATCGGATCGATTCTGAAAAAAGTGGTATCGGTGCATCCCTAGTTAATACACAATGAGCCAGGTTGGAAATAACAGATAAATAAAACCATTGGTCGACCGATATATCGCCAAGCCCAATATATCAGCCAATATTTGGCATTTTTAAAATATCGCATCGGCCGATAAGTTTTTCTGATTGGCCGATGTGTTGGAAGCGGGACTTTTATTTTGACAGCGCTCCAGACTTCTATTTTGACAGGTGCACGCTGAGAACACCAGCGCCTGATCACACAGCGCTCACTCACATTCTCCGTCTTCATTAGTTTACGATCTCTGTCAGTTATATCTTATACTTTGTTAGACACAACTGGTAAACAAAGAAAGTAAATGTTATGCGAAAAAGTAAAGCGTTGCTTTTATATTATTTGTAACAGAAAAGGCAAACAATCATGCTAAAATAATTTCTCATTTACCATCAACATTCAGCAAATGCACATCTACATCATTTAAACAAGTCTCTGAATATTAGGGCTGCACGATGTGTCGTTTTAACATTGATATCGCGATGTGCGCATCCACGAAAGTCACATCGCAGGATGTTGCGATGTAAGCCTTAAGGCCCTTTCACACCGGACGCGTAACGAAAAAACGAAACGGAAAAGCGAATAGTTCGTGTGCGAATAGTTCGCGTCAAAACCATTCACATCAGCCGCGACGCGAATTTGCGACGTTCAGAGCTTCAACATTCCAAAACTTTCGCGCCGACAGCTGAGAAAACACGGACACTTCATCATCATCATCATCCAGTGAAGACGAGCTTTTCGTTTTCTTTAAAAGACAGAAAAGAAGGTTTTGTGTGCACCCAATCTTAAAGAACAGAGAGTCTGAAGGGGAGTAGGCCTATGCTAATCTTGTAAAGTAGCTAAAACTTTGCCACAAAGAACCGGCCAAAGTAAGGATTATGTATTAAACATTTGAATTGTTTATTAATAAAGTGTTTTCTGTCAGTTTTCGGTATGAGACGCGCTCCAGTTCACTCGCCGGCTCCTCCGTGTCCTAATTATATTGTCTACTATATTTGCTTCTTATTCCTATTAATCCAGGCAATTTGTTGATGAAACATTGATTAAAATTAAGATACAATTTATACAAAACGAAATTCACTTTAAAGAAAGGCTTTCTACAAAACAAAACTTAGTGGTCAAAATTATGTCTGACCCATTCCAAATGTTTTCGATATATTGGGCATCTTATGATCCTTACTCATCTCATGCGGTTCCCTTTTCATATAGATCATCAACACAGATGAAATTAAAAAAAATTGCATTATATTATTTAAACGCAGCTATATATGAAACGTATGTTTTGTTTGATTTTTTATAGGCCTATTTAAGCGTCACCCCGCTCTGCTTTATTTACGCACATGATCTGGTGTGTGGCCTATACATGCATGCAAAAATAATATGAAACACACAACCATGAATGTTGAAAATATTCCAAATCAATTATTTCCCTCCTAGTCAAAAATATTATAAATCATCAGCACGCACTTCATCAACTCACCGGAGACACCAACTATCCCAGCTATTTTATCCCATGCCTCGTTCTTTTGTAACTGGTCCCTATAAGCAAACAACCCAACGTCATGTCATAAATGATAGGGTATGCGTGCGTTGAGATGCGGAATAGGCAATATAAAAATGCTGTCATTATAAAAGGTTTCTAGTTTCAATGTATGGCTTGTTTTTAGGGATGTCCCGATACCACTTTTTCACTTCCGATACGATACCGATGCCACAGCTTTGGCTATTTGCGATACCGATATTAATCCGATATTTTTATTTTATTCTATTTTATTCTTGAACTAATACTAGGCCTAATAAAATATATGGAAGCACTTTGCTCAATTAGCAACCTAAAAACATCTCACTCAAATGGAGAACAAATACTTCTCCAGTATATAGTCCACAACAACAGTTGATTATGAAAGACTGCCACCCTTTATTCAAACAGGACAAAATACAGGCAGGCAGGCTACTTCAGTAGGCTACTTAAAGCTACCAACAGGTTTTAAGTTAATCATTTAAAATTAAAAAGCTTTAAAATTACCCATTGATCCGTGTGCTTTTGCGTCCATTCGTTTTTCCTTTTTTACCCGTAAAACGAAAAATTAACGGTTGTTGTATTTTTAAAACGCAAAGTTGAACACCAACATTTTAATTTGAACTGTATGCACACCAAAAGCTGCGCAAAAAATAAATATTGACGTAAGTTATATGTGTGTGTGTGTGTGTGTGTGTGTGTGTGTGTGTGTGTGTGTGTGTGTGTGTGTGTGTGTGTGTGTGTGTGAGTGAGTGAGTGAGTGAGTGAGTGAGTGAGTGAGTGAGTGAGTGAGTGAGTGAGTGAGACAGACTACTGCCTGCTGAACAGAGGGTCGCCGGAAGAAGGATCTGAAGTGCCGGTGTTTCGGCTACAAAAACCCGCCGAACTGATCCGAAACCAGCCCACTGTTTATCCACCCGCCCAAACCCATTTTTTGCCCGCAAAATAGATGGCAAAACCGCCCAATATGCGCGGCTTAATGTCGCAGCAAGGGAAATGCTATATTCAAGCATTGTTGGATAGGTATCGGATCATTTTTTTTCTCCCCTCCGATCTCCGATCTAGCGTTCTGGGCCAGTATCGGCACGATACCGATGCTGTGGATCGGATCGGGACATCCCTACTTGTTTTTAGTTTACATTTCATGTTGTGACACTTCTCTTCTCTCGCACATAATGCTGCTACGTCAGAGCAGCCAAAGCGTCAACAAGCTTCGCCTTTGTTTCCTTGTATGTGATTGGCTGAAGCCTTTTCTGTTGCCGCAAAAGTAAAAAAAAAAATCGACATCGAAGCGAAAAACAATAAAACTCGTTTTTTCGCCGCAGCACATTCGCGTTCGGTGTGGAAGCACTCATTACACAAACAGCTGATCAAAAAATAAAACTATCGCGCGAATTATTCGTGCGTCAAAATCGCGTCCTGTGTGAAAGGATCTTTAGGGATCGTAATTGATCCGTGATTCATGATCAGTACGGGCCAGCAGCTCCCCGGCCCGTAACGCTTGCGATTCGCGGATTAATTGCAAAGTTTAACCATAGTATAGTGAAAGTTTATCATTTGCATGTGTTTTTTAGTCCTGTTTAAACATCAACCTAACAGAGAACGAGCAGAGAGAGAGAGAGCCCCGGTCGCGCGCGCGCACTATCACCGTTTTCAAACTGTCTTGCTCTCTCTCGCGCATATTAATGAATTGAGTTGACCGAATATCTTTGAGAATACACGATGGTAAAAGGTCGGAAGAACGAAGTTTCACGTGAAGCATTCGGAAATATTTTTTTCCTGAACTACTGGTTGTGAATTGTGCTAAAAAAAAATTTATCTGAAAAGTGTTTCACACAGATAAACCACACTTTCAATAAACAAAACAACAACAAAAAAAAAATCTATCCAGTGATGAAATGTTTTCTGTGTTGAGACCAATCTTGTGCGATGTCCTGAACTGCCGGGATAATCACACAACGTGTGCCGTGGTCCGTTAATTACACCTCCAATTCGCGAACTAATGACTCCTTTGAACCGATTTACTTTAATAAATGGTTAAAACAACTGACCTGTCCAACACTGAACTCACGAGGCATAACAAATCGGTAACACTTTACAATAAGGTTCCATTTATTAAACTCTAGTTAACTACATTAGTTAACTATAATAGTTGCTATGCAGATTTACTCCATTAAAAAATCACCCCAGTCATTCAGATGATTCATTCCTTCCAAAGAGAGCTAATAAAGTCATCTGGTGAAATTGTTTTCATATCGCGATATATATCGCAGAAAAATAAAATATCGCAATGTGATTTTTTCCCAATATCGTGCAGCCCTACTGAATATCTAATAAACATTTACTATTGACACAAACCTTGCAGATTTAATCGAATCCAGCTGTGATATCTGTGCATTTGTAGCCTGCATAAACGTGTTCCTGCGAGTGACGGTCGGTCCGTGCGAAGTGAGTGAATGCGAACAGAAGATCAGCTTCACAGGAGACACGATCGAAAAACTTTAAATCCTTCATTTTAAAATATGCTGTGCTATATCCAGTTGCCCACTGTGTCATATTCATATCGTTTTCACTGTGTGCTGCATGTAAAATTAGCGTTACCTTGTCTTTATTTGAAAAAATATGATTACCAGTGCACACTAAATTACCAAATTACTTATTCATTAGGGGTGGTTAATCTGTCTGATTTCCCGATTCGATTCGATTACGATTATTGAAGTCCCGATTCGATTACAGTCGATTTTCGATTATTAACGATTCTCGATTAGCGATTATTGATTTTCCATTTCACAACAGCAAACGAAAATACACTACAAAGTAATTGCAGTATTTAAAAAAAGTCAGCTGCTGAATTACTTAAGTCTTTTATTGAGTAACAACAACTCAAAGCGCTTTCGGTGTCGTGTAGTTATAACTTCAGAATTATTTGTATGTGGCTTATGTTCTGTAGAACACAGAAATGAATACATCACATTGTGTTGTGACTCAAGTTGAACTAAACAATAACAGATAAATGAAAGGCTTATTTCCTTTAGGAAGTAGATCAGAACCAACACTGTAGAAATTGGACAATTTTCTTCTAGAAAGACAAGGTGTTGTTCAGGTGGAGGAAGACTGCAGGTTGCAGTCGAAACATGTCAAGGTAAAGAAAAAGTTTATAATGCAAAACATTTTTTGCATTATATGCGGTTAGAACAGCTGTCAGCAGCGCGTCCTCATCCATATCAAGCGCCTCGTCCCCTGAGGTGGCGGCAAAGGAGGGGGCGGAGAAGGAGAGATAGACGCTCAAGGGAGTCATTCCGCCTCGCGTTTGCATCAGAAAGCGACGGCAGTGCGGCTCGTGAGCGGCAGCTGCGCGTCTGTGAGGGGAGGCGGAGAAGGCGAGAGCGAGGCTCGAGGGAGGGAGTCCGGCGAGCGTGTCGCGGTGGCCACCGGCTCCGACGGCCTTTGAGAACGGTGCTTCTTTGCGCGGTCCTGCAAAGGGCGGAGTGACAGCTTGAGGGTTGAATACTTCGAGCCGAGCCCGCAGGGTCGACATCGGAAGTGCGTCGCTGAGCTCACAAACCCCCTGAGGGCAAGAGCTGCGTGTTCCTGGCCCAGGCAGAGAGCGCAGATCACATGGCGGTCTCCGTCGCTGCGCGGGGCTCTGCACGAGCCGCAGGAAGTGCAAGGCATCTTGAAAAAGACGCTCGCTGCTCTTTTAGACAGTAAGTTTTGCAAGAAAAGATACGTCGCCGGATAGCATAGCTCGCGCGGATGGCTGAAGGTGGCGAAGACGGCCGGCTTCTTCAGGCGCTGTCCTAAGCTGGCTTGTCGCTTCCTCGACGGCGGCTTCTCTCTAGATCCAGCGATGCAGCAATAATAATAATAATAATAATGCAAAACATTTTTTTTTTTTAAATAATAAAAAATCGATTTTTGAAAATTTAATAATCAATTCATACTCGTCCATAACATACTCGCGATTAATCGATAATCGTTTTTTTTCACCACCCCTACTGCATTATAAATATACTTTATTCTTATGAAACTACCCGAGATGGCTTGAACAGAGATAAAGCATATATTGTCATAAATGTTTGTTTTCATCTTTCATCAGTCAAAACGTCTAAAACTATCTGAGTTTGATTCAGCCGCGATTTCTACATGACTTTGTCTATATAAGGGATTTCCTGGGACGTCATAAGTTTTATGAATTCTAGAGTCTCACTTGTGGACTTTGTGTGCGAGGGCGCCCTCGGACTACACGAATGAATGAAACACACATTCCATTACATGTGTGTACTCACTAAGGCTGGCCCACACTAAAAGATTTTTAAAATCATCAGATGTTCAAAATGTTCCTATATTGTGTAGGGATGTCCCGATACCACTTTTTCACTTCCGATACCGATACCGATGCCCCAGCTTTGGCTATTTGCGATATCGATATTAATCTGATATTTTTATTTTATTCTATTTTATTCTTGAACTAATACTAGGCCTAATAAAATATATGGAAGCACTTTGCTCAATTAGCAACCTAAAAACATCTCACTCAAATGGAGAACAAATACTTCTCCAGTATATAGTCCACAACAACAGTTGATTATGAAAGACTGCCACCCTTTATTCAAACAGGACAAAATACAGGCAGGCAGGCTACTTCAGTAGGCTACTTAAAGCTACCAATAGGTTTAAAGTTAATCATTTAAAATTAAAAAGCTTTAAAATTACCCATTGATCCGTGTGCTTTTGCGTCCATTCGCTTTTCCTTTTTTACCCGTAAAACGAAAAATGAACGGTTGTTGTATTTTTAAAACGCAAAGTTGAACACCAACATTTTAATTTGAACTGTATGCACACCAAAAGCTGCGCAAAAAATAAATATTGACCTAAGTTATATATAAATAAGTTATTTTCTGTATGACCAGAAATGAGTATTTTAAGTTGTTTCCACTGTTGAAAGGAAACCGGAAGTGTTCGCGCCCGCGCTCCGTCCATGCAGTGCGCGCTCCACACTCTGCACACACACTTGCTATGCGTCAAAATCTTGTATAGCATTACAGTTTACAGCCTACGGTTTATAAACTGAGGAGACAGATTGCAAAACCGTGTTTATAGTACACCGAAGGTAGTGGGATGGAGTGTCTGTTGTGAGTTTAGAGGGCACGTCAGCCAGAGATGTGTGTGTGTGTGTGTGTGTGTGTGTGTGTGTGTGTGTGTGTGTGTGTGTGTGTGTGTGTGTGTGTGTGTGTGTGTGTGTGTGTGTGTGTGTGTGTGAGTGAGTGAGTGAGTGAGTGAGTGAGACAGACTACTGCCTGCTGAACAGAGGGTCGCCGGAAGAAGGATCTGAAGTGCCGGTGTTTCGGCTACAAAAACCCGCCGAACTGATCCGAAACCAGCCCACTGTTTATCCACCCGCCCAAACCCATTTTTTGCCCGCAAAATAGATGGCAAAACCGCCCAATATGCGCGGCTTAATGTCGCAGCAAGGGAAATGCTATATTCAAGCATTGTTGGATAGGTATCGGATCATATTTTTTCTCCCCTCCGATCTCCGATCTAGCGTTCTGGGCCAGTATCGGCACGATACCGATGCTGTGGATCGGATCGGGACATCCCTAATAGTGTGTGGAGTGCCATGATGTGACCACGACAGCACATAACACACTAACAGATTCTACTCACAAACCACCAGAGTCCAGACTGTGAACACAGGAAATATCTTAGAGTAAAGAAACAGGGCGATAGACGGGTAAGAAGAAATGGAAAATTCATGGGAAAAGTATGAAGTTGCGTTATGCTTCAGTCAGCTCGCTTTCTGATTGGGTATCATTTCGTTCCACGTGCCAATCTACAGAGTGTTTGCCCTCTGGTTTCCCCACACACAGCAGGATTTCTGATTGATAATATTCAACATGTTGAATATTTACAATTTGAGATCGGTGCAGACCCGACGTTTTTCCGACCAGATTCAATTAATCCTACAGGGATAGTTCACCCAAAAATGAAAATTCTGTCATTATTTACTCTCCCTCAAGTTGTTCCAAACCTATGTGAGTTTTTTTCTTCTGCTGAACATAAAAGATTATATTTTGAAGAATGTTGGTAAACAGGTGCCATTAACTTCCACTGTATTTTTTTTCTTCTCCATACTATGGAAGTCAATGGGGCCCATCAACTGTTCGGTTGCCATATTCTTAAAAATACCTTCTTTTGTGTTCAGCAGAAGAAAGTAATATAGGTTTAAAGGTACAGGTTTAGAACAACTTGAGGGTGAATTTTTTGGGTGAACTATCCCTTCAACACACATCAGAGGAAAATCTGATAAAATAATCTGTAGAACCATTAAAATAATGCAGGATTTGTTTTAGGATTGTTGGAAGGGCAGAATTGGGCCCAAAACCGGCCATATTATCTTGTAGTTTGTGGGTGCCTTTATGCTCACAACCTATTTTTGGGTAAAAATAGGAAAAATAATACTTCTCTCGAAGGAAATTTAGGTATGTTTTTCCATATGTTTTCCTCCAGTGTATAGAAGTGTACAGGAGTTGTTGTTGTTTTTTAGATGCATAAGATTTTTCAGGCAAAAAATTAAGCAATTGTAAGATTTTTTTAATCAATTTAATATTTTATAATAAAAGTTTACACCTAATTATTTATTATTTTAGGCTTTTTTGTAAAATATAAATGATAATAATAATATATTCGTTCTTAAATACTCTTAGTATTATATAGTGAAATAGTGTTATTACAATTGTAATATTTCTTATTTTGTTTAATATAATATAATATTTTTAAAATAATAATCATGATCATAATTATTATTAGTCATATAAAAACAACTTTTTGGGTAAATTGTGCAGGCCTAAAAACAAGCACAACAAACCTAATGTTCTTTATCATTATTTTTAAATTGCATTTTAAATCGCAATCGCAGTTTTAACCAGAAAAATCGCAATTAAGATTTTTTCCTAAATCATGGAGCCATAAGTTACAGTATAGCAAGAAATATAAATGAAACATCTGCAGATATGCTGAAAAACACAGCACAACTTACTGGAATGTCTCATATCTCATGTAATCGCTCATGCATTGGTGCATCACTGGCGGTGAATGGTCATAAATCACATGTCAAATATCATTGGCTCTCATCACTGACATCAAACGTGGCGTGATGCATTTTGAGACACCAGGTTTGAATATGTTTACATGCGAGTAAGATGAGAGTGACAATGTAATGGCAGATTTTCTTTGTATAATGACTCTTATAAGGAACTTCGGTCTGTTCCTCAGCTAGCAATCGCATGGCTTAAGAAGACTTCAAACAGCGCACAGTACAGACTAGGGCTGGGCAATACATCGAATATTAACAATATCACAGTTTTTTTGCTGACGATATAAAATTATGAAATATCGTGTAGCCTATATTTGCTTATAAAGACAGTAAGCCAGTTTCACTTCCCTTGTTCTTCTCATGAGTGACGGCTGATAGGCGCTTACAGATGCTCCCTTGCATATTTGTGTAAAGCGTTTGGTGAAGAGCATCAAAGGTTTATATTTACAATGTGTTTTGCATTATAGCAAATCACAAACATGTCTGTTAAGCGCCACAAAATGGTTAATCAGAGGTGTTTAAGTTAGACAAAATCCACTCAATGCCGCTCAAAAAGCTAGAGATCATTCAGCGCGCCTCACTGACTGTTCTACACATTCACAAATCCTTTCATTATAACAATTTCATTATCAAGAGCTGCTTAAGAGTTTGAGGGCTTCAGTAATTATAAAAGGGAAAACTCTCTTTTTGTTTATAACCCATTCCAAATTTCAATAAAAAAAGTTAATTCTTATGCTACTAGCAACACACTGCAAAGTTTCTGGATTGACAACCATATTTAAATGTGAGACCTGAAAATGCAATAATTGACAGTGATAACCATAGCAACGATAGGACAAAAAAGAATCTGATATTGGGATAGGATGCCTCCTTCATTAAGTCTTGGAGTGTAAATTAATAGACCTGCCACTTGTTTATTTAATGTGTTTATTTGTTCGTCAAAAAAAAAAATGTTTGTAGGAAGATTACGCTTCTTGCTAACTTTTTTAAATAGTGCTGATTATGCAGTAAACATTTTGTATGTCCTTTGTAACAACAGCTGTTCTATTCAGATTTCTTTTTTTTCAAGAGCAAATGCAAAAACATTGATATACATCAAATAACATCTTTAAAAATGTGGAAAATATCGGGTAGCACTTTATTTTACACTCCTGTTCAGTGTTCCCCATGTGGATCCTAGGGCTGCACCATTAATCGCACTGAAACCACACGCGGTTTGGCAAGGGCTGTGATTATTTTATGCGCAGTTTGTCAGCGCAGCGGCTGATCGGTAGAAAACGCTGCTCCATCTGAACACCAGAGGGCGTCTCTCACACACACACACAAGCCAAATATGCCCCGCTGCAGAAGTAGATAACGCACGTCATTCCAGGAAATCCCTATCTAGAGCTGAATAAACAGAAGATTGAAATGCTTTGATTGATTAAACATGACTTATAAACACAAGACTGCCTTATTCTGTGTAAGAAGCCACATCATCTCACAGAAGGATGCTCAACTGCCATTATGAAGGGAGTTTGGAGTAAAAGCATGTTATTAAATGTTGTCTTTTGTTGGAAAAGAGGATATTAAATGCTTCTCAAAGCTGTTTGACGTGTTGCTTTTTCAAATGCACGTTATAAGTGACTCAAACTAACAGTGCTTTAAAATGGAGCAGCGTTTACAGAGCCGTACATCAATGACAAGCAGCGCATAAAAAAAAAAAAAAAATCGCAGCCTTTGCAATTTCAAAAACGCAATAAGCCGACTCGATTTAAGTGCGATTACATGTAAATTGCGATTAATCGTGCAGCCCTAGTGCATACTATGAAATTAATATAGTAATTTCAATAACTGGGTAATTACTAGGTTCTAACCCTGAACCTACCCCTAATCCTAACCTTAACCCATGAAGTTACCTTCTATTACCAGTAGTTTCTCAGGTAAGTACACTGTACACACGTACTGTAAAATAAAGTGCAACCAAATATTGAGATATAAATTATAATAGCTGCATCACCCAGCCCTAGTATGGGCTACTTTGTTTCTTTTTTAGTCATTTTGAAGGGGTTACTAGTCTCGTATATAGGAGGGTAAAGACCAGCACTGAAATTCTGTCAAATTTGATCTTTCACAACCAAAAAAAAAAACATTAAAATAGTGAAATAATTATCATTTTTATTGATCAAACCTTGATTTTAGAATGAATTGTTTTGTCCGGCCATGTTGAATGTTAGTAATAAAAGTGTAAATGATTTCAGAGGCTCAATAATTAATCTATGAAGTTGTCTACAGTAATCTACTAACTACCACTGCATTCTGCAAGTCTCATGAGAGAGATAAATATAAAACTGGATGCAGGGAAACCACATCTTTACTCAGTAAAATAAAATGCGTGGCTAAGGCAAAGAGTATGCAATTCATACTTCAGTAACACTTAATGATTGAGAGGAAAGGA
This sequence comes from Gila orcuttii, assembly GCA_026230005.1. Classification (NCBI taxonomy): domain Eukaryota; kingdom Metazoa; phylum Chordata; class Actinopteri; order Cypriniformes; family Leuciscidae; genus Gila; species Gila orcuttii. The sequence continues at coordinate 36,892,293 of JAPDVR010000016.1, forward strand.
ACCAATAAAGGTCAGTGGCAATTACTCTAACATCTCATGTAGTCTGTATATTTGCTCTAATAAGCCACCTTAGGCATCACACCATACACGTTTTTTGCAGTGAGAGGCGCCTTTTTTGAATTGTTTTCCTATGGCAGTGAGCAATTTTGCACGCGTTTTTGCAGTAAAAAAAAAAAAGAAAAAAAAACTCGAGCGTAAAAGCGCCAGACGTCATCGTGTTTTTTCCCACTGTCCAATCGAATGAATGGAGAAGCGGGCCTTCTGTTGTAGTGACGAAAGCTACAGTTGCTTTGAACGGCCGGAGAGTGCGATGCAGGATAAACTTGTGTTGCTCTCGAGGGGTTACCAGGAGCTTAACAACTTCACGAACCGTAACTACCACAATGTTAACAGAAAGTAAATTAAATTAATAAAAGGCTGATTTGATGTTTACTTGACTGACAGAGCAGCGGTTTCAGTGGTTGCCTAGCAACATAAAAAACGCAGCGCACTGCTCGTTTTGTGTGGTTTTCTGCTCGTTTTGTTTTCGTACCTGAAAAACGTGTTTGGTGTGATCGGGGCCTTGTGATATTTGCTCCTATAAGCCACTGACTGAAAGACAACAGGAACTACAATTTCTGCTGCACTCAATTAATATGATCCTTTATGTGGTTTAGGTGTTAAGGCCACATCAACAATATTGAAAGCTTAAATTCCATTCAATTTAAAATCCAAAATAATTTATTTAGAAATAAATAATAAACATTCTGTGTCAAATCAACCAAATTTAGTAAACTTACCCGGCTGAAATGTTTGATTTTGTTCATATAAATAGTGATGAAAGCCAAAATATCAAATGCCATGGATAAATATATTTATTGAGTAATCCACTATTTTGTAGAGGGGGGGTCAAAATGACAATTTTCACCTGAGATTTGGAGCCAGATTACAGAGGGTGAAATGGCAGCATAATTATATTTTTTTACCTATTAGTTAAATCTGATGACTTTAGCCATCCTTTTTGCATTATTTTGCATAAAAAAAATTGAGAAAAGTAGTTTTCAAGTTTATAATATATATATATATATATATATATATATATATATATACATACATATATATATATACATACATATATATATATATATATATATACATACATATATATATATATATATATATATATATGATGATAGCTCAGTTCATAACGACAAAACACACAGATCACTTTGGTCTAGTCAATGGAACCATTTGGCAACTTTTTAAAAGTAAACTTTCCATTCAACGCGCTCGTACTCAAAACGTAACTTTAACCTATTTGGCCGGCTCGCAAGCCCAAACAAGTGTGTGCCTGTTGTTTTGTTTCCGGTCTAGCTAGATCCACTTGCGCTTTGGTCGACGAAGCAACAAAACGTCCTCGCACGGCGCAAGCCTTTGAAATGAATGGGTTTCATAGCGCAGCGCCGCGCATGCCGCGTCCTGTTGCAAAAGCATGTGAAAAAAAACTACAAAGTTTGCTAGGCCAAAAAGACCGTTAATCTCGCGATAAAAAAATTAATCGCGAGGCTTTCGGTTCGGTAATCGGTACGAATTCGAACGAACCGAACAATTCGTTCGTTGGACCATTTTTCCGGCTGACCAAAATCCACCATCACAACGTTGCCCAACATCAAATGGCAAACGTAATGAAAGCGGAACGAAACTGACCATCAACATCAGTGCAGCGCGAGCCGATCTTGATCAAGCGACACTGTTACACAGCGCTGAGAGATCCGGTAAACAAAGCATTTGAATTCGCCATTGAAGTAATAACATCGCTGCGAGATCTAGTGAGAAGCATTAAAATGTCTCTGTTATTAACGGATCAAACAGCACTGACGAGGAAACCAGGAGAAACATTGTTCCATGAATGAACTAGTTATAGGTTTTAAGTCCACAGATCAGCAACATTCACTGTGGATTTACTGTAGTAACACTCACTGTAACCATGGAAGTTTGGCAGAAATAGTAAAATGCTTTCAAGTACATCACACATCTTTTCCAGCACTTCAAAACTCAAATATTATCATATTTAAATGTTATTTTTAATGTGATGACCAAAACATTATTTGTTCATCCTTCAAAGATTACCCCCATTTATAAAACTAAAAGTTTCAAGATGTAGGAAAACCCACACTCATTTAAAAATATTTTTTCTTTTAATAAATAGGAAATTTCTCTGGCATTTTTCTTTTTGCTGTATCGTATCGAACCGAACCGTGAATTTTGTGAACCGTTACACCCCTAATATATATATATATATATAAACTTTCAATGAACTTTAATTTTGTAAGTTACCTGTATTTTTTTTGTTTTGTTATTAATACTAAATCAAAACAACCCAACTGCAGTTTGGTTGATATTACTTGGAATTACATAAAAAAAACATGATTTATAAACATTAATAAAAACGGGGTTATCTGTTTTTGCAAATGAACATAGGGCTCACAAAATCGTTATCCCGACGTCCCGGGGCTATTGTGTTTTCCAGTCGGGCTACCAAAATGCATAACCGGCCTGCCCGACGGGCTATCTGAAATAGTGTAATCAAATTGCTCCCTTTATTCACATTATTGACTAGTTATTTTAAAGAAAATATGACCGCGCAAGTTTGTAATCATGCTGATTTATCCACAGCGCAATTTCTCATGAATCTCCGTGCCTGTTTTAAGAGAAACACATGATCAGTGGTGTAAATTTGTTTTAAAAAGTGGGTGGGACAGGTGTGTGTATGTGTGTGATGTGTTGCTAATACAATGCAAAATCAGATATATGTACAATAACAATTTTAGAAAGAAATAACACTATGTCTAGAAATCAATTTCAATAGTAACAATACATTGGGTTTAATTAGTCTTATATTGAGATCTACTAATATTGTTAGTGCTGAGAATGTTCACGTGAATAAATGCATAGATCAGCAATTTTGCTTGCATACCTTAATGGTCTTGTGGTTAAAACTTTTGCCAAGCGTGTCAGAGGTTCTGTGTTCTAATCCGCACACGTATAGATTTTTTTTCTCTCATCAAAACCGAATATGTTCATCAGTGGTTACAGTATATATCAAGCAGGGACACGTTTGTGTGCTTTTTGTTCTGTGATTTCACCGGAACGAATAGGTAGTCTCCGCAACGGTGATAGATTGAAGCGCGCGTCCGAGTGAAGACTGCGTGAGCCACAAGAGAACACTGTATCCATGCAACTGATCGCCGCGGCAACGAGCTTGATTTAAAACACAACACATTTTAGCGTTAGATTGTCTCTTATTTAATAACGAACTATATGAATGCTCTGCTAGTTAACTGGAGATCGTATTAGCTACATCTGTGCCTCGAAATGTTTCACAAAGTGGTGGGGGACAATATCGACCCTGAGAAAAAGTGGTGGGGACATGTCCCACCCATAAATTACGCCTATGCACATTAAAAATTAAAACTCCACTTTCACATGAGTGCTTTTGCGTGTCAGAATGTTTGAATCCATGTGGTAACTGTAAAGCTGCTTTGAATCAAACAAATCTGTATGGCAAAAAGCGCTACACCATTTACTTGCCTCAAAAAAGTCTGGTATTGTTATTATTATAATGTATTGCTACACTTCAATATGTTAATTATTCCATCAGAAAATATCACTTGTTGATATTTGTGTTTTGAAAAAGTTGTGACTCCTAACCAATTTTCTACATTAAAAACTGTCTTTTTATTTGGGCTAGTAAAATTCATTTCGGGCTACCAAAATCTGAAGAGTGCCTGCCCGAAGGGCTACCAGCGATTCTGAAATTTTGCGAGCCCTGGAAGCCTTCATATGTTTTTAACTTTTCTTTTGGTGTCTTCATTTTCAAGGCTCTATATGGTTCAATCCCAGAGATGTGGGGATCCCAATGTACATTTTCAGTACTCAAAACCAATATTAACTTCTTCCAACATTCCTCTTTAAAAGAAAAAAAGAATCAGCTGTATACAAAGTCCCCCACATTTGATTTTTGACCACTGAAAATGTGTACAATTTAACAGTTTACTCATGAAGCCATATTGAGATCCCAGTATCTCTGGGATTAAACCATATAAAGCCTTAAAAATGAAGACACCAAAAGAAAAGTTTAAGAGCGGGAATCTAAACCATACTGATATTTTATAGGCATGTCAACTTTGGAAAAAACAGCATCTCCACTTTTATGATTTGTCACCATAAAATGCAACATTGCTAAAGACAAAAATGTACTAACAAACCTACCCATCTGTGTGTAATAACAAAATAATGATGCTGTCATCTTTCTAAAGTCATTATCTCCCCCACTGTAATTTGGCTTTAAATTATAGATGAAAATAGCCATTTTGACCCCCTCTACAAAATGGTGGATAACTCAGTAAAGGCATTTAATATCTTTCTTCAGAAAAAAATATGAACAAAAGTATATGTTTGAGCCAGGGACCTGTTGTTGAGTTGACAATGAATGACCCTGCTATTACACATGACCAAAACGTCTCAATGAAGCCATTAGTTGTTGTTTTGCACAGTAGAAAACATTAAAAAAAACAAATGATTTACCAGGCGTGCCAAGCAGATTGTTGTCCCTCATGAGCCTATAGTCTTCCTCACTGAGGTTGTTGACGAACTGGTAGAAGGCCTCTTCTCTGTCCAGACGGTCCAGCTGTCTCCGGCGTTGTGTTTCAGACTGATCACTGCTGCCCTGATCTGCATTATCCTGACCCTCCATCACTGCGACCCAGATGTCAGATCCAACTACAACACAGTGTCAATCAGTCAAAACACACACACACACACACATACTGACCCAACAACCATTGAATTCAACCCAACATGAGAATTATGTGACTATATAATAAATTATTATAGTAATCAGCCAATACCATGGCTTCACTATAGGATAGCAACCCCATCATATGGCCACACAGTTCCTATACGTGTCTTTTTAATGTTACATGTAGCTAATAAAAATGGTTAAAACGCGAACGTGCAAGGTGACTAGAATAATCTTCTAAAAAAAACATAATATTGTGAGTTAGGTTGTGATCTCTTCAGTCTCTCTGTTCAGATATAAAGAGCTGACTGAAAACAAAATGGCATCAGCGAGCTAAACAGGCTAAAGCTCGGGAATCTCAAGGAAAACAACCTTTACCTTACGCGTGTCCTCCAATGGTAAATACAATTATCACAATGAATGCATTACCAATGGAAGCGAGTCCATTAAAGGTTCTGCTAGGACTAATATCACTAATATTAATGCAACGGTATATTTCGTAATGTGTGACGACTAACTCTCGCAACCATGAACTGGGGAAACGGGTGAAGGCTAATGTTAGCTGTAGCATGAGCTCAAGCTGGGCTCAAGTTAGCTCGCGGAGCCTATGGAGAAACGGCTCTCTTGTCCATGCTAAGCTAAAGCGAAGCTAATGTTAGCACGGCTATGAGATAAAAACAGCCAGCGAGCTCTCCGTCATTTCGACGACCACAATAACTGACTGGTGAAATAAGCCAAAACACAGAAGAATACCTTATTGAACTCGTCGAAGCCTTATCTAGTAACAGTTCCCTTATCTGCCTTGTAGATGTTTATAAGTGTTATTCTTGACAGCTATTCAGGAGTACATTTTCTCAAGCGTCTCTTCGGCATGAATCTACTTCCGGTGTGCGGAAACGTAATATAACTTAAAAGTCCTTATTTAACGCTGAAATAGAAACTCACGTCATGTCAACATCATGTTGTTGGAAGTAGCGTTTGTGCCGTGCCTAAGAACTACTCAATAAATCACTGTACAATCACCTCATGTCGCTTATTTCGGCTAAATATGTACCTCCATCCGACTCTCTTTTAGTAGTGAATGTGTCTCAGAGATTATATCAAATACAGCTCTGGAAAAACAATTAAGAGACCACAGAAAAATTAGCAGTTTCTCTGGAATTATTATTTATATGTAGGCCTACTATCTGTTTGAGTACAATACACATTTTTGATATATTCTACAAACTACGGACAACATAACATTTCTTCCAAATTTCAAATAAAAATATTGTCATTAGAGCATTTACAGGTCCTTCTCAAAAAATTAGCATATTGTGATAAAGTTCATTATTTTCCATAATGTAATGATAAAAATTAAACTTTCATATATTTTAGATTCATTGCACACCAACTGAAATATTTCAGGTCTTTTATTGTTTTAATACTGATGATTTTGGCATACAGCTCATGAAAACCCAAAATTCCTATCTCAAAAAATTAGCATATTTCATCCGACCAATAAAAGAAGTGTTTTTAATACAAAAAAAAAAAAGTCAACCTTCAAATAATTATGTTCAGTTATGCACTCAATAGTCAATACTTGGTCGGGAATCCTTTTGCAGAAATGACTGCTTCAATGCGGCGTGGCATGGAGGCAATCAGCCTGTGGCACTGCTGAGGTGTTATGGAGGCCCAGGATGCTTCGATAGCGGCCTTAAGCTCATCCAGAGTGTTGGGTCTTGCGTCTCTCAACTTTCTCTTCACAATATCCCACAGATTCTCTATGGGGTTCAGGTCAGGAGAGTTGGCAGGCCAATTGAGCACAGTAATACCATGGTCAGTAAACCATTTACCAGTGGTTTTGGCACTGTGAGCAGGTGCCAGGTCGTGCTGAAAAATGAAATCTTCATCTCCATAAAGCTTTTCAGCAGATGGAAGCATGAAGTGCTCCAAAATCTCCTGATAGCTAGCTGCATTGACCCTGCCCTTGATAAAACACAGTGGACCAACACCAGCAGCTGACATGGCACCCATTTTGGCATTTCCTTCTCCCCAGTCTTCCTCCAGACTCTGGCAACTTGATTTCCGAATGACATGACAAAATTTGCTTTCATCCGAAAAAAGTACTTTGGACCACTGAGTAACAGTCCAGTGCTGCTTCTCTGTAGCCCAGGTCAGGCGCTTCTGCCGCTGTTTCTGGTTCAAAGGTGTCTTGACCTGGGGAATGCGGCACCTGTAGCCCATGTCCTGCACACGCCTGTGCACGGTGGCTCTGGATGTTTCTACTCCAGACTCAGTCCACTGCTTCCGCAGGTCCCCCAAGGTCTGCAATCGGTCCTTCTCCACAATCTTCCTCAGGGTCCGGTCACCTCTTCTCGTTGTGCAGCGTTTTTTGCCACACTTTTTCCTTCCCACAGACTTCCCACTGAGGTGCCTTGACACAGCACTCTGGGAACAGCCTATTTGTTCAGAAATTTCTTTCTGTGTCTTACCCTCTTGCTTGAGGGTGTCAATGATGGCCTTCTGGACAGCAGTCAGGTCGGCAGTCTTACCCATGATTGCGGTTTTGAGTAATGAAACAGGCTGGGAGTTTTTAAAAGCCTCAGGAATCTTTTGCAGGTGTTTAGAGTTAATTAGTTGATTCAGATGATTAGGTTAATAGCTCGTTTAGAGACCCTTTTCATGATATGCTAATTTTTTTAGATAGGAATTTTGGGTTTTCATGAGCTGTATGCCAAAATCATCAGTATTAAAACAATAAAAGACCTGAAATATTTCAGTTGGTGTGCAATGAATCTAAAATATATGAAAGTTTAATTTTTATCATTACATTATGGAAAATAATGAACTTTATCACAATATGCTAATTTTTTGAGAAGGACCTGTATATGCAGAAAATGACAACAGGTCAAAATAATGGAAAAACAGATGCCATGTTTCCAGACATCTAATAATGCAAATAAAACGAGTTTATATTCATTTTTAAACAACACATTTCTAATGTTTTAATTTATGGATAGTTCAATATTCAGTGGAATAACCCTAATTCTTCAGTAAGGCTAGAATCTGGCAGATAGCTATGTATTTGTGAAGGATGAATAACTCAAGCCACGTACAAGACTATCCTGGAGGAAAAATGTCTTCTGCTCTGACAATGTTCCCCAACTGGAAGGATTGTTTTTTTCCGGCAGGACAAAGCTCTAATCCACACAGCCAGGACATGGAGCAGAGGATGGAGGAGCACCAGATCAAGAGCCTGTCATGGCCATCTCAATCTCCAGACCTGAACCCACTGAACACCTCTGAAACGTGACCAAGAGCTTCACCAGCCGTTAAATAAAGACAAACTGCTTGATGCTTTTCACCAGGAGTGGCATAAAGCAAATGTGCCGAACAGCATGTGACCGACTGATGGAGAACATGCTAAGACACATGAAAGCTGGGACTGGAAATCAGGGTTATTCCACCAAATATTGATTTCTGAACTCTTCCCAAGTTAAAACATTGTAAATGTGTTGTTTAAACATGAATAGAAATGTGTTTTCTTTGCATTATTAGAGGTCTGAAAACATGGCATCTTTTTTTGTGATTTTGATCAATTGTCATTTTCTGCAAATAAATGCCTTAAATGACAATATTTTTATTTGAAATTTGGAAGAAATCTTGTCAGTAGTTTGTAGAATAAATTCCAAAAGTTCATTTTACTCAAACAGATGATACATCCAGAGAAAACACAAACCTAAATGTTCTCACCCTCATGTCATTCTGAACCTGTATGCATTTCTTTCTTCTGTGGAACATAAAAGATGATATTTTACATACTAAAGTCTTTGGGTCCGATCGACTTTTAAAATATCTTGTGTTCTAGAAGAAGAATGTCACTAGTTTTGAATGACACGACGGTGAGAAAATGATGACAGACATTTAAATTTTTGGTTGGGTATTTAATATTAGCCATACTACAGTAAGCTTAGATTTTAATAAAAAAAGATCTTCATAACAGTCAAAAACATTAATTCCTGAATGATCTCAATAAATAAATGTACTTAAAAATTTTGTTGTTCAAGTGGTTCACCCTTTGAAAATCCCACCTGTCCAAGTTGAGTGTAGCATTGTTGTTCTTCAGAATTTTTGTTGGCATTGTTGTTGTTGTTTTGAATTAAAATCATTTTAACGCTTTGTTCTTGATCGTCAAGGGTCAAAGTCAGTGCTTCTCTACTGGAGGGTTGTGACTCATCTGAACATTGGTTGCATATTTGTTCATAGAATAGAATAACAAAAAATGAGCTTACCCACTAAAAAGAAAGAGCGGAGAAAACACTTTCCATGTCATTTGTTTGTTGATGTCAAAGTCTGTGTGTCCATTCAAAAGGACAAACCGATGGCTCAAAACATTGTGCAGGAAATCTGAAGTTAGTCTGGCACAATTAAAAACATGATACTTTGCCCGACAAAAAAAAAAAAAAAAAAAAGTTATTAGGATTTAAATAGGCAAATGCTTAAGAGTGATTAGATCATTATTGCAGTAATTATTATGTTTCTATCATATTCTATGTTTGGCAACAGTTCTTCTAACCCTAATTGATGGAGTGTTTTTCAATTCTTAAACAACAATGTAGGAAGAAACATCATGGCCATATTCCAGGATGACAATGTCAAGATTCATCATGCTCAGATTGTGAAAGAATGGTTTTGAGGAGCATGAAAAATCATTTCCACTTATGAATTGGCTCGTCAGAGTCAGAGCCTAACCCTAACCCTAACCCTAACCCTAACCCTAACCCTAACCCTAAATTCATTGAGAGTCTTTGGGATGTTCTGGAGGAGACTTTACAGAGTGCTGGACACTTGTATTGACAATACAAGAACTTGACCAAAGATGTATGTACCTCTTGATGGAAATAAATGTTGTGATGTTATTTTCATCAAGAGTTGCATCAATTTTTGGTCTAGATCTTCTATAGCCTATAGCAATGTAGTGGGGTGTACGTTTTTTTTTATCAGTTTTTTTTTTTATTAACATGACACAATATAATATCATGACTACATGAAAAGTGATTGTACTGTTATAAAAATGCTGATAGTGGAACTGAAGGTGACGTGATCGTTGTCATGCGGTGGATTCGGCCAATCGTGGAACAGCTCTCCAATAAATTCTTTGAAGGTCACATTTATTTAGATGTGTTTACTGTCAGGAAAAACATTTAGCTACAGATAATGAACATTTACCGCAATACAAAATAAATTAAACAAAAGAGCATGTGGATTAAAATAAACAAGAAACCAGCAATGATTACCACAATCAACAAGCTAACTTAATATATGTAGGGGAGAACCGGGGCAAAAGTAACATGGGACGAAAGTAACAAAGCGATTTTCTCAGAACCCTGACTATATATTAGCATTTCAAGCTATGACAGCACGTTCAGTACATCCCTTGACGGAGCTGACAAATATCACGTGATTTCGTCATTGTTTCCCGCGGTTAGGTCCGGAAAGCAGTTTTCGAGTAGCCTACGATAAGTAAATTACTGAAGCGGTACTTTTTTTCTAATTACAAGTTGTTGTTTTTCGTTTCATGTGTCACACACTAATGCTCAATCTACAGGTTATTTAGTGCTGTAACACCTCTTGAAGTTTGCCTTGTCAGAGTTTTTCAGTATAAAAGTAAATCGGGTTTAAATGTCAGGAGTTCCTGTCGGGACGAAAGTAACACTTGTTACTTTTGTTGTGAAAACAAGTGTTTCTTTCCCCTTACAACACCCAACACTGCTTTATTTTCACTATTATTAAAAAAATATATATATATTTTCACAAGGTTAAATTCAGAGTAGGCCTACCAATTGCAATAACATAGCAAGACATTTTAAAACAGACTAATTTTAACTATTTAACTATTTTATTTATTATGAAATAAAACATAAATTAAATAAGTGAATTATTAACATTAATAATATAAATTTAAATAATAAAATGTAGCCTTTAATATTTTTAAATTTTGAGCGGACGGGAATTCTGATTTGTCGCTACACCAATACGCTCATCATACTTCCCTGTGATTGGCTACAGTGCTCAACAAACTTATCTGTTATTGGCTACATTGCTCAACAGACTTTTCTGTGATTGGCTACAGTGCTCAGCGCTACAAACAGAAATGCTTGTAAACGTGGACCGTTTTAATCAGTTTTATTTTTACAGTCTATGGTTTTAATCATAGTTGAATGCAGCCGTCTATCTGCGTGTATCTAATTAAGTCTATGTACTCAGTGAAACCGTGCAGAAAGACTGGTATCGTCACATTTGCCCAATTTAATTATTTACTTTGAATAAAGTACCGGTAGGTTACTTTTGACAAGACTACTTCACTGAAGTAACGTTAAAGGGATAAGTAATAAGTTACACAGTTACACTTTTCTATCGCAAGCCTCACCATTCTTCCTCCACCCCAAGAAAATAGTCAGAAGTTTTCTGCCCTCCTGCAGCTTTCTTTTTTTTTTTTTTTAGGGCTTCATTTTTTGTAGTGCATGTCGGCCACAAGCTGAATTTAACCGCTGGACTACAAGACCAATCCATTTGTGCTTTTGATAGGGGGATCGCTAACATGTGAGGGCACAAGCTGCTATAGGCAAATAAAGAACATTTCTCCGTAAACGGATGGAAAATTGAGTCTTGTGAATTTTTAGTCCTACCGATAGCATATTAATATAACTATGTGATTTTGTCATTTTAATATTATGGATTATCAATATATCTTTGTGGGCCCCCCCTCGCCGAGGGCCCCTGTTACTCAGTTCAACTATTACCCCCTGTCGGACGCCCATGGTTGCAGCATTTATTAAAACATGTTTATGTCATACCAACAGAATATGGCAAGAGTGAGGGTCAGAAAGACAGACAGATGTTTATGATAGGGCGTTTAAAGCTTAGGTCACATTTAAATCAGCTGATTTCTGTCAACATTTTTTTTTCACTCAATCTGTTTCCATTTACACATTTAGGTTTTAGCCATACCTGAGCTTTTCCACCTCCACCTATGAATTTGCAGGGTTTCCATCCAGATGTTTTTATGCACATTTTAAATTTATGCATAAAAACAGCTGAATGGAAACATGACTATTGTTACATTATGTTGAGAATTGATATTATGCTATAATTTAATCTTCATATTTTTCATGTTGAAAAAAATGTTTTATAAAATGGATTGATATTGCCAATAAAGAAATATTCTAAACAATTCAAGTTTGTTCTGTTGGGTTACTTTTGAAACATTTGATGAAACATTAAAACATGTAAAAATTAACAATTTTTTGCAAAGATAAAGGCCAAAATATGTTTGCAGTTACATGTTAACAAGGTCATACTCAGGTAGCTATATTTAGGCTAATTAAAAAAAACAAGAGTAAAACAAAAAATCTAGCTAGTATATTGTTGTGTTACATTTGACCCACCTGTGTGTTACTTTCGTCCCAACTGACGGGATCGAAAGTAACATGAGCAGTCTTAAGTTCAAAGTGAAATTATACTGAAGTCATTCACATTTTTACAAAATACCCCCTGGTATAGATAGACCACACTTGTGAGTGACTGACCACAGCAAAAATATATCTCTGTCTAAAACATCATCTTCTAAAATTGTTTTTCTGAAAAATGCTCTCCCCTATATATATATAATTTAATGTATTTGTTTAAATTGTGTTTTACTAATTCCAAGAGATGTGCTTCCCGCATTTCCACTGGAAGTTGGTTCCACAACAGAGCCGCTATTGAAAAAGCTCTGTCCACTATGGACATCGTAACCGTGTTTGACTAAAATTTAACTGGTAGCCAATGTAGTGACTTCAAAACGGCAGTAATATGATCTCTAGTTTTGGTCCTAGTTAAAATTCTACTGTAACTTATTTAAAGTATGCTTAGAAACCCCATTATAGAAGCGCATTAAAATGATCAATGCGCGAGAAAACAAAGCTGAAGAGGATATGAATATTAAATTAATTTACAAGGATATTTCCCAAAAAAGAGGGTATTGTACTTGGAAGGCAGTTACTGTATCTGTTCAAGAGGGAAATAGCCTGTGGGAAGAAGCTGTTCCAGTGCCAGATAGTGATCTGAGTCCTGACGACAGCAGCTCATAGCGGGAGTGGAGTCTGTGTTGAGTTTACCTAACCGCAGGTCCTGGAGAGCGGCCAGGGCACAGAATTATCAGTCAAGTCACCTTTATTTACATAGCGTTTTTTACAATACAGATTGTTTCAAAGCAGCTTTACATAGATAACAGGAACATAATGTTGTAATAATATTAAGCAATAATATATAAGCAAGCCAAAAGCCAATGGCGACAAAGGCGAAAAAATACCACAGCATAATTATTTGCAAAAAGCAGACAACATAAAGAGTTTACTCTTTCTAAATACCTCTTTTTGCAATTTCATTTGTTTTACTTTCCTGGAATAACAGTTAGTCTTAAATAGCCTTGTATGCAATACTGACTGTCCCATGTGCATAGCCTACCTCGATTTCCTCATTTCACTGCACAATTTTGGAGATAATGTGTCACATTCAGACGCCTATAAAGACTTCAGTTCTACGAAGTAGAAAAAACAATGGCTAGTTCTAATAGGGACGTCCCACACTATATGCACAACTCATGTGAAACCATTTCACTGCAGCGTTTTGGAGATATGTCACGTTACTCTGCAGAGGCCTGTAATGATGTCCCCTATAAGAAATGATTAGAAATTAGGACTTTATATGCCAACATATAATTTAACAAACACTGACATATAGTACCATTGAATGCAACATTGAATGATAAGCGTGATATAACATTATATATATATATATATATATATATATATATATATTATATATATATATATATATATATATATATAAACACTTACTTGAATAAACTTAACTCAAACTTAAAACAATGACATCACCTATTATCATCTTTGTTCACATTTATTTTAGGCATTAGCTGTGTGAACATGGAAGAAATGTGACAACATTCAAAAGGCAGCATTCAAAATCTTCTTTTAATTTGTATATGTACTCCATAAACATTATTACAAAACTCAGCAAGTTACCAATATTACATTTCACCATACAGGCTTGATCACAAATATTTAAAACCTTTGCAACAGATACAACATAAAATAATACAAGAATAATTTACAAGAAAATCTATAAAACAGCGAATAGTTCACAATTTTTGTCTGAACTTTTTTTCCTATGTGTTTTTCACACTAACACAACACTCTCACAACAAGATAATTTTCCTCTTACAAAACTTGCAACAAAAGGTAGAGTTTTATCCTTTTCATTTTTTGTTTCTTAATATTTTGGTTTGTAAAACCAAAAGCTTGTCATTATACATCCTTTTCACTGCCTACAGAGGCACAAAAAAGGTTACTCACACACACACACACACACACACACACACGCACACACGCACACACACACACATACTAATACTTCACAGCACTTCCTAAGAAAAATATACACTTACAAAATATCTTACAAATTGGCACAGAGAAAAATATACAATTTTTTTGTGATGTCGAGAGTCCCTCTGGTATCAACTCTAGACAATATTTATAAAGCTTGATAATTTCTCCAACAAAAAGGCAAAAGCAATTCCAATTAATGACAAAGAGTTGTGTCGTGAATACATCAAACAGAACCATATATTGTACATTCATAAAGAGAGGAGTAGGGTTTTCAATTCAAATATTCCTTGTTTTATAATTTCTGGGAGAATACAATTACCTTCTTAGCACCAGTAGGAGGAGGCAGCGTAACAGTGGCACATTGTAAAAAACTAGAAGTACATTCAGTTGACAACAGGCAGAAATGAGAGAAGGCAGGCAAGTCGGGCGAGCGGCCCATATGCAGTTTCCCATCAGCATCATCCTGGTGCTAAACATGGCCGGCTAGAGGCAGAGGGGGTGGAGTGAAATCTTTCTAAGGTAAAAGCTATAGGTAAGGCATTACTTTACCTGAGATATCCTCCTAGAGCGACTCTTTTAAATCAAAGGTGTCATCTACAACTCTATATGTGGTAAATGGCCAATGTGCATGTTTTGAAAGGACCAATTTGGTTTCAAAGGTTGAAATTCTGCAACAATAGCAAAGCAAATGTGTTAATTATGTTCCACTAATAAAATAAAATAAATTGAACAAAACGCAAAAAAAAAAAAAAAAAAAACCCAGCATGTTCAACAAAATATTGTTTTAAATTTCACATATGAACTACTTCTTGTTGTCAGATGAAACTGTTAGCACAGGATACTTAAACATTTATGGCAAACCGGAAGGCAAATGTTTCGCAGTGGGTTAAAGGAAACTTTACACTTTCTTTATTATCAAAAGTATTCTATTCAACAAATACTCAAAATATGGAACATTATGTTCCCAGTCCCTGTTACAGTAGATTGTGAAATGACTGCTTACCAACTGATACCATCTTCTATTAACATTATCTGCGTCCACCTTTCTCATTTTTCTTCCTTCTGTGTTTAGAAGTCAATAGTTTCTTCGCTTTTTGTTTCTAAGCAGAAGTAATGCCGAGGTACATTGAATTTGGCAAGCAAGGTGGGAAAAGTAAAAAAGTTCATAGTTTAGTTGTTTTGGTTGAGTGGTTGTACCACTGTCAGCTGCAGGTGCTCTTCAAACGATAGGGTGCCCAAAGAAAACAGACAAAACAACAAACCAAAACGAAATGTCAGATCTTGTTAAGTCTTGAGAGAACAGCCAGCATTCATTAGGATAGCAATTGGAACAGCCAGTATTCATTCAGATATAAATGTGCACAGATCATTTATATTTGGGACACGAATAGAATTCATGTTTCGTTTTAAAGAGTGCATTTCTGTAGAGTGATACAGTAAAGATACTGTAAAAAAAAGAAAAAAAAAAGATAGCAAAAATGAAGCATTTTGGGATTTCCATGGCATAGAAATGTCCATCTAAAACAATTTCCAGTACAACTCCTGTAAAAAGCATAGTAGATAAGAGAAAATCATAAGTACATTCCAACAGTAAGAAAGTAATTATAACAACATTGATCTGATATGTCTTCAATACAAAATGGTCCCATTGTGTGCTGATAATGTTTAGGGATGTACCAAGGATGTTGTTATCTTAGACAAGGGGCTGAGCAATTCACACTTAAAAAAGTCAGGCAGTAAAAGGGAAAAAAGAGAGGAGAGGGTATCCGTTTCAGCATACATAATCAAATTGGGAGCTTGTTTCACACAAAGACATTTTAATAGCTACATGTTTGAAGAGAGAAATATAATTACATGAGGGCAGCAAGATTCACTGAGAACTGAACAAAAAAAGGTCCAAAAAGAGAATTTGCACTTATCAAAGTTTTTCCTTTTCTTCAGACAAAAACGAATCAGCAACTGCGAGGGGGGAAAAAAACAGCAAAAACAAGAATGCAGAAGAAAAATGCAGCCATGGTCATTTAAAATCTCAAATCAAGCCTTGCACAATCAATCAATAGGTAGTTTGCGAGTACAAGAAGTTTCTCATGCAAGATATCAATATCCTCTTCGGGGGCAAAAAGAAGGAGGGGGTACTAAAGAATAACGTAAATCCATGCATCTCTGGTCTTGAGTCAAGAAATGAGGAGGAAGTGGGAAAGTGAGGAACGTGCATCAGCAGCTAGATATAAAATATTACCTCAGTTTCTCAAAAGATGCCATTAATGATATGTCCTTATTTGAGTCTCGTTCTGGTCGCGTGCCCTTTAGATTTTCAATCCGAGGGAATTTTGCACTGGTTTTGTGACGGTACATCTTTTTGTGCGCAGGCCCATTTACACCAGGAACGCCAAGGCTAGGCTTGTCAAACACGTTACAGCCCAAAGCCAACTGAGGGAAAAAAGGCAGGGAGGCATTTAACTTTGCCTGGTTTTTGCCACCTTTTGTCCCACCTTTTCTGCCTTTTGTGCCCCCATTAGCCCCACAAGTGCCTTTCTTCTTCGGGTCAGATGAAGTTCCTGCAAGGATTTTGAGAGTTTTTAACTTGAGGCTGTTAGCCTCTGAGGGCAAGCAGACATTTGCTGCAGGGCCCCATATTGGCTCAACAGAGGCCATCATGAATCTCTGTACTTCGGCCATCCCTGAGACAATATTTGACAAGATGTTGGATGGCTCTTCAAACTCTCGCTGGTCATCGTGGGCTTGACTTTTGCTCTCTGAACAAACTATTCCTGTCCATTCCTCAGAGCCACTGTCCTGTAGTGGATGAGCAGTGCCCTCAGTCTGGCCTTTACCACCCTTCTCATCCAGTAAAGCCTTTAACTTTTTAGATCCTCTTGAAGTCTGACGTGGAATTTTGCCCTTTTCTGCCTTAGGAGCTCTTGGGGCTTTGCTTTTTTTGGTACCCTGCCCTGCAGTTTGTTTGTTGGTATTTTTTCTTTTTGCCTTGGTCCCCTTAATTGCACTCATCATATCACCATCAAAGTCAGCTAGATTTTCCTCCTTTGTCCCCAGGCTTAAGTTGTCTTCACCATTAAAAATGTGCAATTGATACTCATGACCATCTACTGAATATCTAGACAGATCTCGCTGCTCGATCATTTTGCAGTTCCAGTCCACGTCTTTGGTGCATGACATCTTAGCCCCATCCTGGAGGTCAGTGGCCTTCCCAGCTATCTTCATCTCACGGCCCATAACTTGAGGGGATAAATTAGGTGTCTCTGGAGGAGAGAGTTCTGACAGTGATGTGTGTCTGAATTTATCAGGAGTGAAGTTGGAGATATCCAGTAAGTCTGTGGACTCCCTCAGGGGTGTGATTGCTTCGATACTCTGCTGAATCACCAGTTTGGGACTGCAGTGGGCCATAAAGTTCTCATTCACATCATCCTCACCATCTTTCTCGCAGGACTTAAGACTCAGAGAGCTGTAATTGCTAGAAGTAGCTGACAATGAGCCAACTGAGTCGAAACTGATGAGTCGGCCGTTGTCGGTGTGCAGTGTAGCTCTTTGAAACTGTGGCTGCCCCTGACATGCCTGAAACTCAGCATCAGGAGGCAATGGCTGCTCAGGCATGTAATTCTTTTCATAAAGCATTCTGTTGCTCTCCAGACTCAGCTGGCTATATCCTGACACTGTCAGACTCTCAGACATCGGCATAGCCATCTCTCCAGTGAAGCTGTTGGATTGGATCGAAGATTCAACAATATCTGCAGCACCAAACTGCTGGTTGGGACCAAGCTGCGGGTGCCACATCTGGGTAAGAGTTGGACAATTCTGGGGTGACTGTTGGAGCTCTGATTCTGATGGTGGAGAAAGGACACAACTTTGTGCTAGCTGAATTGAGGTGAACTGCTGCTTTTCCAAAGAGAGATCCAGTGAGTGGTGGGTCTGCTGAGGGAAAAACTGGATGCCAGTGCTACCTGAAGAATCAGAGGCATCTAACAATGTTTGCAGGTAGCCCCCTGGGATAACGGAAACACTTGCAGCCATATTCTCAGACGATGGCTCTTTGTTAGGGGAGCAGGTGGTAGTCACAAAAGCAAATTTTTCAGAGGCATTAGATGTTTGATTCTCACACAAATGGGGACTGTGTGCAGCTGGGCTGACATTTTTATCTTCAGCACCTCCTACTGCGTCCATTTTTTTCTGCAGCGAGCAAACTTCTGTCAGGTCTGTCATGCTCTCACTATTCTCCACAAGGTCTCTCATTTTCTTGCTCCTAAGTCTGGCTTCGCTTCTGAATTTCTGTATTCTGAATATTTTATTTCCTAATCTGCCTTCCTCCCTCTCTTGTGATCTGCTTTTCCGGGTGGCAGTGTGTATGATGTCATTGGGGTCTAATGTGCTTGCACAGCTGGTGGCTATTGTTAATGGCATTCCCATGGAGGCAGTTTCATCTGTAGAAGAAACCTCCTGCCTGGGATCAGAGGCAAAGGGGCCCTGGGTGTTGGGTGATTGCTCCACAGTATGAATTCTCTGAATTCTAAGCCTGTTTGCTAGCTTGTATTTCCTTTTGGAGGGACTCGAACTAAAGGCATGATGGTGAGAATTGTGTTTACCTCCTGCTGCCAGCTTAAGCTGTTCCACTCTTTCTCTCTGTTTCTCCTGCCAGAAATCTTTCAGAGGTGCAAGCTTCTTATATTTGTTGATTTTATCCTCATTTAAGCTTACTGTCGTGTCGGCTGATTCGATTCTGCCCAGCTTTACAGCCATGCATTTGTCTCCTTTGAACCTGTTTACAATAATGTATTTGATTATTACAGGTGGATCTTTGCGAGAGTATTTTCGTCTCTTTTTAGGGCACCAGTCAAGATCCTCTTCTTGTTTTGGACCAATCGGTAGTTTCTCTCGCTTTTCAATGTTTCTTTCCCCATCAGTGGACTCAACATAATACAAGTAGTCATCACTATACCTAACTTTTCTCTTGGCCCGTAATCCATAGTTCAGATGGTTTGAGCAGCTTGCGTTCTTTCTTGAGAACAAGTTTTTAGGCCTGTTGTCTTGGAAGGTGTCAAGAGAGGAAATGGTGGAGGAGCTGTCATCACTATACTCCCCTGAGTCTTCAGCTGAGTTGCTTGAATCAATGAAGTAGTTCATTTTGGGGTTGTAATCAGGTGTCTGCTCTATAGAGCAGTCATTTTCATCCCCTTTGCTGTCATTTTGGAATCCAAGCTCCTCTGATTTTGGTGGTAAATCATCCACAACTCGCTTTACCCCACTACTTTCTTTCTTTGTGCAGTTTACCAAGACACTTGGGAAAAAGTTGAACTGGGTTTCTTCTTGCAGAACATTGGTTTTCTCCCTCATGTTGTCTTGGAAGGACTCGTAGCGGATCTTTAGCGAGCACACATCACTGCTCAGAGTGGAATCATCATCATCATCAAACATATAATTGCCCACGTCCTCTTCAGAGAAGAGATTTACGGATAACTCGTTCTTGGAGCAGAGATCCAGCAATTCCATCTTACTCTCGCTAATGAAGGACTCAAAATAGCCCCAGTCCTGATTTGGATTGGTAAGCAAGCCATCGTCTCCATTGCACTTGTCTAATAGCAGACCCTCATACAGGTTTTTGGAGGCTGAATCATCTAAGTCTATTTTCTCTGTGTCCTTCTCCACCAGCTGGGTTTTGGGGACAGGAAAGCTCAAAAGCTGATCCGAGAGGAGCGCTTCTCCATAGCTTACTGTTTCACCTGTGCTCATACATTGAATGTTAATATCAGAGATAGGGCAGGTGGTGTAGTCCCGGGTCATGTCAGCCATTTTGAGGTTGATACTGGCCTCTACATTGGTCAAATCCTTGGTCTCAATATAGCAGCCCGGACAGGTGGGACTCTGCTGAGTCAAACAGTCCTGTGTGAGCCCAGGGATGCTCGCAGGTTCTATCATGGTGAAATGGATCTGATTGCGGTCTTGGAAAGGCCCAGGGGGCTCAAGCCCTTGGCAGCACAGGGTGTGAAGGATATTGTGTATTTTGAGGACTCATCAGTTGGGTGGTTCTCTAAAGGAGTCCGTGTTGACAGTGGCTGTGGTTAGTAGTGCTTCTTTAAGGCCAATTTAACACTGTGGCAGTACGAATTGCCTCTCTTCGTGCTCTCTGCAGCAGCTGTGGAGGATGTGTGTAAGGCAGCATCTACGACACCATTCAGCCTTCAATTACTCTTCAGATTATGTGATCCTAGACAAAGAAAAACAAGCACAACATTAATACTGGTTAAAATATGAATGAATACCACAATAATCCATTAAAATAGTAATATTTTAAAGACGACTGTAATGCATTTGACTGTTGTAATGTGATGTATAATTGAAACAGTGGTAATTAAGTATGATTTTAAACATCAGAATTGGATTGGGTCATGGACGTTGATATAATTGTAAAAAAAAAAAGACAGATTAAGAAAAAGGATTCTGAGCACTTTGTACTCACTTGAGCTACAAATTATGAAGTTATGAATTGTGCTTTCCACGAATCCACTAGCTGTAAAATGCATTTTTTCTTTTCAAATGATACTTGTATTGTTTATTAATTTGTATAATTATGTAAAGAGATTTTATTGGTAGCTTAAGAATAGTTATGACAATTTCAAGTTTCAGTTTGCTACCATTTGTCATGAGGAACAATGAAGAGCTCTATTTTAAAGAATCATTAATAGAATAATAACATCATCCGCTCCTCGGCTACCAACGTCTGCTCCTCGTCCACTGACCACGATTCAGCCGTTACTTTTTTTTAAGTTGCGTGTGACAGTCGTTTAAAGCAAGTCGTTTAAAAAAGTTGTGTGAACAAACGATACTGCGGCGGCTGTTGCTGTTAGCGGGTTTGGTGTCTCGTTTCGCAAATCTAATGATGCTGGTAGTGACGATTCTCTCTGACCAATCAGTGATCTGCAGTGTTTACACGTCACATTTTAGTATCGGTATGAAACGCTTGGAACCTCAACCGAGGTGGTACTATTTAAGCGAGTTTAAGAGAACTGCGGTGCTAAGAGAGTAATATGAATACGCACGTCGCGTAGCAGTGCAGAGAAGACCAACTACCAAGGTCAGGATTTTTGTTAAATAATACATTAAATTTCATATCGTATACCCCCAGAACACTTGGAATACATGACACGTGTCACATGGGATCATTCTGGGTCCATAAATAAAAGAAGGGGAAACGGCATTAGAACAACACCAGTGTCATGGCGTGGTGTAGGCAGAAGACGACAAAGAGGCAAAAAGCTCCAATGCAAACTTTTACTATTAATAATAACACTAACACTAACAGGTACAGAGAAGACGGTCAGAAGGTACACAAACACAATAGATACAAAGTAGAACGACAGAGACTGACTGAACAGAAAGGAACTAAATACAAAGATGAACAATTAAGACAACAGCTGGAGACGGTGAGTGATGATGATGATTGCTGGCAGGTGTGTGTAATGGTGAAGGAGGTGCAGGTGTGGGCCAAGGAGGATGCTGGGAACTGTAGTGCAGACGGGGACTAACACATGACAGTGACGATGACAGTGACAATGATCATTAGGTGGTGACTGTGACATCCAGGGTGAGTAATTTATGACTTGTTTTTTTATTTAGGTGTAACTACCCCTTCAAAGCATCTTACAGTGCATGTTGCATATTCCGTCACCAGAATAGTACACGTGCATGGACGCGGGAAGTAGGGGTGCTGGTAGGAAGTAGGTTTGCTGTTGGCAAACTGATGACAATAAAATGATAGCTTATAAATATATCTCTGGTTGTTGTTTCTGTTCCACAACATTTTGTATGTCATGTTTGGGGTGTGGGATGAAGAGAGGGATATTTTTAGTAATTATTTAATTAAAAATTATTTAATTTATCTTCAGTGTGTAGTATTAGCCAATCAGGTGTCTTGACGCGAATCACGTGATTACGATTCAGCCTACGCAGCACGAAAACACACAAAAAAACCCTAGTCTAAAAACTGCTGCTAGTGATATAACGTTAGTCTATCAATATCAGCGCTATAGCAAGATAATTAGTTAGCTCATGGCAGAGTTTATCAGCCGAACTCCAGAGCGCATATCAACCTTTGGTGTACCAAAATCATCGTAAGGTAGAGACACGGTGTCTTACATCTCTGCGTCTTTTTCCTGCCGCCGTGCAGGCCCAGATGGTAGCCTATATGATTGTGATTAGCATGCCTATTATAAAGAAACGAACCTAGATTAATTTTGATTAATATGCGCGAGGGAGAGAGAGAGAGAGAGCAAGACAGGCTTGTGTTGTGTGAAGACGTGAGAGTGCGCGCGCGCGGCCGGGGCGCGCTCTCTCTCTCTCTCTCTCTCTCTCTGCTCGTTTGCGCCCATAGTTGCCAAGTCCGCTTATTAGAGATGCGCGGTTGGCGGTTACAGCCGCGGACTCCGCGGATAAACCGCGGATCGGGCGGATGACATGACGAAAAAAAATATTTTAATTCAATTCGGGCGGGTGGCGGGCGGTTGAACCAATCAAATGAAAAATATATACACATTGTTAAATATTGTTATCTTTGTCCCTGCGCGCCGATCGGAGACGGAGTTCACTGCTGATATTCTGAGAGCTTTCTAGTCTCGCGGCTGTCATCAGCAGCGCCTTGTATCGCCCAATCAGCGGATGGCGGGCGGGTGCGGTTTTGAAAATTGGTCAAAAACGTTGGTGCGGATGGATGGCGGACGGATGATGAGTTTTGTGATGCGGTTGCGGATGAAATAATAGCCCATCCGCGCATCTCTACCGCTTATAATACGCGACTTTGGGCTTTTTTTTTGTAAGTCGCGTTAAAAAAGCACGGGTTGCGTTTTTTTGGGCTTATTAAAAAAATATGGTTGCTTGTTAGGAAAATCTGACAAGCAACTTTGTTTTCTTTACATCTATGGTCACGGTTGCCGTTTTCTGAAGCTCTAATACATTGATTGACACTGTCTGCTCACAGCCATAGCCAATCAGTGCAATTGTATAAGTGCTGTGGAGTAATTCGTCAAAACATTCCGCCGAATCCGCCCCCTTATTGGAGAAAAATCCCGTTCAACGTGCAGGCAGCTGCGCGCGCGACACTGTAATCCAATGATAGACGTTGGGGAGATGATGGACAGTGCAGGGGAGAAGAGGGATGACCTTCTTTTGTAAGGTAAATTTGTAATTTTTACAATGTTTTTGTAATATATTAATTATCACAGGCTTTAATAAAAAATAAAAAAACTAGTCTATACTAACATAAGATACATATGGGTCAAATTTATTTTATTAAGATAAATAAATTAAGTTTTGGGCTTGTTTTTGAAGCTACAGTTGGTGGCAACTGTGCTCACCGATCAAAAAAGGCTTTGGCGGCCGCCAAAAAGCGGACTATCCGACGGGTTTTAGAAGATTAAATACAACCCGAAACTAAAAAAACAGACCCGGCCTCTATTTGAGACCGGCCTTTATTTACCCAAACCTGTCGCCACATGAGGCGTGTAAAAGAGACAGGCGTCTATTTGGGACTCGGCTATTATTTTAAGTTTTACGGTATAAAGATCGTTGCCGTGCTTGCATCACTCCCTTACTCCTCCTATTAGTCCCTATGGCCACTTGGCCTGCGTGAATGCAAATGAAAAAAAAAAGGTTTTGAGGGAGAGTAGTAATAATTTGTTGCATTTATATAGGGCTTTTCTAGGTACTAGTAATTAATAGATCTGTTTAGAAGTGGACTTTTCCTAAAACCACGTTCCTGTAATTGCTTGGTCGACCCCCAAACCACGCACGCACCCCCCAAGCACCCAAGCACCCAGCACCCCCTGTCGAAAATGACTTCCCGCGTCTCTGTACACGTGTACCGTACGCACGCCATCTGATTTTTGATTTTGTTACCAATTAATTACTTTGTGTGCACAGGTCGCACATGCACAATGAATTTGTTTTGCACAATCGGCTGTTCCACAAGGTGGCAACACTGGCCCGGGCCGTAGTTGCACAGTCGAAAGCGGAAATAAAGAGACTGCAACATCAATAGAAGCCCACATTGACAAGCATTTGTTTGATGGGGTTGTGAGAGCCCCAACTTTAGTCTAAAAGAGTACAAATCAATTTTTATTGGTCATAACTTTGGAAAAAAATAGCGCAGACACTGGACAAAGATTAAACTTTCTAGAGCGCATGTGTCGACCGCCTGCTTTCACGCATGCTATCAAATGGAGTGCGCTTTAAAAGGTTATGAGTTCAACCGTACACATACGCTAGCGTACCCACAGCTCTCGGCCTCACCCTGCTTTCCACAAATTTTTTTTTTCTCATGTGTTTTGCATTGACTCTCCTATTGAGCTATTTTGTACCGCAACCATTATAGTACTCATATAGCCACTGATTTGGCTCACATCATTCTCTTTCTATGAAACCTGTAAAATTCATTCACTAGCTCTTTAGTGACAATAGCTCTATAGTGGTTTACTCAAGCACTGCAGCTGTTTCTCATTCACTAGAATAATAGCTAGAAATAGCTTCCCCACACATTTTGCATCTGCCTTCTGCAAGGCATTTCTGCTAGGATTGAGTCGAGACTTGCACGCTGGTCCAGAAGCCTCAGCTGTTCAACAGATCTATACTGCTCTAAGCTGTCATAAAAGGGAGTTCTTGCATGCTAACTAATTGCTTCTGACATCGGGCGGGACTCATTTTCAATTTGCAACGGAATATCATAGACTTCACAATTAGCCACCACATATGAAACAGAAATCTGAACTCTCTGACCGCTGTGAAACAGATGACTGAAATGTTGTTAGACTCTTCTAAGATAATGTGTTCTATCAGTATCAGACAACTGACTGGATGGGATGAATCCATGGGAAGTACAGGAAAGCATAAGGGCTTAGCCTATCTTTTGGAAAGTGTCAGTGTCCTCATACACCTAACCTCTGTCAGACTTGGTGAACATCCTCTGCCTTTTTGCAGCATCAGGACTAGGGTTGGGAGAAAAAAATTATTCTCAGATGCATCACGATTCTCTCTTCGATGATTCTGAATCGATTCTTAGTTTAGTTTTTAACCGCAGATGCTCTAGAAATAGTCGTATTCTGCTTGCTTCCAATTACACACTCACACACACTCACACACACACACACACACACACACACACACACACACACACCCACAATAAAATAATCGTCCATACAGTTCAAAAAGGTTGAAGCAAATTACAAGGGCAATCACAGGCTTCATTGCACAGGATATGCGCGGTGAGAAACGTGCACTTTGCTTGATGTTACATTTACAAAGTGCGGCCTTTTCACTTTCAGTGTTTTACCTTCCAAATGCTACAGGAAATCAGCTTTCAAATGCTCACGTGTGCGTCTCCGTGTAAGAGGTTAAACGCACTTGCATCTCACAATGCTTTTATGACAAGAGATGAATGCAAACACAGTCTTACGGGATTAAACAGACAGGACAAACATCTGATCTGCCAAATTAGATATGCGCATTAGTGTGAATGCGGCCTATAGATCTCCCGCTGTCTATAATGTCATCAGTAATAAAACAGCAATAAAGCTGAGAAAGAGAAAAATCACTCACTGCTCTTGACTGGAAAACGTTCAGATACTGAAAGCGCTTTTGTTTATTGCTGGTAATATTTGTATTTGTTCGTCTTTATTATTTACTATTTGCTTGTATGTTTTGAAGCTATATTTAGTCAGTTGAAAATGTTTCATTTTAAAATGTAATTATAATTACATAAGAATTTAAATAAAGGAAATTGTACAATTAAATGTAAGATTCAAAGTCGGTAAACAAATTAGTTAATAAGGAAAAAAAAAAATATCAAGAATTGTTTGGGAATCGGATCGTGAATCCCAGAACCGGATTGGATTGTGAGGTGCTTGACTATTCCAAACCCACAGGCTTAACTTGCACTAGGAGAAAAATATGCCCAAATGGGATTCCTGTTTACCAGAGATTCAGTTCTGCTGTATTACTGTATCTTCATGTGGCCTTGAGCTACGCATAACCATCAATAACTACATTACTGTAAGAGGAACACAGATGGTGAAATTGGATCATGAATATGAATATAAGCCAGTTTTGCTTTTTAAATATGAACGCCACAGATCTTGGATATCTTTTGCGGCTAGTCATGGAACAAAAAAGGTATTGTCAGTGGAGATGTCAACCACTCTGACTGTCAAGGTCCACAATAACAGATTTGATGATGATTTTTGGGTGAACTATGTATGCTGCACACAAAATGGAAAAGGCTTTTACAAAATTGCATCCTCTGCTTTACACAAATTCAGGAGTCAGACTGCACAGGTTTTAATCAGCCTACTGGGACAAAATCATATTTACTATCTGCTACAATGAGCATTTCTGAGGAAGAACTAGTTGCTGGATTTGATGAAGATATTCAAGAGTTTTGTTTGCTATCTTCAAAGTCAACTGTATTTTGTTTTCTGTCAACTAATCAATACTTATTACTTCTGAATGGAAGGATAGTCTCATTAGTTGAACATACTGAGAGTATATCATTGTCTATATCACAGTATGTTACGGCAATAGGCTCATAAAGCACTGCAGCGTGTGATAAAACCTGCAGACTATCACCACTGCAGCCCTCGCACCACTGCAAGACTCCCAGCATCACCAAAGGCCATTCATACCTTCTACCCTCCAACCACAGTCTATGCACACCACTGCCATCTATGGCTCCAAAACGAGGATTTCGCAGCGATCCCATAGAAGAACCATTTTGGTTCCCCAATGTACCTTTCACTATCAGAAAAAAAAGGTACAAAAGCTGTCACTGGGACAGTACCCTTCAAAAGGATTCTAATATGTACCATTTAGGTACTAATATGTACACTTTTTGTACCAATATGTACCTTTGAGGGACCAATATGCACTCTTTAGGTACTAAGGTGCACCTTTAGAAAAGAAACCGCCAGTGACAGCTTTTGTACCTTTTTTTCTGAGAGTGTTCAATGACCAGATCTTAAAAGAACCTTTTGTTGTTAGTGTGAGGTTTTAAAAATCTAAAGAACATTTTTCCACTATAAAGAACCTTTTGTGGAATAGGAAGGTTACATGGATGTCAATGGATCTTCATGGAACCACAGGTGACAATAAAGAACCTTTAAATTTGACAGATTATGTGAAAGTGATGAACTTCCCATCCACCCCAAGATCCCACTGTTCCCAAAACATAGACTTCACACATGCTATACTTTATCATCGGCACTGCAAAAGACATGACAATAAAGAACTTGACTTGGTTAGTAGTTTTACATGATGATCCCCTCTTGTGAGTGAGTTTTTGACTACAATAAACGTCTAAAATGGACCAGAATTCATGCTGATATTCATATTTTAATGTTAACTCACAACTGCCATAGAGACATACAAAATTGTCAGCTCTCTTTTCAGGCTTTTTATTCTAATCTTTCTTGTGCTTCTCACGTAGCATTAATAAATGACAGATTTTTCCCCCCAATGAATGTACTATTTATTACTAGTTCGATCATGTTTTTTTTTATTTCATATTTTGTATTTTTGGGGGATTCTATGGTACTAAATTATACTTATACCAATTATACGTAGTTGTAATCCATTTATTACCTGTTAATCACTTTTTGAGCATAGACCTGAAAATTACATTTTCAACTTAAACTGTGGTATATCTTGAATGCTTTATTTGGTCTCTTTTTAAAGAAAACACTTGGCATATTATTGCTGAAGTGAAAAAAGTACAAAAAAGTTAGAAGTTGAAGTTTATTATTATGAATACTATTTTACATTTTTATATGAAATTCAAATATTTACCAAATCATGTTTCACTCTAAAACTGTGAGAAAATCAAAGCCATAAATGTTTTTTTTTTCAGGACCATTTAACCTTTTCGAATCATCTCCATAATTTTTCTTCACATAGAGAGTGCCACAACCTTTACCAAGTTCCATGAAGTAAAAAAATATAAAAACCAAAACATTAAATTTTTATGTTAAAAATGACCAAAGATCACCAGAGGGTTGTTAAACCACAGAAACAAGAAGCAAATGAAGAATTTAATGTTAAGTACTAACTAAAGCACAATGTGTTTCTTTCCTTTCTAACAAGAAATGAATCAATCAAAAACTTGCTTAAACTGGACAACGACTTTCTTCTAGATCTGCTGTACAGCCAAAACAATCTTTGTGGCATTAATTTCCTATTATCACTGTAAAGCAGCTTTAAAACAATCTGTATTGTAAAAAGCGCTATATAAATAAAGGAAGGAAATCACATCATCAGCAGCACATAGTCTATTAGATTTTTTGCATGCAGTTTAACATTACATGGTGAGGCTGCACAACTTGGGGAACAAATCTTATTGTGGTTTTCTGATTAAACTGCAATTGCGATTTAAAATGCAATTTTAAAAAAACAATTGCCAGTTTTCAGTGCTTGTTTGTGCTGTACAATTTGGCCCATTTTGTCATTATATATAAATATAGCTTATAATTGTTATTATTGCTAAATAAAAATATAAAATTACTAAATAAAAACAAGGAATATTACTGTTTTAATCTTTCACTGTAAATAAAAAAAATCAAGTATTTAAGTAAAATAATAATTACATTTTACATTACAATACAAATATTTATGGCTGTTTTAATTTCTAAATTTTCAAATGTTAAACCATCAGAATGTTTATTTACTGAAAACCGCTTCTCTTTTTGTTGAATGTTGCTTTTGCACATTAAAGCGACTCAAACTCAGCAGATGCAGATGCCAATCTTCTTTTACTTAAATGACTTGTGCACCCCTATTACATCATGCACTGAAAACAATTTTTGGCACCATTCTGGTGTCCCTTCAACCCTCCCATCTCAATTACACACACATTTAAATACTTGAGGTCTAGAAAACCGTATCGTAGGAGAATCCATTAGTAAGTCCAGTGCTTAATGGTCTTTGGCATATGTGAATGGAAGCAAAGGATCAATTTATCAGAAGTGAAAGTAAAATAAACGTTGGATGATTTCTTGGGCTTCCATCTAAAGCGAGAGCTCAGTGAAGCGGTTCTTCAGTCTCTGAGAGTGGGCCTTGTTTCAGCACTTATCTGTGTGATTGTGACTGTGGCCGTTTGCGCTCCAGGCCCCGATTCCCTGAGAGGAGTGTGTGGTCATGATGAACTACAGCGGACAGGCCCTGAGTCACAGCAAACCTGCTCTGAGAACTACTGAATGAGCAAGTCACTGACCCAAGACTGCAGACAAATGCAGCATGGTTAACAGCATCCATCCAGTATGAACAGCATCTGTGATATACCACTGAATGTGATGTTTTTATTATCAAACAATGTGTACATTCAGTGGAATTCTAGTGCAATTGTACGCAAATATATACTGCTTAAAGGGATAGTTCACCCAAAAAAGAATATTCTGTCAGTATTTACTCACCCTCATGTTGTTCAACCTCGTAAGACCTTCGTTCATCTTCGCAACACGAATTAAGATATTTTTGATGAAATCTGAGAGCTGGATCACTCCTCCATAGGCTTCTAAGGGATTGAAACTTGTTACCCAAAAAGTAATTAAAGACATCGTTAAAATAGTCCAAGTGACTACAGTGGCTCAATCTTAAGTTTATCAAGCGACGAGAATACTTTTCATGCGCAAAAACAAACAAAAATAACAACTTTATTTCAACTATTCATTTCCTTCTCTGTGGGCCTCGAGTCAGTTCACTGGTGATATAGCGCAGTTCTTCTGTTGTTGTACGTCACACGCATCACACATGACCAGCGTCGGCCAATAGTGAGCCTACGTGTGACGTAGCTCTACGCAATCACACTACGTGAACTGACTCGAGGCCCACAGAGAAGGAAATGAATAGTTGAAATAAAGTCGTTATTTTTGGTTTTTTTGCGCACAATTAATTACTGACAGAATTTTCATTTTTGGGTGAACTATCCCTTTAAAGCAGTTCTTGCGTACAAAATCTTTTTTAGGTTAACTTATTTATAGACCTTATTCAGAGCAGCGCCATGACAGGAATGAAAGCGAGGCTGTGAAGAACAGACTGACCTTGTTTTCAATCGCATCCGCAGTCAAAAGCTGTATAAAGCTCCTAGATCACTTATAACTTTCCACAGCTCATATGATTCGTCAGTAGAACAATCTAAAAACACATTAAATAACAGTATAACCCACTAAAGAGATGCACGTCTATCCCTCACAGCCTCGCTTTCATTCCCATAAAACATCAAAGATGGCGCTGCTGTGAATAAGGTCTATTGACACTTTTAAATCAGAGAGTCTTGCATTGTTGTTGTTTGATGTCCATTACCCTTGTGCAAATTGAAATTGCGACTTGAAAATACGTCAATATTGCAAAAACTCCCATATACCGCTAAAACGTTTTTACACTCGCATGAGGTGTTTTTTTTAGGCAAATTCGAAAAAAGGAATATTTTGCAAAACTGCAATGAGAGAATGACCTGTTTCAGTTTTTGCGCATCTACAGGTCACCTGACGTAGATGGTGCGGTATGTTTGGACAGAAGAAGAGACAGAGTTCTTTGTTTAAACTCATAAAAGACAAAAGTATTACGGGAATACTGGATTCTAAACAACAAAGAAATGCCACCGTTTATCAAGAGCTTGAAGCAGAATGAGGGAGAAACACCCAGAAACGCCTCATATGCGGCCTCTCCCCAGTATAACGGGCTTTTCTTGCCATTAAAGCTGGGATACACGTCTACGTCTCCTTCCATATAATGGCTAGTGCAGTGGCTGGGATACACGTAACATGGCCTCGATTTTTGGAATGACTTATCACAAGAGGAAAAAATTACGTTTCTGTCACATGACATCGGTAATGGAAAGTCTTTTATCGACATTTAGAAAATATCGCATTGTTGCAAATTAGAATTGCGCAAATCTGTAATGGAAGCGCGGCTAGTGTGTTCGTGGTTGTGTTTCCTCAGAGTCATTCTCCTGGTTATTATTTTGATTCTTGGATTAAAGATTTATTTTGAGTATCTCCTTCGACGTGCGCTTCATTAAAGCCACTGACCGTGACACTGACCGTGACGTCAGTTGCAAAAAAAAAAAAGGATTATAAATGCTAGCTCTAAAATCTACTAGTATATTACAATACCAGTAAAATAACATTCAATTAAAATATATATGTGCTATATATATATATATATATATATATATATATATAGTAACAATGTGCAAAATGCAGCAAAAATGTAACTAAGAAAAAGACCCCCCCCCCCCCCACCCCAGAAAAAAATACAAAAAACAAACAAAAAAAAAACCTTGCATCAGTAAACAATCACTGCCAACTGGGGGAAAAACTAAATACAATTTCTTTCCCTTTTTATGTATTCTGTTTCTTAATTAATCCGGGATGAGGGAGGCCAAGAACAGCCAGTCTGATTATAATGCTTATGCCTGAATTATATGGTTCTGTCTGCATTCTGAGCGCTTTCAGATATTGAGCTTCAACGTTTCTGCATTCCATTCCATTTTGTAGATAAAACCTTTTTATTTTTTTAATAAAAAGTCCCAAAATGTGCACATCACATAGAGTAAATAAGTTGTCACAGAATAAGAATATGTGAGTAACTCAATTTTGACAAAAATGTCAGATATCACCTTATAATTCCAAGGTGACAAAGGGTCAAATGCAGAGGAAGGGTTATTTTTTAAAGTACAAAATGAAAGGTTGCCAAATCATGTGAAATTGTTCTGTTCTGCCAAGCATTGTAAATATATTTTTCTATTTGAATAAACTGCAACAGGTTGTGCATCCAATGAACATAACTAGGTGGGGAAGGATTTTCCCAGTTCATTAGTATAAGTCTTTTAGCAATTATTTAGCAAAAAGCTACAGCATTTGACAGTGAAGATGATAAGGAAACCTTTGCGGGATTAAGACCAAAAAGCGCCACTAAGGGGCACAATTCAACATCTAACATAAAAATGAAATTGACTTGAAGAATGATGTCCAGAAAGAGGTCAATGCTTGGCAAAGCCAAAAAGATTGATAAAGAGTAGCCGGAGCTTGTCGACATCTGATCAAGATCCGGGTTTATTTTAAACAGTTTAGGTTTTACTTCTACTGTGTAATTCCAGTGAGTGGAATTTTCCCCATGCAAACAATACTTTGCAGATTGTTACGTCACATCCCTTTCTGTTATCCTTCACCAGCCATGTCCCTAACCAGCCAATGTCACACCCACTATACACTCACATACTGTTCACTGACCGTCTGAGGACACACACAACACACAACCGAGCACTTTCTCCATCTAGTATCCTCTAATACAGTGGTTCCCAACCTTTTTTTGTCTGAGACCCCCTTTTCCCCAAGAAAATATTTTAGGACCCCCTTCACATTTAATGATATTGTCGCTCTTGTAAACTTGCAGCAAGGACGACAAAATGTTTTGTTTTTAAACAAACAATGTTTATTACTATAACCAGATATGGTTATGCACAAATAATAGCGTATAATATTGAAAATACTATAACAAAAACATCAGTAGGCCATTTGTAATTTAAAAACGTAAGCCTGGGAGTATAGCCTATTAATTGGCCCTATTTGAAATGCAATAACAAAAATATCAGTATTCAAACTGGTGTGAAGGAAAAAAATTATTAATATAGGCTATTACAAAATGACTGGTGTCTGGGACCTCAATACTTGCATGTTATTTGTGAGGCTTTATCAATCAGTGTGAGGATTGGGTCATTATGTCACGCAAGCACTGGGCTACACCGCAGCGGTGCGACCCAAACCAGTGTAAAATAGTCCCAATATAAACACTTATAGGTGTCCCATAGTGACTGAGGATAAGACAAAAACACGGTTTGGAAAATGGATTCATGATGTACTCACTCATTATATAAATTTAGTAAATTTTTAACACAAACAATTTACGGACTGCTGCTTTAATGCTCAGTTCAACACTTTTCAAAATATGACGCGACCCCCCAAAGAGCTCGCTGAGGCCCGCTTGTGGGCCGGGACCCCCCTGTTGGGAACCGATGCTCTATTATCATCAGTTAGGAAACCTAGGTGTGTGTTTTTTATCAGTCTACCTGGTGTTTACATGCAGCAAGCGCTTCTGCTGATGAAATAATTACAGGATTTGCCAGGTTAGTGGAACCAAATACTAGAAAGAAATTGAAAGTTTTGTTTAAAAACACTGAGTTACACCATGTCCAGATGCGACGACACGCAATAAAAGGCGTGTTTTCCGTGTTAATCAGAGTATTTGTCCTAAAAAGCCATGACTTTTACTATTGTGTGTCCTTTTACTATTTTAGTAGCGGTTTCTATTTCTGTGGATGGAACAACAACAAACAAAGTAATCTCAGGTTCTGATTATGTGCTTTATTTAATGGTAAAAGTGTCTAATGTGACTTTGAATATCATTTTGCATAACCTTTTTCAAATTGCTAGTCGCTGTCTGGCATTTTATTGCATCATGTCTGGTGGCAAGTACACTAGACATCCACGAGCAGAACTGTATATTGAGTTATGTGAGGTATCTTAGGGCAATTTTTTCTTACCTAATTAAATGTAGCCTACAACGATTGTTTATGTCAAATTATTACATTTAATTAATAAACTTATTTAGAATAATAAGACACTATAGGGCTGTTACCAATCAAATGAAATCAGTATCAACAAAATCTTTGCAATGCAGAGGAAACACAGAATCCGCATCTGAAGTGACATTTACACAGACTGTTTAATGCAACTCATGAATGCATTTAACCTGCAGTTACAAATGCATAAATAATGTTTTGATGTTTTAAAAATAAAACATTGATGATATATGAAGTGATTTTTACAAAAAAAGGAAAAGATACTTTAAATATGAAACTAAAACTGCCAGTAGGTGGCAGCAAGTCACTGTTAATGAGCGAATCATTGAGTCATTAATTCAACCGATTCATTCAAATGGACTGATTCATTCAGTAACACAACACTGTGGTGTTGCAAAACAGTGACTGTGGTTTTGTTTGGCGAAACTATTTTGTTGGCGAAACAGAGCAAAGCAAGCAATATTGTGTCTAAAATGTAAGTCACTTAATGGTTTATTAAACTGTTGTATAAAATGAATATTGCATCTGCAATTGTGCAGATATTTGGGGGGAACTGCATTGCTTAACTATATCACAGATATATCCTAAAAGACAAATACTCATGCAGGGGCAATAGACTAAGCTAAAACGAAAAGGCTACATCATGCAGGGTATATGCACTCTCTGCAGGGGCTGTGGCGAGCAGGACGGGGCCGAGGCGTGATTACTAATGAGCAGTGTTGGGCACGTTACTTAAAGTAATTCGTTATAGTTACTAGTTACTTCTCACAAATAGTAACTGAGTTAGTAACTGAGTTACATCATTATAAAAGTAACTAATTACCAGTAATATTGCAATATTATTATTTTTTTTTATTTAAAATATGTCAAATAACTTGAATGCCCCAAATATTAAATATGTTAAATTAATGAAATGGACACTACATACAATAAATTATTATTATTATAAAACATTTACACTAATCTACGCAATTTCAATGTTGCTGTGGGACAATGTGAGAGACACCTATTAAATTCAATATTTCATTGTAAATATTATCATTACTATAGTGGAACAATAAAACACAAAAAATATAACTTTTAGTATGACAGACCTGCCAACCTTGTAATTTTTTTTTTGAGTAGTATCAGCGGGGGGGGGGGGGGGGGGGGGATTGTTGTCATTTTTTGAGACAATGCAAGACACACACAAACACATGCCTATCTTCATAATTCTAGTTTTGACTTCTAAAGTTTTAGCTAGCAATTTAGCTATTGCAGTGAAAGTCCAAAAATTCAATATACTGCTCAAAACCATTTTTTATTCATGATTAATATTGCATTGCAATATTGCATTGCATAAAAAAGAATGTAATGTGTAATGTGTGCTGGTCAACTAGTCTAAAATAAATTAAAAAAAACTAGAAAACAGTAAAAAAAAAAGAAAAAAAAAGAATGTGTACATTTAAGATAGGCTACTTAATTTATTATTCCAATATCCAAATATGATACTAAATCACACAGAAAATAGGACTTTTATTTATGACGTGCTGTCTTTGCATTTGAACATTGCACATTTTAAACAGGACACGCATTAGCTGAATAAACGTTAGCCAATACAAACATATTTATAGAAAATAGTTGACAATAGACAGGAGTCCTGTCACATGACCAACAATAGCAAAACGAATC
The DNA here is from genome assembly GCA_026230005.1 of Gila orcuttii. NCBI lineage: Eukaryota > Metazoa > Chordata > Actinopteri > Cypriniformes > Leuciscidae > Gila > Gila orcuttii. The sequence goes on from JAPDVR010000016.1 coordinate 36,927,799, forward strand.
ACTTAATGATCAAGTAGAACATAAGTTTAGATGAATCCGAAATATGGGGCTGTGTTAACAGTAAAACGTCTGTCTTTTAACGAATTTTAAAAACACGGATGGATAATACAAAATGCTTTCAGTCATTTTGACAGAACAAAACACAACCAAAACAAAATTTAAACTTAGCCCGTCAATTTACAATTATCTTCTCTCTGTGTGCGCGCGCGGTCTGTGTTTGTGAGAGAGAGCTCGCGCAGCACTGATACAACGGTACTTTTTAATCCATAAGTAACTAATACACTAGTTTTCATACAAAATAATTATGTAACATAATTAGGTAGGCTACTTTAGTTATTATTAACACATTAACATAACATGCAGACTACGTTTCTCAACACTGAGAATGAATAAATAAACGCCTGTTTCTCCAGGTTTATCAGTAATCCACAATTTATCACAGAACTTTCATAATCACTAAGCCACAGCGATTTTAATTTTATTTAGATTTATTGTTCATCAATACTTAAGCATTTTATAATTTGCATGGCTGAATGATGTTTTCCTCTAATCTGAGTGACCATGAATGACGGAGTATTTTATAGTAATCCATGCGATCACTCCCGCGTGATCATTGAATCCAGATTAAGTTAACTAAAAACAATATTTCAACTTTCCACATCCACCCCAGCCCGTTTACCTTCAGGAGTTAGAAGTGCTGTGACTACTGTCCTCACTTATGCACTCAATCAGACGTTGGGCTGCGGGAGTGGAAGAGGATCGAGCGGGATTCTTTATTGCTGTCGATTTTTTTTTTTTCAGTCTCTTTTTAATTTGATAGGCCTCACGCATCTGTCAATCATCCCCGCTTGCTATTTGGGGAATGAACCCAGCGCTATGATTGGTCGAACTCCGCTTCTTTTGCTGTTGCTTGATTTGAGGACTGCGCGTGCACAGAAGCGTCACCAGGTTTTTGCGTAGTTTAGAGTGACAAATCGTACCACCGTACTTTGAGGTCAAAATGCGTATCCGCTACGCAAAATGCGTACATGTTGGCAGGTCTGGTATGAGCACACACACCCCTAGTATGCGCTATTAAATATATAATCCCAGGCCTAAGCGGCAAGAAAAACAAAACAAAATGTTGTTGGTTGTAGGGCTGGGCGATAAACGATATCATATCGAGATCGCGATAAAATGTATGTCGATAACGATGATAAGCTCTGGACATTTGTCCTCGATATGGATTAATCTTTACAGCCTGTCACACAGCAGAAATAAACGTGACAACGGCCATGTCGCTAATAAGTGATTTCTGCGTGTTTCATCTGATACACAAAATCATACACATGTGACGCTCACAGTGTTTTCAGGGAAAACTACCATCAAATACACTGAAACTGAAAATTAAACTGAAAGATCGTCACGAAAATCCGGCAAAATAAAAGTTCGGTTTAGCTTGAAGAAATTATGATATATCACTACTGTACACTAAAATGTAATTTTTTTAAAGAATATCATACAACCAAGATAATTTTTTATCCATGTTTTAATTTATACAATTCTGTTGTGCAGCATCTTATATTTTCATTTGATTTGATTTTAAAAGCTTGATTAGATTGTTAAAGTTTTACTAATTCCTTGCATTAGACACAATTTTTTATGAGAAATTTGTAGTAAATCTTTTTTTTTATGAAAAATACAGAATTTAGGGGAAAATAAAATGGATTTTATGGGGCCCTAAATTGAAAGGTAAGCTACTCTGTGGAGTTTAATGTGTTTATTTTAATTCTCAAGTTCTAATAAATATGTGGAAAGCATTTCCTTTCCCATTAATGGTAAATGAATATCATGATAAATATTGTTATCGAATGATATGGAAAAAAAAATACTGTGATAATAATACATTTGGCCATATCTCTTATCCCTAGTTGGTTGCAATATGGACCTAACCAAACCTTGCATTCCTTTAATAAAATATCAAAGTGACATGAAATTATAAAGAAGAAAAAAGCTAATTATAAAGAAGAAAGCTATTTTAGAGTCTACAGTGAAACACCAAGGTTGATTATCTTACCAGACTGGTCCAGTTCGCTGGTTTCTGTTGAGCCCAAAGCCTGCAAGATGATCCGGGCCTGTTCCTGTCCATCAACGGGAGTCTGTCCGGCTCGTGTGGGGCTTCATTATTATATCGCTAATACCTACATGAAGAAACACAATGAAGTTTGAATGATAAGAGGGTGAGTAAATAATGTCAGAGTTCTTCTGGCTGAACAATGTCTTTAAATTGTAAACTTACGAGGATTCACCATAAATAATTTCTGTTATACCCACTAAAACAGATCAAGGGCTAATGATTACTCTCTTATAAACTAATTGTTTGAAATTAAAAGCTGCAAGGCAAGAAGATGTAAGTAAAGAACCAGAGCTTCCATCACCACGGCAACTGCATGCAACAATCTACTATTTTAGGCTCAATTTAACACCCAAAGTACAGTTGTTAACCCCTGGAAACTTTGTATGTATATATAGCGCTCAGTATATTTGTTTATGGTAATTACATCAAGCCATCACGATTTTTCACTGCAGGCAAAAGGAACTGGGTGATATAAATCAACTTCTAGCCGTGACTGAAACAAAGATAAGTGGAGTAACAATATTGTATGGTGCAGAATGATTTATAACTGCACACAAGTACAGAAAGAAAGGGGATGTATGAGTGTGTAAGTGGTGTAAAAGACCTGGTCCAGGACTAAGCCTTCACAGGCCACATCCTAACCATACTGAGCACACGTGATCGATTTGAAACGCACTACATAGGAAACAACTTGGCCTGAAATGTCAAGAGTTCTTGAACCGAACGAACAAGCTCTGAAATGAATCACTACATTCAGAGAAAAAGACTTAAGAAAAAGAGAGAATATACTTGAAGCATGAAGCATTGCAGATGATCGAATCAAAAACAGCAGTTCAATATTAAACTATTCACTGTAGGTCAATTATTTCGAGTATAAAATGGAACATATATATGAAGATGGGTGAAATATTAATTTGCAATGCTTCAGAGTGACCAGACACTTTTACCACCGTTCTCAATCAATGGTGACAGCTGGTACGTCCCAATTCGCCTACTATTACAGTACCACCATATGTAATCTTTCCTGTTCACATTTCAGTTCATTTAATTTACATTATACTTAACTATTCTTCCTACCGTACTGGAGAGAAAAGAAGCATGGACCAAACAAAGGGAACTAATGAGATAACTAGACACCAGGTATAAATAATGACAAATCAAGACAACTCAAAAAAACTCAGTCACGGAGAGCAGAACAGATTAGACATGTGACAGTTCGCCCTGTCCTGGAAAGGCGCGGAAACAAAGAACAACTGAGGGGGGTCCAAAAACGGTCCATAGAAAAACTAATAGTCCAGGACGGAGTCGAAGGCGGGAGGAGCCATGGTGAAGCAGACTTGATAGTATACATCCTGGGACGACCGACGGAGAAGAAGCCACCATTGAAGTATGAAGTAGTGAAGAAGTTCTTTTTGTCAGCTATTTTTATATTTAGTCTTAGTCTTGTGTCAAATGTACTTTTAAGTTATTATCATATTAAGTCAACCTTGCCCTGTTTTCATTCAGTCAAGTTTTAGTCGACTAAAAGCCTGGGCATTTTACTCTAGTTTTAGTCAATGAAAACTTAGTCATATTTTCGTCATGCTGCATAATGGTTAAATTTGTAATAGGCTAACGATTATTTTGCTTAAAGTTATAATCACAACAATTATTGTCATTTGAGAAATTTATATTTGCATTTTATCAGAATTATTGCACTTTCATATATAAGTACAAATCTAGAGAATGTCTCGTATAGTCTCATACTGTCTCAGAACTCATACGCATGGTTTATTTTACCTAATCTAGTTTCCTGATTGGCTATTTGTCATAAATTACCCCATTCTCTACAAGACATTTCTCTCAAATTTAAGCGGTGAAATTTCTCATAATTCCAAATTACATTAATGTGTTTTTATTAAAACAACAGCAAAAAAAAAAAAAAAAAAAAAAACTATTTATTGTCACATAGAGCTGCGTATGTGCATTTATTAATATAGTTGAGATTAATGTTTGGAATTATTACATGAGGTTTGATCGCAGTTTTAGTCACAGAAACCAACGTAAGCGGCTCGTGAAGGAACACACACTGGCTGAATGACACTTTCATATAAGCAAATAATATAATCCATCTCAAATGGAGATTGCTAGACTCCAGCTTACATGTTCTGTGATTTTGATGTTTTCAGATCATCCGCGCACCGCTTCTTCAGCAGTGTAGAGAGAGCGTGACGCATGTTTTTTTCATGGCAAATATTAAGTAAAACATTGGGTAGAAAACGTGTCCTTTTAACAGAAAAGCTCTGACTGGGGGATTTAAATTCTTGAAATCTGGCAACCGCACGCATGAAAGCTCGTAGCGGCTTGTTAAACAGTCTGTAATAGAAAAACAAAAAGAGGTTTTAATAATGCTTTTATTTTTTAACTACATTTTAGTCGTGTCTTTTTTCGTCAAAGATATTGCATGTTGATATAGTCACAGTTATCATTTAATGACGTTGGTGTCATCTTGTTATCGTCTCGTCTTAGTCATGGAAGAAAAGGTCGTCAACGAATATTTTTCGTCATGATTTCATTAACGAAATTAACACTGCACTGAAGAAGACCCTGGTGAAACTGATGAGCCGGCACGACTCTGATGGTCCTGGAGACCGAGATGGAGCCGCCAGGAGTAGCATCTCGAGGTGGAGCCGGACAAGCGGTGGACAGAGGCTGAGCCGGGGGACCAGACGGAGCCGAAGGTGAAGGTAGGTGACTGACCAAGGCGGAGCCGGGGGGCCAGATGGAGCCGAAGGTGCAGGGAGGTCGATGACTGACCAAGGCGGAGCCGGGAGAAGCCGTATGGCCGTTCGTTTCCCGTGGAGCCGAGGGAGGGAGGAGCCAAGGCGGAGCCGAAGTGTCAACAGGCCACAGTGGAGCGAAGGAAAAAGAGGCTAGTGGTGGAACCAGGGGATCCTCTGTGCTGGGTGGAGCTGACGGCTGGAAGACACTGGGCAGGTCCTCAATGCCAAGGGGAGCTGCAGAGGGGCTGAAGGACAGCAGAGGAGGCGGGGCTGAGGAACTGGCAGATTGAGGAGGTGGGAGAGGGAGGCTGGGCGGGTATTCTGGAGACACAGGGGGCGCTGGGGAAACAGGAAACACAGGAGCTACAGGGTGCACATGAGATGCAGGGGCAAGGGGTATAACCTCTCCAAAAAAGGTCAATAAGATCTACCGCAAAAATGCCCTTTAGTTCCCCATAATGAGCACCAGAGGCCAGGGTCACCTCACTCACTGCGGCAGGGGTGTGGGCAGGGCTTCCCTCCAAGCCATCGAGATCCACACTCTCTCGACGATCCGCGGTGTTGCTGCCTCGTACACCTGGTCAGATGTTTTTTTTTTTGTCGATTGGGCTGCGGGGAGGTGACTCCCTCGAACCTCTTCCTCGGTTTGGGCTCGTCAATCGAGGCGAGGCTGCGATCCATGGTCTGCGGTGGGCACATGCAACATCCCCGTCACGTCATTTGCCAGTGGTGGATGGCTGGTCTCTGGCAGTGATGGAGTGGGGCTGGTGATGGAGTCATCCTCTGCGGAGCCGATGGTGAAAGGTGAGTTGTTGTTCACCAGCACAAACTCCACGAAAGCGGGGAAATCCCCTTTTGGATCGTCCGCTGGAAGGCGTGCCTTCGATCGCTCGCTCAGGTTGGCATGGTAAAAAAACACAGAGCGAGATGGATGAAGTCCTGAGTGTGTTCTTCCAGCGGACCGTCTCCCTGCTCCAAGCTGAGAAGCTGGACAGTGGGAAGGTCCATGGGAAAACAAAAATCAAAATCAAACAGAAAGGAAAAAACGTCACAATGATACTGTTTCGGTCGGTTCTTCTGTTACGGTACATGTAATAAAGCTCACGAAGATGAAGATAAACACTAGGAAACAGGCTTTAATGACAAATATACTGGAGACAGGAAAGCATAAACGAGAACTGACAAACACTGAGGGAGCACTGAGGACTTATAAGCATGGACCAAACAAAGGGAACTAATGAGATAACTAGACACCGCGTGTAAATAATGACAAATCAAGACAACTCAGAAAAAACGAGGTCACAGAGTGCAGAACAGATTAGACATGTGACAAAAACTCTCCTCGTGTTTTTTGCATACTGACATATTTACATGTTAATGGCCAAACACATCTATTTTGCTATTTGTATCTTTATAAAAGTTGTTGCAGATTAAATATTGATTATTAATAAGGTTGGGTATCATTTGAATTTTAACGATTCCAATTCTTATCGATTCCTAGGGTAAGGTAAAAAAAAAATGTATATATCATTCACATTCAGTCTAAATCTTATTGCAAAACATTTCATTGTAGCTGAATCACATGAACAAAAATCAACAGGCTAAAGAACACTTACACAAGGAACTTTTGCCTATGGTTTAAAAATACCATAAAAACAAGTAGCATAACTAATGTACATTTCAAGAATTATTAAAGACAAGTAAACACTTAGTAAATAAAAAAGAACAAATAAACAAGTTAGCAATCGCACACATAAATACAACTTAAAGATACTATTGAAATAAAGTGGTTTAAGATTTTCAAGTATTCAGGTAAAGAAACTAATCAGATGTAAAATAACACTGCACTTTATAAATAACACATACATTACAAATATAGTTACAGAAGTTATTCAGTCAAGAACAGCGAGCAAATTTTCTCTTTGTCTTTTATTGTTTGATTAATGTTATTATAGAGACGGCAGCAGGAATATTAGGCTGCTGTCACTTTAAGAGATGCACAGATCCAATATACTGTTACACATGCATTTTCTTTCTCAACTGTTTTCGTTCACAGACATAACTGACTGTGTTTATGGGAATATTTTGACATTTTTGTGTGTATTTGTCCGTTCAAGTGCAAAAAGACGGGGAAGAGAACTCAGCTCAGTTCTATACAGTATGAGAGGCGGCTTTCTGTGCGCACATTTTGGATGTGAGCACAGCACAGAAAAGAGCAAACGGGTCTTCTTGTACTTCTTGAATGGTTCAAAGTATTTATTAAAATGCACACAGAGAAATTGATTGGAGAAATCGAAATTTAAATTTTATAACAAGTATCCGATTTCAGAATTAGAATCGATTTTCGATTCCCAACCCTAATGTATTAATCACTCAGACCCCTTTATCTAAACCTCTCTGCCTAACCGTCTGTCTCGCATATCTGGCATGCCTAGTTTTTTAGCACTTTTTATTTGTTTGTAGTTCTGAACCAAATCCTTCTCCAAGGCGCAATGGGTTAATATTAGTCGTTAGAGTGTGAACGGATCTGCACCTCGAATTTCCACCAAAAATAGTAGACCATCAGGGTCCCTTTGGTATACTCATTTCAGAATATTATGATTTGGGAGCGGATAGTATGCAAATTGAAATGCAGAAAGAGACTTTCTCCGATTGATCAATCTCTCCTCAGAATTATGGGTAATGTACTAGAAGTAGAATTCACACTGATATATAACTTCTATTACAGCATATATCCTCACTGAACAGCCTCAGAGTTCATGGTAGGTTCACACATTAAAGCCTTAACTGCCTTTGATTTTGGCCCTAATGTTGATGCCTTCCTTCTGAAGACCCTTCATGTCAGGGGCAAGCCTTGATGCCTCAAAATACTGCTTAGTTAGGAGCTCTTACCTTCTGGAACAGAGGTAATTTGTCTTTAAAGAAAGACAGACAAATCTCTCTCTCTAACAGAACCCAGCGAGCCTGCATTAACGTCTGGACTGTGGTTAGTTGGCACCAGAAACTGCCTGAAGCATTTGAGAGAGAAAGAAACAGTTGAGCTATTATGCTCATGTTGAATTAAATGTCAGCTTACGGATGTTGATTGTACTGAATATCTCCGGCTTATGCATTTCAGAGTAAACCTGTCTCCGGTGACGTGTTGAATGCATCTTTGTCCCAGTACAGGATGGCCTAACCTTGTACAGGTCCCTTTCCTTTCAGCTGTTATAATTTGACACATGAATGAAAACAAAGGCTGTCAGGGATATATGTAAAGTTTTGTTAAGTTAGTTGCAATATTGTTTGTATACATAAGTCATTGTGCAGAAATGTTGCTGCTGATTAAATTGTGAGACAAACACATTCACGAAAAGAAGCCCACAGAGGCTATGAACTTTTATTGATTCTGTCTTGTTTTTGTGATATTGATTCTATTTTTTGATTTTTAGAAGTAAAGCAGAATTTTAATATAATATAATAATTTGCATGTATAGTACTATCTACACTGGACACATTAAAGTAAACATTATAAACTGGAACATTATATAGTAGTTGTATAGTTCTGAAGAGTTCATTGTAGCCTGTAGCATCACAATGCCCGTTCACTTTGACCTGTTCATGACATGTTTAATCTTTAAATCTAAATGCAGTCAATTTTGGCTGGAGATCACCAAGTCATAAATCTGTTGGGTAATGGTTATGTTCCTATACATAAACTATAACCATTACCATAACCATGACTGAAACCCCATAACTCATATACATTTTATTCTGATTAAAATTCCACATGCACAAAAATCTACTGTACTCCCACTTTAAGCCCAAAATTATTGTTTCTTTTTCTTTCTCCTCATTTTTTTCTCTCCTGATCTCTAACATTTCCTGAGCTTCAGAGCAAGAAAATATCAATAAATCATTGCACAGTACACAGCAACTAATACTCACATAACTCTATAACTCACAACTAGATGCATTCAAAGTCTAGGTCAGTGTTTCTGGACTCAGTGCTGGGGAATGTGTGTGTCCTGATGACGGGAGGACATAAACAACCCTGGTTCTGGAGATCTATACCTGTAACAGAACAACATGATCTACATACGCTCAACCTCTCTAGAGTAGGGGTGTGTGATTTACCACTAGACACACCAATTTTCGATTATCGTCTCGCGGTGACACTCATGTGATCATGCAGTGCTGCATCGTAATGAAAGTTTACCCGTTTTTTATCCATTTTTTTTAAGAATTGGTAGCCATAGATTTTTAGCCATTCAAGCGCAATAAGACAAAAGAAAACCCAATTCAGCTCTCGTCCGCTGTTTATTGTGCTTAAACACTCAAATACACACAAAGTTATTTCAAAATGCCCATATTGGCTAGTATCCACACTCAGCTATGTCTTAAAGGGATAGTTCACCCAAAAATGAAAATTCGGTCAGTATTTACTCACCCTCATGTTGTTCAACCCCGTAAGACCTTCGTTCATCTTCGGAACACAAATTAAGATATTTTTGATGAAATCTGAAGCTGGATCACTCCTCAATAGGCTTCTAAGGGATTGACACTTGCAGGCCCCGAAAAGTCATTAAAGACATCGTTAAAATAGTCCAAGTGACTACAGTGGCTCAATCTTAAGTTTATCAAGCGACGAGAATACTTTTTGTGCGCAAAAACAAACAAAAATAACGACTTTATTTCAACTATTCATTTCCTTCTCTGTGGGCCTCGAGTCAGTTCACGTAGTGTGATTGCGTAGAGCTACGTCACACGTAGGCTCACTATTGACCGACGCTGGTCATGTGTGTGATGCGTGACGTATAACAACAGAAGCTTACGCTGTTCAACTAGTGAACTCACTCGAGGCCCACAGAGAAGGAAATGAATAGTTGAAATAAAGTCGTTATTTTTGTTTGTTTTTGCGCACGAAAAGTATTCTCGTCGCTTGATAAACTTAAGATTGAGCCACTGTAGTCACTTGGACTATTTTAACGATGTCTTTAATTACTTTTTGGGGAACAAGTTTCTATCCCTTAGAAGCCTATGGAGGAGTGATCCAGCTCTCAGATTTAATCAAAAATATCTTAATTCGTGTTGCGAAGATGAACGAAGGTCTTACGGGGTTTGAACAACATGAGGGAGAGTCAATACTGACAGAATTTTCATTTTTGGGTGAACTATCCCTTTAAGTAAATGTTCAACACATGGAATATAACCGGACGTGTATCAGTATGTTAGATCCGTGCATTTGCTCTTAAAGTGACAGCTGCCTAATAAACCTGCTGTCGTCGGTGTCATTAATGTCAATCAAACAACAAAAGACAAAGAGAAAATCACTCACTGCTCTTGATTAAACGACTTCAGTAGCTTAGTTTATATTTGAATCATACAATGAAGATGGTACAATTCTTTATTTTCACATTTGATTATTTAATTTCTGTAGTATTTCTTATTTCTGTTAGATAGCCTAGATCTACCTGATTTAAAAAAAATCTAATTTCTGTTGTTTTTAATATTTGTCCTGTTAATTTAGATTCTCTACATTTGTTCTCATTTTATTTGTCTTGAGTGTCCTTGAGAACGTATCGGTTCCCTTGTTCTCTGAAGGAGGATTTTTTTATTGCACATTAGCTAGGCTAGTATTCGTTTTTGTAACATTATTTCCAGTAAAAGAAAATTGCATTATTGTGATGTATATATTGTTATAGTGAAATAACATAACTCATATTGTGATCATATAGGCCACCCCTACACTAGAGCATCTATTCTAAAAAGGTAATAAATAAACATTAGTGTCTGAACAGAAAAACCTCTCGTTGTGTTTCACAGACAAATCCCTCCCGAGTGAAAGCTGTGAGTGTAGTGTGTGTGTGTGTGTGTGTGTGTGTTGATCTGAGAGCTGGAGGCAGGCGGACAGGAAGGGTTAAATCAACCATCTGTTCTCATATACCTCTCATTATTCCTCTGCTTTAGAGAGGAGCTTTCGGGAGCTCACTCCCATCCTAAAACACTCAATGTGAATTAGTCCATTGCTCTTCAGAGGCTCAAAACAAACTGCTTATTTCTTTGAGTACTAAAGTTCAATAAAATGCCCCATTATTTTCCATATTGTGGGACTGGCAATGGATAGTTGTTGTGTTCTTACATAATTTTAATGTTCTTCTTTTTCTTTTTCTAAAGTAATTATTTTAGGATAATTAAGATGTTTTTTTAATTGTGACATTTTTTGACAATTTAGCACAGCACTAATAATTTTAATACGATATTGATGAATTCTCATTACTTCAAATAAATAGAAAATAATTTAAATAGAAAAGTGTTTACATATGGTAATGTTTGATATACTGCCTGTATGCTGATTAATAAAATTGCAGTAATTTTTATTGTAACATTGAAAACAAGCATAAAAAAGTACATATTGCAGTAATGCAATTTCAGTGGAAATGTTGCTTAAGTGTCATGAAAATAAAACGGCTGTTATTTTATAACAAAATGATATCTATATGTCTCACTGAGGACACTGCTGATGTCAATTTAACCCTGGGAAAAAAAAAAGAAGATGATATTCCAACCAATTGCAATCTACAGCAACTTTCTGAATGCATATTCTAATTCTGTTTCAACATGTTCATATATGAAATCATTGAGAAACGTTGTGTCGAAAGATTCTGACAAGCAATTAAAGAGAAGTAAAGAATCTGACGCATGTACTAATAATAGGTTGAGATGTATCATTGGTACAGAATGATCTGATTTGGATTTGTCAGTTTAGTTGTTGTGCAGATCAGATTGTTCTTCTGGTCTCCTATAAAAAGCCTCCAGCTTAACAGAGATTGCTGTCTCACTGAAGTGACACCTCGGGGGCCGACGCACTGCTATCGAGCAGATTTCAGGCGATTGGTCATCTTCCTCTCGGTCTCTCAGCTGAGGAGATCCAGCGAGGTGTTAAAAGTTGATTAGGTGTCTAAAGGTCATCTAGCCGAAGCTGTCACTATCACACTGGACGGCAGTCACAGACTTAATGAGCCGAATCCCGCTGTATTTACCTAATGGAGTACGAGCCGCGGAGAGAGACATGCTCTTATGACAAAAACCCCATCCAGAACGATTATTGACAGCTAGTGCAGCAACAACCTACTAGATCTGAATCTTATGGTTACAACAACATCCTTGTGATGAAAAGGTCAGTTAGCCCAAATGCAATTATTATACTGAATGTTTGAGGGAATGTAAACGAGCCGATTCACCCGCAGAGATCAGTGTGTTCAGTCGATGTCCACAACGTGTCACACAACATTACTTTCACACGCTATTGCTCAGTGTCATCAATATTGTTTTGTTGCCCTTTTTCTGTTTACGCTTTAACACATCAGCTGCCGATCGAATTGTGTTTTTTATGAAAAAAAATTCTGATTGCAATATAAAAAAAAAAATTTGGTTTGCTGTGTTTGTTTGTAGGGCTCTAAAATATTGTTATTATATGTATGGCTATAAAATAATAATAATCATAATCATATAATCAATATATATATATATATATATATATATATATATATATATATATATAAAATTATTATTCAGGGCAAGACAAGTTTATTCATATAGCACAGTTGTATATTCAAAGTGCTTTACATAAAAATGATTACAAAATAGTAATCATAAAAAGGTAAAGCCATAATACTTAATAGAACTTAATTCAATAATAATGATTATTATTTTTATTAATAATTAGTAATATTTATAATTTTTTATTAAATAATTAATTATTTAATAAAAATGAATAAATATTACCATTTAAATGTTTTAATGTTAAAAACAACAACTAATAATTAGTATACTTAATAGTTACTAATATCTTAATTTACAAGTAATATCACATTTTCGATTTTATTTTGAATAATCATGCAACTCTAACTACTGCTATTGCACAGGCTTAGTGCCACGTAAATCTTACTTCTTATTTATTGTATTCTTTAACCTTTTTATGATTCCTATTTTTTAATCATTTTTATGCAAAGCACTTTGAATTACAACTGTGTCTGAAATGTGCTATTTAAATAAAATTGCCTTGCCCTGAATAATAATTATATTATTATTATTATTAATAATATTAATATTAATAATAATAATAACAATCATAATTATAATTAAATATTGAATTTATTATTTAATAAAAACTAATAAATATTACTATTTGGACAACAGATGCAAATTAGCTGTCAGCTGTCCCTGTCAAATAAACAGTAAACTATTGCAATTTCTCAATGATAAATAAACAACAACTAATAATTAGTATACTTAATAGTAACTAATATCTTAATTTACAAGCCATATCACATTTCTTTTGCACAGGGTTAGTGCCACGTAACTCTTCCTGCATTTATTCTGAGTCCATTTACTTTTCAAAGTCTTGTCAGACTTGTCATCCGGTGGGTGAACAAGCCCCCAGACTTACATAAAACTCAGACTGGAACCATATCTCCACCCGCTCTTAATACGAGGACGTATATTTCTACATTAGTTAACAACAATGTGTGTAAAAAACAAAAGAATCATTGTCTTGTTCTCTCGGGAGTTTCCCCGTTTCAGATGCGCTGGAATCACGTGTCGGGTGATGAAATCTGCTCTGATGAACTGTTTATAATTGTCCATCAGGATGCGGCCTGAGACTCGGATCCATCATCTTGTCTCCCGAGACAAAGGATCTTCATTAATCTGCTGCTTTTTCCTCCGGTGACTTTTGATCTGACTGAACCCTTGACAAATTCAGCCTTTTGTTATGCGTCTGCTCGACTGGTGCATTATGGTCCAGGAGGACATTCTCGTCCTGCCTCTGTCAATCTTTACCTTTTATCTTTTTAGCTGCTCGATTGCTCAAAGCGTTTTAAATCTATACCGTTTCAGAAAAGAACGATTAAATAAGGAGAAGGAAGAAAAGCAATTTCTGAGATCCGCTGTCAGAAATAAGCAGTACGCAGACACAAATGCTTGGCCAACATTTTACATATTAGCATGTATTCATGAGTTGCAGTGGTGGTAGCAAACCTCAGTACTCAAGGGTGCAATAGAGTCCTCATTAAATATTTGTGCCATTAACTCTGTCCCAGCTCTGGAGAAGCGGTTTTCCAGATAGTGTGGGTTTAGGGCACTGCACTTTGCCGTTTTTAAGACATGGGACAGTCTGGCGCGTGAACGCACGTGTGTGTGTGTTTGGACAGGGCAACTAAACATGATCCCTGCGTCTCAATGTCCATACTATCCATTCTAAACAGTATGTGAGATTAAAATAAGCAAAGTATGTTGAAAAGAGTATGTCAAAAGTCCTCGTATGGTCTACTAGTGTGGATTTGTGCTCACTATAACAGCTAATATTACCCACAATCCACTGCGCTTTGGAGGAGGATTGGGTTCAGAATTACAAACACGAGTAAAAAGTGTTAAAAAACTACAAAGAATGGCGGATGTCACGACTGACGGTGCGAGGTTTAAATAAAGGTTTGCGTGACTAATAAAAAGTTGAACCTGATAAAAAAATTTAAATATGTTATCCGTGTTATATTCCATCTGCAATAACAACGTGAACTTTTCTAAAGATCCGTTTGGCCAATAACTTTTAATGCATCATTATGCATGAATACGAGGAGAGTCTCCGCATGAAAGATCAACGGAGAAACGTTTCTGCATTTAACAAGCTACTGATTCGGTAGAACATGAAATGAAATGTGGAGGATTTTAACTGTGAAAGATGATTGACAGGTCAGTTTACTGTGACAGGACGCGTCAGAGAGAAACCGTTAAAGACGCTATTGTATGACGTTATAGTCTGTCCCAAAGCTTGTCTGTTCTGCTACACACTCAAAAGTATCAACTTTTTCTTCACAGAAAGAGTACATACTTTTAGGGCGTAGTATAAGTAGGCGGATTGGGACGCAGATCTTCTTATTCGCTTGTTTTTGGATCGGGGTATCCAGCACTCTTTCAGAAGATGTGTAACAGCGCCCCCTACCGTATAACTGTGAAAACACGGGTTGCCAAACTGTTGTTGTGCTGAATTTCGACTCCCTGACAAATAATTATGCCCCCTCGTGGAAACATATACATTTGATATACGTTTTTACATTTAATTTTACATTTACATTTAATACATTTACATTTAATTTAATTACCCGTTAACAGATTTTGTCTTTTATGGAAAAAAAAAAGCTATTTTAAATAAAAGCAAAATGCTCACGCTTCTTACTATTCCTCTATATTTATTTATAATTACTTAAGAAGAAACCAGAGATTATCATGAAAGGTAAATACAATGTGTTATGTCTTATAAAAAGAAAAAAAAAACAGCAATTAATGTTTAATCTTGACATTTGCAATCTGTGGCTCTTTCAATCAGAGCTCTGTACTGATTAACACACATATTAGAGTTGCTAATTAAAGAAAGAGGCATTTTAATAAACCCTAGTGTAAAGCCCACGTGTGCTGGAGAGGGTCTGTCTGCCAATTAGAGGAGCTCGCTGCTTCTGAAGTGTGACTGGAATAACAACAATTCTCCAAATGGCATATTTCATCGTGCTCTCCGCCGCGTGGCACGGGGTCCACAACGCAGCCGAGCAAAATTTGGTGCAAGGAGGCTCCCTGGCAACGATCGAGCCAGACGCGGATGAGTGACACGCTCGCTCATATCTGCACTCCAGGGAAATAACCCCGTAATCCAGCGTGCACTATTACACCCACAGCCAACGGGCTTCATCCGCCGAGGATACCAAAGCCTCTCTTATGATTCAAATAGCAGGAGAAGTAACAAAATGAGAGTGACGCAGTAACTAAGACTTCACACACACACACGAGCATGGCGTCAGTGAACGAGTGATCTTAAAGCGGTGAGGTGAAGGAGCTCAGAGGACGTCTGTCGCCTCAGTGTTTTCCTGATGTTGCTCACACGGCCCTGACAACCTTTGCTTTTTCCACGCCGCACTTCTAACGCTCCCTTCCTGGCTTTCCTCATTATCTTTTGAACTCTTCGCAAGTGACAAGGAGAAACAGAAAAGGTATTGCTGGTATGTGGGCGGCTCTGCTAGTGTGTCTCCGACAGGCCACCGAATCATACACACACAATGTCATACCAAATTAACCATTTTAATCGACAGTAAATTTTTTGTTAACCTTTTATATGTCTTGGAGTATCGCATTAATATTGTATTGTGAGTTCAGTATCGTGATAAGTATCGAATCGTGACATGAGGGTATCGTTACATCCCTATAAATGAATAATACTACATGATAAATAGAAGGCTTCAAATAGACCCGTGATCCGTTTCGGCCCCAAAACCCTGATCAACCCTTTTTTCGTCAACCACTAAAAGGACAATTTGAAGAGCTTTACACCACAAATAACACATTTCTGTAAGGAAAATCAACAATAAACATCAAATATAAATATATAAGTGATTTGTCAAAACTATGAGCTTTACATGTCTGATTTTAAACCCTCTGAAATGGCTCGCTCCATTATTTCCAATCCGAAGTGCATTTAACACTATTTGGTTTTACAAACTAAGAGTCTAAATTATTTTCTGTGGTAATTGATAGTGTGTCACAGATGTTGCCGGGAGAGTTTAATTTGTTTTGAACCCAGAGTATTCCTTTAAGGAACGTTTTTAAAATGTCAGGCTGATGCATTACGCATTGTGGCGCATATCCCGCGTTGACATTAATTAACTGCACTTAGCAATGAGGGAAATCAGGCCTTTGCATGTTATGTTGTGTGAAACAACCCACTCACAACACTGGCTTTTCATTCTGGTCCAAGGGTGGCCGTTTCTTCATCCGACTCCAGTTAAATCACTCAATGGGAAAGGGCGCTTGGTGCACGAAATGTGCTGCTAAGCTGTCCCTGCACAGTTTGATATTATATTAGCATTACAAAGGTTTTCCCACCATCTGTGACACACAGCCAGGGGGAAGGGGAAGATCGTTTGCTTTTCATAGGCAGAAAATTGTTGTTTCCTCAAGAACGTGACACAGGATTGATAGAACGGGAAAAGTTGTCTTTACACGACACAGGTGCTGTTACACAACACGCAACTATTGCGACATCATTTAATTCCCTGAGAGCAACCGGAGGGCAGATAATCAGTCCAAGCTGGCACACGTGAAATCATTGAAGACAATTAACAATTGAAAAACAGCGTTTCTCACGTAGTGTGAGTTTACATGCATTACAGATAGGGAGGTGAGCTCTACTTGGCACCGTTTCTTGATGCAGAAGAATAGACTTGGCACTTCCCAACGCATCTCCAATACGGCCCGTTGTCACTAGCCTCTGGTTTCATGCCAATCGCCTACTTGTCAGAGTGAGATTTGCCACAAAGAAGCTGGCAGGCCTGGGAAACACTGCTGATGGAGCGCACTAATGCAGGCCTAGCCTTCGGGTACTTGGACCGCATCGGAGAGCAGCCCGAGTCAAAAACAGGCTTTACTGTGCCACACATGCAAAATCTGCTGCGGGTGCAGAGTTCCCCCGCTGTTGGGGACGTTGTGAAACATGAATAGTGGCGATACATCTGAACGATTCAGATAATAACAGATTCCAGATATGCCCCCATAAACAATGTAAAAGAGTCATAACTCTACCATCGCGACAGTATCAGAGCTGGTGATGTCCATAATAACACAAGTTTGAAGTTTTATCCATAATAACACCATAAGTCCACAAGTTTCAACATGTTCAGCAGTGCGTTACTGAACAAATGAGTCTAACCCTGGCATGACTTCATTCATCAGATTTTAAATAACTAATAACAGCCTCGCATGTAGGATCTTCAGATGAACGCGACTCATTTCTCAGTGAGTAAACTACACTGCTTATGATCAACACGGGACTTATTAACCCTGTAATACAGTCAGAGTGGCTCTCACATTATATGACGTGGAAGTAGACTAGCTGTCCAGTGTGCAGGTGGATAATGATAATGGTTATGTACAGTTAGGCTATGTAAAAAAAGTTAGTTTTAGGACCTGCGCATGCACATAAAAAGTAAAACTCATTCCTCGCCAGCATTTTCTATAAAAGTTGCAAATATTTTCACAAAGAAAGAACAAAAGAGAGAACAGAGCCTCTGCCTAAAAAAAAAACATTATTCTAGCTTCATTCATTTTTTTTTTTTTTTTTTATCAACACCTGTTGGTAAGTTTCCTTTTTTTTAAAAAAAGCAACATTTTCAACAAAAAAACTGAGAAAATCGAAAATCAAAAACCGCCCCCAACCATATAACAGTGAAAACATGGAAAGCCGGAAAATCTCATCAATGGCAGGGAAGCGTTGTCATAAATGGCTAAAAAAAAATGTTGCGTATGATTTATTTCAGTGGCTAATGCTGTGATGAATATAAACAGTGATGCATTTCATGCAAATCAACATATTTACATGATCAAAGTCATCGATTACAACATGTTGTTCCAGCCCTGATGAGGTTACATCATACATGTAGAATTGTTTAAGTGTCCTACCTCTCAGACAGTGCTTCATTTGTGCTTTCATTTCAAATAAACAATTACCAGATACAACTGACCATACAACTTCACTGACCACTGTGACCGACACTGACCATACAACTTCACAAAAGCCACAAAACGGTGATGGCACAAGTATCAGAGCATTACACACACGTTTCTGCACAGCCCTATAGCCACAGTGTCTTATTCTGTCAAGTTGAGACCAAATATCATTCAGTTGATCAATGATGTTCTCTCTTACCGATGGTGACATTGCTTCTTCCATCACATTGATTTCTGACGGATCTAACTCCTATTGCTCATGTGTCCCGCTATCCTGTATTAGCAGGATTGTCCAGGGGTGCAGTTTCATCTTCAGGATCTCTTTAGATCAGAAACACAATCAGCTTTACTCGCGGATTTGAAAAATGAAAGTATTTTTTACATTTTAGTGATATTACCCTATTTTTAATAGAATAATTCATCAGGTATACACAAGTTTTTGCGATGTAACACATTAATGCCGGGATCGTTTAAAAACAAATACCGGAACACGAAAAGCCAAAATCTGACATTTACCAGAACAGGATCCGGCTCAAATTTAGCACTGCTAAAACTGCAGATATTTCTCCTGGGAGGAAGACCTCAATAAACTCCCAAGTCAGAGATCTCAATATAAACTCAAACATTTTTTTAAATCAAAGTCTTCCAAGAACAAATGATCTAATCTATGCCATCCACACTCGTTTTATAGCTCTATACTCTTATTGTCAATAGTGGAGTCTCTTTAGGAATGTAGGAGTTCGTCTAAAGGTAACTGAGAAATGAAAGATGAAAAATGAAAGAACCTCTGAGCGACTCAAATGTCCCTCTTGTTATGGTTCACAACATACTCTGACCAGTGTGCTATACAGGGATAGGCTTTCAGTTCAGGAACTACACTATTGAAAATCAATGAGACCTTTTAGAGAATCTCAACCACTGCAGCACAACAGATGATTTAAGATGGTTTACAACAATACTGTAACTGTGCGGAAAAATACTACATTTCACATGCTTTAATATGGTAAACTTCATCTAAAATGTTGTATTGTTAAATATCAATCCACTGAATATGGAAGCAAATGTAAATCAGGTGGATTAAATTAGGCTACAGTGTATTCACTGCACTGAGATATGCTGTATTTGAATCCACTGAGTATGTTCATGTGTGTGAAGAATAAAGAGATAAAGCAAGCAAGCGCATGTGTGCGTGTGAAAGCGAGAGATGTGTGAATGAAGGAAGGGTTTGATCCAAAGCTGGCTCTTCTCCTTCTGTGCGGCACACACAGCATCATTAGACACACACGCTGTGTGCATCTACACGCTGGCAAGGAGAATTAAAAGCAATATCTGGATTATCATCGTTTGATGCACACTTATACCTACACTCGGGCATCTTTCATGAAGCAGTTGTTCATATATGAAGCCTTTATGACATGAGAATCCATGGCTGGCAACCGTATTCACTGCAGATTTGAAATGTTACAGTTAAGGATATTTAAAGTGCTGTGTGAAAAGCCTTAAGTGATTTGACTTAAGAGTATCCCTGAGGGGGAAAATCCCTGAGGGTTAGGGGTTTCTTCAGGAGCGTTGCAGAAAACATCTTAACTCGCCCTAAGTGTTTATTTTTAGCATTTTACAAAACACGACAATGGAGAACAGGTTGCTTTAGTTATGAAATCTCCCACAATAAACAGAACATAACTACAAATATACAACAATGTCTAAATTATGCAGATTAATTACCAGGGTCAGGCGGATGACACAGAGTGGCTTAAAATTCAAACACATTATTTCTATGAGCCCAGTACGAGTCCTTCCGCACCGCTCTTAAATTATATTTGTCCCAAATTGTTGTAATTGTACTCACTGGCTTCACCCTATGCTGAAGGATACATTGTTTCTAGACATTTTTTACAGTAAAGGTTTATAATTTGGGAACTCGTGAAGTCAGTGATGGGTCTGCGTTTGAAAAAATGCCCACCTTGACAGGGTATTCATGTAAATGCAAGTTTGATTGTATTGAACGGATAGTTCACCCATTATTTACTCACCCTCATGTTACCACAAACCTGTATGATTTTCTTTCTTCTGTGGAACAAAATATTGTGGAAAAGGTCTCGGAAAGTAAATGGGGTCCAAAACAACATTATATGGATAAAAAAACACTGTTTTGAACCCTATGGACTTTTTTTCTCATTTCTTTTTTTGTCATACAGGATTTTAACGACATGAGGGTGAACAAAAATGTTTAGATATATATACTGTATATCCTGTATTTCTATGACAGGAACTATTTAAATGTTGATATTTCAAAAAAACTATAGAAACACAATTATGTAATTATGTTTGTTATTATAACGTTATTATTATAAAAAAGAAATGTGAGTAGCTTATACAAATCAGTTAATTGTATCCTTTAATATTTTAGTAAAGTGCCAACTAGGGTTTCCTGTATAGTTTACAGCATTATTTATTTTTCCTTGAGACAGTTTGCCATGTACTTTATCTATACATACCCCAATGAAACGATATCAAAACGAAGTGAATCGGAATCGAATTGAATCGTGAAAATTGTGTCAATACCCAGACGGTCCTATTAAATCCACTGCATTCTGCCCATTGCACATGTTTCCAGAACACTGGCCCTGAGAGAAAGCTCATCTCCTCTCCTGCAGCCAGCAGCGACGACTGTGACAGACAGCTGATAAAAACCCTCTCATTTGGAGAATGCTTTTAAAGAAAACACTGCGAGAACAGAACAGCCAGCCGGCAGAGCTGTCAGCGGTAACACCATCTGATATTCATCTTGTGCATTTTCAATCACTGGTGTATTATCACAGCCTATTCACACCGTCCCAAAACTTAGTGAACTACTTGTTGGGCGAAATGCCAACATGAAGGCTCTTCCAAAACACATTATGTTCCCCTCAAAGATAACAATATTTGGCCGTACTTGGCCTTCACAGAAAAGGTAATCCCAGAATGCTTTGCAATCCCTCCAGTGAGAGAATGTAAGATGAGAGAAATGTTTTAGACCCAATTCTGTCATCATGTACTCGCCCTCATGTCATTCCAAACCCGCAAGACTTTCGTTCATCTTCTAAACCGGTTCCGCCAGTTCACTAAAAAAGAACCGGATCAATAAAACTAGGGCTGCAACTACCGATTATTTTCATAATCGATTAATCGGACGATTATTTTTTTTCGATTAATCGATTAATCGGATAAAATTTCAATTAGATTTTTTGTTTATTACAACTAAATAAAACCCTTAATCATGGTATTTATGTGTAAAAGTGTACAAAAGCCACACATTGAGTTTTACTAATATCAATATTTGCATTGTTTTTAATGATAATTGCTGATGGCAAGTTGACAACCATGAAAAACAAAAAAATCTAAATTATATACAACATTGTTTTAACATAATTTTTGTTAAAAACTAATTTACACAGACATGTTCAGATGTGAAGATAGAAACCAAAAACATGTAAAGTACATAATTCATTTAATTTTTATTTAAAATTCAATTAATTATAAGGATAAATTGCTAAAATAAATATAGAAAGACTGAAAAAAAGCGTGTGAACGTAGTAGAGCCGCAGTAGATCGCGTTTGTAAAACAATTAAAACTTAATAGAAGACAAATGCTATAAAAAGAGAACGGAATGGAGACGCAGCAAACAGGCTTGATTAAAAGGAAAAGAAAATGATGCATTAGTGCACAAGCATTCGCTGAAAACCACTGACTACAGTGACTAAAAAACAATCTTTTACTGCTGCTGTTAATAACTGCCTTTATATTTAGTGCTTCACTTTCTAAACACCGTTTTAATTTAGCCTATTTCTGCGTAGCGCTATTTTAATCCATCACTTATGTTGCGAGCGAAATTATTGCACAACCTGATGCCCGAGACAAAATACAGACATCCCAAGTCTCCCGGAAGTTCCGGGAGTCTCCCGCATATTGATAGCGGCTCCCTGATGCCCGCAAATTAGTTCAAACTCCTGGAATCTAGAGCGTGCAAGCAAGAGAGCGCATGCGAGACAGAAGAGAGTGCTCCAAAGTCCAAACTGTGTAGCGCGCGCACGACAGAGCGGCACAGGGAGAGAGACCTTGCGTGTGTGTGCGTGTGTGCCGCATCATGATAGGCCTGTTTCAACCAATCACCAGTAAATGCTCCCCGTGACGTAAGCAGAGCAACTAATCGATAATGACATTCGTTGACAACGATTTTGATAATCGATTATTATCGATTATATCGATTAGTTGTTGCAGCCCTAAATAAAACGATCGTTGGTGAACTGGACATCACTAGTTAGCGTAACATCAAGCAAAGCATGCGTTTCTGACAATGCATTAGAGGCTGACATTTTTTCGGGAATCCCACGGGTCACGGGATTCCCGTGGGATTCCTGCAGGATGGGAGTCATCTTTGCTATTAATCACGGGATTTGGACTGTACAGGATAAATGGTTAACGGGAGCAGACGGGAGCGGGAATCAACCAATAGCAAAGACGACAAAAAAAGAAAAAAGTAAATGCACCATTTTGTAGTTTCCTTTTAATACGCCTACAATGTAACGCAATTAAAAAAATAACTACACGACCCAGCCGTCCCAGAAGCCATCAGTGCTTTTTGTCACGGCTTACCGCCGGAATTCAAAGAGCAGTGATGGAGGGAGCTAACAGCCGCGGAGAAGTCGATGTGGCAAAAAATGATTTACAGCGCAAAGTCAGAAGTAATGACATGTCTATTAAGTTCACAGAACTGGTCGGAAAGTCTGAAATATTAATTAAGTTTATGAGAGTAGAATGTGACGGTGATAGCACGATGTACGCTGCTTGTGAGACATGCTTAGTCTTAGTCAAGTACGCAAGTGATTCGAGCGGTCTGAAGAGGCACACTTGCAAGGCAAATTCGGGAAAGCTGGTCTAAAACAGGATGGAGAGCAGATTAAATCAAATTCTATGTATTAACTAAGCACTAATTGAAGAAAAATATATATGGGAGCGGTACAGGAGCGGGAGTCAGTTTAAACAGGAGCGGGATGGGAGTGGGAGTCAATTTACCAGGAGCGGGATGGGATGGGATTATTTTTTCAACTTTGGTCTGGGAGTGGGACGGGACAAGATTTCTTTCTATGGGAGTGGGACGGGACAGGAGTGAAAATCCACTCCTGTGTCATCCTCTACAATGCATATCCTGTGCAGTGAAGCCCAAACTGCCCTTGTATTTCACACTTCAACCTTTTCAAACTTTATAGAAGATGATTTTAAGGAAGGTTCAAGTGTGTGTGTCTGTGTAGAATTGGAAGCAAACAAATATACAGTACAGGTGTTTCTACAGCTTTCCCATCATGCGTCAGTTAAAAACGAAACTCACAGAATTGATTCAGAATGGCTGAAGAGAGAATTGCGATGCATCAGAGAATCGATTTCTTTCTCCCAACTCAACTGATGTTTAGGTTTTGTCCGTGTATTTTCATAGTCATGTTTCCTGTTAGTTATGTGTTTCTCTTATGATCATGTCATGTGCTTCCCTTGTCTCTTATGTGTGTTCGACTTGAAGTGGCGCAGAATATATCATCAAAGAGAGATTAGAGAGCAGATCCTATGCTTTCGAATCGCTCTCGCTGATTGGTTGCTCATGTCATGTGCTCATCAGTTCTGTTTGTCATTGGTTCATTGTCTTGATCATGCTCTGGTGTTTCTTGTTAATCAGTCGTCTTTGTGCAGAAATAGCCCTCGTGTTTCATTGTTCCTTTGTCTAACTTTTTTTCTGTACCGCTGTTGGCGAGTTTACATTGTTCATGTTTCTTGTCGAGACAAGACAAGACAAGCCAAGTCTTTGTTTTATTGGTTGACGTTTATTCGTAATAAAGCTGCACCTGGATTCTTAACAACTTGCCTTCAGTAGACTTATTACAACTGAAGAGTAATGGCTACAGAAAATTCAGCTTTGCATACATTTTAAAATGGAATAATTACACTTTAAAATGCATTCAAATTATTTTAAATTGTAATAATATTTCACAGTATTACTGTTGTTACAGTATTTTTAGTTAAATAAATGCTACCTTTCATAAGCATAAAAAATGTTTATATATATTGAATATATCGTATATACAGGTCCTTCTCAAAAAAATTATTTTCCATAATGTAATGATAAAAATTAAACTTTCATATATTTTAGATTCATTGCACACCAACTGAAATATTTCAGGTCTTTTATTGTTTTAATACTGATGATTTTGGCATACGGCTCATGAAAACCCCAAATTCCTGTCTCAAAAAATTAGCATATCATGAAAAGGTTCTCTAAACGAGCTATTAACCTAATCATCTGAATCAACTTATTAACTCTAAACACCTGCAAAAGATTCCTGAGGCTTTTAAAAACTCCCAGCCTGTTTCATTACTCAAAACCGCAATCATGGGTAAGACTGCCGACCTGACTGCTGTCCAGAAGGCCATCATTGACACCCTCAAGCAAGAGGGTAAGACACAGAAAGAAATTTCTGCACAAATAGTCTGTTCCCAGAGTGCTGTATCAAGGCACTTCAGTGGGAAGTCTGTGGGAAGGAAAAAGTGTGGCAAAAAACGCTGCACAATGAGAAGAGGTGACCGGACCCTGAGGAAGATTGTGGAGAAGGACCGATTCCAGACCTTGGGGGACCTGCGGAAGCAGTGGACTGAGTCTGGAGTAGAAACATCCAGAGCCACCGTGCACAGGCGTGTGCAGGAAATGGGCTACAGGTGCCGCATTCCCCAGGTCAAGCCACTTTTGAACCAGAAACAGCGGCAGAAGCGCCTGACCTGGGTTACAGAGAAGCAGCACTGGACTGTTGCTCAGTGGTCCAAAGTACTTTTTTCGGATGAAAGCAAATTTTGCATGTCATTCGGAAATCAAGGTGCCAGAGTCTGGAGGAAGACTGGGGAGAAGGAAATGCCAAAATGCCTGAAGTCCAGTGTCAAGTACCCACAGTCAGTGATGGTCTGGGGTGCCATGTCAGCTGCTGGTGTTGGTCCACTGTGTTTTATCAAGGGCAGGGTCAATGCAGCTAGCTATCAGGAGATTTTGGAGCACTTCATGCTTCCATCTGATTTCATTTTTCAGCACGACCTGGCACCTGCTCACAGTGCCAAAACCACTGGTAAATGGTTTACTGACCATGGTATTACTGTGCTCAATTGGCCTGCCAACTCTCCTGACCTGAACCCCATCGAGAATCTGTGGGATATTGTGAAGAGAAAGTTGAGAGACGCAAGACCCAACACTCTGGATGAGCTTAAGGCCGCTATCGAAGCATCCTGGGCCTCCATAACACCTCAGCAGTGCCACAGGCTGATTGCCTCCATGCCACGCCGCATTGAAGCAGTCATTTCTGCAAAAGGATTCCCGACCAAGTATTGAGTGCATAACTGAACATAATTATTTGAACGTTGACTTTTTTTGTATTAAAAACACTTATTTTATTGGTCGGATGAAATATGCAAATTTTTTGAGACAGGAATTTTGGGTTTTCATGAGCTGTATGCCAAAATCATCAGTATTAAAACAATAAAAGACCTGAAATATTTCAGTTGGTGTGCAATGAATCTAAAATATATGAAAGTTTAATTTTTATCATTACATTATGGAAAATAATTAACTTTATCACAATATGCTAATTATTTTAGAAGGACCTGTAGATAAGTAGTGATAATTAATATGTAATGTTTATAGTGCATTTGTAAACCTCTATTTTTAAATGGGCTTTTTTAGCCAATATTTGTGATTATGTGCTCTGCATTTATTAAGATTATTAGAGTATCATGCCTTTATCTTAGCAAGATGCTAATGTCAAACAGAGCTAATGTATTGAGATTTTAATGTCCTGTATTTATTGTATTGTGTATGGTATATTCTGCATACTGTTAGGGATGCATCCGAAATGACAATTTTGGTTGATACCGATAACCAAAAATTAGTTATATTTGAAAGCCGATAACCGATATATTGGCAAATAAATCTAAAACCCAATTTTTATGTCATTTTTGAGAGCCGTATTACAAAAACGAAAGTCTCACCATTAAAAGCCAATTATAATTTTATGTAACTTATATGTCAGACTTGCACAGCACATGTTGTACTTTACTGTATTTTCCGTTTTTAAGTGATTCCAATCATATTTCAAGCAATTCAAAACCATCATGGCAAACAGTGCACATCTGACTCAGCTAAAGGAAATAAACCATTATTTAACTGGCAAATTTTCTCATCGGGTTTATTATGATAACAATAAAAATGAACATAGCTATCGGCCGATACTGATATAGTGGTCGATATATCCTGCATCCCTACTGTAGAGTCTTGTCTTTAGTACTGTACAAGTCAACACGGAATAAAAAAAAAACTATCAGTAAAGATAGATAATCACAAGAAGGCGATGTGGCAGAACATTTCCAGGTGCCGCCGGGAGAGAGGAAAGCAGAGCTAATTGTGATTCTGGTGATTCTGAAGCAGCTGGGCTGAAACCCTGGGGGTGAGGAGGTGGGCTGAGGTGTGTGTGTGTGTGTGTGTGTGTGTGTGTGTGTGTGTGTGTGTGTGTGTGTGTGTGTGAGAGAGAGATGAACGCAGGCAAACAAAAGCTCGCACAACACTGCAGATCTGCTACCTGCACCAGCAATGACATACTGACAAGGGCAGAAGTTCTGCTAAATCTTATTACCATTATGTGCAAAACAACTCACACAGGAATATTTAAGAACATCAGAATTATCAACTATCAATTAAAGTCCCCCTGTAGTCAATCATTTTATCCCTTAAAACTCATCTTTGATCACCAAAATTACATATTTAAATGTTTTTTCCTTGAAAATAAATTCTTCATGCCTTAAAATATCTTGAATGTAACTCGACACCCTTGCCTCATTTAGTATACGCGGTTCTATGAATATGCAAATGAGCCCCGCCTCCACTCACTCAAACAGCTCAGAGATCCACTCGTTGACGATCACACATTGATCTGATTGGTTACAAGGTAGTTTGTGACGTCAGAAACACCAGGGATTTGAAACCGTGTTTTTGAGACTGTCTTTGGTTCACTGCAGTTTTAAGCAGAAAATACTCAGCAATGCTGTCGACTTATGAATTTGCACATGAATTTGTCTGAAAGCATATTAAAAACACCACATAGACATATAAACAACATTAAAAGCTGTATTTTCACCACAGGGGGACTTTAAAAGAATAATCTGTCATCATTTACTCACCTACAAACCTGTATTACTGTCTTTCTTCTACACAAAAAGTAGATGTTTTTCAGTTGAGTGAATAACAAATTTCAGTCTGTTTCTCACATAAAGCTATGACTTCAAAAGACGTATGACTGCTTTCATAATGCTTGTTTTGTCACTTTGTCACTTTATGCCTTCATTGGCTGGAAAAGACCAACGTGAACATTCACAAACAGATTTTTTTTTTTGTGGGAAGATAACAATCGGTTACACTTTTACAGCATATTAGGTGTCTTTTAACTACTATGTAATCATAACATATTATTAGGTTCAATGCACTTATTGTGCTCAAGTTGTATTGCAAAACACTTTTGCTGCTATTGATGTAGGATACTGGTAGTGTAGGGACAGGTTTGGTGGTATGGTTGTATTCAGTAGCGGCTCCTGACTGTACATTTAGATAGGGCAGATTCTGGGGCTTAGCGCTTTATGATAAACATTTTGTAAGCTTAGTATTTATGTTGTGTTAGGATGTTACAAGTAACAAAGTCATGTCTATTCTCAGAACAAACATAACAGAAAAACAACAGTACTATATAAAAGCTATTTACATCAGCACATTTAAACTTTCATTAATAAGATACGAAGAGCAGACATGCCTACTAATGCTGACTAATCTACACATTAGCTCTCAATTACTTCAGTTCCACTTTTCACCACAGATTTACATTTGCATAAGATTTACATAAGCCCCACTTAGTTTCATAATACACGCCTGCCGAAGCAACGCACTAAATTTTAATATCCTGCTCTCATTTTAGAATAGTCCAAAAAATCTTAAAATATTTGTTACAGAATGCTGAACACATTTACAATTTATTATTGATTCAGTTTATATAGAGGTCTATGGCTGAGCCTGAAACCGCATGCTCTCTTGAGGAGGTACTTATTTTGATAGGGATGCACGATATATCGGCCACCATATCGGTATATGATAATATATGTTTATTCTTAATTATATCGTTATAGGCATGGTGAGAAGATTTGGCCGATAAATTAAAGCCGATAAATTATGGATTATTTCCTTCAGCTGAGACACTTTCACCATAATAGTTTTGAATTCCTGAAATATGATTGGAATCTTTTCAATAAAAGGAAAATAAAGTTCAGTCAGTGCAACATGTGCAGCGCAAGTCTGTCATATAAGCTACATAAAATTATAATGAAAACATTATAATTGTGTTTGGGTCATGGCTTTTAATGGTGAGACTTTTGTTTTTGACAAAAAATGATATAAAAATTTGGATTTAAATTATCGGCCAATTTATCAGTTATGGGCTTTCAAATATAAAGAATGATAGGTTATTGTATCGGTCCAAATTTTCATATTAGTGCATCCCTATATTTTGAATAAGTAATTACTTCATGATCGCTAAATAGCATGTTTTATAAAGTATGAGTGTGTAGTATGAATGTAATCTGGACATACTACATTCGCCATGCCGTCATTATCATGTGATCCACCAGCGTCAGTTGTGTCTCTTCACTGTCATTCACAACCCTCTCCCGTGGCCTCATGGGATAGTAGTGTCCATTGCACACTTCAGGATCTCACCGGCAGTAGATCACCCGGGGACTTTTTGCCAACTCTTTTACGAGGACTGTGAATTCGGACATAATACTTTTGTCACGTACTGTTTTTCGCCTACTGTATAGTAGGGAAGTATGAGATTTCAGATGCAGCCGATGTTTTGGATGAATATTTTGATGTGGCTCTGCATCACCTGCCAAAGACGAGCCACAGCTGGTTGTATAATAAGTGCTTTGTCTCAAACGGCTAATTAGTACATAGTATTTAAAGACACTCATATTTGTTAACCAGAAACTCATGTTTGTTTGGAACAACATGAGGGTGAAGAAATGATGGCAGGATTGTCATGTTTGGGTGAACTTTACCTATAAGAACAGACATCATCCAGTTCAAATCTAAATGGAGATTTATGTACGCAGCTATTCTGAGCTCCGTCTCGAGTTCACTGTCATTCGTGAAGCAGACAAAAGTGTGTGTGAGGCAAGACCTGTGTGTGTCTCGTGTCAGCGCTCTTGCTGTGATCTCCAGTGAGAGGGATCAATAGCTTCTCCTCCTCATCCTCATCTTCATCCTCATCACATCACACACTCACTCCACACAGACCACAGCATGTAATTAACGATATACAATCCATAAATTATAAACTACAAGTCAGCCGTTCCACTTGACTACACAGACTTATAAGTACATACTTCTATTCGTATGTGATAGTGTTCTTATACTGAAAACGAGGTCAAATGTACAAATATCATTTCACACTTGTGTTGCTCCATCATGACTGGAAATCCACAACAACTGAGCTTCTAAAACGAGCTCATATACAACTGAAGCTCATTATAACGGCATGTTGTCGCTGCCGGGCGGAAAGCTTGCAAGCAACTCCATATTTCATCTTTTTTTTTTTTTATAAATCATTACTATCAGTCACTCTTTACGTGTGTCTTTGGTTTTTGCAAATATTTAACCTATGAAACGTATTTAAAAAAATCTTGTGACTAAACTTCGTAACTTCAGTGGATTCTCAAACTGTCTCTAAAGTACAGTTTACTCAAGAAACACTATATAACCTAATGTTTTAAGTATTTGAGGAGCAGATAAGAGTGTCATAGCCAGTACTGTCTTCAATAACCTGTGCGCAGCACTTCATTATAACATGAGATTTTGCCCACATAGCTACAGTAAACTTTATAGCCAATAAGTTGATGAAAACATAAAGCGTTGCACTTACTGCCTCAGATGCAACCGTGACGGACAAAACAAAATTAGCTGGTCTTGATTATAGTTGATTTTGGTCAAATGTTAATAATATAATGACATGCAAGTGTCTGATCATATATAAAGCCACAATATCAAGTTTGACAGTGCAGTGTAGAAAATACAAAAATACAGTGTTATTAGAGGTTTCGGCCCGACAGCGACGATATGCTTCATGTAAAGATGAGACAGAATTACAACACTGTTGTTTGTGAGATTACTTCTCTTGTTGTTCATCAATCGAAGACGCTTGTCTAACTTTGATTCATCAGAAAGAAAAGGGCAAATTTGAACAGACTTTGTGTGCACTGAAGATTTTTCAAGAAACGTTTAACCATTTTCTTTCTTCTTTTTTCATTTAATTTTCCCATTTTTTCATCGACATGTATCCTGCACTTGGGACTGATCTTGTAATTGTGTTTACTAAGTGTCAAAATGTTAGCAAAATGTGCATACTCTGGGTCAATAGCCTAAATTACCCTCCAAAGGACTCCCATTATAACGCATATAAAAGCAGAATATAAAAATTCAGGACACATAATTGCATAACTAAAGCCATCCATCACGTACAACCTCTGCTTTAATTTGTGTCTTGTCTCTCCATTGTGGACGACTTCTTTTCTTTTGTATATTTTGCTAAGTCATGCCTCACAGATAATTACAACCATTCAATTAAATTCACAAGCACTTCTGCTTTTGTCCTGGGTTCAGTCCTGTGCCACAGCTAACAGAGACTGGCTCGATTTGATACAGACCAAGGACATCGGATCAGCCGTTTTCATGTCTACAACACCGGCAAATGGCGATTAACACGTGAGCGCTGTAGTTGTGCTGCATCAAATGCCTGCAGTGTGTGTAGGGTGTGATATCTGCGAGTGTTGAAATCCATACAAACACCAGCGACTCGCGTCACCACTGTCGCTGACATGCCTTTACGCGCCTACTGTGATTATTTTTGTAACCTGACTCAAACACCAAATAACCCACATGGTTTTGAAGCACGGACAATAAAATATGACTGACTGCATCTTTTTCGGAAAGCCTGATCGCTGTCTAAATCTGAGAGTATTTTACCCAGATAACTGGTCTTTTTGTTTCAACACTGGAAAAAAAGGGTTGCATCTAAATTAACTGGTTTTCTTCAAGCCAAAAATATTATTTAACATCACTGAATCAACCGAATTTTATACCAATTTAAAACCAAAACCATTAAACAAAACTAATTTATGTGGGTTAACTCAGGTATAAATAGCACTTAAATATAACAGTTGCAATTTACCTCTTACAGTGAGGAAAAATTATAAAAGTATCCAAGGCTGCTTTTGGTCTTTGTGAAAGAAAGAAAGAAAGAAAGAAAGAAAGAAAGAAAGAAAGAAAGAAAGAAAGAAAGAAAGAAAGAAAGAAAGAAAGAAAGGCACCGGTCATAGATTTTCTAGTTTAACCAGTCGATGTTAATCAATATCTACAAACAATGCAGATCATTACTATAAGATGGGAAATGATATTGTCCGTCCACAACATTATAGAAAAGAAGGAGCTTTGGGGAAAGAGGATTCTGGGCAGTTCTTCAGAAGGAAACGGCAGGCTCTAGTTATTCGCCCTGTAGTAATCAGGAATATTGATTGGAGGGTGTAGAGGCTTCTCCAGGAGAAGGAGTATGCATATCCTCTGGAGATTTAGGGGCGTTTACTCTAAGAAAATCCCACTACCGAATGAGGTGATGAAAAGCCACTTCTTATTGAGCTCACCCAATCAATGATAGCGTACAACCCCCAAAACAACACCCTTCAAGACCCAACGGGGGCCAATTCCCACTCCCACAGCGGCCCGTGACTTCGCCAGCTCGTAAAGGGACGTGCCATTTTAGGCTTAGCGATGGCCAATTAAAAGAATCCAGTGCAGTGTGTGGGGGGTGTGGGCATCCCATTAAGTGGATAAGGTTAATGAGTTATTTGTATGGTTGACGTCTTCCATGAGTTGGAAAGGTTAGGCGCCTCTACTCAGCTGCCCTTTGGAGTTGTGCTGAAAACTACCACATTTACACGCTCTCCCAAGCAACCATAATGAGGGTCACGCTGGTCCATGTGTACGACTGAAAGCTCCTGGAACAAACAAGCCACTCCGAGACAAACATAAAGTCCCACTTCCTCTAAACCAATCTAGCAACGGGACCCCTCTATATATGACAGCCCATTCAGAGCACTAGTTTTAGGATGCATTTTAAAGTCCTAATAGCGAGTGCACATCCCTAAAATTTGTTCCCTTCAATACCACGTGGATGGTACGATAACAGCTCACAGATGCAAAAAAAACACAACAACAACAACAAAAAAAAGGGAAAATATGCTTGTCGCTTCCATCCGAGTGCAGTGTCAGTGTGATATTATTCAACTGACCGCAAGAACGACATGACTGAGAAACAGAGCTATCCTTTTGTCAGGTTTCTCATGTCAGTGGGCAGCGGGTGCTTCTTAAGAGCAAGTATTGGACAAACACAAACAAATGAGGCAGCTTGCAGTGACTCAGTGCTCTAATGAACCAGTGTATTGACTCACTGAATTTGCGCTTGGTCTAAAATGTCTATGTGGCTCCCAGCTGCCACTCTGAATACCAATTACTGTGTGCTTACAGAGGGGGGGGGGCAAACACAGCTAGATCAGTGCTACCTTTACAGTGAGAGAGAGAGAGAGAGAGAGAGAGAGAGAGAGAGAAAGAAAGAAAGAAAGAAAGAAAGAAAGAAAGAAAGAAAGAAAGAAAGAAAGAAAGAAAGAAAGAAAGAAAGAAAGAAAGAAAGAAAGAAAGAAAGGACACTATAACACAAAACAACAAGAAGGTGTTTGCAGCTTCAAAGAAGTTATTTGAAACGGTGTTGCTATTTGACGAGCAGCTTGAAGACTGAGCAGTTTGGGGGTCTGTTTTTACTTTATGGATACTAAAACGACGGCAACCAACAATTTATTTACTATGACCAACGTAATCAATCTCTCGGAAGAAAAACCCTCTTCTGGAAAAATAGTATAAGTATATAGATAGAATAAGGGATTGTTGTTTGATTCCACATAAAGATTCTGGTTCGTTAACAATTCAATTAATGGTTCTTTTTTTATTTGTTTGTTTTTGTTTGTTTGTTTTTTGTAGGAAAAATATTTAGAGGAAAAAAACAATCATCTGCGTAATAATGACATTTCAACTGAACAGACTTGAATCCTGTACATTTCTTTACTTTTCACAGATCTGTCAGTAACTGGATCATTCAAACAAAACTGGAAAGTCTCAGTCCAAATTCACTTTCATTCCATCGGAAAAAAAGTTTGTCATTCTTCCTGCTCAATGGAAAAAAATAAAGCTTACAGGTTTGGAGTGACAAGAGGATGAGTGCATGATAGAAGTTTTGGGTGAACTATTACGTTACCTATATAAATGAAAAAAATACTAAATAAAACAAATGTGGAAGGTAACATTCATTCATGTTTATGATCCACTAAAGGTGGCGAAACATGAGAGTAATTCATTCATGAATCGAACTACACTGCTCATGTTTCATGTAGATCCACAGCTCGTGAACAGTAGTGTTTAGAATAGTGTTTGTTTACATCGGCAGAAGAATATATTTCCAAAAATAGTAATGAAAGCATAGGTAATTTGCCAGGCAGTTTTTTGCAATCAGTTCTGAATAAGAACCTGAACAAGAATCAGTTATCAGTTCCCAACTCTATTCCCTTGCGATTACGACTCCTATACGAACAGCAAAACCATATGACGCATGTTTTGTAACAAATAATTGCTCTGGTGATCAGGAACATAAAAAAGCTAATAGTAACAAATTTAGAGGACATCTACTGTACGTGGTAGGGGTGTAACGAGACCCTCATGTCACGATTCGATACATATCACGATACTGAACTCACGATACGATATTATAAGACATATGGTAAAAGGTTAACAAAAAATGTACTGTTGATTAAAATGGTAAATTTGGTTTTACATTGTGTGTGTAAATGAATATTCTTGGACTTGGTGCTGGAAACCCAAAGCAGGATAACAGAGACACCAGAACAACATGAAAATATACAATAATTTTAGACGAATATGCTTGCACTCTTTCACTGACTAGATTTATTTAAAATAATGTAGGCCACTTTTTACTGGTAACATCAGACATTTGGCATTATCAGGACCCACAAATATTCCCCCATTGCATTATTATACATTATATTCAACATTATATATAGCAGTTTAATGTAGTACTGACACTAAAAGCTTCAATTATTTCCTCACACAGTATATATATTTTTTTAACAATACAGATTGTCACTATCCACGATTCATTTTTGTATTGCGATATATTGTTCCACCCCTGGTATGTGGTGTGCGTGGCTCGTTTAGCACAGGAAATGAGGAATGTAACAGGTTAATCTTGAACTGATGCCTGCCTGCGTGTCCTACTGTGAAGTGACCACAGCAGCCGCCTCATTTCTCCTGACAACTCTAATGAACATCCTCACATTCTGCACGATACCACTAATTCGAGAAATTTCCAGCACAAAGACATAATTAGACAAACTAATTAGACGCAGTGTTCGCTGCACAGAGATCCTCCGCAGAAGTTATCCGCCTACCTGGCGAGTCTTAAAATAGGCAGGAGCCGTCAAGAACATATATGTTAATTCTGCTCGGCAAACACGCTTCGCACCGTGTGCGTGGAAGCGTGTGCACAACCGTTACAACGTGTTGAGGCAGCGTGCTCTTCAGACACCTAATGGCTTTTGTATCTGCTGTCACAAACAAGTTGATCCGTAGGTTTTCCGTACAAGAACGAGACATATGGGCAAGACTTGTTCATTACGTCCAAGAGTGGAAAGATGCAGTAATATGAATCTCTACAGAAGCATTAAACGAGAGTCAATAGCACAAGGAAGGCACGTATGGATATTCCCGTCTCTGGAGGGTTAATTATTTATCGCAAATTGCCCCTAGAAGGGCTTTAAAAATGTTCCGTAGAAGGAGAACCTGAAATGAGGAGAGGCAAAGTGAGAAAGTGAGAAATGGTGGACAGAATGAGATGTAATTGATTTTAAATGTGATGGGGGAAGCCACGGTCTCTGGAGAAAAGTGCAGCTCATCGCAGCGGAAATGGCAGTGGGAACGCGGCTCTATGAAGATCACAATTAACACTCCGGCAGAATTAAATACTCTGCTAAAATAGACATTAGCAAGAAAAAAAATGTGTTACGTGAAGCCTTGCAACGGAGATATGTGAACATTTCTTGTTTGGGGGTTTTGAAAACATAATTATTACAAACCTTGAAAACCAATTCCCTGGATCAAACTCGATTGATTTTACTAGACAAATTCACGTATTCTCATGAAATATGGTCACGTCAAATCACATTTATTTATATAGCGCTTTTTACAATACAGATTGTTTCAAAGCAGCTTTACAGGGATAACAGGAAAATAATGCAACAAAGTTTGTTTCCAGAAGAAAATAGTGTCATAGTCCAGCTTATGTTCATTTTTGTTGTAAAAATGTTATTAATTTAGTTCGTTTATAAAATACAGCCGCTCTGTCGAAAACTGTGATGTCATCATCCAGTTCAGTTCTCATATAATGGTGTCAATGCAGGCAGATCAATATTATTGTTGAATATTAGGTGTCCGCAACTAAGCAAGCCAAAAGCCATCAGGTGACAGCCAGCCCAGCCCAGGCTCAGTCGGAAAGTGCATGTGCATAACCACTAGTTTGGGTAATGATTCAGGTATGCGGCACCAATACCAAGAGTTGGGCATAACAGCACCGGCTCCATGAATGATGCGAGTTGAGGATGGGACTTCTCGTTTGTCCTGACCAATGGCAGTTGGGGGGAGAGGATGAATATTGTTTAAACATCTAAAGCAGGGTTTGCCAAGTAGAGGCTTGTGTATTAGACAATAGACATGTTAGAATTGTAACTTGCAGTGTAAAATATTTTGTCGCATGGGTTTGGCTGACAAAACAATCCCTGATCTAAGGTAAAATGAACAATACACAGTAAGTATTTTAGCCCCAAAACTGCATCTATATATTGACAAATCAATAGGAGAGGGGTTGATCCCAGATTCTTGCACAAGCCTGATCCTTCAACTGGCTTCAAATATCTATCTTTGTTTACAATAACTCATAATGTTTTGGTTTTTTAACGATGTGGCGGCTCGGTGCATCTTCATTAAAGTATTGAACTGAGAAATAAGAGCAGGAGTGGGTTTGTGCACTAGGCCTGAGTGTTGTTCTGCTTTGGCTTTTCCCATAAGCCCTATTCTTGAGTCAGAGCCCCAGGGGCGGCTGATTTAACACGCCTGCTTGTTGTGAAAAACAGGTGCATGTGCACGGTCTGTTCATCACTGGTGTAGCTACATTAACTCTTCCCTAAACATTCACTGGCCCTGCAAATACATTAGCTATATGTTTTAAAGGCTAGTGCGCTGCTTCAGGAAGCTTATAAGGCAGCATGCTCACTGAAATAAAACCTCATAATGCATATTTATAAATAAATAAAATATATTTAGACTAACTGGGACTAGTCACAATGTGCAAGTGCATATTGTTTCCCTTTTGTTGGTTTGATTGCTTCTATCGCTCTCCTGATTTGTTAATCACTTTGGACAAAAGCGTCTGCTGATTGATTACATTATCAGAAAATTCACACCTAAAAATGTTTAAAATGTACACAGCATTGCAGTAATGCCTATTATTAGATAGCCCAGTGAATTAAATACTTCACAAGTGAAAGTTACTTTATCTCACTTAATGATGATGTAAACAAGCCAAAAACAACTTCAGATCATGAACAATCGAGTTAAAACAAGACACAACACAATAAAAACTAACATTATGAAATGGATATTGATGAGTTATATATTAACGCAGCAAGTTGCTCAGCAACTATAAACTACCTGCACCGAATCTAGACTGGACGTGAGTGGCACAATGTAACAAAACTGAAGTGTTCCCTTTAAAATCAACAAAGCACCCTTCTGCAACACTGTTTACATGCTAGACATACTGGCCACTTCTACTCATCCATACAGTGATCAATAGAGTTTACCAATAGCATGTTGATAAGCTAAAAATGTAATAAAGTCCCTTTAAGACAAGTTATTTCACTCGGCGGCCATCTTTGAAACGCGCATGTGAGTGCAGCTCCTATCTCTTTAAATGGGGAAACTTCAAATTATCTAAAACTCTTCACCAAGCTTACGATTAAATTTCATATTTGAAATCACCAATGAAATCTGAAATCACATAAAGTTTGTTTCTAAACGCTTGAATCATGACAGAAAACAACATTTTTCAGGGTCTGACTGTTTCTATAGGAACCGGAGCTTATAACGGCAGCTGCAGTGACGCGATGACTTTACCAATCGGTGATTGGCTCTTATTTAGAAGGCGGGACTTATTCTGCCATATTGAGCGTTGCACTTTTCCCCATTCAAAACAGTGACGCGTCTTGTGTAATTCTAGTCTAAGCACAATAAATAAATAGTGCAAAAACTAAATACTAGTTAAAATAGTGAGTTTTCAGCATTAAATTGAACATATAGTTTTAGGCACCAATTTAGGATTGTCTTTCTCATGAAGGACACATGCAGTACTGCCTTAGATATTGGCCAAAATGAGATGCATAACAGGGCATCATGAAACAGCCCTCACACATGGGAGCAATGCCGTCCAGGTAGGCAGCTCACTAGGGTCGTTGTCATCGCTAGCACAACTGAATCAGTCGGTGACTAAAGCGCGCAATGAACTCGGGTTAATTTGTGAGTCAGACTGACTACAAGGAACACGAATTTAGAGTGGTGTTATTAATACAATTATGATTAAATACGCCACTTCTTCAGTAAGTGATTTGACTTCCTACAGATTCATCAATGCTCTACAAATGAAGAAATTAAGCAAATTTGGACCTTAATAGAAAAGTAATTGGTGGTGCTGAAGGCGTTGGAGCAGATATGTGGATTAATAATGGATAAAAAGGAGTTTTCCTTCTCTTCCTCTCCTGTGTGGATCTGGTGGTGTGTTTGAAATGTCTTGAGTCCAGTGAGGCTGTGCCAGTGAGGTGGAGAAGCGAACCCTTGACAGGTCCCAGTGTGACACCGCATGCTGATGACAGCCCTGTCTGCCAGCTGGCTCAAGCTTCCCGGCCAGGAATGAGTCTACAAACAGGTGAAAGTCTCGCTGCCTACACTGAGAGATGAGACACCGTTTACAGAATAGGTTCACAGTGGGACTAGGAGTGATGGTGGTATGTTGTGCAATCAGAGTCTGAAATGAATGCATTTTTTTCATATTTAAACCACTAAATATAAGGAAACAAATCACAACATGTCGTAATTTTTTAGCTGTGTGTCACTGAGAGATGTGGACTGGCTCATTTCATATATCATTTCTGAAAACAAGAGGGGACCGAGTCTTTGCAGCTGCCGACACAAGGTTATGGAACGTATATTAGATTATCACCGACCCTTAGTGAGTTTAAAAGGCATTTTTTGTACACGTTAGCTTTTGA
Source organism: Gila orcuttii (assembly GCA_026230005.1). NCBI lineage: Eukaryota > Metazoa > Chordata > Actinopteri > Cypriniformes > Leuciscidae > Gila > Gila orcuttii. Next base: position 36,966,803 of record JAPDVR010000016.1, read on the forward strand.
TCATACATGAGTGTCGAAGTACTGTTGTCACAGGTATTGGTTTTTAAGAGTCTGAAGATTTTTTAAGTGTATTTAAGACGTAAGAATCTGAGAGTATAAATGTTGCATACTCTTTATTTATAGTTATTTGTGTTTGGTATATTCTAATGTTTTATTGTTTGTGCAGCACTTTGTTCAACATTGTTGTATTATCATGTGCTTTATAAATAAATTGTAATTGAAATATACAACGCAGCAATTGACCCAATAACCTGTGCTGTTATATACTGTATATATAGTATGCGAGGAAAATGGACAAAATAATGCAATACAACGTATAAGCCAGTAAGAAATGTTCTCACTGCACTTCGCATTGGCAGCTGTGATAAACACGTGGACAAAGCATGTGTTAAAAGTGTTTAAAATGATATTGGCTTCAACCTCATAGAAATCCAAACCTCCTTCAAAGTTCTCTGTTCTGAACAACTGAAATCATTTGCGGCACAGAGTAAAAAGTAAAAGGACTTCAAAACATGATACTGCCAAACTCTCTGAGAATAAACGAGTTTAACGCTTATCATCTGACAGCCATACCACATGAAACAGTGCGTTTACACGACAACGATATGCTTAAAACGGAGAAGTTTTTCCTTTGAGTTTTCCTCGTACAGACGACACCATTGTCAAAACGATCCCACTTCACACGGATCCACGAAAACGCCTAAAATCGCTGTATTCTGCTGCCAGGTCATTATAAGTAATACTCATGTGCATGACGTCATCGTCTTCAGAGATTTGCGTTTTTATTGTTTGCACGGAGACCGTTTTCAAAAACATGCATTATGAAACCCCGTTTTAAAAAGTTTGCGTTTTCAGGCACCCAAAACGCCGTTGTTGTGTATATAAACGGCCAAAACGCTTAAAACGTTTTACGTTTTTAGCTGAAAACTGTAACAATGTCCTACTGCTCCACATTACAATACATTATACTATCATTAAATTATACCAAGAAAAATAAATATTTGGTCTCACTTTATTATTTTAGGTGTCTTTAACCACTATGTACTTACATCAAAACTATTTTTAGGCACAATGCACTTACTGTGTTGATGTTGTATTGTAAGACACTTGTGCTGCTATTGAGGTGGATCCGGGTAAGGTTAGGGACAGGTTTGGGTGGGTTAAGGCTGGGTTAAGGTGTAAGGGAAGGTCAGCAGTGTAACTATAGATGTAATTACAAAAATTAATTACAGCTGTAACTACATGCAGGTATTTTTAAATTTACAATGAGTACAATGAAACATGTATGTACACAATAAGTGCATTGTATCAAATGATTCATTTAAAATGTTTGTGTAATGTAAAGTGGGACACAATATTCTTACTATATATACTAAAATAAACAACGTTAATCTGTTTCGATTGTTTTTGATTTTTGATTGTCCAACTAATGGGAAGACCATTCTTTAAATGCATTGAAAATTTAACCCATGAAATAAATCCAAAATGATCACTAATTCCCATTCATTTTGCTTGACATCTAATTACAGACAAAATCTTACCTCTATAAATCGACCCTGCAGGGGTTTGCACCTAGTACCCTTGGGTTAACAGCCCTGATCACCATCATACCAACCTTTAAAAAATTGTATGAAAGAGACGAGCAAGAAAGATTATTACAGTGCTCATTTGGTGCTGTTTAAAGATCCTGAAACCAGAGCCGCCAGCGTCAGAGGCCGAGACACACAAAGACTCTAGTGTCACTGCAGTCCACTGATGATGGGGGGTTGGGGAATGAAAACGCCACCGAGCACACAATTAAAACCCCCAAGATAAAGCAGGATCTCTATCTGTGAAGCCTCTATAATGCATTATAAAGCTATTTTAATGTATTATGAAGGCATATAGCATGCATTACATTAATTATGCTATTTGTTGCATGTATCGCTGCAGTTCGGAAATGAAATGTCTGGTACGTGGCGCTAAAAGATTAAAGCTCTGTTGAGCTGGGAAATAACGTACCGCCTACATTAAACTCGATCCTAAATCTAACCAATAGTGTTAACTAAAGCAAACGAGAGATACACATTTGAAGCAATCATGCCATTTTAGCTTGCTTCTACAAAGCTGTGAGCTCTTTAAATATGATTCATGTTTCACGGGACTCGCTTCAAAAGAGCACTGCTGTACCAGGTGAGCTTCCGAGCAAGTTTACTACAGTAGAAAAGCCCCACGTATGGAGTATAATTATGTGATGTAAACGGCAAAATGTAGTAGTCTTTTGAGGCCATAGTATTGTACAAGGAATTGTGCAAAAAGAAGTCCTTATTAATCACTAATCTGACCCTTATCATAACAGTGAAAAATAATCTTTCCATGTTTTTCGAGTTTTGCAAAAAAAATAAAAAATCATGTAGATGCATGTTTTTCTAATGAGCCTGGGTTTTTTGTTTTGAATTAAAGGGTTAGTTCACCCAAAAATGAAAATTCTGTCAGTAATTACTCGCCCTCATGTTGTTCAACCCCGTAAGACCTTCGTTCATCTTCGGAACATGAATTAAGATATTTTTGATGAAATCTGAGAGCTGGATCACTCCTCCATAGGCTTCTAAGGGATTGAAACTTGTTCCCCGAAAAGTCATTAAAGACATCGTTAAAATAGTCCAAGTGACGACAGTGGCTCAATCTTAAGTTTATCAAGCGACGAGAATACTTTTCTGTGCGCAAAAAAAACAAAAATAACGACTTTATTTCAACTATTCATTTCCTTCTCTGTGGGCCTCGAGTGAGTTAACTAGGGGTCGACCAATATGTGATTTTCAGGGCCGATACCGATTATTACAGATCAAGTAGACCGATAACCGATATTTTGAACCGATATAGCCTATGTCTGGTGTAAAAATGTAAGTTAATGTCAAAATTAAGAATAACAAAGGGTTTTTACAAAAACTTTCTTTAAATGATTTTAAACATCTTTAAATCTGAGAACTGTTAATAATAAAATTATTAATAACATTATTAATAACTATAAAAAAAATTCAGGGAGCACCCAGCAGCATTCTGTAAACATTTTGTAAAACTTAAAGACTATTTTAATGGTAAAATTAAATTTTAGTAATAAAAAAAGCATTTCTAATTAATTGAAATTGTCAAACAATTCAATTTATTTACAGTTTAACACAAATTAAATTTTTTGGGCCCTATGAAAAACCGAACTTTTATTTTGACGGGTTGCCGTTGAGATCTTTGAGTTTCTGTGTGTTTATGATATGACCCTATGGATATGACAATAACTTTTCTCAGTTGAAGCATTAAAAAGCTCATGAAGTGACTAAGCGGCTCTGGAGATGATGTTTATGCAATCATGTCCTCATATAATGATGCGGCTGAGGCTGAAAACAGCGCAAGCGTCACGCGTGCTCCTGTGTGTGTGTGTGTGTGTGTGGTAATGATCACGCGTCTGCGCCATTCATTTAGAGACACGCAGGATTCATATTTAAATAACGGTTTGCGGTTTGACATTCGATTTGATTCGTACTGGCCTGTTCTTTTATTAATTTATCAAGAAGTTGACAAATTCCGTGACGATCCGCTTTATACAGTAAATTCCGTTTTTATGACTGGATTCTGCGATTCCTTCCGTGTTTTCTGCATCGCGGAATCACAGGACCCTGTTATATTGAGGTGTTTTGCAACTTCAGTGTAGTAAAGTATTGCTACTTCAGCAAAGTCTGCTGCTGTCTTAACTTTGAGAGACTGATCAGTGAAGCAGCTCCAGTCAGCGAGTGCTCTCGGTGTGAGAGTGCAACACTTTCAGTGCCTCAGCTTTCGCGCTGATTGGCCGGACTCGTGACTCCCAACAAATCAGATGTGCGGGACATTGGTCTAGTCTACAGAGTGGTGAGTTCTGACAGAGGTGCCTGCGTTAGAGCCAAATATAGCGCATTTCAAAATAAAATTATTTTATCGGCAAATCGGTTTTGAAAATGGCCGATACCGATAACCATAAAAATGCTCAATATCGGCGCCGATAATCGGTCGACCCCTAGAGTTAAAGTAGTGTGATTGCGTAGAGCTACGTCACTGAACGCTCACTATTGGCCGACGCTGTTCATCTGTGTGATGCGTGTGACGTATAACAACAGAAGCTTACGCTATTACACTAGTGAACTGACTCGAGGCCCACAGAGAAGGAAATGAATAGTTGAAATAAAGTCGTTATTTTAGTTTTTTTGCGCAAAAAAAGTATTCTCGTCGCTTAATAAACTTAAGATTGAGCCACTGTAGTCACTTGGACTATTTTAACGATGTCTTTAATGACTTTTCGGGGCTGGCAAGCTGGCAAATTCGTGTTCCGAAGATGAACGAAGGTCTTACGGGGTTGAACAACATGAGGGTGAGTAAATACTGACAGAATTTTCATTTTTGGGTGAACTATCCTTTTAAGAAAATGTACCGGCCATAAATACTTCCTACTGGCCATTAAACTTTCATTTTTAGGCTAATATTTCATTGAGTTTTGTTTAGGTGGAATAACATCAAGAATGTTGTCTGTTGGTGTTAGTAAAATGTATAACAGTTAGAGCAAAGAACACTTTTGTCTTCCTAGCTAAAAATCGGTTTGTGACGTTTTCAGTCACTGAACTTTTCTGTGGTCGACTGTTTTTGATCTCTTACTAAAATGCTATTACAGTAATATTTAGTGTGGAGACGACCATTCACTTTGTGATTTTGCCTCCTGCTTGGATGAAATCAAGCGCTGTGTTGCACATGCAGTCATCTCTACGTGAATCACCGCTGTTGACAACTGTCTGTGTCGCGCACATGGCTGGAATATGATTTCATCAAAGAGCTCTTGACCACAGCCACTACAACCCAGCAATTTACATACAGCGTAAAACCACCACAGCATTCACAATGAAAAAACCCCCGCTCCATCAAGAGCTACTTCAGCCGAACAGCTCTGCTTATTCAGATGTGTGCTTCCACACCAAATTATCATATCATGCAGAAAGATGTGTGTGTGTTCTGTTCAGTACAGTATAGTATAGTTAAACCAGATAGAGCATATTCCATGTGCATGGCATTTTAATATGGTTTTAAATGTGAGGGAAACAAAGACGTGCGCTTTTAACATGTGCCAAGAATGAGTAGAAAAATGTGTTGTGTGCCAGAAAGAGACAGTATACAGCTTTCCTGAAGGCTTTGCTTACACTGTAACAGCATGGGGAACGGCACTAAAGTCAAGCATGACTGAAAATACGACTGGCTAACATGGCTAAGCTGACTCGAAACGCACCCCAAAATGTGTTTTAGACAGGAAGCTTATTTTTTGAGACTGATGTCCAAAGGTGTGGTTTAGACTGCTCACTAGGTCTTGAGACTATGACGCCTAAAAGTGACATATACATAGACAGCTCACTTGATTTTAAACCATGACGCATAGTAATGTCATCTAGGAAGGCAGATCACTAGACCTTATGACTATGGTGACCAAAAAATGCTATGTTGGCAACTTACAATTCAGTCTAGGTAGGCACCTTACTAGGGTTTTTTTTTTTTCTTTCAGACTGCGTTGCCCAAAATCCACTCTACTTAGGCAGCTGACATGGTATTTTATACTAAAATACCTAGAAATTCTGTCTAGACAGTTCACTAGGTATTCAGAGCAAGATGCCCTAAAATACTATCCAATTAGGCTGCTCTACCGAAGGGTTCACTTACACTGCAACACCATAAGAAAAGCATGGCTAATGCCCAAAACTATAGAAGGATCTCAGTCGAGTGCATTAGTGCATTAGTTTTCAGTGGCATTGGTTCCCCATTCATTTTCCCCTAAGGATTTTAATGAAAGTTTTTGTTAAAGCATTATAACCCACAAATCAACCAAACCAGCTACTAGGTTTTGATTTGAAGCAAAAAGAGTATTTGAAAATCTGACAAAAAGAAAAAGGTACAAGACTGTGAATAAGGAGAATATCTGCAATCTCATGAAGCATTGTAAAGGACATAATCGCATTAATAACATGGTGAAATATAAAACTATTCATTTAAAGAAATTGATTATATATATATATATATATAGAAACAATATACAGGAACTACAGATGAGAAATAGCCTGTACGGCTAAATCTGGCACATTTTACATGATGGACTTGAGTGCTCATGTTAATTAATGTGCATTGTCCCTTTTAAAATAAATAAATTCAAATTCAAATATATTTTAAGGTTATTGATTATATATAATGAACCCCTGAAGACTAATTCGGCGCTGGTTCCTTTAAGATTTTCCTGTGGGGTTTTATAATGTTTTTTTTCTTCTTCAATTTATGAGTAAAATAAAGCCTGTGGTGAACATAGACGATACTTGACGATACTTTGACCTTTTGTTCTACAGCGTAAACTGCACACACACGCACCACAAGCTGTCTTATCTAGTTTTAACATAGTTTTTTCAAAAATAAACATAACTGCTTCAAAAGTCACGTTTTCGGCTATGGGTGTGTGTAATTTACATTGTAGAACAAAATGTCAGAGTATTGCCAAGTTATGTTCATCACAGGCTTTATTTTACTAATAAACTGAAAACAATTTTTTATAAAACCTCATAGGAAAATCATCAGGGAACCAGCGGCGAATTAGTTTTCGGGTTCTGACATCATCCTACACCGCTCTATTACATCATTTGCAGTGCGTCATGAGAGAGGGAATTTTCTCTTTTGCCGCAATTTGCTCGCTGCGAGTCATTGGTAGAATTTTCTGCACAGCATCATGGGTAATGTAGTTTTCACCACGCATTTCACTTTTAAAGGAACACGCCGACTTTTTGTGACTTTAGCTTATTCACCGTATCCCCCAGAGTTAGATAAGTCCATACATACCTTTTTCATCTCCGTGCGTGCTGTAACTCTGTTTGACGCACCCACCGCTAGCCTAGCTTAGCACAAAGACTGGATGTAAATGGCTACAGCTAGCATACTAATCCCAATAAGTGACAAAATAACGCAAACATTTTCCTATTTACATGTTGTGATTTGTATAGTCACAGAGTGTACAAATAACAAGGTCATATGAGACACAGAAATCTTTTAACCGTATAAATACTGGGAACTATATTCTCAGAAGGCGAAGCACTGCTACTTGGGCGGAGTGATAACCGCAGCACCTGAGAGACGCACCGTGTTGAGGAGCAGAGAGTTCGCTCAGAGTTGGAGTAATAGAGTCAGCAATTACTAGATAGTAAAAGCATAGTTTACAATCATGGGTGTTCGCTGTATTGTAAAGAGCTGCGACAATAAACAGGAGAGGCCAGGTTATACCATGATGTTTCATTGAATTCCAATCAAAAACGCTGACCTGATGAATCAATGACTACTTGCTCTGGATATCGATCCAAACACACCTGAAGAGATCATCAAGGACCATCGTGTTTTCTCAGTACATTTCACTGAGGACGACTATTTTGAGAAAATGGAATTTGCCACACGGACCATGAAACGTGTGTTGAAGGATACGGCCATCACATGGATAGCACAGACGGGACAAAGTGGATCACCTGTGGCTGCGGTAAGTGTTCCGTTATGTTTTTAGATGACTAGCCTACTGTAACAGTGCCATTAGCTAGATCTAATGTAACGTTAGTGACACTATTATATGAATAGGGTGGTAACTACTATTGCAGTTGTTCCCAGGCTCCATGTATTCCCTGTAATGTTAGTATTGTGTTGTCACGAACGCGCTCTATCGCCCCAGTAACAAATGAGCGGAGCTAGAGGTAAATTTAGTCACGTTGGTTTTGTTGACGTTAGAAACAACAGTGCGTCTCTCAGGTGCTGCGGTTATCACTCCGCCCAAGTAGCAGTGCTTCGCCTTCTGAGAATATAGTTCCCAGTATTTATACGGTTAAAAGATTTCTGTGTCTCATATGACCTTGTTATTTGTACACTGTGACTATACAAATCACAACATGTAAATAGGAAAATGTTTGCATTATTTTGTCACTTATTGGGATTAGTATGCTAGCTGTAGCCATTTACATCCAGTCTTTGTGCTAAGCTAGGCTAGCGGTGGGTGCGTCAAACAGAGTTACAGGACGCACGGAGATGAAAAAGGTATTATGGACTTATCTAACTCTGGGGGATACGGTGAATAAGCTAAAGTCACAAAAAGTCGGCGTGTTCCTTTAAACACAATTATTTGAAAAGATAAGTAGAAATAATGTGAACAGATAGTTTCAACAGAAGCATTTAGCATTGATTAACAACCTCTGAACTTTGTCTATTAAAGGTTTTAAATTATGGTTAAAAATCTTTTTTCTTTTTTACTTCTGGAGGCCGGATGTTGCACTTTATTGTCAATTAGAGAACAACGTCCAATCAAAAGGAAGACATTTTAACAGGCCAAACATGAATTATTATAAATATCTCATTGACCGAGCTGAGCCGTTACACAGTCTCGGGAAGCCTGACGCTGAGGCCTGTGCACTGGCTCTGTCCCTCAGGAAAAGCCTGAGCTCTCTCCCCCTCCGGCCATGAAAAGCAATCAAGAAGCGGAACAATCTCCCATGGACCTCACCTCTGTTTAATTACAGCGCCGTCTCACTGAGCTTATCCACGCTCCGAGAGAAGACATGCTGCAATATGACTCAAACACAGAGAATCAGACGCTGAACATGAACGCGACCGAGTGCCATTGATATCAGTGTGGACAATGCAAATCCTCGCACGATTGGTGGACCTATTTTTAAATGATTCTAATAACTAGCGAGCAGCGTGACTGAAGGCTATTACAATTTTGAATAACCATTAACCGCACACTTATGGTGAAATTAAGCATCCACCCTTTATCTTGTTTAACATGTTGATTTTGTCATCATTTGCATCATCAGATTGAAAGGTGATTCTCACAAAACTGTATTTTCTGCAAGCTTGGTGTAGCCGTACATGTATTCGTACCCAACCGTTTGGCTACAGGACTTGCGGTACGGTGCACATGTGTACCGAATGCATTACATTGCAACATTAAGGTCTCCTGTCTGGGAACACTTGGGTTTCCCGGTGAATTACGAAAGCAGTACACGATGAATACAGCATTGTAGCATAACCACCATTAATCGCAATAAAGCTCTGCGTTTTGTTACTTTTGATAAGAAAGAAAGTGTCATCTTTCAAATTCTGTCCATTTTATCATGAAATCAAACAAAAAAAACGTATCATATCTCGTGTGATCGCTCAATCAACATCAATAAAATCAATAAAAGAGATTGTAAACAATGTCATGTAGCATTACGTCGTTTACCTCAGGAAAGTCAGCTTGTTAGTCATGAACTCTTTCGCTAAGCAATATATTAGCCTATATATTCATTATATTTTACTTAATCTGTTACTGATGTCTTGATTATTTAATGTAGGTTAAATAAATCTGTCATGAAAATGACATTTTTATTCAGGCTAATAGTTCGGGCTCTGGTGTTTACCTTTAATATTATAGTAATGTGCAAGTAGGGCTCGCTATATAGTTTACAGCATTAGCAGAGATCATTTTTTTATCCTTAAGAAAGTTTTAGGCAAGTTATAATTGAATTAATTTAAAGACAGAGACACAATTTGTTCAGTAAACCACTGTTTAATAAAAAAAAGCAATTTTATGTTTAGTTTTCTCCCTCCTGCTGTACCAAAGCGTCAGTTTTGTGTCCCGTTACACCCCTAGTGTCTTTACAAAAAAGGACACTTGGAGACTCCAAAAGGAACACTAAATAACAAAATAATATACATATAATTCATAAATGTGTACATCAAAGCACCCATGAAAATAATTTACAGTGTATCGTATGTGTACAGTGCAACAGCACTGAATCAATGGACTGAAAACTTTCCCAGAGTTTAGAGGCTTAAAATGATCTGATTCTGATCGCAAACACAGAAGTGAAATCAAGTTAAAGGGTTAAAGAAATCTCCGCCTAGAGTTACAGGCACTCGTGCCAGTGAAATGCTCTCGACTTCCAAGATCATCTAACTGTGTGATCATGTAAATTACATTAATGACGCAATTTTGCATGCTTCAGTAATTTATTCGCGTTAAATAATTTCACTGCGTTAATGATTTTGAATTGTATATATTAGCTATATATATAGCTGATAACAGATAAATGATAGCTAATAAGATAAACGAAAATATATTGAATTAAAATCAACAGTATTTTGCACAATATTTATGCCAAATTCCATTCGAAATATTAAAAAAAAAAAAATCACATTTATTAGACGACCCTATTAGAACTAACAACATTTTGGTGCAATGAGCAGTTAATCAGGCATTAATAGCAGCTAATGCTGATAATCTCATAACGACTGAACAACAGCGATTAATCTGCCTGGGCCGTAACTTGGTCTCACTAATTGAAACATACTCAAGTTTCCTGTGAATCATCAAGGTAGCCTATGTTCTCTTCTCACCACATAATCACTTAGCAAAACTGTTGTTGTAATGTGGCTAATAAGGGATTTTTCCCACTGCAGTAGCTTAGTGTAGTAAAGAGGCTTTCAGAAATCCTTTAGGCCAAGATCTTTCAATTAAACGAACAAAAACAATACACTCACAGCGACAGCGACGATGCTTGCAGTCCAAGGCAAATCAATGCAAGCGAGCTGTTTTATAAAGAGATGCATGAAAAAGAAAAATATCGGTGGAAGTAATGAGTGGAATTAGTGGAATGCTGCAAAATAAAGGGTAAAAAAATGTAATAAAAAATAGTAACCAGACCTGGATTGACATTAAATCAAAAATGATTGAGAACAAATACAATGTGGGGGTGGAAGAGGTAACATTTATTTATTTATTCGCAAAACGTGAATCTCACGGGTTCAATGCCATCTGGTCAGCTCAAAAACATTCATCCTTACAGCCATCATCTCAGAGGGCATTGTTGAGAAGACCATAGGGAAGAAAACCAGCAGACGCTATGACTAAACGCAGGGAAAAAAGAACGAAAGAAACACACTAGCCCATTGATAGACTTGTGACTCAGTGAGTGAGCGGCACAGATTGAGCTGACATAGTGCTCAAAACTGCCAATGTATTCAATCAGAAGAGATTCAGTTCTTTTAGATGACTACAAACAAACAGTCGTCACCACATAATTCTTCAAACGGATCATGCATCTTTGACGCATGCTTGAGTCTGCACACTGAGCCTGCACACGGTCACCCACGGGCAGGAGTGTCATAGGTTTGAGACCATGATGCCCAAAAATGCTGTCTAGGTCAGTCAAACCTACAGAACTTGAGATTGCATTTCCATACTGTTACTGAATAATGACAATAAGTTAATGAACTATTATGCATCTTGAAGGGACACAAGCATAATGTATTTTAGTACTCAGTTTTCTATTGAAAAGGACCTCATATTTGTTTGTTTCATCTACACTTTTTGGCACAAGAAAATAAGAGTATTGGGCAAGAATGATCCAACACTACCTAGATAGCATCATTGAGCATATTTAAAACTGTGCCTGTGATGGGGAAAACATGACATCTAAGTAAGCAGTCCACTTATGATGACCAAAATGCTTTCTAGTTAGGCAACTAAGACCCAAAAAGCCCTATATAGGAAATCGTAATGTCCAAAAACGATTGGTCGCCCACTGTTTTTTCTTTTGTTTTGTTTTTTGGCACCATATGATGTCCCCCCCAAAAAATGTCTATGTGTGCAGCTCTAGAGATCATGATGTTCCAGAATGCTGTCAGTGTAAGTTGAGTCTGTGCCCAAACATGCTGTCTATGTCAGCGCACTAGGTTTTACGACACATGCCACCCCCCCCCCCCCCCCCCCCCATAAAAAAAAGCTTGGTTTTGAGTCAAGTGTCAGAAGTGAGCAGGATTTCATGCCAAAAAAGTAACATTAATACGCACATTACGAACACCTCCTCCTCATCACATCTCACAATATCAATATGCACTATAAGAACAGTCATGCAATGCATGCATATTGGCAAAGTGGTGCGTTTTCGTCCGTATGTCATGCAGAACGGCACTTACCCATTTTCTATGCTGTCAGAATGTGTTTATTTCTTAACGACGAGTTCTTTTGACCACAATGTTGAAATAATTTCCTTTAATCAGAGGCACTTGTGCATGTTTTCGCGCATCCCGGGCCTCTAGTGCGAGCGCAGGTGGACGCGCCTCCCGTCAGTGATGGAGAACAGCCCGCGGATTCTCTCTCCTCTATCGCTCCATCTGTAAGGACAGCGTCTTAAAAGACCACTCGTCAGCTCCAGCGTGTCTCCATCTGTGCATCAGCCGCTGGATGCTGCCATTGTTCGGGCTGCGGCGTCTCGGTGTGGTGGTGGTGATGGTGATGATGGGCGCAGTCTCGTAAGCGCGCTCGGCGGCTCCGGCGCGTCAGAGTGCGCGCGCCCTCAGTGCTCAGAGGCTCGTGACGTGTGCGTGAAGGGGAGGTGCTACAGGTGAAAAGGCCACAAAGTTTTGTTATATGGCTGGAATCACTTCCAGATTTTTTTTTTTCTTTAGCTGATTTAAGATAAAAACATTGACAGCCAATCAGAAAACATCCTGCTTTAAAGCGCTTCAGCATAAAAAATGCCTGGCATACAAAATTGTGTGCGAAAAACGTGTCCGTAAAGTTTTGTTTTTCCTTTTATCAAAATGGAACGTTACCATAACACGCAATACATAAACATAGAAATGTATTGTGACTCTTCTGGTTCATATTTTCTAATAAATGCAGATGATTAGATATGCAGTTAATAACGTAAATGTTTTATTGAGAGGTCAGGGGTTAGTTCATTTAAAACAGCTTCAAACATTTTTTTCACTAATGAAAATTACATACAAAAATCTAATAACATTACTTGGTAGAACATGTGTTAATTGCAAATATTACAATATTGAAACCTTGTCAAATAAATTACTCTTAAGGCCCCTTAACACCATAACTATAACAATAACGATAGATATACATTTAAAAATGATTATACATTTAAAAGAATAGCAGCATCCACACCACAACTATAACGATAATGACACTAAAGAACAATATCGCTGGAATCACTTCCAGAATTTTTTTTTTCAGCTGATGAACCAATCAGAAAACATCCTGCTTTAAAGCGCTTCAGCATTAAAAATGGCAGACAAAATTGTAGCATGTGCTTATATTGAAGTGCCATGAAAGGTTTAGCATTATTCAATGTGTTGACATAATTTCCACTAAAACAGGGCGGGGCATATTGAACAGCTCCACCCATTCTTTTAAATAGCCAATACGCTTATTTCACGCAGCCGTTATTTTGAAATCGAAAGCGAGGCTCCGGTGGGAAGAAAACCGGAAGTGTCGCCTTTAATCATAGGAGAGTCGCGAATGCGATGGCGTATTGTTGTGTTTAATGTAGAAATTAGTTATTCTAAAAATGTACATACATTTCTTTCATACTTTAGACCAGGGATGGGCAACTCCGGTCCTCGAGGGCCACTGTCCTGCAGAGTTTAGCTCCAACCCTGCCAAAAATATTTTTTTAGTAATCCTGAAAACATTGATTAGCTTGTTCAGGTGTGTTTAATTAGGGTTGGAGAAAGTAAAAAAAGAAGCAGGAACGAACTATATACATATCCTATATTGGATATTAACATCCAATAGTGTTAAATCGCGGCAGCAGCTTCAGGTTGGTAGTCCAAGGCATTGTTGTTTATCTTTACTTCCGGGGTTCTTCCCACCGGAGCCTCGCTTTCCATTTCAAAATAACGGCTGCGTCAAATAAGCGTATAGCGTTTGGTTTTTATCACAGCTCAGCCAGAGCCATTGAGCTCGGTAAAAATGCAGTTTCCTCCTAATCTCAAACCGTTTCTCCTCCTAATCGCTTTAAAATACAGCATTCGGTGCATAATTCAAATGGATCTGATATGTTTTCTGGTCTGCGGCGATTCCCACCAAGGGGGTAATCCATCAGCCGGAAACTGAAGCCTCGCGGGAGCCGCCATTGTAGCAGAACTTCACCTGCTGTTAGCATTCCATTGACTCCCATTCATTTTGGCGTCACTTTGACAGCGAATAACTTTACATCTGAGGCGTCCAAAGATTTAATTTGTCCATTATTTATTTCTAAATAAACACGACAATGTATAAAAGGCTCCATTACTTTGTATCTTACGTTATGGCCCCGTAGAAGCCGTTTTTGTTAAAAACAGGCTAACGATTGCGTCATAACCACGCGACTTTATGTCGCACAATAGAGACATTACCGTATAGACAGGAGGAGAAGCTCGCAGGCAATCAGGGGGACATAGATAATGAGTCCATAAAAGCAACGGGACAAAATATTTCAACAACGTTTTGGGGGAATTGGAAATAATTCGGTATGTGGCAAGTGAATACATATGAACTGATTAACATTGGCATTTTTCACGCACAGCTACTAGAAGATTTACGTCTGTCAGACAGGTTGCTCACGTCATCAAGCTTAGTTTGAGTCGGTTTGAGTCTGCGCGTCAGGAACGGAAGTGCTCAAAAATCGCTAAAAATGGGCTTCAACTGTCTCAACTGAGCAGTGGCGCCTCCGGAAATTTTTCATAGGGGTGGCCAGATGGGGCCACTTAAAATCTTGGGGTGGCACACCAAAACTATAAACCATAATTTCAGAATTTTATTCTACTGTTGTAGTAAACCGGCCTGTAGAAAACTATCAGAAAGACTTAAGGAAACTCCTACTGATATACTTTGGTTTATTGTGTTATATTTAATGTTACTGATGATATAGGGCCCTAATATATATTATATATAATGATATATATTATATAGATATGATATATATAAGGGCCCTCACCCCGCGGCAAATGTCCAGATACTTACATAATTGTGATGAATTTAATCCTTTTTAAGTTATTATTTTGCAGTGTAAGATTACAGTTAACACCTTCAAATATTACATAAATGTATTATGAATTTTTAATAAACTTAATGAGTGTATAAATCAGCAGCAAAAAGTAATTCTTGAAAAAATCTGCACATTAATTTTATAAAATCTAAATATGTTAATAAAAACAAATTACTATTAGTTCTCTTATAAAATTCAATCAGGCAATCATACATTTCACAATTTTATATTTATATATTAATGTCAAGAATTCAGAAGTGCATATATAGCCTACACTACAAAGAAATAATATACAATTAAATTATGCTTATTTTAAATGTATTGAGCAGGCTAGGTATAACAAAATATATTGGCTTTTAATAATATTTCAGTGCGCAAACCCATGATAACATGAAAAACAGAGCGCGCACAGCGTGTATGCGCATCGCGGGTGCAGAATGATGTGCTCAAAGCAACATGGAGTCACAGAGTGCAGCGCTGCGCTGCATAAGTGCGCATTTAAAAGTTCACGTCACAAAGCGAAGAAATGTCGAGCGCACAAATCCTAGTGCGAGTTGTTCCTTTGTTTCACAGTTTTAAATTCCAGTTATTGTGCGTTTGATGCCGATTCATAGTCCTTGTGTTGTGTGTGATCTAGCAAGCACACGGTAGTGAGTCGTTTAAAAACAGCAACAAACTCCAACAAAATAAAGTAATTTTATGCAAATCTACAGCCTTTTATCTACAGATCATGCATTATAATGTGAATATATCACATTGGAGAGAGTTGTACCGTGCATCCAAGAGGCGCACGCGCTGTTTGAATATGAATGGAGAATGATTGACAGCCGCAGAGGAGGGAAAACGAGTTTATACTTTAATGATGTACATAGACTTCTGTCCCTCACATTAAGCTGTGGAATGACTTCAGATGACTTTGTCACCCAAACTGACGTGAAAAAAGCGGGAGGCGCCGAAAAGCGCGCTGTTTGCATCCCTGCTTGTCAAAACGTGGCAAAGACACATCAAAAAGCTGCTGTAACAGTATACTGTAACCATTTGGCACTTAAAAAGCACGTCACGACACATAATTCCCCGTCTTCGTTTACTAAAGAATATTTTTTACTTATTTATGAAATGCATAACTGATGCTACTAAAATTTATACTGGCCATTGGGGTCGCCAGTGGGGTGGCCAGGAGTCGGCCAGGGGTGGCCCCCTGGTGGCGCCATTGCAACTGAGTTCCAATGAGATGGCTCTGTCCACTTCTTATACTGTCTATAATTCCCACACATGATCCTCTCTGTGCTGTCGTGTCTCTGGACCGGATCTGCGGAGGTTCACGTGACACTAACATGAAAGCATGTCAGACTTGTTTATGAGTCTGACACTGTCTGAATCGTTCCCTAATCCCTATATAGTGCACTATGTGTCATTCACCACGTAGAAAATAGTAAATGTGTGAAAGAGTGTCCGATTTTAGCCGCAGGTTCAGCATCTATTTATAATGTAGGGGGCGGAGCCTCAGATTCTAGAAAGCATTTGATTGGACAGAAAATCTGATGAGAAGCTGAAATGCAGAGTGATGTCATCGAAATCACTCATCCATATTGGTGGAAGTGAGAGACTAAGATTTGAATGCTTATATCTTCTAAATGTGAATTTTGTCATTGTTTTGGAGCACACTAGCTTATAGATAACAGTAAGGCTAACATATTCATACTAAAAGACAAAAAAACAGAACAATATCGTGCGTTGGTGTGGACTCTAATCTAGTTTGTTATACTGTAGTTATCTTTATACTCACTTAATAATGTTGAGTTAAAAATAACCCAACGAGTAACCCAAATATTGGGTGGTACAGCACCCTCCCAACGGTGGGTTGCATTCGGTTAAAAGCAGGTTGGGTTAAAAGTAACCCAACAGTTAAGTTATTTATTTTTATTTATGACATTATTTGAATAAATAAAATACACTTTGTTTTCAAATACATATTGTTTATTTATATAAAACACTAAATATGACTCAACAAATATATTTTTAAATTACAAACTAAATATTGGAGAGTCTAGAATTTAATGTAAAAATATACACAGATTCAGATTATTTTATTTAATGCCATGTCAGCATTCAAAGCTATTCTCATGGCAAAAATTCAAAACTATACTTAATTGTGTACAAAAATTCAAAATACACAAGTGTACATACAACATACATACAACATTTTGTGTTATATTGCCCACGGTACGATGATTATAGAAATGTATTATTTGGTAAAGTGTTTGTTAAAAAGCCTGAAATGTTCTGGATTAGTGATGACGACAAGATGAAATGGTTGTTTAATTTTAATGTGTTTAAATTGGCTGCTTTTGTTTGCAAAGCCTGGATGAGACGGCAGACTTGTTTATTTAAATAAGT
The DNA here is from genome assembly GCA_026230005.1 of Gila orcuttii. Lineage (NCBI taxonomy): Eukaryota > Metazoa > Chordata > Actinopteri > Cypriniformes > Leuciscidae > Gila > Gila orcuttii. The sequence continues at coordinate 36,984,064 of JAPDVR010000016.1, forward strand.
TCATGTATGTTGTGCCTACTGTCTGACAACTGGTGTTTTGTTGATGGTATTGGTGTCTTACAAGCCCATTAGGGCTGGGCATACAGTAGTATGCAAGACACAATAATAAAAACTATGAATTCATTCATTCATACAACATATGTATTTAACCCAACAGTACCCAACGATTTAAAAAATGACCCAACATCTTTGGAAATTAACCCAAAATAGTGACCCAATATGTGAATATGTGACCCGATATGGTTATTAAAAAAAAAAAACAAAAAAAAAAAAACGTTTTTTACTGTGTAGTTATCGTTCTAGGTGTGAACGGGCCTTTAGACCAGAAGTGCTGATAGAATAAACAAACACACGTGACACAAGGCAGAATCGTGAAAAGATATTTTAAAGTTATCTTCAACTGATGTAAAAATCTTTTGTATGTCAAAAAACTAAAATACTGAAATCCAATCTGTGGTGTTGAGCAAAGCAGCATATTAGAGGCACTCGTTCAAAGCTGCAATTTGTGTAAGCGTTGCCCTCCTGCCGTCTCCTTTTCCATTGTGTGATTCCCAGCCTACGTGGAGGCATTCTCATGGTAAACAGAGAAACACAGTCCTCATTAAGCTCTAAACTCTGGAAGCAGCACACACACATCACTGTAGACATGGACATCTGTGGATGCTAAGGTTCAGTTGGCCTTCCATCACAAACCAGCACAACTAACAAACGCTTCTACAGTTTAACCACTTCAGCTGCCAAATATTCTATAAGAAATGGCGAGGACGTTGTTCTTCATCACAGTTACAAATGAGTAAGAATCAGCCCAACCAATTTAGAAATGTCAATTTATATTGTACTTTCATCTACTAGATAATTAACTGTAAGAAAGAAAACTAGACTAGAAGACAAGCAAAATCCAAATGTCCAAGTCAACATCACAAAATATTTTATCGCAGATTTTTGTAAGTCCGGAGTTGAGATGAGATGATAAACAGGATAAATTTGGTTGGTTTTGTGTAATACATTTCGCAACCTGGCCTGTTGTCACATTAATTCCACTGAAATGCACACCCTGATTGTGTCAGCACAATTATTTGTAATGAGGATTTGCATTTTATTACATTTTGTTTTATTTTGGTGATAACTCTCTGATTGCTGGTTGCATTTCTTGTCATTTCTTGTCAAAGGAAACTTGGGACATGGTAATCTAGGCGGATTTTAGGCTGTTTACTTTTTTTCCTGACAAGGGAAGGGGATGAGAGGGCCATGGTTTAAGAGTTACGGTTTGCTATTATTACAGAATATCTCTGTTGTTCCGAATAAAAGATTTATGAGAAGATCTCACTGACCAGGTGAGAAGTAATATGAAGTTCTATGAATATGCAAATGAGCCCCGCCTCCACTCACTCACACCAGCTCAGAGATCCACTCGTTGGTGATCGCACATTGACCTGATTGGTTACAAGGTAGTTTTCAGAGGTGTAAAGTCCAGGTTCAGAAAGTAAAAGTCCTCCTCAGTATTTTGTTCCAATCACCTGGATTTGCTAATTAGCAGTTTTTCAGCCAGGAGATACTAAATAGTGATATCAGCAGACTGAGTTCATGGCTGGAATAAACATGGAAGGATTTTTACGTTCTGACCCCTGGATGATACACCTCTGGTAGTTTGTGAAGTCAGAAACACCAGCGATTTCAAACCGTGTTTTTGAGACTGTCTTTGGTTCACTGCAGTTTTAAGGAGAAAATACTCAGCAATGCTGTCGACTTATGAATTTACACATGGTTTGTCTTAAAGCATATTAAAAACATCCTTTTTTTGTTTATATGTCACATAGACATATAAACAACATTAAAAGCTTGATTTTCACCACAGGGGGACTTTAAAGGGTTCTGTCAAATATATAACCTTTTAGATGTTCTGTTGTTTAGGGATCATTTTATGGATTTAGTTTTAATTAATTAAAGGTAGAGTTTGTAGCTTCAAAACAGGCTGAATGAAGGCGGCGAAACGAAGGATCTTTGAGATGTCCTTTCATGGAGCTTGATGACGTGGCAGCCGAGATATCCAGCCTTAAAACCCTGATAAACTCACGGGCGAAGTACTTTTAGGGGTAAAACAAAGTTTTAAATACGTGATCAGCGATATACTGTTGTCGAACAGCGATATACCGTTTAGATGAATATGTAAACATACGCTTTCCTCTCAATAACAAAATAAACACAAAACAAAATTGAGAAAAGGGAGGGGGGAGTACAAGATGGAGTCCTGCTAACTTAAAGCTGCAGTCCGTAACTTTTTTGGGTTAAAAATTTTCCAAAATAATTTTTTGATCAAGTACATAACCATCCAGTGTTCAAAACTAACTGCTTGCCTTAGCTCGATTCAAAACGGTAATCTTGTAATAATGTTTTTAACTCCAGTGGTACTGGTGGATTTCCGCAGGAAAATCGAGCATGTCTTTGCATCATTACGTCACATCTGTACACATAAAGAAGGAGTCTCGGCTAGTAGGCTATGAGTGTGAGGATGTCGGAGGAGGAGATTTATAGCTTTTTCTCACAGCACTTGATATAATTAAACATATCAATTTGATGGCAGTTTCAGAAAGGTTCAAACGACAATCACCAGTGACAACTGGAGATTCACCCGTTGTACAATGCAAAAGACTTCGGACTTCGGAGTGGCTAAAAGAGACTGCAACCGGCCCATGCGAAAACAAGGATAAATATCAGAATGGCATTAAATGTAGTCATGCAATGCTGATATTGTTAACATTAACAATTTGAGAACTAAGCATAATTTGCACGGTTTGATGTGATATGATAAGCGATCGTTAGAGTTAATCAGCGCGATTTACTGCAATGCTTTTTTCCCCTTAGTTGGTCAGAACAAAAGTGGATGTTTTTGTTCAGATTACATTTTCCGGTGAAAATGCTTATGTTGGTTATACTTCCAAAAAGTAGAAGAACCGCACATTCTCCTCAAAACACTGGATTCATCCGCGCTGTGCCGTGCCGATGCACAACCCACGTAAAGTTGATAATTCCGCGAATAACTGCAATTGCAGATTTCGAACAGAGATGGCGACAAAGAGGAAAATCTACGGACTGCAGCTTTAACTTTAGCTGAGCTTTGCTGACAAACTTTTATAATGGCATAAATATCATTCTTTAAAGGTGCAGTATGTGAAATTGTCTAAATTCAAAATATTGGAGAGTTGTTTCCCACCTGCTCGACTCGACACTCACGCGGGTTTCCAGACTGAGGACACGCAACAGGAACGACCGTAATTGACAATGGAATGCGAGGACTAAGGATAAGTTGAATTATTGATTTATGATGAGTTGATATCGCGTTTTAATATGCTCCCGTACATAGAGATTTTAAGATGGGTGCGGAGGCTTTTTAGGTTGGGTCGAATCTGTGATCTCTAACCCAGTTTGTTCACTGGCTTCCATGGCTGCAATATTCAGTGTTTTCCACCAACTGGAAACCACACAGACCAAAACAAAACAGACGTTCTGACACGAAAAGCACATTTCAAAGTAAAATAACTGGCTGTTATTTTTGCCGTTATAAAAGTTTGTCAGCAAAGCTCGGCGAAAGTTAAAGTGTTTTTCAGAGAAACGAATATGTGAACTCCGCATATTTCCTAAATATCTCCAAACATATTATGATATTTTTATGCTTTACTACAGTAAAAAAAAAAAAACTTACATACAGCACATTTGAAGTTAATTTTAAGCAAATCATCCACATCTATCTTTCTGTTTCTCTGTGATTTGAAATATGAAGTTGACCACTGACAAAATGAAAGATATGTCGCGTTTCGTGACAATCTGACAAGATGGGCTTTCACAGAGCTATCCCAGCTAAACCTGCATCCAAAAAGAGCTAGGCAGATGATGATATCTCATCTGTTATATCAACACTCTGTGAAGATGGGATTCTGTGAATAACGTCTCACTGATGTGGAAAATCCTCCCGTCATTGGAGGGAATGTCGAGCGAAGTCTATCCGTGTCTGTGAATCGACGCTCCCTGAGAGAGGAATCATCCTAGCACACAAAACATGACAGTTCAGTGCATTGAAGGAGTTCATGACCTCCATCCATCATTATTCAGTCTTCTTGGTGAGTGGCGAGGACGTCTGCATTTCTTCATACCCACTCCGCTTCACCGAGGATCTCATGGATTCTGATCGGGAAAGAAGACGGCTTGAAAGTGGCTGCAACCCTACTTACACTGACACACATATACACACTCTAGTTGTTTTTGTTGAAAGGCAGGGCTGTGTTGTTCTCTGCTTTTCACCAAATCATTTGCACACTCGTCTTTTAATTTTCTTTCTTCTTTCTATCTGAAGCTAGCAGCAACATTGAAAGCTCCAGTCTCCATGTTTAGCACGACTGCCGCCGGCTCACTGTGCAGGACAGTTGTGCCAAAAAAACTATCCTTCGAGTTAGAAACATTGTCAGAGCAGAAGGAAGCAATTTTTCTTTCAGGATAATCTTGTACGTGGCTTGAGTTATGCATCCTTCACAAAGACAGATCTGCCAGATTCTAGCTTCCTGAAGAAGCACCATATCATCACCAATCCTCCACCAAACTACACAGTGTGTGTGAGACTGTGGGCTGTAGGACTCTCCAGGTCTCCGTCTAACCATTAGAGGACCAGTCAAGTCACCTTCATTTATATAGTGCTTTTTACAATATAGATTGTTTCAAAGCAGCTTTACAGTGATAACAGGAAATTACAGTAACAGAGATTGTTTTGGCTTTACAGGAGCTCTAGAATAAAGTTATTGTCCAGCTAAAGTTAGTTTTGATTGATTGATTCACTTCCGTGACTCAAGTCACGTACAAGATTATCCTGGAGGAAAAATGTCTTCCTTCTGCTCTGACAATGTTCCCCAACTGGAAGGATTGTTTTTTTCCCGTAGGACAAAGCTCTAATCCACACAGCCAGGACATGGAGCAGAGGATGGAGGAGCACCAGATCAAGAGCCTGTCATGGCCATCTCAATCTCCAGACCTGAACCCACTGAACACCTCTGAAACGTGACCAAGAGCTTCACCAGCCGTTAAATAAAGACAAACTGCTTGATGCTTTTCACCAGGAGTGGCATAAAGCAAATGTGCCGAACAGCATGTGACCGACTGATGGAGAACATGCTAAGACACATGAAAGCTGGGACTGGAAATCAGGGTTATTCCACCAAATATTGATTTCTGAACTCTTTCCAAGTTAAAACATTGGAAATGTGTTGTTTAAACATGAATCGAAACTTGTTTTCTTTGCATTATTCGAGGTCTGAAAACATAACATCTTTTTTTTTCCGTTATTTTGACCCGTTGTCATTTTCTGCAAATAAATGCTCAAAATGACAATATTTTTCAGACCAATGAATTCATGTTAACTTATGCCATATATTGCTTTCTGTTTTCTGAAAGTGAAAACTATTTCAACAACACTTGTGTTATTGCATGGCTCCTCTGCAAAAGTAATAGGAAATTTCACATGAATAGCACCTGATTATAATATGCAACAGTTCTGTAGACCTGGCTTTCGAAATGCCCTGAAGAACAGCGGGAAACTAAGAGCACTGCATTTTTCTTGTTTTTAAAGAGAAGCCAAAAAATGGCCATGAAGTGGAAGCACATTAGGTTTGTCCATGTCCCCAAACCCCCATCGGAGCGGCAGCAGGATTTGAGGAAGGCTGTTCTAGTTAAGGCACTTGTAGATGCTGAGAGCCTCTTATTCCCTTTCAGACAAACATAAGAGCTCGCCCGGAGGAGAACGCATTCGAAGACCCGAAGAACGCACTCAACCGGTCCCACAATGTCAGAAAATCTCAGCTACTAATGCTCAAATTTACCATTTGAATCTGCATATGATTCATCTTGCGCTATATATTCCGGTGTAACTCCGATTCTGCAGACACAGGAGGTTTGCTGTGGTGAGGACATTAATGGGAACAGCTTGAACAGACGTAAAGCAGGATGTGTTATTTGTGCTTCTCGCACAAAAGCTGAGAGGGGGGTCGAGGCAGGCTTTTACGTGCCCGGAGACGACACAATAGAAAACCTGCAGATCCCATTTGTGAAAAACAAGTGAGAGGACGAGTGAGAATGTTCAGAGCAAATGGAGCTCAACATAAGGCCGGTTCAGTTCATCTGCAATAATGAGGTGCTGTGCGTTTAAGAACGAGCTACAGGACAGAAGCTTATATAATGGACAACATGGCCTACAATTATATGATCTGCATTATAATTCCCACCAACCCTTGTCAATATCTGCATGCATGTAATGCTATGCTTATCGTTTCCCTATTGTCAGTCTTTATTACATTATTACGCTTTGCAGTTTTTTCTCTCTCTTTCGTGGAGGGCATCTTTGCTCTGTAAACATATGGATTCACTTTGATGAAACATCTGCACCTACACACACATCAGCCTCCATCACAACTGTGATCGTCATATCAGCACAATCAGTCATTAACTGAGAGGATAGCAATTCGGAAAACTGTCACAAAGACATTTGAGCTTAAAATAACATTTTCATTTTACAAAATACAATTGTTTTTTTATTGTGCTCTGAGTCAATGAGAAACAAAGATGTCAAGACAATGGGAATTAATTTTTTTTAAATGTTAAAATGTCACAGGCGTAACATTCAGATATAAAAGTTGTTCTTACATTTTGAATATGCTTATGAATCTACAAATCTTAATCATTATTTTTTAAATATAAAATCACAATTAAGACCTAGTCATATAAATAAAAAAACATTTTTGATAATAAAATGAGATAAATGCATAATGACAATAACTGTTTTCCTTATTAAATTTGACTAAAGTAGACTTCACATGTAACCTCTTCCCTGAGTGTTATTTAGTATATTTTATTTTATTCATATTTTGAACTAGCTTTTTTTTATTATAATTTATTATTACTATTTAAATATTGCTATTTCGGTTTAATTTATTTTTATTTCAATTTAAGTTATTTACTTTCAGTTAATAATATTAGTGCTTCAACTTTAACTTATTTCAGTTTATTTTTGCCGAAGGCTGAAATAAAAAAATAAAACAGATTATATATATATATATATATATATATATATATATAAAATCTGTTTTATTTTTTTATTTCAGTATATATATATATATATATTTTATATATATACTGAAATTAATAATGATATATAATTTCAGCTTTATTTCAATGTTTTTAATAGCTTGTTACAATAATTACAATAACTTTGTGGTGTATTCTTTTTTCTTTTACGGTCCATGGATTCTGAAATACAAGCTTTATTTCCACTATAGCAAACAATATATCTTAATACAGAATTTTCCTTAAGTCGCAGTTTACCAATAACATCATCCTAATACACTATTGGCAAACTTAGACGGTGTCAAAGATGCATAAAAAATTAATATGAAAAATATTACAGGACAATCTGAATCACTAATGTGTCCCATATCAAAAACAAAATCAAAACAAAACTACAAACTTAAAACAATTCTGTAAAAAACATACCTCCCAAAGTGCTTACAAATCAGGTATGACAGCCTCTTAAATGTCAGAAATATGAAAACCATGTATAGCAAACGGTACTTAATTTTTTTAGTAAAGTGAGAATTTACATGATAAATATGATCAACCTGCAGTGTCCCACTTTACCAGCATTCACCCTTAAAACACTGTAAAACAAAACTGCATCACTACTTATTTTTAAATGAAATCATAAACCATCAAATATATATATATGACAAACCAGCTCCACCACAATAAGTCCAGCCTTTTAATAAGTTTTTCTTCATTACAATCTCAGGCTGATAACACCTCGACACTTTAAACAAAACATAAGGTCACACTTTAGTTTAGGGTCCAATTCTCACTTTTAAATATTAGCTAAGACTTTTGTCTCAATGAACTCATAGTTACTGCATATAATTAGTGAGGTAGTTGTTTAGTTTAGGTATTGAATGGATTAAGGGATGTGGAATATGGCCATGCAGAAAAGGCATTATTATGTGCTTTATAAGTACTAATTAACAGCCAATCTCTTATTAATATGCATGCTAATAAGCAACTAGTTAATAGTAAGAACTGGACCCTAAACTGAACCCCCCCCCCCCCCCCTTCAAATACACCTCTATACATTCATGGTCTAAATATACATCTCATCAAATAATGACTGAATGATTTCCACAGACGTCCTGTGGCCTGTAACAATGAACGCTTCTGCCAATTTGACAAATTTGAAATTTTGTAGATGAAGTATGATAGAAATAATTCTCCTCAGACACTCAGTGAAGTAAGCTCATTTAATACAAGTTGTTAAATGTACATTCAGGCTCAGATTTGGTATAAATTAATATAGGTTAAATATGAGCCATCAAAGGTGTCAATGTTCACAGAAAAACTCCAAAATGATCCATATCGAACACATTTCAACAGACAAAATATCTATTTGATGATATGTGTGCTATATACAATGTGCTTCTCAGCACTTGGAGACAAAAATATTGCATTATTAATATGTACATACCCATAATAAAAACAAGAGTTCCAGTTACACACAGAAATCTTTTAAAACAGGTTTGAGTCACCTTGATGTGTGTGTGTGAATAAAGGCATGGCATTGGTGTTTTGTGAGCTCAGCACGAGCAGTTCCCGCAGCCCTTCACGCTGTTCATGATCTCCTCCTGCAGTTTCTTGCGCTCCTCCTCTTTCTGGGACATGCGCTCGGCTACGGGCTCGGGCTTGCCTCCGTCAGACAGCATCCTGCTGTTCTGTGTGTTCCACAGGTCGGCGTACAGACTGCCGTGTGTGTTCAGGAGAGTCTGGTGGTCTCCACGCTCTGCTACCTTCCCCTGCGTCACGCGGATGAGATGAGGAGAGAGAGAGAGAGAGAGTCAGGTGAGAAACAGGGAAATGTCTGGCATTCTCTCGATTACCACAGTATAAAACAGAGTCGTCTCTCAGTTTGTAAAAACTGCTCCATTGGTTGTGACACAAGGAATGTGATGGAGGGGAAGATTTTCAGTTAATTATGACTTGAATTCACAAATAAATCTACTAGAAACAAAGCATCTACAGATACACTTCTGGTAACGCATTTTTGATTACACTCCTGTGTGGAGTTTGTTTTATGTCACGTCTCTTTTTGGTGTCCTTGTGAGCAGCGTTAAAGGCACAGTGTGCAAGTTTCACCGCTAGAGGTCGCTTATTCAAAACAATAACAAAGGCGTAGCTTGATCACACTGCTGTAGTAAATGCCACAGAAAAAATAAATGTAATTTCTACATGAAATTTAGTTCAGGCAAGAATTAAAAAAAAACAAAGCAAACTATCTTTGTGCTCAATTCAAGCTTGTAGAAATTAAAGCGTAAATATCAATGATATAAAATTAAGTAAAACCTACTCAACTTCTCTAATACTGTTGTTTAGGGCTGGGTAAAAAAATAGATTTCTCGTTTTTAATAAATTCTCATTTTTACGAACCGATATCGACTCTTAAATCCCAAGAATCAATTAGGCTAGTCATCCTGTTTTCAGTTGATGAATGAATGGAACATTGCAGCGCGCATCCCATCCAATAAACGCAATAATCTTTGTGTTTTGTTACGCAATTCAAAAACATAAATACCGTTTTGGCGCTGTGGCGTGAGATCGCTCTGGCGCAGCTCATCTTAAGAGAAGCACATGATCTTCTCTTCCGCATTAATAATACCAGTTACAGCGCGAAATAAACATGAATGATCATCTGAAAGTGTGTTAAAAGATAGAGAACAACTTATTGAAATCCGTATCGTCACATGACATCGCTCAGTGTTTCAACCGTGGAAAGACGTCAGTGAAACCGCTTGTAAACAATGTCATGTAACGTCACATTTACCTCAGAAAAAACATATCCAGTGACCATAAACTCGTTAGTCAGCTGGAAAAATGAACTCTAGAGAGGAGCATTTTGCTAAATATATGCACCATATTACATATTCATTATAATTTGTTCTACAATATTTAATGCATGTTTGAATAAATCTGGCAAGTTTTTATGACAGCCACCATTTAAATGTTTATTTTTCATATAACTTTATTATTATAAAATAAGTGTAATTTAAGTGTTTGTATACAAATCAGTAAATCTTTACCTTCAATATTACAGTAGGCTAATGAAGCTAGGCTACAACTGACTCCCATAGTTTACAGCATTAGTTAAGATACGTGATCTCCTTGAGAAAATTTCCCATGTATTGTGCCTGATATCCAAAATAATCAATACTGAATCGAAATTTAATCGAATTGTGAAATTTGTCTCAATACCCAGCCCTACTGGTGTTCCCATCATGCACTGGAGCATAATTGATAAGGTTGATTTCCAGCTGTTTTCACCGTTTTATCGTTGCTTTTGTTGTTAAGTTTGGTAACTTGCCATTTTGTGACATCTGGATTATTTTCTACTCAAAATGACATTCATTCTCATAAACGATCTATCGAATGTTAGTCATTGTGTATTGTGTACCAAGTAGGTCTCTGTGTTCAAGTGCCATGTGACTTCTATTCTGTAGATACAGTATGGAATCTATACAATACCTACTGTATTATTTAGATACTCTTTAAAATTCAGTTACATTGAGTAAAAAGTTGTTTTAGTTAAATTTACCTCAATTCTATATGTGAAATTAAATAAATTAAAAATAATTAAGTATCATTTACTTAATTACTTCAATTAAATGTTAAGTGTCAAATGAATGTTACGTTTAATAGCAAGTAGTTTTTACTTGATAATAACAGGTAAGTTGTACAGAGCAGTAGCAGTAAAGTTTACTTAAAATGTGTTAGTGCAAATTGTTATGAGGATTTTAGTAAATCCTACAAGTTATTTTTTTCAGTGTGTGAATGAGCGTGGCAAAATCAGGGGAATTGTTGTTGTTGAGACATGAAATCATATTCATAAAGAGCTAATGTATCAAAGTTTTATTAAGTCACTGTGGTATGAAGCAGGGTGGGGCCGAGAGCCGTGGGAGAGGAACGAGGCGCGACACACCGGTCTCGAGTCCCACGGAGGAGCTCTGGAAGGATATGAGGAGGAGTGACGACAGTGAAGGGTGAGAGAGGACCAGGCCTGGATTTGTATTATGCTTATATGACGCAGTTGGCCTCTGCCACTCCTTTCTTTGTGTTTATTGTATGGATAAAGTTACATTTAATGTTTACCGGTTCCTGCCTCCTTCCCTGAACTTGGTCAGTTATGTTTGATCACTTAAATTCACATTCTTTTATTTCATTCTAATAAAACATCTGCAAGTGCTGAATTTCTACACATACAGGTTACTTAATCTGTCAAAGTAAAGTATTGGGGTAATGCAGAGCCGTTTTACTTGGTCAAAACTAACATACATTTGAGTGAGCTGAAAGTTATGTTAAAAAATTATATGGTTTCACTTTATGTCTCTTTAACACATTCTGTTGTCTACAAGTAACATTGCACCTTCATGTCTACTAACTCTTATTAGAGTATTAGTAGAGTATTAGTAGACTGGTAGGGTTAGAATAAGCTGACATGTAGTTGCAAAGTTACTTATAGTCAGTAGAGTGTCTGTTGGAGGAGCATCACAATAAAGAGTTTGCAGATATGAAGCAGATAGTCCACTAATACTCTAATGAGAGTTAGATGACATGTAGTTGCAAAGTTACTTATAGTTCTTATAGCTTATAGCACAATGTTCAAAAGGGACCATCAAAATAAAGTGTTACCAGTTATATAATATATGACAATTATTAGTTTTTCTGTGGATTAAGCCATCCAAACAGTTGCTAACCTATCTAATAATACACAATATATTACAGCGCCTGTATTTTTTCCCATGGATTCAATGGAAGTAAAATCGGAAATCAAGGGTAACGCAGATATGACGTCATTGACAGGCGACGCAATGACAAGCCGTTACACTGGTTAAAATTTCGTATTTCTCTGGATTTAAACATTGTTGGAAACATTTGGGATAATGTAAGCATTTAAGTAAAAAAAAAAAAATACAATATTGTTCTAGTGGTTTTTGGTGGTTCTAGTGGCACATATTGTGCCTTTAAGGCCAAAGTTTACTTTGTTTTTTTACATGTACGCTAATGTATGTGTAGTCGAACACATAGCCTTTCAGAGTAGACTCCATTTGATACTGTGCGTGAATGGAAACAGTCAACACATGCGCTTTAGAAAGTTTCATCTTTGTCCAGTTTCTGCGCTATTTTTCTCCAGAAGTTATGACTGATATAAATGTCTTTGTAAAGTTGCGTCTATCTCACAACCACTTGTGCGGGCGTCTGTTGTTGTAGTCTGCAGTATTTCGTTGATGTTGTTGTTCCATCTCTTTAGTTTCGTTTTCTACTGTGAAACAACCTTGTGTTATCAACTGATTAGTGCAAAACAAATTCATGTGCAAATCGGGCGCCGCGCGTACTATTCTGATGACAAAATTTGCGTCATATGCACTTACTGTTATGTACCAGTTTACTTTATGATTTTATCATCATATATATATATAGGGACGTCACGCGTGACGTCACGCCATTTGGAGCAGCCATCTTGACGGAATAGAAAATGCTATACCGCCGGTGATAATACAGCTCGTCGCGAAATATTTCTATGATGCCCGAGCGATGCTGTGCAGTTGGATGCGATCAGATACGTGATCATACAAAAGGAATATCTTTATACCGTATCCCAAAAGAAACAAAACGGAGAAACAAGTGGTTGGCGGCAATAAACAGGCAAAACGCTGATGGCGGTGTTACTGTTTGGCTTCCAACTCAACACAGTCCAACTCAACACAGCTTTGCAGTCTTCATTTTGGATCAGGTAAGTTGTCCCCTTGAAGGCTAATGAATGATTTCTCTGAGTTCGGGATCAAATGTTATAAATCCACTGTTGCCATAGAAATCCGCAATGTTTGTGTGCACTACCATTCAGCATAACATAAGCTTGTCTTAGCCGGACACATCAGGCTCCCAATTTTACGATTATGTATATATATATATATATATATATATATATATATATATATATATATATATATATATATATATATATATATATATATATATATATAAAATCGTAAAATTGGGAGCCTGATGTGTAAATATATATATATATATATATATATATATATATATATATATATATATTTATTTTTGCTTTAAACAGACAGAAAATCATTTGTTAATCAAACGTTTAGCTGTCGCCCTTTATGATAGAACTATTGTGCATTTTTTTCACGGTTCTAACGGTGTATGGGTTGACTACATTTTTCTACGTTTTTTTTGTAGCAGTGAAAAAAAAACCTACCAACATTAGCTAGAAACAGTATTAAAGTAGTAGTAAAGAGTAGAGAAGAGAGCCGTGGAACTGCTCAGTTAGCTTCAGAGTCAGTAACGTTACTGGTAAATGCATTTACCTAACACACTGTAGCCCAATGTCAAAACGTTTTTATGTAATTATTATTAGTATAATAATATACTAATAATATATATTACCCACGGCAATGGACGGCAATTACCCGCCCCTAATAATAGATCCATTGCCACTGAGTAGCTGACGGATGTATTCCGTCAAAATGGCTGACACACGGCTAGGGGTCACGTGACTGGGAGATCCTTATAGATAAAAGGTGCATGATTTATCTCCCTCATCTATTTGAATGAGCAGCTGAAAGTAGGGCAGACATTTCAAAAGAAGAGTCCTGGTGTATTTTGTGCTTGCTTATAATTAGAAGTCCTGCATTATACATATTTTTTTTTCTGGTTATTATCGGTTACACAAACTACAAGCCATACAATTTGTTTAGAATTTTAATTAGGCTATATTTTGAAGCAGAACTATTAAAAAATCTACTGTACTTTTTGTCTTTAAATTTCGCTTGTAAATGTCTCCTCATACACCTTTTTTAATAAAAAAACTAATTATTTTTAATTGTGCCCCTAAAATTCTTTATGCCCGTCTTTAATTCCTTCTTCAAAATAGCTCCTGCTCCTCGGGAAAAATGTATCTTAAATAAGCCAATATGTGAACATGTACAACAAAATAATGGCAAGACATGTTTTTCTTTCGAGTCTCTGTGGGCTGTATGCAAAAAACAATATACAACAGTCTGTAGGCAAGATTCTCAAACAAATGATTTTTATGAGGCGGTTCTTATAATGAATAATTCAGAAAGGTGAGTTTGACTTATTTCACTGAACTGAAACCATCAGAGCCAGTAACAAAATCAACATCTGACTCACTTACTGAATTTAATTTCTTTTCACCCTGTTACTTTATGTTATCCTATTTAATTAAATGAACATTTCTTTGCTTTTACCAATGGAGAGTTAAGCCTGACGATCGTCAAATACAGCTTAACCAGAACATTCATTTAACTTTCAATGAGACTTCTTAAGACCCCGCAAGGTTAACGATAATCATCTATTTTTCCGCCAGGGTCGTTGTGTGAGAACAGCATCGATGCACAGCAACGTACACACAAGGAAAATACCCTGAGCGTTTATGCAGGCTTTGCCTTAGGATTGTTTCAGGAGGCCAGAGAGTGTTTTTCAGGATTCAAATCTTCGTTTCTTTTATTAATGCCTTGATATTCCCCAGGATAACGCTGCCTGCAGACAGAAAGACTGTGCGGCTTTGTCTAAATTGGAAGAACTGGGCAAAAACAAGAGATTTAGGGCCATGAAGGGGCACTGATGGAGAGAGAGCGTGTGCATGTTTGAGGAAGGTCTAGAGAGAGCAGAAAGACAGCGGTGTGGGCGTTCATGCAGCACTGCCTCTTAAAAGACTGCCAACAACAAAGCAAAGCAAAGTATGAAATGAGCTTGCACAATGACAACTGAATGCGTCTCCCGGCTGTTTGCTAGTTACTTGCATCAATTACGACGCCACTTTTGCCAAGCAAGACTCAAACACTGATAGCAGTTTTAGCAGCCGTGTCGTTTACAGCTTGAATGCCGTGCTATTACAACCCGTTTTAGAAACTGCTGGACGAACGCAACGTTTCACAAACACATTTGAACGCGAGGTTTTCAAAATAAAAGCGAGACAAACAAAGGTGTCACTGAGCATTGGGCTAAAGGTATTTCCACTGTTAATGAGCTGAAGACGCCGTGAGACTGCTCTTTATAGTCATGAGCGTACAACACCAGCTTCAGAAGTGTGCATCAACTCGCATACTTCTACTGCACACTAAAAAGAGGAAGACTACTTTTGAAAAGGGATGCTAAAATTGCTGGCACTTCGGTACCATAGCAGTCTTTCTACAGTACAGACCCGTTCACACCAAGGACAGTAAAGATTCAGTTTTATAAATCATTCTAAATGTGAAGAATAGCAGTCCACATCACAACTACTACAATAACGGCACAGACGAACAATATTGTCAGAATCAGTGCGTCACGGAATCAAAGAACAAATTTTTTCCGCTGATAAACGATAAAAACATTGACAGCCAATCAGAATCCATCCTGTTTTGAAGAGCTTGAACATTTAAAGCTGTATATGATAAAACTCCAGCGTTTATAATAAACAGAACAATATCGTGCGCGGGTGTGGATGCTAGGGCTGCAACTAACCATTATTTTCATCATCGATTAATCTGTGGATTATTTTTACAATGAATCGATTGAAAATTGTATACATAAAAAAAAATACACATTTATTTTAATCCATTATATTAAACAATGTTATTGTTTAAATAGAAACGTTTGTTCATTGAAGTCTGTGAAGTGCCCTTTTTCAAAATCAATCAAAAGTGCCCCTCTCAAACAAATATCAACGATAATATTGTGGTCAATAAAACAAAATGCAGTTGATTATAATTAACATGACTGTGTACAAAAATAAAGTAGCCTAAATTCACGTTTATTTTTACGTATCTGTCAGTCTGAGGTGTCGCTGCCATAACACGTTGCCTCACTTGCGTGTGTCTTGCTTCGGACTGAAGGGGTCAGTCTCCATTTTCGAGGGTCTACAACTCCAGAGTAGTGTGTGTGTGTGTGTGTGTGTGGACGGCAGGCGTAACCGTAGCAAAAGTTATGCGTTTTAAAACGAAAATGCACTAGTGTAAACGTAGGTCTTCCACAGTCTGCTCGGGAACCGATGCTCTCGAGCCAAATATGGCTCTTTCAGTGAGTACCTATGGCTCGACGGCAGGAAATAAATAAACCAAACAATTTTTTAACTTTTTTTCTTCCAATAAAGGTAGTGTCAATTCAATTAAAAATCAACATATATTTTTTAAATATTACATAATTCATTGATGCCTGTTCGTATAATACACCGACCAATCATCATCTGGCACAAGTTCAAATTTCATTGGACAATGTGAAGTGGAGCGGTAATTTTAAGGTCGTTCATAAATCGTTTGAAAATGATATGGACAAACCAGTTAATACCCAGTGCAGGAGACCTGTAGCAACAAAATTAATTCAAGTGGGAACCTTCTTTTTTCATGAATGCATTGATTCGAAAAGATATGAGACAATGCAGTGGTTCATTAGCCGGCATTACCCTTCAAATTGCGGAAATTGAAATACGCCCAATGGAAACACGTCAATTTCACAAAAACTCCCTTTATCGGAAAAAAGTTATGCTCGCATGAGGTGGTTTTTCAGGCAATTCAAAAAATAAATATTTCGTGAAACTGCAATGGAAACAGTTTTTGCGCATTCACAGTCACCTGACGTAGATGACGCGGTGTATTCGGACAGAAGACGAGACAGAGTTATTTATTAAGTTCATAAAAGACAAAAGATTTACAGGAATACTGGATTCTAAACCTCAAAGAAATGCCACAATCAAGACCTCGAAGCAGATATGAGGGAGAAACCTTCTATTAATAATAATGGCCAGTGCAGTGGCTGGGATATACGCAAGCCTACCAACATCCGTCGCCATGATCTTTGGAACGATTTATCGCGAGAGGAAAAAAATGACATTTTAGTCGCATAACATCGGTTAATGGAAACGCCGTCATTTCGCAATAGTTTTTTGTCGACATTTAGAGAAAATAAATAAATAAATAAATAAAAAGTGGGCAGTGACAGCAGCGAGAGAGCGCTCTTCTTCATTGCAATGAAGGACACAGAAGATGTGAATGCTTTCTTCCAGTCCATCTGAAATGAAACTGATTACACCACTTGTTTCCATGTAGACCAGCAATCCAAGAAGCACCACAAAAAAAAACATTTGCACCTCAATGCAAATAGCAAAATACAACAATATATGCAAAGGATGCTAATGTTTCCCAGGGTCCTGCTAGTGCTGCTCTGACCTCCATGTGAAAAGATAAGCAGACAAAATTACATAAATGCTATTTTAAGAGACTGGGAGAAAAGGGGCTGTGTATGACATGCCTTTGTTGTGGTGTCAGCCAACTTAATGCATCTAGACAGTGTCAACATCTTAACCGTATTCACTAGGAGATGCACTGGGTTTGGCTCAGCAGTTGAGCTTGATCTACACGTGGCGACAGCAGAAGGACCATCGTTTGATTAAAAACTGCATCAAATGCATGTCATTCTCCTTCTATAATAACCTGAAATAGTCAAACATATAAAGTGAACCGGGATTCTTGCCAATCGAATGTCACCCAGTGGCACATGGCTGTTTCTTTGAAAGATTCATGCTGCTCGTGTTGCCATGAACGTTACAATGGAGCAATGTGAGCTTTTGTTTCTCGCCTGCATCATCTCTCCACTCGCACACTCTCCGTCGACGTCACGCTGGACTTGTCAGATGTCCTGCGTCACATGTTAATACTACAACTAGTACACAAATAAAACACAATAGTCATGCAATCCTTAATAATTTCCAGTCCCACTTTCATAAATCAATTTGCTTAGATTTTCAGCACTGGCCCCGTATTGACACGTCAGATGAACATGTATTGCCATGGGTTCAAATAATCTCAGCTCACTGTCATATATAACTATTTCCTGCATACATTCAAACCACAGAATAAAAAGGAGTGGACATTTATAGCTATCATTTTTTACATGCACATTGTAGAGTGATGTAACTCGCTATTTAGGTGATCGTTATAAATTGACCAATAATCATTGGTTGCCCTTTAAAAGGTCAGCAGTCACTGGGGTCAGGGTTTAAAAATGACTGAACTTTGACCTGGTGGTAACACGTGTAGCTTCAGAGTCGAATACATAGCAAAATGTTGGTGTGAATCTTTCGTTTTTCGGATTTAACACTATTCTTGAATTATGCATTCGCTTCCTGAATGTGATTTCTGCATGTTTCACCACCTGTCACACACACAGAGGTTTCAGGCGAGCTTACCTGGTTTAGTACAATAATCTCATCTGCATCCACAATGGTGGACAGCCGGTGTGCAATAAAGACAGATGTTCTGTCCCTCACCATCTTCTTCATGGAAGTCATAATATTCTGCAAAGAAAATGAGAAAAAAACAAAACAATCATGAGGTGTTTGGAAAGTGCTGTTTCTCTTTTATCCTCACTCCTCTGAATGAGTCTGCAAGGTTGAAGTGATATTTTTCAGATGTTTCTTTCATTAAGAAACTGTCTGCCTCACGACAGCAACATTTCTCTGCAATAAGCTCTGATATGATTGACAGGATTTATATGAAGACCGTCTAACAATAAGATACATTAAAACAGAAGAAAGCCAACAGAGCAAACACTTCCTTGACTATAATAAGACATAACATAAATGAAAAAGCTTAGTGTAAATATCAAATTAAGTGTTCTCAAAACTAGCAGTATTGAGCAGATATTCTTTCTTCAAAAGATCGGTTTGTGATCTACACTGCTAAATAGTTAAAAAAAAAAAAGAGGCAGATAAACCAAATGGGTTTAGTCTTTTAGCACAAAAGGAGAAAGAACCTTCTGGATCTGGCAAGATCCTGTCTGACCAGCTGCATTTTAAGGGCTGATGTCACGAGGAAGCAAATTTAACTCGATCAGGGCTAGCCAGTGGTCCAAACTGCCCTGACAAAATGTGTCTCAGTTGCAAATAAATAAATATAATAGTTATTGTTTTCATTGTTTTTGTCCCATGTTACATTGTAATATAATAAATAAACATAGTATGACACCAACATCTTAGACACATGTGACTTATGTGAATAAAAGCCTAAATTAAATCTGTTCATCATATAAAGCGATCGTGTCTCTTCAGAACCTTTTTACTAAACCAGTCGATTTATATTAATTCATTTTCCGATCTCTTTATTAACTTTTTGAAGAGTCAAAGTGTCAGTTGTATAGCTGTCAATGGAGGGACCGAGATCTCTCAGATTTCATTAAAATATCTTTATTTGTGTTTCAAAGATGAATGAAAGTCTTACAGGTTTCAAAAGATTTGAGGGTGAGTGATTAATGACAAACTTTTAATGTTTGGGTGAACTATCCCTTTATCACAGATCTAATTTACTGTTACACATTGAATTTTCTCTCAACTGTTTATGTTCACTTAAGACATACACAACATTTTTACATATTTCTGTGTATTTTAGTGGTGCAACGCATCACAAAACTAACAGTTCGGATCATTTTTGGATCAGCAAGAAAGAAAAATAATGTCCGGGGGGGGGGGGGGGGATGTGATTGATGATACACATTCGGTTCTGGATTCATGAAAAGAACTCAAGAATTGCACTTAGGAACATTCTTAAGAAATTTCTTAGAGTTTATCTTAGTTCTTAATCAAGTTCTCAAATGTTTTCTTAAAAACATTTTTTTCTTAAGACATTTAATGGCTTATTGGCTTTAGTGTTATTTGATTGAAAGGTGGGTATTGCTGAAGACTAACCGAATGAAAAACACCTTTTTGCACCACCTGCAGATTACCATAGATATAAACGCACAGACTATTTTTGTCCGACTAGCTTTGATGGGATTTAATCACTCAGCGCTGAGATTTTAATGCACCGTGACAAGTTTAAATTAAAAGGGCCAGTGTCAAAATGCAGAGGTCTTTCCCATTAATTTGCGCTCTGTCTTCATTGATCTCTTTCTTCTTTTTTCTTTTTGAACAATGTGATTTGAACAAATTTATTAAATTTGAACAATTTATTATTTTTGATTATCAAGACATTTAACAGAAAAACACTTTTCCAGTTCGTCACAGTTATTTCCCACCCCACCGAGAGAACACATCACTCTCTTCTCCCATACAGAAATACACAAAAGTGTCAGACAAGAGTCAATCTAAATGCAAAACAGACATTGCAAGGTACCCAGAAACCAGATACACATTACTGTACTTTACACATAAAAGTTACATTTCCAGCAAGACACTATATTAAAAAAAATAAAAATAAAAAAAAGAGATAAAAATAGAAATAAATAAAAGTAAAAACACTAATACATAGTTACACCTCCTGTAATAAATGACCAATATTATCGTTGTTAATGTAGTACTCAAACGGCTTCCACATTTCTTCATATACATCTATTTTGTTTTTAATAAAATGTTAATTTTTTCAAAATATATACATTTACGCTGCTGGTGATTTAGTTTAAGGTTCTTTGGATATAAGTGTAGCAAAATCATTCTTGCATCTAAAGGAATATTCAAGGATAAAATGATCTTTGTAATATTAATCACTTCCACCCAAAAGTCTCTAATAATGCTGCACTCCCACACACAGTGCACAAATGACCCCTGAGCTTCCATTGTGCTCTTTCTAAGTGAATGCGTCCTGTATCTGTGAGCTGCCCGCTAGTTCTGGCCAGAGGGAACGCATCATGTATACGCGTACCCTCTGTGATCGATTTGTGCCCTTGTCCACATTCCTGGTACTAGTAATATGTATTATATGTAGCTTGTATTATGTTGTAATGCTTAATCTTTAAAACAACCCAACAAGATCATTAATCTTCTTTCCTTTGGGGATTTAAGACAGGTTGGAGGTTATCCTAACTTTAAGAAGTTATTTACGATTATTTTTAAGAGCATTCTTTTCAGGAATATGAATACTTCTTAAATATTGTCTTAAAGGGATAGTTCACCCAAAAATGAAAATTCTGTCAGTATTTACTCACCCTCATGTTGTTCCAACCCTGTAAGACCTTCGTTCATTTATTTCAACTATTCATTTCCTTCTCTGTGGGCCTTGAGTCAGTTAACGTAGTGTGATTGCGTAGAGCTACATCACACGTAGGTTCACTATTGGCCGTGATGCGTGTGACGTACAACAACAGAAGCGTACGCTGTTAAACTAGTGAACTGACTCGAGGCCCACAGAGAAGGAAATGAATAGTTGAAATAAAGTCGTTATTTTTGTTTGTTTTTGCACACAAAATGTATTCTCGTCGCTCGATAAACTTAAGATTGAGCCAGAGTAGTCACTTGGACTATTTTAACGATGTCTTTAATAACTTTTCGGGGCTGGCAAGTGTCAATCCCTTAGAAGCCTATAGAGGAGTGATCCAGCTCTCAGATTTAATCAAAAATATCTTAATTCGTGTTCGGAAGATGAACGAAGGTCTTACGGGGTGGGAACAACATGAGGGTGAGTAAATACTGACAGAATTTTCATTTTTGGGTGAACTATCCCTTTAAGAATGTTCTTCTCTTTTTTCTTAAGAATAAGGAATACAAAATATTCTTAGAAACTAGCAGTTAAGAATAATTTTATTCTTAAGAATGTTTTGTGAATCCGGCCCGATTCCTTTCTCATCCGTTTATGTTCACTTAACTTTTTACAAAGACGCTGGCAGGAAAAGACTTCCTTTATTAATCCCCGAGGGGAAATTAAGGTGTTACAGCAGCGACAGAAATCGAGACAACATGCATAACAAAAATAAACAGAACAATCAATCAATAATCTCAATATCTAAAGTAGATATGGTTTACCATACAACGACATACTTAACATAAATTCAAAAAACACCTCCATTCCCTTACCCACATACACACTCAATATCCAAAAACAATGCCACTCAACTCTTAGTCCAAGCAAAAACATTCAATATATTATTTAAAACAAGTTATTACGGTAATATGGACTAAAATATAAAAATAGTAAATATACTAAATAACTTCCATTCGTGCATCTACATAAGTACATCCATCTATAAATTACAGGAAAGTCTGTCTGTGTGTCTGTTATTCGCATATCTCTCGAACCGTTAGTCCGGTGGATTTCAAACTTGACGGGTGTCTTGCTATGGGCACGAGTAAGTCCAGTGCCGAGTTTGACGTTGTTTGCATTAGAAATGCAAAAGATATCGTTAAATATATCGGTAAAAGAAGCACTTAGAAGGTTGTGGTTTAAAAATAAACATTCTGACATAAACACTGTCAGCTAAACATTAAGTCAGCTACACTGCTTGCTTCTGAATATTATATTTTATTCACGGCCATCATTTGTAGTAGACTATTCACAAACTGTTTGCTCAAGCGTAGCGTTTTCTCAGAGTTCACTGTGTGTCGCTGCTCCCTGAATCGTCGCGCTTATTCATTTGTGGATGTTAACTGAATCTGTAAGTCAGGTACGCCGTTTACTTCTGAATATTATATTTAATTCTGGTGCGCTTAACGTTATCGCTACTGTTTAATAGTTGCCTATGCTATTCATCAACTAAACATATCTTATTCAATGCGTCCACAGTCTTTTTCATGGCCATCATTTGTAGTAGCCTATTCACAAACTGTTTGCTCAAGCGTAGCGTTTTCTTCGAGTTCACTGTGTCGCTGCTCCCTGAATCGTGTAGTTCAATTTTCCATATTTATTGTATCTCATTATGTTAGTATCAGTTTTTGCTTTCCACCATGCACAAATAAAAATGTCACTGAACTTTAGCTGTTTAACTGTAACAATGAGCACTCAAACACAACCAAACCAACACTTACTAAAAATACACACAAAAACTCATTTTGCACAGGCACTTTGCACAAGGTGTGTATTACAAATACACACAATTATTACAATTATATACAAATACGCAAACCATACAAACCTGTATGCATATACCTAAATATACCCATATATACCTATACATGCACGCAAATACACACTTCTATCCATATAAATGCATATACATATAGCCTCACTATTCTGCACATACTTCAAATCAGGGTGTGGTTGTACAGCCTAATCGCAGCAGGAATAAAAGACCTAAAATATCTCTATATAGGTCCCAAAACAGTCCCCTGTGGCACACCCACATTACTAACTGCCAGTTCTGACCTACAGTTTTGTAAGCGCACATACTGTGGTCTTTCTGTCAGATAGTCCATGATCCATGTTACTGTGAGGACATCCACGTGAGCTGAGATCAGCTTATCTCGGAGTGAGCCTGGCTGGATGGAATTAAAAGCACTTGAGAAATCAAAGAACATACATTCAAAAAAATCTAGGAGATAGATGATGGCGTCCTCCACTCCCACATGAGACCGAAACGCAAACAGCAGCGGATCTAATGTCTTCATCAGATGTGACGTCAGTGCCACCGGTCTAAAATCATTGAGATCCTCACAGATCCCCTTTTTGGGCACTGGCAGCAGACAAGATGTCTTCCAGAGAACAGAAACCTCCCCCATGTTCAAACTCACATTAAACATCTGTGCCACAACTTCACAACTTCCACTGTAATATGCAGGCCATGGGCTATGGTGAAGGATGAAGCAAGATGGAGGTATAGATGTTATGAAAGAGTTGTGAGCCACCGCCAGCATTTTTGATCATTTGTACAAAAATGTCAAGGTCCCCAGAATATTTTGTTGTATGAATATCTGAAAATGTAATATATCAAAAAAAAAATCTCTGGTTTAAAAAAAAACAAACAAAAAAAAAACTTTTATTCTAGCTTCATGCATTCTTATTTTTTTGCAAAAAGCATTTGTCTACATCTGGATGGGATTCAGAACGATGTTCAAAACACAGATGGAGTAGATCGAGTCCATCAACACCCTCAGAGCTTCATAGTCCAACGGCTCGTCGACATTTTATTCAGTAACATTAGGCAATTTTGATTTATCTGCTGTTTAATGTTGATGGTCGCGTTATTTTACATATAATTCTGCTTACATATGATATCGCTTGCTTCTGCATGATCTTCGCCTGTGTTTTGATGTGGAGATTCAATACTCTTTCAGAAGTGTAATAGCGCCCCCTACCGTATAACAGTGAAAACACAGAAAGCTGGAAATTTCACACAGCTTGTGTGCTTTTGTGTGTACAGATAGACAGTAATGTGCAATTGTGTTTTCATACCTGTTATTAAGGAATCTACTATTTAATTGATAAAGAGTCCAAGGCTCTTACCTCTTCAGTGATTGAGTCTAGTGAAGATGTGGCCTCGTCGTACAGCAGGATGGGGGGGTTCTTGAGGATCGCGCGTGCGATGGCCACACGCTGTTTTTCTCCACCTGTCACAACACAACATGCACCACATCACTCAAGAAGAAACTAACCTTAGTCCTCTAAAGCCAAGGTGTTCTTTAAGGATATTGTCTTTCTTTTCTGAAATACTCCTGAGACAAAGAATGAGGCGTGTACCTGAGAGCTTCAGGCCTCGTTCTCCGACCTGCGTCTCATATCCATGAGGCATTTTGAGAATGGCATCATGGATTCCTGCAAGTCTGGCCACCTGGTACACATCCTCTGCTGTGGCGTTGATGTTTCCATACAGCAGATTGTAAAATATGGTATTGTGGAAAAGCACAGCATCCTGAAATTATATTTACATTTGATTTCTCAGTAGATGCTTTTAAAACCAACATGGCATAAAAATAAGTTTCATGAATTTATTTATTTTTCCACAGCCTCAAATTAAGTCTGATTATGGTTCCCATGGTACCATACTTGTAAAAAAAACTAATTTCTAATAAGCAAGGAAAGTTTATTTATAAAGCACATTTCATACACTATGGAAATTCAAAGTGTTTTACATAGAAAGGAATAAAAATAATCACAAAATAAAAGCAAGGAAAATTAAAACAGTAATTCAAAATGCTTTAACGATCAAAATAGAGCACATCACTTTTTGAAATCGCATCAAATTAATAAGATAGTATCAATTACATCGTTATGCCAATAGGTGGCGACAAGTGACTTGAAAAATGCATTTGTCTTTGAATCATTCATCAAGAGATTAATTTAAAGGCGCTAATTCATCCAATAAATGAAACAAGTGAGGGATTTGAGGAAGTCATTGAATTATTCATTAAAACCAATTTCTTTTTTAAACATCCAAACTGAAGCAATTAACATTTTGTCAGAACCTCTAGTAAATTACATGTTTTTTTGTTTAGTTGTCTGTTGAATCTTGTGAGAATCGTGATCTCTATTTGAAACAAAAACACTGATTCTCGGTTTATCCAGAATCGTGCAGCTCAACTGTATCAGACAGCGAATCAGTTTTCTTGCCGCTAAAAACAAACACTTTGGAGGGAAAAGACTAAATTCAACTAAAACTGAAAACTTTTTATGCATCTTGGCCATTCATTTACACAACGCAAACTTTTGAAATCGGGCTTCAAAGCAATCATCGATTTTAGTCATTTTTGCGAAACCTTGTGAACGGGGATCGCTTTGACAACATTGTCGTCTGTACAAAGAAAAAAAACAATGTTTTTAGTACATAGTAGTCTAAACATACCCTAAATATAAATGGAATCAATACGTAAAATGCTTAATAATAAAGGTGAATGAGAAACAGCGAGTGCTCTCTGCCATCGCAGCTGTTTATCTGCAGTGAAAGCACAAGTACCGATCTATCTGGGTTCACGAAAACATTGAGGTTTGAAAGCATTCAGTCTGCATGTCAAATGTACACAGAGACAAATCATAAATTATAGGAAATTTGTTGACCGCTAAAATAAACGACACTACAGGATGTTGTTGCGGATCATGTGCGCTTCACTGACTTCACTCTATATTGGTTGTCGTTGCAGAGTAGCTCTTCATTTGCATAAAGTTAAACATATCTCAACTTTGTCACAGCGTTGGACACGCCTATATCCTGTCGCCAGAAATCTTCAGCTCTCCATTAAAATGAATGGGATCATGTGGGTTTATTGCTGGCGAACCCTCACCTGCGGTATGACACCCACAGCTTTCCTCAAGCTCTCCAAACTGACATCACGGATGTTCTGGCCTGCGATGTAGATGTTGCCCTGCTGTGGCTCATAGAAACGAAAGAGCAATCTGACAATTGTGCTCTTCCTAGAAAAAAATAAAAACATTCGTAAAACACTGTCTCAACTGTGACCAACATAAAGACACTTTGCACGAACTGCGTACAAAATAGGACTTTTCAAATGTTCTGTTGTTTTAACAAAGGGTTAGTGAAGATAAGTCAGCTATTGGCATAGAGTTTTAAAAGCATTACATTTTTAACAAAATATAAAAAACTGTGGAAATGCATCGCAGTCTGTTTCAAACTTCTGTTCACCCCTGAACAGAGAAGAGCTTTGCCAGGAGTATACAGTATCTAAGCTTTAAATGTTGGTTGGCATTTGCTGATAAACTTATAAACCCACAAATTAAATTAAAAAAAGTGATTCATTTTTTTTTTCTCAAAACTTTGGTAACAGGGTTAAGCTTGACAAATGCTGATGACAATTGTGTGTAAAACAAAGGGTATGAGATTATATACTTGACTTGAAATGATTTAAAAAGCATTGAAATGATCACATTTCAATCATATCACAGTTTTAAATGGCAATAATCAAACGTATCTAATAGTTCTCATAACTCTTGCCTTTATTGCTGTATTTCGAAGTAATAGGGCTCCAATTTGTATCCTATTGTGCCACGATCAGAAATTCAGTGAAAGCTGAAGGTAATATGACGCAAGTAAATCTTTCCTGGAGCACTTACCCAGATCCACTGCCACCAACAATGGCCACCTTTTTCCCTGCAGGTACTTCAAAGGAAACCCCGTCAAGCACCTTTTGTCCCTCCAAGTACTCAAAATACACATCCTCAAACCTGATGGTGGCTTCCTGGGGAGCAACGAGCAGCGGCAGGGCCATTTCCTTCTCCTTCAGGACACAGAGGTTCAAAAAAAGAAAAAGAAAACACGTTTAGCAGTCTGAAGTTTACGTTTTTAGGCTTGAAACAGAGGAGTTTCTTCTCAAATGAGTTTCGACGACAATCGATTGTAATGACGTCGTCAAAACAATAGAACTCCGCACATTTACTCTAATTCTACACACAGATGCGTTATTTGAGAAATCAAATTAGGGTCTCACAATAATGGCTTGATGGGCAGTGCTGTCATGCGGTGAAAACCATTACTGATCGCGGTGAACAATTAGACAGATTTTATACACGGTAATTACAGGCTGCATTCGAAATTAGCCAAACGAAGAATGAGATTCATCAACCTCCCCCACTAACACCATGAAAGACAGAAAACACTCAAATGTTTTCGAAATCAAAACAAAAAGGACGAACGACATCCTTTAGAGCTTCAATTTTTATTATTGAAATACAAAAGAAAGCTCTTGTCATGGTATTTTAAAAAGCTCTGACATTTTAGAAAGCTAAAGCGAATACAGCACCATTCACAGGGTATTCCATTCACATTAAAATAACTCCGCATAACCTAGTAAAGCATGGAAGCTGGCAGCAGTAAAGGCCTAACACACCTTTATTTTAGTGTCCACGTTGAGCAGTGTGAAGAGCGTGTTCATGTCGATGAGGGCCTGTCGGGTCTCTCTGTACACGGTGCCCAGGAAGTTGAGTGGCAGCGAGAGCTGGAAGAGCAGCCCGTTCACCATCACTAGATCACCCACAGTCATGGTCCCTAAAGCAGAAAGAAGCCAAAGTACCCATCACACCCTGTTTACACAAACACCTTCACACCTGCTTTTATAGAGCGTTTGTATTGACGTAATTTTCCCGACGGAACTGAGTGGCAGAAGAGCTGCTGCATGACTGCATTTAACACTGGAAACTGCGAAAACGCGAGTAAATCAAATAATTATCAGTTTAAACTAAAGGTTGGCCTTGATACAAGTGTTCCTTACAACTTCTCAAAGATCCAGTGATCCATGGATATCGACATGCATCCAGGAATCCTGTTTCCTGACATTTATATGCGCCTGATTTCGACGACAGGGAAATACATAAAGCACATTTGCCTGGGAAGACTTTATATAAATACAATATAGGTAGGTCTAAATTCGGGTGATCACTTATATCAATGTTATATTTTGTCTGTGTTTATTTTTACAAACATCTAATTATGCAGAATATACGACAGTAAATATGTAATTGATGAGTTGTCAATACAACATATAACAATGAGGTATGATTTTACCCCCAAAAATCAATATATTTGACAAAATTATAACTGCAAATCCACATTTCGCTTTCTGTATCCAATCGTTTCTGTGAAATGCAGCGAATCCATTTGCTTCTCTGTTCTGTAGCTTTCGGCAGTCTGTAAAAATATTCTTAAGATTTCTTTTCAGAACTATTTGTACAGTCAAACTCAAAGCTCTTTCCCATTTTAGATTGTGTGTTTTTTGCAGGATTCACGCTGAAAACAAATGCTGCCACTCAGTCTTTTTGCCACTCGATGGCCGTAACCGCAGTCACTCCGGCCGACAGTGACGTCACACACATACCCTGTATTTGTTGGATTGGGAACATGCAGCTCTGCAACTGCATGTTGATGAAGCACTACAAAAAAAAAAATCTACAAGGATCTAGAAGTTGAACCCATTAAGGGAAAATACTGCAGTACAGCCCTAAAGCTATTTTGTGTATCTAGTGATGAAAATGTGACCACTGATTTTCACCTGCCATTATGCCTTTGCTTGCCAGCACCATAATCGCGGTGAGGCCGACGGTGAAGATGGCGCTCTGACCGAAGTTGAGCAGGGCCAGAGTAGAGGTGGTCTTCAGAGAGGACGACTCGTACACCTTCAGAAAACCATCATACCGCTCAGACTCATACTTCTCATTGTTGAAATACTGAAAGAGAGAGAAACAGAAAAAGACCTTGGGAAAAGAGCACAACAGAACAGCTACTAAAGAAAGGTCATAACAATGACCTGTTTCAAACAATGTCAAATAAAAGACATTCTGTAAGAGCAAATCCATCACTTTGAATTTTACTTGATATTGTATAACTGACTGGAATCACATACAATGAATACAATGGATTCATTACAAAAAAAGGAGCAGTGGTGACATCAAATGGTAATAACCATGGCATTTATCATGCTAATATAGTATATGATTATATTCATATACTATGGCATTTTCATGCCAAGGCACTACAAGAAACATGAGATAATCATTTTTATTAAACAAAACCAATAAACCAAAAAAACAAAACACCCTTTTAAGTGTCTGTCATCGTCTCAGCAGTTCTCAGGCCTCTGGGATGTGAAATCAAGCGTGTAACAGCACCCATGCCACATGCTGCTGATGCCTCAATCACATATCCAGATGTCATTAAAGCTGCAATTGCATCTCTCCAAATATCAGCAGCTGAGTAAACCACAGGCTAATGCCTTCACAGGCTCAAAGACGAGGCCGAGTGGCTCAAACATCTGAGTCTTCAGCAGGGAGAGTGACTGGAGTGAACACAGATGCACAGAGAGTGTGTGGCTCTGAAATACAAGTGCGCCACAATTAATTAGCTCTGAAATGTGGCAAACAGAGGAGTGGCGATAAACAGCAACTGTTGTTTATGTGGAGGACAGAGACAGGATTATGAAGAGCACCAGAGCAACCAAGATAAAAAATTGAGCACTGCTTTTCTCCCCAACACATTAATATATGGCCATACATTTGGCCTAATGATAAAGCTTATAGAAGTCGACCGATTGCTGAAAGAATCGGTTATCGGCAAACATCTATACCGATAGTTTTCCCGGGTTGTGTCCATCACTGGAGCGGCTGAGAAGGGTGCGCTGTCATTATACAGTACGAGAGCGGCCTCTAGAGGCCAAATAAAAACCATCACTGACGCCTCGTGGAGTTTGTTTTGACACGTGAGACTGTACAGCACAGAGCGGGACACTTCAGTTCAGATGCGGATTTAAAACAGACAACGAAACCGTGTGTATACACAACACCACAGTACATGCTTTCATATCATTATGAAGTAATTCATTTGTTGACTAGATGCTGCATTAGTAGAGAAAGAACAGCAGTGTGTTTCCATCGAGGCTAAGAGGACGAAATGCACGCAAGTCCAAACTAAATATTTAATGTCACGATTGTTGCCATCTGTTTGCATTAGTTTATATCCAGCAGGTCATTTAAAGCTGTTTGGATTTATATGAAATGGTAACACTTTATAATAAGAGTCCATCTGTAACATTAAGGTTAATAAATGCTGTTGAAGTATTGCTCATTGACAATTTCAACATTTATGAACACATTTTTAAATTGTATCTGTTAGCATTAATGCACTATGAACAAATGTGAATGATTAATCGGTTATCTGTACCGGTAGACCTCTACATAATATATCAATTTCACTCAACTCATTCATTTAAAAACTACTGTGTGTAGCTCGAAGACGTAGAGCTTGATTTTCATAAAAACAAAAATAGACAAAGTAACTATTAAAGTTGTGCCTAAAAAGTAAATTACCAAATACTAACTTCTTGCTTATTGAATGTTATATAATAGCAATATCACACAATTGTGCTTTTAGTCTGAATATTATCACAGCATATGGTATAGAATCAATAATAATAATAATAAAAAACTCTCTACTGTGGTGTTAAGGAGATAGATGGTGCATCTTGTTAGCATTACAATAATTTCAGCGCCTTTATGAACACATAACGGACAGCTCTCCTGGACTGCCATGACATTCAGACCATTTCATTACAGCTCATCAAACTCGGCTAAGACTCCTGTGCCAATTATCAGAGCAAGCCAGAAGCAGGATCGTTTCACGAGTGCGGCTGCTTTAAAGAAGTGCATAGTGCTGTCAGAAAGTGTTTTTAGAGAGAAACAGGCAGATACAGGTGCTAGTGTAACGGATTTGGAGTGGGTGGAGATCTCATTATGCATGCACACCGGCTTAAAGTGACATTAAATCCACATCCACTGACACCAATGACAGAAAACAAAGCTTGGCACAAAATATTTCTGCTCTTGAACACAAAACAGACTGAGACGAAGGGCAGAAGATCTGAGGGTTGAGACAGAAACAGAGCACAACAGCTGTTCGGAAATAAGATGCTTATATAAAGGTCTTGAAGTATTCCTGACACAACACCTTTCACTGATTAAAACATATTATACGACTGCATAATTCACCGATTCATTCAAATGTGTCTAACTGAACAACATTGCATGTGGAAACTTAAGTCACATTAATCTGCATTACAATACAAAACTAATAAATATATAAAGAGATATATAAAGTGATTTAGAGTGCTGTATTTTAGAGTAACTTTTATGTGCCATTGCTGTTAACAGAGCATACATGCATGAAAAGAGGCTACAGTAGTTTTAAAGCTACATGCACACCAATACAGTGATAATGACCAAAAATAACTTGAAATATGAAAAAAAAAAATGTTTTATTGGTTTAGATGCAAACTAATAACCTAACTAATATAAAAATAAAGGTTATTCCCCAGGAACACATCAACAAATAATCATCTGCGAGTCTGACTCCTAGTGTTCAATTTTTTTTCTGAGTTGTGATGTTAGACAATCCATTAAAAACTCCAAAATGTCAGCGGGAAACTTCTAAGGACTTATTACTCCTCTCATTTTGTTTGGACTCAAATCCGTAGTAAGGATGCTTTTCAAAGTCAGTCATGAGCACTTCAATACTTCAACAGAAGGCAGTTTACTGGCAGGTGAAATCTGGGTAATGAGCAGAAATCTAGCTGTGTTGTCAGTTATGAACTCACTTGGATAAAGGAAAGGGGATTAACACGTTTACATGACCACACACGTTGACAGCTTGAGCACTGGTTTGAAAACAGTCCCAAATGATCAAGAAACTGTCGAGTGCGGCAAACCTGCTATTTGTAAACTTTTTCTATTTGTAAAAATTGCATTAACGTCATATAAAGGGATAGTTTACCTAAAATTACAATTCTGTCATCATTCACTCACCCTCATGCCTTTTGTTCCTTTTCCAAATAGAAATGAAGATGACATTTTTAATATTCTCAATTTTCAGTCCATCCATTGAAAGTCAAGGCAATCAACATTTTTAAGCTTCAAAATAAACTGGCCACTGTTTGGGACATAGGATGGTATGATTCTCAAAAGGGCCTTAGTGCCAAACAATAGTGTCTGTATGAATCTAGTAACCGAAGTCACGTCTGTGTTCTATTCGAGACTGTCACCTATAATCATAGATGACTACAGTAGACATCCATAAAACTGGAAGTCTTATCACAAATCACAAGCCTCCACAATAGTTCCTGCTTGGGGTTGCCAGATGTCAAGAGATTAAATCCCCCAAATGAGGCTTTTCACATAAAAGGATACATTTTCTGCCATGTTTTACTTAATCTTCTCAATCTGGCAATCATGCACACGCACAGCAAAAAAAAAAACTATAATGATTTGATAACACTGACAAACATGTTGAAGTTTAGAGATGTTCGTTGTGAAATTGTGCTCGATTGAAAGTGTCATAGGAGTCTTCGCGAGGCCGCGTGTGCGATTGGTGATCTGCGAGCGAACCTTCTCTGATGAACTGTAATAAATACAAACATGAATCTCAACCTTATTGTTGGCGATCATGGTTGATGAATAAATGCAGACTGTGCAATCTCTGAGCTTCAATGCAAAGTAAAAATGAACAATTTGGAATTAATATTAGGAATTTAATTTTACACGTTTTAGCTTTTGAGAGAAGCTTCTTAAGGTTTTACCAGTTTGCATAATGTAAAGCAGTTGAAAACTACATATCCATCATCTGCTTGCAGTGTTTAGCCATTTCAAAGATGAAAATTACTAAAAGAAATAAAAAGACGACAAGTATCGTTCTTGCGGCCAGTCTGTTTAAATTTGCATTTGTGGAGCGATCTGAATCTGTGGTTTGTCTCATTTGCATCTCTCGCTCTCTCTCTCTCGCTTATAATTTATTAGGGATGCACCGATACAAACATTTTGGCCGATAAATCTAAATTCAAATTTTGATATACTTTGATAGCCTGTATACATAAACAAAAGTCTCACCATTAAAAGCCATGTCCCAAACATTTCAACATAAATCAAGCATATACAATAGCCTAGTTTGAACCAGTGTAAGATTCCTTAACTTTAAAATGAATTTTACACTTCTTTGGCCAACTTCCTTTATTAAAAAATGGTAACACTTTATATTAAGTTTTCATTTTGTTAACATGAACCAAAAATTAATTACCAATACTTCTACGGCATTTATTAATCTGAGTTAATGTTAAGCTCAACATTTTATAAGACATTTTTAAGATCCAAAGTTGTATCTGTTAACATCAGTTAATACACTGTGAACTAACATGAACACCAATATTTTATTAACTAACATTAACAAAGGCTATTGCTCTCTGTTAGTTCATGTTAGTTAATGCATTAACAAGTGAGACCTTCTTGTAAAGTGTTACCAAAAAATCTATTGCCTAACAAAAAATGTAAATAAAATACCTAAATAATGCAAATAAGTCACTGGATAACATTGGGCTGCATATAAAGAAACAAAATGCATGTGTCATGGGATCGGCTCTGCACGGACAATAAGGAAATTATTTTCATCAAACCATATTGTTGATGAAAATAATACAAGAACAAAAAAATGCTAGTTATTAATAACAATGTTTAAAAAAAAAACTAAACATCTTTAATATTACAGTAATAGTAAACATCTTCAATATTAGGCTTACTGTTATAAATGACATCATTGCTGTTTGCACGTGTAAACTGAATTGCTTTGCTAGGTTAATCAACTCAATGGTTGCTGAAGAATGCAACTAAACCCAAAGAATTTTCAACTTATTATAAAAGTGTATACAATTATAATGATATGACAATCCCAATCATAGCTTCTAATGTTTTGCATTGCAGTTTGATCACGCGCGCTGAAGCTGAAGAGAACGAGCACCGGGAAATCAACGCAACGCATCCTATGTGAGATCAATCAGATATTTATATTACATAAACTCTATATTATGACTTATATCTGCACAAAATGATGTGAATGCACAAGTGAACTTGACTGCGGTCAGAACGTGTAATCCCTGTTCTGGACGCGCTGAAACACGGCAACTAAACCCAGAGAATTCACAACGTTTTATTACAATAGTGTTCTCATTATAATGTCATGTATGACAGTCACAATTATAGTTATTAATGTGCATTGCTGTTTGAGCCGCACACGCTAAAGATAAAGATGATCACCGGTACAATTAAGCGCTTTACTGCATCGTTCATTACCTCAAACAAACGCATCCTATATTAGATTAATCATATAGATGTATACATAAAATAAACATATTACAACAATGCTCAAGCGAACTGACTGTGCTTGTCATGAAGGCTTGACTCCATAGACACGCTCTCTCCGTCTCAACGCGCTGAAACACTGACGAACACGAATTCACACCATGCTTTTTACAGGCGTGCTCTTATTATAATGTGATGAAGCCTGTGTGACAGATTTGTGCTGCACATGTTGCACTGAACATATCTTCCTTTTCGAAGTGATTCCAATCATTCAAACCCATCATGGCGAACAGCGCGCGTCTCTCAACTGGAGTAAATAATCTGTCATCTATCGGCTTTGATATATCGGCCTAATTTTCTTATCGGATCGATAACAATATCAAAAATGACCATTTATCGGCCGATAGCGATATGTGGTCGATATATTGTGCATCCCTAAATATGAAACCTTTGAATGACACAAACGGCTCATATCGTCTTCTCTGTAAGCAACCGAAACCACACATGAAAACCCACAACACTCTTATGAAACAATTAGTGATCCAGCAAAATGCAATCCCTATCATGTTTTTGCTAGAAATCAAGCAAACAAATAAAACAAAAAACAAATGATGACTCCACTCAGGCATGTCACAAATGTTGCAGTGACAGTGCAGATGAAGATGTGACGCACCTTAACAGTCTCATAATTGAGGAGAGAGTCGATTGCAGCATTTCCAGCCTCATTATCAGCCTTATTCATCTGGATCCTGAACTGCGTCCTGATCAAAGACAGACGAGTGATTAATACAACAGTTGACAAAATGCAGTTCGGTAATGTAACAAACAACGGCTGCTATTTGACAGACACATACAGTACCTCCATTGTGTAAAAGCGACTGTGAAAGCGCTGTACGCTGAGAGGGTCCCGAGAGTGACCAGAGCAAACTGACCTCCGCATTTATAATACTGCAAAGAAACAGCAAAACAGTTGTGGGTTACTGAAAGAGCAACATGTGGTTATATTTCAGTTTCAGTTTGTTTTTATTTGATAGGGACAAAGCATGTAAATAAACATTTGTACAAAAAACACAATGTAAACAACCCGGATTATAGCAATATTGCTAATTTCCGTCCGTAGTCCCTCGGCAGGTACACACAAGAACAAATACTCAACTATACACACAACACTACTAAAAAAACAATACCCAAAACACATTACTAAGAAAAATGTTTACACCCCTGATTTGTCATAAG
This sequence comes from Gila orcuttii, assembly GCA_026230005.1. Classification (NCBI taxonomy): domain Eukaryota; kingdom Metazoa; phylum Chordata; class Actinopteri; order Cypriniformes; family Leuciscidae; genus Gila; species Gila orcuttii. Next base: position 37,019,697 of record JAPDVR010000016.1, read on the forward strand.
CCACTTCTTTAGATGTTCTTTAGATAGTGTGATAAGTAGAACATTGTCTTATTGACTGCGGTAAACTATTAAAATATTAGGTGGGGCAAGCCCATGTCAGACCTTATAAATAAAACATGCATAATTGAAATTTTTTAAATTTTCAAAACTCAAATCATGTTTTTTTTTTATTATTTTACAGTAATGACATGAGAGGGTTTTTTATCCAACACTTTTAACACCGTCTTATACAGTGTTTCTATTAACTTTAGAGTTGCCACCTGTGAATGACCAACTATTGAAACAGTACTGGATATGTGATACATATAAATACAACCTTGCAGCACCAACTGTCAAGAATGGGTGCACTTGAAATTCTTTAAATTAAAATTTTACAATACTAGATGACTTTTTTACATGGCTTTTAAAAGTGAGAGTAGAAACCAAAGTAACCCCAAGATTTGTAAACTCTTTAACAACTTCAAGCTCCTCCCCTCTCAGAAATACATTTGAATGTGTCATCTCTACTAACTTTTGAAAACAACATACACACAGTTTTTTTTTGAGTGTTCAATACTAAACCGGTCCTGGTAAGCCAATCCTGTATATTAGTCATAGCAGAAGTCAAAGTAATCGAGGCTTTTTCAAAATTTTTAGCATGGGTAAAAATTACTACATCATCTGCATACAACTGAACATTTACATATTTACATACTCCAGGTAGATCATTATTATAAAGGGAAAATAGAATTGGTTCTAAAATAGAACCTTGTGGAACCCCTTTGGGGCAAGCAATGCACGACACACATCGAGTCTCTAGAGAGCAGCTACATCAATCTTCATAATCTGCACTCGTATTCATTGTACCCTGACTTTTCACCATTTCACCATCTAATGGAGATGAGCTGTTAGAGCTAGTGTTTCTGGCATCACTGAAGTATCTGGTGTTAATCATCCTGTGGATGTGAATATCAGGCACATCTGGGAAACCACTATACAAGATTATCAAGGGTCCTGGCGTTAATACCTCCAGTGACCGCATTTCAATGACTTCATAATGTACATGCCTTTTAAGTCAATGAGCTGAAATAATGTGTGCACTTCACATGATCTGTGACACACGACGTTAGGAATACTGAAGATGTCAGTTGAAATCTTGTACATGTCTCTGGATGTGCTCATCTGGTTCTCGAATTATCTTTTCATTGAAGGGGAAGATTATCAGTGAACAAATAACTCGCATCTCATTCTATTCCTTACACAAAGCTATCATTGGACTTCAGGAGATTAGAAAAACAAAGCTGGACTTCAGAGCTCATTCTTGTTATACTCAAGAGTGTCACACTACTAATGAAGTCTCATATTAGCCCAGGGAACAAAGAATGATTTTTATTCATATATATATATATATATATTCACTGTGATTTAATGTATACATGGTCTGGTGAATGCCAACAAAAACAGTCATCTCCAGATACTAATTTACTACAGGAATATTCACTGAAAATAAAGACAGCGCATATCACCCTAAAAACTGCATTTGACCATCTATAGTTGTAGTGTGCTTGTTTACACAAACTCAAAGTGTTTTGTCACATAAGTAATGCACAGGCAGTGAAATGCTTGTCCTGCTGATTTTCTCCAACAAAAAGAACAACTCAGTTTTAAAGACTCCAAGCGTTATGCACTGAACTGCAACAACTGAAGGAAAATGAAATAAAGCAGACAGTCTCAGTATTTTTGGGGGTAAACCGCATTCAAGCCGTTGTAAAATGCTGACCACGCATCAACTAGATATTTTGTAAATGCGGCAAGTTTATGTTGCTTGTTTTTGCAAACAGCCTACTAGGGATGCACAGATATTTAATAAAATGGTTTTGAAGGGCTGAAATCATTGGCCAAAACAGTGAAGTTTAATCAGTGCTCCAATTGTGCATTATATCTATTTCATACACACAACATGGATAAGCTACAACAGTGTCAGCTGTGTGGACTCTAGAGCTGGGTTGACCATATCCATTTCTCCATTTTAATTGATACTGATATGGATTCTTAAATTTCAAGAACAAAGTCTATGCGGTTTTCTGTTGATCCGTGAAAAAAAAAAAAACGTCACTAAGCTTTATGCTTTCACATGTTTCCTACATGTGCCTGATATTCACATCCACAGGATGATTAACACCAAATACTTCAAAAGCTTTATGCTTTGCTACTTTTAATATGAATTTTATTACGTAATTCAAAAATTGTTGTTTTGCCGCTCTTTAATATGGCATGTGGCTTTAATGTGCCCATTTAAATGTGGTTTTTAAACCATTCGAGTGTGAAAGAGCGCTCAACTTGGCATTTTCTGTGCTGGGAATATCCAGAGTGCTCGAAAGCCGTCTCTCATATAGTGCACAAATACTGAACGTATTCCTCTTTCATGTCGTCTTGCATTTGAACGGACAAAAACACATAAAATTGTCAAAGATTTTACTTTTTCTATTACTGACTGTATACTAGTCTTTTTGAAATGTATATTAGTTAGTCTAGTTAATTAGTTAATTGCTCTTTAAACTGCTGTTCTTTGTTCATGGTATTCAGCTGCAAAAATGATTTGCAAAAAGACAGAATACATGTTTGATATCTATGTTTGACTTTTCTTTTAGCATATTTTAATCCAAACTGGGAATTGATAAGAATCGGAATCGATAAGCAGAATTGGAAATTGAAATTGCTAAAATTCGAACAATACCCAACCCTAGGTAAACAAGTCCTTTTTATTCATGCATCAATTATTTCAGCCCTCCAAAACAGTTGGTCATGGTCAAAATGAAAAATTAATTTCTGGCTGAATATTTTCAGCTGCTAAAATTACAGTGCATATATATTCAGCAGTAGCAATAAATGCACTTTTTGAACATTGTTCTCTTTTATCCTATTAATGTTGTATTATGAAAGCAACAAGCCATTTTACCCAAGTAAAAGGGAAGTTCTGGTGTTCTTCATTTTGTGTCCAAGACTCCAAGAACGGACATTATCTGTGGTAAAACTGTGGCTTTATATGAAGATTTCATTTGGACTTACCAAAATGCTGCTGACTAGTATCATTTCGAAGAGCGTAGGCCCCAGGTTAAAGACCAGAGCGCTGAGCACAAAGCTAATTCCTCGAGTGCCGCGGTCAATAGCTTTGGACAGCGCTCCTGTCTGCCTGCTCAGGTGGAAGCCCAGATCCAGGTTATGGAGATGGAGAAAGACGTTCTTGGCTATCCTCCTGATGGAGCTCTGAGCCACTTTCCCAAACACTGCGTTCCTCAGCTCATTGAAGAGAGCCGCTCCGGCACGGGAAACACCGTCTGAGAACACACACACTTTCAATGAAATACTGCCAACGGAATAAAAACTTAAAAGTACAGAAAAGAAAAACTGCATGAAGTGTGTGCCAGTTAATTTACGTAGTTGCTGGATAAACAGAGGAAGTCACTGCGTGTGGCAGAGACGACTGCCTCGAATAAATCCTAATATATTGGAGGCTGTCGTGGCACTCTTAAGCCCCTTAATGACAAATATGAAGAGCCTAACATCTCATATATGCATGTTAACAAGCTTCAGGGAATACATTCACAGTCATAGACAACAGTGTACTTCTTCACTCAAGAGCCTCATTAAACCAGCCAACATCCCATCACACCTGGGTGTAGTTTAAACTCTCCTTGACCCATAAGTATATCTGACTCACTGTAGAGTAGGGCTGTGCGATATGAAAAAAGATTGGTCTATATTGTAATTTCAATTTTAATCACGATTTTGAAACAATATGTCTCGTGACCTGCGTCTCGAGTTTTTAACTGCAGATACGTGTTCTGAGTGAATGAGCTAGTCTGTTTTGCCAGAGTACATAATCTCTCCTGTATCCAAAATATTCCCAAACCACGGATGTTAATTGTTTTTTGGCATTAAGTCCTTATCCTGGCCTGAATCCCTTCCCCGTTTCTGTGCTTTCTTCCATGTTGAGCCCGCTCTGTTCAGTTCTCTGCGGTTAGAATAGAATAGATTTGTACTAATAGAGACATTTTTGTTAATACAAATGTTTTCTTTAGTATTAGTGTATCATAATTTGCGCCTGCAACAAAGAAGATGTGCACGTGTGGATCAGGTGACGCGCGTGCATTCACTGACGACTTTTCCGAATCAATCTCATTTGATTCATTTGGATTGTGAGACTTTTTCCCCGCTGTTTTTAAGCATTTCACAACCCACACACAAACAACTACAAATAAATAAGCCTGGTGCTAATTATTAATGTGTGCACAACTATCCATGTGTGTCACTACATTTAAACCGATACAGTACAACTTGTGTGTGCAAAGTCCAGAATCACATGAACGTGCAGCATTTTGTACAAATAGAGACATAGTTGTTAATAAAAAAACTCGATTTTGTATTAATGTAGGTCAGAATTCGTGCATGCAACAAGATGTGCATTTGTGGATGAGGTGACACGCGTGCATTCATCGACTCATTTCTGAGTCGATCCCATTTGATTCATTTGGATTTTGAGACTTTCATTTCGCCGGTTTAGCCTTGCACGATCCACACACACTGTCTGAGGAACCCTGCTACCACTAGATGGCAGTATTCTGCTAAAACAGACAACGGCAGCGTAATAAAACGTTCTTCCCCATTTAAGACACTTAATGTGGATTAAGAAAGTGATATTGAAGCACCAAATTTAGTACACAATATAGATCTTCCTTATTAATAAAGCATACTTTGTAGAGGCAAACAGATTAAATCAGATAATGAACACCACCCAGAGAAAACCATTACAAAATGCTTAACGTGCAATAGCACGTTGCATGTTTAATAAGGTGTATAGGCTACTGAGTTTTAATATCACCGTCTTACTGCATTAACATTAAGCTTCTTCTTTATAATAGGCTCTATTGGAGGAAAACTATATACAGAAAAGAGCCTATATGAACGTGACGCGCAAAGTTTCACTTTAAGGGCATTTTCCTTCCTTAGAGCCTGTTAAAAGGAAAAAGCTTAACGTGATATTTCGCAGTTGCGTTCAACTTTGCATGCGTAGGGGAGAGCAACCGGTCCGAGAGCGCAGTAAGTTTTAGGTTTCGTATTCGCCGCATTTTCTAAAGGGACCATCAGCAAATTCCACTCAGAGTCCAAATATATAAACGTCCAATCATTGAACAGGAAAAAGGGCCTATTAAGCTGTTGGCTTTTTTTTTGGTTGTTGTTGACTGTACTAAAGCATAAAATATCATAATAGGAAGCAGGGCAAGCAAACCACAGGCAGAGGATTCTGATTGGTCCCAAAGCCTTCCGCAAATGGCTCTCGCCACCCTGCCAATAACGGCGCAGAAAGATTTGTGGACGCTCTGACGTAGATCGAATGCTTGGTCTTTTTTTAAACTTTATTTAAAGGGGCCGCAAAGCAAACAAGCATGTTGATCGTTATTTGTGCAGATTGACCACAAGTAGGGTATAAGTTAACCTCATAAAATATTTTAAATATGAAAGTAAGAAATTGATCGATGGAAAGAACTTAATTATAGTGACATATTTGCTAACTAAATCTAATTAAAAGCCATTTGCTTTTTTTTGGCTTTTGTGTTCATGGTTAAGTGCTAGTCTAATTTGCATTCCCACTGAAAAACAAACGTTCCAGTGCGAAAATGTTGCCTTGCCGGAGTTCGTCGCCAAAATTGAGCTTGACCTGAACATCCGATTAAGGTTTAATTTGCTCGTGGTAGACAAAACTGCTCTCAGTGCATCAAATCTCAGCTTCAGGATGAATAGTGCCTCCAATACAATATCAATCAACACAAATCACACAAGCAGCAGCACGGAGAAGCATTTAATGGTCTGTGTGCACAGGACCTAATGGCTCTCATTAAAATACACAGTTATGGGAAGACAGTGAATTTTCATTTTATGACACAATGACTTGCTAAGTGTTTAGTAACCATTAGTCATTATCTTCATTTATCTTTATTTAAACATGCACTTGGGGCTCCATTCAGAGGCACACAATGCACACTGATAACTTCAACAGAAGCAAACTCTGACTTTGACCTGGGCGATATGTAAAAAAATACGATGATCGCCTTAAACAATAATGCGATATTCAATGATATCGTCGACCCAAGCCCCGCCCCCGACACGCCCCGCCGGAGACAACAATGCAGACGTTGAGTTTGGCTGCACTTTATCTAATGACAGCCTGCGATTCAGTTAGTTTAATTTAATGATAAAACATTAAAGGTTTTACTTAGGTTAGTTTGAGCTTTTAGTTTTAGCTTTTGAGCTGTTATGTTAGTGTTGCTAGTAATTTCCACACTGTTCTTATCGAATTTGTGTTTAAAATTAATTTCGTTTTGTGAGGAGAACGGTTGAATACAATTGAAAAGAACAGAACCCGATTTGGTGATTGTAAGAGTGATAAATGCATGTTGATGTCACAGCAATTTGCCTATTCTTTTCATAAGGTCCGATTTTTTCTCTTTCTTTAGTAGACATTTCATAATGATAATTCTTAATTTAATTTCTTAAAAGTCCCCCTGTAGTCAATAGCTGTATCCCTTAAAACTCATCTTTGATCACCAAAATTACATATTTAAACGTTTTTTCTTCAGGTCTTAAATTAGCTTGAATGCAACTTGACACCTTTGCCTTATTTAGTATACGCGGTTCTGTGAATATGCAAATGAGCCCCGCCTCCACTCACTCACTCAGCTCAGAGATCCACTCGTTGACGATCACACGTTGATCTGATTGATTACAAGGTAGTTTGTGACGTCAGAAACACCAGCGATTTCAAACTGTTTTTGAGACTGTCTTTGTTTTACTGCAGTTTTAAGGAGAAAATACTCAGCAATAAGCACTTTCAAGGACTTGCATGTTTATTTTCAAAAACTCTCCAGGGCCTTGAATTTTTTTTCTTTCTGATTCACAAACATTACAGGATTTCAAGGACCCGTGGGAACCCTGTTGATAATATTATTGCAGAAATGCATGTTAAGTTAAACGTCATGCAGTAAAGCGTTGTAATAATTTAGCTTCCAAACTCCACACGAACACTTGGATAGTACATTTATCTGTTAGCGTTAGAGCGAGTCGCCATGTAAAGCGGCTAATAACGTTAGGCTGCTACTAGCGTGTTTCAAATGATACGTCATATTTGAGGTAGAAGAATGATAGGGAAATGTTTGGCAAGTACCAACAATGAAAGTATTTTAATCAGACTCGTTCTGCTGAGGAGCAAATGAAATGCAAAATTTCACATTGCATTAGAACCTAGAGCAGACGCATGCATGACAAAACACATTACAATGAATCTAAAAAGCAATATTGACACAGTTTTCAGGAAAGGTCAGATGGCATTTAATATGCAGCACACTTCCCAAAATGAAGTCAAACACCTGCCAAACAGGAGCAGGCAGAACTTACAGCCAATCAGAATAGCCGTTGCCATGGTCGCCACCGTGTTTGGCGCATCGCTCAGGTTCAACATGTGTCCCGACATCTGGTTCAGGTCGTCCACCGCATATTTAAACATGAAGGGCACCATCACATTGGTTATCTGGAGGACAAGCAGAAAAAGCAAAGGTTGATGTGAGCACACCAAATGTTGTTCTGTGTTCTGAGTGCACTGATGGGCAGAAGCTCAGCACTACATTAACAGCAAGCTGTGTGTGTGTGTGTGTGTGTGTGTGTGTGTGTGTGTGTGTGTGTGTGTGTGTGTGTGTGTGTGTGTGTGTGTGTCTCATCCTGCAGACTTGCTTGATGCATCTACTAATGGAACTGAAATGGTTATTAAAGCTAATTAAAAGCTTGCAGAAAGCTGCTGGGCCGTGCCAATAAACAGCAGCACATTAGCCGGACGACATCTGCCTTGAATAAGGCCTCACTTTTGCTCACCCCTCTTTTATTGTATATGACTCATTTCAGGTGAATAGCAAACGTCTATGCCACACAATAATGAATCTCAAAGGCGAACGTCACGCAACCGGTCAAGAACAAGTCTTGGTCGTACTTTACTCTGAAGATGATATTTTGTTTTGCATCCTTTATTTTCTACCCCAATTGACCCTTCGCTAAGCCACGCCCGAAAACCGCCACTGGCCAATCATGTCTTAGCAACCGTAACTAGGCGCGGGAGGTCTGGCAAGCTTTCGAGCGAGGGACACATGCCGAAACGTTGTGCGTATGGATTGTGCAAATCTGATACCCGGTATCCTAAAAGTTTGGACGGGGGAGTGGAATTTTTTTCTTTCCCGAAAATCTAAAAGCCAAGGGGAGAAATGATGTGCGTGATCCAGCAGTGTTGGAGACCACATTCACATCTAAGTGTGGACAGGATTAACAAAAACACCTATTGCTTAGAAATAATGATGGTCCTTTGTTCATAATGCATATATTTTAACGTAAAATAAGACGATTAAAGACAAGACAGAGGCTCACTGACATACTTTAAAATGTATTTCAGCATTTTGTTAATCGACGGCCCACTACCCCTGACTGAGTAACTTTAACCCAATCCGATCGCGGCTCTCTCGGTGTTAGTGTTATTCCACAAGATTTATGGATAAACTGTTTGATTTATAATTATTTGATTATTTTCACATTTCACTTACCCTGCTGTGCACGAACATAGCTGTTCCTCAATTTGTGTGTTTCCCATGTGAATGGTCAGCGTATGAGGCGCTGCTGCTGCGCTGGGACTATAGGCTTTAGCTTCAATATTTATGAAATTATTCGCTAATCGGTTGCATATTATGTCGTGGATATATCCCTCGAATGCACACTGCAGTCCCCTTTGTCTTGCTCTCTCAGATATTTCACATGTTCGCCCAAAAATTACTAATTATTTCATTGGGAATGTCTGACACCGCTGCATACACACTGTAATAGACGTGCCAGGCGCGAAAGCTTATCAGGCGTAGCAACAGTAACTAGGGAGGGCGGGGCTTAGCGAAGGGTCAATTCCGAAATACCTATAAGGCGAAAATACTGATATACAGTCAAACCAAAAATTATTCAGACACCAGATATAATTTGTTATATTTTTTTCCTACTGGGTGCAGGACACTATAGTTCATTTATGTAAGTGAGGATAGCAAAATAAAGTATACTGTGACACATTATACCCAAAAATTATTCATACAGTGGTTTACCAGTAAAAATTACTCAGTCACTTTGACCTGACCATGTTTTGCTAAAGTGTTTTTTCTTGAATTGCTAATGCAACCTTTTTCCACCACAGACTCAACAAAATTAAGCATTGCTTGGTAATTGGTTGAGCTAAATTGGTATTATATAATTGTATAGTTAAATTTAACATCTGACAGTTATTCAACATAATTCATCTGTGAGACAGTCTAACAGAAGAATGGACAAAACCAGTGAAATATCAACTGATTCGATAACTCAGAGTTCTTGTCATATTTTATTACCATTTTCTAAACTATAGTGAATAAACTGATAATGTGAGAAATGTTGAAGGTGTCTAAATAAATTTTGGTTCGACTGAAGCAATTAAACATACTAGTAGGGCTGCTTTGTCTCTTCACAAAAGAAAATGAAGTGAACCAAATGCGAGGCAACACAGCATTGACCCAATAGGACAGTTCAATCCAAACTCATTCCCACTGGCGTCACGTCTCCCTTATTGTTGAGCTCTGCATGGAAATATTTGTTGTGCTGTCTTTCATTTAAAGCAGATTTACATTAAATTGAATTGTACAGAAGTATGTTCAAACATATTGAGAATCACCACTTAGAAAAATGAGAATTATAAAACAAATCTTAAAACAAATCTGTCTGGATTACATCAAAGTGCCCTTATTTCGATATTTTAAAGGAGTCTCCTGCAATAGGTTTGCATGCATTCAAGGTTAAAAAAACTCTTACATTTTCTTATAATATGCATTTAATATCCCCTCATTTCTCAAAGATTTTCAAATGATTAGTTCAAAGCAATTTGAAGATTCAATCTCTCTAAACCCCTCCTTTCCATTAGCCTCCTCTGCTCTGAATGGTCAGATGGCCCAGTCTGTTGTGATTGGTCTACTTTGATTTGATTGTATATTAATTGTATATCCAAAGTATTCCCATACTGCAAATTTTAACTTCTTTTTCGATCGGGATAGAGGTTAGCGATAACAGCCTCTGTTTCTGACATATTCTCCGCTGTATGTGTGTGAGTCTAAGCAGTCAAGTGGAAAGAAGTTGCTAATGCGCAGGTGAGATTCTCCATCAAAAACTGTTCCTAATACCGTAGATAAGAAAATGTGCAAGACATGATAATCGTACGTGTTCATACCGTGATATGTCGTCATACCGGTATACCGTTACAGCCCTAATTCAGAGTCGATTCTTTCTTTTGGGAGACAACTTTATTTATCGTGCACTTTCGACTTTACAACTTTGCAGATCGTTTACATGCACAGACAGCTATATTACACAAGGTAATATTCGAAAAAGAATAATAGGGGCACTTTAAACATTGTCGTTTCAAAGCGGTATGACTTAGGCCATGTGTCCACCAAAGCGTTTCTCCCGAGGCTAGTGTATTTATAAAAAAAATGTTTCAAACGTAAAACAGCGCTCATTACTGTCGCTTTTCACCCAGCCATCCAATCACAGTGGAGAAGGGGCGGGACCAACACCACACCAACCAACCGTCACATTCTGCTTGTACAACTATAACAATGACAATGACACTTCATCCAAAACTAGTGCCAGAGCAAGTACGTTACATTGTGTTGACATTTTTATATTCAGAAACAAACAATTTGCAAAATTAGATACAGTTCTGTGGTTATTGCGGTTATTATTATAGCACATATGCATCACTCTCGCTGGTGTTTTCAGCTGGCTAAAAACACTTGTGGACACACAACCTTACTTTCTCCTGCGCAACACAAACAAAGATACTATGACCATGTTGGGGTCCAAACACATTGGACCTCGCTAACTTTAATTTAAAGTACAAAAACAGACATTTCAAAGGAACTTATTTTGTGTTTTCCGCAGAAAAAAGAAAGTCATGCAGGTTTGCTTCTGCAGGAAGTAATATCTTTGCAAAGCAAATCACGGATCCGTAACGTACTAATTACTACACTGAAGCTTCATTTGTGGAAGATAAAAATGAGCTGCCAACACCTCAGTGATAATGTCGCTTTCAAACAGCACGCATCCATAGCAATGCCCTTTTCCAAGAGGACAGAGTCAGGAGGCAAGTGGTTATAAACAGGTTTTAGTTACCAATCTCACACACAGGACGACACAACAGCAGCCTCTAATGTACAGCTAGAGGCAAACTAAGCCTGTCTGCAAGGAAGATGAAGGTGTCTCAAGTTTTTCTCTTTTGGTTCAATAATAGTGGAAAATTCCCTCCATGTTGAACTCACATGACAGGGATCAGAGCCGCTAACAAAACAAGGAGTTATGCGTTTATAGAGAGGAAGAGTGTTTCCACATGTGACCTCTGGTGGCCTAACATGTCTCGTGCAGGAAAAATCACTGGCAGATTACAACCCTCTACAATATATGAGTAAATCTTCACCCTGGGCAACTAAATAATGTCTATCATTAGCCATTGGCTAATAAATTCTTAGATTTTACTTGCCTGTGTGTGTGTGTTAGAGTCCTAAGTTTAGCATAGATATATTTTCACTCGCTGAAAACTGCGCTTGAGTTTCGCTCTCCGTCACGCGATCTATAATCCATTCTGCATTAAAGAGCTCCAGCATTTAAAGTGGCAGACGATGAAACTGCAGTACATGTTTAGAATGAACGGTGTTATCGTGGACGCTAATGTAGTTACCATTACAGTTATCTTTATAGCTATTGTTCTTGGTGTGACTGAGCTTTAAGAGCGTCACCCTACTGGGTCTGCATTTAATTTTTGGCTGATTTTTATGTTACAGTGCCTTTCAACTGTCCCTGTTCATGGGCATCTTAAACAATAACGCAAAGATGCATTTAGCATATTTGTCAGTGCTAAACATCTGTAATATAAATAAGATGCTAAATTGTTATTTATACAGTGATCCTGTTATTCAATGTAATGGATGATACTTTGGTGTCACAGATAATTTGCAGTGAGTGTTACTACATTAAATGTTGCTGATTTGTGCCCATAACTAGTTCATTTATGGCACAATGTTTCTCCTGGTTTGCACGTCAGCGCTGGTTGATCCGTTAATAACGGAGAAATGCGAATGCTTCTCACTATATCTCGCAGCGATGTTATTACTTAGTGGTGAATTCAAATGCCCAAATGCTTCCTTTACTGGATCTCTTAGCGCTGTGTAGTAACCGGTAGTAACAGTGTCGCTTGATCAAGGGCCCTGTCCCAAATGGCACACTCCGGACTTGCGGACTTCCTCAGAGTCCACACTTTGGTGACGTCATGTAGTGCAGACCTATAGGGCCCTTGGCACGAGTCCACGAGGGGCATTGAGAGGTATTTTTGGGACAGACTCAATGGTCATATTTAAGAGCAATGAACTCAATTTTCTGCAGCACCACACGGCCTTCAGGGCGCCATTTGATGATGTCACAGACTGTCGAATGACTATCTGTCTTTTATTTGATTCCAGAATGGCTTCTTGCTCCTGTTACACTGAATGATCTCTTACAAACTGCATTTGCTCCGCAACAGAATGGGCAATAATTCTGACTCAAATATACAGTTTGCTCAAATATTTTGCACTTCAAATCTGCCAGTTCCAGCAGTATTGACAGAGACTTTTTAACATAGAGCCAGAGTTTGTTCAGTAAACATCTGTTTAATAAAAAAATAAAAAAGCAACTGAATGTTTTGTTTCTACCCCCTGCTGTACTGAAAGCAAGCCAAACCGTGACTTCAAAACTGTCAACCTTCATTTTAAGTGTGTCATTACACACCTAAGGCACAACATGACAAAACTGCCTGAATTAAAAAAAATTGTTACAGAACTAGAAGTGTATAAAAAGACAACAGGGTATCTACAGATATAAACAAGTTAAATTTAAGACTTTTTAAGACCTTTTTAATGCCACTTTGAATAAGATTTAAGACCAAACCTGTCATGGAAATACACATTATATTACATACGTATATGTAATATTTAATGTTTAACCTAAGTAAATGTAATATTTACTACTTTTGAACTAAAATTGAACTTCAGTCAATAAAACATTTGATATCGTGAGAATATTCAGCAAAATAGCTCCTGTCATGTTATGCTACTAAATTATATCATATGTTATAAATAAAAAACTCAACATTTTGAATTTTTACCTCAGTATGTTTCTTCTGTGAGTTTTTTATTTGTTTTGATTTCTCACTATAAATCTCACACAGAGACAGGCAGCGCGAGTCACAACAGGACTACCAGAAATACATTATCATTATCAATCGCTGTTTATGTAATAAAATCAGAATCATTCTCCCGATTCGATGCTTCACTGGTTATTTGACGGACATTTGGTCCGTCAGACTGGAGAAATTTTAGCGGTAATGTGACCAGAAATATTTAAGACCCATTGAATCTGAATGCAAGACATTTTAAGACCTCTACGATCCCGATAAATACGGGATCGTATTTATCGTATTATGATCGTAAAGTTTATTAGGAAAACTTTATTTAAGACATTTTAAGACTTTTTAAGGACCCGCGGCCACCCTGGACAAATGAGCCATTAGGTGATATAGTGGTAGGATAAATGAACGCACCTTGGATCCAGCGAGCAGACTCAGTGCTATGGCCACTCGAGCACGGAGGTCGGGTCTGTCTTTGGGCCAAACATACATCAACATGGCTGAGAGAATCTTCGTAGAGTTCACTTCCTTCAGCTGGAAACAAAAAAAGAAAAGTATTTTTTTTTAAAGGGTTTCCCAGTTTTAAAATCATAAATCTTAAAATAAAAAAGGTTGCATATTCTAGGCAGAGTTTTCATTCTCTTAAAGTCCCCCGGTAGTGAATAATTGTATCCTTTAAAACTCATCTTGGCGTTTTCACACCTGAAAGTCCGCACCAAGGTCCGAACCAAAGTTCACGTTTTGATACATTTTATACTTTCAGAAAGTTTTGGTTTGGTTTCACACTGCAAGTATGCGAGCGCACTAAAGTACTTGACGTGACATACTTGCGTCCTGTCGTCATCATCTATGTGGGCTGCATCTTGACATTGATTGGTTTGTAAACGGACGTGCGTCTGACATCAGCGTGTTGTCAATTCAGCGGGTAACTTTGACAACATGAATGAACAGACGCATATCGTTGTAACTATATTTGGAAAGTGTCTGCATTTTTGTGCGCTTTTTCCAGTTGACTTCTTATTATGTCATCAGACCATACTTCAATTAAAAACCTCGTCTCCTCCTCTCCCCATGTGCTACCACGGCTCATTTTTCCTGCCACCTTCTGTTTTTTCGGCTATGCGGGAACCACCGGAACATCCTGTAAAAAAGAAAGAAAGTCCGAACCATACAGAAATACTTTCACATTAGAAACGAACCAAACCTTTGTTCAGTTTGATCCGGACCGAGACAACCTCTTTTCGTCGGACCAAATTTCATCTGTTTGGTCCGGACCGTGGTCCGGGGGAGGTTTCACACCTGTAATTTTGATTCAGACCAAACTGAAAAGTCCGAAAGTCCGGACCAAACAAGGTAGGTGTGAAAGGGCCCTTTGATCACCAAAATGACATTTAAAAGTTTTTCCCTTGAAAAGAAATTTCTTCATGCCTTAAAGGTACAATACCTAAGATTTTTGCATTAAAATATCCCAAAATCACAAGGCCAGTGTTATATATTTAGTTAAGGTGATAGCTTACAATATTCAAAATGTTTCAAACAATGTTTAAATCGCGAGAAATTTGACATTTTAACCAAGGAAATGGGGTGTGTGAGCAGGGGTGAGCTGGGAGTCGCCAGTCAATCGCGTCATATCCGCGTTACCCTCGGTTTCCGCTCGCACTGCGTGGACTCCTGGACAAATGCGGAAGTTGTAGTTGTGCGTTAGCGTCTATCAAGCAACAAACGTCAGCTTGTTTCGCGCATTTGTTATTGAATGGAACACAATTATTCTTGTTAAATTCTCGAACTAGAAAGAGACGCCGATCTTGCATGTGTTTTAGTTGACAGGTGAGTAACACCGTGTTCTGTATTCAATTTGAAAACAACAGTTCCGATCATTCCGCGCTCCTTCACGTCGTCATCAAGCAAAGCCGCTGATGTTGTTTTGAATGTAGCGCCCTCTAGCGGCATAAAATCTTAGGTATTGTACCTTTAAAATATTTTGAATGTAACTCGACACCCTTGCCTCATTTAGTATACGCGGTTCTATGAATATGCAAATGAGCCCCGCCTCCACTCACTCACTCAGCTCAGAGATCCACTCGTTGACGATCACACGTTGATCTGATTGGTTACAAGGTAGTTTATGACGTCAGAAACACCAGGGATTTCAAACCGTGTTTTTGAGACTGTCTTTGGTTCACTGCAGTTTTAAGGAGAAAATACTCAGCAATGCTGTCGACTTATGAATTTACACATGGTTTGTCTTAAAGCATATTAAAAACACCACATAGACATATAAACAACATTAAAAGCTGGATTTTCACCACAGGGGGACTTTAAAACATTTTAATGTGACATTTGACTTTGAATGTGTGTTCAAGCCAAAGCAAAATGCATCTCAACATCCCAAGCATTTTCTGTAATACTCTTGTACTCTTCTGTAATAAGTTGTTGGTTGTAAATGATTATGTGATGCTGTATCAACATCTGCAGGAGGGGGCAGCAGAGATCCACAAAGCTGCTCAAGACTGCTCAGTTCAGTCCGCTGTCAATCAACCTGGTGACACGGTGACCACCCCATCTCCACCGCAAGAGAGCAACACGACGTGCCAGACCAGACTGACAACATTACAATCAAAGCTCTCTGCAAGCACACTAGTTCTAGTTTATCACATTTGTAGATGAGGTTATTGTATGCTAAGAAAAGCATAAACCACAGACACCTGTGAATATGGTGAGTTTTGGTATGGGAACATGTAAATCCACTTAAAATAGGAAACATCTGAACTTTTGAACTTTACCATATCCAAATGATTGAATCATACACAAATGCACTCGATAGTTTAAAAGCTATAAGAGGAAGAGGCTCTGTTTGTTTTAGATGAAAGAATTATTGACCATTTGCACTTAAATATTCAAATACATTTGCACTCAAATAATGGTCACAGAGTAGACAAATGATGCGGTTACATAATCTGACAACTCTTAGCAACGAGGACTAGATATATCTGAACCTGGTTTATCTTTTCCCGAATTCACTGCTTTAGGTCTAATCAAAAAATATATAATTAATTTAAAATTTAAAAATAATAGGACCCTATGTAATCAGTTTTATTTTTCCCCAAATTTTGTTTATATTTTTCTGTTTTATGATTTAAAGGGGTCCTATAATAATCATTTTCAGGTTTATACTTTTGTTCAGTTGATCTACTATAATAGGTTAAAAAAAATTATTATTGTCATATAATTTACATTGTTACAGAATCTGTTTTACCCTCGTGTCACTGTCAGTCTTTTCACATCAGTGCAAAACAAGGGTATGCAGATTAAGACAAATATTCATCGCCATGCACAGATTCATTCCATGTTGTAGCGGAAAAAAAAACCTTGCGACCAAATCATTTGCATGTGCGACCAACTGAGAAAGTTCATATCACCAGTGCAACCAGTGGAAAAGTTAGTCTGGAGCCCTGATTGGTTGTTTTTAAATAAACACTGACAAACAAACTATACAAGTTTTAGGGCTGGACGATATGATGATATAACATTGATATAAGTGATCACATGATTTAGACCTACCTATATTGTATTTATATAAAACGTTTCCCAGGCAAATTTGTTTTATGCATTTCCTCATCGTGCTACAGGCGCATATAAATGTCAGGAAACAGGATTCCTGGATGCATGTCAATATCCATGGATCTTTGGTAAGTTGTAAGGAACACTTATATCGAGTCTTTTTTTTTTTGACATGGACATTACAATTACACTGGACGAACCATATGCATTTGCTTGGGTGTTTTAGCACACATGCTAATTTTCAACACCTGTCCACGGGAGGCTTTTAAAAAGAAAATACAATAACAAAACTAATGATAACAATACTAACAAAAAAGCGTGTTCAGAGGTGTTCACCTGCCAGACTGGGTGTTTTAGTGGAAACATGGACGACGGTGTCATCAGCATACATCTGACAGTTGACGCCCGGCCAGCAGTTTGCTAGGTCATTTATGTACATTGTAAACAACAATGGTCCAAGTACTGACCCTTGCGGTACTCCTCTGTTGTTGGCATGCAGAGGTGACTTGACCCTGACACATTGCTGTCTCCCGCTCAAATGAGCCACTGCAAAGCTTCTGATGACATTTTAAATTGATTTAATTTATGTAAAAACCTTTTTTAGGTCCAGGAAAACTGCCCTGACTAGTGTTGTCAAAAGAACTGGTACTTCGGTACCAAGTCGGTTCTGAAATTTTGAAAATGTGACAATTGCAGCATTTCTGTAGTACCGGTAGTACCGAGTCCCGGGTATATTTGGTACACACTAATAGGTGTTTTCATTCGCTTCCGTGTTTATCTAAGTGCAGGGCTCCAGACTAACTTTTTTACAAGGAGCACTGTAGCCAATATATACCACGATGTATTATACTAGTGTCTGTGATTATTAAACCGCAAAAATAACTAGGCTATTAACCCTGTATGTTCTGCTTGTCTCTGTGTGAATGGCGCAGACGCGCGGTTTCATTTACCACACAGACACACACACACACAGAAAGAGACACACACACAGACACACACACACAGACAGACACACACACAGACAGACACACACACACACAGAAAGAGACAGACACACAGACAGACACACACACAGACAGACAGACACACACACAGACAGACACACACACAGACAGACACACACACAGACAGACACACACACACAGACAGACACACACACACAGACAGACACACACACACACAGACAGACACAGACAGACACACACAGACAGACAGACAGACACACACAGACAGACAGACACACAGACAGACAGACAGACACACACACACACGACGCTCGCGCAGGTTTCAATCTCTGCTGCCTCACGATATGAGGACATGATGAACTTCCTCTCCAGAGCCGATCTGAGTCACTTCATGAGCATTTTACCGCTTCATTTGAGAAAAACTATCGTCATATCATACACACACAGAAACTCAAAGGTCTTCACAGCTACCCGTCAAAATAAAAGTTCGTTTTAACAAAGAAATTGACTGAAAATAAATAATGGGTTAATAAATAATAATAAATAATAACCCGTCTTAATGTAATAAAAATACTACTAATAATAATAATGTGTGCATAGAAGGTTGCTTATTTTTCACTTGATCTTTGTATAAGCAATGTTAACTTTTAAACAGCATGTAGCCTTCAGTGCTTATATGTATTATGTACTGTATGATTACCATCATAAATAATAATGTACTTGCATTTAATTTCATATTTTTTTCAAATAGTTAAATAAAATAGAAAAATGGTTCCAACAGATTTTGGTACCGAAACTGATACAGAGAACCGTACAATTTTAATGGTATTGGTACCGACTACTAGAATTTTGGTATCGTGACATCCCTAGCCCGACAACATTTCCCTTATCCAGTGATTCTGTGAACAGTTAGCTGTTGCTGTGGAATATTTGTCTCTAAATCCAAACTGCTGTGGATAAAGCAACTGGTTAGACTCTAAATGTCCCACTAATTGCTCGGCGACAATCTTTTCCAGAACTTTCGAGACTACAGGAAGGATAGCAATAGGCCTATTAGTGGTGGGGGAAAAAATCGATTCTGTTCGGTATCGCGATATTTAGCGCACGCAATTATATCGATACAGTAGCGCAAAGTATTGCTATATTTAATTATAAAATTATCTGTTTTACTTTCCGGTTTTCTCAGAGTTTAATCTGATCATTTACATTTGAGTATTACATCCACAAGGTGGCGCTTGTTGCGGTGCTTTGTTGTCTACATTCAACAGCAAATTCAAATGAAAATGGCTTCACTATTGGTTGTACACGACGCTCCGTCTTCTTTCAAATCGAAAGTGTGGTTAAATTTCGGTTTTATGATTATTCTCAGGTTTATGTTACTCTATGTCTGCTTTATGTTACTCTATTGTATTTAAATAATTTTAAGTTATGTGCTGGGAGCTCAGTGAGCTTTGTTTGTTTCATAATTCATATTAAATATTACCTGCTCGGTCCTGTCTGTCAGCACGTTGTCAGTGTCCTCTATTTTTCACTGCTTGAGTACATGGGTTGAAATCCCTCCCTAAACCCTCATTCACTAAGTTAGGCCTATTCCCTAAGTTAGTCCACTAATACTGTTCACTTGAAGGAGTGAATGAAAACAAGTGAGCGAATTCGGACAGGCGTTGAGCGTAACGTTACATAAGCTGTAGCCTACATTCGTTAATGCAGTGCAATGTGGGCCAGAGACGAGATCTGACACGCGTCCCATTTTCTCACAAATCTCTGTGTTTATTTAAGACTTTATTTAAATAATTTAAGATTGCTCTTATGAGGACACTCGACAAAACGGACATTTTGGCATAATTTGTGTGTGTTATGGTTTGTTCAAGCCCGGAAGAGAACTCGATACTGACGCGCGTCTTTTCTGTGGGTCGTGTGTGTGTGTGTGTAATACAGGCAGGATTTAACGGATACTGCGTAATTGCGTTAAACATGTTTAACGCTGTAAACTTTTTTTTGTTTTTGTTGCGGTGCCGCGGTGGGCAAGTGATGAAACCAGTGTTGAGACTGAACACCGTGTAACACCGGTAACACCGACTATTGTAGCAAGCCTAGAGCTCACCATTCAAGTGAGAGGTCTCCTATTCAGAGAATAATTATGTCCTGTCCTGTAATAAGGTCCCGTGTCCTGAATGTTCAAGAACAAGTTTTCAAGTTTTTGCTCTACCCTCCTAAGTTTTTGCACTAGCACTTTTGCACTGTGTAGAAGATAATGTTTACAGAATTAAATGTGACATTTAAAGTGAGTTGAGCGGTCTTATTTTCCTAATTTTTTTAAATGCCTTTGAATAATATGGGGGACATGAATCGCAATATCGCAGAATTGAATCGCAATACTTGCTGTATTGCAATATATTGAGAATCGCAATAATATTGAATCGTGGCCCAAATATCGCAATACTATCGAATCGTCACATTTTTGACAATTCCCACCCCTAAGGCCTATAATTACTTTCTATATCCTTATCTCTCGATTTATAGACCGGTGCAATTTTTGCTGTTTTCCAACTCTCTGGGAATATTTTTGTTCGTAATGACAAATTCACTAAATAAGTAATTGGCTCCAACAGAAAGCTTTCATATCTCTATGAGTCCAACCTTTAGTTTAAACTGATAATCATTTGATTTACTCACAGTTTCCCATGTTAAATGCAGTCATGCAGCAGCTCTTCTGCCACTCAGTCCGGCTGAGGGACGTGATCCAGCAGGAAAGTTAGGTCAATGCATACCCTCTATGTCTTAGTGTTTAGTCAAACTATTTTGTTTCCATCGTGAAGACCTTTGAGTTTTTGAGATTCCATGTTATACACTAAATAGCATTCGAATCCATGATTTCAGCCAGAGGTGAAAAACCCCTCTACCATACAAGCAAAAACCCTTACCACATTTTTGGGATCTGCGTTGAGCCCTCCACCTGCATTCCCGTGCCAGCACTGTCTCTCTGGAAGATGTAAATGCTGGAACAGACCAACTCACATATTAACACTTTTTCCCAGCATTTTGCATTTCAGTTATTGTGATGAAACATGCATCAATTTCATGAAAAATCAAGCACAATGTCTTATATTATCCACTATTTTAATAAAGACTTACTTTCACTGCTTCTAAGATCTGTCGGCTGTTCTGACCTCTGCTGTTGGCCCATGTTGATGACGCACTTCGTTGACTTGATAGCTGAATGAAAGTGAAGAAAAATGAGATATGAAATTTATATGAAAATAAATGGGAATCAATAAGGTTTCTTGCACAATGTATCTCTACTTCACTTCATAAGCAATTTTGGTTTACCACTTTTATTATTCTTTCACCATTCTCCTCAAGTAACTGTTCAGGATCCAAAAACATAATACATTTCTCTGAAAGTTGCAACTGTGTCTGTCATGCTTTGTGAAATATGATGTAAATATGATTTGTGCCATAAAATATATAAATATTTAGCCTATTTATTAGTTAAATACTTGTCAGTTATCTATTGAAGGGCTGTACATTCTTCAACTGAATGTTGAACTACACACAACCGTCTGGACGACTCTGACTAAAGGGGTCATATGATGCTATTTTGTTCATTATTTTGTTTATTGGGATAATGGAATAGCTAGGTTAAAAAAATGTTTACATTCATTATTGCAGCTCCTCTATTCCAAATCTGTCTGAAACACGCTGATTTCTGCAAAGCCACTCCTTCTGAAAAGCTCAGAGTGCTCTGATTGGCCAGCTGACCCAGTGCGCTGTGATTGGCCAAACAGCTCAGGTGCGTGTGGGATATGTAACGCCCCTTACCATAATCGCTAGCTTCAGCTTCCAAGGCTTCTAAAGCAATTGTAAACACAGTACTACAGTCAGTTTAACTGCATCAATTCGAGCCCGAGTCGGTTTCAGAAAATGAGGTTGATCAAGCCAATCGATCGGAGCCAATTTTGCAAGCACGACTTGAGCAGAATATTTTGCAGTGGAAAGCCAAGCTTCTCATTTTCCTTATAATGACGATTGGCAAAACCCACTTGAAGGTGCATAATGCCCCCAACACCTGCATGACAGATGACGCAAAATAAAGGATCGGGCTTAGGATAGCCGACACAGATCAGTTTAAAAATGCTTTATCTGCCCTGATACCGATCCTTGAAATCTTCTCGGGACATCCTAGGTAAGTAGTCTGTGTTTATAGCTGGCTTTTTGCTCTCCCAGGTTCAGCTGTCCTCTGTAAAATGTGTTGAGCACAAGCAAACTTTTGGGTTGTACTGCTCAGGAACAGCTTTATAAATAAATCGTAACCTTTGAAAGCAAATGCGCTTTTGCTTTCGTATCCAAAGCACATGGCATCTCCGTAACATCATGACAACACTACAATTCACTGATAAATGTAATACATTTGGTTGTCACAGTCACTTCACATTATAGTGCCCAATCCTGCTCTCTACACAGAGTTCAGTAATTTACAGAATAATTCTACAACAAACTACAAAAAATAATTTTGTAGTTTGTACAGAAACTAACTGAACAACTTGTTGTTAATGATGCATTTAAACACGCATCAGAGATGTGTCTCTCTTGGCTGTATGTGCAAGAAAAACCACAGTGAAAGTGGTTGAATCTTTACTCGTTCGCAGATTGACACAGGTCTGTCTCTTTCCACACACACACTCATCAGTGGTTCTCAACTGGTTGGCTATAATGAGACCCACATTTTCTCATGGTCATTAAGCCGCGACTAGGGCAGGAACAACACATAGACGTAATTACGTCGATCACGCACTGTTTATGTTCATCCCTAACCCCCCATGTTTTACACACAAAAAAAATCTCTAGCAGAAACTAGTTACCATGGTAAATAAATACACAATTACTAACAGGAACTGTTAATAAAACATATGGACACTGATTCTGATGAACATCATACTGCATGCTGATCCTTCCCAGCTAACACTCGACGTACCGGTTACGCAGTTTATTGGTACTTTTTGGTAAATTTGTGACTTACTAACTACGACGTAATTTCATTTGCTCTTTATAGTGAAGTTATATATATAGAAAATGGTCTTTTATTTCTAAATTATGACATATTTCGATGTAAAAAACATACTAACATTATAAGCGCACCTCAAGAAACATAATAAAAATTTTTTTGTCTTAAATCAGTTTGTGACCCATTTAACCCTGTGCATCAATTTAAAAAAGTTACTCTGAGGTTCTTAGAGGACAAAAACGTGTTAAAAAAATATTGTCATAAAAATTTTAAGCTTCAGAGCACAGACTTAAGTTTGGTCTCATTTTGAAGACGTGTATTTTTATTGGAATTTTACTATTTTACCCTCATTTCCATTAGGTGAAAAAAATCCAGCTTTAACGGGTTTCAATGGGGACATAATTGTCCCCAGTGTAACTATTTTCTGTTCCCAATGTAAAATAGATTTATTAATGGAAATGAGGGTGAAATAGTAAAATTCCAATAAAAATACACGCTTGTGCCAGAATTGATAAAGTTGGCATTAGCACAGGCAAAATGACCAAAAAACAAAACTGAAAAAGACAGAAATGTCCTTAAGGACGCAAAAGGGTTAGGATTGACCACTTGACTAGTTGTTTAGACAACTCAACAACTGGTAAAAGTAATATATAGGCTAGTTCACACACCCCTATAGGCCCTAGTGTTTAATCATTCAAATCGTGCAAACTTGGTTATTGCCCATTTGTCAAAAAGAGCTTGTGACACTAGTATCATTTCTATGTCTTGACCGTAAATCATACTGCAATGCAATCACAGATCTTTTGCAAAAAAAAAAATACTATTTTGGTGTAAATGGAGTCTTTCACATGTGACTCTGATATGAGCTGAAAAGAGGGCAGGATTCAGTCTTATCTAAGCACACATGTTACTTATATCATGTGACCTACAGGTTGAAAGGGGTTAACTCCCAAACAACAGCTAAAAATGAAGTTAAAACCAACAAATTAATCTACAAACTAAAGTGAACTATTCATGTGACATTACATATCGGCATATACTGAAAGTACCTCCATATTAGCTAGCAGAAATGATACTAAAGTTCCTACAGCACCACATTTACACAACAGAACAGGGACAATTTCATTAGTCACGATGAACCACGTCAACTTCCTACTTAACAACAACAACTAGTCACAACAGAATGCAAACAACACAACACTGATGTATAGTCAATACTTCTACTGTGTGTGGCACTATGTAGTGTACGGTTGCGTTTGTAAAGTTTGAGGACTGCCCTTGTGTGTGTGCTGGTGTCGTGTGTCCTGAAGTGTGTGTGACAGAGGTGAATGTACCTGATAAGTGCTCCTCTGTTTCCGATGGGTCGCCACTCGGTGGTCGTGACAGATCCACGCGTGAACAGCTCTGCTCTGCTGAAGCAACAGGGACAATTTACGCCTTTGAATGTGAAATCCACATTTCAGCGGGACCAACAGCGGCGCCATGCTGAACCGAAGGGCTGAGGCAACGTCATGCGTGACGTCATTTCCGCTCAGCTGATTCCTGTAGCCACTAGGCCGCTGGAGCGTACGTCAACGGGGCGCCATAATGCGAAGGGCAACATTCCCATTTCTCTCATAACGGGAGTTAAAAATGCCTACTTCATGTGCTGCTTGGGGCTGTACAAATCGCCGCACTATTGAAAACAGGTCTCGGGGAATTACTTTTCACAAGTAAGACTTAACATTTGTTTCTGGTTGTATTTGGTCGTTATATAATTAGTAGGGGTGTAGCGATGAACCGTTCGGTACGAGGCTTTCGGTTCGCTAATCGGTACGCATTACAAACCGAACGATTCGTTGGACCATTTTTCCTGCTGACCAAAATCCACCATCACAACGTTGCGCAACATCAAATGGCAAACGTAATGAAAGCGGAACGAAACTGCGCTACTCATTATTTTGTGCTTCACGGATCGTTTATCAGTTTGGACCATCAACATCAGTGCAGCGCGAGCCGATCTTGATCAAGCGACACTGTTACACAGCGCTGAGAGATCCGGTAAACAAAGCATTTGAATTCGCCATTGAAGTAATAACATCGCTGCGAGATCTAGTGAGAAGCATTAAAATGTCTCTTTTATTAACGGATCAAACAGCACTGACGAGGAAACCAGGAGAAACATTGTTCCATGAATGAACTAGTTATAGGTTTTAAGTCCACAGATCAGCAACATTCACTGTGGATTTACTGTAGTAACACTCACTGTAACCATGAAAGTTTGGCAGAAATAGTAAAATGCTTTCAAGTACATCACACATCTTTTTCCAGCACTTCAAAACTCAAATATTATCATATTTAAATGTTATTTTTAATGTGATGACCAAAACATTATTTGTTCATCCTTAAAAGATTACCCCCATTTATAAAATAGGAAAACTCACACTTATCTAAAAATATTTTTTCTTTTAATAAATAGGAAATTTCTCTGGCATTTTTCTTTTTGCTGTATCGAACCGAACCGGTCCGTGACACCACAGTATCGAACCGAACCGTGAATTTTGTGAACGTTACACCCCTAATAATTAGTTATAGTAATGTTAGTTGGCCACCGGAGTTAGTCAGACTAAAATAGCTTGCTTGGGATGTCGCTAGTTAACTAGCTGTGAAAGTTGAGACATGAGTTGACATGATTTATAGTATAGTTTTAGCTTATATTATATTTTATATTCTAAAGTAAATTTCCTGAAAATCTAAATATTTTTTTAAAACCGACTTTTATGATAAGTACTCGTTTCGGGTAGGCGACTGACATATTGTGAATTTTACTGTAACGTTAGTTAACAGTTGGTTAAATAGTTGGCTAGCTCACTTTTCTCAAACATTGAAGGTTTCCCAAAGACAAAGAGAAGAGGAGACAGTGGGAAGTAGCTATACGAAGGCAAGGTTTTTCCGCAAGCGATTTCTCTGTGCTATGCAGTGAGCACTTCAAGTCGGATCACTTTGACAGGACAGGTCAGACTGTCAGGATTAGGGATGGAGCTAAACCATCAGTCTTCAGTTTCCCGACTCATCTACAAAGAGTAAGTTTTTCATCACTAGATTATAAGGATTTAAGAACTTGCTATTAAATTGTTATTTGTTTATATTTTTATTTCCTTTTTAGCCTGTTGCAACCAGGACTACACAAGCCTCAAGGAAAGCTGAGGAAAGCCTGTTAGTGGACTGTTCTCAGCATTTCCAAGAAACTGATCCTCCTCTGCCTAATGCTGTGAGTATTTGTTCTAGTTAAACCCAAAAGAGCTGAGAGCTGTATTCAAACTTCAAAACAATACATGCATATAGCAGTACACTTTGTATACCTGTTACAAATGTATGTGTACGTCTGTGTTTGTGTGTGTCAGTCAGGTAAGCATGTTTAAGAATGCAAGCCAGCAAGTATAACATTGTACTAGCTATTCACTAACCAGCTGAGAATGTGTGTTAGGTGATATAAACATTACTCAAAACATTTTCATCCTTCTTTCTACTAGGACCACACGTATGCATTGCCTGCGTCTCCCACTGATTTAAAGGCCAGACTCTGTGAAGCCTTGGCTAGAGTGGAGAGTCTGGAGCGAGAGAAGAGGAATGTGAAGGACCGAGAACGGAGGGCAAAGAGCACTGTGCATGATCTTCTGGAGGATCTGAAGGGGAAGAACCTCATGAATGAAGACTTGAAAGAGAGGCTCAATTTCTACTCTGGTAAAAAAAAAAAAAGCATCTTTATGAAAAAAAAAATCTTATGTGTACACTTTCCCATTGTTATTATTATTATTATTTTCATTATTATTGCAAGAACACTTATTAGTTAGTCTGTTATAACTGAATTTCAGATCTTCCGATAGACCTCGTCAAACCAGTGCCACGACGAGTACACAAAAGAGCAGAGGGAGTTTGCCCTCACTGTTCACTTACATGGCCCAAAAGCCTATAACTATTTGAGGAAGTCTCTCCATCTCCAGCTCCCACATCCACATACATTACAGAGGTATTCTTATTTGATTGCACAATTGATTTTGTGCACAAAGATTGCACTTTGAATTTGATTGCACAAAATGGTTTAATGCATGAATTAACTACTTTTCATTTTACAAAGGTGGATGAGTTCTTTAGATTCCAAACCTGGCCTCAACATGATGATGTTGGACATGTTGAAAAGACGACAAGAGGAAGACCCAGCTAAATTTGGATGTGTGGATGTTGGATGCCATGGCTATCAAAAAACATGTTCAGTACAATCCTCATACATACACAGAAAATGTCTGGATTTGTGGATATGGGAGATGGTATGAATGAAACTGATGTTGCCACCGAAGCTCTTGTTTGTATGGTGGTTGGCCTTCAAGGCCATTGGAAGGTTCCAATTGCCTTCTACCTGACCAACTCTCTGTCACCAGATACACAGAAGGTCACTTGGAGGAACTGCATGAGCGTGGAATAAGAGTGGTGTGTGTCACAATGGATGGACATGCCTCTAATATTAGCATGTGCACCCAACTTGGGTGCCAGTTAAAGGCAAACTCTCTTGTGCCCTTAAATACCTTTTTCGCAGATCCAGTGACCGGTGAGAAGGTGTTTGTGATGATGGATGCTTGCCACATGTTGAAGCTGGCTCGAAATATGTTTCAGGCTTACAGTCAAATAACGAGCAGCACTGGTCAGATCAACTGGACATTCATTGTTCATCTAAATGAAGTTCAAGTCAAAGATGGACTGCATGCAGCCAACAAGGTAACAGGCAAGCACGTGCGTTTTGATTCCCAGAAGATGAAGGTGTCTTTGGCTGCACAGAAACTAAGTCGCTCAGTCGCTGTAGCTCTGCGCACATTGAGAAACCTCGGCTATTCAGTAAAGACACTGTGAAGCAACGGATGAATTCATTGAGGTAATACTAGCAGTGAAATGAATCATTTACTGTTTTTATTATTGTCTATATTATTCTGCAATTAATATTACATTGTATTTGCTATTATTATTATTATTATTATTAGGGCTGCAACAACTAATCGATATAATCGATAATAATCGATTATGAAAATCGTTGTCAACCAATGTCATTATCGATTAGTTGCTCTGCTTACGTCACGGGGAGCATTTACTGGTGATTGGTTGAAAGAGGCCTATCATGATGCGGCACACACGCACACACACGCAAGGTCTCTCTCCCTGTGCCGCTCTGTCGTGCGCGCGCTACACAGTTTGGACTTTGGAGCACTCTCTTCTGTCTCGCATGCGCTCTCTTGCTTGCACGCTCTAGATTCCAGGAGTTTGAACTAATTTGCGGGCATCAGGGAGCCGCTATCAATATGCGTGAGACTCCCGGAACTTCTGGGAGACTTGGGATGTCTGTATTTTGTCTCGGGCATCAGGTTGTGCAATAATTTCGCTCGCAACATAAGTGATGGATTAAAATAGCGCTACGCAGAAATAGGCTAAATTAAAACGGTGTTTAGAAAGTGAAGCACTAAATATAAAGGCAGTTATTAACAGCAGCAGTAAAAGATTGTTTTTTAGTCACTGTAGTCAGTGGTTTTCAGCGAATGCTTGTGCACTAATGCATCATTTTCCTGTCCTTTTAATCAAGCCTGTTTGCTGCCTCTCCATTCCGTTCTCTTTTTATAGCATTTGTCTTCTATTAAGTTTTAATTGTTTTACAAACGCGATCTACTGCGGCTCTACTACGTTCACACGCTTTTTTTCAGTCTTTCTATATTTATTTTAGCAATTTATCCTTATAATTAATTGAATCTTAAATAAAAATTAAATGAATTATTTACTTTACATGTTTTT
The DNA here is from genome assembly GCA_026230005.1 of Gila orcuttii. NCBI lineage: Eukaryota > Metazoa > Chordata > Actinopteri > Cypriniformes > Leuciscidae > Gila > Gila orcuttii. Next base: position 37,048,333 of record JAPDVR010000016.1, read on the forward strand.
GGTTTCTATCTTCACATCTGAACATGTCTGTGTAAATTAGTTTTTAACAAAAATTGTTGTATATAATTTAGATTTTTTTGTTTTTCATGGTTGTCAACTTGCCATCAGCAATTATCATTAAAAACAATGCAAATATTGATATTAGTAAAACTCAATGTGTGGCTTTTGTACACTTTTACACATAAATACCATGATTAAGGGGTTTTATTTAGTTGTAATAAACAAAAAATCAAATTGAAATTTTATCCGATTAATCGAAAAAATAATCGTCCGATTAATCGATTATGAAAATAATCGTTAGTTGCAGCCCTAATTATTATACCACTTGCGATTATCAATCTATTAATTAAAGTTATGGTGTTAAATTATTGTACTAGTCACTATTTAAGTTTAAGTGTTTAAAGTGTTCTTGTTTTTTTTAGATTCATTTTTATTGTTTCTAACATTTCCTGTTCTATAGACATGCTCATTTATTTATTTTTATACTGTACAACCAGTAAAACCTGTCCTGTTCTGATGATCGAGTATGTGATATGTGGTTACTCGTGTCATGCTTGCGCGCCTGCTTGGAGTATCTCAGCGAACCATACGTAGAAGACTGGAACAGCATGGATTAAGGTACTTCATTTTAATATTATTGAGAGAGGAAAAAGTGGAATGGCACTGTACAAATAACAAATATAAATACATACACTATAAAACATATGGCAGCTATTTTTGGCACTTTTTTAAAATTAATTTGTAATTGATTGTGATGATAGCATTGGTTATTCTGTTATGATTATTGCCTTATACAAAAATTTATGCTGTGAGTTTTCTCATGAGCCTTAAAGAATTTCCTCTCCCCCAAGGGCTAAAGACTTGTACTCTGATGTCACTGATGATGTATTAGACACCATTGTGGCAGAAATACAAAGACATTACCCAAACGCTGGGTACAGGATTATACATGGTCATCTTCGGGCACAAGGTCTTCATATTCAGAGTAAGAACCATTTTATAATATTTAGAGTTTACACTTTTTGTAAACTAGAAGAAATTGTTGCACTTCAAATTGACAAGAAATCCTTTATCTTCAGGTGCAAAGAGCCAAGGGAATACTTGAAAACGAGCAAGAAGGTTGCTGGTCGCACACTGAATCCAATGGGACCCTCTCGTTCACCGGTGTGAACTCCAACACATGGCGGCTGAGCTGGGGGTCTATAAGCAAACCCACACCAGCCCGCCGCCTCTCACCGTGAGCAACTCCAGAGTGGTAAAGAGTCCAGCCTCTCTCAAGGAGTGGTTCCAGATCCCAAGCCGTGCGTGGAGGGGATCGTGACTATCTCTAGTCGGTACCTCTCAACCTCACGCAAAATCTCAGGCTCCTTCCCCGCCAACGAGATGACGTTCCACGTCCCTAAAGCCAGTTTCCGTGTCCATAGATCGGGTCGTCGGGGCCCTCGCCTTCGACTGCTGCCCGATCCACTTTGCACCGGCCCCTTACAGTCCCTCCTGCAGGTGGTGAGCCCACGGGAGGGCGGCCCCACGTTGCTATACACTGCTCTTGACTAAAGAATGCTTGTAGCTTTAATAAGGATTAATCTATATTTAATTTGTAATGTATGCAGTGCAGACTGTTTTATAACCTTATTCAGTGTCTGTCTGTATATTTCATACCCGTTAGACAGGAAAGGCACAGGTAAATATGACATTTATTATGGGTTTATGTGAGGATTGTTTTAAGTTCACTTAAATTAAACGTTGTTATATTTTTTGAAGCCTAATAAATGTTTAAAATTTTGGGGGAAATCATTTTCATCGAGACATCAGTAGCTATATTAATATCAGTGATACTGGCCTTTTAAACAATTATTTAAAATATACTGTCTTTATGTTTTTTCAACATTACAGTGGAAATAGAGTCTCGCATAATTAAAATGTTATTTACGCACAAAACATTAATGGCAGACATTTTTTATTTATAAAATGATTCTCTCAAGTCTTGGCGATCGACCCCTGTTAAACAATAAAGAAAGTAAGACATCTTTTTCTTATACATAGTTTAGTAGCCTACTATTCTTTTTAGCAGAATTTATCATTATAATCAAATTATTTTCTGGATTTTGTATAAACCATAGTCTCTAAATGTATGTAAATGCAGGAAATGGGATTCAAATCGAAAACATTTTCCCCCATTTTGTCCTATGTTTATAATAATGTATAGCTGACATTGTTCCCTGTAGGCTATTGTTTACAGCATTAGTTTAGAGAGATGTTTTTCCTTGAGAAACAAAAGAACATACTGTACCTGATATACAGTATTTCAAAATTAATCAACATTGAATCTAATTTAAATCAAGATCGAAATCAAACTGCAAGCTTATCGAATCAAATCTATTTGTGAAATGTGTGTAAATACTATAATTCTCACTCCAAGCTGAACTCAAAAGTTGTCAGCCCTGATCTAGAGACTGGTGTGATTTCTCAAAACTATTTCACATCTATTTTACTGATGGTCATATCAGATGGTTTAATGAGTTTCTCTTCATGTGTTGATTTATTTCAAGTTGATTAACTACTGTATTTTACTTTTATTTCTGTAAAATTAAATTGACACAAGATTATTGTTACCAATGCATATAAAAGTCAAAAATGAAAGTGAAATTTCCAAGCATTTGGAATTAAATTAAATTTATTTTGAAAAAGCGCAGATCTTGTGAACGATTCATCCATGTACACTTTTTTTTCATCCTTGTAATATTTAATCTATTCATTTATTCTCCTTAAACTCTACAATCGACTGTAAACTCACATTAATTTTTGCGTGAACATCCACATCTCAACATCCAGTCAACAACTGATGAACCTGCCCTACATTTCTGATCATCTGATACACTTGGATGTACGTCACAATATAAGAAAAGATCTGTCACTATTTCCTTTTTATTGTGACTTTAATTCAAATCACCTTTATTTATTCCACGCTTTATACAATACAGATTGTTTCAAAGCATCGTTACAGTGATAAACAGGAAAATAATGATATGATGCAAACAGAATAAATTCTGCTGTAAAGCGGCTCTAAAAAGACAACAGTGTCACAGCCGTTTGTCCTTATAAAGTGATTTCTGTAAAAGGAAATATCTCTATTTGCTTTGAACTTTGAGCGTCGTAACATTGCAGATGTTGTTTATGCTCAACCAGCAACATTACACACTAACTAAAGTTAGAAAAGTGAAATCATAATCAAGGACCCCTTTATTATCCATTGAAGTGCATCATTTTGCATCTGGTGCTTTTTTAAAATTATAATGTTAGTATTATAATGTTTTTAATCATAACGTTAGTATATATTTTTTCAACGCCTGTTACATGACAGTTTTCAGAGCTTAAGTAGGATAATATACATATGAACATATGAGGATTTCACTGGCAAGTAGATTCAATCTTTTCACAGAGATTTCTGTCAAATAAATAATTTATCCAATTGACTCTAAACTGTTTTAACGGTCATCAGCATCGTAAATCCTGCAAAGTTTTTTTATATTTCTATTTTTTTTTTAAAATTACATTTATAACACTATACATTGTATTATATTACCTTTGCATTAAATTACAAAAAAATAAATGAGTTACCGCTGTGTTTCTAATACAGTGACTGTGGGTTCTGACTGCCGTTATAAATCCCTCTCTATTTTTTCCCTCTTTTTGAAAGTTGTGAAAACTCTATTGTGAGTTTTTCTTTTGCCATTTGAGCAAATGGAAACACAAATATATTTAATGTAATTTCTATATTCACCGCTATATAAGTTTACCCAAATATGACGACTTCTGCTTGAGAAACCCAGAAATCTGAAAAGGGTCTATTACTAAAATGTGTCAACACTTTATGTTGTCTTACATTGTAAACATGGATTTAAACATACTTTCATTATTTTATGACTTATTTAATGGTTACTTATTATCAAATTTATAATAATAATAATAATAACATATTTTTTTAAAATACAGAAATCAGATTTTTAACCCTTAGCCTACGCGTGAATTTATAAAGTTACTCTGAGTCTTTAAAGGACAAAAATGTCTGTGTCAAAAATGAACTGTCATAAACACTTGAAGATTCGGATCACAGATTTAATTCTGAAGATCCTCAAGAAGAAGAAGACTCTTGGAAGATTATTGTTGAAAAAGGTTACAAAAGTGAAAAAAGAAAAAGTTAGAGGTTTAATTTATGAAAATGATTTATAAACATTTTTTTGGATATAAAATGTATATTTAATAAAACATGTTAAACTGAAAAACTGCTATCAAATAAAAGCCATGAATCTAAACAAGTTGTGTTTTAAATAATAATAAAAAAAGAGCTTTAAGTGAGATTTTGTTTGGGTTCAGTAATAAACTTTCCCCATTAAATACCAGCAAAGCTCCACTGGTATAAAAAGCAGAAATTTACACACACACACACACAACCGATTTAATTGTGATTTTCTGCTGTAATAAACAGTTTAACTGGTAAGATCCTCAGAGGAGTTGTGCAGTGATTATATAAGAATGTAAAGACAGTTTCTGTGAAGTATGTTCTGAATGTGAGTAAATGTGTGTTAGTTACAGGATCAGAGAATGACACTGTTCCTCTGTCATAGTCCAGCTGAACTCTCACACGCCGAAGCTTCTGTTTAACAGTAAAGACAGTGGCGGGTTGCTCTGGGGATTTTGAGCTGTATTCACTGTATATGTACCGCACACGCCAGACATTAGACTCAAAGAAATCCTCTCCCTTCCTTTGGTTTGATGCTGTGGTTATTCCAAGACTCCAGTATGTATTGTCTCCAACCTCCACATCCCAGCAATGTGTTCCTGAGTTAAAGCCCTCAGATCCCAGGACACATGCATACCTGTCAAACCTCTCTGGATTATCAGGAATCTTTTTACCTTCATCACTGAACGACACACTGGTCAGATCAGCAGAGAGTGTGAGACAAGGATTTGCTGTGTTTGGATCCAGAGTCAACGGAGCTGCAAAGAGAATAACATCAGATTACAGGATGAGATATGATGTATTAGAAATGTAAATGTAAAACACAAAGACTTTGTTGAAAGAGATTATAAATCATAACAATGGTCTCTCAGTTACTGTCAGAATGGATTGAGGCTTCAGGTTTAATATCAGTATTCAATAAACACTATTGTATCCTAATACATAAACATTGACCATGAGGAATAGACTTTTATTATGAGTTCGCTGTATGATCTGCTGATTTTACGAAATGAGACTCACTGTGTTGGACAGTTTCCAGCATCTTCTTCCAGAATCTGAACGGCAGGTTACCCAGATAACGCGACACATGAATCAAAGCTCCAGAACTCATCCGTGGATCCGGCTGTGAGATCTGGACTCTGAGGAACATTCAGGAGTCAGAACTGCAGTGAATTTGAGTTCAGATCCACTGAGAGAAGAGATACGAGCATCTCACTTACCTTTCCATCGTGACTTTATAGTTCTGGAAAACATAGAGTTTCAAAACATTTTAATATCTCATCAAACACTCTCACTGTCAATGAGTCTCTATACAAGTTGTTTTATTCAAAGAATGAAGCCAGATTGATTCGTCACCTTTAGAAACGAGACGTCATTGTCTTTCATCATCTCCTCCATGTCTCTGATTGTGTGTGAAAGAGCTGAGATGTGTGTGTTCATCTCCTCCAGCTTCTCCTTCATCCTCTGCTTCTTCTGCTCCTCTTCCTCCCTCAGTGCAGTGATTGTAGCTTCTTCTTCGTCTCTGAGAAACTGATGAAGCTTCTCAAACTCTTCTTTAATCTGACGCTCTGTGTGCTCAGCTTGAGACTGAAATCAAATCACATTCACTTCAGTCAGCTCTATATGAACACACACTCCACTAATGTCAGTAATAAACTCTGTGTGTGAATGTTGAGTATTTAACTCTTTATACATCCTCACCGTGATGTGTTCAATTGTTTCATCACACTCTTTCTTCACTTCTTCTCCATGTTTGAGCTTGTTTAATAAGGACGTCAGTGCTGTATTAAATTCCTCCTACAGGTTAAAGTGAAAATCTTTGAAACTGCAGCTATAAGAGGTTTAAATATGATATGTTTGGATGTTTTTATTGTTATATTATTTATATGTTGAATGGGTCATTCTCAGGAAGCATTTGTGTCTTAAAATTTCAGGACATATATTTTTTAATTATTTATTTTGGAAAGGATGAACATCAAGAAATCGTGTTTTCAGCAAACAAATGTGTTTATTGACATATCATATTATTTATTTACCAATGACATATCGATGTTTTCATAACATGTTTTGAGCCAATGCTGTTACATTCAAGAAGATTTGAACATCAGAGTAGTTGAAGCTTAATGCAGAATTTTATATCAGTAGTAAATCATAGAGATTTAGTCTGAGCAAATATAAATACTGGTCTATTGTGTACACAAATAATACTGTTTCTATTACTGTTTAGCACTGTATTCAGCATATGAAATGAGAGACATGTTTCTTACCTTGTAAGATGAACACACTTCACTGATGGGTCTGAATGTGTGATTGGTGTGTTTCTCTGAGTCTCTGCACACTAAACACACAGGCTGTTTGTCCTCCAGACAGAAGAGTTTGAGTTTCTCACTGTGTAAACTGCAGATCTCCTCAGATCCTGATGAACGTTTCTCAGTTCCCTCCTTTATCAATGAATCACACAAGTTTTTTAACACAAGAATAACTGGTGGATCATCTTTTGAGGATCTTCTCCTGCAGACAGGACACTCCTGAGTTTCCTTAGTTTTCCAGAACTGTTGTAGACACTCTTTACAGAAACTGTGACTACAGGACAGAATAACAGGAGCCTTGAAGATTTCAAAGCAAACAGGACAAGAAAGCTCTTCCACAGATTTTGAATCCATTTCCTCGTCTTGTAAAAGATCCAATGATCTACAATTTACCTTCACTTTCTGAACTTTGGTTTAAAGAGTAAATAACCATTACAATCAAAATCTCATCTGGGTTCATTCAGAAATACACAAAAATGCTATAATATAAATTGTCCTCGTCTGGTTTTCACAACACTGACTCGTTTTAGCTTTCAGTAAAAATGAAAGGCAGAAATAATGACTAGTCACTTCCTGGTTGTTTTTGTAAGAGGGTGGAGTTTCTGAAGACAGACTGGTTATATAGTGTAATCTTTATTTTATTTGTGCTTTCAATTATATATTCAATTCATATTCTGGAAACAAAGAACTGAATAAAGAATCAAGTGGGAGTCTGTAGCATAAGAATCATTATAAAATAATTTAATACTAATAAGTTTACTAAAATATATATTTAGGCATATTTAGAGATTGTCATTGTGTGTGTGTGTGTGGGGGGGTAGTATCAGTTGGATAGTATCAGTTTCTGAATTCTGAACATCATACTAGCATACTACTCTTCCTATTGCTGGCATTTTTTATGGGGTTTTTTATGCCGGTAGGAAAACTTACATCACCATCTTCCAGTTCAGCTTGGAGAGAGCATCGAGTGATGGAAGATGGTGATGAAAGTTTTCCTACCGGCATAAAAAAAAACATAAAAAATGGCAGAAATAGGAAGAGTAGTATGCTAGTATGATGTTCTGATCAGTTGCATGTTAATTTTTCTCAACGAGAAAAATCTAGTGTGGTAAACTACACAGTGAACTCTGTCAGCTGGTACATTATTATTAAATGGTTTATTTATAACTAATTTGTACACAATTGCATGCACAATATGGATTTATTTTTCGTAATAAAACATACAAAATTTGAAGGCTGAGACTGTTCATATCGAAAGTATCCTGCTGTGTCTTGTCTGTCAGCGTATAGTCACATGTTTATTCACTGTGTGGCGTGAGACCGTGAGAAACCCTGCCATCTACTGTCAGAAAAGGGAAATGTATCCCATCTGATCAGAAACCTGGAAAAAACGTATCCTGTCAGCAATAATGAAACAAAAACAAGACACATCTAATATTCTATTTTCACTGACACACTATAGGGGACTCCCAGGTTATTTGTTCTGCTCCTTATAGGGGTCCCTAATGCTTATGAGTGGTCCGAGCACTGATAATAACACTTTTTTGTTTCTTTTAGGTTCAAGTTTTAAAAATTTGCTTCAGTAAAGAACTTATCTGAAGCAGCAGAGAGGAGCAGCAACTGGCTGTGGTTGAGACGGAAAGATTCTAGCTGGCTGTGTACAGGCCGCCATGCTACGGTTTCGAAAAATTCTTGAAAATTTGAAGAGTCTGTTGGTTTATTTGTATAGTTTGCATAGTAATTACAGTTATTACGTTCCTGTGTATTTTGCGTGAATGAGGTTTGGTGTTTGGACAGATATTGTGTTTTGTGGTAGTATGCCATACGGAACCGTTGCCACTGACCACTTTAACCTCCGCAGTTGGGCTCGACAGCCTTAGTCAAATGGGTTGGCCGTATGGTCGGGTTTTGGAGAGGTTGAGAGATTGTGGTTAGGTCACATGTGAACTACGAGGAAGGAGCAAACTCAGCAGCAGGAGGGATGTAAAGGTCAGTAAGCTGGGCTGAGTTGAGTGAGGGATGGAGGGGGTGACTCTGGGACGCCAGAGTCACTGTCGAGCCCTCTTGAGTTGTCGTGGGCTAGTCAACGAAACACTGAGGACGGAAGGTGCCCACTTGAAGACCCTAGAGATGTCCCCTACTCTACTCAATCCAGACTGTTGTCATGAGGGGACCGCACTGTGGTTGCAGCCGTTGTGTGTGTAAATACACCGCAGATATTAACACCAGACAGAAGGAGATTCACATCACCATTTGGAAAGAAGCGTAAATGGATGGAGAAGCATAGGTTGTAAAGCTACGTCTTAGTTGGGGCTCATCTTGGCGAAAGCCGAGTACAAATCAGCATGAAGTTTTAACATCTACTCTTGTGTAATGGAAATCAGCATCTTCGATGCCAGCAGTCATTATTAAATGTATAAATCCATTCAAATCCGTCATTTTAATATTGACTTTCTTGTGTGTAACTGATTCACTGACTTTTAAAAACAACAACAACAACATAGTATTGTCATGGTGACTATTTTATACGGAAATACATGATAAGCCATGTGCCCACAACAGACCAGACTAAACACAAACACATGACAAACCGGGAGTGTCAGAGCTCTGTCACCAAACCAAGATATAGCCTAAACCAGACAGAAGTGACAGAACCCTGACCACCGAAGTCGGGTCCTCCTGGATCACCGGGCTTGGGACCACCAAAGTCGGGTCCTTCTGGACTACTGGCCTTGGGACCACCGAAGTCAGGTTCTTAACTGCCTCTGGGGGTGCTGCAGCTCCTTCAGCCTCCACTGGATAAGAGGCTGATGGGTCGCACCCTTTCTTCCTCCTCCCTCTCCCCGAAGGGGTTATCAGAGGACCGGGGACTTGGCAGTTTGTGAGGTCAGTGGGAGGTGGGCCAAGAGACGGAAGACCACCCTCCCAGTCTGCACTGGTCCCGCGATGGTAAATATACCCCACAAACTGCCAGAATGATAGTAGCCCCAGCATCCCCATCTCCCAGGCAGGCACAAAAGCCCCTCCGCAAAATACAGGAACTGCTAGGCAAGCTCCTTCACACTGTTCTCCTCTTGCGGAAGCGAAAGGAGCTTGTCAAGTCTTTCAACCATCGGATAAGCGGAGGGGCAGGGAGATGGAAAAAGAAAGATACCCATTGCTTGCTGAGTCCTCAGTTGGCTGGTTCGTTCTGTCACAGAATGAGTAGATTCAAGATGCGATGACTCAAGTGCAGAAACAAATGGATATATTTATTAAGTAACAAACAAACACAAACTACAAACAAAACTCCATCATGGGGGAAAATGAGAACAATAACAGGAAGGATCAGGAAACACAAGGAACATGGACAACTTGGACAACGAACCAGCACAGGACTGCAAACACAGGGAGACTAAATAGGGAAACAAACATAAGAGGGTAACGAGGCTAGCCTGGTCCCACCAGACTCTCGTACATTTCATTTGTACATAGAGTCTGGCACCGCTCCATTGACAAGCGTTAACTTCCTTGTAGGCGGGAACTCTATTGAAGTCTAAAAGTATTGGATCTGCCCAGAGTCACTCTATCTGCCATAACCAATCGCTAACGTTTGGTCGTGACATATGTATTTTCCCGAACCCCGTGGGGAGGATGGCCACCAACAAAACTAAGCAAAGATTGTTCTTGCTCCGGCTTTAACGTCTTGATATTCAGCAGCGTTGCCACAACGGACCGAATGGCTTCGCTCGCATCTTTCTCCGCTGCCATTACTGAACTACAACTCAAAATAACGCACGAGTCGACATCAACGTCATCGTTCTCAGCCACTCCCTCTGTTCGCTGATTGGCCCGGTAAAAAATTGATCAGAGAAAACCAAAGTCTACAGCACAATCCCAGACGTAGTACTGAAGGAAAATGAAAATTGAGCGGAAGTACGAAGGAGGGTGGAGTCAGGCTATAACGAGGCAGACAGGTGGGGGAAATTAATCAATAATGAGATAACAAGATGGGCGTGGCTAGACAATTGACAGGAGAGCGCATGGCACAAGGAAATACATGACAAGCCATGTGCTCACAACAGACCAGACTAAACACAAACACATGACAAACCGGGAGTGTCAGAGCTCTTTCACCAAACCAAGATATTAACCATACAGACTTTATCAAAGAATTTGCTAATTTTCTATCAGAGTTAGTAGTGGCTGCAGAAAAAGTCCTAATTGTTGGTGATTTTAATATACATGTGGATAACAAAAAAAAGTTGCATTGGGAGTGGCATTTAAAGACATTCTGAACTCTATTGGAGTTAGACAACACGTGTCGCTCCTTTGACCTTAAAGAAGATTGAAGCCAGAAAAATGGAAACTGGAAGAAAACAAAACTATAGTTTTTTCACATTTCGTGGAAAGAGATTGCGTACAGAGAGGCCTTAAAAACTCATAGATCTGCATATTTTTTAACCCTATTAGAAGAAAATAGTCAAGTCAAGTCACCTTCATTTATAAAGCGCTTTTAACAGTATGGATTGTTTCAAAGCAGCTTTACAGAGATAACAGGAAAATCATGTTGTAATAATATTGTTAAATATAAAATGTCCCCAACTAAGCAAGCCAAAAGCCAATGGCGGCAAAGGCGAAGAAGGTGAAAAAGGCGGCAGTGGCAAGGAACCAAAACTCCATCAGTGACAGAATGGAGAAAAAAACCTTGGGAGAACCCAGGCTCAGTCAGGGGGCCAGTCCTCCTTTGGCCAACGAACGAACCGTGTCTGATTATGATTTAGGCATCAGTATAGGTCAGAAGTCAGTTTGGATCAGAACTTTCACAATATTTATCCAGTTCCATCTGGTTGGGGTCGGAGTAATCACGCCGGTATGGAGACGAGTTTGTTGAGGTGTACACGAGGCCTTCACAGTGTTGATGAGGCTGGCACTTCAGAGATGCGTTGTCGTTGTGTCCTTGCGTTGGTCCTTCATCAGATCTGGATATGGCCTGGATCCGGCGGTTTGCGGTAAACCTCGGTGTAACGGATGGATTTAATCAAAATGCTCTAGACATCATAAAATCCTCCCCCTCTCCCCTGTTGTCATCGGCCCTCAAAACCAGTTCTCTTCAAAGGCCATTATCACCTCTGCTCAGCTGAACGATCTCACCACAAGACTGTGTCTGCAACCCTCAAAGACAGCACAGGAGACCAGACGGCACTAGCCATTTGGTCAAAGACTAAAGGGATAAACTTCCACTACACAAGGACCCTTACTGTATTCATACCGACAAACTTTCTCAAATGTTTATATTATTTCTCCTGTGTTTTACACATGTCCCTATGTTTTATTAGCCTAGTTATGATTCTTCAGTTATGTTAGAGTAACTTCAAATGTTGATATCCAAAGATGACATATCATTGCTTTAATGTCTTCAAATCCCCTCATTCTTGGTATCAGAAGAATCCTCGTTTGATTTTATAATCAATGGTGTACAATATGTTGTGATAAATTGCACCATGATATTTTTTACCATACTTTTGTGTAAAGACTGCACAAATTCTCCATGCCACCATGAACATGCAAATGGAGATAAGATGGAACAAAGACTTTCACCTGGTCATCTTTGATTGGTCACCTCACCAAATAGTTGTGAACTGATAGGACCTTTGAGAGTGTCTAATTAGTTCAGATCTTTGCTCAATCTCTTTAAGACAACATTTTCTGTCTTTTTCCGACAACTTCATCTTCAAGTTAACTTCTTTGGATTCACACAGACCAAGAACTCAAACGAACGCTTCAGCGCACTCCTGGCAAAATCATCAAGAATCTCAAAAATCTCCTGCATCTGGACTTGTTCAGCAACCGAAGTCAATGCAAGTACCCGTTCGCAGCCTTTACATGCGTTTCTAAGTTATTGTGCCCTAGGTGACCCTGATTCTTTGATGTTTCTCGTAGGTTGTGGTTAACTGATTGTAATCTTGCCATTCCCTTTTTTTCTCTTTCTCTTTCTTCACTTTTCTTTACTTTCTTGGTTCTGTATACAATCTTTGCTTAGTTTAGTTGTGTGTGTAGCCTACCGTAGTTTTGTTTATTAAACCATTATATCCACGCTTTATTTTCTCTGTGTTTGCCACTCACAAAAAAATCAGTCGCTTAAATATCTTGATCTAGCTATACCTATGCTATTACCCTGCTAGTGTTTTATTTACTTTAGTTGGAAAAGGTTATTCTTTCTTGGTCAGGAAGATAACTTATTTGCTAGAATTGATAATTGATTATGCTTTCTGTTCATTGGATGAACTGATTAAATAATTATACTATTAATTCTGCTACAGTCATTTCTAAAACATTCAAATATTTATAATTAATTATAATTCGTTATGACTCATTATAAATATATTTTGAGCTAATTTGCTACATAATTGGTGGAGAATGAATGCCGGCATGTTTTAAACTTTTTTTATGAGCAAACACATTGTCAATTTTTTGATGTGCGCTCAGAGTGAGACAAGTTGCAACGCAAACTCACTTCTGTGAAAACTGAAAATCTCAAAGCCGATTTCAGTTCAGTACGTTAACAGTTTCTATTTGTCTAACATTTAGTCATTGTTAATTGGTAAAATATAAACTACAGTTCATAAAATTAAAATCATTTCTGTAAAGACGAAAGAAACATCTTTACAGCACGTATTATTATTATCAAGATCGCCTGTTAGAATGAAGCAATCTTCTTTTAGTGTGATAAAAGATTGATTTGAGCGATGTTCCTCCTCTCATCTTTTTAAAGGCCTATCTTTTGTATCGCTAAATTGACGTTACTGCATGCTCCAGTTCGAATTCAACTAAGGCGATCTCACTTCCTTAAAGGTCCCATGACATGGATTATTTTATTATTTTATAATGTTTCCTGGTTTGCCCTTATGATGTTAGTATTTTTTTTAGATCAAAAATTGTCATAATTTAGAAATTAAAGGCATTTTTCCTAGCCTGATTTTATCCCCTGATTTGAACGCTCTGTTTGAAGGGGCGTGTCTGCTGTGAGACTTCAGTGTAAACACCCAATGCTGTGATTGGCTGACATGCGTGCATATGAAATGGATAGCATTACATGTGGAACTCTCTCGTAAACTTTTACTATTACAGCTATATTATGTTTTTACTATTAAAGCTATCGGGATTAACGAATCGTGAGAAGTTTTTAAAGTATTTAGACCTATTCCCATCACATAAAAGGTTGCAGTGATGATTGAGCAGATGACAAACTGTTGATCGTGTGACTAAACATCTTATCATTACAACGCAGTTTCTGCACTCTCACTAATACTTTCTCCAATGCAAACATGATGTAAATACATAGAGCTTCGTTGTGCAGTGTAACAGCGTCACTGATTTCATAACGAGTTTTGGCAAGTATCCAGATAAACTCGCGCTTTACGATTGACAGCTTGGGCGATTGTAAAGGGATTGTTCTTTGTTCACTTTCTGTATATATTTTAATCACAGTTTAAATACGATTATTTTCATCCTACTGAGAAAAAAGATGTGAAGTTGACATTTTTAGTCACTGGCTTGATTTACTGATTCATAAACAGTATTGAACGATTTTGAGAGAAAGATTATCTGTCTGAACTTGAACAATTACACATCAGAAATTCACATAACCCATTGGCTCAGATGAAAGAACTAAAAAGATACCTTTGTGTTCATTTTTTTTTTTTTTTTCGCCATTGGCTTTTGCCTTGCTTAGTTGGAGACATTTAATTTTGATACTATTACAACTTTACTTTCCTGTTATCTCTTTAAAGCTGCTTTGAAACAATTTGTATTGTAAAAAGCGCTATATAAATAAAGGTGACTTGACTTCATTTGTACATCCAAACACTGAGCAACTGCCATGCTTCGCTCGTAGCTACGTGTAACAAGCTAGGTAACCATAAATAGTAAAGCAACACAATTATATATCATTAGTTGACTTACTTGTCCGAGGTTTGTAGCTGAGCCAAAGAGAGTTACTGATCCAGACTTTTTAGGCCCCATCCACTCTACTGCGTTTTAGTTTAAAAACGGAGAATTAAAACGAATACGATCTCAGTCCACACCAGCGTTTTAGCTTCGTATTAGAACTGATCTCCGTCCACATTAAAACGACTGAAAACGCGGATCACGTCACCATTCACCTACACTGGGCATGCGCGTGCCGGTGTAAACAGGAATCAGATTGACTATTCCTCAGATTTCACTGTCCAGGAAAACCTGTTGTGTATATGTTTATTGTGTATTGGTAGCAAAGAAATCCTGCCTTACAATCTTGTGCAGTAAACTGGCACAAAAGGATCCGCTGAGATCTAAAAAGTTGTACTCGTGATAGTTGCAGTAAATCAACCGTTAAGAAGAGAGTAATCTCACTAAACGCGTTCAGATTTGATCACATCTGAAGTTAGTCTAGGTCATAACACCTTTGACTAACGCTAGAGGGCAGTCTGTTTAAATGTCTAACACTTCTCTTGACCTCCTGACTTCTTTTGTGTGGGCTCAATCACGCCACCTTGTGGCCATCCTCAGCTAGGTCGGCTTTCCTCTCTCTACCTTTTTGTTTTTTTTTATTTGCCTTTTAAGTGTTGTTCACATCTTTCCTCTCCTAGCCATACCATCTCCCTAGGCATTACGACCCAACAGCGCCCCAATTCTGTAGGCCCAGTCCTAACCCCTAGCAGTGGTAATAAGCTTAGCTTAATTTTTTTCCTTCCCTACCTCTCTCTCTTTTGATTTGTTGGTTTTGTTTGTTTACTATTTTTATTCTGTTTTGTTTGTTTTTAGTTCACGTAGAGACCGAACCTATGAGAAACATCATGGAATGCTGAATAATAGATTGACGACCTAAGTAGCCAAGTAGACCTTTGGCGACCCATTAGGCGACCACCCTGTCAACAATCTTTGTTTAGACCTGTTCCGGTACTCACCCACACAGATTAGCCACACCTTGACATCCACAATCCGAGATAATAGGTGTCTGGCCTACACTCCACTAACTGTCTGCACCAGTTAGCCAAACCACACGCATCGTTCATAACGACACGCCAGCGTAGTTCGCTAATTCTGCGTGACTTGCATTGGTCTTTTAGTGTTGTTTTTCTCTTGCCACCAGTATGCCCAGATCATCCAACTCTGCCACCCACTGGGACTACCTAGAGGCCTGGCTAAACGACCTGACCGATGCCTTCCTGCCCAGAGCCGCCGGTGACCTACAGCACCTTAGCCAGGAGCAGCTGGACGACGACTTGATCAGGCTGATGGCCAATGATCCAACCAAGAGCTACAACCACAAAGAGCTGGCCAAGATCATCGGGGGCCTCACCCACAATCTCATCGTCCAGGCACGGCTAAGTGAGAAGAGTGTCCTCCATCTGGAGCAAAAAGCAGCAGCGCTAAAGCTCCAGACTGAGGAGGCTCAGAGGAACCAGGCACACGCTCAAAGTCGTCTATACCAGCTGACCCGGGAGGCCCGGGACCAGTGTAGAACAACAGATGAGAAGGACCCAGAGCTACAGGAGGAAGTGAAAAGTCCCTAAGATGCCCTGACGGATCTCCCTTTAGATGCAGCGCACAGGGAGCAATTGGAGAAGGACATCAGAGAGGAACTGAAAGAAAAACTCCAACATGCTGAAGCTCTCTTTAGCCAGAAACACACTAAGCCGACGCCAACGAACTAGTGGCGACGAAAGCAGACTGCAGGGTCGGCTCACGTCGGCAGAGTCTGGTTCCACACCAACTGCCCTGACACACCAAGCCGATTCTCAACACCCGAAGGCCAAGTAGCACGTCTGTTCTGCGCCTGCGCAAGAGGAAATACCTTTCCATACCAGCAGGTGGCAGTAGTCTGTTTTAGTTTCTCAAAGAGTTTCTTCTTTTCTCGCTCAAATACATCGGATTTGTGATATTTCAGAAATGTCTGACACGTTGCAAATGGCACTGGCGTTGTCAGCCCTTGGTATTTTGCTTGTGGAAGAGGAAAGGAAGAAGCGGGCGCGAAAAATATGCAGAAAGCTCACTAAATGGGTGAAACCATGGATTCTCCAGAAACAGGCTCAAGGGGCTTTCCCGAACCTGTGTAGACAGCTGGAACTAGATGAAACCTCAGATTTTAAAAAATTCACACGGCTTTTTCCTACTTAGTTTGACATGTTAAAGGAACTTATCAGTCCAATCATACGGAGGAGAAACACAAACTACCGGGATTGTATCTCCGTAGGGGAACGTCTGATGATTACACTACAGTTCCTGGCAACAGGTAAGCAAGCTAACCCATACGGAAATGTAATACTGTATATGACATATATGTCCCTATATCGCAAGTGACGCCATCATATATGCTAAATATAAGACAATATATTGCTATCACATACATACATATCTCTAGATATATGTTGATATAAGTTTATAACATATATACATTTTTCATATTAAATGAATATATTGACATATATTAAGACGATGTATATGATTATTGTTTACATAATATTGTATGTTATGACCATATATGTCATCGATATGTTTAATTTATATATGCCAATTTATTTTAACAACATACATACATACATTTTACATGCCTACGGTTTACTTATTAATTTATTCCTTGTTTTCCTTATTTGAACAGCTTGAACTAGTCTACACAATCCACATTTCATTTCTATCCCATTTTAGAATTATAAATAAAATTGATTTTTTTTTAACATTATTTTACCTCATCTTAACTGCCTCATAAAAAAACAAAACAAATACTACACACATTCTATTTGGAAACTTACATTTTATTTTTTTCATATCAATAACCATATATCAATATCATTGATATTGTATGTTGACAATTATATATGTGACATATACAGGTGCTGGTCATATAATTAGAATATCATCAAAAAGTTGATTTATTTCAGTAATTCCACTCAAAAAGTGAAATCTGGATATTATATTCATTCATTACACACAGACTGATATATTTCAAGTGTTCATTATCAGAGCAACCTGGGCTCTCATAACACCTGAGCAGTGCCACAGACTGATCGACTCCATGCCACGCCGCATTGCTGCAGTAATTCTAGCCAAAGGAGCCTCAACTAAGTATTGAGTGCTGTACATGCTCATACTTTTCATGTTCATACTTTTCAGTTGGCCAACATTTCTAAAAAATCCTTTTTTTGTATTGGTCTTAAGTAATATTCTAATTTTCGGAGATACTGAATTTGGGATTTTCATTAGTTGTCAGTTTTAATCATCACAATTAAATTAAATAAACATTTGAAATATATCAGTCTGTGTGTAATGAAAGAATATAATATCCAAATTTCACTTTTTGAATGGAATTACTGAAATAAATCAACTTTTTGATGATATTCTAATTATATGACCAGCACCTGTATATAAAAAAACACTATTATACATGCATAAAATGTATGGGCTAGTTTTATATGTCAATATATTAAATTGTTCCATTTTCTAATAGGTTTTATATATGGGCAGATATATACAGGTATGTACATATATGTTTTCACTTTCTATGGGGATACATTTAATATATGTATATTTCATATGTGTACATATATTACATTTCCGTATCGGAAAAGGTTACTCTTTGTTTTAACATCGCAATACAACATCTTCTTAGTTGTGTACATTTTGGTGTATTATTAAGCTTTATAAAAGTGAAACGAAAATGATTTGAAGCCTACTTAAAGAGAAACAGCATATAAAATATAACAATAAATGTAATGTAATGAAAATGCATTAAGTGTTTGATTCTTGATGATTGATTCTGGAAAAGGTGTGGAAAATTGATTATGAAGTTTGTAATCTATGCAAGAGAAAGCTTCAAGAGCCAGTTCCGAGTTGGAATGTCTACAATTCAGCAATTCGTTCCTGAAACCTGTGCAGAAATCTACCAGGTTTTAAAAGAGAAATACCTGAAGGTATGCATGTATATGTTTTTTTTTCTCTCTCAACATTTAAAGTGCAGTTTGTCTGACAAATAAAACTAATTTTTGTTTTCATTTTACTGTATTTCAGTGCCCAGACACAGTGGAAGAGTGGCAGCAAGTTGCCATTGGATTCCAGGCTCAGTGGAACTTTCCAAACTGCCTGGGTGCTCTGGATGGGAAGCACATCAACATTCGTCCCCCACCAGAAACTGGATCGACATTTTATAACTACAAGCGTACATTTTCTATTGTTCTAATGGCACTGGTTGACAGCAATTACAGATTCCTTTATGCTGATGTGGGCTGCAATGGGCGTGTTTCAGATGGTGGAGTGTTTGGTGGATGCTCATTACAGGATGCTTTGGAGAAAAGAACATCAAACATACCTGTACCTGCACAACTTCCTGAATCTGACCAGCTGGCCCCCTACTGCATTGTGGCAGATGAGGCATTTCCCTTGAAGGAATACCTCATGAAGCCATATCCGAACCTCAGGCTATCTGTTGAGCAACGCATATTAAACTACAGGCTTTCGAGCTCGGAGGGTGGTTGAAAATGCATTTGGCATCCTGGCAAATCGTTTTCGAGTTTTTCTAACCACCATTAATATTCAAAACACTGCCAAAGTGGAGGACATTATTGTTACGAATTGACAGACACAAGGGGATCCATTCGCAGCATTTATTATAGTAGTCAACAGGCAGGGATCAACAACAGCAAACAGGGCAACGGGGACCAGGCAGAGACAAACCGGATACAAGCAGAGGGTCGAGGCAGGCAGAGAAGAATCAGAGTCCAGTGAAACAGTCCAGGGTCAGGGCAGGCAGAGAAGGGTCAGCAACGATAAACAATCCACAGGTCAAACACAGGAATCAAACACAGGAAATTAACGCTCAGAAATGCAGTAACAGTAAAACAAGACTTCGCGGCGAGTGAATGAATGAACATGGTATAAATAGACAAGGACTAACAGGGTGATGAGAAACAGGATGAAGACCCCTCGGGCGGCCAGGGCGGTGAAGACCCCTCGGGCGGCCAGGGCGGTGAAGACCCCTCGGGCGGCCAGGGCGGTGAAGACCCCTCGGGCGGCCAGGGCGGTGAAGACCCCTCGGGCGGCCAGGGCGGTGAAGACCCCTCGGGCAGACTCTGGCTCGGGAACAGACAACACAGACTCTGGCTCGGGAACAGACAACACAGACTCTGGCTCGGGAACAGACAACACAGACTCTGGCTCGGGAACAGACAACACAGACTCTGGCTCGGGAACAGACAACACAGACTCTGGCTCGGGAACAGACAACACAGACTCTGGCTCGGGAACAGACAACACAGACTCTGGCTCGGGAACAGACAACACAGACTCTGGCTCGGGAACAGACAACACAGACTCTGGCTCGGTAACAGACAACACAGACTCTGGCTCGGAGGCAGCCATCTTGTCCGTAGACACTGGCTCGGAGGCGGCCATCTTGTCCGTAGACACTGGCTCGGAGGCGGCCATCTTGTCCGTAGACACTGGCTCGGAGGCGGCCATCTTGTCCGTAGACACTGGCTCGGAGGAAGTGACGTGAACAGTCTCTGGATCAGCAGAAGTGATGTGAAAAGTCTCTGGTTCGGCCATCTTGTCCGTAGACACTGGTTCGGAGGAAGTGACGTGAACAGTCTCTGGATCAGCAGAAGTGATGTGAACAGTCTCTGGTTCGGCCATCTTGTCCGTAGACACTGGCTCGGAGGAAGTGACGTGAACAGACTCTGGATCGGCCATCTTGTCCGTAGACACTGGCTCAAAGGAAGTGACGTGAACAGTCTCTGGATCAGCAGAAGTGATGTGAACAGTCTCTGGTTCGGCCATCTTGTCCGTAGACACTGGCTCGGAGGAAGTGACGTGAACAGACTATGGATCGGCCATCTTGTCCGTAGACACTGGCTCGGAGGAAGTGACGTGAACAGACTCTGGATCGGCAGAAGTGACGTGAAGCGTCTCTGGCTTGACAGGCTCTGGCTGGAGGGGCACGGGAGCGACGGTTCTCTTGGCAGCACGAGCTGACATCAGCTGGGGGTCAGCCATGCTGGAAACAAGTCCTGGATGGCCATAGACCGATCCGATGGCTGGCTTGATGGTTGGTGTGACGTGGAGAAACTCAGGCTCGTCGTGGCTGACGTGAAACTCAGGCTGAGGGGATACTATGGGTTCACGGAGTTCCTCATCTACCACACCCACCGTATACACTGAACCGCTTAACAGAAGGGCCATTTCAATATAGCTCTCTAATGTCCCGTGAGGGTCATGCAAGGGCATGAATGAACTGAGCGGTTCAGATAGTCCTCCTCGGAAAAAGATCATCTGGCACGCTGTGCTCATTGAGGTGAGATGTGCCAGTTCAATAAAATCTGCAACATAGTCTTCGATGGATCGATTCTCCTGACGGAGACGCATGATTTGGACGTCTGGACTCATAGTTGGCATCACTGCTGGATCTCGGTGTGGCGAAGTCTTCTGTTACGAATTGACAGACACAAGGGGATCCATTCGCAGCATTTATTAGAGTAGTCAACAGGCAGGGATCAACAACAGCAAACAGGGCAACGGGGACCAGGCAGAGACAAACTGGATACAAGCAGAGGGTCGAGGCAGGCAGAGAAGAATCAGAGTCCAGTGAAACAGTCCAGGGTCAGGGCAGGCAGAGAAGGGTCAGCAACGATAAACGATCCACAGGTCAAACACAGGAATCAAACACAGGAAATTAACGCTCAGAAATGCAGTAACAGTAAAACAAGACTTCGCAGTGAGTGAATGAATGAACATGGTATAAATAGACAAGGACTAACAGGGTGATGAGAAACAGGTGAATGCAATCAGAGACCAACCAGGTGATGAGACACAGGTGAATGAAATGATGAATGCTGATGAATCCGGGGAGTGAATTATGGGAAATGTAGTTAGTGAGGAAGTGATGAAAGTCTATTGTGGAGCGCCCTCTGGTGGCTCTCGAGGGCACTCCAGCTGGTGATCGTTACAATTATGTTGGCTTGCTGTGCTCTGCACAACTTTCTGTGTACAGAGTGCTGTGAAGTATATGTCACGGGTGGGGGACGATGAACGCCAGATGACAGGCCGTTCCAACCCCCGACTCACATACCACCGCAAGGAGCCAACACCACAGAGGACACAGAGGCAACCAGCAATTTAGAAGTCAAAGCACAGAATCTTTATTGAATAAAATATGTTAAAACAGTCCCCGGCAGGCCAAGAGGAGGTGAGGATTCAACAACGTCACTGGCTTGCTTCACAGGGCTCAGGCAGACAGAGAGGAGCTGGGAATTCAACAGTGTCGCTGGTTTTCTTCACAGGGCTCCCATAGACAGAGAGAAGACGAGGATTCAACAGGGGCGCTGACTTTCCCCCACAGGGCTCAGATAGACAGAGAAAAGATGAGAACTCGACAGTGTCACCGACTTTCTCCACAGGGCTCAGACAGACAGAGAGAAGATGACGATTCAGTAGTGTCGCTGGCGTTCTTCACAGGGCTCAGGTAGGCAGCGAGAGGTAAGAAATGAACAGCGAAGCTGGCTCTCTTCACCGGGCTCAAACAACCAGAGAGACAAGGATTTAGCAGTGTCGCTGATTCTCTTCACAGGACGCAGGCAGACAAATAGAAGATGAGAGTTCAATAGTGTCGTTGGCGTTCTTCACAGGGCTCAGGTAGGCAGAGAGAAGATGAGAATTCCACAGTGTCGCCGACTTTCTCCACAGGGCTCAGACAGACAGAGAGCAGAGGAGGATTCAACAACGTCACGGGCTTGATTCCCAGAGTTCAGACAAACAGAGAGGATGAGGATTCAACAGCGAAGCAGGCTCTCTTCACAGGGCTCCAGCGGACAGGGAGAAGATACAGATTCAACAGCGAAGCTGGCTCTATTCACAGGGATCAGGCAGACAGAGAGAAGATGAGGATTCAACAGCGAAGCTGGCTCTATTCACAGGGCTCAGGCAGACAGAGAGAAGATGAGGATTCAACAGCGAAGCTGGCTCTATTCACAGGGCTCAGGCAGACAGAGAGCTGATGAGGATTCAACAGCGAAGCAGGCTCTCTCCACAGGGCTCAGATAGACAGAGAGAAGATAAGGATTCAACAGCAAAGCTGGCTCTACTCACAGGGCTCAGGCAGACAGAGAGAAGATGAGGGTTCAACAGCGAAGCTGGCTCTATTCACAGGGCTCAGGCAGACAGAGAGATAAGGATTCAACAGCGAAGCAGGCTCTCTCCACAGGGCTCAGATAGACAGAGAGAGGATGAGGATTCAACAGCAAAGCTGGCTCTACTCACAGGTCTCAAACAAACAGAGAGAGGATGAGAATCCAACAATAAAGCAGGCTCTCTTCACAGGGCTCCAGCAGACAGAGCGAGAAGATGAGGATTCAACCACTAGATGGTTTCCTTCATTAGCCTCAATTCAAAAAGATGCAAACGATGTTTCCACAGTCAGGACCGCCTCCCCAAGGTCTCTGCATTACACTTCCACTCGTGTTTCACTATAACCCACTCAAATCCACACACGTGAATATATTAATGTACAACACTGCAAAATCTCGTCACTCACAGATTAGGGCGTAGACAGGGGATCTGGTCCACTGTGCATCACTACAACCTCCTCGACTTCTCCCGATGAAGCGTGGGGTTTTCAAACCTTCTCCAGAAAGACAGTTTTACACCTCCTGAAGTCTCATCACATCCTCCAAAAGATTTCTCATATCACAATCCAAACATCAACAGGACTTATCTCCTCCCATCACGGTTTTCCTCTCCACATCCGGATTCGCCCGAACCCCCGCAGCTTTCCTTTTCCCTTTCTTCTCGACCCTGAGTTGAAGATGAGATACCCTTTTATCCTTCCCCGAATGACAACGTGTCCCAATCGCCATCGTGTTCGCGCTCTCCCGCACCTGTTTCGAGTCTTTCACTAATAATTCTCCGTCTCTCCCCGGTGCTTCCGGGTTGGTGTCCTCCGGGTCCCACACCGGAAATCCTTCCCGCCCGACAACCGACCGTGATTAAGGTTCCGCCTAACTTGGTCACCCCGGTGACATATACATGGCAGGAATCGACCAGGAAGAACTAGATCAAGACCCTAGCCTACAGCAGGCCTCTCTGCCACACACAACCAACAGTACAACACACGCCAAACAGCTCAAGGATAAACTGTGCCAGTACTTTAATTCAGACATTGGTGCAGTCCCCTTTCAATGGGGCAAAATATAAGCATGTGACAAACTTGTTTGTTTCCAGTCATTGACCTTGGTCATTATGTGTTTTGTGATCTCTTTTTACATAAAGAATTGTGAATCCAAATACTTTTTTACCCAAAGTCAAAGTGTTTTTTTTTTCTTCTTCCAATGTTCAGAACAATGGGCCAAAAATTAGCTAGAAGGTAATGAAATAAAATGACCAAAAATAGAAGAAACTTTAAATTCTAAATAGAATGGTGCAAGAACTATAATATAAATTACAACTGTACAGACATATTTACAAAACAGCTTACAATATGCTAAAAACATGTTTACACTTTTGCAACATAACACATTACAGGTTTGTATACTGATTGACAGATGCATCCAGTGAATGTTTGTGGCCCACTGAATATTTGAAAATGCATCAACCTCGTGCTGGAAATGTGGCAAATTCCACATTCTGTGTTCTAGATTTTTGCAGAAAGCTGAGATGGCATCATTGGTGTTTTCCTGTTATGCCAACTTTTCCAGAGTTTTGCCGATGGTGCGCATCAAGTATGTGGACTCCTCACTGGAGGATTCATCCTGCCTCTTCCTGCGCTTCCTTGGAGTACTTGGTTTCTTTCTCATGGCTGTGGATTCAGTCAAGGGTGTACTGGGCTGTAGCTCCGCCTCAATGAAGCTGGGCTCTTCATGGGTGTCAGTCCAGGTGTCACTATTGGTACCATGTGAGGGTGAACAGGAATCAGTATCAGCCGAAGGTTCCTTAAAAAAACATAAAAAGATAAAAATCAAAAAGCGAACGATATGATACCATAGATTCTTACAACTGTTTACCAATCACCCATAACAATAACGGCATAGCTAAAACAATATCCTACAAATTGGTGAAATGGCTCTATTCAGATGCACTTTATGGCACATTGTGGAAGATAATGTGCCAAATGAATTTAACGGATCTGAACAATCAGTGGCCACTTTAAAAAAGGCAAAGTGTTTCATTTTATTCTGAAATTTAAAAAAAAACATATTGAATTGTTTATTTACCCTGATAGTTAGATTTGAAGTGCTCTCCTTCCTTTTTGTGTGAGGCTCTAGAAACTGCAGGCGGTTCAGGATCCATTATGCCTAGTTATTGGTCAATTTCATGACTATTTTTAATGCCACAAATGTTAATTTTTGCTCTACTGGACATACACTAGATGCTAGCACATAATATTTATAACTGCCTGTTTCCATAAACCAAATTATTTTTGTTAGCACATAACACATGACAAGTTTTTTTTACTATGGACTATTGAACAATAAGTTTTCTAAAGACCTCGATTGCCAAAAAGGAAATCTTACCTGATATGACAAGTGTATTTTCGATCTCACGCCACTTTTCAGCTTTCGCCACATGGTTGGCATAAGATTTTTCCGTAATGTCATACAAGGCCGGCCTTTCCTGGATCATGCTGATCGAGGCGTCTTCACTTGCCTCGTTCCAGACAGCCATATCTTTTTTAAATAATCACGAATAATAATCACGTGAAATGCAAACAAATGAGAAAAGCAAGTATGTTCCCTCTTGACTTTGTTGTTTACTTGCTTCGTCAACTCCGTTTTATTTCCCCTCGTGCACTGGTTTGCTGGCTGAAAAGCCAATCAGAATGATCAGATGGCCCGACTGACTGACAAGCCACGACTCCGATTCAACATGTCGAATCGGCTGTTACAAAGCCGACGAGGACCAATTTCAGCCGACAGTGCGGAACACACTGAGAAAACTTTATTATAAACCGAAGCACAAAAACTGCCCGACGGCCAACCATCAGCTTGGTGTGTTCCTGGCTTTTGGGAGAGCAAGGACTGAACTGAAAGAAAGGGATGCCAGGGCCAGAGCCTGTGAAGGTCACCTGCAAATAGCCCGAGCTGAAGTCCAAGCTCTGATTCAGCAACGGGACAGCTTAAAAGATGAACTTGAGACAGTTCAAAGGGAACTGAAACATTCTGCAAAATGCTGAGCAGCAAAGTGACCAGAAAGGGGAAACGCACAACACAGAATTTTTCCCAAACGGTGGGTCCAGGCCTCCCTTCCAAGAGCTTCTAGTCCGAAAGGTGGGTGAAAGCCCATTGCTCGAGATGTCACCAGCCAGTATCCGAGAACCCCCATCAGCAGTAAAGGGGTGGGAGCCCTTCCAGAGGACTCCTGCCACTAGTCATGGCGTGTCTCCCAGAGACCTTGACAAGCTGGCCAGAACCAACCCCAGTTTCACCCTGAACCCTGCAGGAGGCCAGAGCGTGCACGCCTACCTGCAGGACATTGACTTTCACTTACAGGCTATGACCAATGTGACCACACGAGACATACTGTACTTGTTAAGAATCACATCCAACCATGAAGCACAAAGCTTCCTTGATCACCAGTCAGAAATTGTCCAATGGATTACCAGCAGTTACAGCAGGCCTTGATCAGAGAGTTTTCTGACCCAGAGTCAGAACAAGGACTGATCGCCGCCATGGAACTCAAACAGGGCGGTCCAGAAACACCACAAGCCTACTACATCGGGATAAACAGAGAGACTAATATTAGCGTAGATGCCATCCTTCTTATGATGTACCAAGTACATCAGAATTTATGGGAAGTGTTCCCGGTTCCGGCTGATCTAAACTATGCAGCCTAGCATTGAATTATAGAAGTCTATAATGTGTTATGTGTATGCTAAGCCAAAGAGATGTGTTTTAAGTCTAGATTTGAACTGACAGACTGTGTCTGCTTCCCGGACAATGTTAGGAAGATTGTTCCAAAGTTTAGGTGCTAAATAGGAAAAGGATCTAACGCCAGTGGTCGATTTTAATATTCTAGGTATTATCAACTGGCCAGAATTTTGAGATCGCAATAGACGTGAAGGACTATGATGCGTTAAGAGCTCGCTCAAGTACTGGGGAGCTAAACCATTTAGTCAAGGCTCGAAATTGCGACCATTTTGGTCTCATATGCTCCTGAAATTTAATCTGTGCGACCTAAAATTATATTTGGGAGCATTTGTGCGAGTGCAAATAATGGTTGTGGTACGACGTGTTTTTATTTCTCTACAAAACGTTTGCAAATTACTGCACAGTGTGTACTTTATGTGCGCTGATACACGGTGGGCGGACCATCATTCTATCCAACAATTACATCCAATCAAACTTCATCCTTACGTTCTTAACTTTAAAGCAGATTTTAGATTGGTTAATATTAGCTGTATTATATTGTATAATATTATGTATAATATTAGCTCCCACTCACTTTTGCTGCGCTCCGTTGTCACGTGACAGGGAGCTGACTACCGCGCAAAATTTAAAAGGCTGAATAAGAGAGAAGATGAAACCAGGTTTTTCCTGGATTGAATTTTTTTTTGGGCGACCGCCAAAGCCTTATTTGATCGGTGAGTGATAGATGACTGACTGCTGCGCTTGTGACAGGGCGCATGTTACTGAAAGAACGAGCATAGAGAGAGAGACGATCGCACGCACGCACTCTCACCGTCTTCAAACTGTCTTGCTCTCCCTCCCTCACGCATATTAATCGTAATCAATTGGGAATTGACACGATGGTAAAAGGTAGGAAGATCAAAGTTTCACGTGGAGCATTCAGAGATTTTTCTCCTGAATTACCGCGGGGTGTGAATTGTGCTAAAAAAAATGTTGCCTTATCTTCTATGAAAAGCGTTCCGCATATTCAGCTGACACAAACCACAATTTCAATAAACAAAACAAACCTGTTACAAGTGGATTGTTAGTCTTGTAGATTATTGTTTCCTGTCATGTTCCCAAGGGGGCGGATTTGAGTGACGTACAGACAGAGAGCTAGGCTATGGCACTTGTAATGCTGTTCTGCACATGTGATAAATAAAGTAAGCAATGATACTGCTTTAATCGTCCATTCTGTATAGTTTGATAAAACAGAACAGTATGAAACATGGTGGCAGCGGTCTTGAATTCAGCCGAAGTTAGTACCGAGCCGTGAAGACTAAAAAGTGCCGCTAGATTGTTGTAGTTAGCCTAGCCCGCGAGCTCGAGCAAGGAACTGCCCAGTGTTTACGGAGCTGAAGCGGGATCAGAAAAGAGCGCCAGATGTCGCAATGGATGGTCTCAAGCCGCCTCCAATACTTTGTTTGGATTCAGCCAACTTAGCGAAAATCTGGAAAAGTTGGAAGGAAGAGATTATGCTGTATACGGAACTCTCGATGCCCAATGCAGAGGAGACAACTAAAGTTAAGTTGTTTAATTACCTCCTCGGAGAAAGAGGGAGGGAACATTTAGAAACGCTGACAAGCGGTGATACATCTGCGAGGAGGACAGTGAGTACAATGATGACGCAGTTTGATGAACATTGCAATCCGAAACTGAATGAGACTGTTGAGCGATATAAGTTTTTTGTTAGAGACCAAGGTCAAGACGAAAATATTGACAGATACAGTATGTCACAGATTTGAGAGTATTGGCCAGCACATGCAATTTTGGTGACGACTCACTAATAAGAGACCGCATTGTGTGTGGTACACAGAGCCCTGCGATGAGGGAAAGACTGTTAAGGGAAAAAGACTTAACGCTGGATAAGTGCATGCAAATATGCAGAGCTACTGAACTGTCAAAAGAGAACAGCAAAACCATACAAGGTTAAACGGTGGAAGAAATACATTCAATGAAGAAGAATCCGAGGAGAGACAAAAAGGAGGAGATTAGCTGTAACTTTTGTGGCAATACACATGAGAAAAATAAACACAAATGTCCAGCCTATGGAAAGAAGTGTAAGAAATGTGGAAAAGAGAAGCACTTTGCTGCAAAATGCAAGTCCAAGTTTTAGAAAAACAAGAAAGGCAGACCGCTACACACAATTTCAGAGTCCAGTGAATCATGTGAGGACATCATGACAATAAAAGACATCAGAGAAAACCAAGAGACAATAAATCAAGTGAAAGAAGCACACAGCAAAAGTCAACATCTCTTTGCAGGGATGTTGTTGGACAAAAAGCTAGTTAACTTTCAGATAGACTGTGGTGCTACTTGTAATGTTATCCGAATGCAACTGTTGAACCCAAATATACAATTGGATCACACAGAGAAAGTACTTGTCATGTACAACAAAAGCAGATTACATCCACTTGGAAAATGTAAAGTCAAACTCCGAAATCCGAGAAATGATAAACTATACAGACTTGAGTTTCAAGTGGTGGATCAGGAGGACAGGATCCCGCTACTGGGAAGAAAGGCTAGTGAAGCCATGAAATTGATCAAAGTGCAGTATGAGAACATACTGGCGATTGACAGTATAGTGAAAACACAATGTGTAGACAAAACGACTGACAACAGTGTGCAGCTGACAAATATGGAGAAAATAAAGATAGAGTTCGGAGATGTTTTCACAGGCGTTGGCTGCCTAGAAGGCGAGTACAACATTGAAATAGACAAAAGAGTACCACCAGTAAAACTACCTAAACGCAGAGTGCCTGTTGCAATGATGACCCCACTCAAAGAGGAACTAAAGAATCTTGAAAGCCAAGAAATCATAGCACCTGTGGAGCACAGTACTGACTGGATAAGCAGTATGGTGTCAGTGACAAAACCAAATGGAAAGCCAAGGATCTGTATAGACCCCAAATCACTGAATAGAGCACTAAAAAGGAGCCATTTTCCTCTTCCGACCATTGATGATGTCCTGCCAGGACTCTCAAAATCCAAGGTATTCACTGTCTGTGATGTAAAGCATGGATTTTGGCATGTCAAGCTGGATGAAGAGTCCAGTTACCTCACCATGTTTGCAACCCCATTCGGACGGTATCGTTGGCTCAGGATGCCAATGGGTATAAGCCCAGCTCCGGAAGTCTTCCAAAGGAAACTCATGCAAGCACTGGAGGGCTTACAGGGTTTGTATATCATTGCGGATGATACTGATCACGGGGAGGGTGACACACAAGAGGAAGCAGACAAGGATCATGAAGAAAACTTGAGATGTTTTCTAATGAGGTGCAGACAAAGACACATTAAACTCAATGCAGACAAGTTTAAACTGAGGAGAGAGTCGGTACCCTACATTGGACACTTGCTGACAGCAGAAGGCCTCCGCATTGACTTGGAGAAAGTGCGGGCAGTGCGGGAGTTGCCAAGGCCTACAGATGTTAAGGGGGTAAGTTTTGAGACACCTTACACACAAGGACAACATGTGGGAATGGACTGAGGTGCACGAGACAGCTTTTAAAAGATTGAAAGACAAGATAACAAACACACCACTGCTCAAGTACTATGACCAAAATGAGGAGTTAACCCTGCAATGTGATGCCTCAGAGACAGGACTAGGAGCAGCCCTGACACAGAAAGGTAAACCTGTGGCATTTGCGAGCAGAGTGCTGACACCCACAGAAAGGGGTTATGCACAGATAGAAAAAGAATGTTTGGCCATAGTGTTCGGAATGGAAAAGTTCCATCAATATACCTATGGTAGAAAAGTGACTGTACAAAGTGACCATAAACCACTGGATAATATTTTGAGAAAACCGCTACTTAGTGCACCAAAGAGATTACAGAGAATGTTACTCAGACTGCAGAAATACGACATTAATGTGATCTATGTGCCTGGACGAGACATGCTACTAGCTGACACACTAAGCAGAGCTTAGTGATAAAACACAGTGGACCAACACCAGCAGCTGACATGGCACCCCAGACCATCACTGACTGTGGGTTTCTTGACACTGGACTTAAGGCATTTTGGCATTTCCTTCTCCCCAGTCTTCCTCCAGACTCTGGCACCTTGATTTCCAAATGACATGCAAAATTTGCTTTCAGCAAACAGGGAGACACAGAGGCAGATCTAGAGACTGTTAACATGGGTAACACTTTATAATAACTGCACGCTATTAATCATTATTTAGGCATGAGTAAACAGTTAATTCATCATTTATAAAGCATTACTAGACATTGATAAGCAGTTTATAAATAAAGCTATAAATGCTTTTTTCTTGATTTATAAGCATATCTATAATGTGTTTAATAATTGTATTTTCATACTTTGTTAATGATTAATTAATAATTTCTAAATGAAGTATAGCATTATTTACAAACCAGTTATTTAAGAGTTGTCAGTGGTTTATAAGATCACTTAGAAAGTGTAAGTAAATTCAGGTAGTTATAAAGCATTTAGTAGTGGTCAGTTAACTATTTTTGTGAGCTCATCTAAAGTGAGGACTATTCATGCCTTGTAAAGCATTTATAAAGGAGATTTAAAGACTCAGTTATTTTCTAAACAGAAAAATGAAACAAACACAACACAATGATTCAGAACATAGAAATACAGGTCCTTCTCAAAAAATTAGCATATTGTGATAAAGTTAATTATTTTCCATAATGTAATGATAAAAATTAAACTTTCATATATTTTAGATTCATTGCACACCAACTGAAATATTTCAGGTCTTTTATTGTTTTAATACTGATGATTTTGGCATACAGCTCATGAAAACCCAAAATTCCTATCTAAAAAAACTAGCATATCATGAAAAGGTTCTCTAAACGAGCTATTAACCTAATCATCTGAATCAACTCATTAACTCTAAACACCTGCAAAAGATTCCTGAGGCTTTTAAAAACTCCCAGCCTGTTTTATTACTCAAACCCGCAATCATGGGTAAGACTGCCGACCTGACTGCTGTCCAGAAGGCCATCATTGACACCCTCAAGCAAGAGGGTAAGACACAAAGAAATTTCTGAACAAATAGGCTGTTCCCAGAGTGCTGTATCAAGGCACTTCAGTGGGAAGTCTGTGGAAAGGAAAAAGTGTGGCAAAAAACGCTGCACAACGAGAAGAGGTGACCGGACCCTGAGTAAGATTGTTGAGAAGGACCGATTCCAGACCTTGGGGGACCTGCGGAAGCAGTGGACTGAGTCTGGAGTAGAAACATCCAGAGCCACCGTGCACAGGCGTGTGCAGGAAATGGGCTACAGGTGCCGCATTCCCCAGGTCAAGCCACTTTTGAACCAGAAACAGCGGCAGAAGCACCTGACCTGGGCTACAGAGAAGCAGCACTGGACTGTTGCTCAGTGGTCCAAAGTACTTTTTTCGGATGAAAGAAAATTTTGCATGTCATTTGGAAATCAAGGTGCCAGAGTCTGGAGGAAGACTGGGGAGAAGGAAATGCCAAAATGCCTGAAGTCCAGTGTCAAGTACCCACAGTCAGTGATGGTCTGGGGTGCCATGTCAGCTGCTGGTGTTGGTCCACTGTGTTGTATCAAGGGCAGGGTCAATGCAGCTAGCTATCAGGAGATTTTGGAGCACTTCATGCTTCCATCTGATTTCATTTTTCAGCACGACCTGGCACCTGCTCACAGTGCCAAAACCACTGGTAAATGGTTTACTGACCATGGTATTACTGTGCTCAATTGGCCTGCCAACTCTCCTGACCTGAACCCCATAGAAACTCTGTAGGATATTGTGAAGAGAAAGTTGAGAGACGCAAGACCCAACACTCTGGATGAGCTTAAGGCCGCTATCGAAGCATCCTGGGCCTCCATAACACCTCAGCAGTGCCACAGGCTGATTGCCTCCATGCCACGCCGCATTGAAGCAGTCATTTCTGCAAAAGGATTCCCGACAAAGTATTGAGTGCATAACTGAACATAATTATTTGATGGTTGACTTTTTTTGTATATTAAAAACACTTCTTTTATTGGTCGGATGAAATATGCTAATTTTTTTAGATAGGAATTTTGGGTTTTCATGAGCTGTATGCCAAAATCATCAGTATTAAAACAATAAAAGACCTGAAATATTTCAGTTGGTGTGCAATGAATCTAAAATATATGAAAGTTTAATTTTTATCATTACATTATGGAAAATAATGAACTTTATCACAATATGCAAATTTTTTGAGAAGGACCTGTATATAACTAAGTCTTTAAATCTCCTTTGTAAATGCTTTACAAGGCATAACTAGTCCTCACTTTAGATGAGCTCACAAAAATAGTTAAATGACCACTACTAAATGCTTTATAACTACCTGAATTAACCCTATACAAAAATACAGGCTCATATATATATATATATATACATACATACATGCATACATATAAAAACAGTACAGCTGTGACTAAAGCATGACACTCATGTCGAAGTCCACATTTAAACCTTTAGGATGTAAGGCCTCCAAAGTATGAATCCAGTAAAGTTCCCTTTGACATAGCACTTTATACGCTGTTACTTAAAAAAGCGACTGCTTGTTTGCTTTTGAGATACGTTTTTCTCCCGATTAAATATTTACAGTTTTTCTCAAATGCTAAAACACAAAATCCAATCCTCTAAACCAAATGACCACTTGTCTAAACACATTTACTAAATCTAGCCATCATTTTCCAATATCATAAACACATTTCACATGAAGACACAATTCACAAAACACAATCCTCCGTTCTCATAAATCTTAACACATTTTTCCTTGCTAAAACACAAGTTGCAAAAGAACTCTGCTCATATTCTAAAATGAAAGCTCATGTGATGCAAAATGCTTGCCACAGTCAGCAATATTTGAACACAATGAACACACCTGGCGTCATTCATTACACACAACGACTCAAAATTGAAGACACTTGTTGCTAATGCTGTGACCACATGTATAAAAGCAAGTTCAGAGTGCACAGTTTGCTGAAGATTCCAAACAAACACAATGGATGAAGGCAGAGTCAGGGGAAGAGGAATTCGAGTCAGAGGAGGGAGAAGAGCTGGCCATGGAAGAAGAGGAGCAGGCCAACGAGGAAGAGGAGGAGGCCAACAAGGGAGAGGAGGAGGCCAACAACATTCATGCACACCACATGCACCATCATTACGGACGAGATGCGAGCAACAGTCATTGACCATGTCATTGTCCATGGCATGACAATGGCTGAAGCAGGACTAAGAGTCCGTCCAAACCTGAGTACCCCCATTTAGGGTGATGTTGATTTCTTGTGGTCTCTCAGAGGGTCTCTCTTGTTTTGTCTAGGTAATTTGCCATTCTGTAACCCCTTCTTCCTCTTTCTATCACTCTCTGACTTTCATTGTTTCATTGTTTTATTGTATTGTTTATACATTTTATTCCCTGTAATCTTAGTCACCGATATACGTAGTGTTTTCTTTATTAAAACCATATACACTCATTTATTGATTCTGTTTGTGCTCATAATAAAGTCCCTTTAATGTACGATCAAAGCTACGCGCTTTACAAGTTGTTGATACTTAAACAGTATTTTTTATAGAATAAGAAGTTAATCCTCGTGGCCAGAGGAATAAACTGAAAGTCTATAAAAAGGATAATCTTTCATGGGGTTTGATAAAGATCGGATGATCTGTTTGCTGGACAAGCAGATGATTCGATGATAAATTAATCCCATTAGAGATTGTCCTGACAATTTATCTATTTTAGACAATTGACATATTAATATTTAATTATAATTCATTGTGATTGATTATTGATAATACAATTGATCTAATTTTGCCTCCCTGTATGGATAATTGATTATAATTCATTGTATTGAATTGTCCATACAGACACGTTGGCGAAATATTCCCGTTAGGGATAATTTTATAAACTGTAGTTGATTCACTGAGAACTCATAACCCGTATAATCAGTTAGTAATTGTGAATTATTAATTATTGATTATACAATTCCCCCTTTGAGCCCTGAAACGCTACAAATAGTAGATTAGAGCCACTGTCGTCACTTGGACTATTTTAACAATGTCTTTAATAACTTTTCGGGGCTGGCAAGTTTCAATCCCTTAAGAAGCCTATGGAGGAGTGATCCTGCTCTCAGAAAAATATCTTAATTCGTGTTCCGAAGATGAACGAAGGTCTTACGGGGTTGGAACAACATGAGGGTGAGTAAATACTGACAGAATTTTAATTTTTGGGTGAACTAACCCTTTAAGGCTTTTAATCACCAGAATGTTGCCGGTCGTTCCACTCTACTGGCAGAGCTAAACGTCAAATTTGGTGGGTGCTCCTACATTTTTGCTGGTGTTCCTAACTTATTGAAGTTGGGAGCACCAGTGCTACCAAGTAAAAAAGTTAATTTCGAGCTCTATTAGTGCTTTGTAAGTTGTAGGACCTGGACAGAATCATGGTCAAGCATCCCCTCTAAGTTCCAGAAAGCTTGCAACCATTGACTTGTGTCTAATAATTCAACGGCAAGCGCCAGAAAGTCTGCATCTTGATTGCCTTTTTGACACCTTATGGGCCCTCAGAGCATCACCAGAACACACCTCAAATTCCTCAGCTCTGAGTCCAAGCTTCAAAGAGATCCTAATCAGCTCTCCTAGGTCCAGGAAGGGGGAGTAAGAGACCTATTCATGTCACAGACATGACACACACACACACACACACACACACACACACAGGGACCTTTTATTTAAGGCGAGACACTACAGGTGAATAGGGTAATTTTTTTAACTAGCAGATATCGCCATGAAACTTTGCCAGTTGATAACCTACATTAAGACGAGAAAAAAATGTATTATAAGTTTTCTGTAATTTAATGTTTAAATATGCAAATGATGCATTATCTAATTAAATATGCGCTAATTTGCATATATTTTACAAAACGAAATCTGAGTATTGGATAAAGCCAGGTTCAAAATTATTTTTTCATTGTGTTCACATATTAAATGTGGGAAAAATTACAGAGGGATTTATGGATATCTACTTTTGTTATCCTGTAAATCAGAATATACTGCCAATAGCCTTAAAAAAATGATTTCTGCCATGTTTTTTTGGAATAAAATGTTATATAAATCAGGCTAGGAATAATATATTTACAAATCCCTCAGTAAATGTCTTCATAATATAACTAGGTACAAGACTGGAAAGTTTGGTGTATATAGGTGCTACTGAACTGGAGATTTCGAACTTGGAGTATGAGAGAAAAGTCATTTTGAGAAAACGGGCTTTAAAGATTTAGCATCAGCCAATGAGATTGCGCATTTAGAGTAAAATCCCCCGTTTTACTTTCACGATTGGTTGCTGATAAAAAGGAAATTACCATATTTGGATCCGAGAATATTGTACACGAGAGAGAGAGCTTTCTAAGGGTGTGTGTGATGACAGGGTGCAGATCGCCATCGCGGAGCAGAGGGATGATTTATAACGACAACTTTTGATGAATTTATGAGAAATCTACAGACACAAACAGACAAAGTGTAGTAAAATAAAGATCTAAATGTGTATTTCGGACTTTTTTTCACCACAAGTCTGAAAAAAGACATGTTATTGAAGACAAATATCCCAAAATCTCAAAATTGACCAGTGAAAAAAAAAACGATGTTTTTGCCTGCCGTGTCTCGCCTTAACTTCCTCATATAAAGACATTACTAAGATATATTTGATATGTTTTTATGTTTGCCTAACTGGCCCTTGTCATATTGGGGTATCTATGATTTTATTGCAGTATTAAATGAACTATAAGTGCTTGTAATTATGAATTAAGATGTATCTCTGTATTCCTATGCCCTTTTTGTACAGTTTTTGATACCGTTTTAATCCTCCCGGTCTAACTGAGTTGGTCATATACAGGAGATTACAGTAAAATGTATGATTCTATGTGCACAGCTTTCTGGAGTAGAAATGACGAATTCTAAACGCCGTCATAACTTATGCAAATGAACCGTCCTGACAAGACAAAGGGAAATGTTTCCCGCTCACAAATCTCTAAGGTGATTGGTCATTCACCCCAAAGAAGGTGTGAACGTCATGTCCTTAAGAGGACGGAACTCCAGTTTAGCTCTCTCTCTTCTTTTCGGTTTGTCTATAGTCTTCTTCAGTCCGTCTTCAGTTTTCGTCTTCTGTTTTCTTTTGTTTGCTTTTTATTAAGTTTGTGTTTCCCTTTTCGTATTCTCCTTTGTTCATTTCCACCGACGAGTGAAATGAACTTCGCCCAAACCACTTCTTTGGTAACTTCACTTTCAAGGGACTTCTAAACTTGCCGCGAGTCGCGACTCCGTTCGCCCCGGAAGAACCGAAGAGAACGCTAAGCTCAGAAGGAACGACACCACACTCTCTTTCCTCAACTACTAAAAGAACCATATGCAAGTATTTTATTTCCTATTGAGATCTAAAAGCTGTTACGGTTGTTTGCCCCATTTAGGGTGATTGTGATTCCTTGTTGTTTCTCTCACAAGGTTCCTTTGTCCTGTGATTTTGCCATAACTGTTGACCATCTTCCCTCTTTCTATCACTCTCTCATTCTCATTCTCTTTCATTGTTTGTTGTTTTATTTTGTTGTATATACATTTATTCCATGTAATTTTAGTCACTGGTATACGTAGTTTTCCTTTATTAAATCCATTACAATCATTTATTGACTCTGTCTCTTGCTCATATTACGAAGTCCCTTTAATGTTCGATCAAAGCTACGAGCTTTACAATTGTTGATACTTTAAATAGTATCGTTATAGAACAGGGAAGTTATTTGTCATGGCCAGAGAAATAGCTTTTCTTGAAAGTCTATAAGGATGACTTTTCATGAGGTTTGATAAAAGATCAGACGGTCAGTTTTTCTGGACAAACAGATTATTCGATAACAAATTAATCCCATTAAGGGTTATCCTGAGAATAGATCTATTGTAGACAATTGATATATTAATATTTAGTTATAATACGTTGTGATTGATTATTGATATAGGAAATTGATCTATTGTTGCCTACCTGTATGGATAATTGATTATAATCAGTCGTATTTTTAGTTGTCCATACAGATATGTTGGCAACTTATCCCCTTTATGGGTAATTTAATATTGTAGGAGATTCAAGATCATATTCATGATCAGTTATTTAAATTATATCCCCTTTATTTGAGCTAGAGTCCCTACAAAGTAATCAGCAATATTTAAAAATTTATATGATGTTTAAAAGGGAGCCAATGCAGTGTTGACAGAACCGGGATAATATGGTCATACTTCCTGGTTCTGGTAAGAATTCTAGCGGCTGCATTTTGGACCAGCTGTAGTTTATCTGTAACATATGTAGTCTTAAACACCCAAGTCTTCTACACATTTATCCTCACGAGAAGGTAGACACTTTAGACAAGAAGAAAGCCGAATCCAAGTCAGCAGTAGCCAGTGCTATGGTCTCTCTCCAAACAGGTGGTCTTACTCGGGCTGGTAATGACAACTGTGTGTTATCTATCGTTCCAGTGTGTGTTAAATCAAAAAAGGGAAACAGTGTGGTGATGACGTATGACTTTCTTGATTCTGGAAGTTCTGCTTCTTTCCGTATGGAAAGTTTGATGAACAAGCTCAACCTCCCTGGAAAGATATTTAATATTCTTCTCAGAACTATGAGTCAAGATAAATCCGTCAGTAGCTACGTTCTAAAAGACTTGGAGGTTTCTGGGTTGAGTCAAGAATACTACTGTGCATTGCCCGAAGTATTTACCCCATCACGGTGTATATCATGTCAAAAAACACAAGATAAGGGTTGTGTTTGATTGTGGGGCTTCTTATCAGGGTACACCACTGAATAGTAAGCTTCTACAAGGTCCAGACTTAACCACTTCACTCAGGGCCGGCCCGAGGCATAAGCGAACTAAGCGGCTGCTTGGGGCCCCCTGGCCACCAGAGGGCCCCCCAATCGAGTTTAAAAAAAACTTTTTTTTTAGATGACTTAAACAAGTGACATAAATGAATGAATGAATATGAATGAATTAAAAAATAATTAGAGACAAGAAAATTCTGATTTCATCATTAATATACCTGCCAACAACTGCTGCTGTGTCTGCCAGCGTTTAAGTCATGCGCATAATCTAGACACCTCGCGAGTGCATAGACAATTCGTGCGCAACTGCGCATAGTCACGGTATCGGTTTAAGTTGGAGAAAATAGCCGCAGGGGAACTTAACCTTCTAGGTGTAAGGGTATCAGTTTGAATAAATAATAAACATAGCAGTTTGAACTCTTCTCCACTTTATTATACCACACATCAGATCACTAACTCCAAAAACCCGCAACACTCCAGTACCAAGTGCGCAAGACCCATTCCTGTCTACGGCAAGCCCCGAGGGGAAAAATAGATTGCATACACACATACAACGAGCGCCAGTACATCATTACCGGTATTATAGTAGCTAACAGACTTTGTTGGATTCTGTCATGTACAATCCAACTAAGTCTGTTACAATAATAATAATAAAAAAGATTTTGAGGACAGTTACACTGTATTGAGACAGTTGAGAAATAATAATATTTTTACAGTTTTCAACAATAATTGTCATTGTTGAACCCTTGCTCTTATTATGTTTCTGATTTCTCAGTTTTGTCATTATTTTAGCAAATAATTTATTTTATATGTTTTGAGACAGTTTGTTTTAAGAAGTTTCAAAGAGTTAGTAAAAGAGTAAAGTAAAAGTTAAAACTTTTTTAAGTAGGCATCTATTTTTTATTAAGTATTTATTTTGTGTTAATACATAACCTCACTGTATTCATTTATAATGTATCATTATTGCGTGACATTTGTGTCAATAATCGTCAAGCACAGGTGACTTCGCGTAGTGGGAGGCGGCCCCCAAATCAAATTCTGCTTAGGGCCCCCAAAAGGCTCGGACCGGCTCTGACTTCACTAGTGAGCGTACTGGTACGATTTAGACTTGAATCTGTTGCCCTGATGGCCGACATTGAATCCATGTTCCATCAAATCAGAGTTCACCCAGAAGACTGTGATCTATTGAGATTCCTGTGGTGGCCAGAAGGTAATGTAAACAGCAGTCTGGGAGAATACAGAATGGTGGTTTATTTATTCGGGGCTACATCATCACCAAGTTGCTCGAGTTTTGCATTGAGGAAATGTGCAATGGATCAAAAGTATGAAGGTACTTTTGGTGCAAAACTACTGAACGCCTGTGACAGTGAAAATTGTAGTTGTAAAGAATAGCTACACATGTGTATCAGTAAATTTGAAGTCACAGAGAGAAATGTTTTAAGAGTCGCAAACTTGTAGACTTTTTTTTTCTCTCACACAAACACAACACAACAGTTACACCTTCTCAAATTCTTCATTGCAGGTGCACAAATCCTATTCTACAAATCACAAATTAATAAACTCGTGCACTCACATTTTTGCTAAAGTTGCTGCAGTGAATATGGTGCAAAACACATTAAACACCCGCATCAAAAAATGTGAAGTCACGGAGAAATTTTGCCCATCCGCAAATCAGTATGTGAATTCATCCAATGAGAGTTGCACACTTGTAGAATATTTTCTCACAAATATCTTGTATATTTTTCTAGCACAAACACAAGTACATAACTACAGCTGCTTGAATCTGCTGCGACGAATCTCAAACACTTTTTCTCGCTTTCAAGTGACAAGTTTCGCACGCTCTCCCTTTTGCACCATCTATCTCGTTAAATGTGGAGCAAAAGTGACTTGTGCGTCTGTAGAAGCAGTGGGCGGAGCCAACATGAATATTCATGAGTTTCCCGGGCATGCGCGTGTCGAACTGCTCATTTTAGTTCACTCAGAGGTTCACTCCTCGTTTCTCAGGTTTAATGGGTTATTTCAAAAAAGGTAAATATAGTTTCAGGGCGAACTTCAACTACAATTGTGTATCGTTTCGTAAAGTTCATAATGTTTTTATTAATTTGCACGTTTTGTGCATTCGTCAATGACTGAATGATTGCAGGTATATTGATTGCAGTCTCACCAGACAAACCAACCTTTACCCATGTTGGACTGGATTGTTTCGGCCCTTTTGAGGTAAAACGAGGAAGAACTACTCTAAAGCGCTACGGAGTCATTTTCACCTGCCTGACCATTAGAGCTGTTCACATTGAAATGGTCGCATCACTCATTCATTCATGCACTCAGACGTTTTGTCGTTTGATGAGGACAAGTGGCTGAAATACGTTCAGATAATGGAACGAAGTTTGTCGGGGCTGAGCGTGAATTAAAAGAGGCGATACAAAATTGGAACCACAGTCAGATAAAACGATGTTCTTCTACAAAAGAAGATAAAATGGACTTTCAATCCTCCTACCGGTTCACACCATGGAGGGATCTGGGAAAGCCTCATCAGATCAATAAAGAAAATTAATTCCATCCGTATGAAGACCAAGAAGGTCTTCATACTTTCTTGTGTGTAGAAGCTTTAACACCTAATCATCTTCTCCTTCTAAAAACAAAGCTTACATTACCACCCGGATTGTTCGAGAAAGAAGATCTGTATGCCCGTCGAGGATGGCGTCAAATTCAGTATTTGGCTAACCAATTTTGGAAAAGATGGATTGGTGAGTATCTACCTCTACTACGAGAACGCCAAAGTGGATGGTAAAGACATGGACCTATCAGTTGGGAGATGTTGTACCGATAGTGGATGAAAACGCACCTAGAAGTTCCTGGATCATGGGCAAAATTATTCACACGTTAAAAGACAAAAAAGGATTCACACGGCAAGTTAAGTTAAGACTATGACTACCTGCTTGACCAGGCCAATTACAAAAATTTGTCGTCTTCTTGAAGCTTGAGGAATTTAAAGATTAACTATGACTGACATTTGAGAGCTTTCAACTGACCCCTTTGGCACGATTTTTGACTTAGACTTGATTGAACTACTGACGACTGACTTTACTGACTTAGACTGGACTTGGACATTAACTTTACTCGGCTACAAGGATGAACTAAATAAACATTTGAGTGATCTGGACATTCTCACACATATATATTTTTCACATTTCTAAGCATTTTGTAAAAAAAAAAGAAGAAGCGGGAAATCATGTATAACTATTAATTATGTAATGAATGTTTATATTGTTCATATTTTGATTGTGAATAATCACAGAGGTGATTATTACAGGTTTATTGTGTAATAATCAGGGGCTGGAATGTAAGTGCAGAAAATGTTTGTATTTTGCGCGTACGTCTCAGGTGGTTTGGTCACATGGGTATAGGTGGGTATTAACCTGGTAGTGTTTCCTGTTTTGTTTACATAGTGTAGAGAGGGGGTGAGTAGCGAGGAGTGCTCACTTTCTGTTGACAGTTTATAGGTTCTAATTGATACAATATGTTTCTCATAATTAATTGTTACTGCGCGTGGACTGTCTGTTACATCATGTCAATACATTTTCATGGATTATGAATGCATAGAAAGGCGTCCGGATTTTCCTGCTGCTTAGCCTCTCAGCGGATATGTGTTGCCGCTATAGTTAGGATTCACATAACATTTGATAAAATCACAAACGTCACTGTGAGAGAGCAGTTCCAAAATAAATGTGAAGTAGTTTCAATACATAAAGGCAGTGTTGACAAAGCCTGTATATCTGCTTATCATTATTATTGGAAATCATGATACACTGTCATTTAAACGTTTGGGATAAGTAAGATAAAACAATAAATTAATACTTTTATTTAGCAAAGGCACATTATATTGTTAAAAAAGGCAGTAAAGACATTTATGAAATTAATAAATATTACAAAAAAAGTCATATTTATAATACATGCTGTTCTTTTGAACTTTATATTAATCAAAGAATACTGAAAAATAAATCAGTTTCCACAAAAATATAAAGCAGCACAACTATGTTTAACATTATTAATAGTAAAAAATGTTTCTTTAGCATCAAATCAGCATATTATAATGATTTCTGATGGATCATGTGACGCTGGAGTAATGATGCTAAAAATTGAGCTTTACATCACAGGAATAAATAACGTTTTAAAATGTATAGTACTCTTTTTACTGTAACTTTGATCAAATAAATGCAGCTTTGGTGAGATTAAGAGACTTTCATAAACATTAAAAAGCCTTCATGTTTCCAAACTTGATAGTACTGTATAGATTGTATTACTTGCACAGTTTTTTACATCCATAATAAACAATCAAAAATGCAAATATCTTTTTTATAGACCTTTTCTTATTATTTTAATAATAATATTATTCTTAATTATAACCAATAATATTAAGAATTAAATTTTGGGATTTCAAAGAGATTTCAGGAATCATAGAAC
The DNA here is from genome assembly GCA_026230005.1 of Gila orcuttii. NCBI lineage: Eukaryota > Metazoa > Chordata > Actinopteri > Cypriniformes > Leuciscidae > Gila > Gila orcuttii. Next base: position 37,091,036 of record JAPDVR010000016.1, read on the forward strand.
AGAAAATATCCTAAACCTTTATTCTACAATCAGTGATCGTATTTTGTTCAATAACACCACGACCTGATTATTTATTGATCGGCCCAATTTTCCTTACTTAGTAGCCTACTTGCTTATTTATACAGATCAAAAGAAAATTATTTTGGCCATACATTTTTGTGGATTTGAGAAAATGTCTATAAAGAGTCTGTACAGCATGATGGACAAAAAACATTTCTCCACAGAATATATGTAAAAACATCACATAAAGGTAATGCTACTGGGAGTAAGATTTTTTTTTAATCTCCGTCACTGATTAATCAATAAATTCCACAAAAAATCAATTAAATCATTATCACCAAAAGAATAAATTAATGAAGCTCAGATGTGGTATGAATGAATTTACACTGTGATTACAATAGCATAAATAATTGATTAGATTAATATCCTACTTTTAATATAACATTTTGAATAAATACAATTATGGAAAATATATTATTGTGCCCTTTTACGAAATCTTGATTTTGTTTTTGGGTGTACTAGAATAAGCAACCCAGGCTCATGGGAAATACGTTACTCTGTCTACATTTTTGCAAAACCTGAAATACGTACCTCCAGGTACGTTTCCCTGCACTTTTCGGGTGAAAAGTCCACTAGAGGCGCTAAGTGGTATCATTTTTTCTCCGTTCCAGATGGTTAAATAAAGGTTATAAAAATGACAATACCAGTAATGTTCAGACTTCTCAGTAGGCCTATACACTCATTTTAATATAAATTAGGAATTATTTCCACACTTTTGAGGTGCCACTGAGGTGCAGTTCGTGATATGGTCACGTCATTTAATCAACTGGTTCGTGATACTGACACGTTTATTTCGTTATTTTCGTGATATCAGCATTTTTATTTATTTATTTTTTTAAATTTTTTTACTAATGTAATGCACGATTCTTTCTGCCAGTCGGGCTGGAGCAGAGAAAGCTGTTTAATCGACATTTATTCACGATATCTTATCATGTTTATATATGTATTTCTTTTAATGTTATTATTTCGGTCTTATTGCCAGGGAAGCTGGACTGCTTTGCTGTTTATTGATTTAAAAAAAAAAGTATAAACGACTACACGAATTTTATCAGTAGGAAATCGCGTTGAAGAAGTCTCCTTCCGTACACATCGCGATATTTGGTATCAGTTCACGTGTTCCAGATGTTGGTAAGTAGTCGAAAATACACTGTCCTAATAATGTTTGATATAATGTCTTTTCTGATGGTCGAAATGAATCAGATTAGCTCATGTTCAGTCACTGCATTATCTGTCATCTCCACAGGGTTCCTACGCAGTTTGGAAAAGTATGGAAAAGTATGGAATTAGATTTGAGTAATTTCCAGGTCTGGAAAAGTATGGAAAAAAGGAAGCAGAGTATGGAAAATTATTTGCATTTCCACACTATTGCCCCCATTTAGTTTTATATAATAGAGAATCTAATGAATTAAAAAGAATTTAATGAAAATAAATGTATCATACAAGAAGTGTGTTTTCATGGCAGCTAGTGATTCTTAAGTGATTGTCGAACACAACTGAATTATTGCGGCAGGTTTTAAGCGTATTGAGTTCCTTCTCATGATATCCTTAGCACCGTATTACAGAGCCTCTAAAAGGAACTTTGCAAAAAATAAATATATATATACAGACTTTCGTACTGTGGCGCACAAGAAATCATTAAACTCAGCATAGACAATATTATGCCATCAGCTCATTTCATGTCATGGTTTCTCCACCGCCACAGAGGATGCATTAAATTGGACATTAGGCGTTTGTATTAGAGGTGCTACCCCGACAGCCAATCTTGACCAAATAGGCCTAGATTTCTATTAATTCATGTGCATCAATGCTCACTTTTTCTTCATAGTAAGATGACAGGGACACACAAAGGAGATATAGTATATATAAAACTAGAAATTGTAATGCGTAAGCATGCAAAAAATTCCTGTGCGTTCACGAGTTCACATGTTCATGAAATCATATAGTATTTTATGTGATATAGTAATTTATCCCCCCTTTGACTAGGATAGAAAGCCAGCCTAGAGAGTGGTGATGGGCTGGTGGAGGGATGCTGTGAAACTGTCATGAAACAGAGGTTATACCGGCTTCCTCTTGTGCTGATTGGTTGAGTACCTGAATGTACTCCTCCCGAAACTTTGTTACATAAAATTTCATGATGTGAAGAGTTTATCGAGGGCACGGAAATGTTTCTTGTGTGCATGCAGAACTCGGTATATATACACAACTGTATATGTCACTCCATGTGCATACAAAAATCTTTACAATTAATAGCAAAATCCATGTTAGGAAATGTAAGCTGATATTTTCTATTGACAAACTACAGCAAAACATATAAATAACTGGCTTAAAACCACTTTTTGGGGTGAAAATAGTCACTTTTGCCTAAGACTTTTGCATTGCATGCACACAAGAAACTTACGCATTACAATTTCTAGTTTTATATATGCTATAACCTATGTCTACTGACATTACAGCAAAAGATATAAATAACTTGCTTAAAACCATTTTTGGGGGGCTGAAAATACTATTTTTGCTTTGGAGGTCTCCTAAAAAAAAAAAACGCTTTAATTTTCTCATAATATACATTGCACATCACCACATTTTTCAATAATTCTCAAACGCAGGTCCCATGATTCAGTCTCTTTAAATCCCTCCTTGTCGCGAGCCTACTCTGCTCTGATTGGCCAGACGGGCCAGTCTGCTGTGATTGGTCTACCACTTACAGTGCTTGTCGGAAGCTAAACACCCATATTACGCCCTATAGCGATTGTACACACTGTAAAGACAGTAACAATGTTGTCGATTTTACCATATCAATCCGAGCTCGGGTCCGATGATGAAACATTGGAAGATCTAGTTATTCAACCCGAACCTCCATCGCATCGACTTGACCAGGACGATTAGCAGTGAATAAATAATCATACTTACTGATAAAGTGGGTACTGTCCCATCTTTAATGGATAAGCGTTTTGTAAACCTCATTTATACTTCATGGAGATTTGAGAAGCATTCGACAAAAGGTTGTACTGCTGTTGTATCGCTGTGGTAATTTTAACCAGACTCTTCACATCCTCATCCTTTGAAAGTGTTTACAAAAAGAATTTGCTTTTGCAGTGCAGAAAACAGCGTCTTCTCGACATACACAACAAGAACCAGCTATAGTGTTTGAGGGCGGGTCAAGTTGTTTTCACCATAGAGCGCTAGGCAAATGTGTTAGCCAGTGGCGTGTAGCCGTTAGGGCTGCCCAATATATTGAAATATCGCAAATGTATATATATCGTGATGGCTTGCAATAACTGAGGTCATGAACAAAAGACAAAATGAAAATCACTCACTGCTCTCGGCTGAATAACTTATGTAGCTTTAATAAGAATCAGGATATATTTCATTCATACAGTGAAAACTAAGCAGTGTTTTATTTTTACATTTGATTATTCCATTTCTGTGGTTAAATAAACCTAATGTAAGACAATCTGAACCCCTAAACCCTGTGGTTTACACTGATGTTAAAATAACAGTTCTTATGCTACAGTAAAACACTGCTGTTCACTTTCAGAAGTTGTAGGGATGTTTTCTTGTCACAAAAAGAATGTGAAACACATATGTAGGTTATATAATTTTAAATATATTTTAAATATAATTTAAGTTTATTTTACACACTTTAAGCATTATCGTATCCCATATCGAATATCGCATTTTTCTCCAGTATCGTGCAGCCCTAGTAGCGTCACGGAAGTGGGATTCAAATTCCTCAAGACTCGTTTAGGCTGTTAAGAGTGGATTCTTTCTTTTGAGAAACATTGCATGAAAGGGAATATTTGAAAAATCATAATATGGGCACTTTGAATATGGTCTGAAAATCTACAGAGAGGTTTGGAAATTTGAGTCTGGAAAAGTATGGAATTTTGAAATGGAAAATGTGTAGGGACCCTGTCTCCACGGAGATTTGCGTTTCATTGCTTTCTAATTCAAAACAGGGTGATTAAACACTATCTGTCACGTGACGTGCTACAGGCGTAGAGCTTCTATCAGTTAATAATATTCATATTAGGTTTAAAGTAAGTTAGTACAATTAGTTCCAAAGTGGTATTTGTAGTAGAATCACAGTAAAAACAACACTTACCTTGCTTTTACCACAGTAACCTTAGTTTTACTGTGATAGGTGTGGTAAAAGGACATTAACCACAGAACTTACCATGCTTTACCACATTATTTGTAGTTTTAATGTGATATTTGTTGTAAATGCATATTAACCACAACACTTACCATGCTTTCACCACATTATTTGTAGTTTTAATGTGATATTTGTTGTAAATGCATATTAACCACAACATTTACATGCTTTTACCACATTATTTGTAGTTTTAATGTGATATTTGTTGTAAATGCACAGTAACCACAACACTTACCATGCGTTTACCACAGTAACCTTTGTTTTACTGTGATAGGTGTGGTAAAAGGACAGTAACCACAAAACTGTCCGTGCTTTTACCTCAGTATTTGTAGTTTTAAATTGATATTTGTTTTAAATGCATATTAATCACAACACTTAACATGCTTTTAATGTCTAATAATGTAACAAGAAATATTTGTAAGGTAAATTTTCCATTAAATAATCCGATATATAATATATAATGATATTTTCTTTTCTCTTTTTTTTTAGCTGAAAAGACCGAAAGGGCCTTTCGGACTCAGTCAGCTCATTATTGTTTGAGGAGAAGTAAACGGGAGACGAAAAGCTACAAAGGCAAATATTCGCAATGGTATGTATGTGTTGGTTTTAACCCTAAATCAAACATTTTATCAAGCATTCGTTGTTTCTTAAACCTTTTCTTACAAAACCCATAGCCCAATCAGTACAAACATAGTCTCAAAGTCTTAATAATTCACAAGATTAAACAACTTGTCAAATTCGTACAATACTTGTACATAATCATGCAGCTTTTACTTCTAGTGCTGTCAATGGCTAGTGCCTCAATTCCTGTACATATTTATCTCCATATTTGTAAATCAGTTGCGTGCCTTCTTGGAAAGTAGTCGGATGTCCCATACACTATCAGAAAAGTTTATATTAATTGCATTGTATTCATTAAAATTATTACAATTTGGACCCTGTCTGTTGATGTTCCAATGATACATGATGTCTCTCCACACCTCATGACCTTCCTCTGTTTGCAAGAGTGGAAAAGCTAATTTGACTTGTCACATGACATCAGATACTCGATTATTTTGTCGTAATCAGATCAGTTACACTGCTGATAACTGTCCCGTTTGCATGTAAATCATGTTGTTGTTTTTTTACATGTTATCATGTAACATATTATATCATGTTATCATAATCACTTTTTTAAGTTCATATGATTATTGCATGCTATTAAAGACATACTTTTATTCATAGAAATGCTCACATATCAGTGAACTTATTACATAAAAATGCTTTTAATATATAATTATGCAACACTCCTTACATAAATAAATCCTACAGTTATATATAAACTGACTACTTGCAAGTAATGTATTAAAATTACCTTCCTTTCTGTTTTGCAGGATTATCTTTTTTAAAGCTCTACAATATCAAACTCAACAGCTCTTTTAGGAACCAACCCTCACAAGATCTACTAGTGAGTCTCAGTGAATCTTGCCGTGATCAGCCCTTCCCAGGTAAAGTTTCAACAATATTTCAATCAGTATTTACTCATCAAATGTTCTCCCCTGAATCGTATGGTAAATTAACTTAATTATAACTGTGTTAATTGGTATGTTTCAAGAACAATAGTAATTGCACATAGAGTTAGTGGAGACTTTCTTGTTTTACAGCAGAGAAGGAAGACCAGTCCTTATATCAACGCAAGCTAATCGAATAAGTCCTTTGTTTCGGGTGAGGAAGAAACATCTGGTGACCAAAGAAGACAGAAAGGTGCGTAAGTCCATTGGTATGTCTTGTATTTAAACAATGCTGTGTATTACATCATTTGATCTTGACAATTTTACATTGTACAGATTATCCCTTGATTTTTATATGGGTAAAACTGTTTTTCTTCTGTACTTAGCTTATATTATGTGCTGCAATATTATATATATAATACTTCAATGTGTATATTAATGTACTGACTGCTGCTTTGTAAATTTAAACAAGGAACAGGCAACTCTGGCCCTTTTGCGTTCTCCTTTTTGTGGTTGAGAGTTTACATCAAACCCTAATTGAGCACATCTGAACATTTTAACCAAAGTCTTCAGGTTTACTTGTACACAATAGGCAGGAGGGTTTGAGGTTGGAGCTAAATCTACAGGACAGTGGACGCTGAGGGCCAGAGTAGCCCATCACTGCTTTAAATAAAGCTACACTGTGTCATTTTTTATGTTGATTCTTTGCAAAAAAAAACACTTTGTTCTTTCAAAATTATATGTGCTCATTCATGTTTAATTACTTCCACCAACTAATCAAGTACTCCCGTAAGTGTAGAATCTGCCATTCAGAATACATATGAGCGAGTCGCTCGAATGGCGGCAGCCATGTTGCGCCTCCATCTTGAAAATACATTATCCAAAGAGGGACATACCTGGAAATTCAAGCTTCGCCTTTCGCGCCTTTACTCAGTGACACCGTGACGAATGCGAGGGGGAGATTACTCATAATAATACGGCCACCGTAGGAGTTAAAAGCCCCTCGGAATGGGAGGGGCTAGAAAGTAATATTCAGTTGGTAGTCTTATACAATTTCACCGCTATATGGGAGAAAATCTTACACAATGTAGCTTTAAATAACGCAGAACATAAGCTGACCTGACTGTCCATTAAACAGTTTAATTTGAATTGTTTATTTTTTGTTTTACTTTCAGACCAGGACAGGAGAACGCCTGACGATGGGATGTTGAGACTTCTTCCTCTGAGAAAAAGCTACACCACATCAGTGATCACATCTTCTGTTCATCAGTTTTACTGTAGGGTACAACTGAACAAACTGTTTAGATGAGGAAGAAGAACATGAACACGATAGAGACATGTACAGGGAAGAGCGAGAAACCAGTTTAGCTGTGATAATGAATCATTATTTTCCAACACAATATAAAATCTGTTTTCTGTATCATAGGTGACTGAATATGATTCTCTGGCACTCATTTGTGTGGCTTCAGAAGTTGTGAATGGATTAATTTGATGTTAATGTATTTTTGAAGGCTCATTGTTATTTATCTTGAATCTCATTTGTCTTTATGCTACTTTATCAACTTTATGTTGTCTCCTCCAATAAAGTGTTGTGTAATAAAGTATGGTGAATATTGTGTATTGAAAGGGGTGTTTGGGACAGAATTTTATTTGAGAAATTTGAATTTCTTATTTATTTAGTTCAGTTCATAATTTAAAAACAACTACATATAATTAATTACCATAATTATTTTACTTAGGACATAAACATTTTGTTGTGGTTAATGATATTTGGGACAACAATGCAGCAAAAGTTGCACATACTTGCATGTATGCCAATTTTCAGTGAAATAAAGAGAAGGTGTGTGAATAACAAGAGGCTGCAGTGGGCTATCTTGCTACAAACACTAAGTATAATTGAAGATGATCCATGTTGATCATTCTAGTACATCTACTGCTGCATTTAAAATGAAAGCATAGACATTACTGATGTCAGGCAAATAATCAGCAGTCAGATGGGGTGAAAAGGATATTTTGGCACTGTTTTGTTGTTTTACTGAATGGTGCATTATCCTTGTGATATAGTAATAGTTCAAAATCTAAAATGTGTGTAGACTGTACTGCCCGTCCACCCCCAGGGGACCAGCAACAACCTAGTAACGGCCCCCAGAAGAGCAAAAGAATGCACTTTTCAAATGGCTGTAACTCAAAGTACGGTTAGTGTATCAAAGAGACAATATGAAGGACAACTGCTTATGCTATGTTTATTAAATAATGTTGGGCACAGTTTTCAGACATATATGGCAAGCTGGTATAAAGGTTATTTTAAAAGTGCTCACAGTAAAATATCAAATTGCAACCTATCCCTCATATACAGTGGGGGAAATAAGTATTTGACCCATTGCTGATTTGGCAGGTTTGCCCACTTACAAAGAATGCAACGATCTATAATTTTAATCATATGTACATTCTAACAGTGAAAGACAGAATCCCAAAGAAAATTCCAGAAAATCACATCATATGAATTTATAAAAATTGATAACCATCTGATGAGGAAAAACAAGTATATGACCCCCTACCAAGCAGCAAGTATTCTGGCTCCTACAAGCCAGTTAGTCTTTCTTTAAGACACAGCCCCAATCCCAACCAATTATCTACATCAAATACACCTGCCTCACCTCGTTACCTGTATAAAAGACACCTGTCAACACCCAAACAGCCAGCATCCAACATCACCACCATGGGCAAGACCAAAGAGCTTTCTACGGACATCAGGGACAAGATTGTTGATCTGCATAAGGCTGGGATGGGCTACAAGAGAATCGGAAAGCAACTTGGAGAGAAAAGATCAACTGTCGGTGCAGTTATCAGGAAATGGAAGAAGCACCACACCACCGCCAACCTCCCTCGGTCTGGGCCTCCACACAAGATCTCGCCTCGTGGGGTGTCCCTGATCATGCGAACGGTGAGGAATCATCCCAAAACCACAAGGGGGAACTGATGAATCAACTGAAGGCAGCTGGGACCACAGTTACAAAAGAAACGGTTGGTAACATACTACGCCGTCATGGATTGAAATCCTGCAGCGCACGCAAGGTCCCCCTGCTCAAGAAGAAACATGTACAGGCCCACATGAAGTTCGCCATTCACCACCTGGACGACTCAGAAGAGGCCTGGAAGAAGGTGATGTGGGCAGATGAGACCAAAATAGAACTTTTTGGCCTCAACTCGTCGTGTTTGGAGGGCAAAGAACACCGAGTACAACCCAAAGAACACCATCCCCACCGTCAAGCATGGTGGTGGCAACATCATGCTTTGGGGGTGCTTTTCAGTCAAGGGGACGGGACAACTCCATCGTATTGAGGGGAGGATGCACGGGGCCATGTATCGTGGAATTCTGGACCAACATCTCCTTCCCTCAGTGAGAGAGCTGAAGATGGGTCGAGGATGGGTGTTTCAGCACGACAACGACCCTAAGCACACCGCCAAAGCAACAAAAGAGTGGCTGAAGAAGAAGCACATCAAGGTTCTGGAGTGGCCTAGCCAGTCTCCAGACCTGAATCCAATTTAAAATCTTTGGAGGGAGCTTAAAATTCGAGTTGCCAGACGACAACCTCGGAACCTGAAAGATTTGGAGGCTGTCTGCAGGGAGGAGTGGGCCAACATCCCTGCCGAAATGTGCACAAACCTTGTCACCAACTATAAAAAGCGTTTTACATCTGTGCTGGCCAATAAGGGCTTTTCTACAAAATATTAACATGCTGTTTGTCCAGGGGGTCAAATACTTGTTTTTCCTCATCAGATGGTTATCAATTTAAATAAATTCATATGATGTGATTTTCTGGAATTTTCTTTGGGATTCTGTCTTTCACTGTTAGAATGTACATATGATTAAAATTATAGATCGTTGCATTCTTTGTAAGTGGGCAAACCTGCAAAATCAGCAAGGGGTCAAATACTTATTTCCCCCACTGTATATCATAAAGGTTTGCACAATTAACGAATTTAGATATCCAGTTGCCCATTAAAGATATTATTTATTTAACATTTACTGTTTCATTACTAAACGTTTTAAACTACATTACCCACATATCTCTGTCATTATATCAATGGAACAGGAAACATGGTGCTGTAGTTCATTGAAATGTGCAGACATGCTTAGGGTTAGGGTTGGGATCTCGGTAAAGGAGAAATTTCTCACAACATAGAGACACTTTCTAGTTACCTTAATGTATAACTAACGTAATAATAACACCAAAACATACTTTGTAACATGAAGCGTCGTTTTATATGGGTTAAAAGATAGTCCAATCACAGCGAGTTCTGCGATAAAGTCACAGCCAATGACAACCCAGATGAACAGATGCGTCACACTTAACTTGCCCATTTATGGTAAATGATGACAGATCTCTTCCGGTTCCGGCTGCAGGGATAGATTCCTTAAATATTTAATATTTGGGCTGTTAAGTATGTATTGCTTCTAATTAAATTATAAAACTCACATTTAAAAACAAAAGGACTCCTTTGTGTGGTTACCATCCAAAAACGTTGGATTCATATGATCATGACACAAATTTGCTTATTTGATTAGACTGATGCATACATTTGAAAGAGAAACTTTTTTTTCTAAGCAATGGCACAATGGCAGGGTAGTTTGCAGTTGTTTTTAATTAAAGATAATTGCATGTACTTAAGTGCTTCTAACATTTACAGTGTATGTATAGTATATCAAGTATATTATATAACAAAATGTAACAAAAGCACAATGAATGCACACTATTTTTAAAGCAAATTCCAATATTTAATGTCTAACTGTTTAAAGACAAATGTAGTGCCAAAACTACTGCACAACAGAATAAAAATCAGTTAATTGTAAACAAAACATAAAATCCAGATACAGGGGCAATCTATTATAGTGACACATTCAGTTATTTAAAAAAAAAATCGCTGATGAAGTTATATTTTTACAAACCACGAGTTGAGATTCAACTTTGTTATGTGAAAATATATTTGTTTCTTCCCTTTAAAGAACAAATAGGTGAAAACTTAAGCACAACATTTTACATTCTCAACTTTAATTCTATATCCTTGTGATTATTGGTCATTTTTATTGTAACTAAATGAAAGGAAACCTAAAATAGTTAATTATTATAAATGTCAGCAAGAAAATGCTTCTATAAAATACATTCACAGGTAGGCCTGTATTACAATTACATTAACCAGGTAGTCATATAATGATAACATAGATGTAGTTATGGTGGATAAATAGTGACCACTGTAATTGAAGGTTTAATGAAGCTAAATGTAAGACATTAAGTCCACCTAAATGTAAAGGTAACAAACTCAGAATAATGTCCAGTTGTCAAGTGTGTCATTTTTTGTAATACGCTTTCAGCACCAAAGAGAACTCCATAAATATTGCTCGTTTCAAAAGGTTTTCCTGAACACTCTCACTATCTTCAATTGTTCGGACAAACACCTGCTATATACACTTGCAGAAATATACATTTGACTATTGCATATTATATTGCATATAAGTCGCTGCATGACTAGAACTAATGGATGTCAATGAATATGTCCTTTACCAAAACTCCTGATGAGCACTGACGCTTGTTTGATAAAGGCATTAGGCAGACATCAAGTACAGTTTATGAAGATGAAACGAGAAAACAAAATTCTTTAACAATATGGAAAAAGATAAATGACTATTTTAAATAATGGTTCTGCATATATCAGAGATCATAAGAGTGGGACTCCACATAAAGACTTTCAGAAACTGTGACAGAAAAAAAGGGAGCACCTCGCTGGACACATCCTACACATGCCCAAACTACACAACCCAAAGACAGTTATGAAGTGGACACCACCAGGAGGATGCTGGAGACAGGGAAGATCAAGGAAGACATGGAGACAGATGTTTCACGAAGACCTGAAGTATGTCAGTGTCCCATGGGAAGATGAGGAGAACTGGTCCACGGATCGAATACGTTGGAGGACACTTGTTGCCGAATGTGCCCAGCACAGGACTTGATGATGATGTTGTGAGTTTATCCATAACTGTGGGATATTATTCTGTAAGGAGTATTGCATAATTAAATGTTAAATGCATTTATGTAATAAGCTCACTGATATGTGGTCATTTCTATGAAAACAAGCATGTCTTTAATAGCAAGCAATAATCATATAAACAAAATAACACGACGATTTACATGCAAACGGGACAGTTATCAGCAGTGTAACTGATCTGATCATGACAAAATAATCGAGTATCTGATGTCATGTGACAAGTCAAATTAGCTTTTCCACTCTTGCAAACAGAGGAAGGTCATGAGGTGTGGAGAGACATCATGTATCATTGGAACATCAACAGACAGGGTCCAATTTTTAATAATTTTAATGAATACAATGCAATTAATATAAACTTTTCTGATAGTGTATGGGACATCCGACTACTTTCCAAGAAGGCGCACAACTGATTTACAAATATGGCGATAAATATGTACAGGAATTGAGGCACTAGCCATTGACAGCACTAGAAGTAAAAGCTGCATGATTATGTACAAGTATTGTACGAATTTGACAAGTTGTTAAATCTTGTGAATTATTAACACCTTGAGACTATGTTTGTACTGATTGGGCTATGGGTTTTGTAAGAAAAGGTTTAAGAAACAACGAATGCTTGATAAAATGTTTGATTACAGGTTAAAACCAACACATACATACCATTGCGAATATTTGCCTTTGTAGCTTTTCGTCTCCCGTTTACTTCTCCTCAAACAATAATGAGCTGACTGAGTCCGAAAGGCCCTTTCGGAGAAAATATCATTATATATAATATATTGGATTATTTAATGGAAAAATTACTGATTTACCTTACAAATATTTCTTGTTACATTATTTGGCATTAAAAGCATGATAAGTGTTGTGAATAATATGCATTTACAACAAATATCACTTTAAAACTACCAATACTGTGGTAAAAGCACGGACAGTTTTGTTACAGTCCTTTTACCACACCTATCACAGTAAAACAAAGGTTACTGTGGTAAAAGCATGGTAAGTGTTGTGGTTACTGTGCATTTACAACAAATATCACATTAAAACTACAAATAATGTGGTAAAAGCATGTAAATGTTGTGGTTAATATGCATTTGAACAAATATCACATTAAAACTACAAATAATGTGGTGAAAGCATGTAAATGTTGTGGTTAATATGCATTTACAACAAATATCACATTAAAACTACAAATAATGTGGTAAAAGCATGGTAAGTGTTGTGGTTAATATGCATTTACAACAAATATCACATTAAAACTACAAATAATGTGGTAAAAGCATGATAAGTTTTGTGAATAATATGCATTTACAACAAATATCACTTTAAAACTACCAATACTGAGGTAAAAGCACGGATAGTTTTGTTACTGTCCTTTTACCACACCAATCACAGTAAAACAAAGGTTACTGTGGTAAAAGCAAGGTAAGTGTTGTTTTTACTGTGATTCTACTACAAATACCACTTTGGAACTAATTGTACTAACTTACTTTAAACCTAATATGAATATTATTAACTGATAGAAGGTCTAGGCCTGTAGCACGTCACGTGACAGATAGTGTTTAATCACCCTGTTTTGAATTAGAAAGCAATGAAACGCAAATCTCCGTGGAGATGACAAATATAATGCAGTGACTGAAAGACTGCTAATCTGATTCATTTCGACCATCAGAAAAGACATTATATCAAACATTATTAGGACAGTGTATTTTCGACTACTTACCAACATCTGGAACACGTGAACTGATGCCAAATATCGCGATGTGTACGGAAGGAGACTTCTTCAACGCGATTTCCTACTGATAAAATTCGTGTAGTCGTTTATACTTTTTTTTTAAATCAATAAACAGCAAAGCAGTCCAGCTTCCCTGGCAATAAGACCGAAATAATAACATTAAAATAAATACATATATAAACATGATAAGATATCGTGAATAAATGTCAGTTAAACAGCTGCCCGACTGGCAGAAAGAATCGTGCATTACATTAGTAGTAAACAAATAAATTAAATAAATAAATACATAAAAATTCTGATATCACGAAAATAACGAAATAAACGTGTCCGTATCACGAACAAGTAGATTAAATGACGTGACCATATCACGAACAGCCGTGAGACTGGGATGTGTTGCACCTCAAAAGCGTGGAAAAAAATCCTAATTTATATTAAAATGAGTGTATAGGCCTACTGAGAAGTCTGTACATTACTCATATTATTGTTTTTATAACCTTTATTTAACCATCTGGAAAGGAGAAAAAATTATACCACTTAGCGCCTCTAGTGGACTTTTCACTCGAAAAGTGCAGGGAAACGTACCTGGAGGCAGGGGCGCTGTTAGAAATTTTGGGCCCTATGAAAGAATATGAAGTTGGGCCCCCTACCGCACCCTTTCCATTAATAAAATTGATCTCTGGGGGCCCCAAAAGTGTGTGGGCCCTTAGAATCGTCCTAACTTTTCCCCCCTTAGCGGCGCCCCTGCCTGGAGGTAACGTTACGTATTTCAGGTTATGCAAAAATGTAGGCAGAGTAACGTATTTCCAATGAGCCTGGGTTGAGAATAAGTTTGCTTGATTGTTAAAAAAAACGATTTTACGATTTTACAAAAAAAATATTTTACAGCTCCTCTATCCCCAGTCTGGTTGAGCCATAGACTTTTAAAAAATAGGGTTGATTGCATCGTTTTCGATGAAGCCCCTCCTCTCGAAATGGCCCAGGCTGGCCCAGTCTGTTGTGATTGGCAGCGCTTAGCTTGTGTTTGGGAAATGTCACGCTCCTTCATAACCGCAAGGTAAGGAACGGTTCCAGCTCTGTTTCCCCTTGAGTCTGGTTCGACAAGGCACAATTACAGACCATTCTCGGCCCGAACCATGCTGGTAGATCCATGAATTGACGTCTCTACTCAGGATTGGTCACTTGTCTGTTGCCTGGCTACTAGTTTCTCTGTAGCGAAGTAAACAAACAAGTAGCAATAAAATTAAACAAGTACACCAGGCTGTAGCCTGCAGATCGGGGAAGGGCTGAACCTGGGGTGCATAACGCTTCTCATTGGTTAGGAGCACAGTAATGACGTCGACGCCAGGGTAAACAGGAAATACGGTTGAAAACAATGCTTATGACTTAATACTTGGTAGTATAAAACAAAACTTTCAATCCGTTTATTATTTATATCTGGTAATAATGTATAGTATTATAAATATTGTTATTTTTTGGAAAACGTTTCATTATGTACATTTCCAAGCAATGATCCAGTTACTTCTTTTGACTTGTCACATTGTAATGCCAACGAACTTAGTTTCAAGTTATTTTTATTAATTTTAATGTTATTTCAGTATATGCAAAAGTATTCATTATTAACATTTAAAACATTTTAAACAGTCGAATATTTTCAGCAAGTCTCAAGATGTTATTAAAATGAATAAATGATGGATTTACTTGATAATGAAAAGGGTTATGGTTAAAATACCAGCATTGTTTATATATGTATAACATGCCAAGACAATTATTTCATTGTTATTTATTTAGTTATCAAACGGTTCTGATAAAGATAGGTGAAACTTTACATATACATTTCTCTGCACATATAGATATCTGTGGTTAGACATTAAAGGGATAGTTCACCCAAAAATGAAAATTCTGTCAGTATTTACTCACCCTCATGTTGTTCAACCCCGTAAGACCTTCGTTCATCTTCGCAACACGAATTAAGATATTTTTGATGAAATCTGAGAGCTGGATCACTCCTCCATAGGCTTCTTCAGGGATTGAAACTTGGCAGCCCCGAAAAGTTATTAAAAACATCGTTAAAATAGTCCAAGTGACTACAGTGGCTCAATCTTAAATTTATCAAGCGACGAGAATACTTTTTGTGCGCAAAAACAAACAAAAATAACGGCTTTATTTCAACTATTCATTTCCTTCTCTGTGGGCCTCGAGTCAGTTAACGTAGTGTGATTGCGTAGAGCTACGTCACACGTAGGCTCACTATTGGTCGACGCTGGTCATGTGGGTGATGCGTGACGTACAACAACAGAAGCTTACGCGGTTAAACTAGTGAACTGACTCGAGGCCCACAGAGAAGGAAATGAATAGTTGAAATAAAGTCGTTATTTTTTTTTTGCGCACAAAAAGTATTCTCGTCGCTTGATAAACTTAAGATTGAGCCACTGTCGTCACTTGGACTATTTTAACGATGTCTTTAATAACTTTTAGGGGCTGGCAAGTTCAATCCCTTAGAAGCCTATTGAGGAGTGATCCAGCTCTCAGATTTCATCAAAAATATCTTAATTCGTGTTCTGAAGATGAACGAAGGTCTTAAGGGGTTGGAACAACATGAGGGTGAGTAATTACTGACATCCTTTACACACTTTCCTCAATCTCCTTTCCCCAGTTCACATCACCTGTAGCCAAAAACACACAAAACAGAACCCTTTCATATGCACATCTAAGATCATGTTAGCCATGATACTGCTTAAGAAAATGCAAGAAGCAAGATTACTTAAAAAAAAAGCCAACTTTACACCCATGAGGCCTTTTGCCGCACACATTTAAACTTTAACACACTTGTTTGCCTTTTGTGTCTAAAAGGATAGCAGAGAATACATGTCAAAATATACATGGTAAGAGAAGTACAAATGTCTTATTAAATGTCTCATACATTCTTTTACGTATGCCTCATTTGCCTTTTTCTTGCCCGTCTTTCTTCATCCGACCTGTAATGAAAAGTAGTATAGGAAAGGTATGTGAAATGCACAGGGTTTGTACACATTTCTACCAATAAATTTAAATTACTTTTCTATGACTTAGGCAAATTTTCATGTTTAAATGTCAAAAATTACAGTATATCTTAACTAATTAAATGACAAGCTATGTGGTTTAATACAAAATAAACTAACACACACACACACACACACACACACACACACACACACACACACACACACACACACACACATCCCGCCCATTCCAGGAAATGAAAACCCGCTAGAATCGACGTCATGACATGACGCCACTAACCAATGAGAAGATATGTGGGCGGGACGAGACGTGTAGCCCCGCCCCTATATGCAGGCTGCAGCCAGTTGCTTCTCGCACATCCGGGAACTTAACTGTCAATTTCGTCCCCGCCGCTTTTTAGGGGAAAACCATTGACTAAGGGGAAAACAAAGACTTCCCATATACTTCAATACAAAATAACGGCACAAACCAACGTCCGTAGATAGCCGACAGGCGTGAATAACTTATGAAATCACTAATATAAAACATTTCATGTAATTATATGTCCACCCTGCCTGCCATAGAGCGTGAAAGATGCATCAAGAAACTTAATTTGGTCAATTTAAAAACATGTCCCTTCATTCTCTCAGTGTCAAATTGGTGTAACAACCCCACCCACTTGACACCCACTTGACATGTTTAATCTTAGTGATTTCTTACTCACGGCTGTGTACGGACGTTGTTTTGTGACGCGATTGTATTTTGTATTGAAGTCTATGGGAAGTCTTTTTATTTTCCCCTAAAAGTGGGCGTGAATCTGTTCAGAGACATTCTATGACGTTGCGCCGGTTGTGTGTCGTTGCGTTACCAAGGCAACGACTGACGAGTTTGTATACATTCCAAAGAGCTGCTGCAAGTATCAGACACATGGATACCGTAACCCTACCAGCTGGACCAGATCGGCACGGAATGAGAACGACCAAGAGGAATGTGGTGAACGATTTCAAGCACGGACTTTGCTAGAACGGATTTCACAGGAAGTTTCAGAGAGGTATGTTTTATTTATTTATTTTTATTTTTTTTACATTATAGGCTTATAATGTTACACACTAAAGTTAAAAAAGTTAAATCATAATCAAGGTTCCCTTTAAATATTGAGTCTATTGAATCATTCAATTCGCTCAAATGGTCTGATTCATTCAGAAACGAAGCAAGTGGCAGGCGGTTAATTTACATCATGTAACTTTAGGCTACTCAACCCATTCGTTCAAAACGCTGAATCAGCGTTGTTCGGAGACGCGGAGCGGTTCTGCTGTGGATTTGTTTGGAAAACTGTTTTCGTTGGCGAAATAGAGCAATGACACTTTATATTAACCTATTGTTTATTGAACTGTTGCATAAAGTCAACATCATTTGGCATAGTGCTGATTCGAGAAAAACAAACTCCTTAAATAAAAGTCCCGTTGTGTGTGTGTGTGTGTGTGTGTGTGTGTGTGTGAACTGGTAAACCCTACATTATGAGGACAAAATGTCTCCACAAAGATGGCAATATCCAAAATCCTTGTCCTTATGGAGCCATTTTTAGTCTACATTTAAAACAGCTTATAAATCATACTAAATTATGTTTTTTTTTTAATGTACAAATTGCAGAAAAGTTTCTGTGATGGGTAGGTTTAGGGTTATTGGATAATACAGTTTTTTATAGTATATCAATAATTCTGTCCCCATACTCGCAAAGCATTAGACTGTTTATGAACTGTACATTTGAAATAGGGAT
The DNA here is from genome assembly GCA_026230005.1 of Gila orcuttii. Taxonomy (NCBI): domain Eukaryota; kingdom Metazoa; phylum Chordata; class Actinopteri; order Cypriniformes; family Leuciscidae; genus Gila; species Gila orcuttii. The sequence continues at coordinate 37,109,266 of JAPDVR010000016.1, forward strand.
GCACTGGTATGAACATTTTGGTCAATACCGATAACCGATATTGGCAGATCAATCTAAATCCAAATTTTGATGTAATTTTCGAGAGCCAGATTACAAAAAACAAAAGTCTCATTATTAAAAGCCATGACCCAAACACAATTATAATGTACTCATTATAATTTTATGTAGTCTATATGACACACTTCGCTGCACATGTTGCACTGAACTGTATTTTCCTTTTTTGAAGTGATTTCATTCATATTTCAAGCAATTCAAAAACATCATGGCGAACAGTGTGCATCTGAAGTGTCTCAGTTGAAGGAAATAATACATTATTTATCGACTTTAATACATCAGCCAAATTTTCTTTTCGGGCCGATAATGATAGCTGTAAAAATTAACATATCGTCCGATACCGATATAGTGGCATATATTGTGCATCCCTAATTTGAAAAAAATACACTGTTAGCTTTTAAAGAAAGTGAAAACATTTTTAGACCCTCCCTACACATAGACACATCTCATTAATTACTTCCTTATTTTCTCTCTCCTCTATTTCTGTTCAAGCATCAGAACCTCTGTCTTCATGTGACACTGGGTCCAGACAACATTCAGAGCTGGACCTTCTACCTCAGCCATCATCACTGGAGGAACTGAAGGATATCAACTCTCACAAACTTTAGATAACACATGGCTTGAGGTTTTTTACTGCATAATTTGTATTATTTATATATCTTTCAGTTTTTATTTTTTATTTCTTTGCTCTTCGATCTGCTTTACACTCTCTACATTGAGCATCCTAAACAATTCCCCCTTTAAAGCTGCACAGAAAGTGTTTCTGGGTCTTGGCAGTGAAAGTTTCCAGCTCAAACTGAAGCAGCTGCTCCACAAAGTTGTTTAAAGATCTAAGGATTCAAAAGTAATCTGTTGTTGTGTCTGCGGCTTTAAAGGGGTCATCGGATGCAAAATTCACTTTTATATGGTGTTTGCATATAAATGTGTCTTTGCAGTGTGGACACAACCACCATACAATGAAAAAAATCCATTCACTCCTTTTTTTAATCCTCAAAAAGCCTAAACACTCTCAATAATCAAGCCGTTTGGATTTTTTGAGCAATATGATGTCATATTGCTCATGCTCCGCCCACGACCACTGATGGACTGTCCCATATTAGCATATTTCCGTATTAGCATATTTCTGCCCTCAGCCATTTATATACTGTCGGCCAAGGCAGCACTTTACGTAATATGTTTTTTCTTGTGCATTAAATGCAAATAATTGTATGTATCTTTTGGCAGTTAAGTATTTTATGTTTAGCAGCGTCATTATAAAATTGCTTAGTAACTAACTCCACAACTATTCCTATTATCATATAACAAATAAAATAATAAACAATAAACTTTTTTTTTGTAATTTGTAATTGACAGAATCTTCACACTAGATTTCTAAATGTTGGGCTAAACATCTCAGTTGAATAAACTATGAAACTAGTTAAGCAAACATTTTTTAAAAGGTAAGTCAATGGGCCAACTAAAAAATAATATGTATTCTTTTTGATGATATTCAGTGTTGGAATTGACGGTGATGAATGAATACAAACAAATAATATTTTATATTAACTACTAACAAATTATCTTTTTATTTGTGCATAATTTGACAAAAATTGCATCATAGATAAAAACACAATAGAATAAAAATATTTTATATGTGAAATTTACCCTTTTTATGTATACACACACACCTCATTTCATTTTGTTGGCTCTTTGGTAACTGGGAAACACTAACTTTTGAAGAATTAATTTTCACTTGATAAATAAGCTATTAAAATATCTTATGTTTATTTATTTATTTTCGGTTTATCATAGCTTTACAATGCATTTTCATAGTTTTAGATTGAAAGTCTAGAGCTGGCAGGGTAAATCAAAATCTATATATAAAATTAATTTAAAACATTTACACGTGATAAAAAAGAAAAAGGTTCATCTAATTGTTTGAAGCAACAACTAGAACATAAATTCGCGACTTTAAACAATCATTTCCATCCTCAGGAATTCTGGCGAGGAGACGTCGCCATTGTGACGTCATAAGCACTCGGGCAAATGTGCAATGAGTGAATGCAGTGAAGAGAAGTGAGTCTGCTGCATCGCACGACATCAAAGGTAGGCAAAACTATATTATTTCGCCGTTAGATGGCGGCAAATACTGTCTTTATGAGACAGTCTGTCAGTTGTGAACACGGAGAAGCAAGACGCAAATGTCTAGCTGGTCAGGGCACGGGGAAAAACCCTTAACTGTTAAAAGTTCAAGATATCGCAGCGGACATTCAAATGGATTTTTTTATTACGAATATATGACTGGCCTGAGGGAAAATGCTATATCTAACGTTACTGTAAATGCATGTAACGTTACTCTCGTTTACTCAATCTCTCGCAATACTTACTCTATAAGCTTCAATGAACAATATCAATGAGAATATATGTTTACGTTGCTAAGATGGTTGCTAGGGGTGTTGTGCTGTGATAACTGGGTGAAGTGGTCATTATAAAAGGCTGTGAATTTTATGTTTAACGTTATAGATGAAACGCTTATCTTGTGTTGTGAAAAGGATACTTGGTGATTGTGTGTATTGTGCCAAGTTAACACAATTGAAAACATGCAGAAATGTTTTTTAAAAAATGCACTATTGATGATCTGTTGTGATATTACAGTTTTTTAATTGTTTACACACTACAATTGGTACTTGAGGCTCACTCAATGAAACCATTCACTAACTTTTAGACCAAGTCTGCAAAACTGCAAGTACATTATCTGCTTTACACTCTGTTTGCAGTTGTAAAACAAACTTTTTGCAAAATGCTAAACATAGTCTTCTACATTAGACACATCATTCAAAATTATCAGCTCTTGTTTCATCAAAAAACACTGGCATTTAAATGTCATTGCCTACACCCAATGATCATGTGTGAAAACACTTAAATTGATCACATAGAAATCAAAACTTAATTTATTTATATCTAAATAATTTATTTTTACCCCTTGTATTTCTGTTTATAGTGTAAATATACCTAATTTGATCACATAGGAATCAAGTCAATATTTTGAGAAACAAAAACATTTTCCACCATTGCATTTGTTTATTGTGTAAAAAATATTGAATGCATAGCCTACAAGTCAAGTCACCTCTATTTCTATACAACTAAACAATAGAGATTGTTTCAAAGCAGCTTCACAATATAACAATTTCAAATTCTCCTGAAAAGCGTCTTTAACACGCCAATAGTGTAATTATTCGGCTCAAGTCAGCTCAGTGTTGTTGACTTGAAGTGTAAAGTTAATAACTGTAAAGTTCGTCAATCGTGCATGCATACTGTATACAGTGCATTTGTACACATGTTTGTGTGAGTGCTATGACAAACTCCACTGCACACTGAACAAGCAAAAGTGATAGATTGACAGACATAGGCCTACAGCTTATTTTTGTTACAGACTACTTTATTTTTTTTTCATCATGTTTGGTATTTACAGTTGCAGATTGTCATTTCTAAAATTATCAGATTGATTGATTGTTGTTATGCTTTTTCTGTTTTTTTTGTTTGTTTAGCACTCACAATTGCAGATTGTTATGTGCTATAATATTTACAGATAGATAGATAGCTTATTTTCGTTATACTTTATTTTTTGTCATCATGTTTACAGTTGTAGATTGTCATTTCTTATATTGTCAGTCAGATTGATTGATTGCTGATTGTTATGCTTTTTTGTATTTTGTCATTTTAATTAGCATTCACAATTGCTGGTTGTTATTTGTTATAATATATTTACAAATAGAAAGATATAGCATATTGTTAAACAGACAGACAGCTTATTTATGTTCTGCTTTATTTATATGTTTAGTATTTACAGTTGCAGATTATCATTTCTAAAATGTTCAGATTTATTGATTGCTGATTGTTGTAATGCTTTTCTGTTTTTTTTTTTTAGCACTTACAATTGCAGATTGTTATGTGCTATAATATTTACAGATAGATAGATACTGTAGATAGATAGAGACCTTCCAAGTGAAGGAGGTGGTGGTGGCAGGGCTCGCAAAATTTCAGAATCGCTGGTAGCCCTTCGGGCAGGCACTCTTCAGATTTTGGTAGCCCGAAATTAATTTTACTAGCCCAAATAAAAAGACAAATAAAAAGTTTTTAATGTAGAAAATTGGTTAGGAGTCAAAACATCAATCAAAAACCTTTTCAAAACACAAATATCAACAAGTGCACAGCTCCGTTGTTTTAAAGTCTGACAACGCTAAAAGTGTTTTTTTTTTTTCTGATGGAATAATTCACATATTGAAGTGTAGCAATAAATAATAATAATAACAATACCAGACTTTTTTTGAGACAAGTAAATGGTGCTCTAATTATTTTATGCTGTTAGTAGAATAGGCTATATGATGGTCAAGTCACCTTTATTTATGTAGCGCTTTTTGCCATACAGATTTGTGTGATTCAAAGCAGCTTTACAGTTACCACATGGATTCAAACATTCTGACACGCAAAGTAAAGCATTCATGTGAAAGTGGAGCTTTAATTTTTAATGTGCATAGGCGTAATTTATGGGTGGGACATGTCCCCACCACTTTTTCTCAGGGTCGATATTGTCCCCCACCACTTTGTGAAACATTTCGAGGCATGGATGTAGCTAATACGATCTCCAGTTAACTAGCAGATTATTCATTTAGTTCGTTATTAAATAAGAGACAATCTAGCGCTAAAATGTGTTGTTTTTTAAATCAAGCTCGTTGGGGCTATCAGTTACAGGCTATCGGGATACAGTGTTCTCTTGTGGCTCACGCAGTCTTCACTCGGACACGAGCTTCAATCTATCACCGTTGCGGAAACTCTCTATTCGTTCCGGTGAAATCACAAAACAAAAAGCACACAAACGTGTCCCTGCTTGATATATACTGTAACCACTGATCACAGGCGTAACTATCAGTAAGCAGGGTATGCGGTTGCTTACGGGCCCGGACCAATCAGGGGCCCGCGTGTTTCGAATTGGGACTGGGGGAATCCCCGAGTGACACATGTAAAAGCATGTAAAACAGTAAAAACTTTGAACTTGAGACAGACAATATTGATATGGAGTCGTCATCAAATTACAAACACAAAAGTGGCTTTTCGAAAAGAGGAATTCGAGAAATGAATGGGTAGATTACCAAAAATAGGAAGCTTCTTTAAAAAGATAGCACAGGAGGGGGAGATGGAGATTGAGTTGGAGCAAGAGAGTGAAGCACCTGAAGCGACCGTTGGCAGTAGCAGCTCCCTAGCTAATGCTAGCACCAGTGGATCAAGCAACATCGATGTAGAAGGTGAAAACTTTTGAGGAGGAAGGGAGTGAGGCACCCGTGAGCTCGGTGGCCTGTGCTAACACCAGCGGGTCATCCAACAGCATCGAGGAGAACGAGGTAGATTCTATGCCCATCACTGCTAATATATCCTCTATCCAACCGACATGGGTCATTTTCCTGAGTATAGACTCAAATGTTATATAGTATCTACGGGGTCATGCAAACCTACTGGCCCTTTCCCACGGGATCCCTTACAGGATAACCGCTCCTTTACTACGGCATATTACGCTTGCAAAACCAAGTCTGGTTTAGAGATACCGAGGACATGGTTGTGCTACTCCCCCACACTAGATGTAGCCCTACTGCGAGCCCTGTTGGCTTTTTGCCTAGTCAACATGGAAAATATACCTGGCGTAATTTATCAAAGAAAATTCAACAACACGAGTCATCCACTCTACATAAAGCTGCATGTGTGATATGCGACCTTTGGGGTCAGAACAGAACTATGGATAAGGATATGGAGAGGGACACACTTCATGAGGCCAGGTTTTGGAGACCGGTACTACATCGTGTGATTAATGTTATGCTCACTTTAGCTATGAACAACATTCCATTTAGAGGACATAGGAAAAAATAGGGGAAATTAACAATGGTAATTTCCTTTCTGTCATTGAGCTCCTGGCAATATACGACCCAGTGCTTAAAGATCTGATTAGCCGCCCTGCTTGCTCGATCAATTACCTAAGCCCACTGATACAAAATGAGCTAATCGAAATTCTAGTAAAACATACTCAGAAAGACAATCTAGGCGAAATACGATCAGCTCCATTTTTCTCTGTGATTATGGACACAACACAAGATGTGGCTAAAGTTGATCAGATGAGCCAGATCTTCAGATATGTCATAGTTGAGTGAGATGCTCTCGGTGCTGCCACTGATGTGACGATCAAATCCGTCCTTCATTGGATTTGATTTCGAAACAAACAATGACTCCAACATAACACTGAAAAAGTTATGCCCAACTAGATGGTCCTCGCGTTACAATGCAGTAACCGCTCTGAGATATCGGTACAATGATGTGATGAAGGCATTGGCAAAACTTTCACTGACAAGCAGAAAGAAAGATGAAAGGGACGAGGCTGCATCGTTGAAACGGGCAATGGAGAAATACTCATTTGTTTTTCTTGTTGTCCTCCAAAGCAAAATCCTGGAGTGAACTAATGTGAAATCAAAACTTCTACAATCCCAAGACATGGATCTGGCTACAGCAGTCCAGCTACTGGACTGGACTGGACCTAACCACGTTCCGAGAACATTTTGAAGTTGCCAAACAAACAGCGAAGGGCCTTTCAGAGAAGTGGGGAGTGAGCAAGGCATTTGAGAACACTCGGTTGAGAAAAGTGAAAGCGCATTTTGATGAGCTGTCAAGATGAACGTTTAGCAGATGCTGAGTCTTACTTTCGCGTCCATGTGTTTAATGCCTGCCTTGATATTGTCATCTCTCAGTTGACCCAGAGATTCACCGGTTTACAATCAACAGTTGACAATTTCAAAGTTCTACTGCCTGAGAGACCCTTTGCACTGCAACAGATGATGAACTGTTTTTGCAAGCAAACAGGCTGGTGGAGATTTACAGAGATGACATTTACTACTGATTTCCCAAATTCAGTTTTCAAAACTGAAACTGATAAAAAGCTATCTCAAGAGCTCAATGGGACAGAGTCGTCTCTCTGGACTTGCCATACTGTCAATTGAGAATGCCCGTGCGCGCCATCTGGATCTTAAGGATTTAATCGACAACTTCGCGTAGAGGAAAGCCCAGAAAATGCAGATATAATGTAAGTGAGCATCTTTTTTTATGTATTTGGACCTAGGCCTATGTGTGTGTAGTCACAGTGAGTTAACAATGTGTTATGGTGCGCCGTCACCAGCAGTGTTTTTTCATGTGTTATGGTGCGCCGTCACCAGCAGTGTTTTTTCATGTGTTATGGTGCGCCGTCACCAGCAGTGTTTTTTCATGTGTTATGGTGCGCCGTCACCAGCAGTGTTTTTTCATGTGTTATGGTTCAGGTGTGCCGTCACCAGCAGTGTTTTTTCATGTGTTATGGTGCAGGTGCGCCGTCACCAGCAGTGTTTTTTCATGTGTTATGGTTCAGGTGTGCCGTCACCAGCAGTGTTTTTTCATGTGTTATGGTGCAGGTGCGCCGTCACCAGCAGTGTTTTTTCATGTGTTATGGTTCAGGTGTGCCGTCACCAGCAGTGTTTTTTCATGTGTTATGGTTCAGGTGTGCCGTCACCAGCAGTGTTTTTTCATGTGTTATGGTTCAGGTGTGCCGTCACCAGCAGTGTTTTTTCATGTGTTATGGTTCAGGTGTGCCGTCACCAGCAGTGTTTTTTCATGTGTTATGGTTCAGGTGTGCCGTCACCAGCAGTGTTTTTTCATGTGTTATGGTGCGCCGTCACCAGCAGTGTTTTTTCATGTGTTATGGTGCAGGTGTGCCGTCACCAGCAGTGTTTTTTCATGTGTTATGGTGCGCCGTCACCAGCAGTGTTTTTTCTAGGGCTGTAACAATACATCGATATGTAGCGATGCATTGATGCCACACATAAAATATTGAATACGGTACTTTTATTTTGACACACTCCACATCCTCACGGAACTTTTCTCAGCTGAAATAGACGCCTGACAAGATTGACTGAACCCTTTGTCACAAAAGCCAGTATTTTCAACTGTCAAGGCATTGCGAGTTCATGTTTTACAGCAGAAACGACAAGCACCCTTGTTGTTTGTGAACACAACCCGAAAAGTCTGTTTTAGCAAATCAGCGCGCAGTATTCAGGTCAGGTGACAAGGCTGCTAGTCACTTTGAAAAGACGCGCTAGCTGAGAGGAGTTTCGTCAAAGCTGATTAAAAGTTATCGAGGATGGATTTCAACGACCTTGATGAACCTGTGATATCTTCTTCGGGGCGTAAAAGGAAAATAAAAGCTGAAACTTTTTCACTGAATCTTGCTAAAACAGCACGTTAGTGGTGAAGGAAAAGCTCTCTGTATTGCGTGTACGTTAATCACAAGTGTGCCGCACAAGCCCTGAAAAGTGAAGCCAAAGCGTCTCGATCGCCCCCCGGTGACCGGTCCTAGTATAGGTCATAAACCCCGCCTCCCCATGTTATTCAACGGGACGTGAGACCAACTAAACAATTAAATTACACTTCACATATCTTTTTTTCCAAAGATAGTTTCTATCATGTACTGTAGTTTTTATCACGCTTATGTAATTTCAAGTGTTTGTTTTTAAAATAAGTTTGTTTTTAGTTATTTGATGCTATAAAAATGGAGCTGTGGCGTCATGATTGACAGCTGTGATTGACAGGTTCTCTGAGTAAAGTAGTCACGAAGCACCAACAGACTTTTTTTCGGGATCTTTGAGGAGATTGGAGCTTTAAATAATATCTAAATTTCTATAATTAATTATTTCACACCGACATAATGGGTTGTTCTGCAGTAGAATGTGCTAACCGATCTGGCATGTCCGATCAATCTTTGAGTTTTTTGCGCATGCAAAATAAATTAATAAATTATAGGATGCTAACCTAGCTATAAAACAGACTACATGAGCTAAATATGAAGTTGATTTTAGCTTTCCACCAAATTGTGATAGTTATTTAATTGCAGTAATATGAGTAGGCTACTCTTATTTTACAGTATAGGTCCTATATTATCACATTATCATATACTATAGGATATATTAATGTGTTACTTTTTAAATATGAGGGTTAGTAGTTGGTTAGTAGTTGTATTTACCTTATTTTACCCAGGTACTGCAATCAGCAGACATCAAAATTGGAGCTGAACGGAGCAGACAGGCCACTTAAAAAAAGTGGAGGGGCGTGTGCTTTCGATTGATTCAGCGAGAGTGAGGCCGGGGCGTTGATTTCGCTGCTTTATTTCCTGCTCACTACTGGGCAGGTCTGGTCCCGAAATCGCAACTGCACAAACTCAAGTCCCAAGATGTCAGCGCCATATCAGGACAATGGCGCCTTCACTTCTCGCCAATGGAAGAGAGCGAAGTTACATAACAAATACATAGACGCCCTACTGGCCGCTGGAGTGTACGTCAACGGCGCCGCCATATTGCGGAGAGCAACTTTCCCATACCTCTCATTACAGGAATTGAGAAAAATGCCTGCTTCATGTGCTGCTTGGGGCTGTACAAATCGCCACACAATTGAAAACAGGTCTCGGGGAATAGGCTAGTTGCACGTGGCCACCATGTTGGATTTACGATCAGCGAGTGTGCGGTTGGACACTTCCGGTCTCGCTTTACGCCGGTGCAGGGAGCCGGAGAAAGCCGAAAATTATCTCTTATAGTTGTTTATAGAATCAATTATATCACTTAAAATACTACTAAGATATATATTACTGTCACACGACCAAATGGCAATTAAATGTACGGATGCATAGTCAGATTAATGAATAAAATACAACTGTTCACGAACAGAAGATTGTCTTGGACTCATGCTGCACGCAATTTTTAGGATTCAAGAGAGGCGACTTGCCTTTCTGAGGGTGACAGCCTCAGCACTTCATTGTTGTGTGTCCTTACGTTTCGTCACGTTACAACAAAGTCAGCTTTCATGCATTCCCCATTGCCGCTGCGGTACGGGCAGAAGATCCGGAGGGATGACTTAATCAACCAGACCCAAAACACCCGTGTCTGTAGTCGACATTACTTTATTTGGTAACATTATTATTGCTAACTGTTTGTGTTTTAGTATGTAATTTAAATGCATATCATTTTCAGTGTATTTCACCTGTGCGTTTCTATGCTATTACTGCATTTATTTTGTGCAAGTGAGATAAAGAGCATCTGTCTCATAAATTCATAAATCATTATCTGTCTGGTGTTTATAATACAGTATTTTACTACGTGTAAAATATACACAAACTTAGCTATATTAAATTGTTTGTGTTAACTACAGTTAAACATGTAAATTAATCACAATTATTAAGATTTGTTTTTTCACCGTTGTTTTTATCTATAAAGATAATTGATGCAAAGAAAGCATGTATGTAAAATATGTGAGAATATTGAGCGAGCAATTGATGTAAGTGAAAATTTATGCGCAGAATTGAGGAAATAGTATTTATGGAGATAAATTGTAGCCTATCACAGGGCAAACGTGTGCGGTATTTTGTGCAAACAACTCTAATCGTAGTTGTAACTCTATATTGACAGTAGGCATAATTCTCATTGCGTGCAGCATGAGTCCAAGACAATCTTCTGTTCGTGAACAGTTGTATTTCATTCATTAATCTGACTATGCATCCGTGCATTTAATTTCCATTTGCTCGTGTGATAGTAATATATATCTTATTTTAAGTGATATAATTGATTCTATAAACAACTATAAGATATCATTTTCGGCTTTCTCCGGCTCCCTGCACCGGCGTAAAGCGAGACCGGAAGTGTCCAACCGCACACTCGCTGATCGTAAATCCAACATGGCGGCCACGTGCAACTAGCCTATTACCTTTCACAAACAAAACTGAACATTTTTTTCTGGTTGTATTTGGTCATTATATAATTAGTAATAGTATGTACACCACGTACAAACCACTGAAATCGGTTGATAAATGTAAACATTATTATTGTTTTTATCCAGGAAAACCGCAGCTCACCCGTTTACTTGCATTTGTTTACAGCGCAGTCTTGGCCTCAGCAAAATGGCTGACGCATTGACGTATCGCAGCGACGTTCCAAAGCGGTCAATAGGGCGTCTATGTATTTATTATGTCTATGGAGCGAAGGGGCGTCGCCCATCTTTTTTTTACAGTCTATGGTTAATCACAACAACAAAGTTTGACAGTATCTATGTCAGCTGGGGAGATTAACGTTACAAAGATTAAGTGTTTTATTATGTGGCTTAGTTTAACTCTGAAACATGAAATGTGGAGTTATCTGCTTTTGCCACACACACACAAAAAAATAGATATAAAAAAATACTTTCAATGAACTTTAATTTTATAAGTTATCTGTATTTTTTTTTGTTATTATTACTTAATCAAAACAACCCAGCTGCAGTTTGATTGATATTCAAATGCACAATAAAAAAAAAACAAAAAAAAAAAAACATGAGATGAAAATGAACAAGAATTAGGCCTATCTGTTTTTACAAATGAACTCTTCTGTTACAGAGTTAATTTGCAAAAGGGTAGATGACAAATAAGGGTGAAACAGCATTTTTTTAAAACAAAGTTCTAAATTGCTTGGGAATTGTATGAATTTGTAAAGTTCAAATACTGTTGTTTTTGAAACTGTTAGAGGTTAGCAGATTTTTTTTCTCATTATGTAATTTATTAAGGTTTTCTCACAGCTCCAGGCAAAATATGTCCTGCGGTGTGACATGACATTACTTTAAAATTCAAATATTGAAATATTATTAAAAAATACAAATCAGGTATGTTTTAAGTTTAACAAGTATTCTTAAAGAATGATCATTAAAATTCTGTTTTTTTTTTTCACAGCTGTTTTTCGATTATATTCTTTGCTTGTGCCATCTTTTACCACTCACTCTAGTGGAAATATTGTGTAAAATGAGAAAATTTTTTGAAAATGTTAATTTTTTTATATAGTTATATTATGCAATGCAATGTTTTCAAATGCATATAATTATTTAAGCTAGTTAACATAGTAAAAGTCGGTTAATTGTGTTTGAAGTGATGTCACACCACAGGACAAAATGAGACACTGTATGAACATTTATGGTGAAATTTATTGAATACTTTTGTAACAAACAAATTCATTTGCATCTCTATTTGAACATTAATGAAAATGCAACACATCAAAATCGTATTACTTAGTGTATGAATTTGAACTAAAAACATAGTGAACAAGACATACTGAATAATTAACATTTTGGAGGCGTCAAATCAGACCCAGTCATAAAGCCCATTAATTTCTATTTTTAACTTAAAAGACTAAACAAATATCTTGTTTCTCAGGAGAAGGTCATTAAAATCATGCTAAAATAATTAAAAGCATGTTAAAATCATCAATTCAGCTCTTTGAACAAGAGAAATTTGACATTCTGGAGTCGTCACTAACAAAAGATCAGACCATAAACATGACAAGCTGTTAGAGCCAATATTAAAAAAAATATATATATATATATAAATTATTTCATAGGAGAAATGGCAAACTTATGTATTGAACATGAGCCAGTCCATGTTCGTTAACTTCGCAACTCGACTATGGGGCTCAGGCTCTGAAATCTTACCAATTATGTCACTCCGCGAGTAGCATTCTTTGTCAGGCCAGTGGAAAGCATTCTTGTTTCCATGTTGAACCATACAGTTCGCCTCTATTTCCTCTCCCTGAATATTCAACACTTGGCCCACATATCGCTTCTCATCATATTTTACTATGATGAACTTTCCCACTTCAAACACTTGGTCTTGGTCACTTTCAACATCTTCATCCAAGAAGGATAGGGGTAGGGATAGGGGTAATCTCTTGAGCTGTCACCAGCCATTGTGACTTTTGTAACCTTGAAGCAAAATGGCTGCCAGATCCTCCTTCTTCTTCCTGTTCCTTGCCTTTGTCTTCTTCCATTCCTCTTATGTTTTGCATTTCTCCTTTGGCCTTCTTTTCTTGATATCTGTAGATGGAACAGAGACAGCTGTTACATGTTTTCTATACAAGTGTACGTCTTAGAGAATGTTTCACCAACTCAATTTCCCTATTATAAACTTTTTTTACTTTCTCCTTTCTCCCTAAGGATCTCCTCATGCCTGGCTTCATCTTGTACTAACCTTTCCCGGTACCTACTTGTCCTTTCTTTGCTCCTAAAAACTGACAAAAAATCACTTTAAAAACAATGATCAGTGACTGTTAACATACAACAAACAAATGAAGACAGATATAGCCTATATTTATGTTTAATATGTATAATATAGGTATATTATGTATAATGAAGACATATATATTTATGTTTAATATATGTATAATATAGGTATATTATATATAATATTTACATTTTAATATTTACATTTACAAATATTTATAATATTTGTTTAATATATATATATAGAGAGAGAGAGAGAGAGAGAGAGAGAGAGAGATAGAGAGAGAGAGATTCATATTTATGTTTAATATTGCAAACATAACAGACAAGAATCTAGCTAGACATCTGACTTAAATATGTCACACCACAAGACTCTTTCACCTTTGCAGCCATTTTGGGTCATTACTATACAAGACTGACCTTGGGCATTTCAGTAACTGAATAAGTTCATTGTTTTAGACCTGAATATGAATCTTTTTTTTTAAATTATTTTATTTTTTCTCGAACTAGATCAGTCACACCACAGGACTATCAAAAATGGACACGTTCATGGTCTGAGAGAAATGATGAAATTTATCAAATTAATAAGAGATTAACACTCACCTTTTAACCTCATTAGCACACCCAAACATCTGGGGGAATTCCTGGTAGGGGGCTTGACTAAAGGACCACTATGGCTGTCCATATAACTGCCCGTACAAAAATCTAATATCCTATGTCACACTGCAGGACAGCATTTGTGTTTCAAAACTAAATGTACTGTAGCCGAAATATTATTTTAGTACTTTTTAGCATTTTGAAAACTTAAGTTAATTAACTATTTTGGCCGTTTTTGAGTACCTTTTTTTTAAAAGAAAAATTATTTTGCGACATAAACAAATGTTTACCATACCAATGTTTGGTATATTTTTTTTGGCACAACATCACCTATATGACCAGACAATTAGTTTTTCACTTGGATGTAGGCTACCTACTGTATCAACATACTGGACCCAAAATCACACACAAAAAAACACAAAATCCAAATAGAAAAATTCTAGCTTTTCTACTACAAAAAACACAAACATGCTCAATGAAGCATTTTAAAAGGTTTAAAATGTAAACACAAGTTGTAAATGTCAACATACAGGTACAATTCAGATATAATCAAGCTATATACAAAAAAATATGGTTTAAAAAAAAAAGCGGGTGTAGCCATAGGCTTTTTTTTTTTTAGCTTTGCCACATTTTAAAAAAAATTGTGCACACAATTATACAGAGAGCTATATTTAAGACTATACAGCAAAAAGCAGGTGTGGCAATAGGCGTTTTTTCTTTTCCTTTTTGCTTACAAACTCTACAAAACACTTCATGTACAATTACACAGATAGCTACATTACAGGGCTTTCATTCCTTGAGTAAGAGGGGTTCCTCAATAGTGCAAATATACCATACAAAAGGTAAAATGAACACAAAATCAAACTATACTATTTACAACAAATATCAGGTGTGTTTTTTATTTTTTATTTTTTTTATCTGTGCCACTCCTCAAAACAGTTTATCTAAATCTACTCCTAAACTACCTAAACTACTCATAAACTACCTAAACTATCTACAGTACTCCTAAACTACTCTCAAAGTCTACTCAAACTCTTCCAAAAACTAGCAATAATATCTCTCTCTATAATATATGTCTCTCTTTGTCTACTCCGTAAATCTCCTGCCTTTCAATTTCGCTTCTTTGCTCAGTTGGCTCCTCCTCCATTCCCTAAAATGTGCAGCCTGAAGAGCAGAGTCAGCAGATTCACACAGTTTTCTCCGTTTTGTTTTATGACAAAAACCAACAAAGTTATTAGAATAAATGCAACGCCTGTCACATCCCATATTTACAAACGCGTCAATATTTTTTTATATAAAGTTTAAATGATCATATCTACGTTTTTCCTTGGTCTATCAACACAAAACAAAAAGTAAAATAGAATTTCAAGCCAGCACTTTCGACAGAAGTGGACGGCAGCGCTCAACGTGACTTCATCGGCGACCCCGAAGAGTTAAAGGGATAGTTCACCCAAAAATGAAAATTCTGTCAGTAATTACTCACCCTCATGTTGTTCCCACCCCGTAAGACCTTCGTTCATCTTCCGAACACGAATTAAGATATTTTTGATTAAATCTGAGAGCTGGATCACTCCTCCATAGGCTTCTAAGGGATTGACACTTGCCAGCCCCGAAAAGTTATTAAAGACATCGTTAAAATAGTCCAAGTGACTAGAGTGGCTCAATCTTAAGTTTATCAAACGACGAGAATACTTTTTGTGCGCAAAAAAACACAAAAATAACGACTTTATTTCAACTATTGATTTCCTTCTCTGTGGGCCTTGAGTCAGTTCACATAGTGTGATAGCGTAGTGTTACATCACACGCAGGCTCACTATTGGCCGACGCTGTTCGTGTGTGATGCGTGACGTACAACAACAGAAGCTTACGCTATTACACTAGTGAACTGACTCGAGGCCCACAGAGAAGGAAATGAATAGTTGAAATAAAGTCGTTATTTTTGTGTTTTTTTGCGCACAAAAAGTACTCTCGTCATTTGGTAAACTTAAAGGATTAGTTCACCTCAAAATGAAAATTTCCTAATAATTTACTCACCCCAATGCCATCCAAGATATCCATGTCTTTCTTTTAATTTTCAACATTTCAACATGGATTTTTCTTCGAATAATGGACTTCAATGACAACCAGCGTTTTGAAGTGCAAATCAGTGCAGTTTCAAGGTCTTTGAAGTGGTTCAACGGACTGTGCACAATCACAGCTGAGGAGGAGGGTCTAATTTCGCAAAACGATTGGTCATTTAAAAAAAAACAAAAAAACTTTTAACTACAATTGTTCGGATTGAGCTGATCTGCAACGCGATGGGAACTATGTCATCACGTTGAAAGGTCAGGTTCGATGTCGCCAGCATCGGCGGAAGTACCGCCCTACTGTTTACAAAGCGACCAATACAATTTGAACTATTCTCCTTCGCACGGTCGAGTGGGGCGGTACTTCCACCGACACCGAGCCTGACCTTTCAACGTGATGACGTAGTTCCCGGCATGTTGCAGATCAGCTCAATCTGAACAATTGTAGTTAAAAAGTATATCGTTTCTATCGTTTTGCGAAATAAGACCCTCCTCCTCAGCTGCAATTGTGCACAGTCTGTTGAAAGACCTTTGAAACTGCATTGATTTTGACTTCAAAACGCTGGTTGTCATTGAAGTCCATTATTCAAAGAAAAATCCAGAAATGTTTTCCTCAAAAAAATTAATTTCTCTTCCACTGAGGAAAGAAAGACATGGATATCTTGGATGGCAGAGGAGTGAATAAATTATTAGGAAATTTTCATTTTGAGGTGAACTAATCTTTTAAGATTGAGCCACTGTAGTCACTTGGACTATTTTAACGATGTCTTTAATAACTTTTCGGGGAACAAGTTTCAATCCCTTAAAAGCCTATGGAGGAGTGATCCAGCACTCAGATTTAATCAAAAATATCTTAATTCGTGTTCCGAAGATGAACGAAGGTCTCACAAGGTTGGAACAACATGAGGGTGAGTAAATACTGACAGAATTTTCATTTTTGGGTGAACTAACCCTTTAAGTAAATACATCATAATGCCAAGGCATTTATTAGCTGCTCCAAACATATCTGCTTTATTTTACTAATATTTACATTTGATGAGTCATCAATGTTACAG